>CM062808.1:38615294-41015294 GCA_031772625.1 Pinus tabuliformis
GCAAGATCACCCAACAATGTCTTCAAAGAGAAACCAACAACACTTCCTTGTAAATTACAAAATTCCATCCCTTTGGATCTCTTGGATGAGGAATCCATATATAGATGTTTACAGGAGAGTGAGTCAGCTTCTGGGATTTTGATTAGTGTCATTTCACTGATAGTTCTTGGTTCCACATGGATATTTTAGATCCCTTACACATCCCTGGGCGAACTCAGAGAGGCAAGTGTCAAATGAGCAGTTTCTAGAAGATTCTAGGTTTCCACCTAGCAAACTGCTTCTGCCATTTGTTTGCTCTCACTCATCACACCCTGTAGAAGGGCTTTCCAGTATGCATTGCACTTTTTGCATGTGGCAGGTGAGATGCATCGCACCTTTAGCACTAGGGAGTCTGTATGGTCCCGCTTTGACCAATTTTGAGTAGTTTTTCATGGAGAACTTCTGGGAGATGATGTAATCAGTTGACCTTGCTCCTTTAAGGTATGAAACAGCACTTTTGGGGACTTAGAAGCCCTTGGTTTATGGACATGTATGATTGGGGTTGCAGTGCCCAAATATGTCTATAACAGTTGCCCCCTAAAGCATGAGGTCGTAAATCCTTTTGATGTCGGGTGAAATGCTTTATAATGAGGATCTGAGGTTTTTCAAACTGGGAGGTGACTTGTAATAAGATACAATGAAATACATTATCTTCATAATATTTTTCATGATCTAGCTGAGGCAGGAATTCCCATGCTCAGCTTTGATAAATTCATTTTCATGTACATAGGAAAAACAATTGTCTATGTGAAGACTGATGATTCTGGTAGAGCCATCATCCCTTAGTTTGGATGATTACTGTGCAGCAATGATGTAAATTTGATGTCTTTATTCTCCTGAATATATCATAGCCTGGATGGATGAAACTAGATTCGGGGTCTTCAAAACTCGTTCAATATTCACCCGAAGTACAAGTCGATCCAAATGAATAGATGTTCTGATGTCAAACATTGAAAGACATCACCTGATTACCAGCCAATGACGTAATCTGTTAACAGGCGCGAGAGGAATCATCGATGAAGATGATGACCCTTAAGGTACTGTAGTACAATTCACGTGGTGTGAATACATGAGTTGATTTCAAACACCACGCAAAGTCTTTTGGTCGAAGGCCATTAATGTAAACCTGTCGCCGGAAGTGAGAAACTTGCCATTGAGGCATGCAAGCTTCAAAGTACTAAAAGGGTTGTTCCTAGGTCGGCTTCTTGGATAACGAGTTGATGTCGACAAGAAGTGACCCATCGTAGGAGGGCATTGATGGATCCCACATCTATGACATGGAACAAAGCAAATGATTTCGTAGAGGTGAAAACAATCTGATGATACAAGGTTCAAGGTGGCGGTCATGAAAGAATAGCGTGAAGGTATTGCAGTGGATGAGACACAAGCTAGGTAGGTGAATTCTCTGAACAACTTCTCTTGAACATATCAGTGACACTGAAATGGATTGGTAGCATTAACCCCAAAAGTGGATGATACGGTGGACCAATGGTAATATGACCAGTGAACAGAATAACCCAACCTGACTCAATCATGGTGATGGAGTGAAAGTGTCATGTTCAAGAGCGACCTGCTACCGATAAAGTTTCTTCAAGTTTTCTTCCCAATTTTCCCCAATCATTCCTAACCAGTACCTCTTTATTTTTGTCAAGCTTGAGGAGGATAACATATTCTTGTTCTATAATTTTCCCTTCGGGCAAACCCGTTGCTATGTTTTAACGAGCCTAGCAACAATGAAACTGGCTCTTGTCTCAATGGACAAGTTTGTCGCTATTATTTTAACGAGTTTAACGACAAGGATAACTCGGTTCTTTTCACTTTTAGAGAGACTGAAAAGAGATGAAAAGAAGACTCCAATATTCCTTTTTCGTAATATAATCCCTTAAGTCTCAAAAAGTATAAAACAATGCAAAAGGGATGACTTTTCAATAGTTTTAACAAGCCGAACAAGACAAACGCTCGATCTTTTTGTGTAATAATCCCTCAGGTACAAAAATATTAAATTCTAGAGGAGGGATGGAACTTCCAATCACTTTAACGAGCAAGGAGGCCAATTGCTCGGAAATCTTTTCATATTTTACAAGTCAGATGAAAAGAGCTTAAAGGAGACTCGTTTTTTGAGGAACGAGTGATGTTTTTAGATAGCAGTTGGTTCGAGGTAATGTTTGGAACTTTTCAGTCACGGAAGTGTAAAGAAGGTGGCTAATAGGATCACTCATCATAGTTGTTCCTCAAAAGGGGTAAACAATCAAATGGAGGCGTATGATCGGCTAAAAAAGAGTGGAGGTGATGGTAAGAACACGACCAAGGCTCAAAAGCTGATAATAATTCGATTTCAATGGTTATTTACCGATGGTGGGTTCATTTTTTAATGAGCTTAAACTCTGGTGGAACATATGCTCATTGCTTGGTTTATTTTTTAATGAGCTTGAATTTTGTGTAAAACTGCTCGTGCTAGTCGTATAATAAGGATGTCCCATCGATAGGTTCATTTTTTAGGGAGCTTGCACCATTCAAAATTATGCTCTGACACCTTTTATTATGTAAGCTAGGAACTACCAATCCTACGAGTTTAAAGGGTTGAGAATCTACAAACTAGGAAAATAAATGGTCACTTTTCACTTTCACACAAAAAGGTTTGCATGCCCCAGGTATAGCGAAGTAGAGTTTCCCAGGTTACCCTTCAATTTGTAGACAAAACATTTGTTCTATCGGGAAAGGCCTACCTTCTAATGGAGGTATCTTATTCCTGTCTAATCCCATTTTCCTAAACAAACAAGTGTGTCAGACTAGTCATATATCCTCTGCGGAAACCTACCCTATACCTGAAGATTTTCTACCGAAGCAGACCAGGGTGCATACCCCCTGGGTTTCAGTCACAACCACCGAATCACTCGTGCTCATCAGATGGACAGACTGGAGATTGATGAGACATTCCTTGTGCAAAAAGACCTATCAGGGATGGCATGTGACTATTAGCCATGTGTGAACCGGGGAATGAAATCTGGTCTACGAGCTAGACCACTCTGCCTTCATGCAGAAAACACATTACTCGAAAGAGTGAGGAGACAATGGCTCCCATGCTATAAATGTAGTCACGTCCAAGGAGTAGATTGTAATATAAAGGTCCTTGGACTACCATTACGTTCAAATAAATGGTTTTCCTTCTCAAAGTTATAGGAAAATCTGGAATTATCCCTAATGGTCGACTGGTTCCTTTGTTGAAGCCTGTCAGATGTCGCATCTCAGGTAGAAGTGATGTCAAACCAAGCGCTTTCCAAGCAGTTGAGGAAAGTATACTCACAGAAGCCCCTTCATCTATGATGGTACCAACCATGACCATTCTGTAGGTTTGCACTATGATTTGGAATGGTACATTAGATGGTAAACGGGGTCTGCCTAGTAGATTCTAATTGAAGGAGACAACTAGGTTGCTTGGAGGTGGGACCAAATAAACATCCAAATACATCTCTGATGAACTTCCTTCCTATGGTAAAGGAATGGGTAGATTGCCCCCATGTTCATCGAAGTCTGTATTTACGAAAAGAATTTGAACGGTGTCGTTCTCATTCTCTTTGGTGACTGTATCATCTGAAGGTAAATCCTCTGAAGACAAGATGGGGTCGACTGTCGTCTCAACCTCTTGACTTTGGTCTGATGTGGACTCAGAGGGTTCATCTTCAATGATAGGCGCTACGACCGACAACAAAGGTGTGTCAGTCGGATTTTCAACCAGCAATGGACTCGGTAAGAGTTTCTTGTATCCAGGAGGAAGTCACTGCGATGATGCAAGACGATTATCCAAGACTCTTTTAGCTTTGTCCAGGAAAGGGTAGCAGTGGAGGGCACGATTGTCTTCACACATTCTACGAGGAAATTTAGATTTTCCTTTCTACCCAGTGACTTCGTTTTCACTAGTTGACGGTGTACTCTCAACATGATCTTCAGAGGTTGACGACACCAGATTGTGCAAGCGGGAAGACCAGTCCCTTAATATCCGTGGGATGCAAGGACAATCTCGATGATAATGGTCCCCTTTGTAGATGACACATGGAGATTTAATTTTCACTAGATGATGCACGGTTGCCCCTTTTCGCTGTTGGCTCCTTCTTCTTCTTCTCCTTCCCTTTCTTCTTCTTCTCAGTTACTTTTTTTTTAGTTTTACCAGTTTCACCAACCGAAGAGGAAGAAGAAGAGGGAGAAACAAGTGAAGTAGAAGGTTGGGGGTGACTCTAGTATCATCTAGTTGCTGATTTGATTGCTAAGGAATCACAATGTTTTGAATGACAGAGGTCGAGGAAAAGCCATACCGGCAGGCCAATTGTCAATCCGGGGAGGGACAATGTGGGCATATGAGGTGCACCAACATCTCCCCAAGAGGAGAAAGGACTAGGATTTCCCCCAAGGGGAAATCCTTGTTTGGTGGACTCCATTTTCTCAGCCCAAGATCAATGAGGGAACAGTGACGTTATTTTGTTTAAAATAAATTTTAGATGCTTTGACACAACTTGCTTTTTCACTTTTTAAGAGTCGAGAAAAAGCTAAAGATGACTCTAGTCACCTTCGATTTTTAATGAGCCTAAAGTGACAAGTGCTTAGATGGACCTTTTCCTTTAAGGAGTCTGAAAAGGAACGAAAGAGACTACTCTGGAAATATAAGCAAAGGGATTACCAAACCAATTGCAAAACTGCAGAATACTTTTTACGGTATGGCAGTCAATCTTCCCGAATGTTGTGTTCAGTGCATTGTGATCGATAGGGCGGCAGACACGGCTTCCTAAGGATAAAGGATATAGCCTATTGTGGTCTCCCAATATATAATCGATGGTACATGGGAGCACAAGTCTGTACTGGCACTTGTTGTGTCAAAGAAGAGGAATCACCCAACCTACGATGAAAGCGACAATTACCAGGCTTTACAACGTCGGAATACATCTCTAGCCTAGACTTCTAGATGTTGTGCATTAGGTTCCAGAGCGTTTTTATGTTCATTGGATTTATTTTACAGTTGATCTTTCTTAAGAAGTTTTCCTTTAAGGTTCACCGCATGATGTAGATATACAACTCCTAAATATGCAATCTAAGATGATAAACAATCGTTTACTCTTCTTTTTGCAATAAAAATCCTAGCTACTAAGGAAGGAGAAAAGAAATCCTTTCAACATAGAGCAGATAGCACACACTAGATGCACTATCCTAAATCAAAATCAACAAGCAGTCTAAATCCAAATGCACATGCATGTATTTTTTTCTGCTTTCTTAATGTGTGAATGACAAAAAGAATGCTAAATACAAATCTAAATTATCTCTTCTTTCAAAGCGACAGTACTAACGATTTTCTTTTTAAAAACGACAGGAAGGCAAGACGACACTTTGCGATTTTGAATTGAAAACTGCTTTCGACACTTGAAATACTTATAAATTCAGATCAAATACAAGAGTAACAGTGTAATCGACTATCAAAAAGAGAAGTATTCTTTTCTTTAACTGAAAACAACACTTGCGACACTTTCAAATCAAAAGACGACAGTTCGGTTAAGCTATTCTTTTGTAAATGAGAACTGTGAATGGAAAAAAATACATAAAAACATTCACAAATATTTGTACATTGGAGGCTGAATGATGCAAAGGAAGGGGGTTTCTACAATGGTCTACTGATCATAGACAACAGAACTCCTGAATAAAACTGAAGACGGTGAAGAAAAAACCAAAATCTGGAGGCAGAAACAGTCTTACCTGATCATCGCACCTGTAACACAGGGAAACAGGGATGCATCTCACCTACTGCACACGGAAGGTGCGATGCATCCAATCTGCCTAAAGGAGAGGGTGCGATGGTCCAGGAACGAAAATTTAACTTGGTTTTTGGTCACAGTTTGCAGTTTAGTTCAGGGATTTAGGCTGAGCAAATGATAGTTAGTAACTACAAAGTATAGCTCTGATCTAATGACGTTACTCAGGCTACCTATAGGGCACTTAGGATGTGTGCAAGTCAATTTTTCAGTTCATAAACAAACCTAGAGATTGACTGAAGCAGCGTTGATCTACTTTTCACATGCATAGAAAATGTAGTTCAAAGGCTAGTTGGCTTGACTTCAGGCTCCGTCTGTGGTTTATGAATCAAACAAATAGAGACAAGCAATCAAACTAATTGCTCCCCAGCGGAGTCGCCATTTTGTTATCGGGAAATCTAGTGTCTATTCAGAGCTGCTAGTCCCACTAAGATGGATAGCTATCTTGGAAACAAATAGATTAAAGTCACTTGTTTGTCCTTTACGAGAGAGAGATGAGAAAGAAGCAGAGAGTACCAACCTCAGTCTTCCACTTGGCTCCTTGCTTGTTTCCTTTCTCCTTTGACAGAATCTTGCCACTGCTTCCTTACTTGTCCTGCTTCAAAGAGCACCTATAGATTCACAGCAGCATAATACCATCAAAGCATAGAGATCTATCACTGTAAACAATATAGAATCAGATATATATTGACCATACAAATGCATATATCAACACAATATTCAGAGATACACAAGAATATGGAGGAAAACTCAAACAGCTTTATTAGTAAAAGTAGTAGAAGAGAGAATTACAACCACTTTGTCTGACCCAATGCCATCCTCCCAGCATGAAAGCCCTCCTCACCTCATACAAAGCAAGATCACCCAACAATGTCTTCAAAGAGAAACCAACAGCACTTCCTTGCAAATTACAAAATTCTAGCCCTTTGGATCTCTTGGATGAGGGATCCATATATAGATGTTTACAGGAGAGTGAGTCAGCTTCTGGGATTTTGATTAGTGTCATTTCATTGATAGTTCTTAGTTCCACATGGAGATTTTAGATCCCTTACTCATCCCTGGGTGAACTCAGAGAGGAAAGTGTCCAATGAGTAGTTTCTAGAAGATTCTCTATGTTTCCACCTAGTAAATTGTTTGTGTCATTTGTCTGCTCTCGCTCATCGCACCCTGTAGAAGGGATTTCCAATATGCATCACACTTTTTTCATGTGGCAGGTGAGATGCATCGTACCTTTAGCACTGGGCAGTCTGTATGGTCCTGCTTTGACCAGTTTTGAGTAGTTTTTCATGGAGAACTTCTAAGAGATGATGTAATCAGCTGACCTTGCTCCTTTAGGGTATGAAACAACACTTTTGGGGACTTAGAAGCCCTTGTTTTATGGACATGTATGATTGGGGTTGCAGTGCCCAAATATTTCTATAACAACAGTGGTCTCCAATTCAATTGAGGAGGGCGAATCAGCAAAAGGTTATTACCATGGGAAGATTACAGGGAGTGATAGTAGATATTGAAGGCACATGCACATTGGTTGATTTCAAAGTGATAGAGACTATTGATGACAAAAATCCCTACCCCATTCTCCTTGGGATCGATTGGGCTATTGACATGAATGGGGTGATCAATTTTAAGAAGCGGATGATGTCATTTTAGAGGAAATCGCTCCGCGTAGTAGTACCTTTGGACCCTACAGAAGGACCACGTTATACTGAGCCGGTCCGCGATCATGAAAGTGATGATGATTTGGACCAAATATAAAAAATAACAATGCGAGACCAAGATTGGGTGAATTCGACAGTAGATGGATGCATTGCATGGTACCGCGAAAGTTCCTACACGTCAGATTTAGATGAAGGGTTGGAACACTGGGAGAATAGGTTGCATGAAGTATCTACGCTACGTTGTAACATGATGAATAAATCATTGCACTGTGTATCATCGGAGGTAAGGATTTTTCCTTATTATGATGGTCTAACTGACTTAGATAAATTTTTGGATGCATTTGAAAGGGAAGTGCCTAAGAAGCATTGCTTCCAAGCATTGGATTTGGCATTGCGCGCTATGCCCACAAGATGGTGGGGTACGCATAAAGACAATTTTGATGGACGATGCAAATACAGAAGAATGATGAGGGTGTGATTTGGTCACCCAAAAGTGTGATTGACAAAGAAATATGATGGGAGGAGTGATCTATGTGATCACTTAGCAAAATGGACTGATGCTTATGGAGTAGAGAGGCAACCGGAGTGGGTGAATTTGTTCTGTCACACTTTGGATGTAATACTAATGAATTGGTACATGGAAACAGAGCTCCACCACGACACTAATGAGTGGGACATTTTGAGAAAGGGATTTGTGATGACATTCAGCTTTGACAATGGATTCGAGTGCATTGATGAAGCATTACAGGAGGTCAAGACATCGATCTTCAGAATACCGCAGGATCCCTTGGATTTGATTCAACCAGATTGGACCACCTAGCGATGCCATGCACTAGAGTGCTACAATGTGACTACTGAAGAAGAAGAGGAGGATACAAGGAACATTAATATCCCAGAGGCAGAAGGTTACTACGAAGTTGTAGGGCCACAGATAGAGAATCAAAATATCACTCGCCGTTGAAAAATAGACAAGTGAACATTGGAATAGAGGCAGAGTTGAAGTTTGCAAAGATAAGGGACTACTGGGATGATGCTACGATGGATAAGGTCACCATGTTGCTCTGCGAATATCAGGATTTTTTCCCTACAAAGTTTTCAAACTTAAAAGGCATCATAGGCATTTGGGAGTGATGAAAATAACATTGAAACTAGACACGAAGCCTGTTAAGCAGAGGTCATATCGCCTTAATCCTAAGTAAAAGGGAAAGGTCCATCTGGAGTTGGACAAGATGTTGGAAATGGGTATTATTGAACCAGTGGAGGAATTTGATTGGGTGAGTCCAATGGTAGTTCAGGAAAATAATAAGAAGGATTAAATAATAATTTTCAAAGATCTCAGGAAGATGAACGATGCTTCCATTCATGATCTTTTTCCAACTCCATTCACAGATTAGGTATTGGATAATGTTAGCAGACAAGAAGCATATTCACTCACTGATGGGTTCTATAAATATCATCAGATAAAGATTGTGCCAGAAGACAGGAGTAAGACTACCTTTGTGACTGAGTGGGGATGCTTTCAGTATACAGTAATGCCTTTTGGACTTAAGAATGCACCGACAATCTTCTCGTGCGTAGTCATTGTGACATTCAAAGAGTTCATTCACAAGTTTTTGGAGGTATATTTTGATGATTGGACAGTGTTTGGACTAGTAAAACGCCATGTAGCTAGTTTGCGCTTGATTATAGATACATGCCGGAGGTATCAGATCATGCTAAGCTAGAAGAAGTGTTTATTTTGTGTCCCTTTAGGAATCTTGCTAGGTCATGTAGTGTGTAGACAAGGATTAATGGTGGACCCTACTAAGATCACAGTCATAATTAATTTGTAGGTGCCAAGGAGTTTTAAACAGTTGCGCGCAATGTTGGGTCATACTAGATTTATCGAAAGTTCATCAAGAGTTATGCTCAGATTACTGCGCTGATGGAAAAATTGTTGAAGAAGGATGCTACATTCTATTCGAATGAAGAATGTCAACGAAGCCTAGATGTGTTAAAGGAGAAAATGGTCACCGCATCGATCCTAGTCTTCCCGGATTGGAAGAAGGAATTTCATCTGCATGTGGATGTGTCATGTATCGTGTTGGGTGCAGTGCTGATGCACACCGGTGAAGGAGAGTTGGACCACCCGATAGAATTTGCGAGCAGGAAGTTGTCTAAGGCTGAAAATAATTATTCAAAGACAAAGCGTGAAGGGTTGGCTATGGTGTACGTGCTACAGAAGTTCAAGCATTACTTGCTAGGTGTACACTTTAAGATGTATACAGGCCATTCTGCATTAAAGTACCTAGTCAACAAGCCTGTGATGAGGGGGAAAATATGCAGATGGCCGGTGTTGTTTCAAAAGTATGGTTTCGAATTAATTGTGAAGCCAGAGCGATTGAATGTAGGGTAAAATCATTTGTCGCACATTGAAACAGGAGAGGAGCCTATGAATTTAGAGGAAGGGTTGCCTAGTGTGTAAATCTTTGCAGTGTGTGTAGCAGATAATCATCTTGCAAACATTATCCACTTCCTAACCATGGGAATAGCTCCAAAAGGATACACTAGTCGACGAAAGAAGGAATTGGTGCTGTGAGTGACAAATTTTTCTGTTATTGTAGGTCACTTGTATAAGATGGGATTAGATGAGATACTGCAACACTATGTGCCCAATTTTGAACGAAGCAGTAACCTAGCTAAAGCCCATGGAGGGTGTTATGAAACCAACTCAAGAAAAGATAGAAAAGATAGATCAACGCCTTAGAATTCAGTCTCTTCGAGGGGGAAACCTCCTTTACATTACATAATTGAACAATTCTTGGATGATACAAATGACAAAACTTCCTTTATATATATAGGAGTCTAAGGAGTCACAGTATAACCCAGCCGACCTAACAATAATAATTATAAAGCCACAAAATAACAATAGAGGGATTCTATGGGGCACAGTAATAACAATATGGGGGCAATAGGGGCACAACAATATTAATAAGGGGTATAACTACAATAGTAATGGGGTAATCACTAGTATTATAGGGACCCAACATGCCCATCTCCTTCAAAAAAGTGTTGTCCTCAACGCTTGAGTAGTTCTGGATACTTCTGTATAAAATTCTCATCCTCCCATGTGGAATCTTCAGCAGATAAGTGCTTCCACTTGATAAGATACTCCGAAATTGATCGATTCATAGCTGTCTAGTTCTTGTTTCTGTGACTGCTTCCCGTTCCAATATAATTTTTCCTTCCTCGTCAAGTTCTGGCAATATTGTTTGAACTCGGAGCTTGTTGCCTATAACCTTCTTTAAACATGAAACATGGAAAAATGGGTGCAATCAAGAAGCTGCAGGAAGCTCTAGTTTATATGCCATAGTACCAATCTTTTGCAACACCTTGTACGGACCATAATACTTTGGTGATAATTTATTATCCTTCTTAGCTTGCTTGAGGGACATTTGCTTATATGGTTGTAGCCGTAGGAATAACCAAACACCTACATCAAAACTTATTTCACTGTGATGTTGATCTGCCTGTTGTTTCATTCTATTATGTGCCAACACAAAGTTATCCTTTAAGAGTTGGAGGACTTGTTGTTGATGTTTGATGTGATGTTCCACTGCCTGAACCTTAGAATTTTCTCTTAAATATGATGTGATGGATGGTGGTTGATACCCATAAAGTGCCATAAATGGGGTCATTTTTGTTACTGTATGGAAGAAAGTGTTATACCACCATTCAGCCAGAGGCAACCATTTGACCCATTGTGTTTGTTTATCAGATACAAAGCAACGAAGATATCCTTCCAAACATTTGTTTATTATCTCAGTTTGCCCATCGGATTGAGGATGATAAGATGAGCTATGAGCTAACTGAGTACCAAGACAAGAAAATAATTTTGTCCAAAAATTTCCAGTGAAAATGGGATCTCTGTCACTTACAATAATCTTTGGGTTTCCATGTAGCTTTTGAATTGTTTCCATAAATGCAGTAGAAATTGTACTGGCCTTAAATGGATGTGATAATGCACAAAAGTGTGCATACTTGGTAAGTCTGTCAACTACCACCATGATGACACTTTTTCCCTCAGACTTGGGTAAACCTGTGATAAAATCCATTGAAACCTCCTCCCAACGTTGGCTTGGAATGGATAAAGGTTGTAATAGACCCGGTGTCTTAATTGTTTCAACTTAATTTTGTTGGCAAACCAAACATTCCGCCACAAACTTTTGAATATCTGATTTAAGGCCATCCAAAAAAAATTCCTTCTTAACCCTGTGGTAAGTTTTTTAAAAATCCTGAGTGCCCTCCTAAGGGAGAAGTGTGCAATTCCATAAGAATTTTTTGTTTTAGCTGGGAATTCTTACAGAGGTATAAGCAATCTTTGTACCATAACGAATCATTTTGCCAGCTAAATGTATCAGACATACTAGAATCTTGTTGTAACTTTCGAATAAGTGCCCAAACTTCTCCGTCATTCTTTCGTTCATCCCTTGCTTCGTTTATCCAATCTGGTTGGATAATAGAAATGGCACACAACAATGCTTCCACGTCCTCATCCTTTCTTGAGAGTGCATCTGCCACCACATTTTGCTTCCCTTTTTTGTAGATGATTTCAAAGTCATAACCCAACATCTCTGTGACCCACTTTTGTTGCTCTTCATAGGATAATCTTTGTTCTAAAAATTATTTAAGGCTATCATGATCCGTTTTTACCTTGAAGTGTCTTCCCATTAGGCAGGGTCGCCATTTCTTCAGTGCATGGAGTATTGCCAACATTTCCTTCTCATAAATGGCTTTGATTAAAAACTTTCCACGACTTTCAAAAGCAATGGGTCTTTCATCTTGCATTAGAACAACACCAATTCCATTTCCTGAAGCATCACATTCCACAATAAAGGTTTTTGTGAAGTCTGGTGTAGCTAAGACCGGTGCTTGGTACATTGCCTCTTTAAGATTCAAAGGCCTTTGTTGCTTCCGGAGTCCATGAAAATGCATCTTCCTTCAATAATGTTGTTAGAGGTGCTGTTATTCTCCCATAATTCTTCACAAACTTGCAATAATACCCTGTCAACCCGAGAAATCCTCGCAGATGCTTTATGGATGTGGGGATTTTCCATTCCTTAATGGCTTTAATTTTTCTAGGGTCTACCTTAACTCCTTCATGAGATACAATATGACCCAGATATTCCACCTCCTGGACTCCAAAGAAACATTTGGATCTTTTTGCATATAATTGTTTCTCCTCCAATAATTGTAGCACCCTTTCAACATGTTCAACATGATCCTTCCAAGACTTGTTGTAGATTAGTATATCATCAAAAAATACTAACACAAATTTTCTAAGGAATAGTTTGAAAATTGAATTCATCAAACCTTGAAATGACCCTTCTAGGCCAAAAGATGTTGTATTTTAAATGAAAATTCCTTTCCATCGCGGTATAGGAGAGAATCTTTCTTTATAATAGAATAAAGTATTCTATCATAATCCCGGATCAATACTTCAGATTACACTTTTTTCCTCTCATCACGATCCAATTATGACTTTTTGTCGTTCTCTCATTTTTCAAGAGCGTTTGTCATCTTTGGAGATAACTGGGGAAATATTCGTAAAGGATCTAGTGATTGATTTTTTCATAACTCATAGAGCTAAATGAAATGACTCCAAAGTTATTCTCCTTCTGTAGCAATAAGTTGGTGCATTGGTAAGGCCAAAAGGCATGACCAAAAATTCATAATGACCCTCATGAGTTCTAAATGTTGTTTTCAGAATGTCTTCACTCTTCATTCTGATTTGATGATATCCTGAATGAAGATCCAACTTGGTGAAGTAAATTGATCCGTGCAATTCATCCAGTAATTCATCAATGACAGGAATGGGGAACTTATATTTAATAGTGAGCTTGTTGAGCTCCCTATAATCTGGACACATGCGCCATGATCCATCCTTCTTGTGCACCAATACTACTAGAGCAGAGAAAGAACTTTGACTCGGTTGAATTATACCAGCCTCTAGCATTTCTGCAACCATACGTTCAATTTCACTCTTTTGGACATAGGGATATTGTACGGCCTGATGTTTGGAGGAACACTTCCTGGAATCAGATGAATAGCATGATCATGATCACGCATAGGTGGGAGACCTTTGGGAGTCTCAAATACCTTGGAATGATTGTCCAGGACTTTTTGGAGATCTAGAGAAATAGATGATTCCGATGTGGAAACATCTAGTGAACATAATTGTGAAATTACACCTCTTTGTTCCTTTCTTAGAAGCTTTGTCATACCATTAGAGCTGATTATCTTTCCTGGTTTCCCTGCAATACCCCTTAATTCAACTTCCTTTCCTTCCGTAGAAAATTTGATGAAAAATTCTTGAAAATTAAAAGCTATTGTACCCAAGGATTGTAGCCATTGGACTCCTAGTACAACATCAGCACCCCCCATTGGAATGAAAAGCATTGGGCTAGTCAATACATATTCTCCCATGGATAGCTTGATATTATGGCACTTTCCAGAGCAATTTATTGTTCCTCCATTTGCAATCATCACTTGACACTCTGGTGCTGGATATAGGAAGCAATTCAATTCTTTTGCTACCTTACAATGAATAAAATTGTGGGTGCTTCCTGAATCAATCAAAACTATTACCTTTTTCTTCTTCATTTGTCCTTCTATCTTGATGGTTTGAGGAGTGGTAATTCCCGCCAATGCATTACAAGATATGGTCAGATTTATTTTTTCTTCATCTAGGCTTTGTTCCTGGAGTATATCCTCTTCTTTTGACCTTTCTTGCTCCTTTTCTTCTTCCTCTTCACAATATATGTAGAATAATTTCTTCTCAGCACACTTATGAACTTTAGTGTATTTGATATCACAACTGTAACAAAGCCATTTTACTCTTTTTTCTTCCAATTGTTGAGGTGTCAACCTTATAGGTTGTGGAAGACTAATGGCAACAAAACTTCCATCTTTATAGTTGTGAGTGGTATGCTTCCTGGTTGCCATAATTTTTCTTTCCATTTTCTTGCTAACCTGAATGCCTTTTCTAATGAATCAGGTTCCCAAAGGCGAACATCATGTTGGATATTATCCTTTAAAGACCCTATGAACACATCAATCATATGATCCTCTGGAATATCTTTCACCCTTATGTTCACTTTTTGGAACTCCTCAATGTGCTCCATTATTGAACCCTTTTTTTGAGACTTATCAATTGGCTAAAAAAGTGTTGCTTTTTGTATCCTCATAATGTGCTATCAATTCTTCCGTAAAAATTTCCCAAGTGATAAATTGTTTATGAGAGCAAATCCATTGATACCATACAAACTGATTTGGTTCCAAATATAAAGTTTCCATACGTACCTTTTGTGTGTTTTTCACATTATTGAGATTGAAGAATTGCTCCATCTGTAATATCCATGTGGCGGATCCTTGCCATCAAACTTCCTCATATTGATTTTTGGAATATGGTGAGTCTTCGATCCAACATTAGAGTCTATGGAATCGTGATTAACATTTATTTTGTTCTCATCATGAGTTTCCTTTAGTACCCTTTCACCATTAGTGACCATTTCTTGTAGCAACTTATTCATATTTATCTTCAATTCTTCCATCTTATCATCCATGCCATCAATTTTAGCGTCCATGCCATTCACCTTAGCTTCCATGCCATCCATCTTAGCTTCTACGCCTTTCTTTAAATAATCCATCTTAGTTTTTACACCTTTCTTTAAACCATCCATCTTAGCTTCTACATCTTTCCTTAAACCATCCATCTTAGATTCTGTTGCTTTTTGTGCAAGTGACACTTGTTGCACTTGTTCTTGTAATTTTTATATATCATATAGCATTTCTTCTTCTTCTTCATGAGTCATGCTAGAGATTTCAGGTTCCTTACTAGGTGTTTGCATTTTATTTTCTCGAGGCACCAGTTACTGATAATAATGCTCTACTATCCTTTTGAATTCCTTCAAAATAAATTTTCAAACCACTCTTAAGAAAAAATTTAAAAGAATCTACACACCTTTTTTTTCACTTTGTAGGAGCTCGATATTGCCTCTGATGTATCTCTGTACTTTCAGATCATCCAATTTTGAAATTGGAACCTATGGTATCCCTCTGTGTCCTATTTCCAATGCCACCAGTCTGATCCAATTTGAATTCTCCAAGGAAGAGTTATGCGAAATCTCCCACAGTGACCTGATTATAGACTAGTTCAGTAGAGCGAACTTGTACAACGTGCCACGAGTCACTATTTCATCCTTTGGCTCTGAAAAACATACACAAGAAACTATAGTCTGTCCTCTTTCTGTATCTTCTTACCAAATTTCAATCCAATGCTCAGGAAAAAAGTTATGATGATTTTCCCCAAGTCACTTGTTTGAAATGTAATTCAGGAGTCTGCAAGAAGACCAACTTCCTCAGATCATATCTCCGCAAATATAGCACAAAAAGCTCTGAATTTCGGAAATGAGATTCAATGCGATGTCTTCTCAAATGGGTTTTTTTTGTAGCTTCTGAAACGTTGCAGAAAAAAGTTATAGCAAAAATTCCACGATGACCTGTTTGGATCAGCGAAACCCTAGAATCCAAAGCTCTGATACCAAATGTTATGAAACCAACTGAAGAAAAGATAGAAAAGATAGATCAACACCTTAGAATTCAGCCTCTTCGAGAGGGTAACCTCCTTTACATTACATAATTGAACAATTATTGGATGATACAAATGAAAAAACCTCCTTTCTATATATAGGAGTCTAAGGAGTCACAATATAACCCAGTCGACCTAACGATAATAATATAAAGCCACAAAAATAACAATAGAGGGATTCTATGGGGCACAGTAATAACAATATGGGGGAAATAGGGGCACAGCAATATTAATAAGGGGTATAACTACAATAGTAATGGGGTAATCACTAGTATTATAGGGACCCAACAGAGGGGTTGTAGGAGGCCATTATGCAAAGAAAGCAACAACATAGATGATTTTACGTGTTGGGTTGTGGTGGCCAAAACTGCATAAGGATTCCAAAGCATATTGTAGGGTGTGCAATTCACATTAGAGAACCGGAAGACCATCATGGAGGGATGAGCTGCCTTTGAATCTATAGATATCATTGCAGCCATTTCAGAAGTGGGCAATTGATTTTGTAGGACCGACTTAGCCTCCAGGAAAGAAGACGTGTGCACGGTATATCATCACCACAACCGAATATTTGACCAGATGGGTGGAGGCACATCCCATGAAGGATTGTATAGGGGAAACAACAACAAAAGTTTTGTTTGAGTATGTGTTGAATAGGTTTGGTTGCCCGAAGATTTTAATGAGCGATCGCGGTACGCACTTCCTTAATGAAACAATCAGCACGCTGACAAAAGAATTCCAAGTTTATCACTAGAAGAGTATGCCATATCATCCTTAGGCTAATGGGATGGTTGAATAATTTAATAATATATTGGATAACATGCTAATAAAGGTTTTCAATGTGCAAAGGAGTGATTGGGATGTGCGTGTACTGTTGGCTTGAGGGGACCTGACCCAGGTTCAACGTTAATTAGCCAAACAAATCCCTACACTAATAGCCCTTTCAGCATCAGCCCGTGAAGCGGGGACCGAAGTGTCACCCGAAGCAATATGAGGGGGTGATCAAACCATGTTTCTGCACCCTGAGATGGTTGTGATGTTGTTTAATTCCTTCTATCCCTGCCTTTGCATAGGTTGCTTCGCTCTAGGGCTCACAAGACAAGCCCTTTATTCTGTCCTTTGATACCTCCGCGAAAGGGTACTATCAACCTGTTATCACCCCATGAAACTCTCCTAGGTTGTATCTCGTAGATGCTCAGGAACATTACAAACTCAACAAAATGTTGGAAATGGATGAATGGAAGGAATGATGCATATTCAAGCCAGATAACCACTTCTACTATGCTTAACTCCAGACATGGGTGAACACCCCCAGACTACAAGGCTTTACATCACCAATTACTCATAGTTTGAGGATTAGGTGAACATGGAGAATACTGACCACACCAGCAAATGCACAAGACCATGTGATGGTCGGCTGCAACCAGTAAAGAGGTCTGCAAATCTATTTCCTAATGCATAGACAGGATGACAGCTCTCTGGCACTAAGTAAACAAAAACCTGCATAACACATTCAATGATACATACTAGACTTCAACACAGAGGTGGGATGACAACCCCTCTAATGCTAAAAATCAAGAGCACATGAAAAAATGCATAACAGGCACAGCCTAGAATAGAGCAGAAATGGAAAGTGAGCAATTAACAACAAAAGAAGATTGTATTAGTTGAAAATGAAGACCAGATGTTGCAAGTATCAAAGTAGTTATAGTCTTCAGAAGTTGAATCTTACATCAAAACAACATCCATCAACCCTGATTACATCTGTGTTCTGGGTATATATATAGTTTCTTTACAAAGATATTCTGCTGCTTAATGCATGGAGGGGTCATAATGGACCACCAAACACCTTAACTCTCTCAAAGAGCCTCTGCTACAATCTGTGTGCTTTAATGAACAAAATTTATTTTTTCTACTGTTCAGCGGTCCTTCTCTGAGCAAGTGGAGTGTAATATGGAAGAAATTCCATAACTGATAAGTATGCTTAACCGCACGAAGCACGTCCTTCTCGTTTCTTGGCCATTATGCTCTTGAATTCAGTTGTTGAAGAGTAACTACGCCAGGCACATGTAGCTAGCCACCTTCATCCTTCAGATGCACAGCTTGACCCGAATGTGCTAACTGCATGGCGAATGTACGAGTGGGCGGAGAATAGATATCAATTGTTGGATCGCAGAGATGGACGGCAGAGATCTCTTGGCATGGAGTATTGGGCGGAAATGGAGGCAAGATGATGGTGAGCCATCAGATCTTGCAGATGGATGACGAAGATGACTCGGTGGGAGATAATAGGAGGAAACGAAAGTGAACAAACTTGAGTTGTTAGATCTCCAATGGATAGATCTGACAGCCATCAGGGAATAAGTTGCACGAGCGATAACGCGTGGGGACGGGCAAATGGGTGGTAAGTGGTATTCCCTGCACCGCTTATGGGGGCGAGCGGTAATCGTACAGGGGTGCACGATCATAATCAGGTGATGACACATGGCAGATAGGACAGGGGTAAAACCACTTTTCCCATGGGTTAATGCGCGGGCATCTTACGGGTGCGGGAGGTGCGAATACTGTCAGATCACGTGGCAAATGATCAAACGGTGGGGAAATAAATGAGGTTTAGCACATAGGAAAAAGGTTGTGGTGGCAGGGAAAAGCACACGGTTAGGTGATTGCGATTACATGATGATTCAAACTTAGCGCTCGAGGGCCAAAAGAACATGGACTTTCACAGCATTTTGGAGGTAAAATGGTGGAAAACAGAGACAACGGGGCTATGGAAGCATACAAAACATGGAGGGGAAGGAAATCGACCGCTGCGAGCTCCCTTTTTCTATATAAACATATGGCCAAGCTAGTATTTGGTCCTCCAAATGCTAAAGAATGTAACAGAGCTAACACTGGCTCCTTCTTGGGATGAGATCCTCCCTGTGAGGTCTCAAGAACCTCTAGATCAATGCCTTTCCTATGAATAATAAATTAGCAAAATTTCTAGTGTTCCATTGGGCATGGAGTCTGACTGAACCTACACTAAAACTAATAAAACAAAATATTTATAACTTTAATGCCAAAAGACCTTAAATCACATAAATTTTCAGAAAACACTCATTAATCGGGCCATCAAAAACTGCTTCTCCTCCCATACTTTTCAGCATGAAGGTATTGTTCCCTTGAACCTGAGAAATGATAAAAGGCCCCATCTAGAAAGCATCAAACTTCCCATGGTTTCCTTTCTTTTCTTTTATTGCATCCCACTTCAGAACCAAGTCTCCCACCTAAAAATTGTCTTCTTTTGTCTCTTTTTCAAAAGCTTCCTTGACCTTTTCCTGATGTGTTACAGCCCTTTCAACCATTTGTTCTCTGATTTGATGTACCTCTACTAAATCAGTGATCATTTTTGCCATGTCTTCCTCCTCATTTTGTTCTTGTTGCAGGACTTTGCCACAGGTGTTACAGGGAAAAGTGTCTATATAGAACTGCTCTATCCCACTAAGGTGTGACAGCTGCCTTAGAGACAAACAAAGAAAAGCTACTTTCGTTTTTCCTTTATGAATTATAGATAGAGAGGAACAGAAAGACCAACCTCTGTCTTGTGCTAATCTCCTGATTTGATCCCTCTCTTCTTTGATAGTCCTCAGCTACCTGCTCCCTTGCATGCCCAGCTTCACAAAGTACCTGTAAGATCACAGAAGCATAGCACTATACAAAGACATGGATCTATAATCATAAAAAATCTAGGATCAGATATAAATTGACCATACAAATGTAACAAGCATCAATGACACAAAAGCATGGAGGAAAACTCAAATAGCTTTTATTGATAAACAAGAAAAGAGCCAAGAGGAGTTACAACCAGTTGTTCTGACCCAGCATCAACCTCCCAGCAAAGAAGCCCCTCTTCACCTCAAACAAAGCTTAGATCACCCAACAATCTGATGTTTGTCTCAAGAAACCAACAGCAATTCCTTACAATATGCAAAATTCCAGCCTCCGGATCTCTGGGATGAGGGATCGATATAAAGATATCTGTAAGGGGGATGAGTCAGCTTGTGATTTGATTAGTGTCTTCTCTCTTATAGTTATTGCTTCCACTTGGACACTGATGGTCTCTTACTCATCCTTGGTCGAATTCAGTGAGGCAAGTGTCACAGGATAAGATTATAGAAGCTTCCATTGCCTCTCCACCTCTCGGAATGACACTGCCATTTGTCATTTCTCGCCCATTGCACCCCACAGAAGGGACTTTTGAAATGCAACGCACCCTCACAGTGTATTTAGGTGAGATGCAACGCACTTAGCCAGTGGAGCAGCTGCAATGATCCTGTTTTGACCAATTCTGAGCAGTTTCTCATGGAGAACTTCTGGGAGAAGCTGTAATTTGTTGACCTTGTTCCTTTAGGGGTTAGAAAAACACTTTTAGGGACTTAGGAGCCCTTGGTTTATGGAAATTTCATGCTTGGGGTTGTAGGGCCCAAAAATTTCTATAACAGTTGCCCCCTAAAGCATGAGGCCGTTAATCTTTTGATGTCGGGTGAAATGCTTTATTATGAGGATCCGAAGTTCTTTCAATGCTGAGAGGAGACCTGTAATAAGATACAATACAATACATTATCTTCATAATATTTTCATGATCTAGCTGAGGCGGGCATTCCCATGCTCAGCTTTATAAATTCATTTTCATGTACATAGGACAGATAATCGTCTGAGTGTAGACTGATGATTCTGATAGAGCCATCATCCTTTTGAGTGGATGATTATCCGTGCAGCAATGATGTACATTTAATGTCTTTATTTCCCTGAATATATATCGCAGACCGGATGGATGAAACTAGATCCGAGGTCTTCAATCTCGTCCAATCTTCACTCAAAGTACAATTCGATCCATGTGAGAAATGTTTTGAAGTCGAACATGGAAAGACATCGCTTAATTACCAATCAATGATGTAAACTGTTAACAAGCGTGAGAGGAATCACCGATAATGATAATGACCCTCAAGGTATTGCAGTACAATTCACGTGGTGTGAATAAAGGACTTAGCGTCGAACACCACGCAAAATATTTCGGTCAAAGGCCATTGATGTAAACCTGTCGCCGGAAGTGAGAAACTTGCCATTGAGGTATGCAAGCTTCAAAGTACTGAATGGGGTGTTCCTAGATCAACTTCTTGGATAATGAGATGATGTCGACAAGAAGTGATCCGTCACAGGAGGGCCTTAATGAATCCTACATCAATGACACGGAACAGAGCAAATGATTTTAATGGAGGTGAAAACGATCTGGTGATATAAGGTTCAGGGTGGCGGTCATGAAATAATGGAGTATAATGTATGGTAGTGGGTGAGACACAAGTGAATTCTCTGAATGACTTCTCTTAAACATATCGGCGACATTGATGTGATGGATTGGTAGCATTAACCCCAAATGTGGATGGTATGGCATGACCATGGCGATGTGGCCGGTGAATGAAACAACCCAACCCGACTCGGAGACGGAGTGGAAGTGTCATGTTCAAGAGTGACTTGCTACCAACAAAGTTTCTTCAAGTTTTCTTCCCAATTTTCCCCAGTCATTGCTGACCAGTACCTCTTTATTTTTGTCAAGCTTGAGGAGGATAACATATGCTTGTTCTATAATTTTCCCTTCGGGAAAACCCATCGCTATGTTCTAACGAGCCTAGCGATAGTGAAACTCGTTCTTGTCTATAGACAAGTTTGTAGCTATTATACTTTTAACGAGTTTAACGACAAAGATAACTCGGTCCTTTTCAATTTTAGAGAGTCTGAAAAGGAACATAAAGGTAACTCCAAAATTCCTTTTTCGTCATCTAATCCCTTAAGTCCGAAAAAGTATAAAACAATACAAAAGGGATGAATTTTCGATACTTTTAACGAGCCAAACAAAAAAAGCGCTCGATCTTTTTGTGTAATAATCCCTCAGGTCCAAAAAGATTAAAATCTAGAGGAGGGATAGCACTTCCTGTCCCTTTAACAAGATGGAGAGGCCAATGGCTCAACAATCTTTTCATATTTTACAAGTCAGTTGAAAAGAGCTTAAAGGAGACTCGTCTTTTGAGGAACGAGTGATAAAATGGGTAGCAGCTAATTCCAGGTAAGGTTTGGAATTTTCCAATCACGGCAGTGTCACAAGGATGGCTAGTGAAATCACTCTTCGCAGTTGTTCCTCAAAATGGGTAAACAATCAAATGGAGGTGAATGATCGGCCAATGAAAAGTGGAGGTGACGGTGCAAACACGACCAAGGCTTTAATGGCTGAAGTACTACATTCACGATGGTTATTTACCGGGGAATAGTTCATTTTTTAACGAGCTTAAACGCGGGGGGAAACATTTGCTCATGGCTTATGTTTATTTTTTAACGAGCTTGAACTATGTGCTAAAATTGCTCGATTAATCCAGTCGTGTGATAAGAATTTCTCATAAAAATGGCAATTTTTAGAGTTTTGCCCCACATCCTTTCTTTATGTAAGTTAGGAAACGACCAATCCAAAAAACAGATAAATGATCGCTCTTTGCTTGCACTCCAAAAGGTTTGCATGCCCCCAGGTATAAAACAGAGTTTCAAGGTTACCCCTTCTTTAGTCCGTTAAAACATTTCTCTCTCCGAGAGAGGCCTACCTCTTACAGGTTACCCAAAGAATTTTTTATTCACAGCGCAAAGAAAACACTTCTTCGGCGATGTCTATCAAAATAGCCAAAGGTGAGTGGAGGAAGTTACTCCGCTCACGTAACTTTGATAAGAGAATCTTGTTCTAGAATAACCCCCTCTTCCAATCACGGATGGGAGTACAGACTAGTCATATTTTCTCGCGGAAACCTACCCTATACCCAAAGTTCTCCTGTTGAAGCAGACCAGGGTGCATGCCCCCTGGGATTCAGTCATGTCCCCCCGAATCACTCGCACTCATCAAGTGGACGGACTGGAGATTGAGACATTTCTTGCGTGAAAAGACAATTTAGGGATGGTATATGACTATTTGCTCTGTATGATCCGGGAAATGAAAGCTGGTCTACGAGCTTGACCAGTCTTCCTTCGTGCGGAAAACACATTACTCTAAAGAGTGAGGAGACAATTGCTCCCATGCAATAAATATAGTCTCGTCCAAGGAGTAGATTGTAATCCAAGGGTCCTTGAACTACCATCACGTTCATGTGAACGGTTTTCCCTCTCAATGTTATGGGCACATTGGGAAGGATCCCTAACGGTCGACTGGTTCCTTTATCAAAACCTGTTAGATTTCTCATCTCAGGCAAAAGTGATGGCGAACCAAGCGCTTTCCAAGCAGTTGAGGAAAGGATACTCATGGAAGCCCCCTCATCTATGAGTACCAGCCATAACCATTCTATATATTTGAACAATGATTCGGAATGGTATACTAGGTGGTAAACGGGGTCTGCCTAGTTGATTCCAGTCGAGGGAGACAACTAGGTTGCTTGGAGGTGGGACCGAATAGACGGCCGGGTACGACTCTGACGAACTTCCTTCATGCGGTAAAGGAACGGGTAAATTTCCTCCATGTTCGTTGGAGTCTGTGTTTATGAAAAGAATTTGGATGGTGTCATCCTTGTTCTTTTCAGTGATTGTATCATCCGAAGATGGAACCTCTGAAGGCAAGACCGGGTCAACTGCCGCCTCGACCTTCTGACTTTCGTCTGGTATGGATTCAGATGGTTTATCATCAATGATAGATGCTTCAGCCGACCACCTGAGCAGGCCAGCCGGATTTTCAACTAGTGACGGACTCGGCAAGAGTTTTTTATATCCAGGAGGAAGTCGTAACGGTGAAACCGGACGATCGTCCAAAACTCTTTTAGCTTCGTCTAAGAAGGGACAACGGTGGATGGCATGATCGCCTTCGCACAGTTTACAAGGAAATCTATATTTTCCTTTTTGTCCTGGGGCTTCAATTTCACTAGTTAACGGTGTGTTTTCAACATGATCATCAAGGTTGACGACACCGGGTTGTGCAAACGAGGAGACCAGTCCCTTAAGATCCGAGGGATACAAGGACAATCTCTGTGATAGTGGTCTCCTTTGCAAATGACACATGGCGATTTAGGCCTGTTCAGTGCAGTGTGTGGATTTTCGCTAGATGACACTCGTTTGCCCCCATTCGCTTTTGGCTCCTTCTTCTTCTTCTTCTCTTTCTTCTTATTTTCCTTCTTCTCCTTAGGTACTTGACTTTTGGCTTTACCAGCCCCATCAAGCAAAGAGGAAGGAGGAGAGGAAGAATTTGAGGAAGTAGAAGGTTGGTGGGTAACTCTGGACTCTTCCCAAATGCTGTGTTCAGTGCATTGTGATCAATAGGGCGGCATACACGGCTTCCTATGGATAAAGGATTAAGCCTATTGGGGTCTCCCAAAATATACTCGACGGTACGTGGGAGCACAAGTTTGTACTGGCACTTATCGTCTCAAAGTGGAGGAATCACCCAACCATCAGTGAGAACAACAGTTACCAGGCTTTACAATGCTGGAATACGTCTCTAGCCTAGACTTCTAAATGTTGTGTGTTAAGTTCCAAAGCATTGTTAGATTCATTGAATTTATTTTAAGTTGATCTTGTTTATGAAGTTTTCCTTTCGGGTTCACCACAAGATGTAGATGTAATTCCTAAAATGCACTCTAAGATGATAAACAAACTTTTTATCTCCTTTGTGCAATGAAAATCCTAGCTGCTAGGGAAAAGAGAGACAGAATCTTTTCACAAAGAGCAAAGAGCACACTCTAAATGCACTTTCCTAAATCAAGCCAATCAGACTTTCTATATGCAAATGCACATGCATGTATTTGTTTTCGACTTTCTTAGTGTATGAATGCTAAAAAGAAAGTTGATGTACAAATCTGAATTTCTTTTCAAGCGACAAATATCAACAAGTTTCTTTTCGAAATCAAAAAATGGAGACGATCACAACACTTTACGATTTTGAACTGAATACTTGTTCTCGACACTAGAAAATTACAAATTCAGACCAAAAGCAATAGTAACAGGATAATCAATCATCAATAGCAATCAAACTCTTTCCTATGATTGAAATCGACACTTGCGACAGTTTCAAATCAAAGGACAACAGTACGATTACGCTACTTTTGCAAGGGAGAACTGTAAATGACTCAACAAACACACAAAAACATCTACAGTTCTTTTGTACAAAGGAGGCAGAATAACAGCAAGGAAAAGGGGTTTCAAACAGACATATACTGATCATAGGCAGCAAAATTCAAGAATAGAACTGGAAAGAATGAACCACAGAATCCACAACTGCACAGAGCTAGTCTGATCAGCGCACCTGTAACACAGACAATCTGAAATGCAGCGCAAGTTGTCGACTCGGGAAGTGCGCTGAAATTCAAAATCTCTGAATAGTACCTGTGCTGGGCCAGAAACGAGACTCTGTTCGGGTTCCGAGTCACAGTTTGCAGTTCAGTTCTTGGGTTTTGGCCGAGCAAAAAGCAATCAGTAATGCAACAATCAGGGGCAGATCTAAGGAGGATCTAAGAGCTATCACAAGGGAAACCAGATAGTTTGTGAATCAGTTGTTTAAATCATAAACAGATCCAGTAGATGGATTGAAATAGTAGTTGTCTACTTTGAATTTGTTATGGAGAACGCAGTTCGAATGCTACTTGTAAGTTTATGAAACAAACAACAAAGAATGATAAACAAACAAACTAATTATCTCCCCAGCGGAGTCGCCATTTTGTTACAGGGAAAAGTGTCTATATAGAACTACTCTATCCCACTAAGGTGTGACAACTGCCTTAGAAACAAACAGAGAAAATCTACTTTCGTTTTTCCTTTATGAATTATAGTTAGAGAGGAACAGAAAGACCAACCTCTGTCTTGCGCTAATCTCCTGATTTGATCCCTCTCTTCTTTGATAGTCCTCAGCTACTTGCTCCCTTGCACGCCCAGCTTCACAAAGTACCTGTAAGATCACAGAAGCATAGCACTATACAAAGACATGGATCTATAATCATAAACAATCTAGGATCAGATATAAATTGACCATACAAATGTAACAAGCATCAATGACACAAAAGCATGGAGGAAAACTCAAATAGCTTTTATTGATAAACAAGAAAAGAGCCAAGAGGAGTTATAACTAGTTGTTCTAACCCATCATCAACCTCCCAGCAAAGAAGCCCCTCTTCACCTCAAACAAAGCTTAGATCACCCAACAATCTGATGTTTGTCTCAAGAAACCAACAACAATTCCTTACAATATGCAAAATTCCAGCCTCAGGATCTCTGGGATGAGGGATCCATATATAGATATCTGTAAGGGGGATGAGTCAGCTTGCGATTTGATTAGTGTCTTCTCTCTGATAGTTCTTGCTTCCACTTGGAGACTGATGGTATCTTACTCATCCTTGGTCGAATTCAGTGAGGCAAGTGTCACATGAGAAGATTCTGGAAGCTTCCACTGCCTCTCCACCTCTCGGAATGACACTGCCATTTGTCATTTCTCGCCCATCGCACCCCACAGAAGGGACTTTTGAAATGCAATGCACCCTCACAGTGTATTTAGGTGAGATGCAACGCACTTAGCCAGTGGAGCAGCTGCAATGATCCTGTTTTGACCAATTCTGAGCAGTTTCTCATGGAGAACTTCTGGGAGAAGTTGTAATCTGTTGACCTTGTTCCTTTAGGGGTTAGAACAACACTTTTAGGGACTTAGGAGCCCTTGATTTATGGAAATTTCATGCTTGGGGTTGTAGGGCCCAAAAATGTCTATAACAACAGGGAGGGTTAACTGAATTGGGAATACAGCTTTAATGTCATACACCAACTTGAAAGGAGAATTCCCCGTGGATTTCTTAATGGTCACTCTATCAGCCCACAATGCATACTTGAGCTTAGAATCCCAATTCTTTGTGTTGTCTTCTAGCAGCTTTGTAATTATCCTTATCAGACTTTTATTTGAAGATTCTTCTAGGCCATTGCCTTGAGGATAATATGAGGTGGAATGAACCAGTTTAATTCCCATTGAATTGCACATATCCACCAATTCTTTTTCTCTAAAGGTTGTTGCATTGTCTGTGACTAATTTATGTGGACAACCAAATCTGGTGAAAATATTTTCTGTCAAAAACTTGATGACCACATTATGATCAGCCTTTCTGGTAGGGATTTCTTCAATCCATTTGGTAAAGTAATCAGTGACTACTAATATCCATCTGTGCTGGCCACTGGAATGTGGATTGATCTCTCTAATGAAATCGAAGCCCCACTGCTGAAAAGGTCCTTTTGCATGTATTCGTTTTAAAGGCAGAGACTTTAATTGTTGTTTCCCTTCAAATCTTTGGCACCTGTCACAAGATTTAACAAATGAAAATACATCATAAAATAAGGGGGGCCAGTAATATCCAGCTCTGAGGATTTTATGGGTTGTAGTATTCCAATAATGGTGCCCTCCACACATGCTGGAATGAAGTTGCTGCATAGCTTCCTTTGACTGTTCTTTGTCCAGACACCTCAAAAGCAGTCTAGATGGATCCCTCCAATAGAGCAGATTTTCATGGATACAATATTTTGTTGCCCTAAGTTTAACAGTTCTGACTTGACCTTGAGTAAGGCTTGGAGGTATTTCTAGCTTCCGCAAGAATCTAACTATTGCAGAATACCAATCACAAGAAGCTAGATTTTCTGCTACTAGCTGCTTTCTCTCTGGTTTAGCTGCTTCCTTTTCTTCTGTTTGACCACTTTCTGAAATTGAGCCCATGAGGTTTATGTCCAATGTTCTGCAATTTTCTTCAGCTAACAATCTGGCAAGACCCTGACCTCTGACAAGTTTGGTGGGCTTCAGTTCTATATTAAATTCAATTAACTTTGCAATCCATTTAGCCCTTCTTCCATTAGCATCAGGTTGTATTAGGACATCTTTTATTGCAGCAGAGGGTACATATGCAATTATCTTGGAATGCAAAATGTAAACTCTGAAAGCTTTCAAGGATTTGATAAGAGCATATGCTTGTTTCTCAATAATTTCATACCTCAGTTCAGCATCCCTTAAGGTTTTGCTAAAGAATGCCACTGGATGCTCTGAGCCTTCTTGATCTGCTTGCAATAAAACTACTACAATGGTGTCATTAGAGGCAAATGAAAATATATGGAACTCCTTGTTGTAGTCTGGACTAACTAAAGTAGGAGCCTCCATAATAGCTTTTTTAATGGAAACAAATGATTTTCTTGTTGCATCAGTCCATTTGATTTCTGACCCCTTCTTCAACATGGAGGTAATATGCTTCACCAATTCTACAAAATTTGGTATAAACCTCCTCACAAAATTAATCTTGCCCAGAAAGGACTGGATATCCTTCTTTGATCTCGGGACAGACAAAGTCTGCATTTCTCTTACTCTTTCTGGGTCAATTCGGACACTTGCAGCAAAAACAATATGTCCCAACAGCTTGCTTTCTTCTAAAGCAAACTGTGACTTCTTAGGATTGACTAAAATCCCAAACCTTCTTCACTTCAGGAACACTTTCTTTAAATGCTGAAAATGGTTTTGATGGCTGTTGTAGTATACTGTTATATCATCAAGGTAGATAAGGACAAATTTATCCTTCTCTCCTACAAACGCTATATCCATAGCTCTCTGAAAGGTGGCTCTTGCATTCATCAATCCAAAAGGCATCTTGAAATACATAAAATTGCCCCAAGGAGTGGTGAATGCATTCTTCTCCTGATCATCTGGATGTACAGCAATCTAGTTATAGCCTGAAAACCCATCCAGGAAAGACATCACTTTGGCCCCTGAGACCTTCTGCAGTAAATGCTCCATCTTGGGCAGAGGGTAATTGTCTTTCTTAGAGCATTTCTTTAAGTTTCTAAAATCAACACACAGTTTGATTTCTCCACTTTTCTTCCTCACCACTACTAAGTTGGCTACCCACTTGGAATATCTAAGAGGGACTATGATCTTGGCAGCCAACAGCTTTTTAATTTCTTTTTCAATCAGAGGGAGGAGCATAGGATTTATTGGTCTTAGCTTCTTCTTGAAGGGGATGGTATCTTTCTCTAGAGGGATTTTATGCTTGATGATCTTCTTATCATATGTTTTTAGGTCGCTATATTCCCAGGCAAACACATCAGCAAATTGCTTCATTAAATTGCAGTATTCAGAACATTGATCAGTAGATAGATGTGTGGAAAAATTTATGTATCTTGGCTGACCTGGACTTCCTATATTATGCTTGCAGACTGCAAATTGGTCTTCTTTTTGGGCAGCCTGGTAAGGCACATCATTTTGGTCAAACAGTCTTTCTAGAGGAATTAAACCCTTAGGAATATGATTGCTGGGAAGTTGGACAATGCTATCTTTACCAATTTTGTTTCTAAGCTGCGATTTGGGACTTTCTTCCAAGGTTTCATTTTCTTGGTCAATTTTCATTTCAGAGAATTCACCAATGACTTGCAAAAACCTATTTATTTCATTATCATCTTCAAAAACTTTCCAATGCTGGACATTATCAAGCAAGGATGGCCTATACTTCATTTGGACTTCATAAGCTAGTTTGGGAGGCATGGGAGGATAAACATGCTAGCAGATACAGCAAGGGAATCAAAAAGTTGGTTTTTGGCTCTAGGGATATATGAAATAGAGAAATTATCCAAGGAATCTTTGAGTCTCCGTACCTCATCTCTGTATGCTTTTAGCCTTGGATGCTTTGCTTAAAATGTTATATTTACTTGTTGTATGATAAGATCAGCATCTCCAAACACCTTTATGTTCCTGATTCCTCTGTCTTTTGCTGCATTAAGGCCTAATATCAGAGCCTCATACTCTGCTATATTGTTGGTGACTTGAAAAGCCAGCTTAAAAGATAGATGTGTGCTTTCTTGCTCTAGAGATACCAGCACCACCCCTGCTCCTGCAGTCTCCCTGGAACATGCTCCATCAAAGAACATCTCCCAAACCTGACCTCCTTACTCTCCCTTGGCCTGATTTGTTGATTTTTTGAGCTGCATTGAGGCCTTCTAAGATTCTTCTATTTGAAGGATACATGCTCCAAAATCAATGTCCACAACATAAATAGCATGATTAGAAGGATTCTTCTCATCATTGATGATGTATGCCAGTTGTGCTTCTCTGTACAATCTCCTGCTTTCTCCTCCAAAGACTGGGACAGTGGCATAAGATATATCATTCTGTAATGTCCCACCTAATCTCTTAATCCATCCTGTTACACAAAATATTGTCACCATGACTTTTTGCAGTCAGTGTGAGTCTATCACCACTCATACTATCCTCCTTTGCAAGTCTCAAACCTCATCTCTTCATGTCAAGCCTTAAAAATGAGAGAAAGTCCTTGAAAATCTCTAAAACTCTGGTTTCACACTTTCTCTTACCATTACCTGCGGTCCCGCACCCCTTGGTCATGTTAGCTATGGACCTGCCCGCTCTGTCTCTAAAGGAGTGGGTGCGGACCGCTGTAAAAGTAAAAAAGGCGCAAGTTTATTATTAAAAACTCACTTTGGATTGATTTTGGACACTTCTAGAAGGAATCTCGAGGTGGCAAGTTCGCTCCTAGGTGGTTCATGTATCCCATAACCAAAGGAGCTAACCCCTTGATGAGAGGAGTTTATCCCTTTGAAGGAGGACTCTATCCCCTTGAAGGTGGACCTGGTAACTTCCTTCCTCTACACTATAAATCAAGGAATTGGGCTGGTTTCTAGAGAGGTTGAAAGCTAAACCTTCTTTAGGGTAAATGCTGTTGGAATTTAGACTTCCTAATTGAGCTTGAGAGGAGAGATTACATACCTTTTGGCTTCTTTGGGAAGAGAGTGAAACTTGTCAAAGTAGAGGAGATTATTGCTATACCATGGGAGTAGCTTGTACAGCATCAAGGCACCAAGGTTGTAAAGTTCTTCTTTGATTAAAGTTAATACAATCAGATTCATTTTTCTCAATAAATTTTCTTCTACGGTTTATTTCATGAATTCCTTGATCATCATGATAAATATGGTTTATTGTATTGGCTATGCAGGTGTTATTTGATGTGTGCATGTTTGTGTTTTCATATTCTTTAAAAGGGAGCTCATTTGGAAAAATGGAGCGTGGATTCCACAAACTAGCACTGGACTTGAGGTAGGGTCTGAAACATCTCTTGGTTTTTATTTATAAATCGCATATTTAGAGAAAGATAGAATTTGTTTGGTTTTCTTGTTGCTAGATATCCATAGATACTAGGGAGATCGGTCTTGTCCGCAAGAACGATTTATCTGCCCGACAAAATGGCCTGTTCAATTACAAACAGGAACGGACCACTCCTTCTTAGGGTTCGAATTTAAACTAAGTCGGACTCATCTGAAGGATGAGCTTATAATCAAGAAAATGTTATCCTCCTCAAGCTTGTTAAAAATAAAGAGGTACTTGCCAGAAATGGTGGGGGAAAGAGAGAAAAATGAACCCGTTTGTCATACTTTGTGTCTGAGAAAAAACATTTAACCACTCTTGAACATGACACTTTTTATTCACCTGGGTTGGGAAATCCTTTGCTTAATAGTTAATCAAACCATATTGAAAGTCTTCAGCCAGTTTCTGGGTATTAGCTTTTGTTTCAAATGTCACCAAACCATCTGCAGTGTCGTTATGTGTTCAAGAGGTCAGTGCAAATAAACCATTCATCTGCAAAATATCTATCATCCATCTTGACCATCCCTGAGTTAGTCCTTGCAACTATATTTCTTCAAACTTTATCTATGATTTCGTGTTGTGGGCTTGCCTACGACGGATCACTTTCTATCGACTTCAACTCATTATCTAGAAAAGATGATCTAGAAATCGCCAGTACCTTGGGATCTGCATGCCTCAATGGTAGGTTTCTCGCCTTCGACAATAGGTTGCATCATTGACCTTCGATCAAATGATTCTGTGACATGTTTGACATCAACACATCTATTCACATTTCATGGATTGTACTGAGTACTTTGAGAGCCATTGACATTATTGGTGGTTTCTCTCACACTTGTTAACAGTTTACTTGATTATCACATCCTCTAGACACCATCATGTCAAACTTGGGAGGGACATCTTCTACCACAATATCCATCATCATACTCTTCATGGGCAGCTGAGTTAAGGTAATGGCCAGGTTATGATTAATCCTAGGCATTTCACTTTCCTTGAATCAAAAGAGAATAAATCATGATATGGTCTAGTGATGTCAAGGCCTAACTCTTCCATGACAGCTTTAGGCATCAGATTGTGGCTGGCCGCTGTATCTAGCAAGCAGTTTTGGACGATTTTGTCATGAATGGTCAAGGAGACATAGAATGATGGAGAACTATTATCAGCAAGTTCAATCATGGGGCTAAGCACAACAGCAGGCTTATCATCTTGCAAATTGACAGAGTCAATGGAGGTTTGTGTGGTTTCCAGCTCAAGAGCTTCAAGGATAGGCTTTCTAAATACTTCACTCTTTACCAACTCTACCAGAGGCACAGACATTTTTAATTTCTGGACTTCTAACTCAAATCTGAAAGAGGAAGGTAACTTATCAGAACCTCTTACCTCTTGAACTGGAGCTTTGAGGATGACTAGACCAGTTGTTGGTCTTCTCTGCCTGATATTCTCTGACTCTATTTGGATAGCAGCTCTTAGGGCAAGATTCTCTTTTACATTTTTTGCATTTGACCTTAGATTGTATCTTTGCTATTCACCAGTCTGCAGAACAGCCTCTTTGTCCCACTCTTGACTGATCTAGTCCTACAGTAGTGACTCTTCATATACAGCCAATGTTAAAAAGGTAGCACTACTTTTATCTTCCATACAATGAATTTCATCCTCATCTTCAATCTGCTCCTCCTCCATGACCACATTTTGAAAAGGGGCTTTAACCCTTTGTTCTTCATTTGTTTCTTTACCCCTCTAAATGATTTGCAACTGTTCATTTACTCTTCTGAATGGATTCGGATTTCTAGAAGAAAATGAGTTCTACTGCCTTGTCTTCCCAGAGTTCTGCTCAACCTTCGGCTTAGATATCTCTACAGCCAATGACTCTATCATTCTAGTCATTTTATCTAATTTAGGCTCTAAAGATCAGGCAGAGGAAGAAGAATCCTCACCTCTCTGTCTCCTTCTGTCAGCATGACTTTTGAGCTTTTCTGCAGCCATAATATTATATTCTACTTCTAGGGCTGCATCTTGCATATCCGCTAGAGTGGCACACCTTCTTTCTCTCAATAACAAGAAGAAATTAGAGTCAAAAGCATTGGCATAGGTGAGTTTGGCAGAAGTGGGGGTAGGCTTTACCTCAGCTGGTATCTTACTATACATACGGTTAAATATTTTATTAAAATCAGGCAATGGTTCCCCATTCTCCCTCTTTAGGTTTCCAAACTTAGTATGGTAATAGAGCAGATCTTTTCTATCTCCCCATTGCTTCAAAAATGAATCATCCAATGCTTCAATATCTGTTATGGATCTATGGGATTCTCTGAACCACTTCCTAGCCTCACCATCAAGGCTCTAGAAAAAAACTCTCATCCATACATCATCTTCACTGATATCTAGATTATCTGCATAGCTATAAAAAGACTCAAGGTGTTCTTTAGTAGTTACTCCCTCTGTACCAATGAATATAGGCATATATTTTTGATACTCTCCTGTAGGCATGGCATTGAAAGGAACAGGCAAGACCAGGGGTCCATACCTAGCAGCAATAATCCTTTCCATCTCCGTAGGTGCTTGTTGTCCTGCCATGACTGAGGTATGTGGAAGGACACTGGTAGATTGATTAGTTTGAATCAATGAAATGGATGACAGAGACAAAGGGATGTTGTGGACTGTATGGGAAGCTTTCTTTGGATTGAGATTCAAAGGGGAACTAAATGCACAAGGAGCTTTAGGAATCTTTGCAGGTGTTTCTTCACTAGCAACACTAGGCTCTAAATCTTCAAACTGTATATTTTCAGTTATAACCTTCTCTTGTAGAGATACATAAGGTTTCTTAGGCTTACCTGATCCTAATGCTCCTTTCTGTGATGTTTTCTTCGATTTGACAATCTTCTCAGGGTCAAGCACTGGTTCAGCTAGTGATTTCTGAGGATTTCTTCGAGTATGCCTCGCAAACTAAGCCAGAATTGCAATGTGGAGTCGCCAAAGGTTGGCCTTCCTCCAGTGGAGTTGCTAGATAGATGATTACAATCATAAATGTTTCCAGACTTTGTCTATCATCAAAATCTGGCACTGTGTCGTTCTCCCAGGGAAGCTGAGCTTTAATCTCCTATCCCCAGCAACGGCGACAATTAATGTTATCACCCCAAGAAACTCTCCTAAGTTGTATCTTGGACATGCTCAGGAACATTACAAACTCAACAAAATGTTGGAAATGGATGAATGGAAGGAATGATGCATATTCAAGCCAGATAACCACTTCTACTATGCTTAACTCCAGACATGGGTGAACACCCCCAAACTATAAGGCTTTAGACCACCAATTACTCACATTTTGAGGATTAGGTGAACATGGAGAATACTGACCACACCAGCAAATGCATAAGACCATGTGATGGCCGACTGCAACCAGTAAAGAGGTCTACAAATCTATTTCCTAATGCACAAACAGGATGACAGCTCTCTGGCACTAAGTAAATAGAAACCTGCATAACACATTCAATGATACATACTAGACTTCAACACAGAGGTGGGATGACAGCCCCTCTAATGCTAAAAATCAAGAGCACATGAAAAAATGCATAACATGCACAACCTAGAACAGAGCAGAAATGGAAAGTGAGCAATTAACAACAAAAGAAGCTTGTATTAGCTGAAAATGAAGACCAAACACTGCAAGTATCACAGTAGTTATAGTCTCCAGAAGTTGAATCTTACATCAAAACAACATCCATCAACCCTGATTACATCTATGTTCTGGGTATATATAGAGTTTCTTTACAAATATATTCTGCTGCTTAATGCGTAGAGGGATCATAATGGACCACCAAACACCTTAACTCTCTCAAAGAGCCTTTGCTAAATATGTGTGCTTTAATGAACGAAATTGATCTTTTTTGCTATTCGGTAGTCCTTCTCTGAGCAGGTGAATTGTAATATGGAAGAAATTACCTAACTAATAAGTATGTTTAACTGCTCGAGGCACGTCCTTTTCATTTCTCAGCCATTATGCTCTTGAATGTAGTTGTTGAAGAGTAACTACGACGGGAATAGGTAGCTATCCACCTTCGTCCTTCGGATGCATGACTCGACCCGGGTGTGCTGACTGCATGACGGATGTACGAGTGGGCGGAGAATAGATATCAATCATTGGATCACATAGATGGACGACAGAGATCTCTTGGCATGGAGTATCGGGCGGAAATGAAGGCAAGATGATTGTGAGTCGTCAGATCTTGCAGATGGACGATGGAGATGACTTGGCAGGAGATAATAGGAGGAAACGGGAGTGAACAAACATGAGCCGTCAGATCTCCAACAGTCAGATCCGACAGCCATCGGGGAATAAGCTACACGGGCGATAACGCGCGGGGACGGGCAAATGGGAGGTAAGCGGTATTCCCCGCACCGCTTATGGGGGCGAGCGGTAATCGTAAAGGGGCAAGCGATCACAATCAAGTGATGACACGTGGTGTTGGGCCGTGAATACAACCACCTTTTTAACACTTATTTCATCCATTTTCACTTTTCTTTATCATGTTATTAATCACGGTTTATCATATAATTCTATTTTATAATGATTTATGCTCTTATGAATGAATATTATTTATTCTCCTTTATTTCTAATAAATTGATGATTATGCATGATTTTATCAATGAAAGTTTAATGAATTGGTTATAACATTATTCACCATTTTTAGCCTCCAAGATAATTTCCAGATTGAAGATTTGATCATTAAAAGTGCCAACTCAGAAATGCGTTGGAATAAGAAGTGACAGTTTTGCGGTTGAGATTCTGACCAAATGAAGATGAATCTGGAAAATCTAGAACATGGGTTTTGTCTAGAACGGACCCAATTAACCTTATGAACGAACGGTTTGCCCAAATACAGCTTTTATTGAGAGAAACGCAGGGTTCTTTGAGCACGATTTTCTCAAATTTGTAGTGTGGCCGTTTTCCAAATCTCAGCTGCAAAGCCAAATTCGCCTTGCTCTTGTTGAAAGATTGATGGAAATATATCTTCTTGTTAATCAATTGGTTGGAAACAATCTAATTTTGTAATAGAAATCATGTTGTAATTATCTATGTTGTAACTTTTCTCTGATCTCTCTCTATTTAAATGAAAACAGAGATCAGAGAGGGGGATGGAGGAATGATGGAAAAATGATGGAGAATTGAGGATTCAGAATTAGAGATTCAAGAATGATGATGGGATAGGATAGAATAGGAGGAAAATGAGATTTTTGCATTGCCATTGTAATTCTCAAAGCTTTAGTTGTTGTAATAATTTCACAGTTTGATGATGAATAAATAAAAGGGTTGTTGTTCACTCTTCTCATATGAAGTAGCCCAGTAGCATCCGCTTGCAGCTAAGGGCCCAGCCACTGGTGGATTATGCTGCTGCTGTGTATTATATCTTTCTAATTTCTGTTGTGTGATGGTTTGATTTAATTCTTATTTCTTTGAATCGTATTGCCTTACAGTTTCATGTTTTTGCAGAGAGCTATTATTATATTTTATGAAATTGTTTTATTGCACAAGCTGAGATTGAATCGCGTGGCTGTTCTTTTCCATCATGACAGAGGTTATCATCCTTCTCAATGTATATTGTTATGCTGTTCATTTCAAATGTAAAGCTTCGTTGTTCATTCTAGACCTTGATATTCATTATAGACTGTTGGTTATTTGATTCCTTTAATTACAGTTTGTTGTCCATTTACTTTGTTGTTCATTTTTGTTGATTAATTGCAATAGTTTGCTTTTAAAGAGTTTTCCTAGTTTACTTTCAATGGCAGCTTTAGTTCAATTTCTATTTTTTTTTAATTGCTTTAAAGTAGGACTATCAACTGTAGAAAACATTGGTTATTGCTTCCTCGTTCCCAGATTGATTGTCTTGTTCTAGTTTGATTTCAATTGCATCAATCTCTAGAGGAATGAGTTATTGCTACTATATCCTCAATTGATGTTTGCTGATTGAATAGTTGGATTTCAGAGCATTTGAGTTTATGTTATTGTTAGATTTCTTTTTCAAGCATTCATTTACTTTTGGATTTTAAGCACTATACTGAAAAACATTACTCTTGAGTAAATAGCCGCCTCAGACTGAGTACACTCTTGGAATAAAAAGTCGTCCCTGGGTTGATAATTAATGTGAAGGTAATTAGGAGTTAAAAAGACATCTTTTTATCGCTCGACATTTTGGCGCCGTTGCCGAGGAGAGTGTAGTCACTTTTAAAAGAGTAGTGTGCATCCGACGAGTGTTTGTTAGGAAAGAATTGGGTATTAAAAACGGAAGGTAAGAACCTACGTACGGAGCATGTAAAAGCCCTGCTCCCCCGCCCGCTTTTCAACAAAACTGTTAAAGAACTTAGAGTAGAAATAGATGTTTGAATTTTTGTGTCAATGACTAGGAAAAAGATAGAAATTTTTAAAAATGAATCACATGATTTTACTCAAGTGGTGATGTAAGCACCACCCATTTCACTAACTAATTGATAGGAACATTTGAAGAAGGAGCCTCGAAGAAACACATGAAGAACATCTTCTATTATGGTAAGAAATGGCTCACATTTTTACTTTTGAATTTCCTATCAAAGATCTAGGAGGAGTGACAAAAATGCACATAATTCCCCCATTGTCTCTACCAAATTTTCATGGCTTGACAAATGAAGATCCAGATACATTCTTATTTGAGTTTGAAATACTTTGTAGAGGATATGATCTTATTACACTAACGATCAAAGATTGAAAGTGTTTCCTCTTACTCTAAAAGGAGCAGCTCTCCGATGGTTCATGAGCCTAGGTGAGAATTGCATCCAAGCATGGGAGGACATGAAGAACATATTCTTGAAAAAGTACCAAGCCTATTGCAAATCCAATGAAGATATTTTCGGTATGATACAAGGGGAAGATGAAAGCTTGGAGGACTATGTAGATCGATTTCAATACAACCTTCAAAAATCAAAATATAAGCATTTGGAAAAAGAGATCTTAAAAACACTCCTTCTTAAAGGAATCAAAGATAAATTTTTAGAACTCTTAAATCTGATAGGAAAAGGTGATGTTTTTCAGTTGTCATATGATGATGTTTGTGAATTGTGCATAAGGTATTCAAGAGGAATCTCCAAGGCTAGTAAGAATTCTAGAGATGTTTGTTCTTTCTTTTCCAAATCTGCTTCAAGAATAGGAGATATAAGAGCTCAAATCAATGATTTATTTGAAAATTGTAAAGTTGATTTTATTAGCTCTCTAAATTCAAAATTGGATGTTTTGTAGGTTCATAAAAATCAAGAATTTGATGAAGTGTTTTTCACTCATGACCGAAAGGAGCATACCATAGATGGTTGTTCTTCCTTATCTAATTTGGAAGTGGCATATCAAAGAGGTGAGGAAGCTGCAACAAAATCAAAACCATGGAAATCATGGCCTACAAGTATGGTTCAAAACACTTCTTCTCCATTCTCTTACTTGCATAATCCATTATGGAATAATCATGTTCTATGGCAACCATGTCAATTTCAATATAACCACCAATCTTATCTACAAGTTTGGCATGCTTCACCTTATGATTGCATGACTGCTCTCCCTCATCTTATAGCACAAGCACATTCTCCATATTCTCCACCAGCTCTTCCACAACATCCTGCTTGCATATCAAATTTATCCACTCAACCCAACCAACCACATCATCACAATGCTCCATTCCTTACACATTTTCTTGCTCAACTAATTCCACACCCTCACCACAATAAACCAGTACAACGTGCTTACAATGTTGAACTGCCAAATTTACCCACCCTTCCCACCCATTCTATCTCACATGTGCCATTAGAGAAAACTTACAATGAGATTCAGAATGTTTCAAATTCAAGAATTGTAGAAGCTATGGAAGAAAATGAGGTTTCTTATAGTATGTATCAACAAGCTATTTTAAAAGCTCAAGAACTTCATGATCTGATGGATATGAGAAATCAAGAAAGTAACGGATACATTGAAGATTGGTTTCACTCCATTTGTTTGCAACATCACTCTATGCTTCAACAATTTTTGATACCACCTTTTCAAGGGAAGTTGGCTTCTCATACCCTAATATCCATTAATATGCTTTTTTCAAATTTGGGTATGTGTTGGGTCCCTATAATACTAGTGATTACCCCATTACTATTGTAGTTATACCCCTTATTTATATTGTTGTGCCCCTATTACCCCCATATTTTTATTTCTGTGCCCCATAGAATCCCTCTATTGTTATTTTTGTGGCTTTATATTATTATTGTTAGGTCGGCTGGATTATATTGTGACTCCTTAGACTCCTATATATAGAAAGGAGGTTTTCTCATTTGTATCATCCAAGAATTGTTCATTTATGTAATGTAAAGGAGGTTTCCCCCTCGAAGGGGCTAAATTCTAAGGCGTTGATCTTTCTTTTCTATCTTTTCTTGCATTGGTTTCATAACATTTGGTATCAGAGCTTTGGATTCTAGGGTTTCGCTGCTCCAAACAGGTCATCGTGGAATTTTCGCTATAACTTTTTTTCTGTGACGTTTCAGAAGTCGCAAAAAAAACCCATTTGAGAAGAAATTGCGTTGAACCTTGGATCCGAATTTTAGATCTTTTCGCGCAATATTTGCGGAGATATACTCTGAGGAAGTTGGTCTTTTTGCAGACTCCTGAATTACATTCAAAACAGGTGACCTAGGGAAAAGCGTCATAACTTTCTCTCTGGGGATCGGATTGAAATTTCGTAAGAAGGTACAGAAAGAGGACGACCTGTAGTTTCTTGTATATCTTTTTCAGAATCAAAGGTCGAAAATTGTACACGTGGTACTTCATACAAGTTCACTCTTCTGGAAAGGTATATAATCAGGTCATCTTGGGAGATTGTGCATAACTCTTTCTTGGAGAATCCAATTTGGATCAGACTGGTGGCATTGGAAAGAGGACACAAAGAGATACTACAGGTCACAATTTCAGAACTAGATGATTGGAAAGTACAGAGATACATCAGAGACAATATCAAGCTCCTACAAAGTGAAAAAAAGTGTGTAGATTTTTTTAAATTTTTGCTTAAGCTTGGTTTGAAAATTTATTTTTAAGGAATTCAAAGGGCATAGTAGAGCATTATTATCGGTAACTGATGCCCCGAGGAAAGAAAATGCAAACACCTAGTAAGGAAACTGAAAGCTCTAGCATGACTCATGAAGAAGAGGAAGAAATGCAATCTAAGATGGATGGTTTAAAGAAAGATGTAGAAGCTAAGATGGATGGTTTAAAGAAAGATGGATGGATGGTATCAATGAACAGAATCTAAGATGGATGGTTTAAAGAAAGATGTAGAAGCTAAGATGGATGGTTTAAAGAAAGGTGTAGAAGCTAAGATGGAATGTTTAAAGAAAGGCGTAGAAGCTAAGATGGATGGCATGGAAGCTAAGGTGAATGGCATAGACGCTAAAATTGATGGCATGGATGATAAGATGGAAGAATTGAAGATAAATATGAATAAGTTGCTACAAGAAATGGTCACTAAGGGTGAAAGAGTACTAAAGGAAACTCATGATGAGAACAAAAGAAATGTTAATCATGATTCCATAGACTCTAATGTTGGATCAAAGACTCACCATGTTCCAAAAACCGATATGAGGAAGTTTGATGGCAAGGATCCCGCCACATGGATATTACAGATGGAGCAATTCTTCGATCTCAATAATGTGCAAAACACACAAAAGGTACGTATGGCAACTTTATATTTGGAACCAAATCAGTTTGTATGGTATCAATGGCTTTGTTCTCGTAAAAAATTTATCACTTGGGCAATTTTTACGGAAGAATTGATAGCACATTATGAGGATACAAAAAGCAACACTTTTTTTAGCCAATTGATAAGTCTCAAACAAAAGGGTTCAATAATGGAGCACATTGAGGAGTTCCAAAAATTGAACATAAGGGTAAAAGATATTCCATAGGAGCATATGATTGATGTGTTCATAGGGTATTTAAAGGATAATATCCAACATGACGTGCGTCTGTGGGAACCTGATTCATTAGAGAAGGCATTCAGGTTAGCAAGAAAAATGGAAAGCAAAATTATGGCAACTAGGAAGCATACCATTCACAACAATAAAGACGGAAGTGTTGTTGCCCATAGTCTTCCACAACCTACAAGGTTGACACCACAACAATTGGAAGAAAAAAGAGAAAAAGGGCTTTGTTACAATTGTGATAGCAAATACACAAAAGGTCATAAGTGTGCTGAGAAGAAATTATTCTACATAGATTGTGAAGAGGAAGAAGAAAAGGAGCAAGAAAGGTCAAAAGAAGAGGATATATTCCAGGAACAAAGCCTAGATGAAGAACAAATAAATCCGACCATATCTTGTAATGCATTGGCGGGAATTACCACTCCTCAAACCATCAAGATAGAAGGACAAATCAAGAAGAAAAAGGTAATAGTGTTGATTGATTCAGGAAGCACCCACAACTTTATTCATTGTAGGGTAGCAAAAGAATTGAATTGCTTCCTATATCCAGCACCAGAGTGTCAAGTGATGATTGCAAATGGAGGAACAATAAATTGTTCTGGAAAGTGCCATAATATCAAGCTATCCATGGGAGAATATGTATTGACTAGCCCAATGCTTTCCATTCCAATGGGAGGTGCTGATGTTGTACTAGGAGTCCAATGGCTACAATCCTTGGGTACAATAGCTTTTAATTTTCAAGAACTTTTCATGAAATTTTCTGTGGAAGGAAAGGAAGTTGAATTAAGGGGTATTGCAGGGAAACCAGGAAAGGTAATCAGCTCTAATGGCATGACAAAGCTTCTAAAAAAGGAGCAAAGAGGTGTAATTGCACAATTATGTTCGCTAGATGTTTCCACATTGGAATCATTTATTTCTCCAGATCTCCAAAAAGTCTTGGACAATCATTCCAAGGTATTTGAGACTCCCAAAGGTCTCCCACCTATGCGTGATCATGATCATGCTATTCATCTGATTCCAGGAAGTGTTCCTCCAAACATCAGGCCGTACAGATATCCATATGTCCAAAAAAGTGAAATTGAACGTATGGTTGCAGAAATGCTAGAGGCTGGTATAATTCAACCGAGTCAAAGTTCTTTCTCAACTCCAGTAGTATTGGTGCACAAGAAGGATGGATCATGGCGCATGTGTCCAGATTATAGGGAGCTCAACAAGCTCACTATTAAAGATAAGTTCCCCATTCCTGTCATTGATGAATTACTGGATGAATTGCATGGATCAATTTACTTCACCAAGTTGGATCTTCGTTCGGGATATCATCAAATCAGAATGAAGATTGAAGACATTCCGAAAACAGCATTTAGAACTCATGAGGGTCATTATGAATTTTTGGTCATGCCTTTTGGCCTTACCAATGCACCTTCAACATTTCAAGGTTTGATGAATTCAATTTTCAAACCATTCCTTAGAAAATTTGTGTTGGTATTTTTTGATGATATACTAATCTACAGCAAGTCTTGGAAGGATCATGTTCAACATGTTGACAAGGTGCTACAACTATTGGAGGAGAAACAATTATATGCAAAAAGATCCAAATGTTTCTTTGGAGTCCACGAGGTGGAATATTTGGGTCATATTGTATCCCATGAAGGAGTTAAGGTAGACCCTAGCAAAATTAAAGCCATTAAGGAATGGAAAATCCTCACATCCATAAAGCATCTGCGAGGATTTCTTGGGTTGATAGGGTATTATCGCAAGTTCGTTAAGAATTATGGGAGAATAGCAGCACCTCTAACAACATTATTGAAGAAATATTCATTTTCATGGACTCCGGAAGCAACAAAGGCCTTTAAACATCTTAAAGAGGCAATGTGCCAAGCACCGGTCTTAGCTACACCGGACTTCACAAAAACCTTTATTGTGGAATGTGATGCTTCAGGAAATGGAATTGGTGTTGTTCTAATGCAAGATGAAAGACCCATTGCTTTTGAAAGTCATCCAATCAAGGGAAAGTTTTTAAGCAAATCTATTTATGAGAAGGAAATGTTGGCAATACTCCATGCACTTAAAAAATGGCGACCCTACCTAATGGGAAGACAGTTCAAGGTAAAAACGGATCATGATAGCCTTAAATACTTTTTAGAACAAAGATTATCCTCTAAAGAGCAACAAAAGTGGGTCACAAAGATGTTGGGTTATGACTTTGAAATCATCTACAAAAAAGGGAAGCAAAATGTGGTGGCAGATGCACTCTCAAGAAAGGATGAGGATATGGAAGCATTGTCGTGTGCCATTTCTATTATCCAACTAGATTGGATAAACAAAGCAAAGGAAGAATGGAAGAATGACGAAGAAGTGTGGGTACTTATTCGAAAGCTACAACAAGATTCCAGTACTTCTGATACATTTAGCTGGCAAAATGATTCGTTATGGTACAAAGATCGCTTATACCTCTGTAAGAATTCCCAGCTAAAACAAAAGATTCTTATGGAATTGCACACTTCTCCCTTAGGAGGGCACTCAGGATTTTTAAAAACTTACCACAGGGTTAAGAAGGAATTTTTTTGGGATGGCCTTAAATCAGATATTCAAAAGTTTGTGGCGGAATGTTTGGTTTGCCAACAAAATAAAGTTGAAACAATTAAGACACCGGGTCTATTACAACCTTTATCCATTCCAAGCCAACGTTGGGAGGAGGTTTCAATGGATTTTATCACAGGTTTACCCAAGTCTAAGGGAAAGAGTGTCATCATGGTGGTAGTTGACAGACTTACCAAGTATGCACACTTTTGTGCATTATCACATCCATTTAAAGCCAGTACAGTTTCTACTGCATTTATGGAAACAGTTCAAAAGCTACATGGAAACCCAAAGATTATTGTAAGTGACAGAGATCCCATTTTCACTGGAAATTTTTGGACATAATTATTTTCTTGTCTTCGTACTCAGTTAGCTCATAGCTCATCTTATCATCCTCAATCTGATGGGCAAACTGAAATAGTAAACAAATGTTTGGAAGGATATCTTCGTTGCTTTGTATCTGATAAACAGACACAATGGGTCAAATGGTTGCCTCTGGCTGAATGGTGGTATAACACTTCCTTCCATACAGCAACAAAAATGACCCCATTTATGGCACTTTATGGATACCAACCACCATCAATCACATCATATTTAAGAGAAAATTCTAAGGTTCAGGCAGTGGAACATCACATCGAACATCAACAACAAGTCCTCCAACTCTTAAAGGATAACCTCGTGTTGGCACAAAATAGAATGAAACAACAGGCAGATCAACGAAGTTTTGATGTAGGTGATTGGGTATTCCTACGGCTACAACCATATAAGCAAATGTCCCTAAATCAAGCTAAGAAGGATAATAAATTATCACCAAAGTATTATGGTCCGTACAAGGTGTTGGAAAAGATTGGTACTATGGCATACAAATTGGAGCTTCCTGCAGCTTCTCGATTGCACCCAGTTTTCCATGTTTCATGTTTAAAGAAGGTTATAGGCGACAAGCTCCCAATTCAAACAATATTGCCAGAACTTGACGAGGAAGGAAAAATTATATTGGAACCAGAAGCAGTCACAGAAACAAGAACTCGACAGCTATGAATCGATCAATTTCAGAGTATCTTATCAAGTGGAAGAACTTATCCGCTGAAGATTCCACATGGGAGGATGAGAATTTTATGCAGAAGTATCCAGAACTGCTCAAGCGTTGAGGACAACACTTTTTTGAAGGAGAGGGGCATGTTGGGTCCCTATAATACTAGTGATTACCCCATTACTATTGTAGTTATACCCCTTATTTATATTGTTGTGCCCCTATTACCCCCATATTGTTATTTCTGATACCCCTTATTTATATTGTTGTGCCCCTATTACCCCCATATTGTTATTTTTGTGCCCCATAGAATCCCTCTATTGTTATTTTTGTGGCTTTATATTCTTATTGTTAGGTCGGCTGGATTATATTGTGACTCCTTAGAATCCTATATATAGAAATGAAGTTTTCTCATTTGTATCATCCAAGAATTGTTCATTTATGTAATGTAAAGGAGGTTGCCCCCTCGAAGAGGCTAAATTCTAAGGCGTTGATCTTTCTTTTCTATCTTTTCTTGAGCTGGTTTCATAACAGTATGTATATACGTGAAACCTTATTTCGAAGATGGCTCCACTGGAAGTACTCATATATGTAGTCATATTCATTTTTCAAATCAAAATAGCTTAGTGTAGAAAATAAAATAAATAAGGGAATAAATAAATGCATTTTGTTTTTTTATGTAAAACTAGTTGTTTTTTGTTGCAACACGCTATCGAAATCAACATCGGTGATAAATATTTCAATTTATTTGTGTATGTAGATGAATTATATTGCAAATAAAAACTATACAAACACTCATTTTCATTTTTATCACCACTTTGAAAAATGTTTGAATATCATTTTTTTGACTTGCGGACTTGATGAAATTTTTGAAAAAACAGACGGGACAGTCATGTTTTGAGGGACCAGAAGGGAATATTTTTAAAACATGTTTCTATCCTAAGTAGCCCTTGATGTCTAATTTCCAACCCAATTTGAATCACTCAATTTGGATTTGAAATGAAAAAGTTAGAACCAAAACATTGACAGGGTGTCTAGCGGGCAGCTCAGGAACAGAGTTGGGACAGTCAGTTTTTGGAGGCCTAAATGAATGAATTTTTAAAACCTGTTTCTATGGTAGATTCCCATATGAATCTAGTTTCCAATGCAATTGGAATCACTCATTTTTGATATCGTATGGGAAAGTTATGATCAAAATACTGACTGTCTATCGTAAATCAACACTCTTAAAACTCTGTCTTTCCGGCTGTTCTTTACAGTATTTGATCTATCAATTCTTCTTGTCTTCAAAACCTGTTTCTATTGAAGATAAATAAATGAATCTATTTTCATTTTCAATTTGAATCATTCGAATCTAACATCAAACGAAAAAGTTACGCTTGAAATATCAACTGCTGGTCTAAGTCGGGTAATCGAAAATGACTCTGTTATGCAGGTTGTTCTAACTAAAATTGACATATCATATCATTGAATATTTACAAATTTTTTCTACTAGAGATAAACCTTTGAATTAGCTCTCATTTGGCTTTGGAATCACTCAATTTTGACAAAAAACAAAGAAGTTGTGATTAAAACACTGCAGGTTAGCATGATTGGCCACTGCTCTCCCGCAGGTAACAAATAAATTTTACTTTGTTATTTTCTCCGTGGATTGGTTCTACAGAGTAACTAATTATTAGTTTTTTTCACAATTCTTGGATTAGGGGAGCCCGCGCACCTCTCTTTCTCCATGATTTAACGTTTTATTGCTGATAGATACTCATTTTTTGTAGGTCTTGGGAAAATAAAGAAGGTCAAATTATGGATGAGTGATTTTTGAAAGAAATTTTAAATGAAACAAAGGAATTTCATCTAACTCATTACCCAATGGATTCATAATAGAAGAAATGAAAATTTTATTTCCATTTCAAGATTCATGTCTTATTACTGCTTCCAAAACAATTTTCAAAGAGATCATTTTTTTTACATAATATTATAGCTGTTGTAACTTAATTTTCTTATTTACACACTGTTTTTTTTAAATAAAATGTTGTTTCTTTTCTTATTTCTCTTATATTTTGTGTTTCAGATGTTTCTTCATTCAAATTGTAACATATCTTCAGCATCAATGCCGTGAACAGCTAATTTATTTTTTTTGCATGTTTGCATTTTATGATTGTCCATTTTGTTGTTCCTTTTCAAAATGGAACAGCACTTCTGCACTTTCATGTTTTGTTGTTCCTTTTTTAATAGAACAGAACTTCTGCTTTTTCACGTTTTGTTGTTCCTTTTCGAAATGGAACAACACTTCTGCACTTTCACGTTTTGTTGTTCCTTTTCGAATGGAACATCACTTCTGTACTTTCACGTTTTGTTGTTCCTTTTCAAATGGAACAAAACTTCTGCACTTTCACGTTTTGATGTTCCTTTTCGAATGGAACATCACTTCTGCTTTTTCATGTTTTGTTGTTCATTTTCGAATAGAACAACACTTCTGCACTTTCACGTTTTGTTGTTCCTTTTCGAATGGAACAGCACTTCTACACTTTCACGTTTTATTGTTCCTTTTCGAATGGAACATCACTTCTGCACTTTCACGTTTTGTTTTTCCTTTCGAAAAGGAACGGTACTTGCGTTTTTGTTGTTCCTTTTCCAAAGGAACGACACTTTTCATTTTTGTTGTTCCTTTTCCAAAGGAACGACACTTGCGTTTTTGCTGTTCCTTTTCCAAAGGAACGACACTTTTGATTTTTGCTGTTCCTTTTCCAAAGGAACAGCATTTGCGTTTTTGTTGTTCCTTTTCTAAAAGAACGACACTTTTAGTTTTTGCTGTTCCTTTTTCCAAAGGAAAGACATTTGCATTTTCACACTTTTTTGTGTATATTTTTGCTTTTTGGTGTGCATTTCCTTTGTTGTTCCCTACAAGGAACAACACTTTTTTGAGTGTTTTTGCTGTTTCTTTTTACAAAAGAACGACATTTGCATTTTCACGCTTTTTTGTGTTTATTTTTACTTTTTGGTGTGCATTTCCTTTATTGTTCCCTACAAGGAACAACACTTTTTTTGAGTGTTTTTGTTGTTCCTTCAAAGAAGAAACACTTTGGGATTATTTTCGAGAGCAACCCTTCCTTCCTCTTGTGGGATGATTCCTAGTTTATCTCAACCACATTTTCCTGATTCTCTTTCATGGCATGAAGTACACTACTTTTATGAGGACAAGAATTATGGATTATTTTGAAGCGAGTTAATATCATTCATGTTATGATTTTTAACAGGACAACTCCTTGATGATAACTTATTTTCAAAAAGGACACAATTATTTATATACTACTTTACTGCATTGTTTTTTGTTGAACATGATATTGATTGATCATCTTAATACCATGTTGGTTCCACCCTTCCTGGTTATAATCTTCTCTATCTGTAATAAATGAGATTATGGATATATTTTTTTCTATTGACATGTTCAACTTCTTCCACCATCCCTACTCTTAAGGAGTACTGAGCCTCCCTCTTTTTATCATAAAAATGTGTAATAACAATACAATTTTGTTCACAGATAGAGGATAGGGGGTCTCATTACGAGCCAGCCTGCCATGTTCATAAGGTTGTAACAAAGTGGCATTCCCATTATGGCCACCACACCAGGGTTATGATCCATTGGATAGCCAAATTATCCATGGAACAGGAGGTCTCATCACGAGCCGGCCTGATCACTTTTGCTACATCCTAGTGAATGGCAGTGTGGTTATCTGGTTACCATGCCAGCACATTGATCTCTATTGTAGAACAGCACTGAAACTCTCTAGTTATAAATTGAGGATTCTGGCTCATATGGGTTAAAAAGCAACCCTGCTGAGGCTATGAACACCTGCTGAGGCTATGGACGCTCTGCTTATGGTATTGAAGTTATATCTTATCGTCAATACCCTTTTTCTTATTCTTCCTTTTTATCAGAGAAGTTATTTCCTTCATTTTCCCTATTTTGAACCTTTACGCATGAGAAATTGTTTTATGATCAATCACATCATCTTCAGCTAGAATACCGTCAGTAAAGCATATTTTTTGGCATATTGCTGTCCTTTTTCATAACTTATCATAAATCCAAAGCGTCATATCTCTTATTCATAACTATCTTTACACACTCTGCTCTCATTATAACCATAACTCTCGTTGTCATATCATTGATATGTGTACTCTGCTTCATTTACTGCTATATTGTTCATTCTCTTGCCTTGCCGTCATCACAACACCTTTATGTGCTTTATGGTCGTGGAATCCATTTTCCAATTGGAGGAGGGAATGTATGCATCATGAGATAACATGCACCCTGTGATAACTTGTTGATTTCACAAAATATTAGTATTGCATGTATACATAAGTTTTTATGATTGAAATTTTTGCATGCATCTTATCTGTTGTTATTCAAAACTAACACTATGGATTCAAGAACATTGTATGCAAAATAGTGATTTGTTTACAGGAGAACAACAAGTATGGGGGGAAACTCTATTTGCATCATGACCACACTATTGCAATTCACAGAAGAGGCTCGCGAACGTGAACAATTGTTCAGACATGATGTGCTTGCCTGGATTCCACCTTTTGCATCACTTTCAGTGCCAACTCTGCCTACATCAGCTTCAACAACTCCCAGTACATATATGTCATTTCACATTTTTCTTTTTGGAGGTAAAACTTGACGTAAAATAGCATAATTTTCTGATTTATTACGAATTTTGGAGAATTTAATGAAATCCATTTTGAGCATTATTTATCATCCTTCATTCCACATCTTTACCACTTTCCCTTTTTCAGCGGCATATCATCTTTCAGTTTGGGGGAGTGTTGCTTTCATTCATTTCTTTCTTATAACCATATCATTCATAGTCTTTCTCATCCATTGCTATTCTTATTTATTCTCAACACCTCCCTTATTCCATGTTGTTTTACACCGAGCCTCGAATTCAACAGCTGGTCGCAACCACCTCTATTTGTCTTCTAGAATTGCATGAGGGCATGCTAATTTTTTAGAGAGGGGGAGGAATTGCTACGCATGATGGATTTTTTCTACTTTCTTTCTCATTTAAGGCATACAATTTCATTTTTACACAGTGCAAAAATTGATTTCCATAATATTTTTAAAACTATGAACCCAATTCTTGTGATATATGGACACATCATTAAAATACACAAACCCAGATAATTTCAAATTAAATTGGTTCATACAATTTTGGAAATCATGTGCTCTCACCTACAGCCATTTTGTTTATATCTCATAATCCATGCATCAAAACGATCTGATTTTTGGATCATAGAGGCATTCATATATTGTAAATTTACTTGCGACATTTCAACAAAATCTGGTTTGTAGTTTTGAGAAAATGGTTAATGAAGTTTGTTGTTATCTATACCATATTTTGCTGCAACTTCATACATATAGTTGAATGTCAATGTAAAAATTGTTATGCCTTCATCAAGATTGCTAAAATTGAATATTCATTAATTAAGGAAGAATTCATTTGTTCTATCCATTTCATGAGCTGGGATGAACAATTTTTTTTATTGCTTGGTTAGCACATGGGTTTTTGTCTTTGGGTTGCATGAGGACATGCAACATATTCAGTTTTTGTTGCATGAGGACATGCAATATATTCGGTGTGGGGGTGTGTTGGGCCGTGAATACGACCACCTTTTAACACTTATTTCATCCATTTTCACTTTTCTTTATCATGTTATTAATCACAGTTTATCATATAATTCTATTTTATAATGATTTATGCTCTTATGAATGAATACTATTTATTCTCCTTTATTTCTAATAATTTGATGATTATGCATGATTTTATCAATGAAAGTTTAATGAATTGGTTATAACATTATCCACCATTTTTAGCCTCCAAGATAATTTCCAAATTGAAGATTTGATCATTAAAAGTGCCAACTCAAAAATGCGCTGGAATAAGAAGTGACAGTTTTGCGGTTGAGATTCTGAGCAAATGAAGATGAATATGGAAAATATAGAACATGGATTTTGTCCAAAACGGACCCAATTAACTTTAATAAAGAACAGTTTGCCCAAATTCAACTTGTATTGAGAGAAACACAGGGTTCTTTGAGCACGATTTTCTCAGATTCGTTGTGTGGCCGTTTTCCAAATCTCAGCTGCAAAGCCAAATTCGCCTTGCTCTTGTTGAAAAATTGATGGAAATATATCTTCTTGTTGATCAATTGGTTGGAAACAATCTAATTTTTTAATAGAAATCATGTTGTAATTATCTCTGTTGTAACTTTTCTCTGATCTCTCTCTATTTAAATGAAAACAGAGATCAGAGAGGGGGATGGAGGAATGATGGAAAAATGATGGAGAATTGAGGATTCAGAATTAGAGATTCAGGAATGATGATGGGATAGGATAGAATAGGAGGAAAAGGAGATTTTTGCATTTCCATTGTAATTCTCAAAGCTTTAGCTGTTGTAATAATTTCACAGTTTGATGATGAATAAATAAAAGGGTTGTTGTTCACTCTTCTCATCTGAAGTAGCCCAGCAGCATCCGCTGGCGGCTAAGGGCCCAGCCACTGGTGGATTATGCTGCTGCTGTGTATTATATCTTTCCAATTTCCATTGTGTGATGGTTTGATTTAATTCTTATTTCTTTGAATCGTATTGCCTTACAGTTTCATGTTTTTGTAGCGAGCTATTATAATATTTTATGAAATTGTTTTATTGCACAAGATGAGATTGAATCGCGTGGCTGTTCTTTTCCATCATGACAGAGGTTATCATCCTTCTCAATGTATATTGTTATGCTATTCATTTCAAATTTAAAGCTTCGTTGTTCATTCCAGACCTTGATATTCATTATAGACTGTTGGTTATTCGATTCCTTTAATTACAGTTTGTTGTCCATTTACTTTGTTGTTCATTTTTGTTGATTAATTGCAATAGTTTGCTTTTAAAGAGTTTTCCTAGTTTACTTTCAGTGGTAGCTTTAGTTCAATTTCTATTTCCTTTTAATTGCTTTAAAGCAGGACTGTCAACTGTAGAGAACATTGGTTATTGCTTCCTCATTCCCAGATTGATTGTCTTGTTCTAGTTTGATTTCAATTGCATCAATCTCTAGAGGAATGAGTTATTGCTACTGTATCCTCAATTGATGTTTGCTGAGTGAATAGTTGGATTTCAGAGTATTTGATTTTATGTTATTGTTAGATTTATTTTTCAATCATTCATTTACTTTTGGATTTTAAGCACTATACTGCAAAACATTACTCTTGAGTAAATAGCTGCCTCAGATTGAGTACACTCTTGGAATAAAAAGTCGTCCCTGGGTTGATAATTAATGTGAAGGTAATTAGGAGTTAAAAAGACACCTTTTTATCACTCGACACGTGGTAGACGGGACAGGGGTAAAACCACTTTTCCCATGGGTTAATGTGCGGGCATCTTACGGGCGTGGGAGGTGCGAATACCATCGGATCACGCGGAAAACGATCGGACGGGTGGGAAATAAATGAGGTTTAGCACATGGGAAAAAGGTTGTGGTGGCGGGGAAAGCACATGGTCAGGTGATTGCGGTTACATGATGATTCAAACTTAGCGCTCGGGGGCCGAAAGAACATGGACTTTCACAGCATTTTGGAGGTAAAATGGAGGAAAACAGAGACAGCTAGGCTATGGAAGTATACAAAACATGAAGGAGGGAGAGGAAATCGACCGCTGCGAGCTCCCTTTTTCTGCATAAACACATGGCCAAGCTAGTATTTGGTCCTCCAAGTGTTGAAGAATTTAGCAGAGCTAACACGACCTTCCCACAACCCTAGCTTGCTACTCAAGTACTTTCACGCTGCTATGGCAGCGTGTCGTGTCGTGCAGATTCCCCAATTAATCTAGGTGACTTGCGTATCTTATCAAACAATTATAATTAACACCGCATAGATAGATATTCGTAGAGGCATTCAGTTATTCAGTGTAATTGCATTTGTTCACGCATCACATAAACATAATAAAGGAAATTCATACATAACATATCAAGATGCATCAATAGAACAAAGACACATAAATTGCAAAATATCTCTCTTTAATACTATCTTTCAAGTGGTTATAAACTTTGTCCACCCTGTGCACACAACTGCAGGGGTCTGCGCACTCAGCTGCGGACTTCTACAGTAGGTCTCTATGCACTCAGCTACAAAGCCTTTACCTACGCTATGACCCAAGACTTAGACCTTTCTTACTTCAGAGCTACGACTCTCTTACCCTCTTCATTGTGTGTCTCTAAACTACTTAGAGCTTATCTCTTTTTATACAATCCCATGGTCTATGAACCATGGGTAGATCTATTACAGCCGAATCTACTTTACAAAACTAAGGGTGGACTACCCTCTTTGACACATGACACCTTCGTGCTCCGCGACCACAAAATGCAGAGTATTTACAATTTTATTACAAAATTTGACTCAAACATGGGTTTTTAGCCCCAAAACTGCCCTTGGGGGATCCCACTTCCAACAGACCCCCAACACAAATATCGTGAATCGCCCTCAGGTCACTCGGTAGGCATGGAGATATTTGCATGAAGCCCATCTAACTCGACCCAGATGACTGCAACCTCGGTCGTGCACTCAGCTACTACCTACTTTGCATCTTCCACTGCCTTCTTGGTCACTAGTCCTGCGGTGTCAGCCTGAAGCTTTTGTTGCATCGCTTGCAGAGTCACAAGCTTGCCTTTAGTATTTCCTATGACTATGTAAGCTTCCTCCAGCTAGGGCTTTAGTATTTCTTTCATCACTACTTCCTTGTGCAATGCTATGTCCACCTGTTCCTTTAGCTGCTTGGCCTCCTGCAGCTTGGCTAGTCTCCGTGTCAGCGCGATGGTTCACGTTGTGCCCTTAACCTCATCGTAGCAGTGTTGTTGCTCGCACGCTTCCATCTCCAACCTCTATATATTTGGGTCCTCTTGCAATCTTATCAGGACCTCAAATGACTACTTGAACAACTGCGTGCAGTCTGCTACTACACTCTCTACTGCCGCTACTACTTTTGTGACAGTGGTCGCCTGTTGTTCCTTTACTTCTGGCGGTGTTGAAGATTGTGCCCTCAACTGTAGCTCTGTAATTTGTAGCTTCAACTCCAAATGAACCCGCACTATCTCAGTCTGAGTGTCGTGCACCCCTGTGGCCAACTTGCGGATGCGTACCTCGATTGGCTCTTCCTCCAGAATGGCCAACTTTGGGACCATTCTGCATGCCTCCTCAATGACCTACATAATCTTCTTACTCTAATTGGTCGAATCGGTCTCAGCAGCGATGGAAACATTTCTTTGTAGGGCCATCTATTCGTTGTTGATCCACTGTTCACTGATCACCTGGAAAGCGCAGTGCTCTCGGGCCCTCAGTTCTACAATTACTCCATCTTGCAAGAGGTGGAGTGCTTCACATGGAAGTGCTACCAAGTTCAGCCCAACTCCCTTCAGGCTGCAGATAGTGGACCTGTCAACCTCATTTTCTATGTTCAATGCTCCATCCGGCAGCACTATCGCACTGGAAGCCTTTGTGCATAGCATATCGGTAGCCTCCGAAGTGCCAATAGCTAAGCTGGTAGACACCGTGCTATCTTGCGACGCACAAGTCTGCAACTCCTGCAACCTAGTCTGGATGGCCCCTAAGATGGTCTACTACTGTTATTCAGATTGATGTTGGGCTTCCATGGTGACATCTCTGACTGTGTCACTGATATCATGTAAGTCGCCCTCTATCAATGTGATAGGGTCCAGCAAGGTCTTGGTCACCTTTGATTTCTTTCTGGACCCTCCCTTCTCTAGCTCTCTTTGGCACTTAATGCGGGGGGATGTCTCCTGAGGGTCTGCGCCGTGTTGTTCTCTTTCTTCCTCTTCCATCTTAGGTGAAGGAGACCTCGCGCCTTTGTCAAAGCCCCTCTCTATTCCACCTATCTGTTTTCCTACATGCTCCACCTGGGCCTTCTCAGTGGCCTCCTTTTTCCTCTTCTCGACCAACTGCGCCATCTTCAACTTGGCCTCCTCCTTTTTCTTCTGTGCGGTAGACTTTCTTCCACCCACCGCCAAGTTCGTGGTAGTGCGCCACTCCACTACCCATTGATCAAGCACTGCATCAATGGCATCATGTGTGGCCAGATACGGAAAATCGTACCACTTCTGCGCAGGGTCCTTCCACACCTTGATTGATACTTGATGGAAATCAGCTTTGAAATCAGCATAGCTCTGTAGGTTGGCAAACAACATGGGCGAAAATTGCAGCTTGCGATTGATGGCCACCCTGATGTTCATTTGCATCAAGATCTAGAATATCGTGTTGTCTCAGACTCGCTACGCATCCTTGGTCACCCACAGCGAAGTTTACTTCGCTGCTTCCGGGTGGTCTGGTGTGACCAAAAGGAACTAGTTGTCCTCTGGTAGCTCTCACACTACCAGTACAATCGACAAGAAGAGCCACGCGTAGTGGAACATCTTACTGAGCTCCTATGTTTCGCGGCAGTTTTCCTGGAACTCTTTGTGATGGTAGTATGACCAGTTAAACTGGACTCCTTCCACACACTACTATGTGAGCGCAATGACAAGTGCCGACACCTCATCGACGCGATACTTCCTCATTACCTTCCCAACGAGGATTTCTGTGGCTACCTTCACAGTGGGGTCACAGATGCTAGAGATAGCATACCCGTGCAGCTTCTTCACCAGCTTGAATTTTTCCTTGATTGACTCTGCGAGAGCCTACTCGCCACCCTTTCCGCCAAAGATCATCGTTGGATTCTCACTTGTATATGGCAAGCATGTTATCCAGTGAATCAACCTGTCTGTGATGGGTATCAGCTCCTCCAGCCACAGACACCCATCATGTACCAAGCACAGTAACTGCTTGATGACCAAAATTGTCACAGGGGTGCGGTTATAGTGCGGCACCCAGAGCAAGTTGAGCAACCCTACCTTTTCTACTCACTTAAGCCACCTCCACGGCTCCAAGGTGGCCATTCCCTATTCATATCTATGATGCGGCACATCAGCTACTTGGTCGCCAAGTGTCAGAACGGCTCGTGGTATGCCAAGTCCCAGTCTTCTAGCTTCAGTATCAGCACTTGGGTTAAGCATGGACTGTTGAAAGCAATTTCATCTAGTAGTAGAGGGGTTTTCAGGGGAGTCCTACTCTCATCAATGTCCTCTGGGACCTTGGACTTAGGCTTGCGTGGAGGGACATACTCCGACAACCGCGTAATAGGGACCGTGCCCTGGGCTTCAACTTCCTCGACTTCTGTTCCCACATCCTCATCGTCCATCGGGATGTCTTCGATATCTTCCTCCTCTAGTTTTAGGTTTATAGCCTTGCCTTTCTCCGGTACAGTGGGCTTTGGTGGGTTTCTTCTTGGTGATGTGTGCATTAGTATGGTAGGCTATTTTCCCTTCTTATCCTTCAAGGTCTCCTTAGTTGGGGTTGGCTTTGGTCTCGAAGTTCTCAGTGATTTAGGGACCTCCTCCAATACTTTGGCCACTTCCGAGGAAACTACTTCTGCCTCTATTTCCATTTCCTATGTCGGTTCCTCTACTACTTGTTCGGTAATTATATTTTCAAGCGGTGTTTACATAACACTCTTTAATAGTGCTCGAGGATTTCTAATCTGAAAGAAGGCAAATGGGAAAGAGCTGAAAAGCATGGCAAGTTCATTGTTTTTTCCCTAGGGAACTCCAGGAGGAACTTAGCAACCCTAACTCAATTGCTACATAAGCAAAGTTAGGGCTATGGTGATGGAGGTCAGAGCATTTGAAAGGATAGCATACTTGACTGTTGAGCATTGCCTCAAATCATAAGAAGTTGGCAAGAAGGGAGAGAGAGAAAGAAGCTGGAGGGGTAAAGGAAGGCTGATGCAAAAAAAGGTTGTAATCACCCTTCCAATATTAATATAGAACTACAGTTGTACTGTCTACTCCATGGTGTTGGTATTGTCATTCATTCAATTGTTTGTCTAATACCTTTTAGCATGAGTAGCTTAGTTATGTGTAACTAGATGTTCTTTTATGTATTCATGTATTAGTTATCAAAGTTGTATGTTGTGATTACGCTTGTCTCTTCTATGTGTAGGACTTGATCTGGAGCCGGCTCAGGGGACTTCCACCTAGCTGCATTGTGCTCTCCAGCAAATCTACATAGAGGATTGAGGTAATCTCCTTCTCTTACTTTGATAGTTGGTTATTGTTTATGAACATGCATGTAACTTTGTGATGGTTGTAGGTAATCTTACAATCTGTTGAAGGTCTCAAGAAGACCTTTGAGGGTATCTTCATTCTCCATACACCGTGCATTTTATCATACAACAGAATTGGTGACTCCACTAGGGACTATACATCTAGTTCCTGGTTTGCCCAGACAGTTCTCAGTTTTCTCCTCCTTCTAATAGCTCCCTATACTTCTGCATTCCCTTTCTGACCCACCAAAAATCTTGCTGCATCTTTCCTACATGTATTCATCTCTGAATCTGATCTAGAAAGCCCTATTTTTTACTGATTTCCCACACTAACGCAGGTTAGCAGACTACGCAGAGCTTTATGTAGCATTGTGTCTACTCACAGGGAGTGTTAGTGGACCTATTAACTCTTTGTGGCCACTGCTACAGAGCGTTAGTCTCCCAAAACCTTGATCTCTAGCTATGTTTGTAAGCCAAAAGGGATAGGAATCCTTCTTATGGATTGAAAGAAGATCTATTACTGCATTTTGCCAGGAAAATAGGTGTCCTAAAAAGTTTTTTTTTTGGGAAATAAATTATTTCTTTCTTTCTTTCTGAAAAGAATTTTTTACAAAAGAAAGACCCACATTTTTTATTCATCCTTCTGTTTAGTTGGTTAAAAGCTTCTTTATTTTGGCTTCAAGTAATTGTTAAGAAACATTGGAAAGGAGTCTGTTGGTTATGCATGTGTTAAATGACTAATATGCGTGGAAAGAATATGAATATGTGAAAAACTCTCACCTATAGAATACAACTTTTTTTCATCGAATTGAAATTTTTTTAAAGCATTGTCTTGTGCATGATTTATTGAGTCAGAGTCTCATCACATTTCATACGTCAACTCCCCTACCAAAGACAATAATCAAGTACACATAAAATTTACCTAAAATCAATCAGTAACTCTTTATTGAGCAAACAAACATTAGTGTAGGCTAGGACCTTGGGATAGGCAGTGTGAGTAAACTGCCCAATGTTGAAAACCAAACTAGTGTCATTAAAAGAGAGAAAAATTCCTTCTGCACTCATACTACCGGGGCCACTCCAATAAAAGCGGAGAAAAATATGGGACAACATCGGACTATAAGTGAAGGTAGCCCGCCTTCTCTTACAACTCCTTTGGGTATTCTGTGTATTAGGGATCCCTTTAGGCATTTCGGAGCTAAGTCGGGGACTCAGGTATCTTGCCCACACAGTGTGTTGTCTACGAGTATGTCCCCCCCAATGGTGTCTGTGATATGAGGTATCTTTAGTGGCCAAAATTTTTAGGGACTTACACAAGGTGACTGGGATGGGCTATCCTGGTACCTAACACAGACGAATCTACTCTGTCTTCAGTTTTTGGGAGGGTGCTCATCTTCACGAGAGTACTTGGCCCCTCAATCTGAGGTTCGGGCGAAGCTCTAGAGTAACCGTAACTATACATCTGTCCAACCTTCTCTGTTATTCATTGAGATACCGGGTTTCATCTAAAGTGATCGGTGCTTATCAGACAAGGTGATTTCCCTCTATTTGCTGATTGATTAACTTAGTGTATTTTATATATATATATTTTTAGGCGCCCGAGTGTTATCATTATGAGACTTTAACAAATATCACGATAAAATTTATTGATAAAAATTAACGGTCACCGTGGCTACATCCAACCCTCGTCGTCAATATAGATAATTGCTAGGACTTCCTCCACTCATTATGGAATATCCGCTGAGCTCCAGTGAACCAGATTCCCCATCTTCAGGGAATCAGTCTCCCAGATCGCACACGGGATCTGTTTGGACAATCGACGATTCAAGTTTGCCAGATAATTTCTTCGTCAAAGGATTCCTTCGTCCCTTAAACCCTCCACTTACGAATCTGTTGGACCCAATCTTGGATCCCGCGGTACCTGTACTTCCTGCTTTGGTAGTTGTAACATTTCCATCTATCCCGTGGACGACTAACGGGTCATGGGACTTTAGGGACACTTTTGGTCCTCCACCACTTCCCAATTGACAGTCACCACCACATCGATAATGGCGACCCCCACTATCCCATTTATCCCAAGTAAAACCACTCACATGACACCCTCTACGAGTGGAACCTAGTCGATGTCGGGTTCCACCCTTTTAGTGTCAAACTGCATACCTTCGACAAGTGCTACATATAGCGCTCCCTATAACGCTCAATATAGCAATATAAGCGTGGTTCCCATCCACCAACAATATGGTCAGCTGCCACTGTACAATTCAATTCCCCAGATTCAAATATCTGGGGGCATTCCCAATATGCACATGCCAGTAGGGAACATAATAGTTCCCCCTCCGTTCTTAGGCATGCATGGTTAGTCGCTAATTGACATGAGCATTCCTTATGTCAATCAAGGACAAATGGTTAGTTCTATGATAAGTGGGAATCCTCAAGGAGGTCCCAACCAATCCATGGGGCCTACCTACTCGCAAGTTCAAATGAGTCAAGGGGGCAACCACTTATCCTGGGGGAAATTCTATACCCCAGTATCAAAATCCCCATGGAAATCCACACTACAATGCCATACCTCAAGGAAAATACTATACCACATAGCTCATGTATAATATTAGAACTCAAATGATGGGAGGAGTGCAAGCCTCCTCAAGTCAATTGTCATCACCCTAGTCTGAGTCGGGGGCACCACACTCTCTGCCTTTCTTGGCAATGTTGGATATACCCGAATTGTCACAAACAACCCCATCTACCACAACTTACTTTGGCCATTGATCCTGCATAAGATACCAACGAACATCCCCAAGTTCAAAGGCAAGCAAGGGGAGGATCCAGGCAACCATATCACCACCTACCATCTTTGGTGTGTTTCAAACTCTATGGTGGATGATAGTGTCCAGTTACATCTTTTTCCCCGCACCCTCACTGGAAACGCAGCTAAATGGTACATTGAGTGTCCACGCGTGCCAGTAAACACCTTCGACACTCTAGCAATGGAATTCCTAAATCACTTCTAGCTACCCATTTGCTATGAGACTGGGATAGATCTCCTTACTTCATTATGTTAGGATACCTCCACCCACATCTCTGATCATATACTTGAATGGAGACGTAGGTGGAGGTTAGTCAAAGCTCCCCTCCCAGACTATCTCTTAGTGGACTGGTTTCGCGAGTCCTTAACCCTACAAATCACTAAAGATGTTGATTTAGGTGGTGCAGTCACAGAAGACCAATCCATATCTTGTGCCCATCACTTGGATCTGATATATTCGCTTTTGGCACTCTTTACGACATAATCCCTATTGCCCCTCATAACTCCAATGTCTCCACTACTTAGCACCCTGGAGCACACGCCGACGGGACTGTCAGTGCAACCTCTGGGGCTGTTGTAAAACAACTCAGTGGTCACATTGCCTAGATGAAATTGGACCCCTCTACCAAATCAACTGCTCTTCCTACCACCACGATAAACTCTGTGCAATCTACGCAAAATACCGGTGGTAAGAACAAGAATAATAAGAAAAAGACTGCTCCTTCTGAGGAGCAATCAACAAAGTAGCCAAACCAAAAACAGAAGGCCGTTGTGCCTCCTGATGATGAAATGGATAAACCCCCCAAATTTCCCTGCAAAATCTGTGCTAAAGACCACATGACCTATCATTGTCCGCATCTTCAGGAATGCACAGAATACATTGATAAAAAGGATACTGGCCAGACCCCCGCTATCCTAAAAAATCCTTTTCCCGCTCAGCAGCAGTAAAACCTTATTGCAAACCAACCACAACCGTCGCAAGGGGGCAATGATGGTTCGCAACTCCAGCTGGTGAAGGATCTTCTACCATTTACACATTTGAAATGGTAGATCTACAAACACGAGCCAAATCTTATGGAGCTCCTATCGCTCATGCAGAGGAACCTTCCTCAAGTCCAAACCCACCGTCGCCCAATGATTTTCATATCGAAAGGCTCGTTGCAGACCTTGTAATTTTCCCCCCCAAAGGGGCACTTCGATGCACGATGCACAATACATCTGCACATGTCACCCAATTCTATAGCATTGTAGAGGACTTGGCGCAAACACCGTCGGATATGTCGGCGCTTGAGTATTGCAAACATGCCCAACACAACGAAAAGCTCTACTTTCGGCTATTGGTGGTATCGACCCGCAGGATTCCATGCTTGCAATTTTCGACATGGAAAAGTGTAAACCTCCCCTTTCTCACCAGCTTGCATTTCAAGTGCAAATTTCTTTGAAAGGTAAAAGTATACACAGAAACATCATTGACGAATGTGCTTCTACCTACGTCATGTCAGCTTCATGTTGGCTCGTCATGGGTGCTCCAACCCTATCCCCACCGTCGAACTCCCTTAAGGCTTTCGACGGCCACACTTTCATCCAAAAAGGTTACCTAGCTAGATACCCCATCACTTTGTATGGGAAAATGGTAACGGTGGACATAAAAGTCGTAGACAAAAAACTTGACTATAATCTCTTGCTGGGTCACAATTGGACATATGCCATGACATCCATCGTATCTACTGTCTTTTGCATCATCCTATTTCCATTGGATGGAAAGGTAGTTACAGTAGATCAGTTGTCTTTCTGCACCCCTGATTATTCACCATTACCAAGTAGCTCCGTACCCCTAGTAGGTGGTGTGCCTAACTCTTACGTCAGTTTCGGTACCGTTCTACTGAAGGCTTCTTCCCTCATGGGTTGTTTTCCTCTTCATCTGCCCAAGGTTCCACAGACGGTCAACATGCTTTCATCTATTCCTCATGAACAGACCGATCCATGGATCCTACTAGCTCCTTTAGACCTTGACACATATGGAGACCAAATTCCGCTGTCACCAACTGAATTGGCCTACCAAGCCATTCAATCTACATCCACATCTCTAGTCACATTGGTTAGGGCCAACGGTGCCACCGCCCCTTCCACAAACACTTCTCCTTTCGATCTACTCAATCAAGTCCTACCTACGGACTAAGCTATTAGAGAAATCATGAGTTTAGGAGAGCGACCTTGGGAGGATTGGCACCATCATGTTTTGATATTTGATTTGGACACAATGCCTCTTCAAATCCTCTCCCCTAACATACCAGAAATCGTTTCCTCACCCTATACGACCATCCAAACTTTGGAGGTAGAAGGAAACATGGGCAATATTTCAAAGACATTTCTCATCGATATTTTTGTCAAAACAAGCATCGTGGAAAACATCCAGATTGGAGCCGATTGTAATCCTGAGGAAATTGCAAGCTTCACTTGCCTATTTCAGGAATTCCGCGATGTATTCACCTGGCCTTATGAGGAAATTCCTGGCATAGATCCGTCCATTGTCGAGCAAGAGGTCAAGCTTTACGACAATGCAAAACCTATCCATCAAAGACTTCGACCCATCCATCCCCGCAAAATGGCAGCCATAAAAAATGAAGTGGAAAAATTGTTACATGTTGGTTTCGTCTATCCTATTCCTTTAACAGAATGGGTTTCCAATCTGGTTCCTATCGATAAAAAACAAGGAACCATCCGCGTATGTATCGATTATCGAGACTTGAACGCCACGTGTCCTAAGGATAATTATCCGACACCATTCATCGACCAAATCATCGACGACTACGCCGGTTGTGAATCATTTTAATTCATGGATGGATTCTCAGGTTACAACCAGATTGCTATAAAACCCAAAGACTAGCTTAAAACTGCTTTCGTCTTCCCATGGGGTGTCTTTACCTATAGAAAACTCCCATTTGGTTTAAAGAATGCTGGAGCAAATTTTCAAAGAGCCATGGACTACGCATTTCACGATATTAGGCATATCATTCAAGCTTACTTGGATGACCTTCCAGCCCATTCCAAGCAACGAACGCAGCACCTAAACCATTTAAGAGCGATCTTTCTAAGGTGTCGGTTTTACAACATCCACCTGAATCCGCATAAATGCATTTTCTTCATCGAGTCTAGATGCTTACTTGGATTCACTGTCTCCAAGTACGGGATTAGGTTTGATCTCGATAAGGTAAAGGAAATTACTCAATTGCTGGAACCACAATCCATTCTACACCTCCAACGTTTGCAAGGGAAAGAAAACATCTTACGCCGATTCATCGTAAATTATGCCGAATTGACGAAAGGCTTCATGTGCTTACTTAAGAAATGATTGTCGTATCTGTGGGATGATCAAGCTCAATGATCATATTATGCCTTGAAAAAGGCGCTCATATCAGCCCCACTCCTCAGCGCTCCCGACTATAGTTGTGACTTTCTCCTATACCTGGCAGCCTCGCCATCCTCTCTTGAAATGGTCTTGGTTCAAACACATGATGACCAGAGTGAACATGTGATCTATTATTTATCCAAAGGCCTGGCTGGGCCTGAACTCAGATATTCGCATGTGGAAAAGCTATCATTGGCATTCGTCTTTGCTATCAATCGATTCCGACACTACATACTGCTGCAACATACTACTGTCATCAAATGGGTCATGTGGTATGCAGGAAAGTACTTATGGTGGACCCTGCTAAGATCACACTAATAATCAATTTGGAAGCCCCAAGGAGTGTTAAACATCTATGCACTACGCTGTGCCATACTGGGTATTATAACAAGTTCATCAAAAGTTATGCGCAGATTACCACACCTATGAAAAGCTACTGAAGAGGGACACGACATTTTGATGGGATGAAGAATGTCAGTACAGCATCGATCCTAGTCTTCTCGGACTGGAAGAAGGAGTTCCATGTGCATGTAGATGCCTCGTGTATTGTGTTAGGAGTAGTGCTGACATAGGCTAGCGAAGGAGAGGTGGATCACCCTATAGCATTTGCGAGCAAGAAGTTGTCTAAGGCTGAAAAGAATTATTTGACAACAGAGTGAAAATACTTGGCTATGGTGTACGCACTCCAAAAACTTAGACATTACCTGCTAGGCAGACATTTTAACATGTACACAAACCATTATGCATTGAAATATTTAGGCAATAAGCCTGCGTTGTGGGGGAAAATATGTAGATGGTTGTTGTTGTTTTAGGATTATGATTTCGAGGTGATTGTGAAGCTAGGAAGGTTGAATGCAGGGCCAGACCATTTTTCACACATTGAAACAGGAGAGGAGCCTAAAAATTTGGAGGAAGGGCTGCCTGATGCGCATCTCTTCAGGGTGTGAATAGAGGATAATTACTTTGCGGACATTATCCACTTTCTGACCACAGGGATGGCTCCAAAGGGATACACTAGTCAATAGAAGAAAGAATTGGTGGTGCAGGAGGAAAACGTTTTTGTAATTACAGGCCATTTATATAAAATGGGATCGGATGAAATACTTCGATGTTATGTGCCCGACTTTGAAAGAAACAATATCCTCATTGAATCTCATGGAGGTGCTATGGGAGGGCATGATACAGGAAAAGAAACAACATATATGATTTTTCGCATCAAGTTGTGGTGGTCGACGCTGCATAATGATTCTCAAGCATATTATAGGGCATGTGACACATGTCAGAGGATGGGTGTAGTGCCCACTCTAGTCTCCTGACCCTGATACGGCATTATCTTAGACACTCTATTCTTCGAGGACCTCAGATTGAGGATCTGGACCCATGACACTATTATTAGCGATTGAGATATTCATGGTTGTGATGTTTATGAATGCTTTCCATTGATATTATGGTAGCATGAATGGTTATGTATCTTATCTATCAGTATTCTAATGATTGCAATATTAAGTAATTAAGTTGGTCTCTATTTCAAATTATGATGAGGGTAGTAAAGAATATGTATGCGCTCTACTAAAAGCATAATGAGGATAAATTTTATGTATAGGTATATTTCTACGAAGTTACGATGTTGATAGCTTAATGAATATGTATGTTTCCATTGATGATTATTGATGATAGCCATGAGGGATGTGTCCCCTATGTTACCTACTTCCTTTAGTTCAGACTTACAATGGACAATGATGTGAATGACCAAGAATTGTTAATGATGCTAGTATGATAATTGACTAACATTGAGAAACCTTATTACTGATGATGATTGAGTATGGCAGGACACCATCAGAGGCACTCGCATATGACATGTCGATGACACCTGGTTTGATGAAAATTTATATTACTTTATCTTTGAAAGTCTAAGTCGATCTTGGAATCTGCCAAATATGTTTAACTATATTCTGATTATATATTAATGGTTGCTGGCACAGAATAGTTGCTTGACCGAATGACTCACATATGGGTGATGGGGTTGTACAAGTGGATGGAACTACATGGGAGGGGTGGGACAGAGTCCCTGATCCCACCCACTAGCACTCCCGTCGTGACTTGGGCTGGAAGGGTTGAAGCACCTTCGCCTTGATGATCACGATGCCATGAGGGTAGGTTCCAAAGTTGGGCCACTCATGAGGACTTTACCGGGGGGCGCGCATCAAGGCGGATTCCTTGATCCCCGACACCATTAGTCTCACTATAGCAGGAAACATAAGAGATGATAGTAGTCTATGACGTTGCACTATATTTTCCCCTCGTAATCACTGGATGCTTGAAGGGAAAGTGGTGTGGCACCCTTGGAACTTCAGGGGAATTTCTTGAAGGGCACGACCAACTTGGCACCCTTGGCATCACAAATAAACTATTAGGTGTGGCACCCTTGGAACTTCTAGGGAAGTTATTGAAGTGCACAACCAAACTGGCCCCCTTGACATCACAAATAAGCTATTAGGTGTGGCACCCTTGGAACTTCTAGGGAAGTTCTTGAAGGGCACAACCAAACTGGCCCCCTTGACATCACAAATAAGCTATTAGGTGTGGCGCCCTTGGAACTTCTAGGGAAGTTCTTGAAGGGCACAACCAAACTTGGCATCCTTGGAATCATTAAAAATAAATAATAATAAATAAATATAAGCAAGGAATGAAAACTAGGTAAATTTACATCAAGGGTAAATGATGATTAGAAACCAATGTAATTAAATCAAAAATCAAACTTGGAATAAGGAGGATCATAGGAAGAATTAAAATAGAGTACATTAAAAACTCTACCCTTCCCATTTTGGAAAATACTAGGAAGATTATGTGGTTTAATTAGGAAAAAGGGGAAAGAGAAACATAATGGTAAGGATAAAGATTAATCCTAAACTAATTTAAACCTAATTAAGAAAAGGGGAAGGTGAATTAAAATGAGAATAATAAATTAAATTTAGAGAAATGTAGAGAAGCTCCATGTGTCAACAACCAACATAAGAATATCCATCTAGGAGATAACTTGAGTTAAATTAGGGAGTAGATTGGGGATAAAATCTTGACTCATTAATTGACTTCAAGTAATGAACACAAATTAAGGAATAAAAGGGGGGAATAAAGAGACAACTAGGAGAAGAAATAGGAACCTTGTTGAGGTGAGGAAAATATTAGTTTTAAATAAAAATTTAAGTAAATAAATTTGGGAGACCCTTGATGTGAGAATGACACATGGGTGGGTGAATAATCAAGCTATTGAATTATAAAAAAAAATAATTAATTATGCATGACATGACAAGTGTCACCTATGAGGACTCCTATAAAAGAAGGGACAAGCCATGGAAGAAGGGACTTTTGGGGAACCCTATTGTTGGATGGATGAGATGTTGTGAGAGTAGTGATTATGAAGCTATAGTGAGTTTGGTGAGGTAGAGGATTTAGAGAGGGGACTCTTGAGCCAAGGTGTGCTCTCCTCTACCAGCTAGTGCTTGTCTCCATTGTACAACCCCATTGCAGCTCGGGGGTCCGCGGGGAAGAAGAGTACCCAAGGAGTAGGCTGGGAGGTTAATCGGTGAGTCTTCGCATTCGGATCAAGTGCGTCATCATTCACTCGCGGAGGTGACCAGCTACAAGGGAATACCAGCAACAGCAGAGCAAGCAGAGTCTCGCCTTCTGGTGAACGGTACATATGTATTTCATTACTATTGATCTTAGTTAAAGGTATGAAAATGTTATGGTATGTTTCCTGAAATGAGTGGCAGGAATGTGTGTGCTAAATAGATTCGAATTTCAATGCGTTTCTTTCTGGTTGTTATTGTTGTATATATATATATATATATATATATAGTCTGGATAAATAGATTCGAATTTCAATGCGTTTCTTTCTGGTTGTTATTGCTGTTTAATATATATATATATATAGTCTGGATAAGGTCCTTACACTTGGTATCATAGCCAAGTTGAACCCTTGAGGCCTATGGGCCCATGCATGTATGGCTAGTTTGTTAAATAATATGATGAAAATCCCTAACTAATGTGACGAACTCCGACCTCCTCCTTCGTTTACCCCTTGCAATTTCGTCTGACGGGGAATTTAAAATAATCTATGCTCACAAATTCGTCAATTGTAGCTGTTGCCCTGTTTTTTTTCCTTTGAAATTCTATCCGCCGAGGAATTCTAAAACATCTCTGTTTAAATTTCATGAATCTGGTCCTTACATTTTATTAGTCTGAATCTGGTCCTCTAGGGTTTCATCGAACGACCTTCTCCGTGCATACTTTGATAAAACGACGCTAAGGGCCTTGAGGGTTATTTTATTTTGTTGGTGCATTTCGTCGAGCAGTTCCCAGACCTCGTCAAAATCCCGCATTCGGGCTAAGATGTGAAGCATTTTTTTTATAGGCCTGGGAAGTGTGTTGATAATCGGGATTTTACCGGGCGATCCAATGGAAGAAATGCAGGGCCGCCATGAACAGTCTTACGACAGGTTCTTAAGGTGTCTTTGGATTTGAAGCTTCTGGTCTTTGGTGGGCATACATTGTCGGTAGAGGTCATGTTGAGTTTCCTCTCACGCAGGCGAGTCTTGGGTTTCAGTGTTCCGGTTCCGAGGTATATGCTGTGATTGGGGCTTTCGGCCCTGCGGAGGTCTCCGCCTACAGGGCTTTCAAATCATCTGAACCTAGAAACTAATAGTGATTCTCTTTGTTCTGCACCTCGCGCTGCTGGCGTCCCAACCATGCTGGTCTGGAGGGTCTGGACGAATTGGGCATGCTGGTCTGGAAAATTATTACTATTCTCTTGTCCAGTTTCATGCTCTTTCCTTATAATAATCTCTCTGGAATCTCGTGTGGGTATTTTTCGGGGGCTATGGTGCCTGATTTGTCCCTGCGTCTATTGCAATACTGGTTATGGATGGGAACAGTATTGTGGTCTATGTGCCATACATTTCTGCATGGTTTGGTTTATTTTATATGATCATTCGCACCAGTGCCCGTGCTTATTGGATGGACAATGGCTATGGGTTTTTGGACTCGGGTTCATCCATGTGTGGTGTTTTTCATTTTCAACAGACTGAGGACAGAGAATGATAGTTGCCAGATTTTATTAAAAACTTCAGTGGGAAATCCCTATCGTTTTGGATCAAATACACCGACTCTGTAAGGGATACTCAAAAGATATCAATGTCTACAATTTTCCGGAAAAATCCTATAAGATTCTGCATAGATAAAAGAATATAACATCACAAAGAACTCAACGCTCATTCTGAATTCCAGGTTACGTGGAGGCGCTCCGGGTAGCCAAGTTTTGATTTCATTATTAATGCTCTTCGATGAATGATTAATGATCTTTGTATATGGCATATGTTAAGTAGTTTTCATTCAAGGATTGTGGTGTCTTCTTTTAACAATACAAACCCTATTGAACTCCAAACAAATTGCAGTATTGTTGAGGTAGTTTCAAACTGTCATTTTTCTGAATTAAATGCATAACTAGATGTCATCATTTATGGAAATGTTGTTGAATTACCAATTGAACTCTTAAAGGTGTCATTGCAAGTAGCTTATTGTTAAAATTTTGAGTTCATATTGTTACATATTTAACACTGAATGCTGTGGTACTAGCGCTGGAAATTGATCTATAAACGTGTCTCTGTTTTGGGTATAATGTTGTTTAGGGATAGGGTATAAAGCCCTTTACTTTTCTCGGCCTTCTTCCACATTGTCAATATAAATTTATAAATTGTGCCCATTTTGGAAGCCCTAGAACAGAGCAGTAACATATCAACGGTCAACCCACAAGTATGGTGAGATTGTCATTTAAAACAGCCTTTATATGAGCTCTTGCACTCTCACGTTATTGCCAAATTTATGTTGTAATTTCAGTGGTATTTACTCATTGACAGAACTAATCCAATTGTATTAGATTGCCTTCTCCATAAATTGATAAGACTGTTGGAATGTGTTGTACGTTGATAGTTTTTTAAAGGTCACGGTACAGAGGTCCTTTAATCAAAATTCATAACAACTCCCTATAATTTTGTCCTATTTTGGAGGTTGTATTGATGATAATATTTACAAGAGTGCTCTGAAGTTGTTAATTGGCAATGTTAACTTAAAACCTGTAGTAGAATTTGTTCCATTTATTGTTATACCAATGCTGGAGTGCAAACTCAAAGTAATTGCCTTTATCCATGAGCATTAGGGTTTACCTTGTAGTTTAGGGCTAAAGTCATCACAGCTGCAATTAGGCTTGCAACACTAATACACGAACTAGGATTGCATTGTTTTTATGTGAATTAAGGTTGTAGAGATAAAATTAGGGTTTTGTGGTTAGTGCATGAATTAGGGTTTGCATAAATTAGGACAGTTCAAGCATAGATTAGGGTTTTTGTTGTTTGTAAGTGTTCTTTGCACAGTGTGTCAAAATTATTCCTTCTTTTTGAAAGCTTGTGTGTTTTAGATTACTTGGGAGCAACTTGACAAGTGAAGCCAAGAACTGTTGTTCTCTCAAAGGAATTGGCTATCCCCCATACAACCACACTTGAATGGTGTTGGAAGGCTTATAGTGGGGTTGACTAGAGAAAAAATCTACCTTGTACAAGGGAATAGTGAAGTAGTCAAGAACTCCAGCAAGTGATACTGCTGCACAGGGGCTAGAGTCTCTAAATGCAACTAGTAACAAGCTTCCTAGGTAGAGTTCTCTGCTTACATTCATTTCTGAATCACTTATGTCGCTTTGATCCTTTTCAGGTCTGATATAGCAGTCAGGTTAGGTTGAAGTGACTTGGTGATTGCCCCTTGTCAGGTTTCACTTCTTATTGCATTTTAAGCCAGTTTGTTTGCCAGATTGTTATTTAATTTTAATTGCTAGTTGATTTGTAAAGTTCTGTTTAGGTTTTTAGATCTGCTTCCGTTTCCTGCACAAACTGTTCACAGTTCACAAGTTTACGTCCCAGATTGATAATTATAGTATCTTAATCACTATTAATTTTACCCAACACCTTCCATCAAAGGCAATGAAATAAAAAGTATATACTTACTCTAATGTCTTTGAGAAACCTTAGGGGCCTTCTCGCATGTAGGCCATTCAACATTCTATTGAACCCATTTTTGACTCTTCACTACCTAATCAATCTCTCTATTAAACTGACTTCATGGAGAGCATTGGTTTAGAGAAACAACTAACACAACTAATCAATTTGGGTAAGATTCAATGCAACACTTCTCCTTAGGCATCCCCAAATTCACTAGTTACAAAAGATGGGGATGAGTGGTGGTTATGTAAAAACAAGGATGCACTCAAAATAATCAGAGTTAAAAATAGTTGACCTTTTCCCTGGATTGATAAGCTTATTGATTAGCTACAAGAGGTCAACCACTTAATATAACTGACTAGGCCATAAGCAACCATCAAGTTTCCATGGAAACTAGTGGCAGTTGGAAAACAACCTTCAAAATTATGTTTGAGCTCTTCAAGTGGCTAGTCATGCCCTTCATTGCCACTAATGCTTCTTCCACCTTTATATATATAACCATCTTCATCTTCAGACCTTACCTTGAGAACTTTGTCAGCACACTTTGATGACATCTTGGTTTACAAACCAACATGGAAGGATCATTTGTAGAACTAAGACTCTGTTGAATCAGTCTCATCTATCACAACACCTACTCAAAAAAACAAATTTAAAAAGGTGTTTCTTTCAACAAGATTCCATCTCTTACCTTGGATTGCTAATTGTCTCTAAGGGCATACATGTAGATCCTGAGAAAATCAATTGCTCAAACAGCAGCCTACGTCGACTAATAGAAATGTGGTAAAGCATTTCTTAGGACACATCAACTTCTATGTGATATTCAATAACCACTAGTCTTCTACTTTTCATCCTCTTAAGCAAATTATTCCAATAGTGGTTGAACTGAAAAATATTTTTAGTATCTCAAAGACATCCAATACTAGGAGGCACTTGCACTCTGACGTTCAAAAACCATTTGAATTAAGAGACAAATTCGTCATAATTTTCCATAGGTATTGTTCTTAAGTAGGGAGAACATCATGATTCCTATGGTTTATCACTTTGAAGCTCTGTTCCATGCCAAGCTAGGTTATGCTTCCTATGATAAGGAATTTTTGTCATAGTTTAAACAATTAAACATTGGTGGAACTTCTTCCTCAGAAAAGGAAAATATTCTACATACAAACCATCAACCATTGAAATTCTGCAATTCGTCAATTCAAAAACATAGCCATACAGAACAGGCATAATGTCTACAATAATTACATCATTATCTAATAACAGAATGGATCCAAAGACGAGATAATAAAGTCTATTCCTTCTCAGCCATCCCCGTATGGATACTTGTTCGCAGATTAGACATCATATGCAGTAATTATGATGACTAAAAATTGGTTTATCCTACTTATCCATATTTTGTACTCATTATGCAGAATTTACCTTTCCTGAATTATACTCTTCAATAAGTTATTGTACAATTGTAATTAGTCATGTGTGCTAGTTGGTGCTAAATAAACTATTCAAAGAATCTCATTTCTTCTCCTTGGAAGACACCTTTCAATCGATGAGACTCTTCAATTTCTTCTGCAACATATTTCCCAATCATGCTAAAGAATATTAATGATTATATATATCAGTGCTCTCATTGTAGCTTGTCTGTGCCTTCCAATCAAAAGCTTGGCATGTGTTAGCATCTACCAGTGCCTTCCTAACCATCGGAATCTAGTTCAATGAATTTCATTTCTGGAAAGTCTACGAACATAAACATGATTACATCTTCATAATAGTGTGTTGTTTTTCCAACATGGTTGTCTCGAATCCCTACAACAATAACAATGATGCACCAAAAGCTGCAATACTAATCTTCCAACAAATTTGGATACACTTCAGGTTTCTTTTCTCCATATGTTTTTATCTTAGACTGACGAACATATTGAGATCATTAATAAGACAATTGTGCACAACTTATGCTTAAATCATCAATCCAACAAACATTGGGACAAATACCTCCATGTCATTCAACAAAGTTATGTTAGAACACCACATGTTTGCATTGATCATTCAAATACTAAGTTGTTTTAGAAGTTTCAACCCCTTGCGTCACATGAGCTTTCGGTGTCCCTCTTTGCCTCTTGCACATCACATGAGCAGATAGAGTAGGACAAAGACACTGCCTTCATAGAGCTCTTGTTGCAAGGTTTAGCCAAGATTTTTTTGTGAACGTTTTTTTGGTATCAAGCCTTCTAAGCATTTAGTACATGGCACATTTGTGTTATTTCAAGTTGACTTCACCACTCGTGCACTTATTACACCTACTACAAGGTATGCTATATTGCATTTCATTTACATTGACTGATATTAGTTTGGGCATTGACCAAAATTTTGGCCAATTCCCCTAAGGGTTACATTAGGCATCAGTTGTTTATTTAATTTTTCCCAATAATTAAATGCATTTATATCTCATGCGATGGGTTGATCAACCAGGGGTCTTATTTGGAGCCAGTAATGGCCATCTTGGGACAGAGTAGAATTCCATATTTCCAAGTTCCAACCTCCTCTTCCAAAAGATATATTGCTAAATATCAAAACAAGGACCACCAAAAATAGGTAGACTTCAATACATCTACTTTGTATTAAGCGAGCGTGTCTTTCCAGGTTGAGTGGATATTACAATACACATTTAAGCATAGGCTTCCCTATTTATTATAGAAATCAAGAAAAAATTCTTGTTAAGCAAGGATTATATGGTAAGGACCTTAAATTTCCTTCATGAATTTTATTGTATATCGCAAGTGTATAATTTAGCAGTTTCTCTTGCAGTGGTTTGTCCCTAGTGAGATGCTCTGGTAGACGTTGCAATTGACATCTAACGTTTTTGTAATTCCTACATCTATATGGCACCTTAGATTTGTAACTTGCTTAGAGATACTTGACAGCATATTTTAGTGTCATTCTTCTAAGAGAGGCCTTCACCTTTAAAGTATTTCTGTTCTTTCCATCAAGTGCAAATTTCTGTATCGAGTATGCATAAAAACAAACCTAAAGTTTATGAAAATATCATCTTGTCTTTTTGAGCAAGTTTTTCACCTTTAAATTTTACAATATATATCTTCGGTTTGCTCATCTTGCTTCATCTTTTCCTTTATCACATAGTAAACATTGTAGAAAAGTATTTGTTGTAATTGTCACATTAATTTTCCTGGGAGATTTTGCTGTCTAATTTTCAGCCAAAGCTGGAAATACTGTTAAAGTATCTAAACTTTTCATTTATTGTTAAGAAAAGCAATTGGCATTCTACTAGATGAATCATCAATGGATGTAACAAAGTACCTTGCACCAGCATGCCATATAGTTTGCAGTGACTCACATATGTTGTTGTCTATATGAATCAATTCAAGAAGTCCTTTAAAAGGGATTGTGGTATCTTTAAGGAACTATCCTAATGATGCTTACCTTTGAAAGGGATTGTAGTATCTTTTAGGAATTGTCCTAATGATGCTTACCATAAAAGTAATTTATAGACAACTACAAAATTTACGATGAATCCACATCCCACCCATGATTTCTGTTATCATTGGCATCACCATGATATAGATCTATGTTCTTAGGTAATAGTTTTACAGATTTATGGATAACAGAAATCATTGAAGGTTTGGATAAACGGATTATTCCTTTGAAGCCAAGTTCAAGATGATTCAAACTTGAGATAATTAATGAACTTCAGATGCCAATGAAATAATCAAGTGCCAAAAGTAATGCCAGCATGCCCAAAACACATTTGGGTCTGTCTGCAGAAGAATTTACGATGGGAATTTAAGGCATAGGCATCCCCTATGAATTTGAGTTAATACAAAATTATTGTTATCTTAATTGCATGATTGAATGAATAAAACTAGAGAGATTTCTCCTAAATTAGTCAATTTGTAAATTGAAGGAAGGTGGGTGTTATTAATTGTTGCTTTAATTAGTTGTGATTTTGATTATGATGATTTTGTTGGAAAAGTTTATGTATGATGCTTCATTTAACTATTAATTTTAACAATATCTATAATGTATGTTTTGTACATTTATACAAAAAGTGGGTTGCAATGTTCCCCAGATATAGTCCTTCAGTTATAACGGAATTCGTGTTATAGATACCTTGGGAAAATTTTAACTTGCCCACCAGAAGGTTGACAAGAGTTTCAGGAAGGGTTCCTAAGATTATGTGTCGCCGTTTCTCCTTTATCTTCTAAGGACTTCGGGACGAAGTCCATTGTTAAGAGGGGGTGTATGTAGTGCCCACTCTAGTCTCCTGACCCTGATACGACATTATCTTAGACACTCTATTCTTCGAGGACCTCAGATTGAGGATCTGGACCCATGACACTATTATTAGCGATTGAGATATTCATGGTTGTGATGTTTATGAATGCTTTCCATTGATATTATGGTAGCATGAATGGTTATGTATCTTATCTATCAGTATTATAATGATTGCAATATTAAGTAATTAAGTTGGTCTCTATTTGAAATTATGATGAGGGTAGTAAAGAATATGTATGCGCTCTACTAAAAGCATAATGAGGATAAATTTTATGGATAGGTATATTTCTACGATGTCACGATGTTGATAGCTTAATGAATATGTATGTTTCCATTGATGATTATTGATGATAGCCATGAGGGATGTGTCCCCTATGTTACCTACTTCCTTTAGTTCAGACTTACAATGGACAATGATGTGAATGACCAGGAATTGTTAATGATGCTAGTATGATAATTGACTAACATTGAGAAACCTTATTACTGATGATGACTGAGTATGGTAGGACACCATCAGAGGCACTCGCATATGACATGTCGATGACACCTGGTTTGATGAAAATTTATATTACTTTATCTTTGAAAGTCTAAGTCGATCTTGGAATCTGCCATATATGTTTAACTATATTCTGATGATATATTAATGGTTGCAGGCACAGATTAGTTGCTTGACCGAATGACTCACATATGGGTGATGGGGTTGTACAAGTGGATGGAACTACATGGGAGGGGTGGGACAGAGTCCCTGATCCCACCCACTAGCACTCCCGCCGTGACTTGGGCTGGAAGGGTTGAAGCACCTTCGCCTTGAAGATCATGATGCCATGAGGGCAGGTTCCAAAGTTGGGCCGCTCATGAGGACTTTACCGGGGGGCGCGCATCAAGGCGGATTCCTTGATCCCCGACACCATTAGTCTCACTATAGCAGGCAACATAAGAGATGATAGTGGTCTATGACGTTGCACTATATTTTCCCCTCGTAATCACTGGATGCTTGAAGGGCAAGTGGTGTGGCACCCTTGGAACTTCAGGGGAATTTCTTGAAGGGCACGACCAACTTGGCACCCTTGGCATCACAAATAAACTATTAGGTGTGGCACCCTTGGAAATTCTAGAGAAGTTCTTGAAGGGCACAACCAAACTGGCCCCCTTGACATCACAAATAAGCTATTAGGTGTGGCACCCTTGGAACTTCTAGGGAAGTTCTTGAAGGGCACAACCAAACTGGCCCCCTTGACATCACAAATAAGCTATTAGGTGTGGCACCCTTGGAACTTCTAGGGAAGTTCTTGAAGGGCACAACCAAACTTGGCATCCTTGGAATCATTAAAAATAAATAATAAAAAATAAATATAAGCAAGGAATGAAAACTAGGTAAATTTACATCAAGAGTAAATGATGATTAGAAACCAATATAATTAAATCAAAAATAAAACTTGGAATAAGGAGGATCATAGGAAGAATTAAAATAGAGTACCTTAAAAACTCTACCCTTCCCATTTTGGAAAATACTAGGAAGATTATTTGGTTTAATTAGGAAAAATGGGAAAGACAAACATAATGGTAAGGATAAAGATTAATCCTAAACTAATTTAAACCTAATTAAGAAAAGGGGAAGGTGAATTAAAATGAGAATAATAAATTAAATTTAGAGAAATGTAGAGAAGCTCCATGTGTCAACAACCAACATAAGAATATCCATCTAGGAGATAACTTGAGTTAAATTAGGGAGCAGATTGGGGATAAAATCTTGACTCATTAATTGACTTCAAGTAATGAACACAAATTAAGGAATAAAAGGGGGGAATAAAGAGACAACTAGGAGAAGAAATAGGAATCTTGTTGAGGTGAGGAAAATATTAGTTTTAAATAAAAATTTAAGTAAATAAATTTGGAAGACCCTTGATGTGAGAATGACTCATGGGTGGGTGAATAATCAAGCTATTGAATTATAAAAAAAAATAATTAGTTATGCATGACATGACAAGTGTCACCTATGAGGACTCCTATAAAAGAAGGGACAAGCCATGGAAGAAGGGACTTTTGGGGAACCCTATTGTTGGATGGATGAGATGTTGTGAGAGCAGTGATTATGAAGCTATAGTGAGTTTGGTGAGGTAGAGGATTTAGAGAGGGGACTCTTGAGCCAAGGTGTGCTCTCCTCTACCAGCTAGTGCTTGTCTCCATTGTACAACCCCATTGCAGCTCGAGGGTCCGCGGGGAAGAAGAGTACCCAAGGAGTAGGCTGGGAGGTTAACCGGTGAGTCTTCGCATTCGGATCAAGTGCATCATCATTCACTCGCGGAGGTGACCAGCTACAAGGGAATACCAACAACAGCAGAGCAAGCGGAGTCTCGCCTTCTGGTGAACGATGCATATGTATTTCATTACTATTGATCTTAGTTAAAGGTATGAAAATGTTATGGTATGTTTCCTGAAATGAGTGGCAGGAATGTGTGCGCTAAATAAATTCGAATTTCAATGCGTTTCTTTCTGGTTGTTATTGTTGTTTAAAAAAAAATATATATATATATATAGATATATAGTCTGGATAAGGTCCTTACAACGGGTAGGCCATCGTGAAGGGACGAGCTGACTTTGAATCCGCAGATGTCATTGCAGCCATTTGAGAAGTGGGAAATTGATTTTGTAGGACAGATTCAACCTCCAAGCAAGAAAATAGGTGTGTGGTATGTCATCGCCGTGACTAAATATTTGACCAAATGGGTGGAGGCACAACTTGTGACGGAATGTATAGGGGCAACATTAGTGAAATTATTGTTTGAACATGTGTTGACCAGGTTTGGTTTCCCGAAGGTATTGATGAGCAATCGTGGTACACATTTTCTCAATGAAACAATCAGCGCACTGACAAAAGAGTTCCAGGTTTACCACAAGAAGAGTACACCATACCATCCTCATGCCAATGGAACGGTTGAGGATTTTAATAAGATATTGGAGAATGTGTTAATGAACATTTTCAATTCACATCGGAATTATTGGGATGTGTGCATACCAGGAGTGTTATGGGCCTACAGAACTACTTGTAAAAATATTATTGGTCAGACACATTTTCGATTGGTCTATGGCATAGAAGTTGTAATGCCTATGTAATACATTGTTCCTCGTATACGCACAGTCGCTTTCACCAGAATGGCAGACCACGAAGCCTTAGAAGAAAGGCTTGCATAGTTAACAGAGTTCGAGGAAGATAGGTTTTTGGCTAGATTCCATCAGCAGGTTCAGAAGGGACGTGAAAAAGCTTGGCATGATCGACACATCAAACTACACACCTTCAAGGTAAATGATTTAGTTTTATTATATGACAGTAAGTTTGATAAGTTTCCAGGAAAATTTCATATGCATCGGCTAGGGCCATATGTTATCAAAGAGATTACAGATGGTGGAGTAGTTCAGATCGTGAGGTTGGATGGAGATCCATTTCCAGGAAGGGTAAATGGAAGCCAATTGAATCCATACACCAGAGATCCAGCCCAATGACTACATGATATTAGCATAGTCTTAGCGCTCCAAGCAGCTGCAAGGAGGTGCAGGACTATAAACCACACTGCCTATTTGAAGAGTTGTGCAACAGGGGGGCTTCACAAAAACGAATGATGTCACAGTACCAGAAGAAGCGCGAAGGGAGCTGCAATATAGTGGGAAAGACCATGCAATGCAACCAAAAAGTAACCATTATAGTCACTGTTCATGATTTGACTACCAGAAAAAATTTAAGAGCGGCGGGGGGGTGGCATTTAAGGCATTTAAGGCTGAATTTAAGAGTGAAATCTTTGGAAATCTGCCACCAATTCAACATTTATGGACGGATTTTGGGGGGAACAGTTAAATTCGAATTCGAATTTGCTTATAAATTACACGTGTCCATCTAGCGAAAAACACTTTTCATTCTTAGAATTTCAGTGTTTAACTATCAATTTTTTATGAATCCTCGGGTTTAGGCTGATCTGGTCGCTAGTTCTGCATTTGAGAATTAACCCAAGGAAACCTAGCGGTTCATCTCCAACACAGTGTTTGGACCAGGAGATACTGCTAGTACTGGAGGGGTTGTCGCCTCTGAAGGAGCTGCTCCAGAGGTGATGAGCATGGAGACTCCAGCTACAGTGCCTACAGCGCCAAGGTCACTTAGTCCAAAGCTGATGCTAGTGAGGGAAGTCCCCAACCCTAAGAAGGAAAATCATAAGAAGCACATGTCGGTGCGCGAGTCACCGAGGAAGCATGCAGCCACCCAGGCTTAGAAGAAAGACAAACTGAGCACGAAAGAGAAGGGGAAAGTGGTGGACTTGGAGGCTAAAGAGGGCGCAAAGGACATAGACATCGAGGGGGTGGATCCAATATCCAATTTGCTAGATTACATCCCTCCGTGCAAGGGGAAATTGGAGGTCCCTAAGGACCCAAATGCAGGAAAATTCCTCCTTAATACACCCCGGCTACTAGAGAACATAGATTTTGAAGGCACGTGCTTGGCACAGATTCCCCATCTCAAGCTAGAAGATTGGGATTTAGCGGACCATGAGAGGTTGCCCCCGTTACACAGTCATAATTTTACTTCACCACACCCCCACTTGGCAACAGAAAATTACATGAAGAGGGTGTTCTACAAAAAATCAGGTGTCACTGCGCTGAAGCTGGTGGAGTGGATTCACGGAGTGAATCAGTCAAGGTTGTTGAACCTATTATGGGTGCCCCACTACAACTGCTCCAACATCAATCTAATTGTGATCAAGCAGTTTCTAACCCTGGTGCATGATGGTTGTTTGTGGCTGAGTGCGCCAATCCCCATCACTAATATGTTGATCCATAGGATCATGCTCATGTCGCGCTTAGAGTTGAATCGAGCCAAGGAGTTTAGCAGAAAGACAAATGAGCACGACCTTGCAGCAAAAATAAATGATAAATTCAAGCTTGAGAAGAAGCTGCATGGGTACTCTATAACCTCAATCACTGACCCCACGGTGAAGGTTTCCACATAGATCCTTGCGAGAAAAGTTATGAGAAAATGCCACGCGGATGAGGTTCTGACGCCAATGATTTCTTTGGATACCCAGTGCGCGGAGGGTGTACAGTTCAACTGGGTGCACTACCTTTGTAGCGATTTCCTTGCGAACTGTCAAGAGGAACATGATGAGAGTAAAAAATTCCACTATTCATGGTTGTTGCTCTCCATTATGCTCGTCGCTTGGGATCTGCCGAAGGGTAGTCAGTTTCCTCCTGTGGATAAGGATTTCCTAGAGGCTATAAAGTTTGCATCTCTCTAGGCCACAAAAGATGTTGTGCGGATCACAAAGACCAAAGTATATTGGGTGTTGATGGAGGTGAGCATTCACATGGCCATCAACTAGAAGTCGCGGTTGTCACCAACCATGTTTGAACAACTTTGAGGGTATGCAGAGTTCAAAGCTCACTTCCACCGCATATACATCCAGGCGTGGAAAGATCCATAGCAAAAATGGTTCGACCTACCCTACCTCACTATAGATGACGCTATTGAGGAGGTCATCAAGCGCTGACCGACAAAGTGGCACTCTCCATCTGATCTAGCCACAGGTACTAATAAGTCCGCAGAGAAGAAAAAGAAGGAAGCGACTAAGCAGAAAAAGAGGCCAAGGAGAAGGCCTGGGTGGAAGTGGGGCACGCCGCAAAACAGTAGGCCGAATAGGAAGAGTGTGGCTTCGAGCACAGTGAAAAGTCTCCTTCGCCCCAAACAGAGGAGGAGGAACAGTCAGAGCAAGGTGGTGGTGGTCAGGAGGAGTAGAGCACTCCCTTCTAGGTCAAAAGATATAGAGAACAAGGAAAGGAAGGACCACAGAAGAAATCAAAGGCAAAAAAGTCGTCGCTAGATCCGATCCCCTTAACAGAGATGAGCGTGATGTCATTTTATGCCCTAAATCTGCCTTCACACAGATCAATAAGCCTTTAAGGCTTATCAATGTAACTTCCTTTAATTAGCCTCTAGACCTCCACGAAGGTCTACGATTGTCTTTTGCAGACCTTGAATAGGAAAATCGACTACTTACACGCATCAAAGACTACTTATAACCCAGTAATGACTCAGATCAGTTTAAGTGTTCGATGACTTCAACATACAACAAGATAATCTTCATGTAAATAGTTAACAGTAACTACATTCATATAACAGTATAAGTCATGTACAGTCATGCATCAATACATAATTATTTCATAAACCCATTATAACATAAGGTGCATTCACATAAACAGAAGTAAAGAGATAAACACAAGTATTTATGCAACAGTCTTCTTTATTAATACTCAATTCTACTTGCAGACTCAAGACTTCCTTGTGCACTTAGCTGCAGGGGTCCACGCACTCTACTGCGGACTCTACTCTAGGCCTCTGTGCACATAGCTGTAGAGCCTTTCTTCCTACTCTTCTTCGTTAACTCTTTAGACTTCTCCCATAGACCAAAATTCATTACCTTTTTTCTTATGCATCCTAAGACACACCTATTTATAAAATCCCATGGTCCGCGGACCATGGGTAGATCTTCAAAAGTCGACTCAAATTACATAAAAGAAGGGTAAAACCCTTTATGACTCTTTAATTATCTACGTGCTCCATGACCACAACTTGTAGAGACTTTACATATTTATATAGAAAAACTTGGTCTTTTGCCCCAAAATTGACCCTATGGGACCCCATCCTAACAAGTTGAAAGGTAGGAAAATAGATGCTTGAAGGTAGGACAACTTCTTTTTCATCCACTAGGAAGTAAGGAGAGGTATTTAGAGAAGGGTTAGGCATGACTCAGTCATCCCATAAGGCATTCATCAAAGCAAAGTGTTAGTTCCTTTGCTCGGAGAAGATGATATTTTTTATGATATAAATGACGTTCTTATTGGTTGATTCAACAAGAATGTTTACCTGCAGATATTAAGTAGATGGAAGTTTTAATGTGATACCATTTTCCAATGCAAAATCATATAATCTAAGTTTTGAAAAATATGTTGCATTTTCAAAACCAAGTGAAGTCATAATTCCAAACTTGGTAATGTTATTCTTCTTAGGAAATTGATGAATTCCTTATCATTCACTTGCTTGAGTGGAATCGCTTCTGTCCATCACATGAATTATTATGTGGTAGTGAGAATATTAAAATGCTACTTCGATGAGTGTATAAAATTTTCACTGATAATGTCCAAATCCCATTGTTGAAATGGTTCTTTTGCATCCATAGGATGCAATGGGGTGAATGAATTTTTTCCTCAGCTGTCACACTTCTGACAAACCAGACACTTGTGGGCACACACATGAGAATCTTTGAATAGTGTGGGCTAATAAAGATCGGCCTGCATGACTTTGTGCATTGTAGTGTCCCCTGCAAAGTGTCCTCTGACTAGTCCATCATGGAGGTCACACAACACCTTTTATGAATCCTATGCTTCTAAGCATATGAGCAATACTCATATGCTTAGAAGCATATGAGTATTGCTCATATGCTCAACATATCAGTTGAGATATCAGTGGGGGTAGCTCGCTCAACATTATACATCTCGATCTCCTACTCCCATCCAGATGAATCATCTTCTACTGTATTTACTTCTTCTTTTGTTAGCTCACATAGATAATGGCCCTTGATAGTGTGAACTGGTTTGAAATCTAGATCATACTCATGTAAACCAATCATCCAGTTCACTATTCTCTCACCCAACTCTTGCTGGACAAAAATTGATCTGACTGCTAGGTCCGGAACAATGATAATACAATTATTCTTCAAAATATAGGGCCAAAAGTGCTTTACCTCCTTGGAGAACACATAAGCCTATTTATCGATGGGCGGATAGTTAAGTTCCGGTCCTTGTAGGTTAGCACTCATAAAAGATCTAGGCTGCTCATTATTCTAATCATCTTTCTGCGTAAGCACAATGGCAAGAGAAGTATCAAAAGCAAAGGTTTAGATCAGGAATTCCTTGTTGAAATATGGGCTATACAAAGCTGGTGGTTTCGTGACTGCTTCCTTAATACATGAGAATGAATCCTTTTCCCTTCTATCCCACTTATATATTGCATCCTTCTTCACCATCTACTACATGGGTTTCACTATTTGAGCGTAATCAAAGATGGACTTGCAGAGAAAAATTATATTGCCCAGGAAGGACTGGATGGCCTTCTTGCCCACTGGGAAGGAAATTTTTGTGATAGCCCTGACCCTTTAGGGTCCAATTTAATCCCACTCTTTTCTATGATGTGGCCCAGGAGATATCCCTCGGACAGAGTGAAATTCTCTTCTTGGGATTAAGAGATATTTGGTATTTTCAACATGACTCAAAGATTTTCTTCAGATGGTGCAGGTGGTCAAATCTCCTTTTTTAAAACACCATGACATCATTAAGATACACCACCACACTCTAGCTGATCAAACCATGGAATGAAATGTCCATCGCACGTTGTAAGGCTGCACTGACATTAACTAGCCCAAAAGGCACTCTTCTGAAGGCGAACTTGCCCTGCTTTGTTCATAAATTTGTCTTAAGTTTATCACATTCTAAGACTACAACCTAGTTGTAACCAGAAAATCCATCGAGTAGAGAAAACATTTTTAACCCCTATACGGTCTGTAATATCAACTCCATTGATGACACTGAATAATTTTCTTTGTCTGAGGCACGATTGAGATTTTATAAATGCACACATAGGCGAATTTCCTCATACTTATTCCTTACTAGGACTAGTGTTACACAGTAATTTGTCACTGTCTTCCTACCAGTCTTCCCACTGTGTCATGAGTCCAAATCATCCATGCTCATCCTCTCCAATGTTGCCAAATGACCCACTTTGCCAAATTTTTGCTATCATCGCGACTGTTGTAAAAATAAACGCGTTGATGAGCGCTCCAAAATAAACCAAATGCGCTACCAGCGCGGAAGTACACGTGATTCACGCGCTGGTCGAATTTCATGAGACAGCGCGTCTGTTACTTATATCTGATCGCGTTGATATGACTTTCTTTGTTATTCAGCAGCGATGTCAGTGCTCCAGTGCAGTTAGGCACCCGCGATGATCCAGTCTAGGCGAGTTTTTTCTAACAGCCGACCTTCCAGATGACTCCAGACCTGGTTGTTGGCCTTGTAAATGTCGTCCTCCCTTCTCTGGCATGTTTGTTTCGTCATTTGAGCCACCTTCCTTGGAGATAAGCTCATCCTCCCACCATTTATGGAGACTCCTTCTCCTATTTAAGCCTCCACCATTGCCATGAGCTGCTAGTTTTTTGGAATTCATAGTGTTTGGAGTGTTGCTGATAGTTTGTGAGCTTGATAGGTAGCTGGTGTGACAAGTGTGGGATTGCTAGAGAGCTTAAGGAAGGTTGTGAAGTATTTGATCTTGTGTAAACTTGTGTGAGAGAGAGTTTTTGTCTTGGGAGATCTACCTTCAAGGGTGAATGCTTGAGAGGCTTGCTGGCTGGACCCTCTTGAAAAGGATTTGACGTCAGAACTATGGTTGTATTCTTCTTTGGGTCTGCCGCAAATCCTGCATTACTCAGAAAGACCTTTACAACAAAGTATCGTATGCATCAAATGAAGATAATGTGACCAAGTTCTGACCCCAGATAGTTGGCTACCCAACTAACTCCAACTGGGCCCACACTCTTGGTGTTCCATCTCCTAGGGTTAGGTTTTGGTTATTTCGGGTTTTCCTTTGTTGTTAAATAATAAATAGGCCCTTTAGCCTCTTTATCACACAATTCATAAACATGTGACCACCACATCTCTTCTCCACGATAAACTACCATCAACCAAGCTAGTGTTATTTTTGCTGCATCTCTGTATTTATGATCATATCTGCAATTCATTTCTTTCATGTTTAAGTTTGAATCACTTACATTAAATACATGATTTTATGTATGAAATTTTTCTGAGTGTTGTGATTTATGCACCAAGCACTAAGAGTGGAAAAATAATATAGAATATTTGTCCGTGTTATCACATGACAACATGACAACATGGCAAAATATGGAGGGTTAATTTTTTCATTTAAAACAAATATTTCACCCAATTTATGTTCAACCAAAAAAATTAATAACTTTTTGAAATTTGAAAACCTTTTTCAAGCATCATTTTTTAATGATTTTAGGATTTGTCCCAGGGCAGCTTAATTAGTGATCGTCGTGATATGTTCCATGAGATTCGAGATTTAAATCTCCAATTTCCGTGAGGACAACATGTTGGGGTTGCATGGTTGAACTAGGAGCTATAATCATAATTGTTGAAATCAACCCTATGTCATGCAAATGCGAGACTGGCCCAATTACCAATTTCTTTAATCAAAAATACAAAAAAAGAACAATTTTAATATTATAATCAAATATTGTTTAACAAAAGTACATTATAATCAAATATTTTAACAACGTGCTTGCTTTCTTGGCAAATAAATCAAAAAAATTAGATCCTTGACAAACAAAAATAATGCATATCAAATTCCACACTACATACTACTCAAATTCAAATAAAAACAATTAAAAATGTTATCCCTATTAAAATTGAGAAATATATACCCCAGGGTGAATCAGTTGATCATAGTGTGCAGTGGTGCACTGTCACAGCACTACTTACAATGTCACTAGTTTAAACCTCAACTGGCTCATATATCGTGCCATAGTGTGTAGTGGTGCACTGTTAAAGCACTACTTACAATGTAACTAGTTTAAACTTCGACTGGCTCATGTATCATGCACGAGACCATATGGACGAGATTATAATTATAATGCTTTAAATTGACCCCATGTCATGTAAGTACAAGCCCAACATAATTGTCAATTTCACCACTTGAAAATAAAAAAATAAAAAATAAAGTACCTATAACACATAAGCACTAAAGGCGGCCAAACATTGCTAGTGCAAGAAACACTCGAGATTGACAATTATTACAAAATCAAAGATCTATACTCGTAATACTTCACCAAGCACACCAGAAATATGAACTCTCAGTAATACACTCAAGATTGACAATTATTACAAAATCAAACATCTATACTCCTAATACTTCACCAAGCACACCAGAAATATGAACTCTCAGTAGTTCCATCTGAACAGATGGTTTGGCTTAAATTCCACCCTATGCACCTATGCCAACCTTCACTACAGCGCAGATGGCCTTGCTACAATAATACATAACAGCGCAAATAATAAATACATAGCCATTGATTGCCTGTTATATTTCGTAAACTTGAAAGACCAGGTACCTCCCTGTCGGAAGACCTAACTAACTTTAAGTACCTCCCTCTTGGAGGACCTAACTAACATACATATCGGTAACTTTGGCGGCCCCTAAATTGGAAAGTTTGGTATCGGGGATTATCTTTTCAAGTTTTGCCAAGATATAACAAACATTTTTTTGTTAAGTTTGATCACAAAACAATAGCTTTAATATATTAGATATCGTTTTTTGGGATTCAACTGCGTTAAGTAAGTCATTAACGTAGCTTGCATATTATACATTGAAAACTGTAGCAATTTATATTTTGGATATCGGTATATAATACAAATCCAGCAACCTTGTCAGTTAAGTCTATCTTGGGTTGAGTAGTTACGAAAAACTGTAGATTTCTCATTTAGATTCAATTCATGCAAGTGGTAAGTTGAGTTGACCTCCTAATGAGTAAATTGTCGTAACAGAATTCAGCAATATATTGATAAACCTCAAGTTCTTACCAAATATAATCCTCAAAATGAGAAGTGCCAACACGCCCAGCAGATTTCCTGAAATGTGTATTTCAGAAAGACATGGGAGGAAAAAAAATCCAGCTATCCAAGATCAAGCCCAGCGACACAAGGTCCCAAATAAACATAAAACAAGAGTCATGGCTAAACGGCAGCCATAACGACAAAAAACGATATTTATAACAGAACAAATGTTTTTCCCATAACTCGTTGAATGCTATTATTATACAGCGTTCATCCCAGTGGTTTTTATGCTGAACAGAGATTCCAGCCTCTCTCAAGCATGTGGCATTTAATAAAAGCAGTTACATAATATATGTGGATTTCTTGAAATTACGGCCTCGGCCGGATCTCAAAAAACAGTCAAAAGCACCAAACTTGTTGGGCTCTTAGTTAGGCTAAAGGGTGGGACTTGATTGCCCTCGTTTTTGTATAAAACATACTTGCAGGTATAGCTGGGGGCACATGTACTGTTTTATAACTTAATTGAATCCTTGTTTCATCTTTGAAAGAAAGAGTTCACATTGGGTAGGGAATGTAAATGGTACAATAAAATGATAGGAAAATATAAAATAATGTTTTACAGCATAACCTCTTATACTTTTGCACTCTTGCTTGGATCATCAAATTGCAGCTTGTTGATTAAAAAAAAATCCTCTGTAAACAACTCATATGCATTGAGCAAAACTGTTTGGCGAGGAAAGCTCAGTAGCCATTCCCGTTCTCAAAGTGCTTCGAAATAATAAACAAGTTTTGAAATTTTCCTTTGATTTGAAATGAGCATCACAACTTTTACGTTCAGGGTTAACCTGGCCTGTTACTGGAGAATCCCCTTATCACCTGGAAATCATAAGCATTTCTCTCAGACTTTAGATTGGGGCTCGAGAACACATTTCCTTTATAATGTTGAATGATGAAGCCTTTTGATCCGTATACCTAACAGCAGGCCACCTGATCTTTCTCGGTGAACGACTTAGCTCATGTATGGCTAAATAGTAAGTGCATCAGTGCTGAATGATGTATCAGGAATATCTTGGAAATCCTAAATTTTGAATACCATCCCACTCAAAAACATGGTATTTGAGAAAAAGAAAAAGTAAAAAGCACCGCGGTAACACTTTCTCAATTGTGATAAGCCGGCAGAATTGACTTCTGGAGCAATTTTTCATAATATGAAATTTCTTGTCCTTATCAACATTATTTTTGCATCTTCAACACATTTAAGAGGGCAGCATATGGATGTTACCTGTTGGTATGAAAAGATATTCCCTACCATAAGTGATGAATGCTCCGTGCTCCTATATATTGCTAGAAAATTACCATTTATCTGCAATATCAGTGCAATAACATTAATTGACATAAAACCTTTGCCAAAAGAAAAAATGCTAATCATTTCCGCTATGTTTGATTGAAACAATGTAATCAATGTGAGATTAGACAGCAAAGTCGCTTCTTTGTTCAGAGGTGATTCCTTTGGGAAACATGATGAACACCGTATATACAACCAGGTAAACAGAAACTAAATAGAGATGTATTAAATAATTCACAGGACCGTGTTTATCGATAGAATGGCTGTTTCAAGTAATTATCAAAGTAACAAATTAGGAGTGTCAAATAGTCGTACACTGAACTACGCACTTTGAGTTGCACAGTGATCCAACCGCATATGATATAAAGATGTAAACAGATTACTGTAACATTTTTCTTTAAAAATATGTATAATTCTCATGCATGATAATATCAGTATCCATGAATAATCAGAATTTTTTGTTAAAAAAGTTATATATAAAGATGTAAACAAATTACTTTCTTTAAAAGTATATATAATTCTCATGCATGATAACATCAGTATCCATGAATAATCAGACTTTTTTTTTAAATTGTACAAAACCTGGTTTTTTTTTTTTGGGGGGGGGGGGGGGGGAGTGGGGGAATCCTTGCATGAATCTTTCGGCAGCTTGTGAAGTTATTAAATGAATGCCAAAGATATGGTCATACACAATAAAGCAAGTCTAATATCTCAACTTCGCTTTATGGCCCTTGAAGAACCAAAAAGAGTTTTAATAGTTTGATAAGTCGTTTGTTTTGAAAGTTGCATTGAGAAACGTATCCAAAGGCCAAGAGTTTGCACCACACAGCGTGGAGTTCTTTTATATTATGTGCCAGGTCTGAGGAATATTAATACCACCGAATCTGCCCAGAATCTGTTTCCAGACTCATCCATGTTTGGCATGCCTTTTAGAAAGGGCAGACCACAGAAAGAATGTAACCCTGGTAAGACAGCGTAATAACCCTCCAACTTTACAAACAAGACAATTGATTGCCAAGTTGCCATACACGCACACCAAATCTGCACAGAATCTGTTCCCAGACTCATCCATGTTTGGCATGCCTTTTAGAATGGGCAGACCACAGAAAGAATGTAACCCTGGTAAGACAGCGTAATAACCCTCCAACTTTACAAACAAGACAATTGATTGCGAAGTTGCCATACTCGCACACCAAATCTGCACAGAATCTGTGCCCATACTCGTCCATGTTTGGCATGCCTTTAGAAAGGGCAGACCACAGAAAGAATGTAACCCCGTAAGACAGCGTAATAACCCTCCCCAACTTTACAAACAAGACAATTGATTGCCAAGTTGCCATACACGCACACCAAATCTGCCCAGAATCTGTTCCCAGACTCATCCATGCTTGGCATGCCTTTTAGAATGGGCAGACCACAGAAAGAATGTAACCCTGGTAAGACAGCGTAATAACCCTCCAACTTTACAAACAAGACATTGGTTGCCAAGTTGCCATACACGCACACAATAAAATTCTCGCACAACAAGAGCTTTAACTAATTAGCAGTTCGGTAGAAATGATCATGTCTGTCTAAAATATTCAAATGTCAAGTCTCTGAAATCGTGCTAAAGTTTATTTACTGACAACACTTTTTTCCCTCCTCTCTTTGAAAAATTAACATGTGAGTCTGTCTGAAATGTATCCAGTGTGCATACCCTAGAGATGCATTGATCCCTTCCAAATACATGGATGTTCCAAGACGTGAATCAAAAGATATGATCATAGGATCTTAATAAAATTTGAAACGCTTCTCTCAAGCCCACAGCTTGGGTTTTGACTGTACAAGGGTATGCCTTAGGCTCTGCATTTTCTCTTGTCAGCTGGCAGTCACTTCGTGCGTTTCCTCCTCTCTGCAGCTTATCAGAATTTCCCATTCTAAGTTGGGGCATTGGCCCTGGTTTTAGCCTAAGACACACATTTCCACAGGCCAATCTAAGTGGAAAACAGTGTCAAGTGGTTTTTTGGCTTGGGCAGCATCACGTCTGTTCACAAAATACCGCAGGGGTGCTAAGATAAAGTCAAAGAAAAGATATCTCAGATGGAACATGTCTATAGAAATTTCAAGAAAATTCAAGCCCCTGAAAAAAGTGCAACCCTGGGAAAATTAGAAACACTATCCACTGTCACCACAGTAGTGGTTAAAGTACGGAGTGATTTAGGGATTTTACCCTAGGGTAAATTAGAAACACTGCCCACTGTCACCACAGCAGTGGTTAAGTACAGAGTGATTTATGGTTTTTACAATGGAAGGTGAAACTCAAGAGGACAAGAGCCTTATCCTCTAGGCCATTTAGTTGTGGCAGCAAGATTACAGGAAGGCTTGAGTGGAATTGAGAACATTAACAAAGAAATTAGCAGAACCTTACTAAAAAGATCAAACTGATTGATATGTCAATATTGAATGATATCCTCAGTCTAAAACATCAACGTGTATACCATGCAACCATCAATACAAAGAGAGCAGCAGGACGGCCTTCAAAATGAATGAACAGACGGCAACTTATTTATTGACACATCAGATTACATCAATAGGTCAAATAGAACTGGACTTGCCACAACTTAAGCACTTCCAAATAACAAGGCAGACAGATCTGAACAAAAAATACACCAGCAAGTTTACAATGGCAGCCTTATACATCACATTTCACCTACAAAAAAGACGAAGATATAAGCACAAATCTGTTATTAGCCCTTTCTCCCTTGCCTGCAAGAAACAATGTACTTGGCCTAAAGGGGTTTTTCCTCCACCTGAATTCCTCTTAAAAATTAATCCTCGTCTCTTTTATCGCTCCTCTTTGAACCCTAGGGGGCTAGATCAAGGGAGGGAGAGTAATAGAATAGTCTTCCACCAACCCATCCTCCATTAAATATCATTAAGAAGCCACCCGATAACTTCCCGAGCGGGCACTCCTTATCTAACATGGTTTAGGGCTTGAATGTGTATTCAAGGCCAAATGGGAGCCTCCTCATGCAAGGCACTCCACTTAGTATGTACAATTAGCCTTAATTTACGAGCAAATGAGTGTATTAGAGCCATATTAAACTCCCTGGTGTAGAAGGCTCTGTTGTTGGTGCGCATCTGACCTGAATTAGGGTTTGGAAGGGAATACAACTCCACTTGGCATCTCCTCCATGAGAGCGCTCCTCCAGATGATCATTTAACACTTGCTTCAGGAAGTAAAATGGGGATTTTGGGTCCACGTCCATCCTTCCGAGGTGAGTGCTCCTTTAGAAATGCTTTCCTTTCCTTGCTTCATGCACAAATGATGAATTGGGTTCAAACTTCATAAATATCCCGAAATGCTAACCGCTCTTCCTATAGAAGTTTGTTGACCTAGTCATTAGGGGGAAATAGACCTATTTGGGCCCACTGGAAACCTCAAGCTAAGTGCTCCTCCGTATGGTCATCCCCAGGCCTATAAATCCCTCCCACAAGAAAGCCACTTCTATAAGCAGATTTTGCTCTTCATCTTCGGCTATGTGCATCGTTTGAGGTGGATATCTTCAGCCAAGTGTTATAATTCATATGACTGATGCCTTCAAGCTCAATCCATACACCATCCACCCTAAGTACTAACCTTCAAATGCCTTGATGAATCAAGTATGCCCTTCCAGACTGTGCCCATAACCTGCAAACCCAACTAATCTCCTTTATCCGTTCACACCTCGACCTTAGGGGCCTTCCTAAGGTAGAGAAATGGCTCAAAATGAACCGTGCATTTTCAGGCATCAACAGAACAAAAAGGTAAGTGCTTATTCGATTTTCACTTTCAACAATAACAAATCATGAATGTGTGGCCCTACCAATCCTTTACACTGTCAAAATTTGAAGCTAGAGTTTTCAGAAAGTTACTAGAGGGAGGCCAAATCCGAGGAGTGGGGAAAGAACATGGTAACTAACATAAATATTAACAAGAGGGACACGTATCCAGTAACGTAGATACTAGCATATGCACTCTCAGTCTCACTTCAGCCCAGCCCTGTGACAGTTGTTGAATCACCAAGGGCATAAATCAGCACAAATAAAGTTCTATAATAAACTGGTACAAAATATGGCTACATTTTACAGCATAATGAGATTTGGCAAAAAAAAAACTTGTCACTTCTGATAACCAAACTTCTATTAGAAGCATTCGAATATAAGCAGCCACACAATTTAGAGGGTGCAATCACACCCGATAACAAAAAACTTCTACTAAAAGAATTAAAATATCAGTGGCCACACCACAATATATAATGCGCAAACTTATTGCACATCCACAATAAACAAAACTTACACTACATAGTACATACACCGATTACTAAGCACATACCATTAATGGCCAAATATTATACAGACTTCACAACAAAACTGAATAGCATATTAAGCATAGCATACAAATAAAATAAGTGTATCCAAGATGGCTACTCTGAAGAACACAGGTTATCACATTCAACATTAAACCCTTGATGGATTCAAACTGTCGTGTTTTACAATGCGCATTAAGAAATAAAAAGCAACTAACCCAACATGCATAGAGCTGTATTCTTCATGACGTCCCAAAGGTTTCAAAAGTGTATAACTTTACGTAGAGAGTTATCAAAACTTTTGAAGTCCTACAAATTACGATCAGAAAAACAAACAAGTAACTAGCTCAGCATGTAAATGGATGTTGCACTTGTCTATCTGACCTCAAAGGTCACACGGTGTCTCAGCCTGCCTTAATCATCAACCTCAATTGCAAGAAACAAAGCTCCAATGCCTCCAAACACTTTTGGCTGGAGCCACAAATTTCTTTGAAACATTACAGATAATATTTTGCTTGTAGTTAAACACGGGCTCTTTTATTACTGCAAGCGGGCCCTTTTATTACTGCAAGATGGACACTTGTACAGTTTAATGTGTTCAGCTCTTGCAGCAGTGATCTTCACACATTTGCCATGGAACCAATTCTCACACATATCACATGCAATCCAGAATTCCGCAGTTGCAGAGGAATAAACTCCACCACAGGCTCCACAGAGAGTCTCCCCATGTTCGTCATCCTCCTCTTCGTCTAAGATATCTTCTTCATCCTTGGATAGTGGTAACTTCGACATTTTTGGTTGAGATTCAGATGACCGCTGTTAAAACAAAAGAAGTGTAGGACATGAGAGCCTTGTTACAATTTTAAAAACCTATAGGAAAGAAGATTACAGTCACAAAGAGACATTCAGACAAAATAATTAAGCCATCAGCCATGGTTAATTTGTAATTGAAAAAAATGCACTAGACCATGACAACTCACCACCTTCCCTCCTGACTTGTTTTTGCTACTGCTGTTGTTGGTAACTGTAGATCTTTCTTTTACTTGCTTCTTTGCAGTTCCAGTGACAACCTCGTATATTGTTGGAAGTTCATTCATCATGTTAAAAAGCCGCTTCCTGTCATCAGGCCAATTTCAATTAGACCTCAAATAAATCTATGGAAGAATCTGGTCAATGTTTAATCTGTTTTATGTTTTTCTTCTAGATTTCTGGTTCCATAGTTCAGTTTGCAAGCAGAATTAAAGTCAGGATTGATTTTTCTTTTAATTTTTTTTTTTCTTTGGAGTCCAGACATTTAATGGCAATTTTCCATGTTTGCAAATGTAATTGGATAAAAAATCCATGTCACCAGATTGTGAATAATCCCAATGTTTGCTAGACAATATGGTAGATAATAATGTCGCCCCAATGGTCTATAGACATGCACTACACAATGGAAAATGACCAACAGTTCAGCTGTTGAGACACAAGAGGTAAAAATTCAGAAATCAAGATTAAGGAATACGTGTGCGAAAGATTGTTTTAATGAATACCAATAAAATCAAACGAAAGGAAGCATTGCAAATTAATTGGCTAACTTAAATTCAATTTTCCATACAGATAATTGCTGCAGATATTTCATGTTTTTATGCTGCTGCAGGTCTGCATTGTATCACTTTAGGTTTGACAGTTTTTCAGTTTTCTGAGTCTCCGCAGATGACAATTTCTATCCTCTGAAGGGTTGTGTAGGCATGCACCACACAGGGCTACAATGGCTATTTTTGCAAGGCTTTTGAGTTTGATTGAAACAAATACAGGTTGCAATGTTTGTATTCTTTCTGTAGCAAATGCAACAAAATGGCAGAATAACTTTAAGACTGAAGGTGTACACAGTAAACTGTCAGGATAACCTGTATCTGAGTGAGGGTGTGGTGATCCAAAGAAAAACTTTGTGCATCATTTGATGAGAATCATGACTACCAAAATGCATGCATTTGGGTAACAGCCCCCCAAATCTGTAATTGCAGAAAATCATAATCTGAAACATATGAAAGAACATTAATGGATTGCCAAGGCCAGCAGCTCATAATAGCATTACACGTTTCCAAACAATGAGAATCAATGCAGGCTGACATTATTTTCTCACATAACACAAAAACCAACATAACAATGTATTAAACATTCAACAAGATGTTCAAAATACTGTAGGTTGTTCAGATGTTCAGATTTTATCCTAAAACTATAAGTTAATTGGATATTAAGATTATACCATCAGCCATGGCAATGCCAGAGTAAAGAACTGAGAAAAAAATGACCAAGTTTTCACAATCAGGTGGCAGAGGCGTGAATCACCCAAAAGTCAAAAGATTCTACCAACTCAACCAAAAATGTTATTGTAAAATGCTGCCCACCAGTTTTGCTTTATATATTCACAGTTCATGGAATATAAATCAATTGATAGTATAGAATAAGCCATCAAGCCTGCCCTTGTCGACAAAGAATTTGATTTTGATGTAAAATCCAGTAAAAAGCTTCCTCTCATTTAAATCAGAAAGGCACATAAGAAAGATATTAGAGAAAAATAATATGTACCGGTCATTTTTGTCAAACCCAAATCGTGCACCAAAATAGACAGAAACTGCAAGTAGCCAGGAATCACTGTGTACAGCAACCAGTGATAGCCAATCTTTTTCTTGCATCCCATCTCTTGCAAAGTTTATTCCCAAAGCTGGCTCGGGAAGTTCAGGAGGCACCTCTTCTGCAGGTAGATTAACTTCCCATGTTTCATTTGGAAATCCATAAAGACATAGATTGTCCTTATCTGCAACACATAAAGAATGCAATATGAAGAACCATCACGGCCATATAGATCAAGGTTCAACAGAACCACTAAACAATATTTTGGTCATTATGAAACGAGGCATCAATTATATAAGTCAAAGAACACTCAATCGTAGTGGTGTTATATTTTGAAGTTTCATCAAATAGAACTTTATGGGTATAACATTAAGCTGTCACTCGAAATCCTAACTGGACCACAATACAAACACCTTCTAAAGAGGATGAAAAGTACATGGATTCCCCCCCATTTTATTATTATCTCACATCAGGCATGCAATCAAAGAACCCTAAGCTAAGAAACAGAAAACCAGGACCTTACACACCATAGACTCTAAGCTACCCCCAAAGATGAGAAAAACAAAAAACTAAAGCTTAGAGTAAAGCTTAAACCCCTATTTTCATTTCCAAAATAAGAGCATATGATATGGAACCTCCATTATCCAGCCCTTACAAAACAATTCAGACGTTTGTGAGAACTCATACAAATCACATTAAATGCACTCCAAAAACATTGTCAGATGAACTGAACTTGAATCTAGGCAATCTTACATTTCTTAAGCCAATTTGGGAATCATATTCAAACACCTAAATTTCTTGGATCTAATCAATCTTACATTTCTTAAAGTCAATTTGGGTATCACATTCAAGCAACTAAATTCCTAAAATATCTCTAAAAATGGCTCACAGAATTCTTCCGTCACCCTCAAAATCACTGTTGTGAGAGCTTCCCGTGTTTTTTATTGTTTCCTGGGATAAGTACTCACTCCCTCATCAAAACTCAAACCAAGATTCACCTTAAAACTCTCCACCTGTTCAAAACTCATCAAGCTTGCCCAAGACTCACCAAACTCACCCAATGTCTGGCTTCAAAACTCATCAAACTCATCTGAAAATGTTATTTTGTATATTTTATGAATTGGAAATGTCAATTTTTGTTCTGCACAAATTTCCTATATTTTTAGTCTTCTTCACTGAATGCATAAGAAAGAACCATAACATCAGCTTATTTAGAGGATTTTGATATTTTCTGCTAACACTGAGGAACTCACCTGGATCACATTGCTGATAAAACTCCTCCACATCTGCAACAAAACAAGCCAAAGATAAGTCCAAATAAGACGTTTAACATTACATTAAATTTCATATTTAGAATAATGTGATATGAAATATTTAAATCAACAATAAAACAATATCGCTAAAAATATTTTTAATCCCTACAAATTTGCTCCAAAAGAAAGCAACGGCAAGTCCAAATGTAAAATTGTCAACATGACACAAGGCTTCATGGTTGCAAATGTCAAAAAGACCTTAACCTTGATCATCAGAAGTTGATAAAACATTTTGTATCACACATTAGAAAACATAATACTGACAGAAGCTTATTTAACTTGCGGAAAAAAAATATATATATATATATATTTCGAAACGTCAAAGAGCATCCAGATCTGATTTGCTCCAAAAGAAGACAACCATATGTCCAAATGAAAAATTGTTAACATGATTCAAAACTTCATGATGCAAATGTCAAAGAGATCTTAACGTTGAGTACCTTTTTTATGGAGTTGTAGAAAACCCTTTGTATCACAAAATGGTAAAACTAATACTGACAAAGCCTACTTAACCGAATAAGAAAAATTTAAATAGTAAAGGATTATAAAAGACCAGAATTAATAAACAAAAGATCTACAAAAACTGAAATACAGTACGGATATATGCTGATAAAACTAAAATATATAATGTTATCCAAATATAGTAGGGTCACAGATAAGTCCGCAATCAAACAGTTAGGAATCAGGATGGATATAAACCCAGATTATCACAGCACAATGGGATCTAGAAAACAATTCATATCACAGCACAATAACCAAAAAAATTACCTACAGAAGCACATTTAACCCAAAGAAAAAACAAGACAAATAATCTAAATAGAAAGGAACAAGGAAAAAATAGAATGAATAAACAACTGTCATCAAAAAACAAAATATAATGAAAAATATTAAACAAGTTGGTTCAACCTCCCTTGGGTGATGAACAATTAGTCCATACCAACAGATTTACTAGGGATGCAATCCATAAAGAAGGGAAAGCATCCATTGAATTTCCCCATGAGTGTGTCAATTCAGTCTAGCCTAGACAGTGGAGTGGAATGTTATCCATCCCACTCAAGCTCAATTCCGACAAGTGCCATGTGAATGAAATGTTGGGATCTTAATAAGTGTATTGTTGTATTGGCATTGAGACTTAAACAACCCGGTTTACCCTTGGTAGTAGGTACCAATCATCAGAATGAAAGTGCCCAGTGGGTTTCCCCGGGATATGTAATTCATGGAAAAACATATATATAGACCAAAGGTTAGCTCAACCAATTGTTGCTAATGTTGTTGGGTATTTGGCTAATCCCATTCTACTAGGTGGCCAATTCAAATCCCCTTGCATGACAAACCAGACTACATCAACAGATTCCTTAAAAGGAGCTCCTATTGTTCGCTCAATCAGTTGAACCATCTGCCCATTTCATGTTGCCAACAAGGAGGCCATAGGTCATTGTTTCAAATCCGGTTGAGTCCTCATCAGTTACCAGCCATTATTGTAGCTGGCAATTAAACTGCCCTCCAACAGGATATTCCTGGGAATGGGGGGAAAGTCTGTGCGTGTATATAACTCAAATTCAGTGCATATGCAGGTAAACCTGAAATATACTAGAACTTACAAATTTACAAAAACCCTATTCAAATACATTAGCGTTGTAGATAAATGTAATATTTAAAAAAAAAAATACAATTATAGAAATTTTATTCAATGATAAATAAAAGGATGATAAAGCTCAAATATAATAAAAATAGAAAAAGCGCAATACGTTTATTCAAATACAGTACGGATGCAGGTGTGTCATTGAAGCCAAACAGGGTACGAAAAGCCTGTTATCTAGATGGGAAGATATAGGAAAATATATGAATATTTTCCTATCTCAGGATCTGATAATGGCAGAAGACCGTAAAAAACAATTTAAACTAGGCAGACTGGAGAAGGAGGACCTTGTTTAAGTGCCCATCTTTTGATAGCGTGGCGTAAGGAAAGACATGAACTAGTTAGTCAAGATGAATGAGATCCTCGGACCTGCTTAAAAGCTCTCAGTAGATCTGAAAAAAAACTGCTATAATACACAATAATATAATGAAAATTCCATTTTATTTACTAAAGAAACAACAAGAATGCATATAAACCTACAATATAATAAAAACTTTATTCAAATGCAAAACCAAATATAATAAAAACTTTATTCAAATGCAAAACCTAAAATATAATGGCCAAAAATAAAAATAACAATAATAATAATTAAGTACAGTAATCTTATTCAAAAACAGTAGGGATGCTGATAAACATAATAAAAAGCAGAAACTTGCATATATGACTCAAGTAATATAAAGCCCTTTCAGCATTTCATCATTTGCGAAAAATTCTCAGCGTGAAAACACAAGGCTTTGAAAAGAAATAATAGCACACAATTCAAGCATATTTATGTGCGTGTGAATGCATTTGTAATGACGCTACAGGAGATTTGTTCTAGAGAATATGATAAAATATGGGCAGAAACCTTGAGCATGATTAAATCACAGAGTACACGAAAAAAATGATTCTTAGATTACAGTGAGGATGCGGATAACCCTAAAACTTAAAAAGAAAAATAAAATTACAGAGATCTCGTTCAAATACAGCAGGGATGCCAAGAACGTAATAAATATTCTTTTACTGGAGAAAACAACAGAAAATCTTGAAAAATAAACAATAGCACGAGGCACACGAGTGTAAACCTTGGTAATAATTAAAATATGGTGTATGCATATTTCATATACAAAATATGAAATTGTGCAACACGGTAGGGATGCAGATAAACCTGGGATATAAGAAAAAATACGAAATTACAGAACTCTTTTTCAAATACAGTTCGAAAGCGGATAAACCTAATAAATCATAAAGAAAAACCAAAAATAGCAAAAATCTCTTAAAAACAAACAACACCGCACAATTCAAATTTGTTCACGTATGTGCGCGTAAAAAAACTGCGGAAAACTTTTAACTTCAATCTTTTTCTTTTTTCTTGTTAGAAACGGACCCGTAGTGAGGGCTTTGATCAAGCCAGCTCGACGTGATTTGAAATCTTTAAAAACGTCGTCCACAGTGCGCCGAACGAAACCACCGCCTTCCATTTTTCTTGTCGATGCTATGGAAACCCTAACGAGGCGTTTCTGGCCCTAAATTTCTTCTGCAAGAAAATAAGAGAATGATACACGAGCAGTCCAAGCTTCGAATCGCAAAAACGCATCGTCCGGCAACTACAAGCTGTGAATTCACAGGCGGCAGTATGAGAACAGATCAATCATGGCCGACAAGAAGAGATAACAAACCCTTTCCCTCGCAATCCCTTCTCACAGTTATCTCGGACAGAACACAGAGCCACGGAGGGTTTGAAAACTGAAAGAGAATCAATTGGAGTGACTGATGATTGATGGCAAATAAATAGAGAAACTTAGTTATGCCTGCCTTTTCAACCAAGTTACATCTCGGCTTTTCCAACCATAAAACCTCATATTTATATTTTTTTTTTTCATTTCATTCTCCTTATTTTCCGATATATCTCCCACTTTAAAAATGCCATTTTATGTAAAAATATTTCCGGGTTCTGATCTCGGTAGGTGCGAACTTTGAGCATTTTCGTGTCAAATTTTTCCACTGTAATTTATTAATATTTTCGCTTTAATTTATTTATAGGTACCAAAATTGAAGACCTATAATTTTTTAAAGTGTAAGTTCCTAATAAATTTTTCAAACCAACAAAAAATTTTAAAATTTTAATAAAAATTGAATCTCCATAAAAGGGGGAAATATATTTCATATTTAAATAGTTTTTTAAGTCAGATTTGTATTAATTTTTTTAAAGGTATAAATCATCTATGGGAAAAATATAAAACTAAAAATAATAACTCGATAACTCTACGGGTTAATTGTAAATTATTTTACGATTCATAATAATTAAAAATAAAATTTAGTTTCAATATATTAATTTTAAAATTCATAAAATATAAATATAAATATAAATTATTTGTTGTTTTATAATTTTTGAATTATATAATTAACCAATAAAATATATATATATATAAATGAAAACAATTTAAAGCTCCCCAATTAGGGTGTGAACTATCACAATATTTCTCTCAAGATTTACAACCTGAGTGATAAGATGGGTAAATCAGCTGCAAGGCAGCCACCTCTCGTCCCAAGAGTGTGTGGTAGCTGGCAAAGGATGGCAATTGGGGTATGGCGTTTAATGCGGTAGAGGGTGTTGCATAGGTAAATCACCAAGTGGTGGAGGAAGGAAACATGTTTAATGCAATTGCCCTGGTTGAAGGTGGTGGTCACAATGGAGGTCTTTAGCGCTTAGAGGTCAGAGCGTCGGCCTACTCGGGTTGGCATCGTCGGGACCTGGACGGGCTTACCACCCTCTGGTCTATGGCGTTGGTATGTGGGTATGTCTCTTTCTCTATGCCTTTGCCTAGGAGAAAGTAGGAATGGTTGTCATGTTGTTGGTAATAGGAATGATGGACGGTCCGGAAATGACTGTTTGGTTCCGTGGAAAGTCTATGTTATTGTTAATTTCTCGGTGTGTGATGGCAATCTTGTTTTCGGAAATGGGCAAGTTGGGTGGTTCAGAGATCGTAATTTGGAAACCCAGACAGTTATGGGCGTCTATGTTTGTTATTTGTGTGTTGTTTATTTGCCTATTTTTGCCTTCTTTGGTATACTTTATCTAAAATGGGTATGTCTGTTCACAGTTGGTCTCCCTACAAGTTCGATACCAACTGGTGTGCGGAGAGGGAGGGTTATGCAAGGCTTGGGTGTTTTTTTACTTTCGCTTTGCATTTGATTTATGATGATTTTGTGGTGAAATATATAATCTTGAAGCTTAGAGAGTCGACTTCTGTTGTTCGATTCATGCAAAGACTTAAATTATTTAGTCTTTTTTGTGTTATGGTTCTTCTGCAACTATAGTGATATGTTGTGGCATCCCTCGATGTTGGAAGCCTCCAAGGTTTCCTCTCAGTTTTTGGACTTGGATCTCTCCTAACAATCAATGTCTCTTGCATGTCTTTAATGTAATTGTCTCAGGTCTGAGTGATCAAAATGTGTTTTGTGGCTGCGGGTCGACCTTTTGGAACCGGCCCTCGTCATCTCCTTACTGTGGGTTTGTCTAGTGTTTAGTTAAAATTATAATAGCCAAGATGGTGTGTTCAACCCCTGGTGCCTGTTCATCAGGAAATGGCAGTCAAGGTAAGAACAGGAAGAAAGAAATGAAAGGTGGCAGAGGCTCCCCCTCTGTTATGCCTCTGGAAGGCAGAAGGTCAGATGTACAGGGCATACAGGAAGCAGTGCAAGCTTATACAGTTGTTACTCCAACCCAGGTGCATCAGTTAATCGCTTCTTGGGAGTCGGAGCTTAATCAACACGCGGAGACTGAAATGCAGGTGACAGACTGGTGTCTCTTAGCTCCGGATCTGGGGCATACCTGTGGTCGTACCACCCAGTACAAAGCAGACAGTTCTTTTGTATTGGCTCATGAAGGCTTTGATGGCTAAAGCCATTATGACTATGTCAACCAACACAGCTAAGTCAGACCCTGACCTCCAGGATACCTAGAAGGAATTGCAACTCATCCAATTCTAGATCCAGCAGCAAAATATTTGCCTGGGTCGTATTGAGAAGCGACTCCCGTGTCACTTTCAATCAGAGTTACCTAGTTCTAGTGCTAAGGACCCTGCTCTGGTAGAGTCCTCTGAAGATGAACAATGTTTAGGATGTTGGAAGCCTCCAAGGTTTCCTCTCAGCTTTTGGACTTGGATCTCTCCTAACAATCAATGTCTCTTACATGTCTTTAATGTAATTGTCTCAGGTCTGAGTGATCAGAGTGTGTTTTGTGGTTGCGGGTCGACCTTTTGGAACCGGCCCTCGTCATCTCCTTACTGTGGGTTTGTCTAGTGTTTAGTTAAATTTATAATAGGCAAGATGGTGTGTTCGACCCCTGGTGCCTGTTCATCAGGAAATGGTGGTCAAGGTAAGAACAGGAAGAAAGAAATGAAAGGTGGCAGAGGCTCCCCCTCTGTTATGCCTCTGGAAAAAAAGGGGCAGAAGGTCAGATGTACAGGTCATACAGGAAGCAGTGCAAGCTTATACAGTTGGTACTCCAACCCAGGTGCATCAGTTGATCGCGTCTTGGGAGTCGGAGCTTAACCAACACGCGGAGACTGAAATGCAGGTGACAGACTGGTGTCTCTTAGCTCCGGATCTGGGGCATACCTGTGGTCGTACCACCCAGTACAAGCAGACAATTCTTTTGTATTGGCTCATGAAGAATTTGATGGCTAAAGCCATTATGACTATGTCAACCAACACAGCTAAGTCAGACCCTAACCTCCAGGATATCTAGAAGGAATTGCAACTGATCCAATTCTAGATCCAGCAGCAAAATATTTGCCTGGGTCGTATTGAGAAGCAACTCCCGTGTCTCTTTCAATCAGAGTTACCCAGTTCCAGTGCTAAGGACCCTGCTCTAGTAGAGTCCTCTGAAGATGAATAATGTTTAGGATGTTTGATGACTTTTTTTTATCTATATATATGTTGTAAATGTCAAATAGTAGGTATTGTTTTAGTTATTTTGTTGTGGTTGCACCTTGGTACTTAGACACTCAGGCCTATAAGGCCAAGTTTGATAGACTTAAACTTATGAGATTTTGGATGGCTTATAATGCGTTTCGGTGGCCAACATATTTGGTTTCCCAATGGGCAGGTTGAGGCCACCGAACAACTTTTTATGATTGTAACCTGCCTTTATTATGAATGAAAGAAGAGGTCCTACAAAGCTTACAAAAAAAAAAGCAATTTAAAGAGCATTTCTCATAATAATCTTATAAATTTGATTCAGCAGGAGTGAGATCATCAAGTAAATATGATTCACATTGAGGAAGGTACAGTGGACACAAAGTGTGCCTAAGCAAGGGAATCACAATAGGTCTATAAAAAGAGAGGAAAGAAGGGGAAGATAAGTGATTTTGATATCACTTCATCATCCTATATTTGTATAATATTTTTTAATTTATCGTTTTTAGTTTTTTGCTCCACCTTATGGCCTTTTTGGCACCCTTTTTGAATGCTTTTAAGCATATGTAAAAATATATTTTTGCCACACAAGGATATGAGCAGATTTTTGAAGAATACATGTGTTTATATGTGTATATACAAAATGTATTTTCTTTTCAATAATGAATCAAAATACAATTTTCTTTAAATATATATACGTATGTGTGTATGTGTGTGTGTGTGTGTGTTTTCTCTGGTTGAGTTGGCAGGAAGTGATCTACCTAATACAATTATTCATTGGACATAGTGACCACCAAGGGTCAGTGAACCACATAAAATAAGGATGAGTGTCACATTTTTATTTTTAAATGTTTCATTTAATGTATCATATTTTTTAGATTAAAAATTTCTATTAAATTTACAATAAGTTCCCTTATACCCAATTTTAAATATCACCAATCTAAATTCATCTTAACTCTGGATCTACCAAGCATCTAGAGGGATCAAATCTCTTCACTCTAAAAGAAGTTTGCATATCAAGAGATTTGGTCCCTCTAGATGCTTGGTAGATGCATAGTTAAGATGGATGTAGGCTAGTTTAATTATTAATTTTATGTTTCTTATTTTATTTTATTTTTAGTTTTAGTTTTATGTAATTTGACTTAGTCAAAATGTTTTATTGATAATAATAATTATTATTTTTAATTCTATTTTTTTTTGTAAGCTAGGGAGAGACCTTCTTTTTCTATTAATTCGAATTGAAACCACTACATAATCGTGGTGACCTCAACCCGCCCCGAGGGGAAACCGGGTTTATTGGCCACCTTAAGTTTTTAATGGCCATCCAAAAATAAAAAGTCCTGATTCTATCTGTCCATGCTTTATAAACTAAACATTCATAGAGATTATCATAGTTTCTTGTCTGCATTCTGTATTACAAAAAGAAGCTACAGTTAACTAACTATAATTCAAAAAGATTTTTAAAAACCTCTAATTAACATGTCTTCATCTGCTGGTCCGTTGTGCCTGCCTGCTGCTCCATCTCTTTCTTGATACCGGGACTGCTGGTTTTTAACTGCTGCTGTATTTCTTCCATCTTCTTATCCTGCATTAACAAGGTGATTTGAATGTTCTGTAACTCCTTCTTCAGATTTGGAATTCCCTGAGATAATTCAGCCATTTCCATGGCTACTTGTTCCATTGCCTTAGCTAGCAGTCTCTTCATAATCCAGTAGACATGAAGGGTCTGCTTATATAATGTCATGCGTCCTCACGTGTTGCCTGGATCCGGGAGGAGATATTCCCAGTCTTCCAATTCTGAGTCTGATTGACCCTGAATTGCCTCCTCTTCTAGCTGCTGAATAATCTTTCTGATATTTTGGTTAGTGTTTTCACAGTAGGCCCATTCGGCGAACTGGACTTTCTTCCCTATGGATTTCCTTGTTTTCCTAACTAATCCTATTGTGCGTTCTTTCCTGTTTCCAGCCCGTCCTTTTCCCCCTTGTCTGCATTGCCCGCGTCTCCCTCCTGCGCCTCCCCTTCTCCTATAACTTCCTCTGCCTCCCCTTCTTTTCTCTCCTGTTGGGCTTCCGAATACCCCTTCTCCTTCTTGTTCTCGGTTACCCCGGCCAGCTTCTTCCCTACTACCCTGGACATTAAACCTCCCTGCCTCTGCCACCCAGCTTGTCCATACACTCCTTCGTTCTCCTTCCTCTCCATCTGAGTCAAACATTTCAACATCCTCCTTTGAGTCGTCTTGAACCGTGAGTATTTCCTTAGCTGTGGCTTCTTCCATTATTCCTTTCCCTTTTTTTCCTTTGTCTCCTCGACCTCGGTTTCCTCCCTCTTCATCACTCCTCATCCATCTCCTCGTAGCCATTCTTTTCTCTGTTGCTGTGTTGGCTCTTTGTTTTTTCGACCTCCTTTGCACTGCTGTTCTCCCTTCTAGGTCCCTGGCCTCCATGTTTCTTCGACACTTTAGCACGAGTTTGCCTCAACCGGTTGCATGAACCTTTCTTATGCCACCGTCTACTCCACCTACTTTCTATTTTATTTACCTTCTTCTTTTGCCGCTTATTGTCTACCTCCCTACTCGCCTCTCTTCGCCTTCTCTTCGTACTATCATACTCTTGTCCAATCTCTGACATCCTGACAGTTCCATACTCCTCCATCATAATTCTATCATTTGCTTGCCTTGAGATGATATCCCTTGCGGTGATCCACTTGTCCTTGATCATCATTACTTGAAACTCTCCTGCTCTGTCATGCTCCCTTACCTGCTCTGCATTTATTGTCCTATATGCCGCCATTAACATCCCGATCGGGAGTCGCTTGTTGTTGTCTTTATCTGGTTGCAAATTCATTATGGTCTTGGGTGATTATGTTTTTAAGCTCTGCCCATCTCGGGTTATTCTCTATTGTGGTACAGCTATTGTCCATTCTTCTATCCGGATCCTTACTCCCCCAGTTAGCCAAAAGGTCTGCTGCCTTGTTTCCTTTTCGTCTAACGTGGTTAATAATTTTGTAATCTATTCTCTTTAGTAATTCTGCCACATCTTGGATAATCCCAGCTGTCCTCCAGCTCCTAGCAACCTGCTCCCAGCTCCTCCCATCATTTAGTTTACGGAGCATCTCTATTGTTACCTGCGAGTCGCCTTCTATCTCCAAATTCATGTATCTGTTCCTCACTGCTATCCTTAATCCTTGATGCACCGCCCATAACTCTGCTTCGTTGTTAGTCATTTCTCCTCCCCATTCCGCATACACCCATCTTGTGTTTTCCTCACTGTCCCTAAAGATTCCCCCAAAGCCTGCCGGCCCTGGGTTTCCTTTGGAAGCCCCATCAAAGTTCAGCTTGATGAAATTCTCTCCGGGGTATCTGAACTGGTTAGGACTCTGAATTTGAGTTCTCTGCCGATTCTCTTTTCTGGGATAGATCATGTCATATCCCAAATTTAATTTAGATACTATTGTCCTTTCCTCCTGGTTTGTTTTCCAATCCTCCTCATCCCAGGCCTCAGTCAAAACAGTTTCTTTTATAGATTTACAAATTTCCTCCCAAATTCTTGCAGGTTGGTTGCTTTTATCCCGAAAGATCCTTCTATTACGTTCCTTCCACAGAGACCATATCACAAAACCTACTGACAATTTCCAAATTCTCCTCACCACCTTGCAGGAGAATTGTCCTTTGCCCCATTGCAATATGGTATTTTTAATGTTGTTGGGGTCTCTATTTGACTTGCCAAAGAGTATTCTAATCTCGTCCCATAGATTTTGGGGCGAATGGACAATTATTCAGTATATGCTCCTGGGTTTCAATTCCTTTGTTACAGAGGCTGCATCTCGATGGTCCATAAAAACCCCTTTTCTGGATTTTGTCCCATGTTAGGATTCGTTCTTTGCTCACTAACCATGCAAATATTGTTATCTTCGGCCACCACTTGCTGTCCCAAATAATTCTCCAATCTGTAGTTTCTTCCTCCCTTTCTTGATACCTTGTCAAATAGTAGGCTTCTTTTACTGTAAAGGTTCCTTTCATTGCTTTTCCCCATCTGAGAATATCCACCCCTGATCTCGCTTTTATCTTCCTCGATTCTAACTCTTTGGTATATATTTTCCCCAGCTCTTGATTTGTGTCTTCGTCCCATTCTTCTGGCTTTCTCCATACTCTCCATATTTCATTGGTTTCTCCTTCTTTCCAATAATCTCTCACATATTCCCGTCCTGCCCTGATCGCTTTTTGTTGTACTTCTTGCAGAGTTTGTATCTCGATCAATTTATCTCTTTGCTGCCACCTCTCCTCCCAAAATCTAGCACTGCTTCCTTCGCGTATTTCCCAGAAGGCATGATTATTTACTATATGCCTATTCTGACTTGCCAATTCCCAGATTGAAGATCCTTTTGGGATTTCTTCAACTCTCAGTCTTTCCGCCATTGTTGTAGGCATATTATATTTCTGAGTCCAGATTCTCTTCCATAGATCATTTCCCCCTTGCATCCACCGCCACCATAGTTTTGCTCCAAGCACCTTATTTAACGTCTTTGGGTCTCTCAGGCCTAAACCCCCTTCCTCTTTTCTTTTCATTATATTTTCCCACGAGACCAGAGTCCATTTCCTTTGTTGACTTGGACCTCCCCAAATAAATTTTCCAAGTATTTCTTTCATTTTTGTGCAAACCCCTTTGGGGGCTGCCATAATGGATAAGGAGTAAATAGGTATCGCTTGAAGGACAGATTTTAGTAGGACGATTCTGCTAGCAATGTTCAGAGATCTGAATGACCAGCTTGCCAATTTGTTCTTTATTTTTTCTAAAGTATTCTGCCAATTTTTCATTCGTGTGGGATTTGTATCTAGCTGATTCCCCAGGTACTTTGTAGGAAGTTCCCCCTGCCTGAATCCTAAAGTTCTGGTCAGATGAGCCTTGATTGATTATGGAGTATTGAATATGAAGGTGCATGATTTTTCTTTGTTAATCTCCATACCCGATGCTTCCATAAACAGCTCCAGTATTCTTTTAATGTTCCTCACCTCTTTTACTGAGACCTCACAGAATAACATAATATCGTCAACAAACTGCTGGTGAGTGATAGGCAAATTGTTTCCCCACAGCTTTAAGCCTTTGATTTTCTTTTCCCTCAACTCCTTTTTGAAGTATCTTCCGAGACCTTCTGCTGCCATTATGAATAGGAATGGAGAAATAGGATCCCCTTGCCTAATTCCTCTAGTAGCTCTAAAGGTTGTCGTAGGAACCCCATTTAATAATATTGAGAAGTTCGGGGTCGATATCATGCTGTATACCCACTCTATCCACCTGCTGCTAAAACCATAGGCTCCAAGAACCGCTCTGAGGTATTTCCAGCTTAAACGATCATAGGCTTTTGACAAGTCCAGCTTCATCATCATTCCTTTCTGCTTTTTCTGTTTTAGTGAGTGTATCATTTCCTGTGATACTACTAACCCATCAAGAATTTGTCGCCCCTCCACAAATCCAGTTTGCTCTGGTGAAATTATATTCGGAAGTAGAGGCTTTAATCTTTTTGCTATCAGAGTGGCTAAGATTTTATATATGACATTGCATAGGGCTATTGGGCGAAAACCTTGAGCATTTTCTGAATTATCACTCTTAGGGATCAGGGTGATAAAGGTCGAATTGATACCTGGCCATACCTTTTGCTTCATTCGTGATTCCTCTACTGCCTTTTAATTCTATTTATTTTATTTTGATCGAGTCAAAAAGTTTACAGGACATTGCATTACATTACAACATCTCTATTATACTAGGCTACAAAGCACCTCTCGGCGCAACGTGGGCACAACGAGAGAGATCTTTGGCCTATTATGATAAGGCTAAGGAGTAGTCTCCCCCACCCTCTTGGAGTCTTTTCTCTTGCTAACATCATAAATTCCTAGTATATCTGGCGTATGGGCTATTCGATATCCTCTCGGTGTTATAGTGGCATCTGCTAGATTTGTTCTTGGGTCTCGCCCCGATTACTTCAACAACTTACTGATTCACCATGGTTTAAAAAAAATACTATAAGTAAAATTGATTTAATTTTTCCCAAAGATAAAGGGGACATGTGGGAGTGCTTGACCACTAACCTAGTAAGTATAAATGACAATGAATGTGGCACAACCCCCCGAAAAAAAATAAAATAAAAAATAAATAAAAATAAAAATAAAAAATAAATAAAAATAAAAATAAAAATAAATAAATAAAAATAAAAATAAATAAATAAATAAATAAATAAAAAATAAAAAATAAAAAATAAATAAAAAAATAAAAAAATAAAAAATAAAAAATGACACACGACCATTGTCTTATCAATACAAACCCATTCATGTGTGCACATAACACAATGAATTTAACCAATCACAACAACAGGTGGAGTTTAATGTTGAATAGAATGGTAATCAATATAGAGGGCAATTTTGCTAGTGGATATTTACAGGCTCTGCGCTTGAGTTATTACAAGTTGTTTCATCATCTGAATTAGTCATCATGCATGTTGGAGGATGCTTGGTCTACGTGCCAATTTCATTCTACACAAACTGAGGAGTAAATTTGGACCAGGTTTCGATATGATTGGGAATCAAGGCCACTCATGCCCCCTAGCTACCACTCTTAGTGCTTATTACAGAAGGGGTGCCAACTTTTTGCTTAATCCCCTCCCATGTCTTTCATGATGGTGTTTTTCAAATGAGTATCACATTCTTACCTTCAAATTTCCAAAATTTGTTAGCAAAACCCTTTATAATTAAATAAGTCTTCATTCAACATCAAAAGAGCTCTAAAAACCCAAAAAACATATTAGATGGAGTTTGATTTATGCGTAGTGAAAACATCAAAATCAGTAACACTTTTCTTGTTGTCTTTGCAATGAACATTATAAAAAAATATATTTCTTCAACTTTAAGCAAATTCAAATTCATATCTACTTTGAGAATTTCATTTTGTAGTGAAAAGAAGATTTGTATAGAATTGTGTTATATTCATATTCATAATCTCGTTTCTACTTATAGGCATATAACAGGGTATGTTGATTTTTAGTGAGCCTTATGGGCTAGTTGGACTGTAACCACCCCTCCCACATTTACCCACTTTCACCACTATGCCAGGGTAAACATGAGCTGAGGGCTACTATGACATGACTCAACCTCCTAAGTATAGTTAAGGAAGTGGAGTCGACAATCTGAAACTTTACCAACCTTCCTCAAGAGCTACAGGACCCCCAGGAGCTAAACAACCACTCCAGGTGTCCAAACCCTGAGCTAACTTGCCTTTTTACTGACCTGGACTCCCAGTCTCTTGCATAACAAGGAAAGCCAGTGGCTATGACCCTCCAGTCGCATGGATAACCTTGCCTCCTAGCAACTGCAGTTCAAATTTCCCAGTTCTGAGCATGCGACCCCAAAATTTGAGCCACCTTTTCAAGGCCTAACTCCCAACCATTGCCCATAACTTAATGAGACTTTCTAGAATGATATATAACATCAAGACAAAGCCATTCATACAAAACTTAGTCAAGAACTTGACCCAACCAGACCTAACCATGACAATCATTTCGTCAAACATATAATGAGCATGAAATCTATAGGTCATGAATGCATATCTAAACATAAGGGTCTAGTACTTATCTAAGAATCATCAAGAATGTATAATGCCCTCTCACAATAGTTGCAATAACATATATTAGGTCATGCATTCAATAACTATTTATCTACCAATCAAAACATGATAAGAGTCATAATTAGAATATATAATAAAACCATGCTTATAACCAAAATAATAACAATGATAGAACAACAATCAAAGCCACATCATAGTAAGAACATTTACTCATAAAATACAAGAGGAAAGGAACTCTTATTAACATATGTAAAATCCAACCAAGTCAAGGACTTCCACATACCACCCAACCATAGATTGGGTTGAACCAAATCTTTCCTTCAACCAATCATCCTTGTGCCATATTCCAAGCATGGATGTGGGATCTCGTGGGATAAACCAAGACATAAACAACCAATGGAATCCAGAGGTCAAACCATGTCCACTCCCACACTACCGTGGTCTCACCTAAACCGGTCCCGAGATCACAAAACCAAACCAAGCTTGGATGCCTCAAAATTCCTTCACCATCCCTTGAGGAATTTTCTTGTCTCCACCCACCTGTTGAGGGCCCCCTCGAGAAAAACATCTCCACCCCCAACCCTTGGGATTTTCCTGAGACCACCTCACCTGGATCCAAAACCTTCGAGCAATCCAAAGCTAAACCAAGAATGAATCCCATCACAGAGTGGCTATCCAAAAATGGCAAGACAAGGCTGAAAACATTTTCGAACTAGTAAAAACCCATGCTAGTGACAACAAATGAACCAAATACACAAATGTATGCACCATGATTTCACACTTTAGCTAGTAAAATACACATGCAACCTGTTACCTACAAGTCCTCCTACTGAAATTGCTTGATCCAATCCTTCCTTGCTTGTCCTTTGCTTTCCTTGCCCTTCCTTTGCTTGCCTTTTCTTTCTTTCTTGCTTCCTCCTCTTGGTGCTCTTCTCTCTCTGAAGCTAATTCCAAATCCAAACTAACAAAAGGTTGACAAAAGTTGTGAATTGATCCCCAGAAGCCTTTTTATCATTGATGCCTCTAATTTCTTCATTTTCCCTCTATTTTCCTTCAATTTCCTCCTTAAGCAAACCCGTGACCTTTCATCTCCCTTTTCTCCTATTTTCCTTTATTTTCATAAATAAAATGCTAGCTAATGCCACTTTCCCTTTCCAAAGCCTTTGCCAATGCCTTTGCCAATTTTCCTTAGTCATAATAAACAACAAGTGATGCCCACTAGGATATTTTTCCCAACATACAGCTTGGAATGCGTGTCCCATGACCTTGGTCTTATTTTGCCTTTATTAACTTTATTACATGAACTTTTAACTCACGGATGTTACAAACCCCTTCCCCTTAGGGAAACATCGTCCTCAGTGTTCTATGACACCTATAGCTAGTAAGGCAGTTGAAACCAAAACATATTGCCCATGGAGCTTTATAAGTTAGGTCAATGTAGTATTTACAATGAACAACTTGCTCAAAAGTAAAATCATCATGACAAACATGATAACATAACAACCATATCGCTTATTGAAGCTTTACAACATAGCTCATTTCAGTATTTACAATAACAACCATACATAAATATGTACATATACCAAAAACTCATTTGCCTCTACTGGCAAATAATGAAGGATACATCGTCTGATCTGATCAGCCATCTCCCATGTAGCTTCATCAGGCCCAAAGTGCTTCCATTGCACATTAACTTGCTCGATTGCTCTGTTCCTAAGCATGAGTTGTTTCTGTTGCAATATGCATTGAGGTTCCAGTTGGAATTTTCCTTCTGGCTCTACCTGTAATACAAACCAATCAATCACATGATCAACATCTTTCACATATCTTTTAAGCAATGAAACATGGACAACATTATGGACTTTCACTATCGGAAGCAGTTCAAGTCTATAGGCCATTGGTCTAATCCTCTCAAGGATCTCGAAAGGCTTGCAATACCAAGGTGCCAACTTGGCACATGATCTGTTATGAAACCAGCTCAAGAAAAGATAGATCAACGCCTTAGAATTCAACGTCTTCGAGAGGGCAACATCCTTTACATTACATAAATGAACAATCCTTGGATGATTCAAATGCCAAAACCTCCTTTCTATATATAGGAGTCTAAGGAGTCACAATATAACCAAGACGACCTAACAATAATAATATAAAGCCACAAAAATAACAATAGAGGGATTCAATGGGGCACAGTAATAACAATATGGGGATAATAAGGGTACAATAATATTAATAAGGGATGCAACAACAATAGTAATGGGGTAATCACTAGTATTATAGGGACCCAACATGCCCCTCTCCTTCAAAAAAGTGTTGTCCTCAACGCTTGAGTAGTTCTGGATGCTTCTGTATAAAATTCTCATCCTCCCATGTGGAATCTTCAGCGGATAAGTTCTTCCACTTGATAAGATACTCCGAAATTGATCGATTTCGTAGCTGTCGAGTTCTTATTTCTGTGACTGCTTCCGATTCCAATATAATTTTTCCTTCCTCGTCAAGTTCTGGCAATATTGTTTGAACTGGGAGCTTGTCACCTATAACCTTCTTTAAACATGAAACATGGAAAACTGGGTGCAATCAAGAAGCTGCAGGAAGCTCCAATTTGTATGCCATAGTACCAATCTTTTGCAACACCTTGTATGGACCATAATACTTTGGTGATAATTTATTATCCTTCTTAGCTTGCTTGAGGGACATTTGCTTATATGGTTGTAGCCGTAGGAATACCCAATCACCTACATCAAAACTTCTTTCACTGCGATGTTGATTTGCCTGTTGTTTCATTCTATTCTGTGCCAACACGAGGTTATCCTTTAAGAGTTGGAGGACTTGTTGTTGATGTTCGATGTGATGTTCCACTGCTTGAACCTTAGAATTTTCTCTTAAATATGATGTGATGGATGGTGGCTGATATCCATAAAGTGCCATAAATGGGGTCATTTTTGTTGCTGTATGGAAGGAATTGTTATACCACCATTTAGCCAGAGGCAACCATTTGACCCATTGTGTCTGTTTATCAGATACAAAGCAACGAAGATATCCTTCCAAACATTTGTTTACTATCTCAGTTTGCCCATCAGATTGAGGATGATAAGATGAGCTATGAGCTAACTGAGTACCAAGACAAGAAAATAATTCTGTCCAAAAATTTCCAGTGAAAATGGGATCTTTGTCACTTACAATAATCTTTGGGTTTCCATGTAGCTTTTGAATTGTTTCCATAAATGTAGTAGAAACTGTACTGGCTTTAAATGGATGTGATAATGCACAAAAGTGTGCATACTTGGTAAGTCTGTAACTACCACCATGATGACACTCTTTCCCTTAGACTTGGGTAAACCTGTGATAAAATCTATTGAAACCTCCTCCCAATGTTCGCTTGGAATGGATAAAGGTTGTAATAGACCCGGTGTCTTAATTGTTTCAACTTTATTTTGTTGGCAAACCAAACATTCTACCACAAATTTTTGAATATCTGATTTAAGGCCATTCTAAAAAAATTCCTTCTTAACCATGTGGTAAGTTTTTAAAAATCTCGAGTGCCCTCCTAAGGGAGAAGTGTGCAATTCCATAAGAATATTTTGTTTTAGTTGGGAATTCTTACAGAGGTATAAGCGATCTTTGTACCATAAAGAATCATTTTGCCAGCTAAATGTATCAAACGTATTGGAATCTTGTTGTAACTTTCGAATAAGTGCCCACACTTCTTCTTCATTCTTTCATTCCTCCCTTGCTTCGTTTATCCAATCTGGTTGGATAATAGAAATGGCGCACAACAATGCTTCCACATCCTCATCCTTTCTTGAGAGTGCATCTGCCACCACATTTTGCTTCCCTTTTTTTAGATGATTTCAAAGTCATAACCCAACATCTTTGTGACCCACTTTTGTTGCTCTTCAGAGGATAATCTTTGTTCTAAAAAGTATTTAAGGCTATCATGATCCGTTTTTACCTTGAAGTGTCTTCCCATTAGGTAGGGTCGCCATTTCTTAAGTGCATGGAGTATTGCCAACATTTCCTTCTCATAAATAGCTTTATGTAAAAACTTTCCCTTGATTGGACGACTTTCAAAAGCAATGGGTCTTTCATCTTGCATTAAAACAGCACCAATTCCATTTCCTGAAGCATCACATTCCACAATAAAGGTTTTTGTGAAGTCCGGTGTAGCTAAGACTGGTGCTTGGCACATTGCCTCTTTAAGATGTTCGAAGGCCTTTGTTGCTTCTGGAGTCCATGAAAATGCATCTTTCTTCAATAATGTTGTTAGAGGTGCTGCTATTCTCCCATAATTCTTAACAAACTTGCGATAATACCCTGTCAACCCGAGAAATCCTCGCAGATGCTTTATGGATGTGGGGATTTTCCATTCCTTAATGGCTTTAATTTTGCTAGGGTCTACCTTAACTCCTTCATGAGATACAATATGACCCATATATTCCACCTCTTGTACTCCAAAGAAACATTTGGATCTTTTTGCATATAATTGTTTCTCCTCCAATAGTTGTAGCACCCTGTCAACATGTTCAACATGATCCTTCCAAGACTTGCTGTAGATTAGTATATCATCAAAAAATACTAACACAAATTTTCTAAGGAATGGTTTGAAAATGGAATTCATCAAACCTTGAAATGTTGAAGGTGCATTGGTAAGGCCAAAAGGCATGACCAAAAATTCATAATGACCCTCATGAGTTCTAAATGCTGTTTTCGGAATGTCTTCAGTCTTCATTCTGATTTGATGATATCCTGAACGAAGATCCAACTTGGTGAAGTAAATTGATCCATGCAATTCATCCAGTAATTCATCAATGACAGGAATGGGAAACTTATCTTTAATAGTGAGCTTGTTGAGCTCCCTATAATACGGACACATGCGCCATGATCCATCCTTCTTGTGCACCAATACTACTGGAGCAAAGAAAGAACTTTGACTCGGTTGAATTATACCAGCCTCTAGCATTTCTGCAACCATACGTTCAATTTCACTCTTTTGGGCATAGGGATATCTGTACGGCCTGATGTTTGGAGGAACACTTCCTGGAATCAGATGAATAGCATGATCATGATCACGAATAGGTGGGAGACCTTTGGGAGTCTCAAATACCTTGGAATGATTGTCCAAGACTTTTTTGAGATCTGGAGAAATAGATGATTGCAATGTGGAAACATCTAGCGAACATAATTGTGCAATTACACCCCTTTGTTCCTTTTTTAGAAGCTTTGTCATACCGTTAGAGCTGATTATCTTTCCCGGTTTCCCTGCAATACCCCTTAATTCAACTTCCTTTCCTTCCACAGAAAATTTCATGAAAAGTTCTTGAAAATTAAAAGCTATTGTACCCAAGGATTGTAGCCATTGGACTCCTAGTACAACATCAACACCTCCCATTGGAATGGAAAGCATTGGGCTAGTCAATACATATTCTCCCATGGATAGCTTGATATTATGGCACTTTCCAGAGCAATTTATTGTTCCTCCATTTGCAACCATCACTTGACACTCTGGTGCTGGATATAAGAAGCAATTCAATTCTTTTGCTACCTTACAATGAATAAAATTGTGGGTATTTCCTGAATCAATCAACACTATTACCTTTTTCTTCTTGATTTGTCCTTCTATCTTGATGGTTTGAGGAGTGGTAATTCTCGCCAATGCATTACAAGATATGGTCGGATTCATTTCTTCTTTATCTAGGCTTTGTTCCTGGAGTATATCCTCTTCTTTTGACCTTTCTTGCTCCTTTTCTTCTTCCTCTTCACAATCTATGTAGAATAATTTCTTCTCAGCACACTTATGACCTTTAGTGTATTTGCTATCACAACTGTAACAAAGCCCTTTTGCTCTTTTTTCTTCCAATTGTTGTGGTGTCAACCTTATAGGTTGTGGAAGACTAGGGGCAACAACACTTCCATCTTTATAGTTGTGAGTGGTATGCTTCCTGGTTGCCATAATTTTGCTTTCCATTTTTCTTGCTAACCTGAATGCCTTCTCTAATGAATCAGGTTCCCAAAGGCGAAAATCATGTTGGATATTATCCTTTAAAGTCCCTATGAACACATCAATCCTATGCTCCTCTAGAATATTTTTTACCCTTATGTTCAATTTTTGAAACTCCTCAATGTGCTCCATTATTGAACCCTTTTGTTTGAGACTTATCAATTGGCTAAAAAAATGTTGCTTTTTGTATCCTCATAATGTGCTGTCAATTCTTCCGTAAAAATTGCCCAAGTGATAATTTATTTACGAGAGAAAATCCATTGATACCATACAAACTGATTTGGTTCCAAATATAAAGTTGCAATACGTACCTTTTGTGTGTTTTGCACATTATTGAGATCGAAAAATTGCTTCATCTGTAATATCCATGTTGCGGGATCCTTGCCATCAAACTTCCTCATATCGATTTTTGGAATATGGTGGGGCTTCGATCCCACATTAGAGTCTAAGAAATCATGATTAACATTTCTTTTGTTCACATCATGAGTTTCCTTTACTACCTTTTCACCATTAGTAAGTATTTCTTGTAGAAAATTTGTCAAATCTGTCTTCAAATCTGCCATGTCTCTCTTCAAATCTGTCTTCAATTCTATCTTCAAATCATCCATCTTAGCTTCCACGCCCTTTATCTTAGATTCAACGCCATTTATCTTAGCTTCTGTTAGGTTTTGCGAGAGTGACATTTGTTGCACTTGTTCTTGTAATTTTGATATATCATGTAGCATTTCTTCCTCTTCTTCATGAGTCATGCTAGAGATTTCAGGTTGCTTACTAGGTGTTTGCATTTTCTTTCCTCGGGGCATCAATTATCGATAATAATGCTCTACTATTCCCTTTGAATTCCTTCAAAATAAATTTTCGAACCAAGCTTAAGCAAAAATTTAAAAAAATCTACACACCTTTTTTCACTTTGTAGGAGCTCGATATTGCCTCTGATGTATCTCTGTACTTTCTGATCATCCAGTTTTGAAATTGCGACCTACAGTAGCCCTCTGTGTCCTCTTTCCAATGCCACCAGTCTGACCCAAATTGGATTCTCCAAGGAAGAGTTATGCAAAATCTCCCACGGTGACTTGATTATAGACTAGTTCAGTAGAGTGAACTTGTACGACGTGCCACAAGTCACTGTTTCGACCTTTGGCTTTGAAAAATATCTACAAGAAACTACAGTCCGTCCTCTTTCTGTAAATTCTTACGAAATTTCAATCTGATGCTCAGAGAGAAAGTTATGATGATTTTCCCCAGGTCACCTGTTTGGAATGTAATTCAGGAGTCTGCAAAAAGACCAACTTCCTTAGATCATATCTCCAAAAATATAGTGCGAAAAGCTCTAAAATTCTGGCTCGAGGTTCAGTGTGATGTCTTCTCAAATGGGTTTTTTTTTAGCTTCTGAAACGTCGCATAAAAAAAAGTTATAGCGAAAATTCCACGATGACCTATTTGGAGCAATGAAACCCTAGAATCCAAACCTCTGATACCAAATGTTATGAAACTAGCTCAAGAAAAGATAGAAAAGATAGATCAATGCTTTAGAATTCAGCCTCTTCGAGGGGGAAACCTCCTTTACATCACATAAATGAACAATTCTTGGATGATTCAAATGACAAAACCTCCTTTCTATATATAGGACCCTAAGGAGTCACAATATAACCCAGCCGACCTAATAAATATAATAATATAAAGCCACAAAAATAACAATAGAGGGATTCTATGGGGCACAATAATAACAATATGGGGATAATAGGGGCACAAAAATATTAATAAGGGATGCAACTACAATAGTAATTTGGTAATCACTAGTATTATATGGACCCAACATGATCCAATCCTTAAGTATCTCTTCTTAGGCTTGATGCGTAAGTGCACATGCTCCCCAACTTGAAACTCCTTAAATGCCATGTGTTGATTTGCATAACTCTTCTGTATATCATGTGATGCCTTTAGATTCTACTTGATAACCTGCATTTCTTGCTCCATCTCTACCAACATAGCTGGTGCAATTAGTACCTTGTTCACTGGATCACTCCAGCTAATGGGAGTATTACAACTCCGCCCATAGAGTGCCTAAAACATACTCATCCTCAGTGACTCCTTATAAAAAAAATTAGTAAGCAAACTCCACCAGTGGAAGATACTCCTCCCACCTCCTATGTTGGTGCATGACATACATCCTCAGCATATCCTCCAATATCATGTTGACCCTCTCTATTAGTCCATCTGTCTGCAAATGATAAGTTGTACTAAAGGCCAACTATGTACCCAAACCTGCAAACAACTCCTTCCAAAACCTAGAAGTGAAACATCTTTATCACTATCTCTCTGATAAATATCTGAGCTACTTCGTTGGATGAATTAGTAGCCTTCATTGGAATGAAGTGAGTTACCTTGCTCAACCTATCAACCACAACCATGATGGAATCACGTTGCTTCGATGTCCTTGGCAAACTGACACAGCAAAACTGCGTCTTTACAAAATTCATGGAATTTAAACAGTTAAAACCCCTGTTTACTAAACTACCAAACCCCGATCTTTTGCACAAATCCCAAACTAATTAAAATTCAGTTCAAACCTTATTGTGTCTGAATCAAATGCTAACTAGTACGCATCTTCCGGAGTGATATCCGTCGGATCTCGTCCATCCATAATGAACAGTTATGATCGATTCAGAATTCAATTGGATTAAATCACAGTCCATAAAATATTGCGTCTGAAATTTAAATTAAATCTCGTGCATATTCCGACGCGATTACCATCAGATCTGACCCCTTCAAACAGACGGTCACGATTAACTGAGCTATTAACTCAGTTCTATAAATTATCACGTCCAATTTTGGAATTATCGTTTGTGCTTGTTGGCACGCGATGACCGTCAGATCACTTCAACGGCCATGACTCGATTTTATAATGTTATCGGGTCCGTTTCTTGTGTTAAAGTGCGTCCACATTCACTAGCGAACACCGTCGATCTTATCCCAAATAGATCATCATTGATCCATCCTATGATCAATGATGATTTGTTAGTTCATTCACTCTTTGTCTGCTTTCAATCGACGATCAACAATTTAAAGCTTTTGTCCATACGATCCTCAAACGCCAGCCTCCACTAAAGGTTTTAATGTTACACACAATTTCTTGTATTTAACAGAGGATTCGGCCTACGATTTAAAAATCATTGAAATCAAATCACATAATAAAAGATCTCTCAGAAACAAGTTTTGAACACAAACTCCTTTCATTCATAACAGTGTTTAGATATACATTTAGAACATCCTGTGCTTTGATCTATTCTCACCACTGCTTAGCTTTCTCTAACACTTTTTTTTTCACTCTCCTCGTAGGCTTACATTTATAGACTAATTACATAATTATGGATTATACTAAATCCATGTTTTTTCCCATAATTTACTCAACTAATTCCTATTCGAGGATCTCGTAATCCCTAAGATCTCTACGAGATCTACACATATCAATTACCCTTGATATTCTCACATAGTTGGGAATATTTCACAACTGAAAACCTCACACATAGATTTCTCACTCAATCTATACAAGATTCCTAAAAATAATTAAAAACATCACCCCCTAAATCAACCAAATGAATAATAATATTCTGAGCAGGATGCAACTGCATCACAAACCTGTAATCAAATCCATGGAAATGACCTTCCATTTCCACTCTAAAATTGGAATAGGTTGTAACAAACCAGTTAGGTGCTTACACTCAGCTTTCACATGTTGACAGTCCAGATATCTAGCAACAAACTCCACCACTTCCTTCTTCAAATTCGGCCAATAGTAGAACTTCTTCACAACTGTCAATGTCTTATGATATCCTGGGTGACTTGAATATTTTTTGACATGAAACTCCCTCAAGATAAGCTTCTTGAGCTCATTGTCATCCAGCACATAGATCCTGTTCCTAAATCTCACTAAGCCATATTCTGTGAGATGATAATCCACATCCTATTCAACAGTACCCTGTTGTAACTTGTGCTTAAGTTGTTGATACATGTCATCATGTTGCCTTGCCTGCAAGATCTGCTCCTGCAAATCTGTCCCATAAGAGCTCACAACTTTAACATGGTTTATTTGCACTCTCATATTGAGAGCATCTACAACCTTGTTCTCTTTTACTTTAATGTATATGATCTCAAAGTCAAACTCACTAAGGGTAGGCAACCATTTAGCTTGCCTAAAATTCAGATAAGGTTGGTCAAACAAGTATCTCAACCCAATGTGATCACTCATCAAGATAAACCTCTTGTCATGAATATAGTGCCTCCACATCTTCAATGCATGAATGATCACTTCCAACTCAAGATCATGAGTCACATAGTTTTGTTCGTGCTCATTTAGTTTCCTTGACTCATGGTACACCACTTGTCCCTCATGCATTAGGACTCCACCAAGTCCTCTCTTGTAAGCATCTGTACACACCACAAACTATTTATATGGATATGCAATCTTTAGAACTTCAGCATTTGTAAGCAATTGTTTCAATTGCTCAAAACTAGCTACATATTCCTCTGTCCATTCAAATTTATTTCCCTTCCTCTGCAGTGATGTAATGGTATAGAAATCTGTGAGAAGTTCCTAACGAACCACCTATAGTAACCTACTAGCCCTATGAATGATTTGACCTCATCCACATTCCTAGGAGCCGTCGATTCCATGATAGTTCTAATATTCTCTGGGTCCACTTATTATGCCTTCTTTGGAAATAACATGTCCCAATTAATGGACCTATGCCTGAAAGAAGTTGCATTTACTAATCTTGGCATACAACTGATGCTCTCTTATCAATCTCAATATTGTTGTTAAGTGTTCTACATGCCCTTCTTCGTTCTTAGAATATATCAACATATCATCAATGAATACTATCACAAACTTGTCTAACACAATGTTCATCAAGCACATGAAAATAGCTGGAGCATTAGTCAAACTGAAAGGATCCACAACCAACTAATAATTCCCATACCTAGACCGGAAAGCAGTCTTGTAGATATCCTCTTCTTTGATGTGCACCTAATGGTATCCTGATATTAGATCAATCTTTGAGAACATTGTTTCTTCCTTCAACTGGTCAAACAAGTCATTAATCATTGGAAATGGATACATGTTCTTAATTGCCAGCTTGTTCAACTATCTATAATCAGTGCATAACCTGAGAGTACCATCCTTCTTCTTCAAAAACAACACTAGTGCACCCCGAGGCGATACATGTAGAAATTATGATGTAGATTTGCATCTGCTTATGAAGTTTTAATAAAAATCACAAGACACAAACCTAATCTATTACTTCGCGGAATTCAATTCACAATTTAAAACATCAAACACAAACATGCAATGAGAAATAACACACATGCACACAATATTTTTCCAAGGGAAAGCAATCTGTTAAAAACCCTATGCCTACTTGCATTAATATGATGAATAGAGATGCCCATGGGGCTTTGGATTGATGGTGAATGGGTGCGCTGTTAAGGCACTCCTTGCGATAGGTCACTGGTTCAATTCCCCGTGGGTACTTAGTTTAGTCTTAACCTAGAAAAAAAAAAAAAAATATGATGAATAGAGATATATTACAATTTATTTGCTCAACTGAGCACAACCTGCGAGTGAATAACCTATCTCTTTGCTTACTAAGAATCTCTGACCCATACTTAGTCAATTTATGCCTCTACTTGAGCCCTTATTTCCTTGCACAATTCCTTGAGAAATTAGGGCCCTATTATTTAGGGAATTCCTTAAATTGATTGCATAATTCCCAAGGTTTATCATCTGCCTACATGCAACACCTATACACTCAAGACTAGTCTACAACTGATGTTAAGATGCCTTGGAATCTCCACCACATTTGGGGAACTCAAATTCTTTGCATGCACAAGCTATTTTGGGTTGATTGATCAGTTAACTAGATGATCACTGAGTTAGACTGAAGTCTCACTCCACAACTGACCTTCCACTAGTTCCTCCAATAGTTGGAACCATTTTAACTGAAAACAACTTGAAATAAATTACCTTAATTTCTACAAAATAGCAATCACACATGCTTAACTAAACTCTAACTCCTCATACTCAAATTTGCTGAGTAAATTGGGTGACACAAACCATGTCACACAAGTTAACTGCATCCAAGTTGTCTGCTGATGTGGAAATTCAAATTTTCTCAATTTAATCAAGGCAAAATCAAATTGAGAATTTCTTGCTGCATTTTTCAACACTCCCTCTCAGCAAGAAAGGGATTATCAACCACCCCTATCCTGCACCTGTGGAACTTGAACTTCCCTCTTGACAAGGCCTTTGTCAAAATGTCAGCATCTTGTTCCTCTGTCGAAATGTATTGTAGCAACATTATTCGCCTCTGCACACAGTCCTGCAAATGGTGATACTAGATATCTATATGCTTGGATTGATTGTGAAATACAAGATTCTTAGAGAGATTGATGCAACTCTAATTATCATAGTAGATCATAGTTGGATCCATCATCTGACCAAACAGTCCTACAAGTATCTTTCTCATCCATATTGCCTCACATGTTGCTTGACTTGCAACCATGTATTTTTCTTTTATAGCGCTAAGCACCACAAATCTTTTCTTCATGTTGTACTAGGAAACCACTACAGACCCAGCACTAAAAATTCCACTCAGTGAACTCTTTTGGTTAGATGGACTTCTTGCCCAATTTACATATGTGAAGCCACACAACTTCACGCCCTCTATCTGTTTGTACCATATTCCAAACTGGGTAGTGTTTATGAGGTACCATAAAGCATGCTTAGTTGCCTTCCAAAATTATTTGGTTGTCCTAACTACAACTTGGCTCAGTTGGTTGACTGCATAACACATATTTTGTCATGTGTTCACAGGATACATCAATGAACCCACCAACTTTTGGTAAATAGTAGCATCCACTTCCTCACCTAAAGTGGCATCCCTCTTCCTCCAGTTGGTCGCTAGAGGTGTCTTCATGGGTTTACAACTCTCCATGTGGAATCTCTATAGTATATCATTTTCATACTTGCCTTAAGACACAAGTAGTTCCCCATCGCCTTGCCATACTTCCAACCCGAGGAAGGAATGCACGAGACCCAAGTCCTTCATTTCAAATTCCCTTGCAAGGTCCTCCTTGCAAGATCTGATCAACTACTCATCACTAGTCAAAATAAAATCATCAACATATAAGACAGTAATAAGTAGTTTACCTTCTACCCAAATATGATAGAGGTTTTCATTTGTTTCACTTTTGGTGAAGCCCAAACTGGTGAGATAATTGTTGATCTTGGTGTACCAAGCATGGGGTGCTTGTTTGAGATTCTACAATGCTCGCTTGAGTCTACACACATGAGACTCTCGATCAAATGTCTCAAAACCTTTTGGTTGCTCGATGTACACCTCCTCCTCAATAACTCCATTAAGAAATGTTGTTTTTACATCCATTTGGTGGATCTTCCACCCCATCTACGTAGCAAGTGCAAGAATTGATCTAATGGACGAGTAACTTGCTACAAGAACAAAGGTCTCCTCATAGTTAATTCCCTCAACTTGAGAGAACCCTTTGGCCACAAATATGGCCTTATACTTATCTATGCTTCTGTCTGTTGCATGCTTAACCTTCAAGATCCATATTGAACCCACTATTGTTTTATCTGTCGGCCTTGGGACCACTTCCCAAACATTGTTCTTTACAATGGATTCGTATTCCTCCATCATTGCATCAACCCATATAGGTTCCTATACTGCTTCCTCGAAAGAGAATGGCTTAGTCTCTACAAGCTTAGTAATCAGAGCCATGTAGCCAGTGTACGTCTCAGATGGCCTTCTCTGCCTGCACAAATTTAAAGGAGCTCCCACTTTCTCCCTCACATCCTGCACAAGTCTATCAAGCTCCCTGGTTCTTTTTATGCCTTCTCTGGTTGGTTCTGCTTGAGTGGATGTCTCCACTCTCTTCTCCTCAATCTGTGGCTTCTCCACAACTTCCTGAGGCTCCTCCTTTGGAGCTGAAAGCTCCTCCTCTGGTGGGATCTTAAGCTCCCTCTCAAGAGAGCATTACATCCCTTTCTCCTCATAAAACTTTACATCCCTTCGCATAACTGTCATTATGAGGGATGGCAAGTACACATGGTAGTTGTGAGGAGTTTCTTGTAACCAAAAAATACTCCCAACTTTGTTGTCAACTAACGCTTCTTCCTTGATTCTTTGGAGACATGGTAGTAAATAGAGGCTCCAAAAATCATGAAGTGTGACACATCTGACTTCCTCCCCAAGAAATCCTCCTCCTGTGTAACCATACCAAGAATCCGATGAAGACTCTATTTCTGCAAGTAGACTATTGTGTTGCATGTCTTTGCCCACAAATGCAGAGGTAGGCCTTGGTTATGTAACATATGTCTCGCAGCTCCAGCAATGCTATGGTTCTTTCTCTCAGCCACCCGATTATGTTGTGGATTGTGTGGTGTTGTCAGCTCTCTTCGAATGCCTTCTTTCGCACATACATTTTTGAATTCATTCAAAACATACTCACCTCCATTGTTGCTCATAAGAGACTTCAACTTCTTGTCAATTTATTTCTCAACTAGTGCCTTAAATTCTATGAACTTGGAGAATGTCTCATTTTTCTTCCGCGTGAAGAAGATCCAGCTCTTCCTTGAGAAGTCATCAAGGAAAATGACAAAATATTTGTGTCTAGCAGTAGAGGCTATCAAGAAAGGTCCACAGACATCAAAGTGTATCCTTTCCAAGACTGCATGTGCTTTATTGTCCCAATCATGGAATGTGGATTTTGTGTACTTCCCAAGGTACATCTTGATACTCAAGTGATCCTTTGGGAAGGCTAGTGGTTATTTACTGCATAATATTCAAGGCGCCATGATGCAAATGGCAATGTCTTTTGTGCCAAAGTTCACCGACATTGCGGCTCTGCACTTTCTTTGCCTTAGTGCTCAATGTCACACAATCTTCCACAACTAGCTTATACAGGTTCTTCACACGAACCCCAATTTGATTTACCTCTTGTGGCTATGTGTCTTAGGAATGATTTCCCTTTGTTGAAGATCACATCATAACCATGGTCTTCCAAAAATGCAACAAAGGTGAGATTCTTATTTAGGCCTGGAACAAACATGACATCCTTGAGTTTGAGAGGGGAGCCCGACTCCCTCTAAAAGGTGACTGTACCAATCCTAGTCACATTGTACCTTCCATCATCCCCCAACTCAATGTGCATCTAGAGATCTTTCTCCTCCAGGTCACTGAAAAAAATCTGTACACCCTGTCATGTGGAACGAGGCACCAAAGTCCAAGTACCACACGTTGACCATCACTGTGTTGGTCATGCATGGATAAGGGTGAAGTCAAACTCGAACTGTGAATCCAAAGCTTCACCTCCTACTCCTCCTGAGGTCTTCTTGCTTGACATTTTGTGTGGATACTTTGTGGCATAGTGCCAAAATTCATGGCAATTGAAGCATTTAACTTTGGAAAAAACTTTCTTCTTGGCCCCTTAGCTAGATTTTGGTTTGGTTTGAGATTTCTTCCCTCTTCCCTTCTTTCCCTTTCCAACCAATGCAATTTTTTCTTCATCCTCGCCCTTGGATGAAGTTCCATCTATGCTATTCCGCCTTATTTCCTCATGTACCAAATTAGACCATAATCATTCCCAATTTGGTGTTTTCTCCCTCCCTTTCACTGAATCTTGTTAGTTATGCCAGCTCTTGGGAAGGGTTAGAAGGTCTTGGCTTACCAAGTCATCATCTGAAACAATAACACAAAATCCTGTAAGCTCACCATGAACTTGTGTGAACTTGCTTAGATCTTGTTGAATAGTGTCATTCTTCTGCATCTTTAAATTTCGAAGTTTATCCTTGAGCGCCAGTTTCCAATGGTCACTACTATTTTGGAACAAATCTGCCAGTGCTTGCCACTTTGCATAAGGAGTTTCATTCCCATGGATATTTGTGACAATTTGGTCTCACACTCCCTCTGAGATTATTCTCCTTGCCTTAGCTACATCTTTCTTCCATTAGGCTAGGTTATGGGCATCAGATTCCGCTGGTTTTGCAACATCTCTCTTGATGTATTCTAGCAAGCCATTGTCATCAAGCACCACCTCCATGTGATCCTTCCATGCAATGAAATTCAAGTTTCCTTCCAAGGCATAGTCTAATCTCAGTCCATTGAAGCTCATTCTCCCAACTCCAAAGAGATCCTGTTACACTGAACTGCAAATTCAAACCTCCTGAGAAACAACTTCGAAATTCTCGCTCTAATGTGAATCCTACTTTGATACCATGTAAAAAAATTTAGGTTTTAACCTTATACATAAATTACCTGCAAACGAATTCTTAAAACCTTAAAATATACAATGGCGAGAAACAAAAAACAAAGACAAAGATATTTTCCCATGGATCCCAAAACCGGGACTACCAGATTGATTTTTCATTATGTTCCTTTCAATGTTACAATACATATATATACATGCCAAAGCATTCATAAACCCCAATCCATTAACAGAAAATGATCATGCCCAAAACCATGTTCAAAACCCATGCACAAAACCATAGGTAGGTCCACCCACCTAATGTAGGGTCCAAAAAAAATTCCCGGGGCATTGCCCTAGACCCTGTGCAGGGGGGATACCACCCCCTTAAAACCCCACAACAAGGGGGGTTGTGCGCCCCCCACCCCCCCTACTACGCCTGGTGCAATGAGCAGGGGGGATTATCCCCCCCCCCTCGCATGTGCAACTAGTCATGGAAAGAATATAACACACACCCCAACATTCTCCCACTTGTCTTTTTTCTTTTCCACACAAGGGGTCACAGGAGAGCTTAGCCATTGGTCCAACCCCCGTGCAATGCCCATTGTTTCTCTACACCAAGAAAACTTCTTAGTGCTCACAGACTTCATCAATGCATCTACAACATTCTTAAAAGTGTCCACCTTTACCAGAAACACCTTTTTTTCTTAAACCATATCCCTCACAAAGTGATACTGTACATTAATGTGCCTTGTCTTTAAATGATAAGCAGGGTTCTTTGCCAAGAAAATTGCACCTTGGTTGTCACAGTCTTAGCTCGTTCTACTAATCCCATACTTGAGCACAATCTCTGCAACCAAACTGCTTAATTGCTTTCATGAGTGGTTGCCATGTATTCCACCTTTGTAGTTGAAAGTGCCACTACAGACTGTCTCTTGCTCATCCAACTAACTGCACCTCCAAATAGGTTAAACACATACCCACTTGTAGATCTTCTCTGTTTCATATCTCCAACCTAGTCTGCATCAACAAAGACACGGATGTCCAAAGCTCTGTCCAATCTTGGTCTTCCTTGGTAGCACAAACCATAATCATTAGTGCCACACAAATACTTGAAAACCCGCTTCACTGTTGTCCAATGCTCCTTCCCTGGTTTTGACATAAACACGCTCAATAGTCCCATTGCATGTGCAATGTTTGGTCTAGTACAAACCATTTCATTCATCAAGCTACCGACTGCACTTGCATATGGAACACAGGACATGTCATCTTCCTTTTCTTGTGTCTTGGGACACTGTTTAGTTGCCAACTTTACACCTACAAGAATGGGAACCTTCACCGGTTTACTATCTGCATATTAAACCTCTGCAGTATTGTGTCGACATACTTCCTCTAGTTTAACCAGAGCTTCCTCTTTGCCTGATCTCATTTAATTTCCATGCCCAAAATATAGTTTGTAGCACCAATATCTTTCATGTTGAATTTGGAGGACAATTGGGTCTTCAAATCCTGGATAATTTATTTGTCATTTCCAACTAGCAACATATCATCCACATACAATGCCATATAAATAACACAGTCACCAGTTAATTTAAAATAGACACAGTGATCCACTTTACTTTTGATGAAGCCAAGTCCTCGTATATATGTATCAAATTTTTGATACCACATCCCTGGTGATTGTTTTAACCCATTTAGAGACTTTTTTAACCTGCATACTAATTCTTTCTTCCCTTCACCACAAAGCCTTTAGGTTGATTCATCTAGATCTCTTCTTCCAGATGCACATGAAGAAATGTTGTCTTCACATCCATCTGTTCTACCTCAAAATCAAAAGTTGCAGCAACAGACAAAAGTAATCTAATATAAGCTACCTTGGCAACAAGAGAAAAAATATCACCAAAATAAATTCCCGATATTTGGGAATAAGCTTTTGCTACTAATCGAGCTTGGTATTTCTCCACCTTTCCTTATGCATTCATCTTCTTCTTAAACACCCATTTGCTTCCAGTTGGTTTGCTTCCAACCGACAACTCCACCAGATCCCAAGCCTCATTTTTGTCCAAAGATTCCATTTCATCAACCATGGCCTCTTTCCAGAGTTTGCCATCCTCTGAATCTATTGCTTCCCTGACAGTTCTGGGATCATCATCAATAATAGATAAAGCAAAATTTGAATAGAAAGCATATGGACTATACCTTTCTGGTTTCCTTATTTCTCGAACTGATCTCCCCACAGCTAGAGTTTGTAGCTCTTCATCTTCTGATTCTTATTCTATTGTGGAGTCTGCTTCTTCCTCCTTTAGCTTAAACTCTATCTTCTCAGGTCTTTTTGGTAGGAATTCATGTTTATTAACATCTTTCACCTCTCTAAACACCACATCTTAGCTGTACACAACCTTCCTTGTTTCTGGGTTCCAAAGCTTATAACCTTTTAAACCATCATTATACCTAATGACGATGCACATTTCAGATTTACTATTCAACTTGGTTATTTTCTCCTTTAGAACATGTACATATGCATCACAGCCAAATACCCTCATATGTGAAAGAGAGGGTTTCTTACCAATCCATACCTCATGTGGAGTCTTATCCTGCAATGCTGATGAAGGTGATCTATTAGCTAGGTAACATGCAGTCTCCACCACCTCTGCCTAGAATTCTTGTCCTAGCCCGACACCACTGAGCATGCTTCTTGCCTTTTCCATCAATGTATTATTCATTCTTTCTCCAACTCCGTTTGATGAGGTGTGTATGGAGTAGTCTTCTACCATGTTATACCACACTTCTTACAGAACTCTTCAAATCCCTTCTTGCAGAACTCTCCACCATTATTTGTCCTTAGCACCTTTATCTTTTTCTCTGTCTCGCTTTTCACAAGAGCCTTAAATTATTTAAAACTATTAAGGACTTCAGATTTATTCCTCAGGAAATATATCCATGTATTCCTTGAGAAGTCATTTATAAATGATACATAGTGCACAAACTACCTAGTGATGGAACCGACACAGGTCCAAACACATTACTATGCACAAGCTTTAATATCCCTTTCACCCTCTTAGCTCCAGAGGGGAAACTCACCTGATTCTGCTTCCCATATACACAATGTTCACAGAAATTGAAATCCAGAGAGAAATTAGACATACCTTCTACCATACCATTACTATGAAGTATTTGAAGACCCTTCTCTCCAATTTGTCCAAGCCTTTGATGCCATAACATGGTCTTTTCTCTAGAGACCACTAGATTTTTTGCTCCACTTTCAGGAACCACAGAACTGTTGCACCCATCAATAAAAATACTACCCATAAGCTTGTACAAAGTTCCAATCTGAACTCCCTGCATCAAGACCAATGCTCCCCGAACCATCTTGCAGGTATCTTTCTTGAACATTGTTTTACACCCGCTTCATCCATCTTGCTTACAAAAATTAGATTTATGGCCAATGCAGGAATATGCAGAACACCCAGAAGTGTTCTAATCCTTCCACCTTGCAACTTCATCGTGAATTTTTCGCATCCAACGATTCTAGCCTTCCTCTCAGCCCCTAAGAAAACATCACCACCATCATATTTCTCATAATCATAGAAACACTCCCTATGGGGAATGAAGTGAAAGGATGCACCTGAGTCAATCAACTATGCCTCATGATGTACATGTGTACTTGAAGAAGAAGCCAAGTACACGTTCATTTGACGTGGTTTTTGCCTTTGCAGAATGAGCATCATCAGATCCCTTTCCTTTCTCAGGAGCTTTAGATCTACAATCCTTTTTAAAGTGCCCTTCCTTTCCACATTTCCAACATACCTTTATAGGTTTTCCTGGAGATTTAGATCTCCCACTCGAGGACTTATTTTTATTTTTGTTCTAGGACTGTCCTTGTACATACAAGGCATCTCCATTCTGGATCTCCATATTTTTCTGTCTCATCTCCTCCAACAGCAAGGATGAGACTATTTCATCAAACTTCAAGGTAGTTGTATTGCTACCTGTTGCAACAACCGAACTATCCCACGAATATAGTAGAGAACACAACAAACTGATGTACTTATCTTCATCTGAAATTTTATATCGACAAATAACAAGCGACTTACCACAATATTAAAGGCATTTAGATGCTCTGTCACCGAGTCTCCATCCTTCATCCTCAAGTTATACAACTTTTTCCACATGAACAATTTGTTCACCAAAGACTTAGATTGGTACAAAGTCCCTAACTTGACTTGCAAATCCTTCATTGTAGCTTCCCTTGATACATTCAACAATACTGAATCTGAGGTACACAATCGTACTGTGCTCTTTTCCTTCCAATCCAACTTCGCCTAGTCTTGTGCTGACATTGTCACTGGTTTAGTACCTAAATCTACCGCGATCCACTAATCTTTATCCACCAATAGATCCTCCATGTTGAGTTTCCACAACTCAAAACTTTGACCATTAAATTTCTCGATCTCTATCTTTCCAGTGCTCGCCATCTTCTTTCACTGCAAGAATAGATCCCGTAGATCTCCCACTAAACATGGTCTACCACAGGCCTATGCAAAAACCCTCAATAGCAAAGGTGTTGCCTTGAAGCCGAAAAAACTTTGATACCAAATGTAGGTTTTAATCGTGTACAGAAATTATCTGAAAACAAATTCTTAAAAACAGAAAATATACAGTGGTGAGAAACACAAAACAAATACAAAGATATTTTCCCATGGATCCCAAAACTAGTACTACCAGATTTATTTTTCATTATATTCCTTTCAATGTTACAATACATATATATAAATGTCGAAGCATTCATAAATCCCAATCCATTAACCCTGGATCAGAACATAACCACATTTCCCTTGATTGGGTCTACAAAATACCATGGGAAGAAAACCATCATGCTAAAAACCATGTGCAAAACCCATGCAAAAAACCATAGGTAGGTTCGCCCACCTAACATAGGGTCCATTTTTTTTTTTTTTTAGGGGGGGGGGGGGGGCACTACCTCAGACCCCGTGCAAGGGGGCTATTGCCCCCCTAAAACCCCCTTGTTGCACCTAGAACAATGAACAGGGGGGGATATTGCCCCCCTTGTGACCCCCCCGTGCGTGTGACTAGTCGTGGAAAGAATATAACACACACCCAACAAAATTATGGTATATATTTGCAATTGCTCATGAATTTATAATCGAATTCCCAAGACAAAAACCTACTCTATTGTTGTGCGGAATTCAATTCACAATTTAGAACATCAATCACAAACATGCAATGAGAAATAACCACATGCACATAATATTTTTCCAGGGGAAAGCAATCCGCTAAAAACCCTTATGCATGCTTGAATTAATTTGATGATAAAGATGTATTACAATTGCTTTGCTCAACTAAGCACAACTTGCAAGTCAATAACCTATCTCTTTGCTCACTTAGAAGCTATGACCTAGAACTAGTCAATTTTTTCCTCTGCTTGAGCCCCTATCTTCTTGCGCAATTCGTTGAGAAATTAGCCCCCTATTATTTAGGAAATTCCTCAAATTTATTGTGCAATTCCCAAGGTTGATCACCTGACTGCATGCAACACTTATACACACAAGACTAGTCTACAATTGATGTTACATTGCCTTGGAATCTCCACCACAACCGAGGAAGTATAATTCTTTGCATGCACTAGATATTTTGGGTTGATTGATCAATTAACTAGATGATTACTAAGTTAGACTGAAGTCTCACTTCACAATTGACCTTCCACTAGTTCCCCCAATAGTTGGAACTAGTTTAACTAAAAACAACTTGAAATAACTGAACTTGATTGCTACAAATTAGCAATCACACATACTTAACTAAACTCTAACTCCTCTAGTTTTATGAGTAAACTAGGTGACACAAGCCATGCCACACAATTTAACTCCATCCAAGTTGTCTGTTGATGTGGAAATTCAATTTTTCTCAATTTAATCAAGGCAAAATCAAATTGAGAATTTTTTGCTGCATTTTTCAACAATACACTTGGCCTAATGTATCCCTTATAAAGCATTTCCTTCAACTTCAACTTCAGTTCCACTAACTCTGGAGTGCTCATCCTGTACGGTGCCTTTGATGCTGGTGCTGCTTCTAGTACCAACTCAATAGAAAATTCCATTTCCCCGTGGGGAGGCAACTCTAAAATCTTTGCTGGAAATACATCCTGAACTTAATGCTGCAATACAAGGTACCTCTTGAGGACTTCCACATCCTCAACATCCTTACCCTTGTCACTGGAAATATGGATTACAAACAATATACACCCCTTCTTGCAACTGCGCTTAGCCTACACAGTTGTAACCATCCTCACCAATGTAGGTTTCTTCTTCCCCTGCAAGATTATTTTTTACCCATCATCATCTAGGCACTCAATAGCCTTGTCATAACAATTTATTTTGGTATCGTGGAGGTACAACCAATCCATACCCAAAAGCATACTATATGATCTCAATTGAAGTACATTTAGATGTGTTAATGTAGGCATACCATTAAGCTCAAATGCACAAGCTCTTACCCAATTATGAACTCTCTGCTTAGTACTTGTGGCCAACTACACCAACTAAGACTCTACATGCACTTCTTTTCTCAAACCACACTTATCCACTAGATCAGGATTAACATAACTTTAATTGGATCCAGGATCAATCAAAATATAAACAACTCGATCATAGAGCTTACCTTCCATCCCAATAATGAATGTTTGGTGATCTTCCTGCTTGTTGTCCATAATTGCATAAATATGAGGAAGGTTATGGACAACATCCCCAATTGTCTGCGCCTCATGAGCACTATAGATCTAAGGCTTTCCACACTGGTACAATCAGAAATCCTTCTTGCGATGATCTTTGCCACAAATCCAACACTGCAACATTCCCATACCATCACCTCTATTCTGATGCTCTCCAAGTTGAGGTCCATGCCCCTTCTCAGTTGCATTAAACTTCTTGAAAGGAGCAACATTTTCTTTCTTGCCTGCATCTTGAGGTATTCCCCGCTTCGATGGCCACTTCCCTTTATATTTCTCATTCCCCTTTAATTCATGCTTAGGCTCAGCGTTACACTTTGATCACTCATAACAATGCTTCAGTTTCCTAATGGATTCCTCCAACGACTAAGGCTCATCAAAATCAATCTGGTCTCTATATGTTGTTGGCAACCCACTGATGAACCTTTGAATATTTTCTTTCTCATCCTTGAGGTAAGGCACATACCTCAACAACTCTAGGAACCTGCTAGTATACTCATCATTTGTCATAGAACCCATCTACAACTCATAAAACTTCTTAGCTCTGTCATCGTAATATATTTCAGATAGGTACTTCTTCTTGAAGAGTCTCTCGAACTCATCCCAAATCAACTCTTCTTCTCAAATGCCTCTGACATTCTTCACATCTTCCCACCAGATATTTTCTTTCCCTTTAATACTGAAGGTAACTATTTTGGCTTTCATGTTCTCTAAATAGTTATGCAATCTGAAGAATTTCTTCATCCCAAGCAACCATGCCTCTACATCTTCTAACTTCTTCATCTCTCCATCAAATGTAGGAGGCTTGACTTTCTTGAACTCCTCAAGAAAGTACTCACTCCTCCTATAAGGATGATGACAATGATGATGGTGATGATGTCTCCTGGATGAGGAACTAGAATAAACGCATACATATTAGTCTTCCTGTCATGTGTACCCAATGATCTGCCACCTTTGATTGTATCCCCTCTATCTAAATTGTATCCTAACTGAGACCTACTACCATATGCTCCATTAGTCTTCTCTTCCCGTTCCAGACTGATCCTCGGTCGTCCTAGCCTTTGCAAGTCTAACAAACTTTGAAGGATCACTGCATTGACCTATACCTACTTTTCTTGAGCACTTGCAAGTCCTTCCTGAGCCTCAACCAACCTGTCATTGTCTACCTTGGAACTTCTTATCTCTACCCTCAAACTCCTCAATGTATCTGCTATATCAGGAGAATACTCATCTCCTTGTTGCTCAACTGATCTGTAGGGAGATTCACGTGAATTGTAGTCCACCATTTTGCTCATCACTGATCTTCTTCTTCCTGCAAACATGCCATGTTATATAAACCAAATAGATACCATAATCAAAATCATACCTCAATGAGGTTAAGTAAAGGTTATCTCATCTGCAAAATTAGTCCAAATTAGCATGATATATATATGTACATAATCATATCAATATATCGACATCATGCATGACAACGCTAACTATATACAATGACATCATGCATTGTAACCAATACCATTCCAATGCTTGCATAACAACATGCATCTAACCCATTTGGTACAAGTGTTTATACCATGATATGATACCAATATGTGGTATCATATATCACCTAAAGAGAATGGAACCTGCTTTGATACTAATTTGTAACCTCCCCTCCCACATTTACCCACTTTCACCATCCTTCTGGGTATACATGAGCTTAAGGCTACTATGACATGACTCAACCTCCTAAGTACAGTTAAGGAAGTGGAGTCAACGGTCTGAAACTTTACCGACCTTCCTCAAGAACTACAGGACCCCTAAGAGCTAAAAAACTACTCCATGTGCCCAAACCCTTAGCTAACTTACCTCTTTACTGACTTGGACTCCCATTCCCTAGCCAATGGTTGTGACCCTCCAATCTCATGGATAACCTTGCCTCCTAGTGATTGCAATCCAAATTTATCAGTTCTGAGCATGTAACCCTGAAATCCGAGCTGCCTTTTAAGGGCCTGACTCCCAACCACCGCCCATAACTTAATGAGACTTTCTAGAATGATATATAACATCAGGAAAAATCCATTCATACAAAACTTAGTCAAGAACTTGACCTAACCAAGCCTAACCATGATAGTCACTTCGTCAAATATATAATGAACATGAAATCTACATGTCACGAATGCATATATGAACATAGGGGTCTGATACTTATTTGAGAATCATCAAGAAGTTCTAATGCCCTCCCATAATAGCTGCAATAACATATATTAGGTCATGCATTCAATAAACATTCATTTACCAATCAAAACATGATAAGAGCCATAACTAAAATATGTCATAAAACCATTCTTATAACCAACATATAATCAGAATAATAACAATGATAGAACAGCCATCAACGCTGTTGAAAATAACAATAAGAAATGCTAAATATAGAAGTGCTAAATTTAGTACTACTATAAATATCATTTCGAGATACCTTCCTATTTTAGTTAGTCCTTGAACTAAAATAGAGAAATAAAAAATCAAATTTGATCTTAGTAGCTGTTTGTAAAAGAATTAATTAATTCACCATGAGTTAATGAGTAGTAGAAAATCAAACATGAAGTCTATGTGGGGACATGCAACAGTTACTCCATTAATTGAGGAATTTATCCATCAGTTAAAGAGATAAGGATGAGTTGTAATATTGAGTTGAAATTAGTTGGCTCAGTTAACTGAGTCAAGTCCAGTTAGATTAACTCAAATAGTTTGTTGAATTAATTGTGAGTTCAGTTAGTTAATGCATGCATGCATGTAACTACCGCACTTCAAATAACTAAATATTCTCTCATAAATAACTCATGCATGTCAATTCAGACAGAGGCCCAGTTGAGATCAGATGGAGGGATAGTGTATCATCAGTTGTAGGAATATTCCATTGTGAGTATCTCTTGCATGCAGAAGGAATTCTTTCCTTGAGGATTGCGCAATTACTTCTTCAGTTTTTGTGAGTGTGATCAGGCCAATTCACACATGTGGCATCACTGGACCCCAAGAAAAACTGCGCAAGGAAATAGGAGGCTTGGAGGGCTTGAGGAGGACATATATTGTGTCTATTCAGTCTGTGAGCTATATTTTTTGATTGCAGAGGGAGCAGGATATCTTGTGAGTTGATTCTTTTTGTAACTCGAACATATTTCCACTTGTATGATAATACAGAGATTGGGGTTTTAGGCTGAGGCTTTCCCTGGGTTATTTCTTCTGTGTTATGTGTGATTGAATTCTCATTCTCAATTATATGTGTTCTCATTGATCTTGCTCATATTCGATTAAGCTTCCGCAAAGTTTGTTGTAGAAGTTGATCTTGTATTTTGCTTTAGTATATTGCATAATCTGTTGATCTACAATGGGAATTTCTACATGGTATTGGAGCAAAGGTGATCAAAGGAGAAGAACTGTATACAAGAAGGGAGAAGTTCAAAGTTTGTGGTTCCTGAATATAGAAATCGAGTTCTTATCACATCTCAATGTCACCAATGGCGTTCAACGATTTAAGACTCGAATATGCTCTTGATGGCAATTCGAATTATATAGCCTAGAAGGATCGCATGGAAGCAGTATTGGAGGATAACGGTCTAAAGGACTTCATTGATCAAGAAGCCCCTAAGCCGACTGATGCTACTGAATTGGCGGAACGGAAGAAATGTGTGGCTAGAGTAAGGAGAATCCTCCTAGAGGGAGTTCGAGACCACATTGTCTCGAGTCTCTATGGGAAGGAGTCACAGTTTTTGATGTGGAAAACATTGAAAGATCTATATCAGAATAGCAGTGATTAGAGGAAGCTAGCGCTAAAAGACAAGCTTCGGAAAATCAAGTGTGAAAAGGGCGACACAATCTCTACATATCTGAACAAGCTCACCACCTGCAGGGATGAGCTTGGAAGTGTAGGGATCACGACCGCTGATGATGACATGGCGAGTCTTACACTCCTCGATCTTCCTAAGAGCTAGCCTAGCTACCAAGACTCGGTTAATGGAAGAGAAAAACTGCCAGATTGGGAACGACTTTGGTCGGATCTGATGCAGGAGGAAATAAGAAGAAGCACCAGAGATGGATCCTCATCGAGGCAAGATGATGAGGAAAATCTAGACTTAGCGAGTAAGGCGAGGAAATGGAAAGGGAAGGCGTCCCATCCCAAATCCGGTTCTTCCCATGGTGGGAAGAAGTTTGACAAATTGAAAGTGAGATGCTTTCATTGTCATGAAGTGGTCCATTATGCTATGAATTGTCCACAGAAGGAATCCAAGAAGGGTTCCTAAAAGGGATCTGATGGTAAGGCACTAGCCTCATAGTTTGAGTTGGATTTTTCTCTTATCGCATGCATGGTTTCATCCATGGTGGGATGTGTGTGGTACCTGGATAGTGGAGCTTCATTCCACATGTCAGGTGACAAGAATATTTTCAGTACCTTGGAGGAGAAGGATCTCCATATGCGGATCGAGACGGGAAACGATGGAAAGTACCGTGTTTCAGGTGAAGGTATGGTTGTGTTTCAGAGGGAGCATGGAGCTCTCCTCACCCTGATTGATGTAAAGTATGTACCAGGTCTGAAGAAGAATCTTGTGTCTGTCGCTATGCTAGAAGATAAAGGCTATGATGTAGTCTTTAGTAAAGGAAAGGTATTTCTGAGGCATATCGGTACTGGACAGACCAAGCAAATTGGGATTCGAGTAAAGAATCTCTATAAGCTGGAGGTAGACGACTGTGCTGTGTTGAGTTCCAAAGCTGAGATGGTGCAGAGCCAAGATGTTGGCGAGCTATGGCATAGAAGACTGGGCCACTTGCACCATGGAGCCCTAAAGATCATGCAACAGATTTCTACCGGATTACCCAAGGGAAAACTTGAGCAGAAGAATACATGCAAAGGTTGTACCTTAGGTAAGTATGCGAAATCTTCCTTTCCGGACCGGGACAGTAGAGCTGGAGCCATCATGGAGTGAGTTCACTCAAATGTTTGTGGACTGTTATCACTCAGAATTTTCTCAATGTTAAAGAAAGAAATTTCCGAGGTAACCACAAACCAATCTTTTAGACTTAGGTTCTAGCAAACCTAAGTCCACAGAGGGCTCTCTCTTTATGATTTAACTTTGTTTGAAAAATATTTCAAGCTAGTTCTTAGTGTTTAGGGAGGTTTTTTTGTTTGAGATTGGTGGAGTTCTGAAACAAATGGGCAAACTAGGCTTTAGGCCATTGGGCTATGGAGTCAATCAGGGATAATTCACTGGATTAAGTCAAATTGCTGAGGTATGAGTTCAACAGGCAGGATAACAGAGTAAAAACAAACTTTTGGGCTTGAATGGATGATAGTTCTTCTCAAAACTAGAGGGCAATCAAGAATCCTCAAGTTAGGATAAGAAAGAAGAAGGGAAGATAGGTCAACCAGCAAAGGGAAATTAAGAATCCTATACTAGGGACTTATTATAGAAAAACTACAGGGATAGAGGAGCAGTTAAGAATTCCTTTATCGAAATAGTTTAGAAGAAAACATATAAATGGTAAACTGTTGATAGCAGAGAGCAATAAAGCTAGTTCTGATATACTTTGACTATTTTACCATTTAGATTTAAGATGCATGAAACATTGAAACATATAGAAAACACATAAAATCACAAGGATAGAATACTTATTTGCAATTATACTGCACGAGAATCTGATGAAATGTCCTCAACTTTCATTCCTTTCCAAAAAAAATCCAACTTTGAGTACAAAAGCTTTCTCAGCTTGATAGCATAGATTTACAGAGATGTTATAGAATCCACCACAAAATACTTCAAATGAAGAAGTATTTATACAATTTCTAAACTAAAATATCTTGAAAAAATATCAAGGTTGGTTTCACAAATATCTCCAACTGTTTTACATTAATAGAACTTAAATATAGGACACTCAAAACTAATGAATCTATTTGGCACTATGTTTATGGATTCATGGTGACAAAGAAGAGAAATTTGAATTTGATAGCAACTCTTAAGTGATGATGAGGCATCCCAGTCACTAACTGCTTCCTTCCTTTGTGCATTCTACCCCAGAAATTCTGCAAACTTAGGGTCCAATGATACGCTTGTATATCTCAATCTGAGCTAGATATGTAAAAAGTGAAAGAGGTTATTGTAGATAAGAATGTTTTTGAGATAAACCTCTCTCAGTTTCCCAAAATTCAGCTCCAACTGTTCAAAATATGCTCTATGTAAAAAGTGAGATAGGTTTTTGTAGATTGGCCTGTTAGGAACAAAAACCTCCTCCAGTTTCTCGAAATACTTCTTGGATTGGCCACAATAGTTTCTACAAAACTATGACTTAAATAGGAAATTTCTGAAGAATGTACCATTTCTGCTCTGATTTCATCTTTTAACCTTAAATTTCTTTTAACTGTGTTTCACTTTTACTTTGGATAAACTTTATTGTTGTTGGTGAAAGTATTTTCATCTCTGTTTAACCCTTACTCTCTCCAAGTTTACTTTTATTGCTCTGTTTTTTCATCTGTCTTTACTTTGACATGAATTTGTATGCTCTGTAACTGTCTTCCCTATTGTTTATCTTCATGCTAGTTGATTTAATTGATTTGGTCTTCAATCTGATACTCTTTAATCCTGATACACTTTGACTGTTCTTTACTATGTCCTTTTACCTTCACTGTATATTTTAGGTTTTTTACTGTCTATTTCAACAGTAAATCATTTAATTCCATGTTTCCTCTGTTTGTCTTTTAACTGTATGTTTTATTTTCCATCTCTGTTTGAATAGATTTGATAACAATCTCGGAGTAAACAGGTCTTATGACTAGTATTAAGACTGTTTATCCAAGGCTGTGGTCTTTTGATCACCTGTAAAACAAAACAAACTGTTAGGAAAACGTTGGGTTGATAGGGAGGGTCATTAATGGATTTATAGGGCTTTATAGATCTATGAAGTGGGTCCAAAATGAATTTGGGAAGTAAACCATGCTTGAATTGGTTAGTAGAGGCTTCAGGTGGAGCAGAAGGGTTTCATAAGTTTATATAGTAGAATGGGCGAAGGGCGAGAAAACATGGATTCTTGGGGTTTTGAACTTTAATGGGCAAAATTTCAAAATATGGCACGAACTGAACAGTAGATGGTTTGTCGCATAGCGGGCAGGCGGTAAGTGGGATCCATCGCACAACTTTTGGGAGGTTGGTGGTTTTGGTAGAGGGTCGTGCGATGCCACAAATTGGATGACACGTAGCATCGGCGAAAAGTCAAAACAGCTTATATCACATGGTTAACGTTCGACCAAAAGGCCAGTGCGATATGGGCGAGAGCCGTTGGATGAGGGAAGGCCGATCGAACGATAGTCAACAACGGAAAGTGTTAGGGAATTAATGGAGGGGCCCGATGGAATAATCAATATAATTAAAATGAATTTAATTATATCGGGGATGATTGTATTGAAGGAGAGGCTATTGATTAATCCAGGTGATTAATTAATCCCTTTTTAACACGTCGGGGGGTTTTGGTTCTTAATTAATCGCGATTTGATTAATTAATCCAACTTAATTAACTTTATTTATGGTTTATTTTCCAAACCATTGGGAAGGGATATTTATTTATTTTGGGATTTTTAGTAATAATACGGGAAAGGGGGGAAAATAATTTAAGAAACATATAGTCAGAACAATTGAAGTTTGGTGAAGAACACTTTGTCTTCAAGAGGGTAGAAGTTCTTAGGGTGAGAGATTGCTTCTCTGAGACCTAGCCGCCGCTCTTCTGCGCCTCTGTCTGGCTCGGCCCTCGGGCTGCTGCCGTTGGTCTCCTGCGGGCCCTTCCCTCTGAGAGGCGCTCCCCATCGCGGTGTCCGGCGCGTTGAGACTCTGTTGGAGCTCCCCAGCTTGCTTCTGAGATGGCTTGCGGGGTTTGATCAAGGTTTCTGTGGTTGCTGCCTCAATGGATCCGCCCCCTCCGCCTCCCTCTCCTGATGCAGAAGCCTTTCTTAAGCTCCTGGAATCCCTGCCAAAGAAGAAAGCCTCAGAGGCTGCGAAATTCGTTAAACGTTTGGATGACATTCCAGAGATCTCGCTCCCCCCTGAGGGTCCGATCAAGGTCGCCCTTTCGCTGGCTGAGAGAGCTCTGGTAGGCCAGTTTACGGGCCTCTGGCCCTCCCCCAAATCTACGGAGAACTGGATTGCTAGAAACTGGGCTCCTTTGATTAAGAATGGAGTCACCTCGTATTTTCTGGGGAAGGGATTCTTCATGTTTGAATTTACTGATAAAGAGGATAAGGATCTGATATTTCGCAACGGGCCTTACTTCATGGGTCCTCAAGGGTTGTATCTTAACAAGTGGACGCCTGATTTTGACCCTTCAGTTGACGTTCCCACAGCCGTTCCTGTGTGGGTTAGGCTGCCCAATCTGCCTGTGCATTGCTGGAACTGGGAATCCCTAAAGCACATTGGTAACACCTTGGGCAAATTCATCGATCGTGCAAATAACAAAGATCAATTCGACTGCGCAAGAATCTGCGTTGAAGTTGACCTGGAAGTTGGCTTGCCCGAGGCAGTAAAGATCAGGGTTGGAAGCTGGTCCCATGTCCAGAAGCTGGACTATGAGCAGCTCCCGTTCAAGTGCAGGAAATGTCAGGTCTATGGCCACTTCACTCGGAACTGCCCAAAGAATACTGAAATGGAGAAAGGCAAGGATGAAGGCTGGACCCAGGTTAAAAGATCCAAAAATACCCACAAAGCCAATCGACCAGGCAATATGAAAGGCAATGGTTCACAGGCTTCCCCTAGCAACCAAACCCCTGCCATGGAAGAACAAGGAAACAAATATATTCTGTTAAGCCCAGCTACGGAAGGTTCCCTAGAACCAGAGCTGCAGAAAGAAGGATCGATCCCCAAAGAGCCCCCCATGGAATCAATACAGGTGGAAAGTAACGAAGACAGACCAAAAGAGACTCCCATTGTAGAGACAGAGGAGGTGCAAAGTTCGGAGGAATCAGAAGAAGAAGGCGAAATAGAAACTTCGCAAACCTCGGCCAGAAGATCATTGAGAGGTTGAAAATCTGCGCGGGAAAAAAGAGAACAAGAGACCTACAAAGACAAGCTCCAGGGCAGTCAACCAACTCTTGAGAAGCTCTTGGCAAATACTCCGAAGAAGAACAGAAATCAGCCTCCGAGCTCTAGGGGAGCTCATCCTTCAAAATGCAAGTGATGAAGATCGTCTCCTAGAACTGCAGGGGTATGGGGGGTAGAAAAAAGAAGAAGCTATAAGAAGTCTGATAAGAACAGAACTTCCCGACCTACTCCTCATCCAGGAGACTAAAATGGAGGACTATGCCTTCCTCCAGATCGGCAAGAAGCTGTGGAAACAAAGCGAAGGTCTAGCAGTATCAGCTCGAGGTGCTTCCGGTGGACTGGGCTCTATCTGGAATGCAAATAAGATCACAAAGCTCAGAGAAGTTAAAAATACTCATTGGTTGTTCACAAAAATCCATCATATAGATTCAGATATGACATACTCCCTCTTCAATGTGTATGCTCCCATCAGCTCAGCAGAGAAAAAGCACTGTTGGGATTCCATTAGGAATCTGGCAGTTACTGAAGACTTAGCCAACATCATCATCGCAGGAGATCTCAATTTAACATTATCAGTGGCTGAAAAACGCAGAGGAAACATCGTCAGGGACCCGGTGCGGGAATGGGTTGAGGACTTGCTGCTCGATTGGGATATGATTGACATCAATCCTTTGGATGGGAAGTACACATGGACTAACAAAAGAATCGGGCTTGGCCACATCGCTGCAAGGTTAGATCATTTTCTCGTCCAAAGCTCTTTTCTCCTTCTTGGTCTAGAATCTAGAATGCATATCCTCCCTTGCAGTGTTTCCGATCACTGCCCCATCAAACTCGAGCTGTTGGCTCATCTGGATCAAGGTCCCATTCCTTTCAAATTCAACACTCACTGGGTCAAGGAGCCATCCTTCTTGCCTCTGATAAAAGAAATCTGGAAGCTCCCTGTCAAAGGCTCTGCATTCTTTGTCTGGGAAGAGAAACTCAGGAGAGTTAAATCTGCTCTAAAGTCCTGGGTAAAATCTTTACCAAACCCTGCTGTGGAAAGGAAAATGATCCAGGAGCGCCTTGAATCGCATCACTTAGCATCGGAAAATGCTGAGATCACTAAAGAACTACTTGACAGGGAGGCTAACCTTCAGCGCATGTTCCTTAAGGCCAGCTTGGCAGAGGAAGAATTTTGGAGACAAAAATCCCGCAGCCTCTGGCTCAAGGCGGGAGATAGAAACTCATCTTTCTTCCACAAGCAAGCACAGGCCCGAAAATGCTTCAACTCCATCTCAGAAATCAAAGTTGAGACCACCATTCATAGAGACATCAGAAGCATAAAAAACGCTGCCTACACCCATTTCAAAAATCTCTACAGTGAAGAAGAAGCCGTCGATTACCCTCCTTCCATCGTGAATGAGGTGCCCTCCCTGATAACTGAAAGAAATAATCATTTCCTGGATGCTGAGATCACTAATAATGAAATAAAGGCCTCTCTCTTCGCTATGGAACCGGACAAGGCCCCGGGCCCTGACGGTTTCACTGCCGGATTCATTCAAACCTGTTGGCAGATAGTGGAGAAAGATCTATGCAGAATGATAAGGAAATCCAAAGAGTGCCAGAAAATTGGGGGAAGCACCAATTCGGCCTTCCTGGCCCTCATCCCCAAGGAGAAAGGAGCCAACTCCTTCAGCCGATTTCGCCCTATATCTCTATGCAATATAGGTTATAAGCTGATCACGAAAGTTATTGCCAACAGATTAAAAACCATCCTTCCGAATATCATACCTGCGAACCAGGGAGGATTTATCAAGGGAAGACAGATTGTGGACAACTTTGTCCTGGTCCAAGAGGCAATCCACTCCAGTATGGCTCGCAAAGAGAAAGGTATGGCTGTCAAGCTAGATCTAGAAAGTGCCTTTGACAGAGTGAGACACAGTTTTCTATTTGAGGTCCTGCACAAATTCGGGTTTGGTTCCAAATTTGTCAATTGGGTTAAGGCCTGTATCAGTGAGCCCTGGATAGCCCCTCTGGTGAATGGGAGGGCCTCAGATTTCTTCAAAGCCTCTCGTGGTTTGAGGCAAGGGTGTCCATTATCCACGTTGCTCTTTGTCCTTCAAGCTTCCGTCCTCATCTTTCTTCTGATAAAAAAGAAACAGGAACAAGATCTATTGGGTCTGAACATTGCGAGAGGTGTTAACAACATAAATCACGCGTTATTCGCGAATGACTCCCTCTTGCTGGGCACTGCTTCTATGTCCTCAGCTAAAAGCTTCAAAGAAGTGGTTGAAGATTATTGTGAAGAATCAGGAAGTAAGGTTAACAAAGGCAAATGCCATATCTACTGCTGGGATACCCCTGCCTCCACATTGCAGGCCATTTCCAGTTGCTTTGGTTTCGCGGCTTCCTCGTCTTGGTCCTCCTTCAAGTATCTAGGTCTCCCTATCTTTTTACATCACGCTGTCAACAGAGATTGGTTGCCCCTGCTAGAAAAGTTTGAGTCTAAGATACATTCCTGGGGCTTTAATTGGCTTAATCTGGCAGGTACGTCAGTTCTAATAAAAGCTGTCCTTAGCAACCTCCCCATTTATCAATTTGCAGTGATGCTGGCCCTTGCAGGTATTATGAAGAAAATGGAGGATCATATCAGAAAATTCTTTTGGAAAGGCGGGAAAGCCAACAAAAAGAAAATCCCTCTATTAAGCTGGAATAAAATCTCCATGCCCAGATTGGAAGGCGGACTGAACTTCAAGAGCATCAACATGCAAAACTTGGCATTGGGTGCAAAATTGATCTGGAGGATTATAGCCCCAAATCCAGGGTGGGCTCAGATCGCCTTGTGGAAAAAGTTCTTCCGTGGGCAGAGGAAAAGGTGTCTTGACCATCCCAGAGCAAACACTGGCTCGCCTATTCAAAAGCTCTGTGCAAAATCCTTCTCCCTTATCAATGATCACGCACATTGGATCCCTGGAAATGGTAAACAAATCAGAATTTGGGAGGATCGTATTATGGGTTGTGACCCTCTGTCTGATGATAGATTCCTGACAGCGCTGAAGGATTGGATGCATAACTCGGGATTCAATACTCGGTGGGACATATCTAAATGGGAGAATGGATACTGGCTTAGCTGGATAAATTTAGTGACTCCCCAGTCCCTAACCAAAGATCTGGCTATTTTCTTAGACTTCCTCAATGGTAAGGCCCCTACGAGAAGCAGAAAGCAAGACATTCGTGGTTGGGGCTCGTCGACTGGGCGCTACTCTGTGGCTCAGGGATACAGGCAACTGTTAGCGCATCCTCATGTTCCCTCAGACCTGAAACCTTGGAAAGGAGTCTGGCATCAAAGTTCGCTACCAAAAATTGACTATTTTTGTTGGCTTCTCTGTCACCAGCGCATATTGACGGATGATAGACTCCACAAAAGAGGTTATCATGGCCCTTCTCGCTGCTCCTTGTGTGGCAAATAGTCAGAATCCGCTGCGCATTTGATGTTGCACTGCAATTTCGTGGGCAATCTCTGGAACGCGACTTTAGGCTCTTGGCAGGCGGACATCATTCTTCCCAACAATATTCCTGAGCTATTTTCAAACTGGAGGACGTCGTACCCTGGAGGCTCTCTCCAAAATGGTCACCTCAAAACCGCCTGGTGTATCCTCCCCAAATTAATCTGTTGGTTCACCTGGTTGGAAAGAAATCAGAGGATCTTCAAGGATAGGAAGAGAGATTATAAAACTGTCTGGATTAAAATAAAATCTCAGTTAAAGGAATGCGTTGGGGATCAGTTGGATGGGGCAGGACTGAGCGACCTCGATACAGTTTGGAGTGACTCCCTGGAACTCCGCTTCAATGAAATTGTCAGCCCCCCCGTTCTCCCTAAAGACTGGCAAATTTGTCTCAATGCCTCAGATTTCTTGGCTTTTTGTTCAAAGCAGGTTCACATTTCCCTCTTCTTTGATGGGGCTGCCAAAGGCAACCCGGGCAGATTCGGTGCAGGTGGAGTTGTTAAGAGAGCGGATGGAAAAATTACTCTCAGATGCTTGTGGGGTGGGCTTAAACACTAGCATGCAAGCTGAAGCTCTAGCCCTTTACCAAGGACTGAAACAACTTATATCCCTTGGAATCAATGATGCAATAGTGATGGGAGACTCGCAGACTATCATAAAAATTTTCATAGACAGCTCTACCCCATCAGATCTAAGACTGTCCAAATTGATCACCAGAACAAGAATCCTATCAAACTCCTTTCAGAGTTTGAAGTTCTATCATGTAAAGAGAGAAAATAACAAATATGCTGACGTTGAAGCTAATAAAGCAGCCCTTCTTCCCCTCGGAGTCATCCTTAGAGAAGGAGAAAAAAGCTGGGACCCCATTCCTTAAACTCCTGGTGATTATGTTTTACTGTCTCTTGCTGAAGCAGTTTGTTTGCATCTTTATTTTTGGAAAAATAGAGGCGGTTGCCTGGAAATCAACTTGTAAAAATTTCAGGCGTAGCATAGAAAAAGAGATCTTGGACCTGAACAAAGAGCTCTCTGAATATTGCTCTGCACATTGTAATCAGAATTATGGCATTTTGGCCAGAAAGTAATACATCTCTCTAACCGTTTCTGTTAAAAAAATAATAATGCGGGAAAGGGTAATTTGTTTCGGGAGTTACATAAATAATAAGAGTTAAAATTTAATATGATCATGGAAAAAGAAATGCGCTAAGTAGATGTTTCCGAAAATACATTCATCATCCAACATTATGACCTAGGCTAAAATGTGCTTGGGGGGTTTTATAAACAACCATTTATTTTTCCTAAGTAAAAGAGTGATTTTACCTTTAGAAAAGGATTTGAATGGGATGAATGAATTATGAAAGGGGGTGAATTTTGATGAAGGGGCTTTAGCACTTAGGCCTCACAAGTTATTGGGTCGAGGGTTCGATCCCTCCAGAAGTCTGAGAAATGCTCTGAGCCCCTTTAACTTTCAGGTTGTTGGTGCCTTTAGTACTTATGGGAAATTAGTAAAACTTGGGGAAAAATGAGTGAGGAGGTTAATTAGTTTGACTTTTGTCTATGATGTAAATGTTTTCATTGTCATCCATACTTTAGAAACTTGATGATGAAGGTGATCAACATGATTTTATCTAACAATCATCACTATTCTGCAACCATTCTTCTACTTACCCACCTACTCATCCTACCATTTTTACTTCTCTTTATTAGGGTGCACTTAAGCTGGCAAACTCTTATCAAAACCTTTTTCTTTTCTATTACAATAGAAATCCATCTAAATCTATCCTTATTACATTCAAGGGCTCAGATTAAACAGTTGAGCTCCTTTTATTCACTCTACCTCTCTACTTATCTGCCAAGATTACACTGTTTGGTCAGATATTTATTCTCTATCTATCAACATGAAGTTCAAAACATGGAATAATCAAGATTAAACTGTTTGATTACCATGGATTGTGGCATAAATAACAAGTTGCACACAATCATTATTATGCATAAAAGTAAATGGTAGTGGCATTTGGGCTTGCACACTTTCATGGTATTTTATTTTTCTTGGGGTTCATTTTTCATCTTTTTTGACCTTTTCTTTATTCTTTTTGCCCTTTGATTTTTCTTTTAGGACATACCCTCTTTACATTTTTTAATTTTTATAATATGGAAAACATTTGCAGAAAGCAAAGGTATGTACATATTACAGAGATAAACTAAGTCAATCATAAATTATGACACCTATTGGTATAGGAACCTAACAACGGCTTCACTTGGGGATGACATTTCCTTGTGAAATGTCAAGAACACCGTCGACTAGTAGCCTGATCCATTGGGCCAATCCCACACATGTGTATGCTCTGTTGTATAATCTTTGTGACTGAAAATATTGAACTGACACTACACCCTTTTCTGCAAACTGAAATCTGATCTAACATAAACTTGCTGATGGAAACTGAATTTATTCAAACCGAAATCTTACCTACTTACTCTAATCAGCTTTCTGACTGCTGGTTAGGTAAAATGAAATAGCCAATGCAACCACTCAAGCATCATATACATTGGTGACTTTTGTTGCTTGTGCTTGTTGGTGGTTAAAATTGAGATCTTGAAATCAAATATAGCTTTGTTAACCTTTGAGAAGATAAGGAAATTCCTGATTTCCTTTGTTGACTCTAGACACTGTAGAAAAGGATCTTGTAAAATATATACACTATTCTTGAACTGATTCAAACAACTGTACATCTGTTGTGTATGGCTTATATGCCATGAAACTGAAATAATACCTTCATCTTTATCACCTTGCAGACTTTCAGATGAGCTTTGTGATGATACTTCTACTGATTGTAATGTTTGTCTGTTGAAACTTTTATCATCTTGATTTTGATTCTCATAGTCTGTTAATGGAGAAAAATTCTGATTGCAGTCATTATCCAACCTATCAGCTATTGGATCATAAAGAACTTGAAAGGATTGTTGTAACTTATCACATATAGGTTCAAATGGAACTTCATAGATTTCTACAAGTTGTTCATCCTTTTTTACAGATAGACTATGCAATTTTCCTTTCAAAAACTGAACTGACTCAGAAGAGAATGGTAGGGAATTATCTTGGATCATTTGATCATATGTTCCAGCTTCTACGTCTTCTTCTTCAACCTGACATTCAATAGCATTTTGGGGCTGCAAATCTAAATATGAGAAGTCTTGCACAAGGATTTTATTGCCCTCTAGATGGTTAATATCAAAACTTGTTGACATTTGATTTTTAATTGCATGAAAATTATCTCTGATAAAATGAAACGAATCAAAACAAAATGGTAAAGTTCCTTCACTGATTTCAAAATTTTCTGCACTTTCCTCCTCATTCTCATAGCTGAAATGAACAAGCTGATCACTATTTTAAGATAAAACTTGCGCCTTTTGACTTTCACAGGGGTCCGCACCTACACCGTTAGGGACAGAGCGGGTTGGTACGCAGCTTTTGTACACAGAAGGTGCGGGACCGCAGGTGACCATGAGAGAAAGTGCGGAACCAGAGTTACATTCATTTTTAATGTCTTTCTCCCATTTCCAAAGCTTGATTTGAAGAGCTGAGGTCTTAGACTTGCTTAGGAGGACAGTACAAGTGATGATGGACCCATACTGACTGCAAATAATCATGGTGACAATATTTTTGTGTAACAGATTGCCCCCTAAAGTGCGAAGTCTGTAGTAGATGAGGATTTCATTTATCATATAGGAAGAGTGAAATACTTTATCATTTCGAGGATCATCTTGTGGAGAGCCTGGTCGGAACTTGTAAAAACATTCAATGCAAGATATATATATGAGATCATATCATCGCTGAGGTAGGCATTCCCATACTCAGATCAAAACTAACTAGAAAGCTATCTACTGCTCTGATATAGGAATGATCTTGCAAAACATCACAAGTATAGACTCGTGTGAACACAGTATGGACGCAGCCATCTGTTTATGAATAGTCCACAACATAATGAATACAAAATTCCTCGCAGCCTGGATGGTGGAAACTAGATCCAGGGTCTTCATTTCTACTTCCCGAAATAGTACGATTCTATCCATGCGAATAAATGTGTTGATGTCGAACATGGTAGAAACCACTTGATTACCAGTCAATGATGTAAACTGTTAACAAGTGTGAGAGGAACCACCAGTGATGTCAATGGCTCTCAAAGTACCCAGTACAATCCATGAGATGTGAATAAATGTGTTGATGTCGAACATGTCACGGAATCCTTTGATCGAAAGTCAATGATGTAAACTGTCGTTAAAGGCGAGAAACCTGCCATTGAGGCATGCAGATCTCAAGGTACTAACGATTCGTAGATCATCTTTCTAGATAATGAGCTGATGTCGATAGAAAGCGATCCGTCGTAGGTAAGCCCACAACACGAAATCATAGATCAATTTGAAGAAATTTAGTTGCAAGGACTGACTCAGGGATGGTCAAGATGGATGACAGATATTTTGCAGATGAATGGCTTATTGGCAGTGACCTCTTGAACACATAACGACACGACAGATGGCTTGGTGACAATTGACCCAAAGTTAATACCCAAAACCGACTGAAGACTTTCAATGTGGTTTGATCAACTGTTAGGCAAAGGATTTCCCAACCCAGGTGAATGAAAGTGTCGTGTTCAAGAGTGGTTACAAAGTATGACAAAAAGACTCATTTTTTCTCTCTTTTCCCCCACCATTTCTGGCAAGTACCTCTTTATTTTTGACAAGCTTGAGGAGGATAACATTTGCTTGATTATAAGCTCATCCTTCGGATGAGTCCAACTTAGTTTAAATTCGAACCCTAAGAAGGAGTGGTTTGTTCCTGTTTGTAATTGAACAGGTCCTTTACTGTGAAATTTTAACGAGTCCAGTATAGGAGAAACTCGGCGTTTTTCAGTTTTAGAGAGTCTGAAAAAACTTAAGAAGACTCCAGGGTTGACCTTTTTCGTAAATTTGTGTCTCCCAATCCCGAAAAAGTATAAAATAATACTTGAGAGAACCGCTTGATCTTTTATGACCAAGGAGTACTTTTCGTTATTAATGCCCTTGACCTGAAAAGGTAAAAAAGCGATCAATGACACGTCGTTTTATAACCAATATAGAATTTGAAAAGACAAAAATCCGGCGATCTTTTCATGTTTTTACGATCGGAAAAGAGTTGTAAGTGGACCGTCTTTTAATTCCGTTTTAACGAGTGTAAAAGAAACGCTCAGCAATCTTTTCATGTTTTAGGAGTCAGAAAAGGGCTTAAAGATGACTCTACTTGTTTTTTCGTTGAAAATGATAAATTTCGCCTGAATAATCCTTTATTCTGCACAAAAACACAAACATTACTCATACCTGTTTGAAAATGGATAAAAATGTCGCAAAATACCTTTTTAAAGTGAAACATAAACAAATTTGCAATTCATTTACTCAAAAAACTTATAAAAAGGGCCTTTGTCAATTCATTTTTACCGTTTGAGTTTGGGTGAGAAAATAGTGCTTTTGCTCAGAAAACTTCCCGTGAAGATTGCGGAAAATCCAACCGTCGGAATCGAACGCCGTCTTCTCCAAGTAATCCACATCATCCCACTCTTCATTTTTAACCGTTTGATTTTTTGTTTTAGTCCTTCATTTCATTTTTGGGAGGGTTTTTAGGCGCAAAACCCACGCGCGGGGGTCCGCAGGTTTACCATTGCGGACCCGCGGACCCCGACTTTTTCTCCATTGGGAAAAAGCTCGGGGTCCGCACCTTCCGTTTAGACAAAGTGCGGTCCCACGCACTGTATCTAACTTGGAGGGTGCGTACCCTGCCGCAAGGGTTTTGAACCCAAAAGTTCTCAAAAATGGACCACACAAAATATTTTCTAGCAATTTAATTTATCCTTATACTTGATGCAGAGAGTACATCATGCTAGATTGGCGTGAACGAGAGCATGAGGACGTGGATGCTGCCACATGGAATCATCAGCCTTCACTTGATGCTTTGAGGGCGTGCGGACTGTACAAATTCTGGGCCATTCCTGGCATGAGGGCTCAGGTGGATTTCTTACAGTGGTTGGTTGACAGATGGAGCATACAGGACCAGTGCTTCTTCATTGGCGGCCACCAGCTCGAAATCGAGCCGGCGGATATTTATTTCTTGACTGGTTTGCCTAAGAGAGGCGAAGACTTGACTCTGCATGGAACTAGGCCAGGTGGCCAGTCTGTCGATAGCCTCCGGCTAGAGTACTGCAACAGCCAGGCTAGAGACAAAGGGATAGACATAAAGACCATATCCCGTCCTGAACTCATGGTGATTGCATTTACTGTCACCAGACTTTGCGGAGCTGCCGCATTACATATTGCCACCGGATCCCAGATGCGTATGGCAGTTGATTACTTTCGAGGCACCATCTTCAACTAGTGCAATGCTGTGCTGGCCAATGTGAAAGGCCAACTGACCAGGGCCAAGAGCGGATGACTAAAGACCTTTGGTTATGGGGCTTTGGTCGTGAGTTTTGGCCTGGAGAGGGTTCCTATGCTGATTAGGCAGCACCTTACTGTTGGAGCTGGGCTTCCTCGAGAGCCCAAACTGATGCGATGGGTCGCAATCATGGCCCGTCACCCGGACGAGAGGACAGAGGTTGCTCGATTCAAACCTGAGTATTTCCAATGGCTGGAAAACCAGGTTTTTTCTATTCAGGATTTCCCTTACGCTAGGATAGATTTTCGTGGTGACCCAGACATGGCTCTTCCACCAGGAGAGCAGTGGGATGACTCAGGTAAAATCCTTTTCAACATTTTTCCTATTTTAATTTTTTTTTGTTATTTTCCATCGTCTCAAAACTGATAGCAAAAGTTTCAAATGCAGATGTGGGTCCACAGCAACCAGCCGCTCTCCGGCCTTTCGATAGGAAGCAACCAGTTGCACCCGTGCCTGCCCCACAGGACGAATCAGCAGAGGTTTTGGCCGAGTTGGAGGGTCATCTCGAGCATTTGACAGGAGATATTCCCGAGACCACTATAGATGACATTCCTCGTCGACTTCAGCGCTATGTGATTGGAGTCCCGGGACCTTTTAGGAGGTTCCTTTGCAAGGTGGACCGGGCAGTGGTTTCTTATAGAGATCATCACCAGTGATAGGATGATCGCCTATTGTGGGCACATGTGACATTTTGTTTTTTGTACTTATCATTTTTGCCGATCATAAGGTGTTTTTCAACCTATGATCGAGGACGATGTATTTTTTACACACTCCTATATATATATCACTATTACCAGCTTATCTTGTAAATCATGTTATGGAATGGTTTTAAATTTACATGTATGATTATTGCAAATGTCTACTTAACATTCGAGAAGCAATTGCATCTGCTAATGTATTTAAAGACCTTGGAATATGATGATATTCAATGTAATCAAACTCACGTTCCAAGAGACGCACTCTCAAAAATAATCTTAATAACACTGGATTTCTAATGACATACACTCTATTAAGTTGTAATACAACGAGTTTAGAATCTAACCTCACTATCAAACGCCGAATCCCAAATGAAATAGATTCAGACAATAACTCAATAACTGCACTATACTCTGCAATGTTGTTTTTTGTTTGACTGAGGCTTACCCCATGCATAGAAATTAACTCGTCAAAGGGCGAATAGATAACCCAAGTTGCGGAAGAGATGTTCTGTGTATTACGACAAGCACCATCAGCAAATCCAATGTATGTTTGGAGAGGCATCGACATCTGCAATATCAAGAGTAAAACCAAGATAAGCAGGAATAATGACGAAAAAACACTCTCTAAGCTAAGCACACTTTTTAAACTAAAACACACCAGCTAGAAAGAAAAAACTATCCTAACTAAAAATCTCCATACCCATTCTTTTAAGCATAGTACCTCTTCAAGTAAAGGCCATTTCTGGGTTTACCCAAAGAGTCCCCATCAAAGTCTACCAATTCATAAGCCCCTTTGGCTAGCTTTTGCTTGACAACATAGGGACCATGCCACATAGGAACGAATTTTCCAGTGCCTAATTTATCATTAGCTTGATCATACAATAACACTAGGTCTCCTTCCGAAAAATTTCGAGGGGTCACATTTCGATCATACTGAGCTTTCATACGTTTTGCGTGAGTCTCGATCGCCAATGCAGCATCATGTCGATTCTCATCTAATTGAGCTAAGTATAACAATCGCTTTTCCTCTTCGGAAGTAGCTGGAAGTAACTCGATGGCCATTTGCAGTGACGGGATTTCGCATTCAATGGGTAACACAGCTTCTAAACCATAGACTAGTTGGAAAGGAGTGAACCCTGTTGATGTTTTTACTGAAGTTCGATACGCCCAAAGCGCTGAAAATAGCATGTCGTGCCAATTCGACTGATGAATCCCAATGATTCCTCGGATCATGATAACTAAAACTTTGTTGATGGACTCAACCAGACCGTTAGCTTGTGGATAATAAGGGGTTGAACTATCGTGACGTAAACCAAGCTGGCCTGTAAGTTCGGTCATCATAACGTTTCGAAAATGACGCCCATGATCAGTGATTATCGCTTGTGGGACACCAAACCTAGCAATTATATGATTGAACATGAAAATTGCAGTTGTTTTGCCGTCTGCCTCGAATGTAGGCATCGCCTCGGCCCACTTAGTAAAATAATATACCACAAGAATGATATACGCATGCCCCCCGGCCGAGTGAGGGTTACATGTAATAAAATCGATACCCCATTTGGCAAAAGGACCAACGACAATTATAGGTTGGAGAGGAGCAGGTGGAGCGCGCATCTTACGATCAAAAATCTGGCAGTTGTAGCATTTTCAGACCGCCGTAATACAATCTTTAAACAAAGACAGCCAGAAGTAGCCAGCGCGCAATATCTTTTGGGCTGTGGCATACCCAGACATATGACCGCCACACGCTCCAGAGTGACAGTCATTTAGAACCCTTTCAGCTTCCTCATGAGTTAAGCAACGTCGAAAAATAGAATCCGCCCCACGGCGATAAAGTGTATCTCCAATAATCCTGAATTGTTGGGACTGGAAACGAATCTTTCGACGTTCTGACCGTGAAATTTTGGGCCGAAAGGATTGGGTCTGGAGATAAACGATGATATCCCCATACCACGGATCTAAAGTGCTGATTAGAAATAAGGATTCGTCCGCAATGGGCTCCTCTGCCACAGTTTCCGTGTCAGCACGCGGGAAGTCACACATTAACTCCGCAAAAACTAAAGATTTCTTAGACTTAGATTTCTCAAATTCCAAGTCGAACTCCTGCAGGATAACGATCCATTTAGAGTACTTGCCCCCTAGCAATTGCTTGGTCAAAATGTAGATCATAGGGTTGCAATCCAAAATTACTGTAGTTTTGCGTAGTAGAATGTAGTGACGAAAACGTTGGACAGCTTGAACGGCTACCAATGCCAATTTCTCCACATGTGAGTATTTTAGCTCAGTTGGGTTTAACGTTCGACTAAGGTAATATATCACATGTTCTGTTCCGAATTCATCTTCCTGAACTAAGACCATTCCAATGGTGGAATGGGAGGCGGCGAGATACAAGAAGTAATCCTGGTTGTAGTTGGGAGGATGCAACAACGGTGCATGGGTCAATGCGTGTTTGAGTGCATCAAAAGATTTCTGAGCTATCTCATCCCAATAGAATGGAGTGTTCTGTTTCAACAACCGGGTAAAACCCTTTGTAACCTCGGCGTAGTTAGGAATGAATCGTCGTAAAAAGTTTGCTTTCCCCTGCAAACTTTGGAGTTGGCGAAGACTCGAAGGAGGAGGCAAATTGATGATAGCTTCGACCTTCGAGGGATCAACGCGAATGTCGGCTTTGGAAACTACAAATCCCAGCAATCGACCCGTTTCTATACAGAAGACACATTTGTGTGGGTTCAACCGAATACGATAATGCCTACACCTCATAAAGATTGCTTGTAAATGGACGAGGTGATCAGCTCGATGTAATGAATGAGCAGGCAAATCATCGAGATACGGTTGCACAATGTGTTTGATGTCATGAAACGCATAAGACATCGCCCTTTGAAAAGTTGCTCCGGCATTCTTAAGCCCAAAAGGCAATTTGCAATAAGCAAATGTCCCCCATGGACAAATGAAAGCTGTTTTTGGTTGATCGGCAGGTAGAATGTTGATTTGATTGTATCCGGAAAAACCGTCCATAAAGGAAAATATTTTGCTGCCGGCACAATCATCAATAATTTGATCGATATAGGGAGTTGGGTAATTGTCCTTTGGACAGGCTCGATTAATGTCCCTATAATCGATGCATATTCTTATTGTTCCCTGCTTTTTGTTAACCGAAACAATATTCGATACCCAATCCGTTAACGGGATCAGATAAATGAAACTTGCTTTCAACAGTTTTTCAACTTCTGCTTTAATTGCAGCAGCTTTTCTTGGGTGAATCTGACGCAAACGTTGTCGGATGAGTTTAGCGTCCGGGTAAGTCTTGATCTCATGAACAACAATCGCGGGATCAATTCCTGGCATTTCCTCATAGGACCAGGCAAACACGTCGCGGAATTCTTGAAATAGGGCCTTATATAATTGAATTTCGTCATCTGTACATGAGGCACCTATATGAATGTTCTCAACAATTCCGAGCTTAACCGAAATGTCAATAGGAAGAGTTCGAGAGATGTTTCCCAAATTTAACTCTGAATCGAGATGTTTCATTGGATTCTGAGGTTCCTTGACATATTCAGTTGTAAAAATTGATGAGAAATCATTTTCAAAACGATCATCCTCAGGTAAAAACGAAGATCTGTGATGGAGATCTTCCCATGGTAAATCATCTACACATAGGATTTCACGAATTTGCTCGTCAGAATGAACAAGTTCAGAAAATGTACTTAAATCCGAGGTTGATGTGAAAAGTGATTCCTCACAGACCACATTCATTAAGGCATTTTCGGTTGAACACGAGTCGGCAAAAGACTGCACGGCTTCATAGGCAATTTCATATGGACTCAAAGGCATGGAATTACCAAATGAGTCTATCTCAGATTTAGAAGGAACAATCCAAGGATCGTCATAAAAAATTGTGTCTAATGTAATCATATGAATGGTTGCAAATGAAGATGATGCGTTGATTGGAGGAAAAGGAAAAGTTCCCAGTAAACCGGCATCTTTAACTAATCCTACTCCAACATCCTTATATGGGATAGTCGTTTTACCGACATGCTGAATACTCTCCGAAGAGGCTGGATCGGATGAAAAGTAAGCCAACTGGTCTATTGTTACGATCTTTCCATTATGTGGAAACTTTATTACTCGAAAGACCGATGAAACAACCGCTGTCATAGCGTAAGACCAACTTCGACCCAAGAGAAGGTTGTAATCTAGAGGGGCATCAACCACCTCCACATCTAGACTAACAGTTTTTCCTTCAACCCCTATAGGCAAATCCTGTAGAATGCCGAAAGGATGAAACCCACGGCCATCAAAGGCCTTAAGAATTGTCGGGGATTGATTTAGTGAAGGAGAACCAAGCGATCTCCAACACTGTATCGACATAATACACGTTGAGGCTCCCTCATCAATTACAGTCCGATGAATAGGCCTGTTTTTGACTATCACTGGGATCTGGAAATCCATTTGATGAGGCAAACGCGGTGTACTATTTTCTAGATCGAAAATTATTAGGTTCGGGTCCTGAACATCAACAGCTCCTATAGCCGACAAAAGTAATTTACGCTGTGCTGGGCATGATTGCAGCACTTCCAAAGCCGACATTGCTGAGGGTGAAACAGCTAAATCCTCAATAATGTTATAATTCTGAGCCTCTCTCGCATGTGGATTGAAAGCTGACTTTCGAAGTATACCCTTGGCGGGCGGTTTGATTACTAAGTCTAGATTAGGTTTCTCGATCTGTAGTGGATCGGAACCGGGAGCTGAGGTTGATGGATTAGAATGAGAAGATTCTGCTTCTTTACCATCAACGGGACTTTTACTGCCATAATCTTGCGATCGAGTCGCAATCCTTACATGGGACATCATCAATATGGGTTCTTCATTGGCACTCGAGGAAGAACCTATCATCTTACTGTCTTGACTTGGAAATGGATCCTTCAAGACAGCAGGAGTTTTGGAACCTTTGACAATCTTCGCAACCTCTGCACGATGAGGACAGTCTCTTGCGAAATGTTCTTCGTCACAAATGAGACAAGGATAACGAGGTTTGCGCTTTTCATCATTGGATTCCGCCTTTTCAAGTTTCTCCTTTGAACTTTTGTCCGTTTTATTCTTCTTCTTTCCTTTCTTCTTCCCACCGGATTTTGATTTAGCTATAGATGACTCTACAACGTGAATATCGGCGGAAACTTCTGCAGAAGAATCTCATGTTGGGGAATCAGGCAAGGTTATAATAGGAGAAGAATTCTTGGAGAATTTCTTCTTACCTTTAGTGTTAACCGTGCCAATCATACCGTCAGCGGCATGAGATCTCGAAGGAGCTGCAACGATTCGATTTGACTTGGGAAGATCGAGGATCTTCTCGTGTAACGTACCTGACTGAGTATAAACCAAGTCAAGGTACTGTGCTTGAGCAATGACTTGCTCCTCAGTAACCACTCCGGCTTTAGCAACATCTTCAGTGATCTTTGGCAACAAAGATTTTACAAACCACTCGGCCAAGATTTGATCCGGAATAAATACCTTCACTAAACGACGTCGATGTCTCCACTCATGAATATGATCTGAAATGTACATGGATGTCGACTGTTTTAGCGAAGTTAACAATTTCGTGCCATTGTCATATCGGACTGGCAACTAGAAATGAGTTAAAAACGAGGTAGCTAACTGACTAAAATTATAAAAAGTGCCTCGCGGTAACTCAATGTACCACTTGGCCGCGAGACCAATTAGAGTGCGCTGGAAAAGTCTAAGACGGATCGAATCATCTGTGATGGAGTTAGACACACACCAGAGGTGGTAAGTCATCACATGGTTCGACGGGTCCTCGCCTGATTTACCTTCGAACTTGGGAATGTCACTGGGCAACTTATTCGGCATTGGCGGCGAAAACGGAAGATAATTAATCGGATCATTCGTTAGGCACGACAAGTCTGGTAAGTCCAAAGTTGCGATAAACGGTAACTGCCGATTAGGATCCCTAAAACTCTGGGTCATGAGACCAGCCCCAGGAGGAGGATATCCAGGATAACTAGGAATAGGAATCGCGTTTGGGATATTGTATCCTCCCGGAAAACCGGGATTAACCGGACCGTACTGGGGTTGTTGAGGTTGTTGATAAGTGTACCCAGGATACGGTTGATACTAATAAACTGGCTGCTGGACAGCAGGACCGAATTGGTACTGTTCCTGGTACGGTTGATAGGTGAATTGTGGTTGACTTGTGACAATCGTACTTAAACCAGGTTGTCCTACAGGCATCTGAACCGTAGTTTGAATCGTGGATCCAGACGGTGGTAAAGATGTCTGAGGAGTAGATACAAGAACAGTAGAAAGCGGAGTTGTCAATACTCCAGAAGTAGGTGGGGTAGATTGAACAGATGTTGCGGCAGTTGCAGCAGTCGTTTGAGATGGAGTACGAGGCGCAGTAGGCCCAGACTGAGAAATTACCAAAGGTAAAGAAGTTTGAATGTTAGACTGGACTGGTTGCTGGGGTGTACCAGAAACTAAGGGTTGTCTAGTTTGAGATGACAACTGTACACTTGGCTGCAACACCTGTTGGGTTTGCGATGGATCCCACACTATGTTCATTCCGGGGTACTGACCCATAACAGGTTGAGAATATTGAGGACCATAACCGGGTTGAGGGTAGGATTGATAATTGAAAGGTACATTTCCCGTTCCTTGAACATAAGATTGACCTTGGGGTGGTTGGAAACCTTGGTTCGAGTACTGACCTTGGGGTAGATACCCTTGAGGCACGTACTAATACTGGGGTTGACCTTGAGGTATAAATTGATACTGGGGTTGACCTTGGGGTACATATTGAGTCTGGGGTTGACCTTGAGGCACGTACTGTACCGTAGGTACGTACTATCCTTGAGGTTGTCCCCCAGATGCAAATTGTGTACCTTGAGGTTGCCCCCCAGGCGTTAATTGAGGCTGCCCCCCAGGTGGTAACTGGCCACCTTGAGGTTGAGAATTGGGAATAGAACCTAACATCATAAGAATGTCTTCTACGCTCAACGGCTTTGTACCATTGCTTCCAGTTAATAACCCTTGCTCAATGGGTTGAGGAGATGCTCCTGAAAAAGTACCAGAAAGTGACTGATACCCAGAGGGAACAGAAGGACCGCCGTACAAAAAAGATTCAGGCGATTGAGTAAACATGGACGACTGACCTGACATATTTACGGAGTATAAAAACCTCTAGGATGATAAGGAGCACGAGGTGGTGAAAAACTTAACCCTGGGTTTTCCAAATAATTAGTCAAAGAAATATACCAAGTAGTACTCCTAGGCGGACTATAAAAAATTGATTCACGCTCCCTTAGATCAAGAACAGGTTGATTTTTAGGGATAGGGATGCCTACTTCTTCTTCCGGAGCAAGTTCTTCAATAGCAATAAGTCCAGAAGGAAGATCTTGGGTAATTACTCTTTCTACCTTAGGTGAATCAGGACCACTAGAAGTTGGAGAGACAAACCCCGATGTTGGAGTAACAGGTTCAGATATCTCAGGTTCTTCACCTATATCACTAGTAGATGAAAAGCTACCAACAAGTTCGGAAACTAAAATCGATTGCGGATCGTAACCTGTTACTAGAGTTTGGTAATCAAGATGTACAACCAATGAAGACTCTCCTTCTTCAGGTGACCCAAATTTACTACCACTAGGAGTTACGAGGACTTTCAAGCCTTCAAGCTGGCTCGGGACTTCTTCAGGAGGTTGGCCCCGAAGTCTACGGGACTTCCTCAATAAATCAGCCATGGTTACAAACTCAGGAGACTGGCCCCGAAGTCTACGGGACTGTCTTGGTAATTCAGCCACAGTTAAAAACTTTTAACTACTTCACATGCAAACAAAGTAAAATCTCAATGAAAAACACCTAAAGCCTCTAAAGAACTAAACAAATTTGAATCACACGCCTAAAGAATCTAGAGATCAAACACACACAAACAATGACTTTCCGGACCGAAAACACTAGTTGGTGATGAAATCCAACGTCGCAGAATTTAGTACAGAAATGGCGGTTGGAACAGTTACCCCGGTAACCTACTTAATGAATAGACTGGACCAAGTTCCTCCACTTAACCGTCTCGAGTGAAGTGAACCCCCCAGAAAATCCAAGTGAGTCTAGCCGACGCCTGCTCTAGGTACAGTGGGATCTTCCCACCATTGTTACCTCAGGAAGAATCCTAAAGAATATGGTCACTAAGGCTACCAACTGAGACAAATACACTTGGGGGAACAGTCTATGATCCGATACGCACGCAAGGGCAGAGTAGCAAGCTCAATCCCCTTGAAGGCTCCTTGACATAATCCAAGGTTTACCAACAAGTGACCCCAGGCTCCTCGACAATGGTTAATCCGAGGTTTACCGTTTTTAATACGTGAATATATGGCGTCGTTCCCAATGAGGAAGGATTGATTCCCACACTGGTTCGGACACGATCTCGTGCTTCTCCTTTAAGAGGAGCTTTCCCAGAGCATAAATGCAACAATTGGATTTCTTCCTACCACAAGATACAGCTACTTGTTTGTTTTTACTGTCTTGGAGAGTTAATTACTCTCCTACTCCAAGACACTAGCCTAAGCTAAGTTGGTGTATCAGAGCCCTAGAAATAAAAATGTTACTAGGTGAATTTTACTTTAAGCGTTAATTTTAGTGGTTGTTGTTTAAGTCAAGAGGTGGTGGAGATGAAACTCATGGTGTAAAGACTTGACTTGAAATCACTAAAAAGATGCACCTAAGATGATTTAAACAATCTTTTCTCTTCGATGAACTTCTAAACTAAGAAAGAGTTTGAGAATGCAAATACTTTGTAAACACAAATCTTTCTCAATTAAACAAATTTAAATAAGAGCTTTTTCCTTTCCAAAGCACTCAAAACGAGACAACTAGTTATTTCACAAAAATTTCCCTTTTCTTTTTAAAGCACTCAACCACTACAAAAACAAACTTTTTCCAAAAGAGATTTTTTTATATTTTGTAAATAAAACACTCAAAACTAATGAAAATGACTAACTTTGAGAGCTACAAACTATAAAAAGCTACTTGAAGTCAAAGCCTACTAAAAGTCTTTTTGAGGATGTTTTACTTAGCTAAATGTGGGCTAAGGACTAATTTATGCATCACAATTAGTCAAAAAACAACCAATTTTTCGTTTTCTTTTTAAAAATGAAAATCCAAACTTTTAAATACAAGCTTTTCGAAATTTTGAAATGAGAAAACTCAAAGCAGATTCCTCAACAAGGGGAGATTTCATAAATGGTCAGACTCATAAGAAGGCTGGCAGACACCAAAGTGATCTGAGGTCCCTACAGCTTCTAAGCTTAGAGCCACTACACAACCAAATTGAAAAACAAGCCCAACAAGCAAAACTCCTAGGAATTCCACCTAAAACCCTAACACTAATGAAATTAAACCAAGGAAAGTTTTTGACAGGGAACAAGCAGGTCTGGGCAATGGCTAAAACCTATAAACAAATTCTAAATTGATAAAAAAGAGAAAAATTTAAAATTTCTCAAATTTTTGACAGGGTACGCAGGCAGCCTGTTTACACAGGTGCGTTCACGCTCTGTGTACAAAGAAAATGTGCGTACAGGTACGCACTGTGCTTAACTCAGAGGGTGCGTACCTCTCCCAAAACTATGAAAAATAAAAACTGACTCAAAAGTAACTAAATTCACCCAATCCCACAATCATCAAGTCAAAAACAGAAACAGAAAATACAGTTTCTCAGGTCAAAGTATAAACAAGGAAAACAATCAAGTCCCCAGCGGAGTCGCCATTTTGTCACACGGAATGAGTCGATCTTGCGGAAAAGATAGACCTTCCTAGAATCTAAAGAAGACCTAATGACAAGCAAACCAACCAGACACTATCTTTCTCTAAATATGCTTTAATAAACAATAGCAAACAAGTGTTTTTAGGGCCTACCTTTGGTCCAACGCAAGCTTGTGGATGCCCTCGCTCCTTTGATCCAAATGAGCTCCTTTTCGCGAATATGCAAACACAAACAAGGCAAACAAATTAAATAGCACCTGAAAAACTAATTGCATAAAACATATTTAACATGAAAGTCAAGGAGTCCATGAAACAAATAACATAAGATACTTGTTGAGAAAAATGAGTTTGATTGTATTAATTCAAAAGAAGAAGAACTTTACAACCTTCGCCTTGACGTTGTACAAGCTCCTCCCAGGGTCCAACAAGAAGTCTCCTTTACTTTGACAAGTTTCACTCACTCCCCAATGAAGCCAAAAAGGTATGTGATCTCTTCTCTTAAGCTCAACTAGGAAGTCTTAATTTCACCAGCATTTACCCTCAAAATGTTCAGCTTCTAACCTCTCTAGTCCTCATCCCAATGCCTGTATTTATAGTGCAATGGAGGGAAGTTACTAGGTCCTCCTTCAAAGGGATAAAGCCCTTCTTCAAAGGGATAGCTCCTTTAGTCAAGGGATTAGCTCCTTCTCTTTTGGGATGCATGAACCACCTCAGAGCGAACAATCCACGTCAAAATTCCTTCTAGAAAACTCTAGAATTAACCCAAAGTGAGTTTTTTAAGATAAAACTTGCGCCTTTTGACTTTCACAGGGGTCCACACCTACACCGTTAGGGACAGAGCGGGTAGGTACGCAGCTTTTGTACACAGAAGGTGCGGGACCGCAGGTGACCATGAGAGAAAGTGCGGAACCAGAGTTACATTGATTTTTAATGTCTTTCTCCCATTTCCAAAGCTTGATTTGAAGAGCTGAGGTCTTAGACTTGCTTAGGAGGACAGTACAAGTGATGATGGACCCATACTGACTGCAAATAATCATGGTGACGATATTTTTGTGTAACATATATATATATATATATATATATATATATATATACAAAGATGCGAAAGATATATTAGCTTCTCAGATAATTACAGAATCCAGATATGAGACTAGCGCTCCGTGATGCAAGCAGATCGAGAAAACTTCTCGCAGATGCAGAGCAGGGAGATCTCGTCTCGTCTAAAACTCAAAGAACTCAAACTCACAATACAGACTATAGAGTTAAACTCCGTGATGCAAGCAGATCGAGAAAACTTCTCGCAGATGCAGAGCAGGGAGACTTCACTCAGACTTTAACAATACTCAGACTCTCTCAAACTCTCAAGACTCTAATGCCCTTCATGAGCTTACAATGCTAGTATTTATAATATCCTAGCAGGTCATCCGGTGAAAGGTTTTACCGGGAACTTGAAACCAAAAGAATCAAACTTTCGCTAGAACATCATGCAAGATGTCTATCACGAAAGAACTTTGTACAGAAGTAATGAATAGTTCTAAAGATTCGGGCAAGTGGGGACAACCACTTGTTATCTCGTCCCTTGGAGGCTAGGCCATATGGGGACCGAATCATGACATCTCTGAAGTGAAAAGATGGCCGGAATCTAGGACATCGGCTCTTATACAAAAGTGATTACACAGTGGAGATTTTATTTGGACTAAATCCCACGGAAACCATAGAACAACAGGATAAAGTAATTACACAGTGGAGATTTTATTCGGACTAAATCCCACGGAAACCAAAGAGAAGTATATGTACAAATAAAGTAGGATATGAAAGGATTTCATTTGATTGATCCTTTCAATTAGTCGCTGTTAGCCCTGTCGTCATAATCATGTGCATGAGTATCTGGAACAGTTGGATTATTATGGCCAAGTCTGATTTGGTCTTGTTCTATCAATTCCTCAATTAGTTCTTCATTGTTTGGAGCCAGCACTTCGTATGGGATAGATTCATCTAGCCAATATGGTGCTGCATCTCTGGTACAACAAAAGAATGGGAATGTGAACATGAATGTTGGTCTGTCATGTGGGTCCACTGATATTAATCCTCTGAATCTGACAGAAAGCTTAAAGGACTCATCTTCTTCATTAGGAATGACAATTGTGTGTTTGTGGATGAATTCGAATTCTAAGACGTAATCATTCTGGACAACTACATGCATTTCCCAATGGAATATTCTCACAAACTCAACAAAAGTCCTATCAAAAATGATTTTAGCTTTAGGCAAATATCTAAACATGAATAGCTTAAACCATGGGCTCCACCAATTGTTAGAGGGATCTATAGCGCTAGCATAAAATATGACCTTAACCGAACCATGTATCCTAGCTCTTTGATGAATAGAAAAGTAGTCTGACCATGTCCAGTCAGTATTTTGAATACACCCAAAATAAACAGGATCTGGTTCCCTAGACAATGCATAATAAACACGCCATGGCCTGATCCTATATGGCAACTCTTTTGTATATGACCATCTAGATTCCTCAGAATCAAACCATTTTTGCAAAATGATTTGTCTTAAGCATAATGGCAAGACTCGGACCTGTTTTGATAGGCATTCTAGACAAAACTCATAATGACAATTACTACAGACTGTAACATTCTTAACTCTTTTAGACTTGACATGACTGGACTGACTTGTAGAAGCTTCATGCTGATTAAGTGGTCTAAACATCTTGATCTCCTTGGTTTCTGGAGCACCTTCTCTTGTAAGCATGTTAGCAAGATAATTTTCTGCACCAGATTTGTAAACAATATCAAAATCAAAACCTTCTAGCCAAAGTGCCCCAGATTTGTAAACAATATCAAAATCAAAACCTTCTAGCCAAAGTGCCCATCTTAGTACTCTGGTACTCCCTTGTTCTAACAATCTTTTGTTTGCCAACATCTGTTTCATATGCTTTAGATCTGTTCTGACAATAAATTTAACACTTTTCAAGAACAAGTGAAATCTCTTTATTCCTCTCTTTACTGCAAGTATTTCTTTATGAGAAGAAGGATACTTTTTCTCTGTATCATCAAAAGATCCTGAGGAATAGGCACAAACCAATTCTTTTCTTCCATGCTTTTGTACCAAAACTGCAGCCCAAGTGTGATAAGAAGCATCTGTTTCAAGTATAAAAGGAAGATTAGTATCAGGAAGCTTGAGTTTTGGCAAATCATTAATCTTACTCTTAATACTAATTACTGCTGCTGTCATTTCATCTGTCCAACTGACACCTTTCTTCTTTAGTCTGTTCTGCAGTATATTTGTATCCTCTGATTGTTTAGCATAAAATTTTCTTATATAATTCAGACATCCAAGAAATCTCTGCAGGGTCTTTACATCGACAATTATATCAGGAAATTTTAATAGATGGGTTAGCACATGTGGCTGAAGTTCTACATGTCCTTTTTCTATGTGTAAACCCAAGTAATCAATCTTGACTTTTCCAATCTGAAACTTCTCTTCTGAATCTGAAAGTACTAATCCATGCTTATATACAAGTTGGTAGAATTGTTCTAAATGGATCTTGTGCATATTTACATCTCTGCTAAATACAAGCAAATCATCAATATATACAATAATGTACTCTACTCCACCAAAAATGTCTTCCATCCTTTTTTGGAATTCAGATGGAGCATTTTTCAAACCAAAGGGCATCACAGTCCATTGGTATTGGCCATGAGGAACAGTGAAGGCTGTTTTATACCTGTCAGCAGGAATAATACCAATATGCCAAAATCCACTTTTAAGATCAAACTTGCTAAACACATTAGCATTAGCAATCTTAGCAAGTAACAATTCTTTGTTAGGTAGAGGATATCGAATAGGAAGAAGAGCATCATTCAAAGCCTTATAATTAATCACAAGCCTTTTCTTGCCTCTTTTCTGCTCATTATGCTTATTGACATAAAAAGCCGGGCAGGCCCAAGGGCTCTTGCAGGATTCAATAAGCTTTTGTTCTAACAATTGTTCAATTTCTGCTTTGCATAATTCTTGCTCTTTTGGACTCATATGATTTGCACTGGCTTTTTGTGGCCTAGGAATATATCCTTCTCGGTAAGGTAGTGCAACAAAATACTTTTCTCTTGCCCAAAAGGCATCTGGCCTACTGGAAGTACAATCTGCACGAAGTTTATCAGAAATTTGTTGCAAAGTTTTGGGACCATGTAACTCTGCATTTTTTACGATCTTATTAATCTTGGTTAGATCTTGCAGACTATACTGGAGAGGATCCTGATCTTCAGGCTGCACATTAATTTTGTAGTCACTAGAAGCAGGGACTGTGATAGGACCAGCAGTGGTGGAGAATATAACATAATCTTGTCCAAAAGTGACTGGCAAATATTTCTTCAGAAAATCTTGTCCTAACAGAACATCAGCACCAGTATCAAAACTATACAAAGTGACAAAAACCTGGACATCATTCAAGAAAATAGGAAATTCAGGAGCTATGTGACTTATTTCCATTAAATCACCAGTGATAGCCCTGAATTGGAGTTTAGTAGGCTGCCAATAATAATGAGGAATGGCTTTATATTTGCAGCAGCTACTCATAGCACCAGAATCTATTTGAGCATCCAAAGTATACGTTTTAATGCTAGGGACTTTAATTCTTATTGGAATAACTACTCTATCTCCGATGCCCATAACATTAAAAAGTTCAACATTTTTCTTTGGGGTTATCTCTTCAATAACTGGCACATTTTTCATCAATAGGCTGGTTAATTTGGAATTACAATCATCATAATCAGAAATAAGTATTTGAAGTTTGGAAGACAACTGTATCATTTCTGACCTTGTATGATGAATTGAAGATTCCAAATCTGTGATCTTCTTTTTAAGAGCATCAATTTGATTCATACCTGGAGATACTGAAATCTGCAAAGGTCTGAACATTGAATCGAACTCTTTCTCGATGAAGTCATCATCATCTCTTTCTTCCTCTGAAAATCTTTCTTTCTTTTTGGATGGCAGTTGTTTCTCAAGATTCTCAAGTTTTTCAGTCAATCTTCTTCTTGCCGTAAACTGAACTGGATCTAACTGTGCTAGATCAGCTTTAACTGCTGCAATCTTTGCTTGTATCTCTCCTGAGGAATTCAAACTGAACATTTTAATATCAGGAATGAATGTTTCATCAGAATCAGATGATTCTGAATCAATTGTTAATTTCCTGATTTCAGGAATTTCACTATCTGAAGATTCTGAAGAAGAACTTGAAACTTAAAAATATTCTCCATCAGAGTGGGATATGAGATCCCAATCTTGTGGATCATGTATTGTAGAAAAGATATTCATTATCTTCATCTACTTTTTATCTTTTCTTTCTCTGCAAGCGTTAGCATAATGACCTTCTTTACCACAAATAAAACACACACCTTTTTTAGAAGGTTTTGATCTTTTCCTAAATACTACCCTTCGTCCTTTAAATGATCTTTTGGAAGGAAAGTATTTTTTCTTTTTAGGAAAGTATTTATCAGCCTTGCAGGAGCAAGAGTTATCAAACTTTGCCTTTTTAGAAACCTTTCTTTCATTTTTCTTGTGACAACCAAAATTATAGGTTTCTTTGAAATTATTGCAAAGCTTTGTGCTAAAGTGCATCTGTTTTGAAAAATTCTTTTTGGCTTTGCTTTCTGCACATTCTTTCTGCAATATTGTGACAATCAATTGGTGAATAGCTGCAAATGATTGTCCTTCCAAATTTACTTTATGATCTGCTATGTACTGGTTAATTAGATCAGGAATTTTACCAGGCATAGACTGGATGTAATATCTTAGATAGGCAACATTATGAGGATCACTAGCCTGATACAGAAGTTTTTGCATAACACAAAAATACTCTTGCAAGTAATCAATGTCGCATAACTTCTGGGAGAGAAATAGTTGTGAATGATGGGCTGAATCTTCAGGGACTAATCCAACAAATTCATGTTTTAAAGCTTCAAATAGTGCTCTTAATGGATCAGTACTATGTTCAACTATTTGATCTTTCTCTTCCTCTGCAAGCCTTTCCCACCATTGCTTTAGTATGCCAGTAAAAGACCATACAATCTGAGTAACTACATCAGACCATGATACTTTGGCTTCAGCTTTCCTCTGTAATGCCCAAGCATGGACATTATGCAAAACAACAATTACTTCAGTATAATCAAGGCAATCAATATTTACTAACAATGAATTTCCATATCCTCTGGAAGCAGGATTGTCTAGCCTTATAGGTACAGATTGCAAATTTTCAGTATATCTGCTGAACGAGCTGGATGTTGATGCTTCATGTGCATTGGTATCACCGGCACCTCTTTTCCCTTTGTTGGAATGGAAAAATGAATCACTTTTGTCTCTTTTAGAACTTGATTCACCTTGTGTTTGCTCACCAGTTACTCCTGACATGGCCATTATTGAAGGAGCAGATGGTTGGCCATTTTGTTTCATCAAAGAACTAAGGCTGACATAGTTCTTTGGTAATCTTAGACTTTCAACAGAAGGAAGATCAGCTAGTCTATTCTTCATCAACTCTGTCTTTTCTCTAGCTAGATTGATTCCTTTCTTGATCTTCTCAAGTCTGGCTCTATCTATATTCTCTATCCCTTTAAAAAAGATTTGCTTTGATTCATCAGAATTGGAGGAGAATTTCAGCTTTGAACTTAAGACATCTACTTCTCTATAATGAGGTGGAGAAGCAGGAGTGGGGAGTGCATTTGTAAGATGTTCCAAAGACTTGGAGATAATGCCCATGTTTGACTGAATATTATTTAACTTTTGTGTGTGTGCATCTTGGATTCCCAATGTCTCAATATAACCAGTATGCATCTTTTTGATGTGCTCTTTAATTTCTAAAACATCTCGGGCTATATCATCAATATTCTGAAGCATACAAACTATTTGGTAGTTTGTATAATTATGCAGCTTTTCATTTTCATTCTGATCTGGATCAGAAGTTGCTCTCATAGATAACCATTGGAAATCTGCTTTCTTTGTTCCATTGCTAAATGTCCTTCTAGAATTTCCAGATTCTAAATATCTTTCAGGTATTTTTGCAGTAACTTCTGACTGAGCTCTAGGAAGTGAGAAACTTTTGATATCAGGTATAAAGACTTCAGAGCTAGGGGATTCATCAGTCTGGAATGTAGAGGATGAAGATGGAACACAGAACTGGCAATCATCAGGTTTATGAGAGGTGGATTTTCTATGATCCTCTCTTGGAGCAGAATGTCTTAATGATAAAATTCTGGGAACAGGGGGTATATGTGGATTCCTACCACCCAAAATTGTAGATCTAGGGAAGGAGGACATAGATCTAGTAAGTGAAGGAGTGGTAAATTTAAGACCAGAGGATCCGTCAGGATGATGGACGAGAGACAATTTCGGAGGAACTTTAGATGTTTGCAGTTGAGGATATTTCTGTGAAAGTGGAATATAAGTACTATTCCATTCATCTGGAAGAGTACATTCTGTAAAACCAATCTGTAGGGGAGCAGTGTTACCAGGGCCAACAATAACACCTTCTTTTAAAGCTCTACCAGCTAACTTTGGATTCAGAGGAGGCATGGAGGTGGAGACATATCTCAGGCATATAGAAGCATGGAGCTGAGCAATCTGTGACTGTGGGGCAACGTTAAAACCATAAAACTGAATATAAGCATTCAAGAATTCATTGATATAAGGGTCTGTCAATGAAACTTGATATCTAGGAATAACTGATGACCAAACAGGGCCATTATTGAGGGGACTTTGGAATCCTCCCAATAAAGCGTCATCGAAGTTATTCATTCTTGTATCAAGGACACATGTCAAGCATGAAGTATTTAGACCAGGACGGACTAGAGGATTAATTCCAAATTGTATGATACCGATATGGATATATCTATAACCATTTTCTAAACCCCATTTGATATCTTCTGGCTGTATTAGTGGGATTTGGTATACAGACTGGCCAGTGGAAATAGGAATATTCACAGATGTAAATCTAAATAACTGAGCAGCTCGAAACTGGAAAACAAGCATTTTATAAAGCTTATCAATATCAATCTCTGGCAATGTCCAGTTAGGCTGTGGTTCAAATTCTTGTACTAATACTTTTTCATCATAGAGAACATCTTCATCTCTGGTTTTATTTAAAAACTTATTCATAAAAGACCATCGATTCTTATGAGCTATCTTTCTGTCTTCGGGCTTCTGAAGAGAAAACTCATTCATATAACCAGCCATTGAAAGAAAGTATGAGTAAGCACCTGAACAGAGGAGAATCAAAGCTTTTGTGCACCAGGAAAGCAAACACGGCAGTCCTTATATATATATATATATATATATATATATATATATATATATATATATATATATATATATATATATATATATATATATATATATATATGTTACACAAAAATATCGTCACCATGATTATTTGCAGTCAGTATGGGTCCATCATCACTTGTACTGTCCTCCTAAGCAAGTCTAAGACCTCAGCTCTTCAAATATATAAAGAGAGAGAGAGAGAGAGAGAGAGATATAGATATAGATATAAAATATCTCTGGGTGAAAACCTCTTTTGAGGCACCTAGGGCAGGCAACTAGGATGAAAACCTCCTTGGAGGCACACTAGTTGTTTTTCATTAAAAAAAAAAAGAGAGAGAAAAGAGAAAAAGATACAAAAATGACAATTATGTTTTGCAGGTCTGTAAAGAGGAAGATAATCATAGCATATAGAGGACAGCAGGACCTACAAAAACTATGTTTTACTTCACCCATCTCATATCCTCCATTATCCCCCTAGTATTCCATCTATACTCCACTCCAGATCATTTCAAGCAGTTTTGTGTTTTCTACAGGATTCCTTGTAATACTACAAGAGTTTCCTGTAGGAATTACAGGAGGTCTTGAAAACTACAGGAAGAGCATTCCAATGGCAAGGTGGTGACACAAGCCTATGTTTGAATGTAAAAAAAAAACCATTTACCTCACCACACCTCACCCAATACCTTTCATCACCATGTCGCCCCTGTATCCATAAAAGAAATCAAGTTCAAAGAAAAAAGAGAATTAAAAAAAAAAGAAGGAAAGAGGAGGCATACCAAAAGAAGCATCCCTCACCTGCCATTCCATAACCCCATCTTCCACTCATTTCAACACCCCTTCTACTTCAAAGCTAAGGAAAATTGCGAGAGTTTAAGGGAAAGGCAGCTACAAGACATCTTGTAGACATCCTGTAGGAAATCCTGTAGCAGCCTATCCCACAAAAGAGACCACAGAAACTGTAGCCATCTTCAACACAGGGACTACAAGGATGAGAAATCTCCTCCAGAGCTCAACAACAATAGGAATATTAGCAGCAACAAGGTCCAGCACCTGTACATCATCAAAGGAACAAGTCATCAAATGAGGAAATATACAGTTGAAAATATGTATCTCTAAAAGAACGTCAAATTGGCACCACTCTCCAGCATGCATCATCAACGAAGCAAAGTACCCACATGTATGTCATCTTACCAACACTCCCTCATAAGTACAATACGATTAAACTATAAGAATAATGTTGGAGTTGATTTTATAAGTGAAGGTGGCTAGTTAACTTGGCCACCCTTGGTCAGAAAACGAAAAGAAAAGGGTTATTCCACTACACACATGGCAAGGTCAAATAAGAGGAAAAAGGGGAATGAATCCAAAAATGGTTAAGTTACAGAGAATAAGAGTGGGAGATGATTATGAGGTAAGGTGATATGATGAACTGGTAGTGGGACCAACGGTCCAAAAGAAGGTACTCATACTCGGCCAGCCAGCACATCACCCAACACAATCATCCATAAATAGAAATAAACATTGACTCCCATACGAAGAAGGAAGAGGCAACTTCAAGGATTCATCGAAAGAAAAGGTTACTCTCGGCATTCCTGAAATAGCACCTACAGGAAATAGTTAGCACCTACAACAAGCAGGAAACCTACAAGATACAGGGAGATTAGCATACAGAGCTATCAGTGGACACTAAAGGCAATCGATTCAAGATTTATCATCATAGAACATAGCAAAGGGAGGTAGGTTCCATACCTTCTATGTTTTTCATTTAAAAAGAAGGAATCCTCACTTCGATTAAGAATTTGCAGTGCATATAAGGATAGAAAGATTGCTTTGAAGGTCAATAAAGGTTAAACTCCAAAACTTCCTCACCTATCATAATTCTTGAATTGTATCCACCCAAACCTCAAGAATTACCAGGGAAATATGACAGGAGGTTTCAGTAAAAGATAACCCACCAACACAGCAAGAAACCACCAACATCCTCATGTGGTGGAAATTGTTACAAGGCATCAATGGATGGGGTTATTTGAGAAGGTGAGAGGATATGATGATGATGTGGCCATAGAATTTGCCATGTCTCTCATACCCCTCACTAGATCTAGTGCCACTACTATAGTGAAGGGTTTGTCAGTAGCGATTACCCTTGAGGTTATAAGCAAGGTATCTACACTCCCCCTAGGGTTGCAATGGAGGAAAGAAGACAAGACTAACAACACTCTTGCAAAGAAAGGGTTTTCCTTGGAGGGAGAAGAACCAACAGAAGATAAGAATGGTGTTAGAAGGGAAAGCATTACATACCCTTGGAATCAAGTCAATTACCACATCATCAAATATATTTCATGTTAAGGTAGACACAGTGTAGTGTATGGATACCACTTCAGACTCCTCCAAGAACTGAGATTTGGAGAGAACACACCTCTTCATAACAGGCTTAGCATACCTTATTTTCTCTTACAATCAATGATACATGTGAGGATCAAGGTACAAGAAGGGAAACATCAGCAGCTAGCACACCATGGGTTGATCAAACTTCTCTTGGAAGATGCCCTAAACAAATTAATAAGATGTGTCAGGGAGGAGGAAGACTTTGACATCCTTCTAGCCTGTCATGATGGACCTTGTGGAGGTCACTTTGCAACCAAAAGAACAACATTCAAGGTACTACAAGCTTATTATTATTGGCCCACTCTTCACCAAGATGTAAGGAGGTATACCAGCTAGTGTGATTGGTGCCAAAGGATGGGGAAACCTACCCCAAGGGATGAAATGCCTCTGCAAACTCAAGTGACTTTCAAGCCATTTGAAAAGTGAGGCATGGATTTCATCGGGCCCATTAACACTCCATCCAGACAGAAGTAGTACATGATTGTGTGCACTAACTACTTAACAAAATGGGCTGAAGCCAAAACCATTAAAGTACCAACAGAAGAAAAAGTGGTTGAATTCTTAAGGGACAATGTGTTTTATAAGTTTGGTACCCTAGAGAGTTGGTCACTGATCAAGGCAGTCAATTTACATCCCACATGATTGAAGATTTGTTAAGCCAACATAAGATCAAGCACAGAAAGTTCACTCCTTACCACCCGCAGGATAATGGGCAAGTAGAAGTCACCAACCGAGCATTGGAGAACATTCTGACCAAGGCGATTAACATTAGCAGAAAAGATTGGACAAATAGATTGGTGGAGGCTACCTAGGCCTACAATACCACTTGGAAAACCACCACTGGTTTCAGTCTTTATGAGCTAGTGTATGGGAAGAAAGCCCTATTGTCCATTGAATTTGAATACAACACCTTAAGGATGGCAGCACAACTGGATCTAGATAGCACAAGGGCACAACAGGAAATATTGCTCCAGCTGAATGGGTTAGATGAATTTAGGATGCAAGCCCTCCTGCATACAAAAGTGACTCAAGTACATAGGAAAATCTGGCATGACAAGAATATAAAAAACAAACAATTCCAAGAAGGGGATAGGGCCTTGCTGTATGATTCCTGGTACAAAGATTTCAAAGGCAAGTTAAGGACTATATGGTTAGGGCCCTATGTAATATAAAAGTGCCATGATAATGGTGTTGTTCAAATAAGAACCATTGATGCAGAGGTTATCCCTTTTCTTGTCAATGGGTATAGATTAAAAATCTACAAAAATCCCTTATCAAAGCATGAATTCATCAATAGCATCAGCGAGACAGTGATGGTGGTCGAGGAAGTCTCAGCTTCCACCCCACCAAGTCCTTGAAAAAAATAAAATAATAAAGAGACTCAAGTGAAAACCTCCATGAGGCACCTGAGTACAACTGTTGGGTTGAAAACCTCTTGAGGCAGCCCAAGAGTGTTCAATATATAGATATAGATATAGATAAAGATATATATATATATATATATATATATATATATATATATATATATATATATATATATATATATATATATATCTATATATATATATATATATATATATAGAAAATATCTCTGGGTGAAAACCTCTTTTGAGGCACCTATGGCAGGTAACTAGGATGAAAACCTCCATGGAGGTAGACTAGTTGTTTTTCATAAATAAATAAATAAAAAAAAGAGAAAAGAGGAAAAGATACAAAAATGACAATTATGTTTTGCAGGTCTGTAAAGAGGAAGATAAGAATAGGGCCTACAAAAACTATGTTTTACTTCACCCATCTCATATCCTCCATTATCCCCCTAGTATTCCATCTATACTCCACTCCAGATCATTTCAAGTAGTTCTGTGTTTTCTACAGTGTAATACTACAGGAGTTTCCTGTAGGAATTACAGGAGGCCTTGAAAACTACAGGAAGAGCAATCCAATGGCAAGGTGGTGACACAAGCCTGTTTTTGAATGTAAAAAAAAAAAACATTTGCCTCACCACACCTCACCCAATACCTTCCATAACCATGTTGCCCCTGTATCCATCAAAGAAATCAAGTTCAAAGAAAAAATAGAATTTAAAAAAAAAAAAGGAAAGAAGAGGCATACCAAAAGAAGCATCCCTCACCTGCCATTCCATAACCCCATCTTCCACTCATTTCAACACCCCTTCTACTTCAAAGTTGAGGAAAATTGCGAGAGTTTAAGGAAAAGGCAATTGTTTGGTCAATTTAGTGTGTCCTAAATTGCTATTTAAAATGTCAATCCGGGAGTTGTAAACTGCTGAAGTGAAGTGCACTGTATATGCAAGATAACCGATTTCTTAGTCTTTTGTCGTTTTTGATTTTTTTTAGTTTGTTTTTGGGTTTATCTTCTGTGGATTCCCTAGTGTGAGATGGCGAAATTGAAAGTCAAGTATGGATGGTAATGGTGATTTCTAAAATGATTTTCCAAACTTTAAAGTTCTAAAAAAGAAGGTTTCAAACTGACTTTGATGAAATTAATTCTCAAAAGGAAATAAATGTACCAAAACAATGAACTAGTGACAATGGCCCAGTATCCTTACTGCTGTATGAAAAGAAAATAAAAACTGAACTCAAAGCAACTCAAAGACTGAAAGAAAAGCAAACTAAATCACACTACTTCAACCCACATTCTGACCCTTCACCTTTCAACTCGCTCCGGCTATAGGAAGTAATCATAAACAAGCTGAGTAATATGATATCTAAATTGCAGGAAATCAAATTGCATAAAAGGAAACTAAGATTTAACTACTCATTCATATTTCAATTCTTGAAAATGACATAAGTAATTTAATCTCTAACTTGCAGGAAAGCAAACTAAATCATACTACATCAAATAATATTCTGATTCCTCACTAATTGAGTCGCTTGGCTATAGGAAGGAAATCATAAACAAATGAGTGATATGATATCTAAGTGGCAGAAAAGTAAATAAGCAAAGCAAAACTGAAAGAAACGACAATGTTGGAATTAAAACTCAGTAAATGAATCAGCAGAAAGGACAAGATGATCTCATGTCAGTAGTCATTAAAACTATGTAATTTTGCCCGAGCTGCCTACAAGAACTTGAAAGAAAAGCATTGATCAGCTAACAGTTATGAGAAAACATAAAAGGAAATATGGACAGCAGTTAATCATGAATATCAGAACAGCGTAATATATACAAGCAATGATTATAAAAGCAGTAAATGAAAGCAAGTAAGAAACTATACAATAGATACAGAGCCTTGGTGTATAGGGGCCCTCTGCAACCTCAGCCAGTCAATACTCAGTCACAAATCGAATTCAAGAATGTTGTCTTCTCATATATTAAAGTGCAGTAATAAGACAAAAGTAAAGCACGGTACAGTGGGCTTATAACAACAGTCAAAATTACATCTGAAAAGCTAACTATCCAGCGTATACCAACGCGTTATTTATAAGTGAAAATGCTGCAACTAATTCCTAGATTCTACGCTGCCAAACAGACACGTAAATCTCCACGGCCTGAGATCTAGCGGTATGGTAATTATGACAGTTAAATCCATGGAGTGGTGGCTGCTCGATTCAGTTCACGGGTTGATCCACAGGTGTGCCAACACCTCCGGAAATTGAGGATCGTGCCACACAAACCTTCACGTGGGCAAAACAGAGTCGTGCCACCACAAAACTCTTGGTTTGACCCCTCCTTTGACCGTCTTTGACCATGGCTGTTTGTGAGTGATTCGGCTGAATTGAGGGGACACGCTCCATGTACATGTCACTTGCAGCTTGCCCATGTGGCCGGATTCTCCATTGGACACCTGTAACATAGTCTTTAACAAAATGGCTGCGGAAACTTGAGCTGGCTGCGGAAAGTGACAAGTTTCCGCAGCTGCTTGAACAAAAATCTAAATCAAACAGCAGTCATAAACATAGTTAGGAAACCATTTCATAAGCTCTTTTTAGACTAATATGCAATGATTTGACAGCCTGGTGGATCAAATAAATGGAAAAGAAGGTTGAAAAGGTATATAGGGAAGATGCAGGTTTGGGACTCAACATACCCCCACTGTGAAGGTGTTGCATGTCCTCATGCAACCAAAATTTAGTCATTCCCCTCTAATCCATATGTTCTGAAGCCTCTGCTAGGACATCTAGCCCTCTTTTCTTCTTCTTTGGTGCTACCACCATCCTGGGTTTCCTTATTAGACATCTGAATTTGAGATTGATCAATTCTCTGCTCAACTTTCTGCACTTTTTCTTTAGTTTCTTGTTTTTCTTTTGCCATAGTCCCAAATGAAGCATAGTGTTATCATGAATAATTTTATCTACTTTGCTCTGCTCCTTGAGTGCTTCATTTTCTTGCTTGATATGCCTGTTTAGAACCTCTAATTCAAATACCTCCTGCTTTAAGGATTGAACTTGTGCATCTGGTGTCATGTGGGGCAGAGTGGTACTCGGACCTGCAGCTGATTTTTCTAAAGATTCAAGGTAGTCATATACCTCCTGTTGACTGGGATCTATTTCAGGTGTCTTTCTTGGACTGAGTTCAAAATCTTGTGGAGGAGGAGGACTGCTCTCTAGCTCTGGCCGAGAAGGGCTTTCATCAATATGTGGAGGACTAGTTTCAATACTTGGCTGAGGACGAGGTGGACTACAGCCAGCTGGAGGTTTCTCGGGTGTTTCCCTACCCAATTCAATGAAGTGGGGCCGTTTTACTTGTGTTTTACTCCCCTTCCCTCTTAGCCTAGTGCTTCTCCTTAAGTATGGTGGAATAGTACTCCCTTCTTGTATGCTCTGTTTCCCTTTTTCCTTTTTTCTTTGCTATAGCAGCCTGTTCTTGAAGATGCACTAATCTCTCTGACAGTGGTTGATAATCTTCCTCTATAGATGGCTTAGGTGATTGTTAGACTTCTTGTATGTTTCTTTTGCCTTTCACTTTTCTCTGTTTCTTGTCTTTAGTTCTGTTCTCTTTTTCTTTTTGACCAACTTCTTGAGTTTCTGTAGTAGGAGAGTCTTGGACTATGGCACTCTTTTCTTTTCTCCTACTTTTTCTTGGTGTCTTTGGTGTACTACTTTCAGATGCCTCAAATGGCTCTTGAAAGTAGTTTCTTATCAAGAATTGTTCCCAGGTATCTTTGTTTTTCTTTAGTTGGTCCTCAATGAGAATTTTTATAAGTCTATGATGATATAGATGAGGCTCTATATTTCCTATGTGTTTTTGGACTGTAATACTCATCTTTTCCAAACTCAACAGTAAGAAATAAGGCAAATTAAGAGTTTGAATCTCTAAGAAATTCATCAACAGTCTAGCATGGTACATATACATTGAACCAAAGCGTCCTTTGCAAGTGATAAATTTTTAGATAACTAATAGCAGACTTGCCCATTCTTCTTTCAATGCATGAAGAGGAATTCCTTTTGTAAACACAGTGGTGTCCATACCTGCGTTTCTTAGCATAATTCTCCATGCCTGTTCATCCACGCTTTCGTTTTTGAACCATCGCTCACCTTCCTGGGGTAAGCCTGTAGCAGATGCTACTGTTGTTTCAGTCACCGTGAGCTTCAAGTCTCCAATCTCCACCATTTGGCCATCGAAAGACCGTGCAAAATGTTGAGATTGCAACAAGATGATGGAGCTTAGTGAAAAGAGTCGCCTTCACTAAGTGGGCCCGCAGGCTATTTTTGGCGCAAGTCTATTTTAGACTATGTCTATTTTTAGACATATGGATCATGTCTATGGATTGCAGGTTGCTGTTTATGGATGATTGATCAAGTTGGGAAAAAATAGATGGACTTCTATTTTTGATGAAAGTGTGAGTGATCACAGTGTGAGTGATCAAAGTCTATTTTTAGACTGGCTGTCAAAAATAGAAAAGTCAAATATTATTATCTCACAATAATATTTGGACTATAAACTTAATCTTATTCTCTTGGAGCACTTTAGTTTGAGCTACAGAGGTGGCACATGCAGCTGTCACAAGGAAATACGCTTTTCTTATGAGTCAGTTGAGTTGTTGCATGCATGACTTCAGTTAGAACTCAATCAGTTGAGTTTGGTGGAGTTGATTGTGGAGTTGATGGAGTTGTGTTCAGTTTAGCTTTGTTAAACTGGTTGTATTTAGTCTAACTGGCAAATAGACTAGAGATGAGTTGGGTGAATTAGTTATTAATTAATTCACAAGTTATTAACTCATAATACAACTAATGAATACATCAGTTAACTCAGTTGCATGTCAGTGCATGTTCAGTTCAACAGGGACAGGTGGTAGAGAATCAGATTGCTATCAGTTGTGACTATAGTTGTGCACCAGATCTTGCACAATCAAGGGATTGAGTATGCCAATGAGTTTGCTCACGTATTTGCCCACATTATAGCTTGTGCTCACGTCCAACAAAGTGTGAGTGACTATTTTGCAGGTGAAAAACGAGTTTGGTGAGCCATTCTCATCAGTTCTTGAGCAGTGGAGGCAGGCAAGCAGTGGAAGAGATTTGGAGATCAGATCTGAGCTGTATTGTGTGTAACAGAGGTGGAGATACTTGTGAGAAGTATTATGCTGTGTAATGTTACATGACTCAATCATTAATATACAGATAGTTGGGGTTTTTAGTGAGATGCTTTCCCCGGGATACATACTGTGTTAATGTGTGAATGCTCTTGATGTTTTATTGTTATTGATGCTGCTATATTGATGATCAACGTAGAGGAGCTTATGTATTGTGTATGTTTTCCGCAATAGTACATGATCAGGATAATCTCCATTGAATATGTGTTAAATTATTCAAAAATTTCTACATGGTATCAGAGCTGCTTGATTTGTAGAAGAGATTTTTACAGGATATCAAGCGAGGATTGATCATCAGATCTACTATTCAGGAAGTGTTTACATTCTATTTCTTCAGGCAGAGTCTGTAATCTGGCCAGGTAGCCTCTGGATTCATCCTTCCTTTGGAAGGTGAGATATCCGGTGAATGCCCATACAATCAATCTCTGTACGATAAATATTGTGTTCTCACGAATTCTAGATTGGAAGTAGTTGAGTTGGTTGCTGGTGGAATTCGATTTTGCAGTAGTTTTGTTGAAATGTCTTTCAACGGATTGCAAATGTTATTCCGAATCAAGAGTGACCTGGCGCTCAAGGATAAACTCAGAAACAATAAAGGTGAGAATGGATCTTCATCAAAGGTATCTGATGAAGAGAATTGTGCTTTGGCTGCCAAAGCAAAGAAGGGGAAGAACAAGAAAGCTTCTCAGTCTGGTGCGAAAGGCAAGAAGCAGGATATGTCCAAGGTGAAGTGTTTTCACTGTCACCAGCACGGACACTATGCCACAAATTGTCCGCAGAAGAAGAAGAACAAGCAAGCTGCTGGATCTGCAGGGGGAGAGGCCTTAGCTTCTCAGTTTGATCTTGATTTTTCATTGATCGCATGCTTGGTTTCAAGTGTGATGGGATCAGTGTGGTTCTTAGACAGTGGTGCGTCTTTTCACATGACGGGAGATAGAGATTTGTTCTCTGATCTGGAGGACAAAGATCTTGGAGTGCACATCGAGATGGGCGATGATGGTAGATACAGTGCGACCGGTATCGGTACCATTTCCTTTGAGAGGGAGTCTGGTAAACCCTTTGTATTGAAGGAAGTCATGCATATTCCAGGATTGAAGAAGAATCTTATCTCAATGGCGATGTTAGAAGACAAGGGATATGATGTTGTTTTTAGCGAGGGAAAGGCCTTCCTGCGCAACAAGACAACTGGTGAGACCCGGAAGATAGGGGTTCGAGTGAGGAACCTTTATCAGTTGCATGTAGATGGATGCGTAGCAATGGCAGGCAAGGCAGAAGGATTGGTGAGCCGGGATGATGGCGAGTTGTGGCACAGGAGATTGGGTCACCTTCACCATGGAGCCTTGAAGATACTGCAGCAGATCACTACAGGGATTCCTAAAGGCACACTTGCGCAGTCAGATCAGTGCAAGGGGTGTACTTTGGGGAAGTTTGTGAAAGCCACCTTTCACGAGAAGGATAGTTGCGCCACGACGATCCTTGAGAGAATTCACACAGACGTGTGTGGACCTTTCTCAGTTGCTTCGACAGCAAAACACAGGTATTATGTGATTTTTGTTGATGATTTCTCTCGTAAGTGCTGGATCTTCTTCATGCAGAAGAAGAGCGAGACATATTCAAAGTTCTGTGAATTCAAAGCACTGGTCGAGAAGGAGTCGGGGAAGAAGGTGAAGGCTCTTAGGAGCGATAATGGTGGTGAATACATCTCGGACGAGTTCAAGGATTTCTGCAAGACAGAAGGGATTCGTAGAGAGGTCATAGCTCCCCATAACCCACAGCAGAACGGGGTAGCTGAGCGGAAGAACAGAACGATTGTGGGTGCTGCACGGGCAATGTTGCATGATCAGGGCCTACCCCTTCACTTGTGGGCGGAAGCATGCAATACAATAGTTTATGTGCAGAACCGTTTTCCTCATAGGATACTTGGCATGAGTACACCTGAGGAGAATTATTCTGGTAAGAAGCCTGATCTTTCTCATTTGAGGATTTTTGGTGCTAACGTTTACATGCATGTGACGAAGGATGCCAGGAAGAAGTTGGAGCCGACCGCAGAGGTTGGGATATTTGTGGGGTACACTGATACGCCCCACAACTATCGTGTGTATTTTCCAGACAGTGGTAAAACTGTTGTGCGACGGGATATAAAATTTCAGGAGGAGAAAGCCATGAAGTGTTCGCTTGAGAGGGAGCTACACTTGCATGCAAGTGAGGAGCTATTAGTTCCTAAGGATGAGCTTCAGGACGTGGATCAGCCATAGGACGAGGTTCATGGAGTGGAAGAGACCACTCATGCAGCGCCAACCATCAGAGGGCGAAAGCGCTTGACAGAAGCTGAGTGACTGGCTCAAGATGCAGAGAAAGTTGTAGGACCACCTACAGCCCAACACAGGCAGAGACAGTCACCTGATCGGTACACTGGATACATGGCTCTTATGAGCAAGTGTGTTGTGATTGAGCCATCCTCTTTCGAGGAAGCTGTGGAGGATCCCGCATGGGTAGACGCCATGGTGGAAGAGTATGATTCTATTGTCAGAAACAGTGCATGGGAGATTGTTCCTAGACCGGAAGGGAAATCAGTGGTGGGTTCGAGATGGATCTACAAAGTTAAGCAGGTAGCTGACGGGAGTGTGGAGAAGTACAAGGCAAGATTTGTTGCTCGAGGCTTTTCACAGATTGATGGGATTGATTATGAGGAGACCTTTGCACCTGTCGCAAGGTATTCTTCCATACGGACGATTCTTGCTCTCTCAGCGCAGATGGGATGGCACATTCATCAGATGGATGTGAAGATTGCGTTCCTCAACGGAGTCATTGAGGAGGAGGTGTACATTGAGCAACCCGAAGGCTTTGAAGTCTTCAACAGCGAGTCGCATGTGTGCAGGCTCAAGAGAGCGTTGTATGGGTTGAAGCAAGCACCATGTGCTTGGTACACACGGATAGACAACTATTTCACAGGACTTGGATTCTCCAAGAGCGAGGCGGATCCGAACCCATACCAGATTGTGGTGGAGGGTAAGTTGCTTATCATTGTAATGTATGTTGATGATTTGATTCTAACGGGTGATGAGCTGTTGATACTATCATGCAAGAAGGATCTTGCTACAGAGTTTGAGATGAATGATTTGGGCCTCCTTCACTATTTCCTGGGATTGGAAATATGGCAGCGCAGTGGTGGACTGTTTGTTTCTCAGGGCAAGTATGCACGAGAGATACTGGAGAAGTTCAACATGCATGGCTGCAAGCCTGTTGATACTCCTCTTCCTGGAGGTTGGATGAAGGAGGATGCCACTTCGGGAGAAGAAGTGGATGCCACTGTTTATCGACAGTTGGTGGGGTCGCTGATGTATTTGGTCAATACACGACCTGATATATGCTATGCAGTTAACCAACTTTCACAAGCTATGGTTAAGCCTACCAAGCTCTTCTGGAAGGCGGGCAAGCATGTATTGCGCTACTTGAGAGGCACATCGGGATATGGTTTGTGGTACAGACAGGAGGATGAGGTGAAGCTATGTGGCTTCACGGATGCAGATTGGGCAGGGAACCCAACAGACAGAAAGAGCACATCAAGAGGGGTCTTCAGTATTGGATCGACAACAATTTCTTGGTACAGCAGGAAACAGAGATCCGTGGCACTCAGTTCAGCGGAGGCCGAGTATATGGCAGCAAGTTTGGCTGTATGCGAGGCTATATGGATGAGGAAGATCCTAGTTGGTTTGTTCGGTTCTCATTTGGATCCTACTGTGATTTACTGTGATAACCAGAGTTGCATTAAACTCTCGGCTAATCCTGTATTTCATGATAGATCTAAACATATTGACATCAGGTACCATCATATCAGAGATTGTGTGCAGCGGAGGATCATGTTACTTTCGTACATTCCAACGGAGGATCAGGATGCTGATATTCTGACGAAGGCTCTCACCAGGAGCAAATTCGAGTACCACCGAGGCAGGATAGGGGTTGCTGATAATCCATATCTTGTCGAGACGGAGTGTTGAGATTGCAACAAGATGATGGAGCTTAGTGAAAAGAGTCGCCTTCACTAAGTGGGCCCGCAGGCTATTTTTGGTGCAAGTCTATTTTTAGACATATGGATCATGTCTATGGATTGCAGGTTGCTGTTTATGGATGATTGATCAAGTTGGGAAAAAATAGATGGACTTCTATTTTTGATCAAAATGTGAGTGATCATAGTGTGAGTGATCAAAGTCTATTTTTAGACTGGCTGTCAAAAATAGAAAAGTTAAATATTATTATCTCACAATAATATTTGGACTATAAACTTAATCTTATTCTCTTGGAGCACTTCAGTTTGAGCTACAGAGGTGGCACATGCAGCTGTCAGAAGGAAATACACTTTTCTTATGAGTCAGTTGAGTTGTTGCATGCATGACTTCAGTTAGAACTCAATCAATTGAGTTTGGTGGAGTTGATTGTGGAGTTGATGGAGTTGTGTTCAGTTTAGCTTTGTTAAACTGGTTGTATTTAGTCTAACTGGCAAATAGACTAGAGATGAGTTGGGTGAATTAGTTATTAATTAATTCACAAGTTATTAACTCATAATACAACTAATGAATACATCAGTTAACTCAGTTGCATGTCAGTGCATGTTCAGTTCAACAGGGACAGGTGGTAGAGAATCAGATTGCTATCAGTTGTGACTATAGTTGTGCACCAGATCTTGCACAATCAAGGGATTAAGTATGCCAATGAGTTTGCTCACGTATTTTCCCACATTATAGCTTGTGCTCACGTCCAACAAAGTGTGAGTGACTATTTTGCAGGTGAAAAACGAGTTTGGTGAGCCATTCTCATCAGTTCTTGAGCAGGTATTGAGCAGTGGAGGCAGGCAAGCAGTGGAAGAGATTTGGAGATCAGATCTGAGCTGTATTGTGTGTAACAGAGGTGGAGATACTTGTGAGAAGTATTATGTTGTGTAATGTTACATGACTCAATCATTAATATACAGATAGTTGGGGTTTTTAGCGAGATGCTTTCCCCGGGATACATATTGTGAAAATGTGTGAATGCTCTTGATGTTTTATTGTTATTGATGCTGCTATATTGATGATCAACGTAGAGGAGCTTATGTATTGTGTATGTTTTCCGCAATAGTACATGATCAGTATAATCTCCATTGAATATGTGTTAAATTATTCAAAAATTTCTACACAAAAGCTTTGGTTACCTCTTTATTATAGCCCTTAAACTTTTGGATGAAGCGTAACCATTTGGCTTTCTTCAGCAAATCTTTTGCTTGAGGGTAACCTTCTAAATATTTCGGTCCTTCTGGTTCTGCCCTTAGTAATTTTCCCATTCCTTCCTCTGTTTTGAATTTCAACTGAAATTTCAATTGCGTGTGAGGGTTTAGCAGAGGGAAGGTGGCTCGGTTGCAGGGTTTATAGTAAAATGCAGTGGCTGCAATCGGTAGCAGGTAACGGGAATGCTTCAGGATTACAGGCGGAACAGAGGATGAGCAGCCGCAAATGAGTTCACAAGTTGAAATGCGGATGTATGTGAAGAGGATGATCTTAATAGAATGGTAAGTGAATGGAGTGAAGTCGAGATTTTTTTTGAATTAACGGCTACGTACGAAATATTACATGTTTTAATGGATGGCTGCGGGAAATGCGGTGGAGAGGAGCCGTAATGGGATAGGTCACATCTCATGAGTACATGTGGTAAATGAAAGTGCAGTCGACTTGAGTTTAAACCCGAAAATCAATCATGAGACCGTTAAGAAATGAATGCATGGTGTGTGGAATAATATCGTGGAATAGGAGTGGGTAATGGAGCTATTGTACCTATCATTGCACATAGTAGAGCTTTTATGGTTTGATAATTATGCATAATCATGACTTTAATTGCTATTTGATTAAAATAATTTGCTCATACCTTTGGAAACCTTGTCATTTCTTGCTCATAGCTTTTAACCAACTGCTCTTCCTTGATGTCTTGGAGATGCTCCATGTCTTCATAGCATTTTCTCAATTACACCTGCATTTTCATGATTATTACACTAATATTTTGACTGTGAATTTGAAAAACAGAGTGGTGGTGGCTGCGGAAATTGTTTCTGGCTGCGGAAACTGTTTCGGGCTGCGAAAACTGCTTCCAACTGCGGAAACTGAGACAACACCCACTTAGCTGAATCAAAGATAGTTAGAAAATAACTAACTGAGTGAAAATAGTCCTGAAATGGACTTTTATTGATGAAATGAAAATGAAATGAGTGGAATGGAGTGAAAGTGAAGTGGAGTGAAGTGAAATGAAAATGAGAATGAGATGGAGATGGAGTGAAATGGCAAATGAGATGGAGTGAAGATGGAAAAAGAAGGAGAGGAGAGATTTTTTTTTTGGAAAATATAGAGTGTCAGGTGTCCCTCATTTTCACTCTACATTTTCTGTATAAGACCGCCAATCTGTGATTGGTTTTCAGGCTTATACAAATTTATTTTATTTTTTTTAACTAAAAGAAACAAAGACTAGGCTAGTGGGGAAGAAGGATTCTTCTCCACCAGCCTTATTGCAGAATTCTCTTGAAACATTTTGACAAATTCCTCTTTTGAGAGTGGCTTATGATAAATTTTCAATCGGTGGCCATTCACAATGAGAGGAGTTTGAAATTCATCAATGGTCTTGATCCTTACCGCTCCATTGTTAAAGACTTTGTCAATCTCATATGGCCCAAGCCAATGGGTCTTAAATTTACCTTTGAAGTCTTTAAACTTGGAATCAAACAGTAGCGCCCAATCTCCCTCTTGAAAATTTTTCTCTTTGATATATCTATCATGCCACTTAGCTCTTTGATGTTGAACTAGATCAGTTCTTAAAATTGCTTCTTGTCTGATCTCATCTAGCTCATTCAGCTGCTCCATTCTGTGCTTTTGGGCTTCTGATAGATTCATCCCCAACTGAACTGCCATCTTGAAAGTCTTGACTTGAAACTCAATGGGGAGCAGGACTTCTTTCCCATAAACAAGTTCATAGGGAGAATGCCCTGTTGTATTCCTCCATGTAGTTTTGTAGGCCCACAAGGCTTCAGGAAGCCTCTCTGCCCAATCTCTTCTGTGTAGATGAACATTTTTGGTGATGATGCTCTCAAGAACTTTGTTTGTAGACTCCACTTGGCCATTTGCTTGCGAATGGTAAGGAGTAGATTTTCTGTGCTTGATTTTGTATTCTTCCATCAGCTTCTCCATCAAGTTAGATGTAAATTGACTTCCTTGATCTGTCACAATTTCTCTTTAGACACCAAAACGAGTAAAAATATCCTCATAAAGAAAATGAACAATTGAATTTTCAGTGGCAGAAGGCAATGCTTTGGCTTCTACCCATTTAGTGACATAATCAGTGCATACCAATATATACTTCTTCTGTTTAGATGGTGGATTAATGGGTCCAATGAAATCTAAAGCCCATTTTTCAAAGGGTTCGATGAGTACCTGTGGTTGTAATGGCATTTCATTTGAAAGAGTTTGTTACACAGTAATTTCTCACTGCCTTCCTGTCAGTCACCCTGCTGTGCCAATCACTAAGTTCATGCCTTCTGAACTGGCCCAAAAACCCATTTTTTCTAAAGTTTTATTCATCAGCGCGTCTGTTTGCAAAATACCCGCGATGACTGGCGCTCCATAGTGTATTCCGTGCGCTGCCAGCTCGGAAGGACATCACTTTTCCGCGCTGGTCGCCAACGCGCCTTTCCCGTGTACTTCCGCGCTGACATGACTGTCCCAGTTATTGAGGCGTAGCGACAGCGCGACAGTTGCCTCATAATCCGCGCTGATCCAGTTTGGGCGAATTCGTTCAAACAACCAGCCTTCCAGATAACTCCAGGCTTGGTTGTTAGCTTTGTGAATGTCGACTCCCTTCTATGGCATGTCTGTTCGACCCTTTGCAACCACTTCCCTTGAAGATAAGCTTATCCTTCCACCCTTTTAGGAGGCTCCTTCTCCTATATATACTTCCACCATTACCATGAGTAGCTAGTTTGGAATAGCTTGGATTGTATAGAGCTTATAGTGCTCAGATTGCTGCTACTATAGGTATTTGGTGTGATAGGTGTGGAAGTGATTGATAGCTTAGGGAAGGTTGTTTTGCGTTGCTTGTGTGAGAGAGAGTCTCTTGTCTTGGGAGAACCATTTCCAAAGGTGAATGCTTGAGACGCTTGCTGACTGGCCCCTCCTGAGAAGGATACCGACGTTAGAACATTTGGTTGTACTCTTCTCTATTCTGATTAATAATAGATGACTGCTATTATCGACAAGGAAATTCTGATTAATAATAGATGACTGCTATTAAATTGTTGGAGAGGTAAATCCCCTCTACGGATAGAGGCGATCCCTACTAGCCCAACAAGGGTCTAGCAACAATCAAACAATGCTACTATGCATGTTCCTAATTACAATTAAACAAGAGGTAAAGAGCACCTACTTGGATTCCAGCGCTGTTGTTTGACGAAGAGATGCTGCCTTCGCTCCTTCGCTTTGGCTGGTCACAATCCTCCGCGATCCCCGCGAATAGATACCTGCACACACGAAGAGGAAACAAACGCAAGCGTGAAATCTAATAAAAGCAACCATACATCAGTCAGAAAAGATGTAATTCACATTTAACCATTGCAAGTACAAATGAGAATGGAACAATAATAGCAGTCATCTATTATTAATCAGAATAGAGAAGAGTACAACCAAATGTTCTGACGTCGGTATCCTTCTCAGGAGGGGCCAGTCAGCAAGCATCTCAAGCATTCACCTTTGGAAATGGTTCTCCCAAGACAAGAGACTCTCTCTCACACAAGCAACGCAAAACAACCTTCCCTAAGCTATCAATCACTTCCACACCTATCACACCAAATACCTATAGTAGCAGCAATCTGAGCACTATAAGCTCTATACAATCCAAGCTATTCCAAACTAGCTGCTCATGGTAATGGTGGAAGTATATATAGGAGAAGGAGCCTCCTAAAAGGGTGGAAGGATAAGCTTATCTTCAAGGGAAGTGGTTGCAAAGGGTCGAACAGACATGCCATAGAAGGGAGTCGACATTCACAAAGCTAACAACCAAGCCTGGAGTTATCTGGAAGGCTGGTTGTTTGAACGAATTCGCCCAAACTGGATCAGCGCGGATTATGAGGCAACTGTCGCGCTGTCGCCGCGCCTCAATAACTGGGACAGTCATGTCAGCATGGAAGTACACGGGAAATGCGCGTTGGCGACCAGCGCGGAAAAGTGATGTCCTTCCGAGCTGGCAGCGCACGGAATACACTATGGAGCGCCAGTCATCGCGGGTATTTTGCAAACAGACGCGCTGATGAATAAAACTTTAGAAAAAATGGGTTTTTGGGCCAGTTCAGAAGGCATGAACTTAGTGATTGGCACAGCAGGGTGACTGACAGGAAGGCAGTGAGAAATTACTGTGTAACAGATGCCCCCTAAAGCATGAAAACCGAGAGAGTGGGAGGGGTGGAATGCTTTACAATGCTTCGCCGAACTGGAACACCACCAGGAAGGACCGAAAATCTCTGATAATCAAGTACATGCAGTCTAGGCATGGGCGCAACCATCCAAAAGACATGCTGAAAGGTCTGTGGAATGGACGCAGCCACCCAGTTAGCAGAGACCAAAATAAATGATAAGGTATGGTCGCAGCCATCCATCAATGAGGCATGTAATGATCATCCACAAAATCGCAACCTGGACCGTAACAGACAGGGATCCAGGGTCTTGCGCTCCATCTTGTCCGAACAAAGTACAAGTCCAAGCATGTGAATACATGAGTTGAAGTCGAACACGCATGAACATCGTCTGATTACCAGTCAATGATGAAAACTGTTAACAGACGCGAGAGGTACCACCAATAATGACAATGGCCCTCAAGGTACTATAGGTACAATCCGTGGCGTGTGAATCAATGAGCTAGTGTCGAACACCCACGGAATCATTCGATCGGAGGCCAATGATGTAAACCTCACGTCGAACACGAAGAACCTGCCATTGAGGCATGCAGGCTCCAAGGCACCTGAAGGGAGTCTCTAAGTCACCTTCCTGGATAATGAGCTGAAGTCGACAGGAAGTGACCTTGATCGAAGGTGGGCCATAATGTTTCCCACATCATCGACGCGAGACAGAGGAAGGATGATTTGTGTGAGATAGCATATGAGGTTGTATTATTGCAGAGGTCAACTTCTCTTGAACATATCAGCGGCACTGTAGCGGGTTTGGCAGTATGTGACATCAAATGAGCAAAGGGTATAGTGATGATGGCAATGAGCAGATGAGAGGTCGAATAGGATAACCCAAACCCACGGAGGTCAGCGAAAAACAAGATGAGATGGTCCCACCCAGACACGAAGCAGAGGAGTGCCATGTTCGAGAGCGACATACTGCCGACGCAACTATGATTACAGTTCCATTTTCCCCACCATTTCTGGCAGGTACCCCGGTTATTTTTGGATGACAAGCTTGACGGGGATAACATATGCTTGAAGAATGTCATTTCGACAATGCCCGATGTCATCAAGTGTTTAACGAGCCTAACAAAGGAAAAACTCGGCGTCTTTTCTTGTTTAGAGAGTCTGAAAAGACAACGGAAAAGGAGACTCCAAGGGGGTCCTTTTTCGTACAGTTGTGTCTCTCGAGCCCGAAAAAGTATAAAACAATGCCCGAAAGAACCGCCCGACCATTACGATCGAGGAGTACTTTTCGTAAATAGTGTTTTTGACCTGAAAAAGTAAAAAAGCGGTCGAAGACACGTCGTTTTAGAGCCAATAACGAGTTCGAAACGACAAAAACCCGGCAATCTTTTTTAGTTTAAACGGTCGAAAAAGAGTTTTAAAGGCGACCGCCTCTCATTTTTTTAACGAGTTGAGAGGGGGACTCGGCAATATTTTCATCTTTAAACAGTCAGAAAAGAGCTGAAAGCAGACCTCCATTTTTATTCTCTTTAACGAGTCAAAAAGGGAAAAATACTCGGCAATCTTTTCATATTTTACGAGTCAGAAAAGAGCTTAAAGGCGACTCGTCCTAGAGGAACGAGTGGTATAAAGGGTAGCAACTAGTTCCGGTAATGGTGGAACTGCTCAAAACATGTAATGGTCAAGAGGCTGGCTAATAAAACCACTCATCGCTGCGGTTCCTCAGGAAAGGATAAACAACCAAGTGAAAGCATATGATCGGCCAAAGAGATGGTGGCGATGGAATGAAAACAACCAAGGCTCATCTAGCAGAATTCAGTGGATAAAAATGGCAATCACGAGATGTAAATCGGGTATGGGTTCATTTTTACACAAGCTTGAACCATGGAGAACTCTGCTTGGATTATGTTTCATGTTTACACAAGCTTGAAACGAAAAACTATGCTTGTTATAAGTTTGCATGCCCCCAGCATAATAATGAAAATCGAGGTACATGCCCCCCAAGCTTCATTGCATTCAACAAAGTGGATGGAATGAAGGTTCACTCTCGAGATCTATGAAAGACTCGACTTGTATTTTACGAGATCTTAATCAAAAGACTCGATCTGGAAAGGGAGGTGTTTCATTTTGTAATGAGGTTGACACAGTAAAAGAACTATCCTCATAACCCGTGTTTCATTTTTTAATGAGCTTGACACAAGATCAGGAACTATGCTCGTGACTGATCCAGTTTCATTTTTTAAGGAGCTTGACACAGGAAAGGAACTATGCTCCGACCAAGCCTAGTTTCATTTTTTAAGGAGCTTGACACCGGAAAGGAACTATGCTCCAACCAGTCCTAATTTCATTTTTAGGGAGCTTGACATAGGAAAGTGAACTATGCTCCATCCAGACTTCATCATAATGAACGGGAAGTGGAGGCCCCCAAGAAAGTGGCTCCGGAGGAAAGGCCGACATCTTGGAAATCAGGACCTAATGCCCCCAGGACACTATGCACGATGGTGTCATCACTGGGTACGGGCACGGGGTAGGTGGCCACATAGTTGATTTGCGGCGAGGCAGATGCAACTTGTGGATGAAAGCCAGGAGGGAAGGACGAGTGCGCCGGAGGCGCTTGTGGACGAACGAACGATAATTGATCGAACGTCACGATTCTTCCATCGTGTGGAAAACAAACCACACGGAAAAGTGAAGAAACAAGGGCTCCCATGGCATACACATAATCACGACCAAGGAGAAGACTGAAGTCTAAAGAACCTTGGGTAACTGAGATGTCTATATAGACAGTCTTGCCCCCCAAAGTAATAGGAAACTTTGGAAGGATCCCTAATGGCTGACTCGTTTCTCCGTCAAACGCGGTGAGATGCGGTGCGACAGGTACAAGCGATGGGGAACCCAAAGCTCGCCAAGTAGTAACGGGCATAAGACTAACCGATGCTCCTTCGTCTAACACAGTGCCAGGCAGCGCCTTATTGCAAGCATAGGCGGTGACCCAGAAAGGCACGTGGGATGGAAGGGGAGGGGTAGTCAAACGACTCCAATCAAAGGAAATGACCGAACTACTTGGTGGGGGAACCATATGGTTGCCCCCCTGCTCGGAAAGAACCGAATCTAAATTCTCCGGAGAGGTTTCAGGAGAACCTTTATCAAGCTCAGGAGAATCTGAGGAGACGAGAAGAACATGAGAATTTTGCTCTTCCGAAACAGAGTGCTTGAGAGGAGGTGAACTCGAATCAACACCCTTTCCGACCAACGGCGGGTCTGGAACAGGCTGGGGACAGCCAGGTTCGGGAAGAGGGGCCTGGACAAGAGAGGAATCTGAAGCAATCTCTTCGTCAACAAGGGCGCGATCTACAGTTGTAGAAAGACGTTGATAACCGGCAGGAAATGGATTCGGAGGAGCAGCAAGACTTTCCAACACAACAGAGGCTTTATCCATGAGGGGACAAAGGTGAAGGGGATGTTTGCCTTCACAAAGTCGACAGGGATTCGAAACTTCCCTTTCTCCTTACCATTCCCAACTGATGAGGTAGCATCGCCATGATCATTAGTGGATGATGAAGGGCGGGCCGGGTCGTGGGACCAAACTTCTAATACCCTGGGAATGCCAGGACAATCACGAAGCAGATGGTCCTCCCTGCATAATCGACAAGGAAACTTAACCTTCCGCGGAGGAGCAGAAGGTGACCCGACTTCAGGTGTACTGGAGTGGATAGCTGGACTGGAGAGGGGGACTGTGTGTGTAGGCTCTCCCTGAGGGGACTTCTTCTTATTGGTCTTCCTCTTCTTCTTCTTAGCCACCTGGTTACTCACATCGAGAATTTCACCAGGCGAAGTACAAGAGGACGACGTAGAAGTAGGCGTCGAGGGGGAGAGATCCACCTTAGGATTAACATGACGTTGTTCAGGTGGAGGGACTGATGGACTAACAGCCGATACGGTAGGGACCAAAGAGGTTGAAAACAACCACACAGGCAACCCGACAGTTAACCCTGGTAGGGACAACGTCGCCATATACGGAGCACCAACATTCCCAAGAGGAGGGAATTGTCCTGGATTCCCATCAGATGGGGAACCTGGGTTAGTGAATCCCGGAAAAGTTTCCATATCAAACGAAAACGAAACCTACTCAAGCTAACGCACACAAGATCTAACCAGGTAATGTTATCGTGGCCGAATAAATTTTTAAGACACAGGAACTGAACTTGACCTTTTCATGTTTCAAGAGTCGAGAAAAGGACGAAAAGATGACTCTAGTCTCCTTCGAATGTTTAATGAGCACGAAGTGACAAGAAGCTCACTGGCACCTTTTCATTTAGGGAGTCCGAAAAGGATCAAAAGTGACTGCTCTGGAGACTCTAGGTATAGGGTTTACCAGGCGACCCGTAAAACTGCTTATACACCTTAGCAATCGTATGACAGCCAAGGACTTTCCGTACTGCAGTCAATCTTCCCGAATGCTGTGTTCGGTGCGTTACGGTTCACAAGGCGGCAGACTCGGCTTCCTATGGATAAAGGATAAAAGCCTAGTGGGGTCTCCCTATATACGCGACGGTACGTGGGAGCGCAGTCCGTGTTAGACCACTATCGAGTCACAGAAGGAGGAATCACCCAACCGTAATGTGAAACAACAGTGACTATGTTTAAAGACGCCGGAACACGTCTCTAACCTAGACCTCTAGATGTTTGCGTTTAGTTCCAATGCGTTTTTAGATTCATTTGGTTCATTTTATAGTTGATCTTGAAATTAAGTTTCGATTTCAGGCTCTATCGTATGTTCTCTCACAATTACTTAGATGCAAACTACATGCCAAAGAATACCATTTCGTTCGATGAATTCTAGCTATGAGAAGGTAAATAATTTTTGATCAAACAAAACGAATACGAGCAATCAAACAACCTAATGCAGCTAAAAGCGAGGAAAGGAAACTTTTTCTTTTGAAAAATGCAAATCAACGAAATGTTCTTTCCCTTTTCAATTCTCAAAAGCAAAGCTACTAGTTTGATTTTCTTTCAATGGCACAAAGCATCTAAATGAATTTGGAGGAACAGGAACACCAAGCAAATAAAGATAAAATCACTTAATGAAAGCACACAAAGTTCCCAAGACACCAAAACAGTTTCTCCAAATCAAAGGAAAAACAAAGGCTTGTACGAGCTATGTGATCTAAGCCCAACAAGGCAAAAAGGAATTCAAGCAAGAAGGAAGCAAGTGTGAACTGATCGATCCAAACAATCGTAATCTATGCTTGGTAGTGAAGAAATCGAATCAATGTAAAACAGTGGTTCAATAATCGACACTAAAAATCAACCAGCAACACGCAGTGAAAAAGCCTCAAGAAAATCAATAAGAGGGTTGTGGATGAATGTTGAATAGACAAGTAACCCAAGCAAACGGTTTCTCGATGAAACTTCTAAAGGGCTAGGTCACATGGTCTAAAAACACAAGAGTCACTCGAATGAAATCAAAGAGAGAGCATCCCTTAACCAAAAGCAATCAAAACAAGCTAATGAGGGACAAGAAACCACAGGGGATAAGAAAGATTGATGAATTCAGGAGATAAAGTTATAAAAACAACTTTTCAGGAGTCAGCGCAAGTTTTACACTAAAAACCCATGTCAGCGCAACTTTTACACAGACCACCCGCGCTGTCAGCACAACTTTTGCCCAAAAAACCGAGCTGATCTCAGAAAAACACAGTCGTCGCGGAATTAAGCTAGAAACCCAAGGTCAGCGCGGGTAGAAAGCTAGCAAGTGGCGCTGACGTCGCGACTATACACGTCTTTTCCACGCTGATCCGATTTTCCAGGATCGTCGCGACTGTTAGGCGTATTTACGCGATGAACAGGATGTTGCAAAAGGGTGAGCGCGATGTCAGCGCGACTGTTAAAATTAAATCCGCGATGGAGCTCAAAAATAGTGACAGGCAAATCAAAACTCCCAAATCAAAACAGCCAATCTTTCAATCAAACAGGGGCATCTCCCAGATCAACCCAGGAAACGCAAAAGACCGATAATTAATCCCCAAAATTTCAAAAAGAGAGCAATCAAATTCAAACACAAAAATGGACACAAGAGACAAAAGGCTGATCCCCAGCGGAGTCGCCAAATTGTTGGAGAGGTAAATCCCCTCTACGGATAGAGGCGATCCCTACTAGCCCAGCAAGGGTCTAGCAACAATCAAACAATGCTGCTATGCATGTTCCTAATTACAATTAAACAAGAGGTAAAGAGCACCTACTTGGATTCCAGCGCTGTCGTTTGACGAAGAGATGCTGCCTTCGCTCCTTCGCTTTGGCTGGTCACAATCCTCCACGATCCCCGCGAATAGATACCTGCACACACGAAGAGGAAACAAACGCAAGCGTGAAATCTAATAAAAGCAACCATACATCAGTCAAAAAAGATGTAATTCACATTTAACCATTGCAAGTACAAATGAGAATGGAACAATAATAGCAGTCATCTATTATTAATCAGAATAGAGAAGAGTACAACCAAATGTTCTGACGTCGGTATCCTTCTCAGGAGGGGCCAGTCAGCAAGCGTCTCAAGCATTCACCTTTGGAAATGGTTCTCCCAAGACAAGAGACTCTCTCTCACACAAGCAACGCAAAACAACCTTCCCTAAGCTATCAATCACTTCCACACCTATCACACCAAATACCTATAGTAGCAGCAATCTGAGCACTATAAGCTCTATACAATCCAAGCTATTCCAAACTAGCTGCTCATGGTAATGGTGGAAGTATATATAGGAGAAGGAGCCTCCTAAAAGGGTGGAAGGATAAGCTTATCTTCAAGGGAAGTGGTTGCAAAGGGTCGAACAGACATGCCATAGAAGGGAGTCGACATTCACAAAGCTAACAACCAAGCCTGGAGTTATCTGGAAGGCTGGTTGTTTGAACGAATTCGCCCAAACTGGATCAGCGCGGATTATGAGGCAACTGTCGCGCTGTCGCCGCGCCTCAATAACTGGGACAGTCATGTCAGCGCGGAAGTACACGGGAAAGGCGCGTTGGCGACCAACGCGGAAAAGTGATGTCTTTCCGAGATGGCAGCGCACGGAATACACTATGGAGCGCCAGTCATCGCGGGTATTTTGCAAACAGACGCGCTGATGAATAAAACTTTAGAAAAAATGGGTTTTTGGGCCAGTTCAGAAGGCATGAACTTAGTGATTGGCACAACAGGGTGACTGACAGGAAGGCAGTGAGAAATTACTGTGTAACAGAGTTGGTCTCCTAACTCTTTGGCAGCTGTCACACCTTCTGACATATTGTTCTGCATCTTTGAAGAGGGAAGGCCAATAATATCCTAAAGAAAGGATTTTATAGGCCGTCCTTTTGTCAGCAAAGTGTCCACGGCATGGTTCATCATGACATTCCTTGAGGATGTCAGGCATTTCATCTTCCCGAACACATCTTCTGATCACACAATCTAGCCCTGTTTTAAACAATTCATTAGAAATCCATGAATAATTCGAACTCTCCTGAATAATTCTTCTTTTTTCACTAGGAAATAAATGTGGAGGTAGCTTCCCTGTAACCAAATAGTTAGCAATATCTACATACCAAGGAGTCTTAGTAGTTACTGCAAATAAATATTCATCTGGAAACTTATCCTCTACAGGAGAATCTTCATTAGTATTTTGGATTCTAGACAAGAAATCAGCTACTGTATTTTGTTTCCCTGGTCTATCCAACACAGTAATATTGAATTCTTGTAAAAGTAAGAGCCATCTTGTAACTCTGCCATTAGTAACAGGTTTGTTCATTAGATATCTAATTGCAGAATGATCAGTATGGACAAAAGTTTCATAGCATGTTATATAATGTCTAAACTTATTGATTGCATGAACAACATCTAAGAACTCTTTTTCAGTCACAGTATAGTTTAACTTGGTGGGAGTCAAATTTTTACTGGTGTAATAAATGGCATAAGGAACTAAATCCTTTTGACCCAACACAGCTCCTAGAGCTGTAACTGAAGCATCTGTAGAAATATGGAAAGGAAGTTTCCAATTTGGTCCTCTCAAAATGGGTGCTTCAGATATTCTTGTTTTCAAAGTTTCGAATGCAGATTGACAATCAGGATCCCATTTGAATTCACATTCTTTTGTAAGTGATTTGAAGAGTGGAGATGCTATCTTGGTGAAGTTTTCGATAAATCTTCTATAGTATCCAGTAAATCCAAGAAAACTTCTAACATCTTTTTGACAATTTGGAATAGGCAACTTGGAGATGACTTCAACTTTTGATCTATCAACTTTAATCCCATCCCCTGAAATATGATGTGCTAAAACAATCCCTTCAGTAAACATCATAAAGCATTTTTCATGACTCAATGAAAGGTTTGTTTCTTTACACCTTATAAGGACTTTTTCCAAATTCTCTAATGCCTCTTCAAATGAATTACCATAAACTGTAAAATCATCCATATAAACCTCTACACAATCATGGATTAGATCAGAAAAGATTCCTAGTACTGCCCTTTGAAATGTTGCGGGTGCATTACATAATCCAAAAGGAAGTACTCGGTAAGAAAAAGTTCCCCATGGAAAGGTAAATGTGGTCTTATCTTGATCTTCAGGTGCTACTTGAATCTGATTATAGCCACTAAAACCATCCAAAAATGAAAAATACTTTTTTCCTGATAAAGTATCTAATACCTGATCGATAAAGGGTAAAGGAAAATGATCCTTCAAAGTTGCTTTGTTCAATTCCCTATAATCAACACATACCCTCCATTTACCATTCTTTTTAGGTACTATAACCAAAGGAGAAACTCATCGGCTATCTGAAATTGGATAAATGAAGTTTACATTGAGTAGTTTTTGGAGCTCTTCTTTCACTATCTCCCTAAGGTTTGGATTCATCCTTCTCTGAGGTTGTCTGATTGGTCTACTGTTTTCCTCGATGTAGATGTGATGAATGCAAATGCAGTAGAATGTTTTTGCAATACCTTTCATATCGGTATACTCCCATGCAAATGCAGTAGAATGTTTTTGCAAGATTTTGGTTAGCTCTCCCTGTTGTGATCTTTCCAAGTTTTCTTTGATATTCAATGTTTTACCTGGAAAGATCTCAATGGTGGAACTACCAAACTCTTCCATAGAGAAAAGAGACATTTGTCTAGATGATAGATACTCAATGTCAGAATCTAACTGAAATTGTGTGTGGTCATATTCTGAAGATGTTTCAAAGTTTTCTAATGTGTTCAGAATTTGACTATCTTCACTAATTTCAGAAATGGTAAAGACAGGTTGTATCGTATCCTCATCATCAACCCACTCATTATCTCCTATTTCTGTAATTGCTTTTGCTGGAGGATACAGATTGAATTTGTTTGTCGAATTACCATCAGAAATATACATATCCCCAGACCTACAACTGATAAAAGCATCAGTTGTGGCTAGCCAAGGTCTTCCTAAAATGAGAGGGTGTCCTCCTAAATTAGTCTTGGGAGTTAAAATCATGAAATCTACTGGATATTCCCAAGAGTCTAAGGAGACCAAAATGTCTTCTAATACACCATCTGGTTTGATAATTGATCGATCTGCAAGTTGCAGTAAAGTAGGTGTAAAAAGAAGATTAGGAAGTTTCAGTTGTTCCATAGCCTGTCTACTCATAATGTTGATAGCAGCCCCTAAATCAATCAAAGTATTTGGAATTTCTACCCCATTGATATGTGTTTTGAAAATTGGACTACCGGGATCTACATACTTCTGCATAGTAATTTTTCCCATCATGATATCTGCAATTTTTCCTACCAGGTGGATTCTTCTTGTATCTCTTGGTTTGCTTCCTGGTCTTTCAAGACTCAACTCCTTTATTGTTTTTGCTAGAATAGGAATCTCTCTAATGGCTTGTAACAAGGGAATCTTAATACAGACATTCTTTAATTCATCTAGGAAATCATAGTGAGGCAACATGATTTGTTTTTCCACCCCTTTGTCAATTTGTAGTCTTTCAGGAAAAGGAGGTGTGGATAAAGATGCAGTTTGCTCAACTATAGGAGTTGTGGGGGTTCTCTTTTTCTTTTTCTTTTTGAATGCTTGGGTTTTGAAGAGATGCTTCAAAACCTTTATGGGCTTCAAGAGAATCTTCCTCAGAAATGCTTTGCTTTTGAGCATCTATAGAAGGCTTATCTAAAACTCTACCAGATCTGAGTTGTACATCATTGAGAGGAACAATCATATAGGTAGGAAAGTGTTGTCCTTCTACCATGTAAGCATTTTGAGGGTTTTTATTGTTGGGTTTCGGCAATGGCTGGGAAGGTAATTGATTGGTATTCTGTTGGAATGGAAGCAAGAGTTGAGAATTTGGATTCTGTTGAGAAGGTTGTTGTTGTTGTGGAAATGGAAATGATAGTTGTGGATTTTGATTTGGAAGTTGTGGAGCTTGTTGATTTTGAAAAGATGGAGGATATTGATAAAATTGAGCAAATCTCCCATAAGGATTTTGCACACCTTGTACCCACGATTGAAAAGGATTTTGAGGTTGGGACAAAGGTTGTTGCCAAGGATTCCAATTTGGTGGGGGTTGAAAGTTCATGGAGTTATTAAACCCTTGGTTTTGTTGCCCCTGCCAAAGTCTCCTGGCAACAAAACAGAGCGACTCTATTGTATTTGGATCTTCTTGAAAGACAACTTTGAGCCCAGGAACTGAAGGACAATCCTTGATCTCATGGTTTTCTGAACAAATCACACATGTTTCTACAACTTTTGCATCCAAGGGACATTCCCTTAGAGCATGTTTCTTTCTACATTTTGGGCAAAAGATGGCCAAAGCTTCAACTTTTGCTTTCTGCTTATTTTGTATCTTAAGGGTGTCTAGTTGCTCACTGAGACTCCCTAAGATATTAGTTTTGACTTCATCAAGCATGTTGCCAATCTCAGCCCTACTTACTAATCCAGTTGCAGATTTGTTTGCTCTAATGAGAGAAGGATCTCTAGGCCCTTTTCTAGTTTTAGATTTTCCCCTCGAGAGATGGACACATAGCTCTGCTATATCATGAAGTGGAAGTTGAGATATATCTCCTTTTCCCATCATGTTCGAAATATCTATCCATTCATCTCTAATGGCTTTTAATAGAAGGGCTTTCAAGGTTTCCTCATCTAAGTTACTCATTTTTTCTCTTTTCAGGTTGTATTGAAATCTTTCAAGTAAATCCTCCAAGTTTTCATCTTCTCTTTGCACCATTTTGAATACCTCATCCTTGTGATTGGTGGGCATACAATATTCCAGGTATCTATCTAAAAATGTTTGTTTCATATCATTCCAAGTCCTAATGGATTGAGTGAGTAATCCCATGAACCATTTCAAAGCAGCTACTTTCAATGTTGAAGGAAACAATTTGAGTTTTTGAGAGTCTTCCAGATAATCATAAGTTCGACACACGACCTCAAACTCAAATAGAAATGTTTCAGGATCCTCATTTCTTAACCCATGAAAGTTTGGGAGGACAGATGGTGAAATATTTTTCATTGTTGCTCGAGAATCCTCATCGACTATAGGAAATCTGAATGAGTTATCTCCATCCCTATTTCCCCCATTGTTACCTCTACCTCCTCCATTGTTTCCTCCTCCTCCTCCTCCTCTACCTCTACCTCTACCAAATCCGTTTAGTACTTCCTCTGTCATGATAGTTTCCTCAGAGACTTCAGAGTCCTCTGGTTCCTCTACTAATGGCGAACGAGGAGGAATTTCTCCCTCTTCTTCCTCAGGTGATTCTACTTTTTCAATTACAATGTGTCTCCCTGTAGAAGGAAAGAAAGGATCTTTTCCTAATTCAGATTCGATGGATGGTGTGGGAGAGTCTCCTAATTCAACTACTGCCTCTTGAATTCCAGGAATCCTAAGGCTAGGAGTGTGAGTTGGAGATGATGGAGGTGTCTCTTGTCTATTCCTTGAAGTAGATGGAGTTGTAAAAATCGAACTCTTGGCCCTAGCTAAAAACCTTCCCCTAGAATATCTTGCTCTATGCATGTCATTTTTTTATTTTTCTTCAAGTCGGGCTAATAATTCTCTTTCTGATCTTCCAGGTCACTCTAGGTGCAAGAAGAGAGCATACTCAAGAAATTATTAAACCAATAACTTTCTCTTTTCTGATCCTCCAGTTCACACTAAGTGCAAGAGGAGAGCATACTTTGAGAGGTTATCAATTTTCCTTCCTTGAAATTTTCTTGTTTCTTTTTTTTTTAAGAAATTGGCTACCTAGTTTCACTTCCCCGGCAACAGCAACAAATTGTTTGGTCAATTTAGTGAGTCCTAAATTTCTATTTAAAATGTCAATCCGGGAGTTGTAAACTGCTAAAGTGAAGCGCACTGTATATGCAAGATAACTGATTTCTTAGTCTTTTGTCGTTTTTGAGTTTTTTTTTGGGTTTATCTTCTGTGGATTCCCTAGTGTGAGATGGCGAAATTGGAAGTCAAGTATGGATGGTAATGGTGATTTCTACAATGATTTTCCAAACTTTAAAGTTCTCAAAAATAAGGTTTCAAACTGACTGTGATGAAATCAATTCTCAAAAGGAAATAAATGTACCAAAACAGAGAACTAGTGACAATGGCCCAGTATCCTTACTGCTGTATGAAAAGAAAATAAAAATTGAACTCAAAGCAACTCAAAGACTGAAAGCAAAGCAAACTAAATCACACTACTTCAACCCACATTCTGACCCTTCACCTTTCGACTCGCTCCGGCTATAAGAAGTAATCATAAACAAGCTGAGTAATATGATATCTATATTGCAGAAAATCAAATTGCATAAAAGGAAACTAAGATTTAACTACTCATTCATATTTCAATTCTTGAAATGACATAAGTAATTTAATCTCTAACTTGCAGGAAAGCAAACTAAATCATACTACATCAAATAATGTTCTGATTCCTCGCTAATTGAGTCGCTTGGCTATAGGAAGAAAATCATAAACAGATGAGTGATATGATATCTAAGTGGCAGAAAAGTAAATAAGAAAAGCAAAACTGAAAGAAATGACAATGCTGGAATTAAAACTCAGTAAATGAATCAGCAGAAAGGATAAGATGATCTCATGTCAGTAGTCATTAAAACTATGTAATTTTGCCCGGGCTGCCTATAAGAACCTGAAAGAAAAGCACTTATCAGCTAACAGTTATGAGAAAACATAAAAGGAAATATGGACAGCAGTTAATCATGAATATCAGAACAGCGTAATATATACAAGCAATGATTATAAAAGCAGAAATGAAAGCAAGTAAGAAACTATACAATAGATACAGAGCCTTGGTGTATAGGGGTCCTCTGCAACCTCAACCAGTCAATACTCAGTCACAAATCGAATTCAAGAATGATGTCTTCTCATATATTAAAGTGTAGTAATAAGACAAAAGTAAAACACGGTACAGTGGGCTTATAACAACAGTCAAAATTACATATGAAAAGCTAACTATCCAGCGTATACCAACGCATTATTTATAAGTGAAAATGCTGCAACTAATTCCTAGATTCTACGCTGCCAAACAGACACGTAAATCTCCACGGCCTGAGATCTAGCGGTATGGTAATTATGACAGTTAAATCCATGGAGTGGTGGCTGCTCGATTCAGTTCATGGGTTGATCCACAGGTGTGCCAACACCTCCGGAAATTGAGGATAGTGCCACACAAACCTTCACGTGGGAAAAACAGAGTCGTGCCATCGCAAAACTCTTGGTTTGACCCCTCCTTTGACTGTCTTTGACCATGGCTATTTGTGAGTGATTCGGCTGAACTGAGGGGACACGCTCCATGTACATGTCACTTGCAGCTTGCCCATGTGGCCGGATTCTCCATTGGACACCTGTAACATAGTCTTTAACAAAATGGCTGCGGAAACTTGAGCTGGTTGCGGAAAGTGACAAGTTTCCGCAGCTGCTTGAACAAAAATCTAAATCAAACAGCAGTCATAAACATAGTTAGGAAACCATTTCATAAGCTCTTTTTAGACTAATATGCAATGATTTGACAGCCTGGTGGATCAAATAAATGGAAAAGAAGGCTGAAAAGGTATATAGGGAAGATGCAGGTTTGGGACTCAACAGCAGCTACAAGACATCTTGTAGACATCGCGTAGGAAATCCTATAGCAGCCTATCCCACAAAAGAGACCACAAAAATTGTAGCCATCTTCAACAGAGGAACTAGAAGGATGAGAAATCTCCTCTAGAGCTCAACCGCAGCAGGAAGATTAGCAGAAACAAGGTCCAACACCTGTACATCATCAAAGAAATAAGTCATCAGAAGAGGAAATATAGAGTTGAAAATATGCAACTCGAAAAGAACATCAAATTGGCACCACTCTCCAGCATGCATCATCAACGAAGCAAAGGACCCACAAGTATGTCATCTTACCAACACTCCCTCATAAGTACACTATGATTAAACTGTAGGAATAATGTGGGAGTTGATTTTATAAGTGAAGGTGGCTAGTTAACTTGGCCAACCTCGTTCAGATAATGAAAAGAAAAGGGTTAGTCCATTACACATGTCGCAAGGTAAAATCAGAGGAAAAAGGGGAATGAATCCAAAAATGGTTAAGTTACAGAGGATAAGAGTGGGAGATGATTATGAGGTAAGGTGATATGATGAACTGGTAGTGGGACCAACGGTTCAAAAGAAGGTACTCGTACTCAGCCAGCCAGCACATCACCCAACACAATCATCCATAAATAGAAATAAACATTGACTCCCATATGAAGAAGGTAGAGGCAACTTCAAGGATTCATCGAAAGAAAAGGTTATTCTTGGCATTCCTAAAATAGCACCTACAGGAAACAGTCAGCACCTACAGCAAGCAAGAAACCTACAAGATACAGGGAGATTAGCATATAGAGCTATCAGTGGACACTAAAGGCAATCGATTCAAGATTTATCATCACAGAACATAGCAAAGGGAGGTAGGTTCCATACCTTCTGTGTTTTTCATTTAAAAAGAAGGAATCCTCACTTTGATGAAGAATTTGTAGTGCATATAAGGATAGAAAGATTGCTTTGAAGGTCAATAAAGGTTAAACTCCAAAACTTCCTCACCTACCAGAATTCTTCAATTGTATCCACCCAAACCTCAAGAATTACCAGGGAAATATGACAGGAGGTTTCAGTAAAAGAGAGCCCACCAACACAGCAAGAATCCACCAACATCCTCATGTGGTGGAAATTGTTACAAGGCATCAATGGATGGGGTTATTTGAGAAGATGAGAGGATATGATGATGATGTGGCCATAGAATTTGCCATGTCTCTCATACCCCTCACTAGATCTAGTGCCACTGCTAAAGTGAAGGTTTTGTCAGTAACGATTACCCCTGAGGTTATAAGCAGGGTAACTACACTCCCCCTAGGGTTGTAATGGAGGAAAGAAGACAAGACTAACAACACTCTTGCCAAGAAAGTGTTTTCCTTGGAGGGAGAAGTACCAACGGAAGATAAGAATGGGGTTAGAAGGGAAAGCATTCCATACCCTTGGAATGAAGTCAATTACAATATCATCAAATATATTTCGTGTGAAGGTAGATACAGTGTAGTGTATGGATACCACTTCAGACTCCTCCAAGAAATGAGATTTGGAGAGAACACACCTCTTCATAATAGGCTTAGCATACCTTATTTTCTCTTACAATCAATGATACATATGAGAATCAAGTTACAAGAAGGGAAACATCAGCAGCTAGCACACCATGGGTTGATTAAACTCCTTCTGGAAGATGCCCTAAACAAATTAAGAAGATGTGTCAGGGAGGAGGAAGTCTTCGACATCCTTCTGGCTTGTCATGATAGGTCGTGTGGAGGTCACTTTGCAGCCAAAAGAACAACATTCAAGATACTACAAGCTGGTTATTATTGGCCCACTCTTCACCAAGATGTAAGGAGGTATACCAGCTAGTGTGATCGGTGCCAAAGGATGGGGAAACCTACCCCAAGGGATGAAATGCCTCTGCAACCTCAAGTGACTTTCAAGCCATTTGACAAGTGGGGCATGGATTTCATCGGGCCCATTGACCCTCCATCCAGACAGAAGTAGTACATCATTGTGTGCACTGACTACTTAACAAAATGGGCTGAAGCCAAAGCCATCAAAGTAGCAACAGAAGAAAAAGTGGTTGAATTCTTAAGGGAGAATGTGTTTTATAAGTTTGGGTACCCTAGAGAGTTGGTCACTGATCAAGGCAGTCAATTTACATCCCACATGATTGAAGATCTATTAAGCCAACATAAGATCAAGCACATAAAGTCCACTCCTTACCACCCACAGGCTAATGGGCAAGTAGAAGTCACCAACGGAGCATTGGAGAACATTCTGACCAGGGCGATTAACAGCAGCAGAAAATATTGGGCACACAGACTGGTGGAGGCTACCTGGGCCTACAATACTACTTGAAAACCACCACTGGTTTCATTCCTTATGAGCTAGTGTATGGGAAGGAAGCCCTGTTGTCCATTGAATTTGAATACAACACCTTAAGGATGGCAGCACAACTAGATCTAGATATCACAAGGGCATGACAGGAAATATTGCTCCAGTTGAATGGGTTAGATGAATTTAGGATGCAGGCCCTCCTGTAGACAGAAGTGACTCAAGTACATAGGAAAATCTAGCATGACAAGAATATAAAAGACAAACAGTGCCAAGAAGGCGATTGGGCCTTGCTGTATGATTCCTGGTACAAAGATTTCAAAGGCAAGTTAAGGACTAGATGGTTAGGGCCTTATGTAATAGAAAAGTGCCATGATAAAGGTGTTGTTCAAATAAGAACCATTGATGCAGAGGTTATCCCTTTGCTTGTAAATGGGTATAGATTAAAAATCTACAAAAATCCCTTATCAAAGTAGGAAGATAAGAATAGCATATAGAGGACAATAGGACCTACAAAAACTATGTTTTACTTCACCCATCTCATATCCTCCATTATCCCCCTAGTATTCCATCTATACTCCACTCCAGATCATTTCAAGCAGTTCTGTGTTTTCTACAGGATTCCCTGTAATAGTACAGGAGTTTCTTGTAGGAATTACAGGAGGCCTTGAAAACTACAGGAAGAGCAGTCCAATGGCAAGGTGGTGACATAAGCCTGTGTTTGAATGTAAAAAAAAAAACCATCTTCCTCACCACACCTCACCAAATACCTTTCATAACCATGTCGCCCCTGTATCCATCAAAGAAATCAAGTTCAAAGAAAAAAAGAGAATTAAAAAAAAGAAGGAAAGAAGAGGCATACCAAAAGAAGCATCCCTCACCTGCCATTCCATAACCCCATCTTCCACTCATTTCAACACCCCTTCTACTTCAAAGCTGAGGAAAATTGTGAAAGTTTAAGGAAAATGCAACTACAAGACATCTTGTAGACATCCTGTAGGAAATCTTGTAGCGGCCTATCCCACAAAAGAGACCACAGAAACTGCAGCCATCTTTAGCACAGGGACTACAAGGATGAGAAATCTCCTCCAGAGCTCAATAGCAGCAGGAAGATTAGCAACAACAAGGTCCAGCACTTGTACATCATCAAAGGAACAAGTCATCAGAAGAGGAAATATACAGTTGAAAATATGCAGCTCGAAAAGAATATCAAATTGGCACCACTCTCCAGCATGCATCATCAACGAAGCAAAGGACCCATAGGTATGTCATCTTACCAATACTCCCTCATAAGTACAATATGATTAAACTGTAGGAATAATGTGGGAGTTGATTTTATAAGTGAAGGTGGCCAGTTAACTTGGCCACCCTCTATCAGATAACGAAAAGAAAATGGTTAGTCCACTACACACATGGCAAGGTCAAATTAGAGGAAAAAGGGGAATTAATCCAAAAATGGTTAATTTACAGAGAATAAGAGTGGGAGATGATTACGAGGTAAGGTGATATGATGAACTGGTAGTGGGACCAACGGTCCAAAAGAAGGTACTCATACTTGGTCAGCCAGCACATCACCCAACAAATCATCCATAAATAGAAATAAACATTGACTCCCATACGAAGAAGGCAGAGGCAACTTCAAGGATTCATCGAAAGAAAAGGTTACTCTCGAAATTCCTGAAATAGCACCTACAGGAAACAGTCAGCACCTACAGCAAGCATGAAACCTACAAGATACAGGGAGATTAGCATACAGAGCTATTAGTGGACACTAAAGGCAATCGATTCAAGATTTATCATCACAGCACATAGCAAAGGGAGGTAGGTTCCATACCTTCTATGTTTTTCATTTAAAAAGAAGGATTCCTCACTTCGATTAATAATTTGTAGCGCATATAAGGATAGAAAGATTGCTTTGAAGGTCAATAAAGGTTAAACTCCAAAACTTCCTCACCTACCAGAATTCTTGAACTGTATCCACCCAAACCTCAAGAATTGCCAGGAAATATGACAGGAGGTTTCAATAAAACAGAACCCACCAACACAGAAAGAATCCACCAGCATCCTCATGTGGTGGAAATTGTTACAAGGCATCAATGGATGGGGTTATTTGAGAAGGTGAGAGGATATGATGATGATGTGGCCATAGAATTTTCCATGTCTCTCATACCCCTCACTAGATCCAGTGCCACTGCTATAGTGAAGGGTTTGTCAGTAGCAATTACCCCTGAGGTTATAAGCAGGGTAACTACACTCCCCCTAGGGTTGCAATGGAGGAAAGAAGACAAGACTAACAACACTCTTGCAAAGAAAGGGTTTTTCTTGGAGGGAGAAGAACCAATGGAAGATAAGAATGGGGTTAGAAGGGAAAGCATTCCATACCCTTGGAATGAAGTCAATTACCACATCATCAAATATATTTCGTGTGAAGGTAGATACAGTGTAGTGTATGGATACCACTTCAGACTCCTCCAAGAACTGAGATTTGGAGAGAACACACCTCTTCATAACAGGCTTAGCATACCTTATTTTCTCTTACAATCAATGATAGATATGAGCATCAAGGTACAAGAAGGGAAACATCAGCAGCTAGCACACCATGGGTTGATCAAACTCCTCCTGGAAGATGCCCTAAACAACTTAAGAATCCCCATTACATGGTCAACATTTACAGACATACAGGAAGAAGGTGCAATTCGAGAAATTGAGTATGACAGAAGCCCTACTTCTAGTAAGGGAGAAGAAGAAATAGAGGAGGAAAATGAAGAAGAAACAGATGAGAAAAATGAAGAAATAGAAGATGACAAAGAGGAAGAATCAGAGAATGGAAAATAAGAAGACAAAGAGGATGGAGAAGAAGATGAAAAAGAGGATGAAGTACAGAAGGATGAACACAATTCTGAAACACAGAGCAGGGAAGAAGAAGAATCACCAAGAGTGTCTCCAAAGCCTACAGAGAAAGAGGCAATTTCTACTCTAACTACCCTAAGTACACCTGTCAAATCGAAGGGAAAGAGTCAAAGACAAACTCCACTTTGCTTCAAGACAAGGAAGAGCGCCAGGATTAGACAAGGGAGACCTCAAACCCCTACCAAAACTCCAATTGTCATAGAGGACTCACTAAAACAACTAGAGAAGTCAGTCCCTCTAGGGAAGAAGGAAGGGGAAGGAACATCAAAAAAAGCCTCTCCCAAGCCTCCAATCATCTATGTTATGAAGCATGTCACCAGGTCAACCTCAACAAAAGGAAAAGGTCTCCTACAAGAGACACAGCTAGACCTATAGGAAGCCGAACAATCCTACAGGAAACCCTGTCAAACCTACAGGAAACACAGAAAAGAGACCAGGAAGGAATTACTCAAGAAAAAATAGAGGAAGAGGCCCAGGAACTAAAGGAACCTAGCCCACAGCCAAACCTCAGCTCCTACTACAGATTCATTGAAGGAGGTAGGGTGATACCACAAAAATTTTCCATTCCTCTATTCTTTAAACTTGAAAAAGAGAGGACAAGGACACATAGGTGGATGCAAATTGCCAAATCAAAAGGGGTAGAGGATGTAGGCCACATGGAAGAAAAATTGCAAGAAATGGGTAGAGAACTAAGTAGCATAAGGGACAGGGAAACAATAATGAAATCTTAGTTAGAGGCCAAGAACACATGGCAAAGGAAGCAATTATGGCTAGTTTATCCATGGAGGCAATCCAATGCAGGATGCCAGCAAAGTCATATGCCTTATACCTCAAGGAGCAATGGCTAAAATTCCAGATAAAGACCCTAGCACACAGAGGAATTATGCCTTTCCAAGATTACAGACAATTCATTGACCTCTATGATCAAAGCACCCTGGAGGATAGAGCAAATATATCTGAGTTCCACCTACACAATTTGGCTTTGACGGATTTAAATGTGTGGGACCCAAATCCAAAGCTAGGGGACTTGCAATTAATTGCCTTGGCACCTTGGATGAGTCATGAGGAGGCTAGAGCTATAGAAATGAAAAAGGTATTGGCAAAAGAAGAAGCAGAACCCCTTATGATTAGAGCAGAACAGTCTAACCCAATGGTTGTCATCAACGCTCACAACCTCATTGCAAATGATCCTAAGCTTGCACTAAGATACCTTGTTGTAGAAGAACAAGCAGTCACTCATTTTGAAGACATGCTAAGATTTCTAGCAGATGACAGCCAGCACACCTGCCAAAGGAGATGGAACACCTTACCCTACAGCCTAAAAATCAGAGAATATCATTCTCCTGACATAATGAGAGATGCACTAAATAGAACCCCAATGTATAAGAAAGCATTACAAAGACTCAAAGTCAATTGGATTGGCTTGAAGCTCAGTCCACCATTGCTTTTAGGTATGTTGGAAGGAAGAAAAGAAGAAGAAGAAAGAAAACAGTGGGAGGAGATAGAGAAGAATGCAGGGTTTTATTCATAGGAGGAGGAGACTACAATAGAAGCATGGAATGTCAAGGATGCCACCAAAGCAATGAAGTACATGGACATAGATTGAGTTGCTCAGAGGATGAGAAACACTTTTAGTAGGGGGTGATGATGAGGCTCATCAATGGGTAAAATATATGGACCTTAATGCACCTCCATCTTACTAAAATCAACTCTTCTCATAATTCTTTACATGTTTTAATTATATTTTTCTTAATGAGATGAGTAAAAGTAAGATGTCATGTCTAGTGGTCTAATGTGCATTGATTGCATGTTTTGGGAGAAAATTGTGGCTAATTTGTAGAAATTTTCAATAATATGACACATATTCACAGAGATTATCCTGATTATACACTTATAAGCGGAACATGCATAATACATAACCTCCTCTACGTTGATCATCAATTTAGAGAAGCAGAAACATTCACAGGCACACATAGAAGCATCAATCAAACTCATTAACACAGTATGTATCCCGGGGAAAGCATCTCGCTAAAAACCCCACACTATTTGTATATTATATTGATTGAATCATGTAACATTACAAAGTAAAATGCTTATCACAAGAAATCCAGTACCAGCTCCACATGTTACACACAATACAGCTCAGATCTGATCTCCAAATCTATTCCACTGCTTGCCTGCCTCTCCAGCTCAATACCTGCTCAAGAACTTATGAAAATGGCTTACCAAACTCGTATTTGACCTGCAAATAATCACTCACACTCTGTTGGACGTGAGCACAGGCTACAATTCTTGATATTGGCCAATTCATTGGCATACTCAATCCCTTTGATTGTGCAAATCATCATGCACAACTATAGTCACAACTGATAGCAATCTGATCCTCTAACACCTGTCCCTGTTGAATTGAACATGCACTGACATGCAACTGAGTTAATTGATGTATTCTATAGTTGCATTATGAGTTAATAACTTGTGAATTAGTTAATAAATAATTCACCCAACTCATCTCTAGTCTATTTGCCAGTTAAACTAAATACAACTAGTTTAACAAAGCTAAATTGAACACAACTCCATCAACTGCACCTCCAGTCCACTAAACTCAACTCACTTGAGTTCTAACTGAAGTCCTACATGCAAATATTAGTCATCCCATAGGTAACCACGTATTTCCTTCTAGGATCTGCATGTACCACATTCGTAGCTCAACCTGAAGTGCTCCAAGAGAATAAGATCAAGTTTATAGTCCAAATATTATTATGAGACAATAATATTTGACTTTTCTATTTTTGACAGCCAGTCTAAAAATAGAATTTTATCACTCACACTGTGATCACTCACACTGTGGTCACCCACATTGTCATCATCCACACTGTGATCATCCACACTGTGATCAAAAATAGAACTTGCGCCATAATTTGCCTGCGGGCCCACTTAGTGAAGGCGACTCTTTTCACTAAGCTCCATCATCTTGTTGCATTCTCAACAAGCATTTCTTGTTGCACACTTTTCAACACTCCCTCTCAACAAGAAAGGCTTCCTCTCAAACCCGATCCTGTAACTCTGGAATGTTCTCCATGCAACACATCTGGCCAGTCCACTTGCTCTGTCATCAAAGTCTCTGACTGCTATTGCCTCTGTCGACTGAAACTATGCATCTCTGTGCTCTTCAGTATCTGACTACTCTAGCCTCTATCACTTTGATCTCTGACTGCATCCGTGCTGTTGCTGGTTCTATCTCCCAGCATTGCATCTGCACTGCACCTCCCAACTAACCTCCCTGTTGGGCTAGAAACACCCTATGATGCTGAAGCTCTACATGTTGCTGACAAGTGCTCCCTCTCTGACATCTGCGCTACTGCAACATCTCCATGCATCTCGCACCATTGCACACCTCTCTGTGCCACCTAGCACTGTGCAAAACACTTGTGCCTCTCACATTGTTGCAGCCTGCTAGCTATGCGCTGTCCTGGGATTCCCTGCACTGTCGCTCTCTCTGCCGCTCCACCTGCATCTGTCTCTACCCAATCAGTCAGTTCCTGCTACTACACATCTGGGGCTCCCGTAGCAAGGTCTCATCCAAGAGGTTGGGTACCTCAAGGATCCTGCCCCTCCTCCTTGGGACAATCAATCCACATCACCCCACCTCCTACCTGGAGGTATGGCTGCATGCCATCCCTCAGCCCTCCTAGCTTGAAGTTTCCCCCTACTGGAGGTCTCTGCATGAGTAGATGTCTCTACTTGATCTCCTCTCAGCTTCCCTTGTTGTGGCTCCTCCACAACCTCCTGAAGCTGTTGCACCAATCGTGGCTCCTCCACAATCGTCTGAGACTTCTTCTGGCTCTGCATGTTGAGAGGTAATATACGCTCCCTCTCAACCACCAAGTCTCCATCAGTTGCCTCGCTGCTCAAGGCTTTGCATGCATCTTGAACCTCAAGAGCATACAGGTTCTTGACCCGTGAACCAATCTGCTTCACTTGTCTAATCATGATGTGTCTAAGGAAAACCTTTCCCTTACTGAAGACTACATCATAGCCTCTGTCTTCCAGCATCGCGATCGACACCAAGTTTCTCTTCAGCCCTGGTACATACTTGACATCGGTCAAGGTAAGGCGAGCTCCATGCTCCCTCTGAAAAATAACCGTGCCTACACCTAAGACACTATACTTCTCATCATTATCCATCCCTATGAGTATCTGGAGATCTTTCTCCTCCAAAGTACTGAACAAACTTTTGTCACCGGTCATGTGGAAAGAAGCTCCACTGTCAAGAAACCAACCACTTCCCATCATGGATGAAACCATGCATGCGAAGAGTGCGAAATCCAACTCAAACTGTGAAGCAAGTGCCTCACCTTCGCCTTGTCGACCTTCTTCCCATCATTGGAAGAATTGGATTCAAAAAGAGAAACCTTCCCCTTCCCCTTCTTTGCCTTACTTGCTAAGGCACAGTTCTCCTCATCCTGCATGGATGAAGAACTGTCTCTGGTGCTCCATCTAATCTCCTCCTGCACAAGATCCGACCAAAGTCTCTCCCATCCTGGCAGTTTTTCCCTTCCATTCACTGATTCCTGGTAGCTATGCCAACTCTTAGGAAGGTCAAGGAATCCTAGACTCACCATCTGTTGTGGGGAAAAATGCCTATGCAGGACGATCCTATCCACCTAAGGTGTGACAGTGCCTTAGCAACAAACAGAGACAGCTATTCTAGTATTCTTCCTTTATGAATTAAGAATGAAGAGAGAGATGGATGGACTAACCGGTGTCTTCCGTTTGTCCCTCGATCCGGCTTCTCTTCTCTTGGAGAGTTCCCAGCTACTTGCCTTCTCGCTCGCCCAGCTTCAAGAGGTTTCTGCAAGATCACAAGAAGAGAACACTACACAAGACATGGATTCATATTCATAACTAGTTCAGGATTAGAAATAAACTAAACATACTAATGCAATCATACATCAAAAATACATCAGTATATAGGAGAAACCAAGATAGCTTTATTGATGAATAACAAGGTTCAGGAAGAGATACAACCCAGAGGGCTCCAATCCAGCATCTCCTTCCCAGCAAATGGTATTCCTATCTTCACCCCCTTCAAAGCATTAAGCATCCAATGATTCCAATCTCAAACCAATAGCAATTCTTTGCAATAACAAAATTCCAGCCTCTAGATCTCATGGAGGAGAGATCCATATATAGATGTTTGGAGAGAGGATGAGTCAGCTTGAGATCTGACTAGTGTCCTCTCCCTCTATCAGTTCTTGATTCCACTTGGAGGTTCTTGCTTCCACTTGGAGATTTGGAACCTCTTACTCATCACTAGTCGAATTCCCTGAGGCAAGTGTCATTTTGGAATCTTCCTGGGTTTTGACACCTTGAGAAATGAACTTGCCACATGTCCACTCTCGCTCAGCGCAGGTAGCCAGTGTTCCCTTTGACATTCAACGCAGGTAGCCAGTGGAGCCACTGAATTGATCCTGAATTGACTTGTTTTTGAGCAGTTTCTGGTGGAGAACTTCTGTGAATTGTTGTGGTTTGTTAGCCTTGTTCCTCTAGGGGTAGGAACAACATGTTTAGGGACTTTGGATCCCTTAGATTATGGACATTTCATGCTCAATGCTGTAAGGCACAAAAATGTCTATAACAGTTGCCCCCTAAAGTATGAGGCCGTTTATCGGGTGAAATGCTTTATCAGGGGGATCCGAAGTTCATCCAATGCTGGGAGGAGACCTGTAATAAGATACAATACAATACATTATTTTTCATACTGCTTTCATGATCTAGCTGAGGCGGGCATTCCCATGCTCAGCTTTATAAATCCATTTTTCTGTACATAGAACAGACAATCGTCTGATGGTAGACTGATAATTTTGATGAAATTATCATCCTTTGAGTAGGATGATTATCTGCTGCAATGATGTACATGTCAATGTCTTTATCTTTCCTGAATATATATCGCAGCTCGGATGGATGAAACTAGATCCGGGGTCTTCAAACTCGTTCGATCTTCACTCTAAGTACAGGTCGATCCATGTGAGAAATGTTCTGAAGTCGAACATGGAAAGACATCGCTTGATTATCGGTCAATGATGTAAATCGTTAACAAGCGCGAGAGGAATCACCGATAATGATAATGACCCTCAAGGTACTGCAGTACAATTCACGTGGTGTGAATAAAGGACTTGGCGTCGAACACCACGCAAAATCTTTTGGTCGAAGGTCATTGATGTATACCTGTCGCCGGAAGTGAGAAACTTGCCATTGAGGCATGCAAGCTTCAAAGTACTGAAGGGGTTGTTCCTAGATCAACTTCTTGGATAATGAGCTGATGTCGACAAGAAGTGATCCGTCAAAGGAGGGCCTTAATGAATCCCACATCAGTGACACGGAATGGAGCTAATGATTTTGATGGAGGTGAAAACGATCTGTGACATATGATTCAGGGTGGCGGTCATGAAAGGATGAAGGATAATGTATGGCAGTGGATGGGACACGGTTGACTTTTCTGAACGACTTCTCTTCAACATGTGGCGACACTGATGCGATGGATCGGTAGCATTACCCCAAATATGGATGGTATGGCGAGACCATGGATGTGACCAGTGAATGAAACAACCCAACCCGATTGTGGTACGGAGGAAAAGTGTCATGTTCAAGAGCGACTTGCTACCATCAAAGTTTTCTTTAGTTTCTCCCAATTTTTCCCCAGTCATTGCTGACCAGTACCTCTTTATTTTTTGTCAAGCTTGAGGAGGATAACATATGCTTGTTCTATAACCTGCCCTTCGGGCAAGCCCATCGCTATGTTTTAACGAGCCTAGCGATAGTGAAACTCGTTCTCGTCTAAAGACAAGTTTGTCGCTATTTAATGATTTTAACGAGTCTAACGACAAGGATAACTCGGTCCTTTTCATTTTTAGAGAGTCTGAAAAGGTACATAAAGTTAATTCCAAAAGTCCTTTTTTGTCATCTAATCCCTTAAGCCCGAAAAAGTATAAAACAATACAGAAGGGATGAGTTTTCGATAGTTTTAACGAGCCGAACAAAACAAGCGCTCGATCTTTTTGTGCAATAATCCCTCAGGTCCAAAAAGATTAAAATCTAGAGGAGGGATAGCTCTTCCGGTCGCTTTAACGAGCTGGAAGGCCAAAACTCGGCAATCTTTTCATATTTTACGAGTCAGATGAAAAGAGCTTAAAGAAGACTCGTCTTTTGAGGAACGAGTGATAAACAGAGTTAGCAGCTAATTCCAGGTACATGTTGGAATTTTCCAATCACGGCAGTGTCACAAGGATGGCTAGGTGAAATCACTCTTCGCAGCTGTTCCTCAAAATGGGTAAACAATCATATGGAGGTGAACGATCGGCCAAATGAAAAGTGGAGGTGATGGTGCAAACACGACCAAGGCTTTAATGGCTGATGATATTACATTCACAGTGGTTATTTACCGGGATAGTTCATTTTTTAATGAGCTTAAACGCGGGTGGAAACATTTGCTCAATCTTATGTTTATTTTTTAACGAGCATGAACTATGTGCTAAAACTGCTTGGATCTTGCGTTTATTTTTTAACGAGCATGAACTGTGTGCTAAAACTGCTCGATAAGTTTGCATGCCCCCAGCATAACAACGCAAATCGAGGTGCATGCCCCCTAAGCTTCATTGCATTCAACTCGGTGGTTGGAATGAAGGTTTACCTTTGAGATTTGGAAAGGGGATTGTTTCATTTTTTAATGAGGTTGACATAGTAAAAGAACTATCCTCATGACTCATTGTTTCATTTTTTAACGAGGTTGACACGAGATAAGAACCGTCCTCAGAGCCCACTGTATTTACAGTATTTCTATTAGGGCGATGATCCACGCTGACAAAATGTTTAGGAATCTTCCGAATCCATTAGATATAGAAGATTTCATATTGTAGGTTTCCACTGTGGCCACTTCCGCCAGATTACTTGCAGGCGGTAGGGCAAAAGTACCCATTAAGGCAGGGTCTTTTAGGAGACCTACTCCAATATTTTGAAGCGAATGATTGCTTCCATGGATCATTGGAATGCTTCCCGTAACTTGTGAACTGTCGGGGAGGAAAGTTTGTTGGTCGACGACTGTAATTCCTCCTTGAAAGGAAATGCAATCTTCCTGAAGTAGGTCAACACAAATGTAGCCATGGCATATATCCAGGGCCTTCCCAGTAGGATGTTGTAATCGAGGTTTCCATCAATTACTTCAACATCAATTCCTACTGTTTTGCCCCCTAGTTCAACTTGCAAGTTACTTAAAATCCCGTATGGAGTGTATGATCGTCCATCAAATGCTTTTAACGTCGTTGACGATCTCGACAAGGGTGGTGAGCCTAAATTCTTCCAGCAACTCATTGACATAATACACGTAGATTCCCCCTCATCAATAATTGTTCGATGAACAGTTTTGTTGAGGGCTTTCACTTGAATAAGGAAAGCTATTTGAGCTGGTAACTGAGGGTCATATCCTTTATGATCAAAGGCCACAAGATTGGAGTCCATTGGGTCAATTTCACCTATTGCTGATAATAAAGCTTGCTCTTGGGAGAGGCAATTTTGCGGTACCTCAAGCGTCGACATAGCGGACGGCGATTGGGCCAGGTCCTCTATTATATTATAATTCTGTGCTATTTTTGCACGAGGATTAAATGTCGACTTGTACACTACTCCCTTTGGCGACTTTATCATTTGTTCAGGAATGGTGGGTGGCACAACTTTGGTCAAAGTTGTTGTCGAACTACTAGGTTGTTCATTAGCCTTGTTATTCGACACCTGTGGATTCCCGTAATCTTTATTCCTTGCCAAAGCATCATTTTGCTGCTTTGAGATAGACAACATAAGCACTTGGGATCGGGAAGCATTTTGATTAGCAACCAGTTTGGTACCCGGGCTTGGAAACGGATCAGTCAATACTGCTGAGGTTTTTGAACTCTTAAAGAGTTTCTTAACTTCAGCTATATGTGGACAATCTCTCGTCCAATGATCCTCATCGCATATATGACACCCCGCAGGGGGTTTCCTTTTTCTCCCTTTCTTTTTCTTCTTGCCCCCTGGTTGCTTCAGTTGTTTGCCTTGTCGGTCGACGCGACATTTACTTCTGAGGCAAGAAGTTCCTCATTTGCATTTTGACTGGAAATCTTACGGGCCCTTTTAGATGTAGCCTTTGTCGATTTTGTGTCTGTCGTGCCAATCACGCCATCGATGGCATGAGAGTCATTGTTTGATTTAGGAGGAGGAGGAATTGAGAATTCCGATCTAGGGGCGTCAGGTATTTTGTCTTAGAGCGTGCCAGACTGAGTATAGACCAAGTCCAGATATTGCACACGAGCGATGACTTGCTCTTCCGTTACGACTCCCCCCTTTGCCACATCTTCCGTGATTGTAGGAAGTAAGGATTTGATAAACCATTCATCTAATAGCTGATCGGGAACGTACGTTTTTACCATCCTACGACGACGTCACCACTCATGTATATGATCAGATATGTGAGTGGCCGTTGTCTGTTTGAAGTTGGTTACGAGTTCCGTTCCCGTTTCATACCTTATCGGTAATTGAAAATGGGTTAAGAAAGTCGTGGCTAAGGTACTGAAGTTGTTGAACGAAGCTCTAGGCAATTCAATATACCATTTTGCCGCTAGACTAGTTAACGTCCTCTGAAAAAGGCGAAGCCTAATCGAATCATCGTTTAGGGTGTTTGATGAACACCACAGATGAAATGTCATCACATGATTCGATGGATCTTCACCCGGATTTCCATTAAATTTAGGAATATCTGACGGAAGTTTATGCGGAATTGCTGGCCACCAAGGGGCATAAGCAATTGGATCATTCGTCAGCCGGTTTAGATATGGTAATTCTAGAGTTGCTACAAAGGGCAATTGTTGATTCAGGTTAGGTGAAGCATACCCATGATAAGATGGAATCGCCTGAGCAGTGGGTCTTTGCATACCAGCATAATGTATTTGATGCTGGCAACTTTGACAAGGTTGATGGGCATAACCATTATTATATGGTTGTTGATTACCGCTTTGGAAATGCGATTGCCCATTACTTACAAAGACTTGTTGCTCAGGTCCTTGATATGATTGCTAGAATGGGGGTTGTTGAGTTTGAACCAGCTCTGGTTGTTGAACCATTTGCTGTTGACCAATACTGGATGATTGAACAAGATGAGGAGTCACAGTACTTGTTTGATCTTGAGTCGCTCCAGATAAGGAGGCACTAACCTGAGGTTGTAATTGAGTCGTTGAGACAAGAGGCTGTTGTATTGCAACCTGAGGCTGTTGGGGTTGACATACAACAGGTAGCGCTTGTACTTGCGACGCAATCACCATAGCAGGTATAGTGGGAATATTCGACACAGGGTGGACTGGTTGCATTGAATATACAACCCTTGGTTGTTGAGGCAGTATTGGTATCCAACTGCTGGATGTAATTCCAGTTTGACCTGAATTTTGTTGTAAACTCCCATATGGTTGTTCTCCGGGAGGGAAAATGAAAAGGCATACTGCCCTCCATATGGTGGCAATCCAGTACTTAAAGGGTAGATTGGCCTTTGAAGACACATTGGATCAATTTGTTGAGTTTCAACATAAGAAATACCAGATGATAATCCGGATGAAGAAATAGGAACTAACCATGTCGTCGAAACAGTCTCTGGTTGGACTCCAGCTTGTTGTTGACAATTTGCCGGGACAGATGGTATACCAGCGAACATCGTTGGAGTAGTAGCAGGAGGCTCTGCCGCTGCTGCGTCGGATGACACAGTCCTGGATGTCGACGGTTGTTCAGACATATTTAGTCTATCCAAAAGATTTTCTAGCGATTCTACAAGAACTTACGATGAAAAGAGACTAACTTCGAAGATCAACGAGGGAATGATGATGATTATTCCGTTTAAAATAAATTTTAACGACGCTTGGACACAACTTGCTTTTTCACTTTTAAAGAGTCGAGAAAAAGCTAAAGATGACTTTAGTCTCCTTCGATGTTTTAACAAGCCCGAAGTGACAAATGCTCGGATGGACTTTTTCCGTTATAGAGTCTGAAAAAGGCCAAAAGGAACTGCTCTGGAGTTCTAGGTAGAGGGTGTGCCAAACTTTTCGCAAAACCACAGAATAATTTTTAAGGTACGGGCGGTCGATCTTCCTGAATGCTGTGTTCAGTGCATTGCGATCAGTAGGGCGGCCGACACGGCTTCCTAAGGATAAAGGTTTTATGCCTATAGGGGTCTCCCAATATATACGCGACGGTACGTGGGAGCACAATCCGTACTGGCGCTATCATCTCTCAGGAGGAATCACCCACCATCAACGAGATCGACAGTCACCAGGCTTTACGACGTCGGAACACGTCTCTAGCCTAGACCTCTATGTTGTGCGTTATGTTGCAAAGCGTTGTTAAGTTCATTCAATTTATTTTAGGTTGATCTTTTTAGAAGTTTGCCTTTCAAGGTTCACCACGAGATGTATGATACAATTCTTAAATGCAGTCTAAAGATGATAAGCAAGCTTTATATCTTTTCAACTTTGAAAATCCTAGCTACTAAGGGAAAAGAAAGACACCATCTTTTCTCAAAGAGCAATCAGCACACTCTAATGCACTTTTCCTAAATCAAACATGCAAACTATCAAGATGCAAATGCACAATGCAGGTGTTTGTTTTCCGCTTTCTTAGTATTGATGCCTACACAGAAAGCTTTTTGTACAACTTTTGAATTTGCTTTTAAATGACAAACACAAACAAGTTTACTTTTTCGAAATCAGAAAGGGTAGAAGAGATTACAACACTTAACGATTTTCGAAATGAATACTTGTTTCGACACTTAAAAGAGACAAACTCAAACCAATAAGCAAGAGTAAATGTATAATCAACTGCAAACAGCCAATGAACTCTCTTCTAAGATCACAATCAACAGATCTGAATCAAGGGCTACAGGATGACTATTTCACTTATGCAAAGGAAAACTGTAAATGACGCCACAAACACATAAAAACACTCACATTATTTTTGTACAAAAGGAGGTGAAATTTAAGTAGAGAAAAGGAGTTATCAGACTGGTACCTATGCTGGTTACAGGCTGCAAAAATCAGAGATCAAAACAAGGCAAAACAGAGCAAAGAACCCCAGCTGCACAAGGCCAAACTGGATCAGCGCAACCTCAACACAGGGGTTTTGACATTCAGCGCAGGTAGCCTTCACGGGACCTGCGTTGAAATGCAGAACCTCTTCACAGGGGTCGCGCTGAAGGAGAAACGAGAGTTTCTCACTGGGTTCTGGGTCACAGATTGCTGATTAATCTACAGTTTCAGGCCAAATCAAAGCAACAAGCAAGGTGCAATCAAAGGGATGCTTTAAGGGAGTACTAAGATCTATCACAAAGGATCATCAAATCATTTGTGAGTCCATTGTTTAGATCATAGACAAATCCAGTGGTTGGATCAAAGCAGCAACTGTCTACTTTGCATCTGAGAATAGCAGATGCAGTTCGATTGTTGCTATTGAGACTATGAAACAAACAATGATGGAAACACAAATAAAATGACTAAACAGATCTCCCCGGTGGAGTCGCCAATTTGTTGTGGGGAAAAATGCCTATGCAGGACGATCCTATCCACCTAAGGTGTGACAGTGCCTTAGCAACAAACAGAGACAGCTATTCTAGTATTCTTCCTTTATAAATTAAGAATGAAGAGAGAGATGGATGGACTAGTCGGTGTCTTCCGTTTGTCCCTCGATCCGGCTTCTCTTCTCTTGGAGAGTTCCCAGCTACTTGCCTTCTCGCTCGCCCAGCTTCAAGAGGTTTCTGCAAGATCACAAGAAGAGAACACTACATAAGACATGGATTCATATTCATAACTAGTTCAGGATTAGAAATAAACTAAACATACTAATGCAATCATACATCAAAAATACATCAGTATATAGGAGAAACCAAGATAGCTTTATTGATGAATAACAAGGTTCAGGAAGAGATACAACCCAGAGGGCTCCAATCTAGCATCTCCTTCCCAGCAAATGGAATTCCTATCTTCACCCCCTTCAAAGCATTAAGCATCCAATGATTCCAATCTCAAACCAACAACAATTCTTTGCAATAACAAAATTCCAGCCTCTAGATCTCATGGAGGAGAGATCCATATATAGATGTTTGGAGAGAGGATGAGTCAGCTTGAGATCTGACTAGTGTCCTCTCCCTCTATCAGTTCTTGATTCCACTTGGAGGTTCTTGCTTCCACTTGGAGATTTGGAACCTCTTACTCATCACTAGTCGAATTCCCTGAGGCAAGTGTCATTTTGGAATCTTCCTGGGTTTTGACACCTTGAGAAATGAACTTGCCACATGTCCACTCTCACTCAGCGCAGGTAGCCAGTGTTCCCTTTGACATTCAGCGCAGGTAGCCAGTGGAGCCACTGAATTGATCCTGAATTGACTTGTTTTTGAGCATTTTCTGGTGGAGAACTTCTGTGAATTGTTGTGGTTTGTTAGCCTTGTTCCTCTAGGGGTAGGAACAACATGTTTAGGGACTTTGGATCCCTTAGATTATGGACATTTCATGCTCAATGTTGTAAGGCACAAAAATGTTTATAACACCATCCTCATCCGACAGTCACCCCCACACTTCCCAGCTCATCCCGGCATTGGGTGAACTTCGTGAGATACTGGGGCATATTGTCTCCATTCTGACACATAATGTTTCTGAGTTTTATCTCTTGCTTTGGAATTAAATTCGAATTCCACCAGCTCAAAAACTCAACCACTTCCGATCTAGAATTCGTGAGAACAAAGTATTTCTTGTACAGAGATTGACTGTCTGGGCATTCACCGGATATCTCACCTTCCAAAAGAAGGATGAATCCAGAGGCTACCTGGCCCGATTACAGACTCTGCCTGAAGAAATAAAATGTAAACACTTTCTGAATAATAGATCCGATGATCAATCCTCGCTTGATATCCTGTAAAAATCTCTTCTACAAATCAAGCAGCTCCGATACCATGTAGAAACTTTTTCTACAAGTCATCTAGCTCCAATACCATTTAGAAATTTTGAATAATATGACAAATATTCACAGAGATTATCCTGATTATACACTTATAAGCGGAACATGCATAATACATAACCTCCTCTATGTTGATCATCAATTTACAGAAGTAGAAACATTCACAGGCACACATAGAAGCATCAATCAAACTCATTAACACAGTATGTATCCCGGGGAAAGCGTCTCGCTAAAAACCCCACACTATCTGTATATTATATTGATTGAATCATGTAACATTACAAAGTACAATGCTTGTCACAAGCAATCCAGTACCAGCTCCACCTGTTACACACAATACAGCTCAGATCTGATCTCCAAATCTATTCCATTGCTTGCCTGCCTCTCCAGCTCAATACCTGCTCAAGAACTGATGAGAATGGCTTACCAAACTCGTATTTGACCTGCAAATAATCACTCACACTCTGTTGGACGTGAGCATAGGCTACAATTCTTGATATTGGCCAATTCATTGGCATACTCAATCCCTCTGATTGTGCAAATCATCATGCACAACTATAGTCACAACTGATAGCAATCTGATCCTCTAACACTTGTCCCTGCTGAACTGAACATGCACTGACATGCAACTGAGTTAACTGATGTATTCTATAGTTGCATTATGAGTTAATAACTTGAGAATTAGTTAACAACTAATTCACCCAACTCATCTCTAGTCTATTTGCCAGTTAGACTAAATACAACTAGTTTAACAAAGCTAAATTGAACACAACTCCATCAACTACACCTCCAGTCCACTAAACTCAACTCACTTGAGTTCTAACTGAAGTCCTGCATGCAAATATTAGTCATCCCATAGGTAACCACATATTTTTTTCTGGGATCTGCATGTACCACATCCGTAGCTCAACCTGAAGTGCTCCAAGAGAATAAGATCAAGTTTATAGTCCAAATATTATTATGAGACAATAATATTTGACTTTTCTATTTTTGACAGCCAGTCTAAAAATAGACTTTGATCACTCACACTGTGATCACCCACACTGTGATCACCCACACTGTGATCATCCACACTATGATCAAAAATAGAACTTGCGCCATAATTTGCCTGCGGGCCCACTTAGTGAAGGCGACTCTTTTCACTAAGCTCCATCATCTTGTTGCATTCTCAACAAGCATTTATTGTTGCACACTTTTCAACATATTTAAGGTGCAGGAACTAAAATGAGACAAGCAGGAGAGATTATAGGAGATAGGATCTCCCTCCTTAACTCCTCACTCACTCGAAGATCCCTCAATCAAATCACACCAACTCGGAGTTGCAAGCAGCCGAGTCATGAGGATCATTGGTAGCCAAGCCAGTGACAGTTAAGAACCAGTTGATCTCAATATTAGGAGCCAAGCCTCCCTAGATTTAAGGAAGTTGTTGGCAACTTCAGTTGTATAAATAAAGAGGCCTAGAGCCTCATTAGGATTCAGATTTTTTGTGCAAGATAACTAAGCAGTTTTTGAGTTGAAGGATTGTGACCAAACACTTTTATGTATTTTTGATATGTTAATGAAAATGAGCAGCATTCCCTTGATCTAGCATTGAGTTGACTTAGAGGGTTGAAGCTCTTGGGTTAGGGCCCAACCCTAGTAGCAGAGGTTCCTCTTGTTGTATATGTATGTTTAGGCTTGTACTCATAGTTAGTTGCTACACTGATTTATGTGTTGTTAATTTGCAAGTACTGGTATGTTTTATTAGTTTGCTTCCATTTGTGGATAGTTCTAACAGTAGCATTATAGAGATAAGAAAATATTCAAAAAAGGCTAACAACAAGTGGATCTTACCTCATTTCTCCCTTCCAGGGACCATGGCTTGAGGAACATTTCCCATTCAGCCCAAAAAAGACAGAATTTTGGTTTCTTATGAAATTTAGGGTTTTTCTGCTAATTAGGTCATCATCTTTCAGTTTTAGAAGATAGGTTGCAATTGACATTTCTGATATCTTAGGTCTTGCATTGATTTCATGTTGCTTTCATAATGGTTTCAAGCATTCCCATGCATGAACTTGGAAAATGAATGATGGAAATTCTATTTTCTTCTATTTAAGTAAACCCTTCTTGTTTTGAGATGAATTTATGGATAAATGCCAACAATGATGTATATGTTGCAGGAGTTTCTACATTGTAGGAAGACCTCATATCATCAGCCTCAGCCAAACCATATCCACCCATGATCGCCAAAAGCCACTAAGGTCTCAATTCAAATTATCGTTTTACAAGGAAAACTTGCCATGCTTATTGAGCAAATCCAACCATCGTAAAGCTTTGGTTTGAGTTATGAGTGAATGCCTACCACTCCCTTGCCTTATTCCCTCCTTGCTCAACTTTTCCAAGATCCATCCCACCTTTTAAACCACTCCCTATGCTTTCAGCTTGTTCCTGTAGGAAAACAGGGGATCTTGTAGGTGAACTAGGACATCTTGTAGGAAAACCTGTAGTGGCCTGTTTTGAGCCCGAATTGTGAAAAAAGCATCACTAAAGCTAGGAGTAGACCCCTGCTTGCCTTCCAAGCCATATGAACCATTGCACTCATCTCCCTCCACACCTATCTCACCTGCCATGCAACCAATAAGGATTAGCATTTACATTTTTCAAACAAAAAGATAAAGAGAAAAAGTCTTTATATTTATTCATGCACACAATAGTTAAGTGCTTGTTTAGATCAGACTTCATGCTTAGACTAGTTAAGACCTCACATGTGTTAAATTAGAGTTCTTTTGCAAGCAAGGTATGTTAACAAATAGCTAGATGAGTTATGTTGTTTTATAGGAATTCTTTTAGTCTGTCATTACTGCAGTAAGTAGCATTTCAATTCTCTCAATTAGGGTAAAATTCTCCTCTCTAAATTGGTAATCAGACTTCTTCTAATCAATAGAAGGCTGGTTTGAGAAACCCTAGTGGTCTATCACCCCAGCTCAGCAGTGACAAAGAGTGGACCCATTACATCTATTTGTGTATACAACATTGTCACCTCCAAGTTTGTACGAACCCCAGGTTGATGAAGTAAAGTTGGTAGCCCCAGGAGTTGCAGCATCCTTGCTGCAATACTGGTGCTCATCAATCAATGCACCCCTTTATATGCATGTAATTAAAAAGGATTATGAATATGAAGATAACACAATTATCTACAAATCTTCCTCGCTGCAAAGTGAACTTCGCAAGGTATATATGAATTTGAAATGCTTAAAGTTGAATAAATAATAATTTTTATAATGTTTATTGTAAAGAAAACAAGCAAAAGTGTTACCCATTTTCATGTTTTCACTATGCATAAATCAACTCCATATAATATGCTTATTGGGTTTTTAGAGTTCTTTTGACATTGAATGAAATCTTATTTAATTACAAAGGGTTTTTCTCACAAATTTTGAAGGTAAGAATGTGATACTCATTTGAAAAACAACATCATGTAAGTCATGGGAGGGGATTTAAGCAAAAGTCAGCATCCCTCATGCAATAAGCACTAAGAGTGGTAGCCAAAGGGCTTGAATGGTTTTGATTTCTGATCATATCGAAACTTGGTCCAAATTTTACTCCTCAGCTTGTGTAGAATCACATTGGTACATAGACCAAGTATCCTCCAAAATGTGTGATGACTAATTCACATGATGAAATAACTTGGTAATAACTCCAAGTGTGAAGCTTGTAAATCTCCACAGGTAAAATTACCCTATATATTGATTATTATTCTCTTCAACATTAAACTCCACCTATTATTGTGATTTATCGAATTCATGGTGTTATGTGCAACTGTGAAGGGGTTTGTATTGATAAGGCAATGTTCATGTGTCATTTTTTTTTTTTTTTTTTTTTGGGGGGGTGGAGGGGGTTGGGTTTGTACCACATTCATTTTCATTTATACGTGCTGGGTTAGAGGTCAAACACTTCCACATGTCCCCTCTCTCTTCAGGAAAAATAAAAATTCAATTTTACTTATAGTAAAAAAATAAATAAACCACAATGAATCAGTAAGTTGTTGGAGTAATATGGGTGAGACCCAAGATCAAACAAAGAGACTACCACTATAACACCAAGAGGATATCCAAAAACCCATAATTCAGATATACTCAAAATTTATGGCTCTAGCAAGAGCGGAGACTCCAAGAGGGGGGAAGCCTACTCCTTAGGCCTTATCACAACGGGCCAAAGATGTCCCTTGTTGCACTGAGAGCTACTCTCTAGCCCACTATAGTAGAGATGTTGTAATGTAATGCAATGTCCTATAAACATTTTGACTTGATCAAAATAAAATAAAATAGAATTAAAAAATAATAGTTATAATTAACAATAAATCATTTTGACTTGGGAAAATTACATAAAACTAAAAAAAAAAGAAAAAAAAAATACAATATAAAAAACATAGAATTAATAATTGTAGCTATATTTCTAATTATAATTAACAATTAAACTAGCTTGGATCCATCCTAACTTCGCATCTACCAAGCGTCCAGAGGTACCAATCTCTTGATATCCAAACCTCTTTTAGAATTGAAGAGAGTTGATTCCTCTAGGTGCTTGGTAGATACAGAGTTAAGATGGATCTAGACTAATGATATTTAAATTTGGGTAGAAGGGAACTTATTGTAAATTTTAATAGAAGTTCTTAATCTAAAAAATAGGATACATTAAATGAAACATTTAAAAATAAGAATGTGACAGTCGCCCTTGTTTTATGTGGTTCATGGACCCAAATATTGGTGATCACTATGTCCGCGGAATATTTGTACTAGGTAGATCTTGAAGGGATCACTTCCTGTCGACTCAACCACGGAGCTTATCCCCGAGGGCATTGAGAGAATTGAACTTGTTACCTTTACCCTCCATATATCTTAGTTTAATCATATTATTGAGAGGTGTGCCTTTGTAAGTGCTTATTACAAGTGCCTAACCCATTGGGGACATCATGTGATGCACATAACATAGGTAACTAGCCCAAGGGATCAACCTTGAGACTTCTTGCATCAAGTCCAAAAACTTCACCAGTCCATGTAACAACCACACGTTAAAAGTTCATGTAATAAAGTCAATAAAGGAAAAATAAGACCAAGGTCATGGGACACATATTCTAAGTTGAATGTTGGAAAATATATCTTAGTGGGCTTCACTTGTTGTTTACTATTGCTAAGGAAATTGGCAAAGGCTTTGGAAAGGCAAAGTGGAATTAATTGGAATTTTATTTATGAAAATAAAGGAAAATAGGAGAAAATGGAGAACAAAGGTCACAGGTTTGCATGAGGAGGAATTTGAAAGAAAATAGAGGGAAAATGAAGGAACTAGAGGCATCAATGATAAAAATGCTTATGAGGATCAATTCACAGATTTTTCTAGCCATTTGTCAGTTTGGCTTTGGAATTAGCTTTAGAGAGAGAAGAGCACCAAGAGGAGGAAGCAAGCAAGAAAGCAAAGAAAATCAAAGGTAGGACAAGGAAAGCAAAGGACAAGCAAGGAAGGATTGAATCAAGCAGCTTTAGCAGGAGGCCTTGCAGGTAACATGATGCATATGTGATTTCCTAAATGAAGTGTGAAAGCATGGTGCATGCATTTGTGTATTTGGTTCATTTGTTGTCACTGGCATGGGTTTTTCCTAGTTCGACAGTGGTTTCATCCTTGCCTTGACATTTCCAAATAGCCACAGTGTGATGGGATTCATTCTTGGTTGAGCTTTGGATTGTTGGAAGGTTTTGGATCTGGGTGAGGTGGTATCAGGAAAATCCCAAGGGTTGGGGGTGGAGATTGTTTTCTCTGGGGAGCCCTCAACAAGTGGGTGGAGACAGGAAAATTCCTCAATGAATGGTGAAGGAACTTTGAGGCATCCAAAATTGGTTTAGTTTTGTGGTCTCGGGACCGGTTTAGGTGAGATCATGGTAGTGTGAGGTTGGAGTTGGTTTAACCTTTGGATTCCCTTAGTTGTTTATGTCTTGGTTTATCCCATGAGATCCCACATTCACAATTGGAATATGGCATCAGTCTGATTGAATGAAAGAAAGATTTGGTTCAGCCCAATCTATGGTCGAGTGGTACATGGATGTCCTTAACTTGGTTGGCTTATGCATATGTTAATAAGAGCTCTTTTCCTCTTGTATTTTATGAGTGAATGTTCTTGCTATGATGTGGATTTTGTAGAAATTCCCACTGTAGATCAACAGATTATGCAATATACTAAAGCAAAATACAAGATCTACTTCTACAACAAACTTTGCAGAAGCTTAATCGAATATAAGCAAGATCAATGAGAACACATATAAATGAGAATGAGAATTCAATCACACATAACACAGAAGAAATAACCCGAGGAAAGCCTCAGCCTAAAACCCCAATCTCTGTATTATCATACAAGTGGAAATATGTTCGAGTTACAAAAATAATCATCTCACAAGCTATCCTGCTCTCTCTGCAATCCAACAATACAGCTCACAGACTGAATAGACACAATATATGTCCTCCTCAATCCCTCCAAGCCTCCTATTTCCTTGCGTTGTTTTTCTTGGGGTCCAGTGATGCCACATGTGTGAATTGGCCTCATCACACTCACAAAAACTGAAGAAGTAACTGCGAAATCCTCAAGGAAAGAATTCCTTCTGCATGCAAGAGATATTCACAATGGAATATTCCTGCAACTAATAATACATTGTCCCTCCATTTGATCTCAACTGGGTCTCTGTCTGAACTGACATGCATGAGTTATTTATGAGAGAATATTCAGTTATTTGAAGTGCAACAGTTACATGCATGCATGCATTAACTGACTGAACTCACAATTAATTCAACAAATTGTTTGAATGAATCTAACTGGACTTGACTCAGTTAACTGAGCCAACTAATTTCAACTCAATAATACAACTCATCCTTATCTCTTTAACTGATGGATTGTTGGGTTGTGTTATATTCTTTCCACGACTAGCCCACGTAGTTAATCGGGGGCTAGAGGGGGGGAGGTCACAGGGGGTTTGAGGCATACCCATAACCCCACTTTATGGGGTCAAAATTTTGGTTTTGGACCCTATGTTAGGTTGGGCGGACCCACCTATGGTTTTGTGCATGATTTTCGCACATGTTATTGGACGCGATGGTTTTCGGTCCATGGTATTGAATGCTTCGGCATGTATAAATATGTATTATAACATTGAAAGGAACATAACGAAAAATCAAGCTGGTAGTCCCGGTTTTGGGATCCAAGGGAAAATCTTTGTGTATATGTGTTTTATTTGATGTGTTTTAGAATTCGTATGCAAGTAATTTATGTACGGGGTTAAAACCTACATTTGGTATTAGAGTAGTTTTGGCTTCAAGGGGACGCCTTTGTTGCTGAGGGGTTTTTCTCGGGCCTGTGGTAGACCCTGTTCAGTGGGAGATCTACGAGATCGATTCTAGTGGTGAAAGAATATGGCGAGCAGTGGAAAGATAGAGATCAAGAAATTTAATGGTCAGAGTTTTGAGTTGTGGAAACTCAAGATGGAGGATCTGTTGGTGGATAAGATTAGTGGATCACGGTAGATCCGGTTACTAAACCAACAGGAGTTTCCAATGAAGAATGGAAGAAGTTGGATTGGAAGGCAAAGAGCACAATACGATTCTGTGTCTCAGATTCAGTATTGCTGAATGTATCAGGGGAAGCTACGATGAAGGCTTTGTGGGACAAGTTAGGGACTTTGTACCAATCTAAGTCTCTGGTGAATAAACTGTTCCTGCGGAAAAATCTGTATAACCTGAGGATGAAAGATGGAGACTCAGTGACAAAGCATCTGAGCACATTTAATACTGTGGTAAGTCAGTTAGCGTCTATTGATATTAAAATTTCAGATGAAGATAAATGCATCATTTTATTGTGTTCTCTACCAGATTCGTGGGATAGTCTGGTTATTGCAATAGGTAGCAAAGAAACTGCCTTACAGTTTGATGAAATAGTCTCATCCTTGCTGATGGAGGAGATGAGACGGAAAAATATGGAGAGCCAGAATGGTGATGCCTTGTCTATACGAGGACGGTCCCAGAACAGAAACAAAAATAAGTCATCGAGTGGGAGATCTAAATCTAGAGGGAGATCTAAAACTCCAAACAAATCTATAAAGGCGGTGTGTTGGAAATGCGGAAAGGAAGGGCACTACAAAAGGGACTGTAAATCTAAACCTCCTGATAAAGGAAATGGATCTGATGATACTCCTTCTATAGAGGCGAAAACCACCTCATATGAAGGTGGGGATGTGTACTTGGCATCTTCAAGTACACATGTAGATCATGACGCATGGTTGATTGACTCAGTTGCATCCTTTCACTTCACTCCCCATAGAGAGTGGTTTTGCGAGTGTGAGAAATACATTGGTGGTGATGACTTCTTGGGGGATGACAGGAAGGCTAGAATCGTTGGTCGCGGAAAAGTAAAATTGAAGTTGCAAAGTGGAAGGGTTAGAACACTTCCGGGTGTTCTGCATATTCCTGCATTGACCAGAAATCTGATTTCTGTAAGAAAGTTGGACGATGTAGGTGTAAAAACAGTGTTCGAGAAGGATACCTGCAAAATGGTTCAGGGAGCACTGGTATTGATGCGGGGAATTCGGATTGGAACTCTATACAAGCTGCAAGGTAGCACTGTTGTTGATGGGTGCAACAATTCTGTGGTTCCTGAAACTGGAGCAGAAAATCTAGTGGTCTCTGGAGAGAAGACCATGTTGTGGCATCAAAGGCTTGGACATATTGGAGAGAAAGGCCTTCGAATACTTCATGGTAAAGGTATGGTAGAAGGTATGAGTAATAGCTCTCTGGATTTTGATTTCTGTGAAAATTGTGAATATGGGAAGCAGAAATGGGTGAGTTTCCTCTATGGTGGTAAGAGGGCGAAACAGATATTAGAACTTGTGCACAGTGATGTGTTTAGACCTGTGAAGGTTCCATCACTGGGTAAGTCTATGTACTATGTATCATTTATAAGTGACTTCTCAAGGAATACATGGACATATTTCCTTAAGAAGAAATCTGAAGCTTTTGACAGGTTTAAAGAATTTAAGGCTCTCATGGAAAATCAGGCAGAGAAGAAGATAAAGGTGTTGAGGACAGATAATGGTGGAGAGTTTTGTAGCAAGGAATTTGAAGAATTCTGTAAGAAGTGTGGTATAGCACAACAGAAGACTACTCCATATACACCTCAGCAAAATGGAGTTGAAAAAAGAATGAATAAGACGTTGATGGAAAGGGAAAGAAGCATGCTTAGTGGTGCTGGGTTAGGATAGGAATTATGGGCAGAGGCGGTGGATACTGCATCTTATCTGGTCAACAAGTCTCCTTCATTAGCGTTGGAGAATAAGACTCCACAAGAGGTATGGACCGGTAAGAAACCCTCTCTTTCACATCTAAGGGTATTTAGATGTGATGCATATGTACATGTTCCAAAGGAGAAAAGAACCAAGTTGGATAGTAAATCTAAAAAGTGCATCTTTGTTGGGTATAAGGATGGTTTAAAGGGTTATAAGCTTTCTAACCTAGTAACAAGGAAGGTTGTGTACAGCCGAGATGTGGTGTTCAGAGAGGTGAAAGATGTTATTAAACATGAAGTCCAACCAACGGAACCTGAGAAGATAGAGTTTGAGCTAAAGTAGGAAGAATCAAACTCTATAGCAAAGGAGGAATCAGAAGATGAAGAGCCACAAACTCCGAGTGTGAGAAGATCAGTTTGAGAAAGAAGGCAGCCAAAAAGTTATAGTCCATCTGCTTTCTATTCAAATTTTTCTTTATCTATTACTGACGATGATCCCAGAACTATGACGGAAGTAGTAGATTCATAGGATGGAAAACTCTGGAAAGAGGCCATGGTTGATGAAATGGCATCTTTACACAAAAATGAGGCTTGGGATCTGGTGGAGTTTCCAGCTGGAAGGAAACTCATTGGCAGCAAATGGGTGTTCAATAAGAAGACAAATGCAGAAGGAAAGTTGGAGAAAAAAAAGCTCGGTTGGTAGCAAAAGGTTATTCCCAGGTGCAGGGAATTGATTTTGGTGATATTTTTTCTCTTGTTGCCAAGGTAACTTCTATTAGATTACTTTTATCTGTTGCTATTGCTTTTGATTTTGAGCTAGAACTGATGGATGTGAAGACAACATTTCTTCACGGGGATCTAGAAGAGGAAATCTACATGAAGCAACCTGAAGGCTTTGCGGTGAAGGGTAAGAAAGAAATGGTATGCAAGTTAAAGAAGTCCATGTATGGGTTAAAACAGTCACCAAGGATGTGATATCAGAAATTTGATACATTTATACGGGGACTTGGCTTCACCAGAAGCAAAGCAGATCACTGTGTGTATTTTAAATTAATTGGTGACTGTGTTATTTATCTTGTCTTGTATGTGGATGATATGTTGCTGGTTGGAAATGACAAAGAAATTATCCAAGATTTGAAGACCCAATTGTCCTCCAAATTCGACATGAAAGATCTTGGTGCTGCAAACTGTATTTTGGGCATGGAAATTAAAAGAGATCAGGCAAAGAGGAAGCTCTGGTTAAACTAGAGGAAGTATGTCGCGACAATACTGCAGAGGTTTAATATGCAGGATAGTAAACTGGTGAAGGTTCCTATTCCTGTAGGCGTGAGGTTATTTGCTAAACAGTGTCCCAAGACACAAGAAGAGGAAGAGGACATGTCCCGTGTTTCATATGCAAGTGCAGTCGGTAGCCTGATGTATGCAATAGTCTGTACTAGACCAAACATTGCACATGCAGTGGGAGTATTGAGCAGGTTTATGTCAAAACCAGGGAAGGAGCATTAGACAGCAGTGAAGCGGGTTTTCAAGTATTTGCATGGCACTAGTGATTATAGTTTGTGCTACCAAGGAAGACTAGGATTGGACAAAGTGTTGGATATCCATGGCTTTGTTGATGCAGACTAGGCTGGAGATCTGGATCAAAGAAGATCTACAAGTGGGTATGTGTTTAACCTATTTGGAGGTGCAATCAGTTGGATGAGTAAGAAACAATCTGTAGTGGCACTATCAACTACAGAGGCAGAATACATGGCAGCCACTCATGCAAGCAAGGAAGCAATTTGGTTGCAGAGATTGTGTTCAAGTATGGGGTTAGTACAAGGAGCTATAAGGATAGAGTGTGATAGCCAAAGTGCAATTTTCTTGGCAAAGAACCCTGGATATCATTCAAAGACAAAGCACATTGATGTTTAGTATCACTTTGTGAGGGATATGATAGAAGATAAAAAGGTGTTGCTGGTAAAGGTGGACACTTTGAAGAATATTGCAGATCCATTGACAAAATCTGTGAGCTTTGAGAAGTTCTCTTGGTGTAGAGAGACAATGGACATTTAAGGGCTGGAAAAATGACTAAGCTCTCTTGTGGCCCCCTGTGGAAAGAAAAGAACAAGTGGGAGAATGTTGGGTTGTGTTATATTCTTTCTACGACTAGCCCACATAGTTAATCGGGGGTTGGGGGGGGAGGTCACAAGGGGTTTGAGGCATACCCGTAACCCCACTTTATGGGGTCCGCGGCAACGCCCCAGAAAATTTTGGTTTTGGACCCTATGGTAGGTTGTGCGGACCCACCTATGGTTTTGGGGATGAATTTCGCACATTTTTTTTTGGACGCGATGGTTTTCGATACATGGTATTGGATGCTTCGGCATGTATAAATATGTATTATAACATTGAAAGGAACATAATGAAAAATCAAACTGGTAGTCCCGGTTTTGGGATCCAGGGGAAAATCTCTGTGTATATGTGTCTTGTGTGTTATGCTCTCACATTGTTTATTTTATGTGTTTTAGAATTCGCATGCAAGTAATTTATGTACGGGGTTAAAACCTACATGGATAAATTCCTCAATCAATGGAGAAACTGTTGCATGTCCCCACATAGACTTCATGTTTGATTTTCTACTACTAATTAACTCGTGGCGAATTAATTAATTATTTTACAAACAGTTGCTAAGATCAAATTCAAATTTTTACTTCTCTATTTTAGTTTAGGGATTAACTAAAATAGGAAGGTATCCCTAAAAGCTATTTATAGCAGTACTAAATTTAGCACTTCTATATTTAGCATTTCTTGTTGCTATTTTCAACACTCCCTCTCAACAAGAAAGGGATTCTCAGTAACCCCAATCCTGTGCCTATGGAACTCGAATTTTCATTTTGACAATGCCTTCGTCAAAATATCTGCATCCTATTCCTCAGTCGAAACATACAACAACAACATGATCCTTTTGACCGAACAGTCTCGAAGATGGTGATACTGGATATCAATGTGCTTGGACCTGTCATGAAAAACTGGATTCTCAGAGAGTATGATACAACTCTGATTATCGCAATACATCATGGTTGGATCCATCCTCTGACCAAACAATCTCACTAGAATCTTTTGCACCCAAATGGCCTCACATGCAGCCTAACTAGCAGCCATGTATTCAGCCTCTGCTGAGCTAAGTGCAATTGACCTCTGTTTCCTTCTGTACCAGGAAACTACAGCTAAACCAAGGTTGAAGATTCCTCAAGAAGTTCTCTTCCGGTCTAATGGACTCCCTGCCCAATCTGCATCTGTGAAGGCATGAAGATTCACTCCCTCTGTCAATCTATACCACAATCTAAACTGAGATGTGCCTCTAAGATATCTCAGCACATGCTTCGCTGCCTTCCAAAACAGCTTGGTAGGCTTAACCATAGCTTGACTCAGCTGGTTCACCGCAAAGCATAAGTCAGGTCGTGTGTTCACCAGATACATAAGTGAACCCACCAGTTGCCGATAAACAGTAGCAGCTACTACCTCACCTGAAGTAGCATCCTCCTTCCTCCAGTTCCTAGCTAGAGGAGTCTGCATGGGCTTGCACTTCTCCATGTGAAAGCGCCTGAGTATCTCATTGACATACTTGCCTTGAGATACAAATACTTCACCATCTTTCTACCCCACCTCCATGCCTAGAAAGTAGTGCATAAGACCCATGTCTTTCATTTCGAACTCTCTTGCAAGGTCCTCCTTGCAAGACTGTATCAACTGATCATCACCTGTCAAAATCAGATCATCGACATAAAGAAAAATGATCAATGGCTTACCTTCTACCATGATGTGGTAAAGGTTCACATCTACTTCACTCTTGGTGAAGCCCAACCCAGTGAAATAGTTGTCGATCCTGGTGTACCAAGCACAAGGTGCTTGCTTCAGCCCATATAGAGCCCTCTTGAGTCAGCACACATGTGACTCACGATCGAAGGTCTCGAAACCCTCTGGCTGCTCAATGTACACCTCCTCCTCAATCTTGCCATTGAGAATTCTTGTCTTCACATCCATCTGGTGGATCTTCCACACCATCTGAGTTGATAGTGCCAACATCGATCTGATAGATAAGTACCTTGCTACGGGAGCAAAGGTCTCATTGTAGTCGATCCCCTCGACCTGTGAGAAAACCTCGGGCAACAAACCTTGCCTTATGTTTCTCAACACTGCCATCAGCTGCCTGCTTTACCTTGTAAAGCCATCTGGGACTCACCACTGACTTACCCCGAGGTCTTGGGACAACATCCCACACACTGTTCTGAATGATAGAGTTGTACTCATCTACCATTCCAACAACCCAGACTCGTTGCTGCACTACCTCCTCGAATGAAGAAGGTTCGGTATCTACACACTCCCCAACCAGGGCCATGTACCCAGTGTACCACTTGGGTTACCTCCTCTGTCTGTGCTGAGAAGATCGTTGTCCCACATTCTCCCGTGCATCCAGCATCAACCTGTCAGCTTCCCTTGAGCGTTTCCGCCCATCTCTGGAAGTCTCAGCATGAGTGGATGTCTCCACTGCTGGATCCTCTGCATGCAATTTGAGCTCCCTCTCAAGTGATAATCGCATGGCTTTCTGCTCATCAAACTTCAGATCCCTGCATACCACTGTCCTCTGACTGGTAGGCAGGTACACCCGATAGTTGTGGGGTGTATCCATGTACCCCACAAGTATTCCCAACTCAGTTGTTCGATCCAGCTTCTTCCAGGCATCTTTGGTCACATGACAGTAAACTGATGATCCAAAGATTTGGAAGTGACTCACATCTGGTCGCTTCCCGAAAAAGGCCTCCATAGGTGTCTTCATTCCCGGTATATGGTGCAGGCTTCTGTTCTGCAAGTATACTGCTGTATTTCATGCCTCAGCCCACAAATGTAGTGGTAGGCTTTGGTCACGCAACATCGCTCGAGCTGCTCCCACAATCGACCTGTTCTTCCCTTTGGCCACCCCATTCTGCTGTGGGTTATGGGGTGCTGTCAAATCCCATATAATTCCTTCTACAGCGCAGAAGTCCTTAAACTGTTGGGAGACATACTCTCCACCATTGTTGCTACACAAGGCTTTTATTTTGTTTCCAAATTCTTTCTCTGCCAAGGCTTTAAACTCACAAAACCTCAAGAAGGTCTGATCCTTCTTTTGCATAAAGTAGATCCAGCATCTACGAGAAAAATCATCAATAAAAATAACATAGTACCTTTGTTTAGCAATGGAGGCAATAGAGAATGGTCCACAAACATTTGAGTGAACTCGCTCTAGGATGGCTCCAGCTCTACTGTCCCGATCCGGAAAGGAAGATTTTGCATACTTACCCAAGATACAACCTTTACATGTATTCGTCTGCTCAAGTTTTCCCTTGGGTAATCCGGTAGAAATCTGTTGCATGATCTTTAGGGCTCCATGGTGGAAGCGGCCTAGTCTTCTATGCCATAGTTCACCAACATCTCGGCTCTGCACCATCTCGGCTTTGGAACTCAATGCAACACAGTCGTCTACCTCCAGCTTGTAGAAATTCTTTACTCGAATCCCAATTCACTTGGTCTGTCCAGTACCGATATGCCTCAGAAATACCTTGCCTTTACTAAAGACTACATCATAGCCTTTATCTTCTAGCATAGCAACAGACACAAGATTCTTCTTCAGACGTGGTACATACTTTACATTAGTCAGGGTGAGGGGAGCTCCATGCTCCCTTTGAAACACAACCGTACCTTCACCTGAAACACGGTACTTTCCATCGTCGCTCATCTCGATCCTCATCTGGAGATCCTTCTCCTCCAAGGTACTGAAAAAATTCTTGTCACCTGACATGTGGAATCAAGCTCCATTGTCCAGGTACCACACACATCCCACCATGGATGAAACCATGCATGTGATAAGAGAGAAATCCAACTCAAACTATGAGGCCAGTGCCTCACCATCAGATCCCTTCGAGGAACCCTTCTTGGATTTCTTCTGTGGACAATTCGTAGCATAATGGGCCACTTCATGACAATGAAAGCATCACACTTTCGATTTGTCAAACTTCTTCCCACCATGGGAAGAACCGGATTTGGGATGGGACGTCTCCCCTTTCCCTTTCCTCACCTTACTCGCTAAGGCTAGATTTTCCTCATCATCTTCCTTCGATGAGGATCCATCTCCGGTGCTTCTTCTTATTTCCTCCTGCATCAGATCCAACCAAAGTCATTCCCAATTTGGCAGTTTTTCTCTTCCATTAACCGAGTCTTGGTAGCTATGCTAGGTCTTAGGAAGACCGAGGAGTGCAAGACTCACCATGTAATCATCAACAATCATGATCCCTACACTTCCAAGCTCATCCATGTAGGTGGTGAGCTTGTTTAGATATGTAGAGATCGTGTCGCCCTTTTCACACTTGATTTTCCGAAGCTTGTCTTTCAACGCCAGCTTCCTCTGATAGTTGCTATTCTGATATAGATCTTTCAATGTTTTCAAATAAAAAATGGTGTCTCCTTCCCAAGGAGGCTCGAGACAATGTGGTCTCGAACTCCCTCCAGGAGGATTCTCCTTGGTCTAGCCACACATTTCTTCCATTCCGCCAGTTCAATAGCATCAGTCGGCTTGGGGACTTCTTGATCAATGAAGTCCTTTAGACCGTTATCCTCCAATACTGCTTCCATGTGATCCTTCCAGTCTATATAATTCGAACTGCCATCAAGAGAATATTCGAACCTTAAACCGTTGAACGCCATTGGTGAAATTGAGATGTGATAAGAACTCAATTTCTATATTCAAGAACCACAAACTTTGAATTTCTCACTTCTTGTATACAGTTCTTCTTCTTTGATCACCTTTGCTCGGATACCATGTAGAAATTCCCACTATAGATCAACAGATTATGCAATATGCTAAAGCAAAATACAAGATCTACTTCTACAACAAACTTTGCGGAAGCTTAATCGAATATGAGCAAGATCAATGAGAACACATATAATTGAGAATGAGAATTCAATCACACATAACACAGAATAAATAACCCAGGGAAAGCCTCAGCCTAAAACCCCAATCTCTGTATTATCATACAAGTGGAAATATTTTCGAGTTACAAAAAGAACCAACTCACAAGCTATCCTATTCCCTCTGCAATCAAACAATATAGCTCACAGACTGAATAGACACAATATATGTCCTCCTCAAGCCCTCCAAGCCTCCTATTTCTTTGCGCAGTTTTTCTTGGGGTCCAGTGATGCCACATGTGTGAATTGGCCTAATCACACTCACAAAAACTGAAGAAGTAACTGCGCAATCCTCAAAGAAAGAATTCCTTCTGCATGCAAGATATATTCACAATGGAATATTCCTGCAACTGATAGTACACTGTCCCTCCATCTAATCTCAACTGGGTCTCTGTCTGAACTAACATGCATGAGTTATTTATGAGAGAATATTCAATTACCTGAAGTGCAGTAGTTACATGCATGCATGCATTAACTAACTGAACTCACAATTAATTCAACAAACTGTTTGAATTAATCTAACCAGACTTGACTTAGTTAACTGAGCCAACTAATTTCAACTTAATATTACAACTCATCCTTATCTCTTTAATTGATGGATAAATTCCTCAATCAATGGAGAAACTGTTGCATTCCCCACATAGACTTCATGTTTGATTTTCTACTACTAATTAATTAATTATTTACAAAAATCTGCTAAGATCAAATTCGAATTTTTACTTCTCTATTTTAGTTCAGGGACTAACTAAAATATGAAGGTATCCCGAAATGCTATTTATAGCATTACTAAATTTAGCACTTCTATATTTAGCATTTATTGTTGCTATTTTCAACAGTCCCTCTCAACAATAAAGGGATTATTAGTAACCCCAATGCTGTCTCTGTGGAACTCGAACTTGCATTTTGACAATTCCTTCATCAAAATATCTGCATCCTGTTCCTCAATCGAAACATACAGCAACAACATGATTCTCTTAACCACACAGTCTCGAAGATGGTGATACTAGATATCGATGTGCTTGCACCTGTTATGAAAAGATGGATTCTCATAGAGTTTGATACAACTCTGATTATCGCAGTAGACCACGGTTGGATCCATCCTCTGACCAAACAATCCCACTAGAATCTTCCGCATCCAAATGGCCTCACATGCAGCCTAACTAGCAGCCATGTATTCAGCCTCTGCTGAGCTAAGTGCAATTGACCTTTGTTTCCTGTTGTACCAGGAAATTGCAGTTGAACCAAGGTTGAAGATTCCTCCAGAAGTGCTCTTCCGGTCTGATGGACTCCCTACCCAATCTACATCTGTGAAGCCCTGAAGCTTCACTCCCTCTGTCAGTCTATACCACAATCCGAACTGAGATGTGCCTCTAAGGTATCTTAGCACATGCTTCGCTACCTTCCAAAATAGCTTGGTAGGCTGAACCATAGCTTGACTCAGTTGGTTCACCACAAAGCATAAGTCGGGTCATGTGTTCACCAGATACATAAGTGAACCCACCAGTTGCCGATAAACAGTAGCAGCTACTACCTCACCTGAAGTAGCATCCTCCTTCCTCCAGTTCCCAGCTAGAGGAGTCTGCATGGGCTTGCACTTCTCCATGTGAAAGCGCCCGAGTATCTCAGTGGCATACTTGCCTTGAGATACAAATACTTCACCATCTTTCTACCCCACCTCCATGCCTAGAAAGTAGTGCATAACACCCATGTCTTTCATTTTGAACTCTCTTGCAAGGTCCTCCTTGGAAGACTGTTTCATCTGATCATTACATGTCGAAATCAGATCATCAACATAAAGAATAATGATCAATGGCTTACCTTCTACCATGATGTGGTAAAGGTTCACATCTGCTTCACTCTTGGTGAAGCCCAACCCGATGAAATAGCTGTCGATCCTGGTGTACAAAGTACGGGGTACTTACTTTAGCCCATATAGAGCCCTCTTGAGTCGGAACACATGCAACTCATGATCGAAGGTCTCGAAATCCTCTGGCTGCTCAATGTACACCTCCTCCTCAATCTTTCCATTGAGGAATCTTGTCTTCACATCCATCTGGTGGATCTTCCACCCCATCTGAGTTGATAGTGCCAAAATCGATCTGATAGATGAGTACCTTGCTACGGGAGCAAAGGTCTCATCGTAGTCGATCCCCTCGACTTGTGAGAAACCTTGGGCAACAAACCTTCCTTATGTTTCCCAACACTGCCATCAGCTGCCTGCTTTACCTTGTAAAGCCATCTGGAACTCACCACTGACTTACCCTGAGGTCTTGGGACAACATCCCACACACTGTTCCGAATGATAGAGTTGTACTCATCTACCACGACATCAACCTAGACTGGTTGCTGCACTGCCTCCTCGAATGAAGAATGTTTGGTATCTACACACTCCCCAACTAGGGCCATGTACCCAGTGTATAGCTCGTGCGACCTCCTCTGTCTGCGCTGAGAAGATGGCCCCACATTCTCCTGTGCATCCAACATCAACCTGTCAGCTTCCCTTGAGCATTTCTGCCCATCTCTGGAAGTCTCAGCATGAGTGGATGTCTCCACTCCTGAATCCTCTGCATGCGGTTGCTCCGCATCAATCTGAGGCTCCTCCTACTTAGGAACCGAAAGTTTCTCCTCTACATGCAACTTGAGCTCCCTCTCAAGTGATAATCGCAGAATTTCTGCTCATCGAACTTCAGATCCTTGCGTACCACTATCCTCTGACTGGTAAGCAGATACACCCGATAGTTGTGGGGTGTATCTGTGTACCCCACAAGTATTCCCAACTCAGCTGTTGGATCCAGCTTCTTCCGGGCATCTTTGGTCACATGACAGTAAATTGATGATCCAAAGATTCGGAAATGACTCACATCTGGTCGCTTCCCGGAAAAGGCCTCCATAGGTGTCTTCATTCCCAGTATACGGTGCGAGCTTCTGTTATGCAAGTATACTGTTGTATTGCATGCCTCAGCCCACAAATGCAGTGGTAGGCTTTGGTCACGCAACATCGCTCGAATCAATCCCACAATCGATCTGTTCTTCCTTTTGGTCATCCCATTCTACTGTGGGTTATGGGGTGCCGTCAACTCCCATTTAATTCCTTCTGTAGCACAAAAGTCCTTAAACTGTTGGGAGACATACTCTCCACCATTGTCGCTACACAAGGCTTTTATTTTCTTTCCAGATTCTTTCTCTACCAAGGCTTTAAACTCACAAAACCTCAAGAAGGTCTGATCCTTCTTTTGCATAAAGTACATCCAACATCTACGAGAAAAAATCATCAATAAAAATAACATAGTACCTTTGTTTAGCAGTGGAGGCCATAGAGAATGGTCCATGTTAGGTTCCTATACCAATAGGTGTCATAATTTATGATTGACTTAGTTTATCTCTGTAATATGTACATACCTTTGCTTTCTGCAAATGTTTTCCATATTATAAAAATTAAAAAATGTAAAGAGCGTATGCCCTAAAAGAAAAATCAAAGGGCAAAAAGAATAAAGAAAAGGTCAAAAAAGATGAAAAATGAACCCCATGAAAAATAAAAGACCATTATAGTGTGCAAGCCCAAATGCCACTACCATTTACTTTTATGCATAATAATGATTGTGTGCAACTTGTTATTTATGCCAAAATCCATGGTAATCAAACAGTTTAATCTTGATTATTCCATGTTTTGAACTTCATGTTGATAGATAGAGAATAAATATCTGACCAAACAGTGTAATCTTGGCAGATAAGTAGATAGGTACAGTGAATAAAAGGAGCTCAACTGTTTAATCTGAGCCCTTGAATGTAATAAGGATATATTTAGATAGATTTCTATTGTAATAGAAAAGAAAAAGGTTTTGATAAGAGTTTGCCAGCTTAAGTGCATCCTAATAAAAAGAAGTAAAAATGGTAGGATGAGTAGGTGGGTAAGTAGAAGAATGGTTGCATAATAGTGATGATTGTTAGATAAAAGCATGGTGATCACTTTCATCATCAAGTTGCTAAAGTATGGATGACAATGAAAACATTTACATCATAGACAAAAGTCAAACTAACTAACCTCATCACTCATTTTTCCCTAAGTTTTACTAATTTCCCATAAGTACTAAAGGCACCAACAACCTGAAAGTTAAAGGGGCTCAGAGCATTTCTCTAACTTCTAGAGGGACCGGACCCTCGGCCCAATAACTTGTGAGGCCTAAGTGCTAAAGCCCCTTCATCAAAATTCACCCACTTTCATAATTCATTCATCCCCTTCAAATCCTTTTCCTAAGGTAAAATCACTCTTTTACTTAGGAAAAATAAATGGTTCTTTATAAAAGCCCCCAAGCACATTTTAGCCTAAGTCATAATGTTGGATGATGAATGTATTTTCGGAAACATCTACTTAGCGCATTTCTTTTTCCATGATCATATTAACTTTTAACTCTTATTATTTATGTAACTCCTGAAACAAATTACCCTTTCCCATATTATTACTAAAAATCCCAAAATAAATAAATATCCATTCCCGATGGTTTGGAAAATAAACCATAAATAAAGTTAATTAAGTTGGATTAATTAATCGAACCACGATTAATTAAGAGCCAAAACCCCCCGACGTGTTAAAAAGGGATTAATTAATCACCTGGATTAATTAATAGCCTCTCCGCCAATACAATCATCCCCGATATAATTAAAGTCATTTTAATTATGTTGATTATTCCATCGGGCCCCTCCATTAACTCCCTAACACTTTCCGCTGTCGACTACCGTTCAATCGGCCTTCCCTCATCCAACGGCTCTCGCCCATATCGCACTGGCCTTTTGGTCAAACGTTAACCACGCGATATAAGCTATTTTGACTTTTCGTCAATGCTACGTGTCATCAAATTTGTGGCATCGTGCGACCCTCTGCCAAAACCACCAACCTCCCAAAAGTTGTGCGATGGATCCCCCTTACCGCCTACCCGCTACGCGACAAACCATCTACTGTTCAATTCGTGCCATATTTTGAAAGTTTTCCCGTTAAAGTTCAAAACCCCAAGAATCCATGTTTTCTCACCCTTCGCCCATTCTATTGTATAAACTTATGAAACCCTTCTGCTCCACCTGAAGCCTCTGCTAACCAATTCAAGCATGGTTTACTTCCCAAAATCATTTTGGACTCACTTCATAGATCTATAAAGCTCGATAAATCCATTAATGACCCTCCCTATCAACCCAACATTTTCCTAACAGTTTGTTTTGTTTTACAGGTGATCAAAAGACCACAGCCTTGGATAAACAGTCTTAATACTAGTCATAAGACATGTTTACTCCGAGATTGTTATCAAATCTATTCAAACAGAGATGGAAAATAAAACATATAGTTAAAAGACAAACAAAGGAAACATGGAATTAAATGATTTACTGTTGAAATAGACAGTAAAAAAACCTAAAATATACAGTGAAGGTAAAAGGACACAATAAAGAACAATCAAAGTGTATCAGGATTAAAGAGTATCAGATTGAAAATCAAATCAAGTAAATAAGCTAGCATGAAGATAAACAGCAGGGAAGACAATTACAGAGCATACAGATTCATGTCAAAGTAAAGATAGATGAAGAAACAGAGCAGTAAAAGTAAAACAGTAAAAGTAAACTTGGAGACAGGAAGGGTTAAACAGAGATGAAGATACTTTCACCAACAACAACGAAGTTTATCCAAAGTAAAAGTGAAAAACAGTTAAAAGAAATTTAAGGTTAAAAGATGAAACCAGAGCAGAAATGGTACATTGTTCAAAAATTTCCTATTTAAGTCATAGTTTTGCAGAAACTATTGTGACCAATCCAAGAAGTATTTCGAGAAACTGGATGAGGTTTTTGTTCTTAACAGGCCAATCTACAAAAACCTATCTCACTTTTTACACAAAGCATATTGTGAATAGCTGGAGCTAAATTTTGTGAAACTAAGAGAGGTTTATCTCAAAAACATTCTTATCTACAATAACCTCTTCACTTTTTATATATCTAGCTCAGATTGAGATACACAAGCGTAACATTGGACCCTAAGTTTGCAGAATTTATGGGGCAGAATGCACAAAGAAAGGAAGCAGTCAGTGACTAGGATGCCTCATCATCACTTAAGAGTTGGTATCAAATTCGAATTTCTCTTCTTTGTCACCATGAATCCATAAACATAGTGCCAAATAGATTCATTAGTTTTGAGTGTCCTATATTTAATTTCTATTAATGTAAAACAGTTGGAGATATTCGTGAACCAACCTTGATATTTTTTCAAGATATTTTAGTTTAGAAATTGTATAAATACTTCTTCATTTGTAGTATTTTGTGCTGGATTCTATAACATCTCTGTAAATCTATGCTATCAAGCTAAGAAAGCTTTTGTACTCAAAGTTGGATTTTTGCTGGAAAAAGGAATGAAAGTTGAGGACATTTCATCAGATTCTCGTGCAGTATAATTGCAAATAAGTATTCTATCCTTGAGATTTTATGTGTTTTGTATATGTTTCAATGTTTCATGCATCTTAAATCTAAATGGTAAAATACTCAAAGTATATCAGAACTAGCTTTATGGCTCTCTGCTATCAACAGTCTACCATTTATATGTTTTCTTCTAAACTATTTCGATAAAGGAATTCTTAACTGCTCCTCTATCCCTTTAGTTTTTCTATAATAAGTCCCTAGTATAGGATTCTTAATTTCCCTTTGCTGGTTGACCTATATTTCCTTCTTCTTTCTTATCCTAACTTGAGGATTCTTGATTGCCCTCTAGTTTTGAGAAGAACTATCATCCATTCAAGCCCCAAAGTTTGTTTTTACTCTGTTATCCCGCCTATTGAACTCATACCTCAGAAATTTGACTTAATCTAGTGAATTAACCCTGATTGACTCCATAGCCCAATGGCCTAAAGCCTAGTTTGCCCATTTGTTTCAGAACTCCACCAATCTCAAACAAAACAACCTCCTTGAACACTAAGAACTAGCCTGAAATATTTTTCAAACAAAATTAAATCATAAAGAGACAGCCCTCTGTGGACTTAGGTTGGCTAGAACCTAAGTCTAAAAGATTGGTTTGTGGTTACCTCGAAAATTTCTTTCTTTCACCTTGAGAAAATTCTAAGTGATAACATAGTGGCGACCATACTGGGGAGAACTAACATTTTCTTCAGAATTGTTTTACAGGTTTAGATATGATCTGTGATGGTGGATAGTGATCAGACACATAAAGGTTAAAATCATCCACCTGGCGACTCCAAATCAATTCTACAATCAAGACTCCACTAGAGAAATGAACTTGAAAGAACTATGTGAAAAGATCAGGGTTTTAACTTGGATTGTTATCCAAGACATTATGTTCTTTCTCACTGATAAAATTTTTCAATGTATATTGTATTTTAGAGATGATTTTAGATTAAATTTTTATTATTTTACTTTGAAAAATGTAGATATAAAGTCTCCTTACACATTTGAATAGCAGTCTTCTAACTCTTACGAAAATCATTTTCCAATTGAGGAGAATCAAAAAATTAAGACTAATCATGCAATCCCTATACATATTCCAATACCTCATAAATTTCCTAATAGATATAAGCCCCGCATCTTACCTTCTACACTCCATGCTTTCCCTAACAATTATCACAAGCACCTCCCTAGGTTTGATGGAGAGAATGGTGTCACTGCCCAAAAGCATATTCAAAGTTTTGAGGATTATCTTAACTTATTTGAAGTAGATGAAGAGGATGTCAGTATTAGGCTTTTTTCTCTTTCTTTGCAAGACAAAGTCAAGAGTTGGTTCAAAACCCTGCCTATGGCAAGCATCTAAAATCTCCAGCAGTTTCTCAAACTCTTCCTTGATAGATGGATAATCAAAGTCAATCTTCTTGTAATCATAGAAGAATATAATCAGTTAGGAAGACAGCCAGATGAAACAATACAACGATTTTCAGACAGATTTAATCAAACTTATTATTCAATGCCATTAAATATAATACCTCCCCCTGATTCAGCTCTTTTGCATTACCCAATAGCATTTGATCCAGAGATAGAATTTCAGCTAAGAGAAAGAAACCCCTCAACACTGGAACAGATGCAGAACACGACAATAGATGTAGAAGTTAATCTGCAAATTAGAAGAGAAAAGTTGAAAGCAGAAGTAGAGGAAAACAACATTGCAAAGGAAAAACTCAACATTTTGATAAAGAAAACAAAGGAAATGATGCAAAAGATCACCATGAAAGATGAATTTTTTACTCAAAATCACCATGACACATTTATTCCACAAAAGGAAAAGGTTGATATTCATGAACAAAATCCTACCAACTCCCATAGATCAGAAGATATATTCATAGAACCATATGTGGAGAGGCAATCTATTGATCTAATATGTACATTTGGTGACATTACTTCTTATGATGATGTGCCTAAGCTTGATCACTATAATAATGATTATGTTTCTCAAATCCAAATTAACCTTGTAGAGGAATCAGAAGCTAATTTGAGGAATAAGGAAGTTCAGGTTTAGCAACTTGAAAAAACTCACTTTGGGTTAATTCTAGAGTTTTCTAGAAGGAATTTTGACGTGGATTGTTCGCTCTGAGGTGGTTCATGCATCCCAAAAGAGAAGGAGCTAATCCCTTGACTAAAGGAGCTATCCCTTTGAAGAAGGGCTTTATCCCTTTGAAGGAGGACCTAGTAACTTCCCTCCATTGCACTATAAATACAGGCATTGGGGTGAGGACTAGAGAGGTTAGAAGCTGAACATTTTGAGGGTAAATGCTGGTGAAATTAAGACTTCCTAGTTGAGCTTAAGAGGAGAGATCACATACCTTTTTGGCTTCATTGGGGAGTGAGTGAAACTTGTCAAAGTAAAGGAGACTTCTTGTTGGACCCTGGGAGGAGCTTGTACAACGTCAAGGCGAAGGTTGTAAAGTTCTTCTTCTTTTGAATTAATACAATCAAACTCATTTTTCTCAACAAGTATCTTATGTTATTTGTTTCATGGACTCCTTGACTTTCATGTTAAATATGTTTTATGCAATTGGTTTTTCAGGTGCTATTTAATTTGTTTGCCTTGTTTGTGTTTGCAGATTCGCGAAAAGGAGCTCATTTGGATCAAAGGAGCGAGGGCATCCACAAGCTTGCGTTGGACCAAAGGTAGGCCCTAAAAACACTTGTTTTCTATCGTTTATTAAAGCATATTTAGAGAAAGATAGTGTCTGGTTGGTTTGCTTGTCATTAGGTCTTCTTTAGATTCTAGGAAGGTCTATCTTGTCCGCAAGATCGACTCATTCTGTGTGACAATATATATATTGAACACTCTTGGGCTGCCTCAAGAGGTTTTCAACCCAACATTTGTACTCAGGTGCCTCATGGAGGTTTTCACTTGAGTCTCTTTATTATTTTATTTTTTTCAAGGACTTGGTGGGGTGGAAGCTGAGACTTCCTAGACCACCATCACTGTCTTGTTGATGCTATTGATGAATTCCTGCTTTGATAAGGGCATTTTGTAGATTTTAATCTATACCCATTGATAAGAAAAGGGATAACCTATGCATCAATGGTTCTTATTTGAACAACACCTTTATCATGGCACTTTTCTATTACATAGGGCCATAACCATCTAGTCTTTAACTTGCCTTTGAAATATTTGTACCATGAATCATATAGCAAGGCCCAATCGCCTTCTTGGAACTGTTTGTCTTTTATATTCTTGTCATCCTAGATTTTCCTATGTACTTGAGTCACTTCTGTCTACAGGAGGGCCTGCATCCTAAATTCATCTAACCCATTCAACTGGAGCAATATTTCCTGTTGTGCCCTTGTGATATCTAGATCCAGTTGTGCTGCCATCCTTAAGGTGTTGTATTCAAATTCAATGGACAATAGGGATTTCTTCCCATACACTAGCTCATAACGATTGAAACCAATGGTGGTTTTCCAAGTAGTATTGTAGGCCCAGGTAGCCTCCACTAGTTTGTCTGCCCAATCTTTTCTGCTGCTGTTAATCGCCTTGGTCAGAATGTTCTCCAATGCTCGGTTGGTGACTTCAACTTGCCAATTAGGCTGTGGGTGGTAAGGAGTGGACTTTCTGTGCTTGATCTTATGTTGGCTTAACATATCTTCAATCATGTGGGATGTAAATTGACTGCCTTGATTAGTGACCAAATCTCTAGGGTACTCAAACTTATAAAACACATTCTCCCTTAAGAATTCAACCACTTTTTCTTCTGTTGCTACTTGGATGGCTTTGGCTTCAGCCCATTTTGTTAAGTAGTCAGTGCACACAATGATGTACTACGTCTGTCTGGATGGAGGGTTAATGGGCCCGATGAAATCCATGCCCCACTTGTAAAATGGCTTGAAAGTCACTTGAGGTTGCAGAGGCATTTCATCCCTTGGGGTAGGTTTCCCTATCCTTTGGCACCGATCACACTAGCTAGTATATCTCCTTACATCTTGGTGAAGAGTGGGCCAGTAATAATCAACTTGTAGTACCTTGAATGTTGTTCTTTTGGCTACAAAGTGACCTCCATAAGGCCTATCATGACAGGCCAGAAGGATGTCGAAGAGTTCCTCCTCCCTAACACATCTTCTTAGAATTTGATCCGGACCTAGCTTGAAGAGATTGCCCCCAATCCAAGTGAATGGGGCGCTTTTTCTTATTATTTTGCTCTTTTCCTTGGAGGACAAATTTGGAGGGAACTGTGTAGATACCAAGTAGTTTTCTATGTTAGCAAACCATGGAGAGAGAACTGAAATGGTGAATAAATGTTCATCTGGTAGCTGATCATCAACCATTCCTTCCTCCCCTGCAGGCAAAGTCAATCTGGATAAAAAAATATGCAACTACATTCTCCTTGCCAGGCTTATCAATAATAGTTAAATCAAATTGTTGCAATAAAATTAACCATCTAATAATCCGGGCATTTACATTAGGTTTGTTCATCAAGTATTTAATTGCAACATGGTCGGTATGTACAAATGTCTGGTAACCAGTAATGTAATGTCTAAATTTATTCAATGAATGCACAACAGCTAGGAGCTCTTTTTCAGTTACTGTGTAGTTTAACTCAGCTTTCGACAGATTCTTACTGATGAAGTAAATGGCATAAGGTAGCTTGGCATATATCTGGCCTAGAGTTGCTCCTATATATTTTTGAGAGGCATCGACATGAATATGAAAAGGAAGAGCCCAATTTGGGCCTGGGAGAATAGGTGCAGTGGTCAACTTGTCCTTTAGGGTGTCTAGGGCTTCTTGGAAGCCTTCTGACCACAAAAATTCCAAGTCTTTGGCCAATAACCCAAATAAGGTAGAAGCTGACTTGCTGAAATATTTTATAAATCTCCTATAGTATCCAGCTAAACCTAAATATATTCTGACATCCCTCTGCTTCTGCAGAGTCGGGACCCTTTTGATGATGGCTATCTTATTTGGGTCTACCTGCAGTCCTTCTTGGGATATTGAGTGACCTAGAATAGTCCTTGTAGTCACCAAGAACTCACATTTTTCGGAACTAAGGGATAAGTTCCTTTCAATGCATTTGTTTAGCACCTTGCCCAAGTTAGAGAGAGCCTCTTGGAAATCACACCCATAAGATGTGAAATCATCCATATAAATTTCTACTGCATCATTGACTAGCTTCATAAAGATACTTAGGATTGCTCTCTGGAAAGTGGCAGGGGCATTGCATAGACCAAAAGGAAGGACCCTATAAGCGAAAGTACCCCAAGGACAGGTGAAGGTGGTTTTATCCTAGTCCTCTAGGCTGATCTGGATTTGATTGTACCCGCTGAATCCATCCAAGAAAGAGAAGAACTTCTTTCCTGCCAGACCATCTAACACTTGGTCAATGAAAGGTAGAGGAAAATGGTCCTTCTTTGTGGCTTTGTTTAGCTCTCGGTAATCAACACAAATCCTCCACTTTCCATTTTTCTTTGGAACCAACACCATAGGAGACACCCACTCACTATCTGAGATAGGGTAAACGAATCCTGCATCTCTTATTTGACTATATCTTTGATGATTCATTCTCCTTTGGGGTTTTCGGAGTGGTTTGCAACCTTCCTTAATATAAATGTGGTGAGTACACACCGAGGGGTGCACTCCCTTCATTTATTTGTAATTCCAAGCAAAGGCATCCAAATGCTCTCTTAGCATATTACATAACTCTTCTTCTTGGTGTATAGAGAGAGAGGGGTTGATTTTCAATGCTATTCAGGGCTAAATTCTATTGTCTTGACATGAGTAGGGTTTGAGTCAGCTAAGCATAGATTAATCCGATGGTTGTCCTTGGTTTCCTTCACTACTTCCTCCAGAGACATGTTGTTGGGAGTTTGATTTTGGAGGATGTGTTCAATCAAATAATCTTCATCAGGCTCTCCTCCTCTTATGGCAGTTTCTAGGGTATAGATTTGGGAGGAGTATACTTCATCTTCTTCCTCCTATTCTAGCCATAAAGGTAAGTCATGTTCTAGAGATGGCTGAGCAGGAGGGTGCAAGACCATCTACTTGGATAAATGCCCATTTTTTATAGTCATATTTCCAGCGCTGCAACTTATGTAGGCATCGATAGTGGCTAACCAAGGCCTCCCAAGGATGAGAGGATAACCATTAAATTTGGTCTTAGGTTGGAGAATTAAGAAGTCCGCAGGGTATTCCCAGGAATCAATGGAGACCATCACATCCTCAACAATCCCCTCAGGGGCTACTGTGGATCGATCTGCAAGCTGCAATATTGTCGTGGTCTTCCTTAATCATCCCTGGAGATTTAGCTTGAGCATAGTGTCCTTAGTCATTACATCGATGGCAGCCCTCATCTTAATGAATTTTGTGATTTCTTTCAAGTGCTTTGCGACTTCGAGGCCACTCGTAGTGGATCACCTACTCCTCTACTTGTGGATTCTGGTATCACTAGTACAGCAGAACAGGGGACTCTTGTCCCACCATCGTGTTCCCTCCCCCCGATGTTGAGATGACGAACTCCATGGTACCTATCCTTTACCTGTCGTCATCCTTGAGTTCCTTGTAGGGAAACCTCTTTGAGGTTTCTGTGCGCGCTTCTATTGAACCTCCTTCTTCGGAAACCTAGGTCTCAAATTGGTAGATTTTCCATCTACTAGCTCGTCGTCTACCATTCCAGATCATGCATATGTGAACCTTCTTTCTCAACATGATGCACCAAGTACCTCCGCTGCGTCATGTAATCAATCTTCCTCCTGTTCACCCATCTCCTATTCCGATGAAGATATAATGGAAGCTAAGTCTAACCCTGATTACCCTTGCATTTAAGCAAGGGGGCATCTCTTCTAGAGGATTTTGAAGGCCACCTCCTTCCTAATCCTCCCAATGCACTCTACCTCAAGAAATTTCACTCATAAAATATCCCATTGATTTACGTGTCTTTATTTTTGTCATACAGTTAGGTAGGTTGCATCATCTCATTTGTTGTCTTTTGCACCTTTTAGATGGATCCATGGTCCACACCATATATCGGTTATGCTGATGGTGCGAGTCGCTTCTCCAGGATTCTAGCCTTGGCAACATGGGCCATTTTCACCCCCTTGCATACGTTAGTTCATTCTAATGGCATGTGCATTGGATCTGCCACCAATAACCTGGCCAAATATGATGTAGTGATAGGTTTGTTAGTTAATGCCCTTGCTCATCGCATCCTTCATCTTCATGCTTGTTTAGATTCCTTGCTGCTTGTCATGCAATTGAATGGTGTGTATATGTGCATAACCAACTCCTATTTAGAAAACATCTACGGGTTAAGTTGTTGGTACGTGAATTTGAAACCATTACTTTCAGTCATGTTCCTAGAGCCCAAAATAACTATGTAGATACCATTGCAAATAACATTCTAGATTGGCATTTATCACATGTATACCACAAAAGAGAACCATAAACATAACACATGGTGAACCATCATCGTCATATAAAGCATGCATAACCCTATTATGTATCACATAAAACATATAAGTGTTTGGAGCCCATACTCTAATACATCCAACTCTAATACATCCAACATGCCCATAGCATGTTACAAAAATCAAAACAAAGGGGACCCACATGTCCTTGTCCCTAGTCACTATCTAGTGGGTTCCGCGCCAAAGGCTTCACTTGCCCATAGACCACGTACCGCCTGACCAGCCATCGCCATGTGCCGCATGATCCCTCGTCACTCTGAGGGAAGGCATGCACACTCATTTGTGTACTGATCGTCTAACTCATGCCACCCGCACTCAGAAACTCTGGTCAGGAGAAAATCACATCTACGATGCATGTAAACAAGTAGAGCACTATCATCTGGACCCCAGTGTGATGATGATGTTTTGTGATCTACAACCATTGGTGTTGCGGCTCAACCTGCATATCTTGTTGGTTTACTAGTGCTATATCTGCATACCAAATATTTTACACCCAGTACCATATACATGTGATAAAAATATGAAATGAACCATAAAAATAACAACTTAACACTTACCCCCATGCTCGTCCGGGTGGAAGTGGTAGGTCAGGATCACCTTGGTAGTTCATCCCACTATAAGGATAATCATCTATGTATAGGGGCATCTGATCCCAGTGTGCGAAAAAATCGGGTCGAAACACACGCCTGACCCCCCCTCCTCCCCCTCTCCGCAGTAGCTGCCCCCAATAGCGCATCCTGGGCTCTTGTGGGCCCCCATCCTGATTTGTACATGAGGGCAGATGGTGGGTATCTTCTCAAAGAACAAAGAACATAACACAGTACCAAATGCACAGTCGTGGTTCACCTATCTCTTACATAGAATCATTTGTCATTTCACTGGAGACAACATCATTTGGGCCCACCCATAGTAGGTCCCTGCCAATACACTGTCAACAAGCATCATTTTCCCACCAGTGATGTGGTGGAACGCCTGGCTGCCCAGGATCAGTAGCATTGTTGCGGCGATAGCCTGTGTCTCCAGCCTATCTAGATCACTGATCGAGATGGTTGTGCCCTTCAAATCAACACCCCGTGGACAATGGCGCTCCAAAAACTCTGTAATGTTCCTCCCATGAGGCAACACCGAATGTATATCCCCCACCACGCTTAGGGGAGGGAGTCTGGTCAAAAAGTAAATATCCTGTAACATGAACTCGATCCTGTGCCCCTGCACCACAAAGACATTCTGGTCTAGAACCCAATAGCTCACGATCCTCGATAACAAGGGCTCACTTGCTCGCGTCAATGGATTCTCTACCAACTTGAGAACCCTGTAGCAAGATAACGCCCCTCGAACCACCTGATCCCTCTGAAACTTAGATCAAAGGGTTTCCAAATCTGATTCGTGCCAATTGATTTTCAACTCTTCCATACCTACAAAACACCACATGTATTATCAATTCATAGAAGTAAACACTGGCCTTGATTGATGAACCTACAACCCCACAAGGCCAACAAACCACCCTCCTTCTCAACTCCAAATTGTAGTTTTATGCCCAGATACTGCGAGGTCACAGGTTTTCCCCTCTTTCTTGTGAGCCAAATTGCAGTTCTCGTCCCAAAATGTGTGATCCAACTGAGAAGAGGAGCGTGGGTCTCCCAGGGAGTTGTGGGGCACCAAAATCAGGAAATAAACCATTGAAACTCAAGGGATGAGTAAGGCCACCTACATGAAAGTCATTGATCTTGATTCTGACAATCGGTTTCTCCGCTACGATCTCCACAAGATTTAGGGCCTTTTCCTCCTCTCCAAATTAACCTTAGCTCACTTAGCAAATCAATTCAAATTGAAGGGAAAATGTAGCTCAGTTTGATGAACCGTCAACACCATTGGAAATCCATCATCGAGTACTATAATGGGTCTTTCTTAGTTTTTGATGATTTGGCACTTCACCTGGAAGCCACTTTTCCAAGGAGGGTCACTTTGTCGCCTCTTAAAATTGAATTTATTCATATGTGATTCTTGTAACTTAAGGATCGCCTCCTCTTAATGTTGGAAATAATACTGAGAGGGGGGGTGAATCAGTATTAGTCAAGTTAATAATCTTTCTCTTTTCATACACAAATTTGTATACGCTACTTCCATGTGGGTAACCCGTGTGTACATGCAACTGTGCTTAAGGAAACAAGCGTATATCCACCAAACTAATGATTCAGTTAATTCATCAGATGTTGATCTTTAATATGTGCATCAATACTTTATTAAATATTAAACATTAACCATATGTAGTTAATAACAGAGTGAACCATCACACATAAGAAACACACATGAACACCAAGATTTAAGGTGGAAACCCAATGTGGGTGAAAACCACCTGTTGTTGTCATCTCTATCTTCTTTTAATAATAAGAAAATCTGTTTACAACAATGTACTGGTGCAGACTCATACCATTACGCAGGCTTCTACCTATAGAAGGCCACAACCTTCTCTCGTTCTCTAGCGTCTATTGGAAGGGAGCTACAATCCCCTAGCTCTTGTACTAGCCTATATGTTTACTAGTACGTAGGCGTCGACCTACATAAGGCTACAACCTTCTCTCTTCCTCCAGGGACCTCATTTCATAAAATTGCAGACTGGATCCTTCTTGAACACAACACCATAATCTAAAGGCCACGTTTCATCCAATTTTCATACTGGACCCATCAACAACATTGAAGCACAAATCAATCACCACTACAATACAACCATCAACTATATCTGCATCAACCAATCACTGAAACTCAATCATTACTTTCTTAATCAACTAAACTGAATCAATCACTGACAACCTCTGAACCTCTGACACAACTAGATCAAGCATGCATTCATACTTTAATCAACTTCAACAATTCAACTGGAACAGAGAGATCACTGTAGCCAGTATATAGATTTGTACCCAGAACACTGCATCATTAATCAGAACCAGCTGTAATCTCAAAACCATGCATCAGAGTGTATACACAACTTGGAAGATCTGAACCAGCGTGTATACACAACTTCATCAAAGTGAACCAGCGTATAGGTCTGCAAATACTTTCTTATAACTTCACTACTCTTCCCGACTTCAGACATACACAGATCATTACATATAAAGGATAATACATGTGTTAGCAACTAGATCTAGCCCGTCAGATCACATAATGACAAGTCATTATGATTCTGATCCATTATTAGATCTCATCCATCATTACTGAAGCAAATCACAATCAATTTGAACACTATTACCAGAATGCAGTCACCAAAACATAAAGCAAAACCTATAACTCTGCATCAACAACCAGAACCAATTGCAACTTCAAATATCATAATTCACAAGTTATACGCTACTTCAATGTGTCGAGCGTGCGTGTATACACACTTTTACCAAAGTCAACTAGCGTATACATCTGTAAATATTCATTCAGACTTCAGTTATACCCAGATCATAATATTTACAGAACAACACATGCATCAGTATATAGATCTAGAATAAACATGATCAAACTATATAAAGATAATTCATTCCAAGCCTTAAGATCCCGATCCATCATTAGATCTTTTCCTCCATCAACCGCTAAGGCTCCTCCTTGGTTCAGATCAAGCAGAGCATCATAAAACCATACCCTGCATATTGGATCTCACACTTCATCAAAATATTTAATGCTTGTACACTTTGGCCTAATGATCTTCTCCTCCTTATATAGTTTTATGCCTTTCTCAATACCATGGACCAAAACCACTTAGGACCAATACCTTGGACCAAATACCTAGGGTCAATACCTCGGACCAATACCATGGATCAAAATACCATGGACCAAATACCTCGAACAAGAAACTTAGTTTTCCAAGGTATACACGCTTTTCTTTTTGTGAAAGTGCGTGTGTACGCTATACGCTCCTTTTGTTATGTTAACCTACGTGTCTACGTAGCTTGGTCAAGGTGAACCTGTGTATACCTCTCTTTCTTCATTATTTGTAGTCTAAACTGTTATTCCTTGCTGTTTTCATGCTGTACTGTGATCTTTCATCTGAGTGAGTTTCCTTTTGAACTAATTCCTTGAAACTACCTTGCATTTCATCACATCTGTAAACACTACTGTCATGCATTCTGTCTCATTTGATATTTCTTCTGTAGATTCATCTAGTTACCATGTACAAGTGAGTTGTTCTGCTACAAGTGGGTTGCCATCAAGTACAACACATGCATCATAATGCCAAAAACCTCCCCCTTTGGACTTGATGGCAACAACAACACCAAGTTACTCTCCCCCTTTGACATCAAGGGCAAAGGGGGGACCAAGATATTCTCCCCATTTGATATCAAGAGAAAAGGGCAAACCTAAATGAAGACTTTCATATCTGAATAGCTGAGTATTAATCATACTCCCCCTAGTCACATGCTGAATCAATGAATTATCTGATTGAACTCCCCCTTTGTTCATGATGAGATGTACTATATCATCCATGCTCCCCCTGAGCACATGCAGAGTCCGCAAATATTTTCAAGAGAAATAACATGACTCTATAACTCAACTATGTGAGTTTGACCTTCCTATCACAATGAATCATACATACATTCATTCTCCCAACCAAGTGGGGATATAACAAACTTGACTCAGCCACCCAACCAAGTGGCGATATACCAATTGTTTATACATGATTGAAATATTACATCATCCTTCCCATGCATAGTGGGGGTACAAATTACATCATATGACCAAAAGGGACTCATCAAAAGACTACAACAGACAGAGACAAATTATTATGTCATGGGTCTTGATATGACCTTTACATTGAATGATATACATGACATTTATAACAGAGACCAAATATCTAAACACGACTATGATAGTCATCAACAACTAACATACATCATGTATGATCTGTTCCATAAGCATATGTCAACAACATCCAGACCAGCAACTTGTATATGTCCATGTTAGTGTAAATATCATCAACCTGTGAAAAAGTATGTCTGCATATAGATAGCAACTCATCCTTTTGATCTCATCAAGATCAACTTGCTTCATTTCCTTCCATGAATCAACTCAGCATCTGTCATATCTCCAAGCAGTAACAAAATCATTCACATCATATCATATGTATGTGAAAACACCATAGTCATCATCATCAAGAACTGCATGATCTTTCCACAAGAACCTTCAATATATCAATCATGTATCATCACTAGGGAAAATCCCACATATGATAAGCATTAACCATGATAATCAACATATGTGAGTATCAACTTATCATCATAAGGTAAGAACTCATCATCATTATAAGCCATGTCTTCGAATATCTATGTCTTCAAATAGCTATGTCTTCATGAGACCTGCAATAGCACCATTCTCTTGGCCAACCAAAAAAATTTGTCAATATGTAACTTAAGTAATCATCCATGTATCCATCATAGCAATATGTATCTAGAAAACCATGAGCTCATGGTCATTTGTCAAGATTTCTTCATCAATAACAACAATCCTCAACCATGTGAGAGCCAAGAACTATAGAAATCATAACTATTCCATATGAACTTTATGCATCTTTAAAGGCATGATGACAACAACATAAAGGAAATGAGTGGCTCATCATCAAATAATGAAGTTGTGTACTCAAGCTTTGTACTTCTCTTTGTCCTTATGAAGATCATCATGTAAGCAACATATATGTACTATATGCATCATCAAAGAGTCATCCACAATCATCCATAAATCTGATTTGAATACCAACTATGTGACCCCAAGAATCATATGAGATTTTATCATGGGCAACTCATAACCGTAACATAGCAAGATGTGTCATTTAGCCATATAAGCATCATTATCATTGATTAGGTACCAAATAATTCTAAACATAATGCCAACAATGCTTTATTAGAAGCATAGCATGTTCTCCCCCTGAACCTGTTCCACCTGTTCACTGTTAGATCTGATCATTGCGTATATTAGTAAGAAGTATCAAGGCATTATCATCTATCCGATATACATCAAGTTATCAACAACTCGTGAGGATAAAAAACACTTCTTTAAATAACATCCACAGACTGTAGTCATTTATCATCATGACAAAAAATATAACTGATAATTGTCTGAATCATATCAAATTAGTTTTTCTGAGTCTGTCCCACTGCATTTTTCTCAAACCTACATATACGCGACTGTGCAGCTTCGAACTCGCGTATATACACGACTTGTCTTCATGAAACTTGCGTATGAGATTTAGAAAATTGAAGTTTCATACTTTCGGCTTCCTCTAAGTTTTTCATGTCTGTACACCGTGCCATGCCACATTTTTCTGACTATACTTCCTTCTTCTTCCATATCTTCGAGTGTGATGACGTTTTTCCTTTTGGTATGGTGCCCAAAATTTTCTCCTGCATTCCTTTGCTATATGTCCAAATTTGTTACATGCATAACATCTTACATGTTTCATATATCTATTATAGCAGTCAATGGGGTTGTGACCAAACCTATTGCAAGAGAAACAATATCCCTTAAAGTACCTGGAAGCTGATGATCTTTCTGTGTGATGGTCTTGAACTATTCTACTTCCGCATATCCCTGCAACATGTCCAAGATTATGACATATAAAACATTCAACATTATTCATTTGAGGAAATAATCAACTATCACTTCCATAGTTAGGTGTAAAAGATTTTCTTTGAAGATTTTCTTTCCTTGGTTGTTGATGGGATTGACCTCTCATCTCCTTGTTGAGCATTTCAGGTTTTACATTAGAGTTCCTTGCCTTAGCTTGTGAGCTAGATTCACCTTCAATAGATTCATGGAAACCAAGACCAGATTTGATGGCAGGAGACCTTTGACTACTAAGAATATCATCCAAAATCTTAGTACTATCTTGAAATCATAAAAGCTTATCTTTTTCTTCTAATTTACCTTTTAGTATATTTACCTCAACCTTATATTGCTCTTCCTTTTCAAGATACCGCTTCTTCATGATTTCTTCAGCTTTTCTTCCTTCTTCTACTTTTTGCCTTAATTCGAGAACTTCATTTTCTTGTTCTTCAAGAGCTTGGAGAAGTTCTTTATCCTGTTTATTTGATTTTTCAAGATCTTCTTTTAGAGAGAGGATCTTAGTTTCAAGACTTTCATAGTAACTGGATCTATCTTTGAGTTTCTTGATTGTTGTGCTCCTTTTATTTACTTCATTTCTTAATGATGTTACTTCATCCTGGAGCTTTTGTGTTATGAAACCAGCTCACAAAAAGATAGAAAAGATTGATCAACGCCTTATAATTCAGCCTCTTCGAGGGGGAAACCTCCTTTACATTACACAAATGAACAATTCTTGGATGCTACAAATGAAAAGACCTCCTTTCTATATATAGGAGTCTAAGGGGTCATAATATAATCAGAGCCGACATAACAATAATAATGTAAGGGCACAATAATAACAACAATGGGCTTTTATGGGGCACAATAATAACAATATGGGGACTACATGGGTACAACAATATAATAAGGGGGTTGTACTAATAACAGTAAGGGTTTACACTAGTAGTATAGGGGCCTAACATTCCCCTCTCCTTCAAAAAGTGTTTTCCTCAATGCTTGAGTAGTTCTTGATGCTTATGTATAAAATTTTTCTCCTCCCATGTGGAATCTTCAGTGGGTAAGTTCTTCCACTTGATGAGATACTCTAAAATTGATCGATTTCGTAGCTATCGGGTTCTTATTTCTATGACTACTCTAGGTTCCAATGTGATTTTTCCTTCCTTGTCAAGTTCTGGAAATATTGTTGGAACTAGGATATTCGGAAACTTTTGAATGAGTTCCCACCCTGCTTCGCCATTCTTCCATTCATACCTTCCTTTATTTATCAAATTTGGTTGGATAATTGTACCAACCTCTGCCATTTCTGCAACCATATGTTCAATTTCACTCCTTTGTGCATATGGATATCTATAAGGCTTGACGTTTGGAGGAAGACATCCTGGAATAAAACGAATAGCATGATCATGATCATGAATACGTGGGAGACCTTTGGGAGTCTCAAATACCTTGAAATGTTTGTCCAAGACTTTTTGGAGATTTAGAGAAATACATGATTTCGATGTGCGAACAGTTAGTGAACATAATTATGCAATTACGCCTCGTTGTTCTTTCTTTAGAAGCTTTGTCATTCCGTCAGAGTTGATTATCTTTCCTGCTTTCCTTGTGATACCCCTTAATTCAACTTCCTTTCCTTCCGAAGAAAATTTCATAAAACATTCTTGAAAATTAAAAGCTATTGTACCCAAGGATTGTAGCCATTGGACTCCTAGTACAACATCAGCACCACCCATTGGAATGGAAAACATTGGGCTATTCAATACATATTCTCCCATGGATAGCTTGATATTATGGCACTTTCCAGAGCAATTTATGGTTCCTCCACTTACAACCGTCACTTGACACTCTGGTGCTGGATCTAGGAAGTAATTCAAGTCCTTGGCTATATTACAATTAATAAAATTATGGGTACTACCCGAACCGATCAACATTATTACCTTTTTCTTCTTGATATGTCCTTCTATCTTTACAGTTTGAGGAGTGGTGATTCCGACGAATGCATTACAAGATAAGGTCAGATTCGTTTCTTTTTTCTTTGGGGTTGGTTCATGGTGAGTATCCTTTTATTTTGATGTTTCTTGATTCTTTTCTTCCTAGTATTTCACTGTTTGAACCTTTTTATTCTTGATATGTCCTTCTATCTTGAGAGTTTGGGGAGTGGTAATTTCTTCTAATGCTTTACAAGATATTGTCGGGTTCATTTCTTTATGCTCGATGTGATATTTCACTTCTTGAACATTTTTCTTCTTGATATGTCCTTCTATCTTGATAGTTTTAGGAGTGGTAATTCTGGCCAATTCATTACAAGATATGGTTGGATTCATTCTTGAACCTTTTTCTTCTTGATATGTCCTTCTATCTTGAGAGTTTGAGGAGAGGTAATTCTTGCCAATGCTTTACAAGATATGGTTGGATTCATTTCTTCTTTCTCTGGGTTGGGTCCTGGTGCATATCCTCTTCTTTTGATTTTTCTTGATCATTTTCTTTCTCCTCTTCATACTCTATGTAAAATAATTTCTTCTCAGCACACTTATGACCTTTAGTGCATTTCCTATCACAATTGTAACAAAGCCCTTTTTTTCTTTTTTCTTCCAATTGTTGTGGCGTAACCCTTGTAGGTTGTGGAAGGTTAGGAGAAACAACACTTCCATTGTTATAGTTGTGAGGGGTAGACTTCCTTGTTGCCATAATTTTACTTTCCACTTTGTAACAAAGCCCTTTTTCTCTTTCCAATTGTTGTGGTGTTGCTCTAAAGAAGGTGTTGCTCTTTGTATCCTCATAATGTGCTATCATTTCCTCCGTGAAAACTCACCACGTAACAAGTTGATTATGAGAAAAAATCCCTTTATATCATAAAAATTGATCTTGTTCTAAATATGAAGATGCAATACATACCTTTTGTAATAGTGGTACACCATGTAGATCAAATATTTCTCCATCTGTAGTATCCAATTTACTGGATCCTTGCCATCAAACTTCCTCATTTCGCTTTTTCTTGATTTTAGGATCTTGATCTTGAAATGACTGTAACTCTGTACTTTAAGATCTTTAAGTTCTAAAATTGCAATCTGTAGTAGCCCTCTGTGTCCTCTTTTCAATGCCACCAGTTTGATCGAATTTAGATTCTCCAAGAAAGAGTTATGCACAATCTCCCAAGATGACCTGATTATATACCTTTTCAGAAGAGCGAACTTGTATGAAGTGCCACGTGTCACTATTTTGACCTTAGGATCTAAAAAATATACAAAGGAAACTACAATCCATCCTCTTTCTGTAACTTCTTATGAAATTTCAATCTGACGCTCAAAACAAAAGTTATGACTATTTTCCCCAGGTCACGTGTTTGGAATGTAATTCGGGAGTCTGCAAAAAGGCCAACTTCCTAAGATCATATATTTGCAAATATAGCGTGAAAATATTTGAAATTTGGACCCAAGGTTTAGAACGATTTCATCCCAAATGGTTTTTTTTTTTAACATTTGAAATGTCGCAGAAAAAAAGTTATAGCGAAAATTCCACGATGACCTGTTTGGAGCAGCGAAACCCTAGAATCCACAGCTCTGATACCAAATGTTATGAAAACATCTCACAAAAAGATATAAAAGATAGATCAACACCTTATAATTTAGCCTCTTTGAGGGGGCAACCTCCTTTACATTACACAAATGAACAATTCTTGGATACAAATGACAAGACCTCCTTTCTATATATAGGAGTCTAAGGGGTCATAATATAATTAGAGGCGACATAACAATAATAATGTAAGGGCACAATAATAACAACAGTGGGCTTCTATGGGGCAAAATAATAACAATATGGGGACTACATGGGTACAAAAATATAATAAGGGGGTTGTACTAATAACAATAAGGGGTTACACTAGTAGTATAGGGGCCTAACATTAGAGTTCCTTGCCTTAGCTTGTGAGCTAGATTCACCTTCAACAGATTCATGGAAACCAAGACCAGATTTGATGGTAGGAGACCTTTGACTAATAAGAATAGCATCCAAAATATTAGTACTATCTTGAAATCGTAAAAGCTTATCTTTTTCTTATAATTTACCTTTTAGTATATTTACCTCAACCTTATATTTCTCTTCCTTTTCAAGATACCGCTTCTTCATGATTTCTTCAGCTTTTCTTCCTACTTCCACTTTTTGCCTTAATTTGAGAACTTCGTTTTCTTGTTCTTCAAGAGCTTCGAGTAGTTCTTTATTCTGCTTATTTGATTTTTCAAGATCTTCTTTTAGAGAGAGGATCTATTTTTCAAGACTTTCATAGTAACTGGATTTATCTTTGAGTTTCTTGATGGTTGTGCTCCTTTTATTTACTTCATTTCTTAATGATGTTACTTCATCTTGCAGCTTTTGACATTGATCTTCCTTTTCCTTGTTTCCTTCCTCTAGTTGAGCTTTTAGATTGGTAGCTTCTTCTTTGAAGGCACATTCCATTTTGTCCAATAGATCTTGTTGATCTCTAATTTTGTCTGTAAGCATTTTAAATTCTGCCTCTATTGGATATCTTTCTTTCTCACCCATAAGAGCAAATTCAGTTGTTTGCTGTCACTTTCATCATCTTCAAATCGATGGAGAAATGTATCACCAGAGGATAACAAATTCATACCTGATAGTTCTTTTGCTTGTTCACCTTCATTCTGAGGTGATTCTGAATCTGAAGAGTTGCTTCCACATAATCCCTAATTGGTTCTCCCACTGTCATAGTTCCTTTGATATGTCTTCTTCTTTTGAGGTACTTTCTTCTTTAGCTTCTTTCCCATTGTTCTACGGATCTCCTTCAAGTGATCAAGCTTCTACCAAAGGACCTGCTCTGATTCCAATTATTGGAAATAACACTGGGAGGGGGGGTGAATCAGTATTAGTCAAGTCAATAATATTTTTCTTTTTATACTCAAATTTGTATACGCTACTTCCATGTGGGTAACCCGCGTGTACACGCAACTATGCTTAAGGAAACAAGCGTATATCCAACAAACTAATGATTTAGTTAATTCATCATATGTTGATCTTTAATCTGTGCATCAGTACTTTATTAAACATTAAACAGTAACCATATGTAGTTAATAACAGAGTAAACCATCACACATAAGAAACACAAATGAACACCAAGATTTAAGGTGGAAACCCAATGTTGGTGAAAACCACCTGCTGATGTCGTCTCTGTCTTCTTTTAATAATAAGAAAATCTGTTTACAACAATGTACTGGTGTAGACTCATACCAGTACACAGGCTTCTACCTATAGAAGGCTACAACCTTCTCTCGTTCTACAGCTTCTACTGAAAGGGAGTTACAATCCCCTAGCTCTTGTACTAGCCGATATGTTTACTAGTACGTAGGCGCCGACCTACAAAAGGCTACAACCTTCTCTCTTCCTCCAGGGACCTCGTTTCATAAATTTTCAGACTGGATACTCCTGGAACACAACACCATAATCTAAAGGCCACGTTTCATCCAATTTTCATACTGGACCCATCAACAACATTGAAGCTCAAATCAATCACCATTGCAATACAACCATCAACTATATCTGCATCAACCAATCACTGAAACTCAATCATTAATTTCTTAATCAACCAAACTAAATCAATCACTGACAACCTTTGAACCTCTGACACAACTGACTCAACCATTCATTCATACTTTAATCAACTTCAACAAATCAACTGGAACAGAGAGATCACTGTAGCCAGTACACAGATTTGTACCTAGAACACTGCATCATTAATCAGAATCAACTATAATCTCAAAACCATGCATCAGAGTGTATATGCAACTTGGAAGAGCCGAAGCAGCGTGTATACGCAAATTCATCAAAGCGAACCAGTGTATAGGTCTGCAAATACTTTCTTATAACTTCACTACTCTTCCCGACTTCGGACATACCCAGATCATAACATATAAAGGATAATACATGTGTCAGCAACCAGATCTAGCCCATCAGATTACATAATGATAAGTCATTATGATTCTGATCCATTATTAGATCTCATCCATCATTACTGAAGCAAATCACAATCAATCTAAACACTGTTACCAGAATGCAGTCACCAAAACATAAAGCAAAACCCAGAACTCTGCACCAACAACCAGAACCAATTGCAACTTCAAATATCATAATTCACAAGGTATACGCTACTTCGATGTGTCGAACCTGCATGTATACGCGCTTTTACCAAAGTCAACCAGCGTATACATCTGTAAATATTCATTCAGACTTCAGTTATACCCAGATCATAATATTTACAGAACAACACATGCATCAGTATACAGATCTAGAATAAACATGATCAAAGTATATAAAGATAATTCATTCCAAGCCTTAAGATCCCGATCCATCATTAGATCTTGTCCTCCATCAATCGCTAAGGCTCCTCCTTGGTTTAGATCAAGCAGAGCATCATAAACCCATATCCTGCATACTGGATCTCACACTTCATCAAAATATTTAATGCTTGTACACTTTGGCCTAATGATCTTCTCCTCCTTATGTAGTTTTAGGTCTTTCTCAATACCATGGACCAAAACCACTTAGGACCAATACCTTGCACCAATACCTAGGGTCAATACCTCGGACCAGATACCTTGGACCAATACCATGGATTGAAATACCATGGACCAAATACCTCGGACAAGAAACTTATTTTTCCATGCTATACACGCTTTTCTTTCTATGAAAGTGTGTGTGTACGCTATACGCTCCTTTTGTTCTGTTAACCTGTGTGTATATGCAGCTTGGTCAAGGTGAACCTACGTATACCTCTCTTTCTTCATTCTTTGTAGTCTGAACTATTATTCTTTAATGTTGTCATGCTGTACTGTGATCTTTCATCTAAGTGAGTTGCCTTCTGAACTGATTCCTTGAAACTACCCTGCATTTCATCACATCTGTAAACACTACTGTCATGCATTCTATCACATCTCATATCTCTTATGTAGATTCATCTAGTTACCATGTACAAGTGAGTTGTTCTACTACAAGTGGGTTGCCATAAGTTACAACACATGCATCATAATGCCAACAATCTCCCCCTTTGGACTTGATGGCAACAACAACACCAAGTCACTCTCCCCCTTTGACATCAAGGGCAAAGTGATCCGGATTTAAGCAGGAACGCAACAAATTACAGAGATAACCATATACACAAAGATGCAACGGAAATAATACTTCATTTCATTAATGGAAAATACTGAAATATGCTTACAACCAGAAATGGAAATAAACCAGCTAGGGCGATGGTAGCTTATCTCTGAGAAGAGATGTGGTGGCTACATGCCTCTGAACTGTGTTACAATGAGGCTCGAAGGCCTATTTATTGTTGAGAAACAATGGAAAACCCTTAACATTCCAAAACCTAACCCTAGGAGATGAAACGCCAAACTGTGGGCCCCTTTTGGGTAAATTGGTACATCAACTTCCCGGGGTCGTAACTTTGGCATACGATCTCCGTTTGACGCGTACAATAGCTCGTTAGAAAGATCTATCCGAGAACTACCACTTTAGGAAGAGAAACATCAGTCCATGGACCCATGTTTCCCCCAGATTTCCCAAAAAACGTTGTTTAGGGCCTCAAAACGGCTCCAGAAGTTCAGGACCCGAAAAACTGCTAAAAATAGTAAGTTGTGCTACAATTAAGGGAACTGAAAATGCTGAGAGAAACAATGGTGGGGGTCTAGGTGGACTTGGCAGGTGGCCACCAATATCCACCTGGATCATTCCTCCCCCCTTAGGAAGCAATGGTCCCCATTGCGTTGAGTTCCTCCATGAGATGAGGAAACTTTTGCTGAACTTGTTCCCTGGTGAGCCACTTGCCTTGCTGAAGGAGTTGGCCTGCTTTGAAAACTCGATACAGTTGGATATTCTGTTGGCGAGTGTTCTTGATATGTGTGTCCATGATCCGATCAGTTGCAGCTTGTTCCATGCAATATGGATTTAATTCTATGGGTTTGAGCTGTTCTGCAATGTCGGATGTGTCTAACAATGGTGGAAAGTATGGCCAAAGGCGGTCCACATTGAACACTGGGTGCAGGCCAAGGAATGGGGGAATGCTGAGCTCAAATGCATTGTCTCCCATAGCCTTAGTAATGGTGTAAGGACCATATCGGAGTGGTCTCAATTTCCGATAGGCTCCAGTAAGGCGTTCCTTTTGCAAATGCAACCAGACTTTGTCGCCCACCTGAAACTTGTGTGGCACCCGATGTTGATCATGTCGCTGCTTGTACTTGGCATTTGATTTCTCAAGAATTTCATGGACCTCCTGGCGAATATGTTGGATGCGCTTAATGAAGTTGGTGGCCTTATCTGTTTCGGACTGGACATGAGCTGAATTTATGTGAGTAGCTGCAAGTGGCATGGCCACATCAATGGGGCATAGTGGCTGGAATCCCAAACCCACCTGAAAAGGGCTATGGCCAGTGGAGTTGTGAAGAGCTCGGTTGTAGCTGTGCTGAACATAGGGGAGGCTCTCGTCCCATGTGTGTGGATGCTTTGAGTTATACATGCGTAGAATGTGCACAATCATCCTATTGACAACCTCTGTCTGGCCATCAGTTTGAGGATGGAAGGCTGTGGACTTCGTGAGTTTAGTGTCCAGCATTGACCAAAGACTGGACCAAAATGTGCTGAGAAACCGACTGTCCCGATCTGAGATGATAGACTGTGGGATCCAAAAGTGCACCCACACTCGTTCAAAGAAGAGTTTAGCAGTGGCTTCTGCTGTGATATTCTTCTTGCAGGCCGCCATAATGGCCATCTTTGAGAACTTGTCGACGACCACAAAAACACAGTCATTTCCATGCTTAGTGGAAGGAAGGCCTGACATGTAATCCATGGAGATGGATTCCCAAGGTCGACTAGGGGTAGGAAACGGGGTATAGAGGTCGTGCTTCTTAATGGTCGGTTTGGCAATGGCACAGGAAGTACATGATCTGATGTACTTCCCAACATCCAGTCGAAGATTCAGCCAATAGAAATAATTTTGCAGTACTGCCACTGTTTTCTCGACCCCAAAATGCCCAGCAGCCCAACCATAGTGTGCTTCCCAAATCATCTTGGCATGCTTGCTTGAAGGAACACAAAGGTGACCCAGGTGGCATAACAGGGCATCCTGGAGGTGAAAATCTGGAACATGCCGACCCTCCAAGAGTGTTTGGCATGTGTGGCCGAATTCTGGGTCGCTTTTGTAGAGAAGTGGCCAATCAGAAGTCTCGTGCCCACAAGAGTTGAGCACAGTGGTTGACTCCATGATCGGTGGTCGACTGAGTCAATCTGCAACATTATTGGTGCTGCCCTTCTTATACTTGATATTCAAGTGGAACTGTTGCAGGTATGTAGACCACTTCTGATGGCGATCATTCTGCAATTTCCCTTGGGTCTGTATGAACTGCAGGGGTCGGTGGTCTGTGTGGATGACCGTTTCCTTCACCAAAATGTAATGCTTCCATTGTCGACAGGCCTATACAATGGAATAAGTGGGGTATTTCCAGACTGTGTCTGAAAGTGTTTCACTGTGATATGCCACTGGATGTCCATGTTGAGTAAGGACTGCCGCAATAGCATAGTCAGAGGCATCTGTCTCGACCTCAAATGGTTGTTGTAAATCTGGTAACGCGAGCACTGGTGCCGTGCAGAGGCGATCCTTCAACTCCCTGAATGCCTTCTGTTGAGATTCAGACCAAAAGAATTTTGCTTTCGCCCCTCCCTTGGTGACTTAACTCAAGGGCCAAGTAATATGAGAAAACCCCAACACGAACCTGCGGTAGAAGTTGGCAAGACCTAGAAAGCTGTAGAGCTCTGTTAGAGTGGTTGGAGATGGCCAATCCCGAATGACTTGGATCTTGGCTGGATCGACATGCACCCCCTGTTCATCAATGATGTATCCCAGATACTGAACCTGGGTCATGCCAAAAGTGCATTTCTCCAAATTGGCACATAGCTTGTGTTGCCGCAGTGTTTGGAGAACCTGTCGGATGTGGTGGAGGTGCTCTTCCCAGCTCTGGCTGAAGATGAGAATGTCATCCAAGTATACTACTACAAAGGAGTTTGTGAATGGCCGCAAGATGTCATCCATTAGCCTCATGAAGGTTGCAGGAGCATTCGTCAATCCAAAAGGCATAACCAACTATTCGAAAAGGCCCTCCTTGGATTTGAAGGTAGTCTTCCACACATTAGAGGGTTCGATTGGTACCTGGTGATATCCTAACTTCAGATTGATCTTGCTGAAATATTTCGCCCCCTTTAGTTGGTCCAGGAGGTCATCAATCCGCGGGATCGGGTACCTATTACGGACAGTGATCTTGTTCAGCGCCTGATAGTCAATACAGAGTCTCCACGTCCCATCCTTCTTCTGTACCAACACGATTGGGCTCCCACAAGGCGATGAACTCGGATGGATGTGACCTTTCTGCAGGAGCTCCGGAATCTGCCTCTTGATTTCATTGTTACCGAAACGGGGCCCACAGTTTGGCGTTTCATCTCCTAGGGTTAGGTTTTGGAATGTTAAGGGTTTTCCATTGTTTCTCAACAATAAATAGGCCTTTGAGCCTCATTGTAACACAGTTCAGAGGCATGTAGACACCGCATCTCTTCTCAGAGATAAGCTACCATCGCCCTAGCTGGTTTATTTCCATTTCTGGTTGTAAGCATATTTCAGTATTTTCCATTAATGAAACGAAGTATTATTTCCGCTGCATCTTTGTGTATATGGTTATCTCTGTAATGAATTCCAGGTGGGTGCGGCTGAAAATAGTGATCCAGTACTTTCATCCTTCTACTCGCAGTAGGATTCCCACCAGTCCTTGACGTGGGGGGCTGCTTTGAGAAGAGCGAAAACAATCTTTTCCCGACTCAAAAATTCATGAACAGAAAAATAACCCTCTAGCAGATTTAACCATTTATCTATGGCATCTGCATCTATCTGACCCTAGAATATGGGGATTTCAAAATTACCTTGTACCTTAAAGGGCGTGGCATTTCCAGAGTAGCTGCTGGAAGCCGATGCGTCGCTTCTGGGTAGCCGCTGAAGGATCTGGGCAAAGCTGTCCATCATCGCGTTCCGTTGTCGCTCGAGGGCTTCTTCGAGCAAGATTTTGATGGTATCTCCTTCCCCCTCGTCTTTCTTCTCATCCGCCATGGGAGGCCGTCGGGATTTGTGAGGCTGGTCTTGCAAAGGTTCAACCAGTTCAAGCCCTAACTCCTTACATCCCGACCTTGTTGGGGACATGCAAAGAAAAACAGAGAAAAAGCAGACCGCTCTGATACCACTGATCCGGATTTAAACAGGAACGCAACAAATTACAGAGATAACCATATACACAAAGATGCAGTGGAAATAATACTTCATTTCATTACTGGAAAATACTGAAATATGCTTACAACCAGAAATGGAAATAAACCAGCTAGGGCGATGGTAGCTTATCTTTGAGAAGAGATGTGGTGGCTACATGCCTCTGAACTGTGTTACAATGAGGCTCGAAGGCCTATTTATTGTTGAGAAACAATGGAAAACCCTTAACATTCCAAAACCTAACCCTAGGAGATGAAACGCCAAACTGTGGGCCCCGTTTGGGTAAATTGCTACATCAACTTCCCGGGTTCGTAACTTTGGCATACGATCTCCGTTTGACGCGTACAATAGCTCGTTAGAAAGATATATCCGAGCAATACCACTTTGGGAAGGGCAACATTCGTCCATGGACCCATGTTGCCCCCAGATTTCCCAAAAAACGTCGTTTAGGGCCTCAAAACAGTTCCAGAAGTTCAGGACCCAAAAAACTGCTAAAAATAGTAAGTTGTGCTACAATTAAGGAAACTGAAAATGCTGAGAGAAACAATGGTGGGGGTCTAGGTGGACTTGGCAGGTGGCCACCAATATCCACCTGGATCACAAAGGGCGGACCAAGATATTCTCCCCCTTTGTTCATGCTGAGATTTACTATATCATCCATTCTCCCCCTGAGCACAAGCAGAGTCTGCAAATATTTTCAAGAGAAATAACATGACTTTATAACTCAACTATGTGAGTTTGACCTTCCTATCACTAATGACTCATACATACATTCATTCTACCAACCAAGTGGGGATATACCAAACTTGACTCATCCACCCAACCAAGTGGGGATATACCAATTGTTTATACATGACTGAAATATTACATCATCCTTCCCATGCATAGTGGGGGTACAAATTACATCATATGACCAAAAGGGACTCATCAAAAGACTACAACAGACAGAGACAAATTATTACATCATGGGTCTTGATATGACCTTTACATTGAATGATATACATGACATTTATAACAGAGACCAAATATCTAAACACGACCATGATAGTCATCAGCAACTATCATACACCATGTATGATCTGCTCCATAAGCATATGTCAACAACATCCAGACCAACAACTTGTATATGTCCATGTCAGTGTAAATATCATCAACCTGTGAAAAAGTATGTCTGCATATAGATATCAACTCATCCTCTTGATCTCATCAAGATCAACTCGCTTCATTTCCTTCCATGAATCAACTCAGCATCTGTCATATCTCCAAGCAGTAACAAAATCATTCACACCATATCATATGTATGTGAAAACACCATAATCATCATCATCAAGAACTGCATGATCTTTCCATAAGAACCTTCAATATATCAATCATGTATCATCAGTAGGGAACATCCCACATCTGATAAGCATTAACCATGATAATCAACATATATGAGTATCAACTTATCATCATAAGGTAAGAACTCATCATCATTATAAGCCATGTATTCGAATATTTATGTCTTCAAATAGCTATGTCTTCATGAGACCTCCAATAGCACCATTCTCTTGGCCAACCAACAACATTTTTCAATATGTAACTTAAGTAATCATCCATGTATCCATGATAGCAATATGTATCTAGCAAACCATGAGCTCATGGTCATTTGTCAAGATTTCTTCATCAATAACAACAATCTTCAACCATGTGAGAGCCAAGAACTATAGAAATCATAACTACACCATATGAACTTTATGCATCTTTGAAGGCATGATGACAACAACATAAAGGAAATGAGTGGCTCATCATCAAATAATGAAGTTGTGTACTCAAGCTTTGTACTTCTCTTTGTCCTTATGAAGATCATCATGTAAGCAACATATATGTACTATATGCATCATCAAAGAGTCATCCACAATCATCCATAAATCTGATCTGAATACCAACTATGTGACCCCAAGAATCATATGAGATTTTATCATGGGCAACTCATAACCGTAACATAGCAAGATGTATCATTTAGCCATATAAGCATCATTATCATTGATTAGGTACCAAAGACTTCTAAACATAATGCCAACAATGCTTTATTAGAAGCATAGCATGTTCTCCCCCTGAACTTGTTCTAGTTCACTGTCAGATCTGATCATTGCATATGTTAGTAAGAAGTATCAAGGCATCATCATCTATCCGATATACATCAAGTTATCAACAACTTGTGAGGATCAAAAACACTTCTTTAAATAACATCCATAGATTGTAGTCATTTATCATCACGACAGAAAAGATAACTGATAATTTTCTGAATCATATCAAATCAGTTTTTCTGAGTCTATCCCACTACATTTTTCTCAAACCTACATATATGCGATTGTGTAGCTTCGAACTCGTGTATATACAACACTTGTCTTCATGAAACTTGCGTATGAGATTTAGAACATTGAAGTTTCATACTTTCGGCTTCCCCTGAGTTTGTCATGTCTGTACACCGTGCCATGCCACATTTTTCTAACTGTACTTCCTTCTTCTTCCATATCTTCGAGTGTGATGACGTTTTCTCCTTTTGGTATGGTGCCCAAAATTTTCTCCTGCATTCCTTTGCTATATGTCCAATTTTTTTACATGCATAACATCTTACATGTTTCATGTTTCTTCTATAGCAGTCAATGGCTTTGTGACCAAACACATCGCAAGAAAAACAATATCCCTTAAAGTACCTGGAAGCTGATGATCTTTCTGTGTGATGGTCTTGAACTATTCTACTTCCGCATCTCGCTGCAACATGTCCAAGATTAAGACATATAAAACATTCAACATTATTCATTTGAGGAAATTACCGACTATCACTTCCATATTTAGGAGTAAAAGATTTTCTTTGAAGAATTTATTTCCTTGGTTGTTGATGGCATTGACCTCTCATCTCCTTGTTGAGCATTTCAGGTTTTACATTAGAGTTCCTTGCCTTAGATTGTGAGCTAGATTCACCTTCAACAGATTCATGGAAACCAAGACCAGATTTGATGGCAGGAGACCTTTGAATACTAAGAATATCATCCAAAATCTTAGTACTATCTTGAAATTGTAAAAGCTTATATTTTTCTTCTAATTTACCTTTTAGTATATTTACCTCAACCCTATATTGCTATTCCTTTTCAAGATACCACTTATTCATGATTTCTTCAACTTTTCTTCCTTCTTCTACATTTTTCCTTAATTCGAGAACTTCGTTTTCTTGTTCTTCAAGAGCTTGGAGTAGTTATTTATTCTGCTTATTTGATTTTTCAAGATACCACTTATTCATGATTTCTTCAACTTTTCTTCCTTCTTCTACATTTTTCCTTAATTCGAGAATTTCGTTTTCTTGTTCTTCAAGAGCTTGGAGTAGTTATTTATTCTGCTTATTTGATTTTTCAAGATCTTCTTTTAGAGAGATGATCTTAGCTTCAAGACTTTCATAGTAACTGGATCTATCTTTGAGTTTTTTGATTGTTGTGCTCCTTTTATTTACTTCATTTCTTAATGATGTTACTTCATCCTGCATCTTTTGACATTGATCTTCCTTTTCTTTGTTTCCTTCCTCTAGTTGAGCTTTTAGATTGGTAGCTTCTTCTTTGAAGGCACATTCCCTTTTGTCCAATAGATCTTGTTGATCTCTAATTTTGTCTGTAAGCCTTTTAAATTCTGCCTCTATTTGATATCTTTCTTTCTCACCCATAAGAGCAAATTCAGTTGTTTCGCTATCACTTTCATCATCTTCAAATGGATGGAGAAATGTATCACCAAAGGATAACAAATTCATACCTGATAGTTCTTTTGCTTGTTCATCTTCATTCTGAGGTGATTTTGAATCTGAAGAGTTGCTTCCACATAATCCCCAATCGATTCTCCAACTGTCATAGTTCCTTTGAGATGTCTTCTTCTTCTGAGGCACTTTCTTCTTTAGCATCTTTCCCATTGTTCTACAGATATCCTTCAAGCGATCAAGCTTCTACCAAAGGACATGCTCTAATTCCAATTATTGGAAATAACATTGAGAGGCGGGGTGAATCAGTATTAGTCAAGTCAATAATATTTTTCTTTTCATACTCAAATTTGTATACGCTACTTCCATGTGGGTAACCCGCGTGTACACATAACTGTGCTTAAGGAAACAAGCGTATATCCACCAAACTAATGATTCAGTTAATTCATCATATGCTGATCTTTAATCTGTGCATCAGTACTTTAATAAACATTAAAAAGTAACCATATGTAGTTAATAACAGAGTAAACCATCACACATAAGCAACACACATGAACACCAAGATTTAAGGTGGAAACCCAATGTTGGTGAAAACCACTTACTGATTTTGTCTCTGTCTTCTTTTAATAATAAGAAAATCTGTTTACAACAATGTACTGCTGCAGACTCATACCAGTACGCAGGCTTCTACTTGCAGAAGGCTACAACCTTCTCTCGTTCTCCAGCTTCTACTGGAAGGGAGCTACAACCCCCTAGCTCTTGTACTAGCCGATATGTTTACTAGTACGTAGGTGCCGACCTACAAAAGGCTACAACCTTCTCTCTTCCTCCAGGGACCTCGTTTCATAAATTTTCAGACTGGATACTCCTAGAACACAACACCATAATCTGAAGGCCACGTTTCATCCAATTTTCATACTGGACCCATCAACAACATTGAAGCTCAAATCAATCACCACTGCAATACAACCATCAACTATATCTGCATCAACCAATCACTGAAACTCAATCATTACTTTCTTAATTAACCAAACTAAATCAATCACTGACAACCTCTGAACCTCTGACACAACTGAATCAACCATTCATTCATACTTTAATCAACTTCAACAAATCAACTGGAACAGAGAGATCACTGTTGCCAGTACACAGATTTGTACCCAGAACACTGGATCATTAATCAGAACTAGATGTAATCTCAAAACTGTGCATCAAAGTGTATACACAACTTGGAAGAGCTGAACCAGCGTGTATATGCAACTTCATCAAAGCGAACCAGTGTATAGTTCTGCAAATACTTTCTTATAACTTCACTGCTCTTCCCGACTTCAGACATACCTAGATCATTACACATAAAGGATAATACATGTGTTAGCAACCAGATCTAGCCCATCAGATCACATAATGATAAGTCATTATGATTCTGATCCATTACTAGATCTCATCCATCATTACTGAAGCAAATCACAATCAATCTGAACACTGTTACTAGAGTGCAGTCACTAGAAGATAGAGAAAAACCTAGAACTCTGCATCAATAACCAGAACCAATTGCAACTTCAAATATCATAATTCACAAGGTATACGCTACTTTGATGTGTCGAACCTGCGTATATACGCACTTTTACCATTGTCAACCAGCATATACATCTGTAAATATTCATTCAGACTTCAATTATACCCATATCATAATATTTACAGAACAATACATGCATCAGTATACAGATCTAGAATAAACATGATCAAAGTATATAAAGATAATTCATTCCAAGCCTTAAGATCCCGATCCATCATTAGATCTTTCCCTCCATCAATCGCTAATGCTCCTCCTTAATTCAGATCAAGCAAAGCATCATAAACCCATATCCTGCATACTGGATCTCACACTTCATCAAAATATTCAATGCTTGTACACTTTGGCTTAATGATCTTCTCCTCCTTATATAGTTTTATGCCTTTCTCAATACCATGGACCAAAACCACTTAGGACCAATACCTTGGACCAAATACCTAGGGTCAATACCTCGGACTAGATACCTTGGACCAATACCATGGATCAAAATACCATGGACCAAATACCTCGGACAAGAAACTTAGTTTTCCAAGGTATACACGCTTTTCTTTCTGTGAAAGTGTGTGTGTACGCTATACGCTACTTTTGTTCTATTAACCTGCGTGTATACGTAGCTTGGTCAAGGTGAAACTGCGTATACCTCTCTTTCTTCATTCTTTGTAGTCTGAACTATTATTCTTTGCTATTGTCATGCTGTACTGTGATCTTTCATTTGAGTGAGTTTCCTTTTGAATCGATTCCTTGAAACTACCCTGCATTTCATCACATCTATAAACACTACTGTCATGCATTCTGTCACATCTGATATTTCTTCTGTAGATTCATCTAGTTACGATGTACAAGTGAGTTGTTCTCCTACAAGTGGGTTGCCATCAAGTACAACACATGCCTTATAATGTCAACACTTAATGATTGTCATCCCACGTGTCGATTTTCATCTTGAGTAACAATCATTTTCTCATGTCTTCACGGTCCCCACCGGGCCTATTTTGTGTGGCAGTGTCATCAAGTCACCCTTTGTTGTCGCTTCAGATCGCACCAGCAGCACAAGTGCTACAGGAGAGATAGAAAGCCCCCTAGAGACAACCTCTGGGTTGATTGTAGACCAGTTCCTAGGACATATTAAGTAGAGGAGTGCATGGAATATTATGAGTGGAGTTTCTTGTGCACTCCAATTGTCACGTAATAAAAATAAGAGGGGCTTAGTTCAATAGGCCTTGATTAAGGTAGACTCAAGCCAATAGATCGATATAAATGCGGGGGTTATATTGGGGCAATCTCAAAGAGAAACAACTTCTTCTGGTGGCCGACACACAACAATGAGACAACTCAATACTGAAGTTGTAGTAATGGTGGAGAGGAAGAGAGGAAGGAGGGAAATAGATGATTAGGGTTGTGGCCAGTAGAATCCTCAGCAACAATGTTCCAATAGAAATATGTAAGAGGAAGGAGGTGGAATGATAGAAACAACGGAGTACTTTTTGAGGTTTCATGCCTATAACATGGGTATCTCTATCACCAAACAGTGTGAGAAAGGCTGTGATCATATAGGTACTACAAGCTAATCTAATAACACAAGTAAATTTGTAGTTACTACAGGTACTACAGGCTATTGAATAACACAAGTAAATCTGTAATACACACAGGCACTGTTCTCCATTTAGCAGCCAGGGTAAATCCATGGATTAGGGAGAAACCAACAATCTCATTAAACTATTTCAGAGAAGGAAAAACAACTTATGAAACGAGGTTACAGAAGGGAAAACATATTGCACATCGATCATGCTTGGAATCACCAAAGAGTTTCATTCATCCAATATGAATCCAAAATACCAGTCCATAACATCCAGTGCAACATCAATCAAGTCCCCCATGAATAAGCAAATAGAACCAAAATGACATCTCAGAATTTAGACCACTCGGATGAGAAATTCTGGACGTTTCGATAAGTGTTTCTTCCCCCTATTTATAAGAATAAGGGGAGCCTAGATTATAGTTGCAACAAAATATCTAATCCAGAGCTCCAGCTGTTTACTAGACTAGCTATCTCGACCTATGTAACGTGTTGTTGCCCAAAACGATTACAATTGGGATTCGATCCCTTCTTGGAAATAAATGGAAATTGCAGAACTTAAATGTTAGGTCCCTATAATACTAGTGATTCCCCCATTACTATTGTCACTATAGCCCTTATCGTTATCTTTATGCTCCTATTGTCCCCATATTGTTATTAATGTTTTGCTCTGAAGCCCACTATTGTTATTTTTGTGCCCTTATATTATTATTGTTATGTTGACTTTGATTATATTGTGACCCCTTATACTCTTATATATAGAAAGGAGGTTTAGTCATTTGTATCATCCAAGAATTATTCATTTGTGTAATGTAAAGGAGGTTGACCCCTCGAAGAGGTTGATATTGAAGTCGTTGATCTATCTTTTCTATCTTTTTGTGAGATGGTTTCATAACATTTGGTATCAGGGCTTTGGATTCTAGGGTTTCGCTGCCCCAAAACAGGTCATCGTGGCATTTTTGATATAAATTTTCTTTTGTGATGTTTCAGAAGCTAAAAAAAAACCCATTTGATATCAAATCTCTATGATCCCGAGGTTAGAATTTCAGATCTTTTCTCTCTATATTTTTGGATATATGATCCAAGAAAGTTAGGTTTTTTGCAAGCTCCCAATTTACATCCCAAACAGGTGACCTTGGGAAAATCGTCATAACTTTCTCTTGGAGTATCAAATTGAATTTTCGTAAGAATTTATAGAAATAAGATAGACTAGATGTACATCGTTTTTAGGTCCAAAGGTTGAAATAGTGACATGTGGCACTTCGTAAAAGTTCACTCTACTGAAAAAGTGTATAATTTGGTCATCTTGGGAGATTGGGCATAACGCTTTCTTCAAGAATCCAATTTCGATCAGACTGGTGGAATTGGAAGGAGGACTTAGAGGGCTATCACATTTCACAATTTCAGACCTTGGAGATCCAAAATTTCAGAGATATATCAGATTCAATATTGACCTCCTATAAAGTGAAAAAAGGTGTGTAGTTTTTTTTTTAAATTTTGCATAAGTTTGGTTTGAAAAATTAGTTTGAAGGAATTCAAAGGGCATAGTGAAGAATAATTATCATTAATTGATGCCCCTAAGAAAGAAAACGGAAACACCTGGTAAGTGACCTAGAATCTCTAGCTTGACTCATGAAGAAGAAGAAGAAATGCAACATGATATTTCAAAATTACGAGACCAAGTGCAACAAATTTCACTCTCACAAAAAGTAATAGAAGATAAGATGGATGGTTTAAAGAAAGGCATGGAAGATAAGATGGATGGTTTAAAGAAAGGCATGGAAGCTAAGATGGATGGTATGAAAGACAAAATTTAATATTTGAAGAAGGACATGGAAGGTTTGAAGGAAGGTTTGACAAAGTTGCTACAAGAAAGGCTTCCTAATGGAGAAAAGGTAATAGAGAAAACTCATGATGAGAACAAAATAAATGTTAATCATGATTTCATAGACTCTAACGGTGGATTGAAGACCCACCATGTTCCAAAGATTGATATGAGGAATTTTGATGGCAAGGATCCCGTAACATGGATACTACAGATGGAGCAATATTTCGATCTCCATAATGTGCAAAACACACAAAAGGTACATATTGCAACTTTATATGTGGAACCAAATCAGTTTGTATGGTATTGATGGATTTGCTCTCGTAAGAAAATTGTCACTTGCACAATTTTACAGAAGAAATGATAGAACATTATGAGGATACAAAAAGAAAGACTTTTTAAAGCCAATTGACAAATCTCAAACAAAAGGGTTCAATGATTGAGCACATTGAGGACTTCAAAAAATTGAATATAAGGGTAAAAGATGTTCCAAAGGAACATAGGATTGATGTGTTCGTAGGGACTTTAAAAGATAACATCCAACATGAGGTTCACCTTTGAGAACCTGATTCATTGGAGAAGGCATTCTGGTTGGCAAGAAAAATGGAAAGCAAAATTGTAGCAACAAGGAAGCCTACCACTCACAACTATAAAGGTGAAAGTGTTGTTTCCCCTAGCCTTCCACAACCTACAAGGTTGACACCACAACAATTGGAAGAAAAAAGAGCAAATGGTATTTGTTACAATTGTGATAGAAAATACACTAAAGGTCATAAGTGTGCTGAGAAGAAATTATTTTACATAGATTGTGAAGTGGAGGAAGAAAAGGAAAAAGAAACGTTAAAAGAAAAGGATATACACCAGGAACAAACCCTAGAGAAAGAAGAAATGAATCCGACCATACCTTGTAATGCATTGGCCAGAATTACCACTCCTCAAACTATCAAGATAGAAGGACATATCAAGAAGAAAAAGGTAATAGTGTTGATTGATTCGGGAAGTACCCATAATTTTTATTGGGCATGGAATCCCCCCACGACATGTTTTGGGGCTTAAAGCCTGAGTTTTGAGTTGGTATTATTGTAAAAACTCAACGAATTGCGGGCGCGAAGCAAAAATTGTATGTTAGAGTCATAGGGTTGTCCGCCCTAAGTTTTGAATGTAGTGTCGATTGTATAAATAGAGCGAGCATCTAAGTCGTAAAGGGAGAATAGATTAATGGAGTGAACGGATGGAGTCTAGAAGATAGTGAGCATAAAGGAAGAGTCTAAGTACCTTGGGTCATAGTAGTAGGAAGAGACTCTACAGATGAGTACGCAGAGGCCTAGTAGAGTCCGAGCTGAGTGCGCAAGGCGGAGTGGAGTTTGTAACCAAGGAAGAAGAATAATAAAGAGAAGTTTTATATGAATTCCATGTATCTGTTCTTGTGTTATTTCCAATTTGATATCATTTGCAATTATACTATTTATTTACTGCGCATACTTATATGAATGGTGAATATTGTTAAGTATAACTGAAAGCATATAGATAAGGTAAGTTGATAAACTAATATCGGGTTACTAGTAAGGATTTGGGTAATAAAACTATTCGGGCCTCGAGTAGGGCTACGCGAGGGCAACATCGCAAGCTGCGAGGTACTGATAAGTGCGCGTAGCGACTTGCACGCAGGATCAAACCGCGGACCACTTGGATACCATCAGACATCTCTAGGGTGTAGAAACCTGGTTCTAACACCCTCCCATACTACTTTGGGTGTGACCTCAGTCCGCACTCCGCGGACTGTTGCCAAAAGGGCCAGTAGTACCAAGATTTGTTTGGATAAATCACCTCTGAACCTGGGTCAGGCTCCAACAAGCCAACAAATGGATTTTTTGCTGGGACCGAGATTTGCATAAGGGATGTATGATGTCGTGTCACTGGAATCTGTTGAGGGCCCTAAAATCGGGTCAACAACAAGGGGGATACCCACCCGGTCAGGAACCTAGTTGGCGGCTCCGTGTCCATTTGGTATAGCGGGTCCGACTGGGGATAATGGGACCAGCTTCCCGTTCTATGGGGGGTGTGTGTGTATAGAGTTCGGTGATGTGTGTGTGTGTAAGATTAGATAATGAAAATATGGAATTATTTCTAAGCTAATCTAGTTCTAAACTCTGAGACTAAACTTTATACTACTTTAATCTATCAAGAACAACACATCTAATCTACGCTAACCCGGGATAGAACTTTTTCCATTATGCGATCTAGAAAGATTTCACACAATAACTGGTAATGAAGATTATTCAGCTATTATGAGAATATAAATCAATTAAGATGAACAATTCTGCATAAAAAGTTAAGCAAAACGGTTGTGAACAGCATATCGCATAATCAGTTATTCATGTATTAAGCATAAATCAATGACTCCACCGTACAGAAGTGCCAAATGGTAGTCTACTCATTCATACGTTAACATATAAACAACATCAGCTGTATATTACTCTAAGAATGCAAGCAGAAACTCGTCAAGAGATAAAAGTACCATTTATGACTGACTTTATACTCACAGACCTGAAGCAATAATGATCTATTTCTACTTACTTCTAATGCCTACTAAGAGTACAGAAGTGCAACATCAGTAGCAGGTATTAAAATGCAAACATAAATAAATCTTGATCCGTCCATTCATCAAAAACCCCCTCCGAGGGTGCAGAAGTGCATGTTCTGAGGACAAGTTTTTTGACAAATTTCTGGACCCTTCTCCAATGCAACGAGAAGGGTTAAATACTACTAACCAGCTAATTTTAATTACACAAATTTAGGGAATGGCTTCAAATGACCGCCCTTTTACTAAAACAAATTTATTTCTAAAAACTGAATCTAATTTCTAACCATTTCTGTATCTGCTCCTTAGTGCTGTAAGCGATGCGCTGTTCGCCGTGAAAGAGTCGGCTGCTTGTCCTTTCCTTTTGTTCAAGCTTGAAAATTAGAAATAACAAGAGCTGGCACCTCTTTCTGACAAACTAGAAGATATTTTTGAAAGTGTTCTTCTGGAGGAGTGTCTTCACGGCGTGTACTCTTAGTACAACTCATATTTCTTTCAAACTGATTGTGCTGTTGCTATTTCGGTTTACGGCCGTGCGAATGACTCAATGAGCTGGGGATTTTGTTGCCTGAACGATTTTCTCAATTGAAACTTGTTTCCATTCTTTGTTCCAGGTTTTTTTGAGACGTCTTTCCCCTTAAGCGTTTTTCTTTTTGCTTTACCCAATTTGGGACTCAGGACCTTTCATAAATGCTTTGCTTTTGTGCACCTTTGACTCTGAGTCCTAGATAGCCTATTTCCATCAGCATTTGTTGAGTGATACTCTGGGATCCGCGGTCCTGCTGTATGCGGTATCCATCTGCGACGTCATCTCCTCTCTTTTCTTCTAGTTCTGGCGCTTTTCCTTGGATGTTCCCTGCATATAGATTTATATCAGTTGCCGACTTACAGTTCACGTAAATGAAAAGAGACAGAAGAAAAGATTGACATGAAAGCAATTAAGTTCTAATGAATGCATAATCATGTCACCCATTATGACTTGACTCTTCGAAAAACGCAACATAATCATCCTTGGATACACAGGCGTACAATCATTAATTTCCCGTAAGGTGCGCGCCTAACTTTAGGCTCCTAGATCATGCCGAGGAATGCCTGCAACGGTTGGCTTCTGCGATTTGCATCGCAGCATCGAAGATTGCGAGGTAAATAGGTGGCATCGCAGCGATTGATAGTCTCATTTGTTGCACACCATAGATCGCAGGTCGCAGCTTTGCATGGTCGCAGATCGCATATCGCAATATCGCAAGGTCGCAAGGTTTTTCGCTTTGTCACTTTGTGCTGCTCATGCAACATTGCGACGTGCGACGTCGCATATCGGCCGTCGGCTGCTCTTTAGGTTCTCCTCTTTTGAGCGCCTTTAATGCACGTGATGCGATGAGTTCTCGCGTCGCTCTTCCTTGGTGTGTTTGTGTGCTTTGGGAAAGCGCTCCTTTTTCCTTTGCGACGCGATATAGCTCTTAGGGAGTTGATACAAAAGATTTTTTTTCAAACAAAAATATTTTTTGGATTTTTTGGTTAAGGGTCCCCCTTTGCTTGATGTTATTACTAATATAAAACAAAGAAGGGGGGTTGTTGGTGACCACAACAATGGCGATTCACTGTGAAGAACCAGTTATTTCTGCATTTCTATTGACCGTTCACTTCCGAAACAACAAAAATTTTTATATTTCTAAATTTTGTTATGGACAGATAGAGTAGATTTCCCCTCACCTTGTCGACGATATTTTGTTTCAACCCATTTTATATCTCAATTTCTTGCTTCCTCAGGTTTCTTCTTGCATTTGCATTAGACATTACTTGGTCTTGATAAAAGATAAAATAAGGTCTTCTCTGCGTACTGGCTTAAAAGTATGCTCATTTGCCGTAGGTAGAGCCTCTGCTGCCCGCAAGCGTCCATAGCCTCGACAGGGTTACCATATTATCCAGCAATGATCCTTTTTCCTACTTGAGGTTACTCGCAACATTCCAGAGAAAAATCCTTTTTAACACACTTTTCCCTTTTTAATTCTCTAAAGAACAATGTCTTGGTTTGGTGGCCAAATTATGACACAGTCATTCACCTGATTTACACTTGTGCTGAACAAGCCGGCTCGTGATGAGACCTCTTGTCTTTGGATTGCAACAATCTTAAGTCGTTTCCCTGTTTTGATAGACAGTATTGGCAAAGTCAGCAAGTTATAATATCTGTGATCATGATAAGCCGGCTCGTGATGAGACCTCTTATTATTTGAGATATAGTGTTTTGCTTGGATTATTTCTCTAGATGCTCTAGTTTCCTTTTTGTAGGGAGGAAGTCATTGTTTTTCCTTAAGAAAGCTCTGGACGACAATAATAGAGTTTTTGAAAACAACAGCTTTGCAGAGAATGCTTATTTTATTATTGATGATACCCTTCATGGTGCTGATACAATTTTTTTTTTTTTAACCAGAGGTTGCTTTTGTCAAAGTTTTTTAGAGGTTGAAACGAGTATCGTAATCAAAGTGAAGTTAACTCTATTTGTCAATAATAAAATTCAGATTTTCAAAAATTTTTGCTATTTGTACAAGCGTAATCAAAATCTGATAGAGAATTGGCGTGCTCTTTCATGAATCCTTTTTAAATGATCATCTACAACGGGTTTTATTCAACAGAGAAAAGCAAAACAAAATAAAAACTAAAAACTAAATCTATCCTATAAAAATTAGAATATTTCTCTTCTATGGAAAATATAATTTAAGAATCAGTCCATTGACAGGTAAAGAATCTCTCCTTCCTACCAGATCCTGCAACACGAATGTAGATGGGCCTACGACTTCCACAATCTGAAAAGGGCAAAGCCACAGCTTCTGAAATTTCGTATGTTTGCCCTTTTCTTCATGAGCCTTATCCCATTTCAAAACTAAATCACCCATCTGAAAGTTTTTTCTGGTTATGATGGCTGAGTCAAAAGAAGATTTTATTAGCGCTTGGTGAAGAGCATGGGTTTTCCTAGCTTGTTCTCTTTGTTCTTCTAGTTTGATTATTTCCATTTGTCTTAATTGTAAAGAGGAAGTAGATACTTCATCGATATATTGCACTAAAGACAAAGAGGGAATGACTAGGTGAGTCGGAAGAACCACTTCTCTCCCATAAACTAAATTAAAGGGAGAAGTGCCGATTGAAGCTTTCTTTGTGATTCTATCAGCCCATAAAGCATTTACCAGCGCTTAGTGCCAATTCCTTTGGTTTTGGTTGACTGTTCTTTTGATAATTCTGATTAGGTTATTGTTTGTTGATTCAGCCAATCCATTACCTTGCGGATAGTAGTTGGCAGAATATTTCAGTTTGAAACCTCTTTTAAGCGCAAACTCAGTCATAGTATTTCCAGAAAAATATGAAGCGTTATCAAATATTAATGCTGTTGGCAATCCAAACCTGGTGATGATAAATTGATCTATGAATTCAATAATATTTTCAGAATGAACTGTCTTGAGAGGAACTGCTTCTACCCATTTGGTAAAATAATCAGTTGCCATAAGGATATACTTATGCTGCTTAGAAGAGTGAGGAACGATCTCACCTATTATGTCCAAGCCACATTGACTGAATGGTTGGTCGATGATGACTGGTTGTAGTGGCATGGCAGGTTTCCTTTGTTTTCCTGCAGCAGTCTGGCAGACTTGGCATCTCCTCACGTGATTGTATGAGTCTTTGAACAACGTGGGCCAATAATATCCTGCACGCAAGATTTTATGTGCATTCGCATCTCCGGCATAGTGTCCGCCTGCTAGTCCATCATGGGGTTCCTGCAAAACCTTTTCGGCTTCAGTTTTCTCAAGACACCTAAGAAGCACAAAATTGTAATTCCTTTTAAACAAGACATCATTTATGAGCTGGTATTGTTTAGCTTTTAATCTCAGAGCTCTTTTCTTGGTATGATCCAGACGTGATGGAGCATACCCGTTCTTAAGAAAATAAATGGTGTCAGCATATGATGATTCTGCATCGTTTAGGCTTACCTCGTACGTTTGTACCTCTTCAGATGAGTTCTCCGGGATTTGCGATGCTCCGGCTAACATCTTGCAGAAGCCTTGACCTCTTACGATGTTTGCTGGTTTGATCTCAAGATCATATTCTTGTAAAGCGGTAATCCAATTAGCTCTCTTTTCGCCCACGTCTTTCTGCACTAAAAGGTTTCTTACCGCCGGAAACGGTACTACGACTTTAGTGTGGGCTTTAAGCAAGAAAGGTCTGAAATATTTGATCGCTTTGAAAACAGCGTATGCTTGTTTCTCTACGTCTGAGTAATTAAGTTCAGCACCTTGTAAGTTCGAGCTAAAGAATGCGATTGGAGCTTCCGCTTTCTCTTGATTTGTTTGGGTCAAAATCGCGGCATAGGATTTCTCTGAGGCAAAAGTGTATAAGGTAAAAGATTCTGAAAAATTTGGGGTGGCCAAAGATGGAGCATTGATGATAGCTTGTTTGATTAAGTTGAACGCTTCGTGCTCATCTAGGCCCCATTTGAAATTTGAATTCTTTTTTATCATATTTTGTAAGGGAGAAATAATACGTGAAAAATCTGGGACAAATCTTTTGACAAAATTGATCTGTCCAAGGAAGGATTGCATGGCTTTCTTGTTATGAGGTATGGATATTTCGGAAATTTCCTTGATTCCGTCAGGTTCTATATGAATACCAGATTTCGACACTACGAATCATAGCAATTTCCCTTCGCTTAATGCAAAGAAAGATTTCTTTGGGTTGAGCGAAATCCCATACCTCAAGCATCTTTGAAAGATTTGCTTCAAATCTTTGAGGTGGTTGTTTCGTCTTTTGGAGTACACTGTTATGTCATCCAAGTAAATCACTACTGATTTATTGACTAACCCTTTAAACACAATGTCCATGGCTCTCTGAAAGGTAGCTCCGGCATTGATCAGACCAAATGGCATTTTCCGATATGCATAGGTGCCCCATTTGGTTCGGAACGTAGTTTTTAACTGATCATTGGGATGCACCAGTACTTGATTGTATCCTGAAAATCCATCCAGGAATGACATTAATTCTGAGCCTGCTACCGCCTGTAATATTTGCTCCATAGGTGGGAGGGGAAAGTTATCTTTCTGACAGGCTTTGTTGAGATTTCAGAAATCGATACAGATTCTAATGTCTCTGTTTTTCTTCCTAACGGGCACCATATTGGATACCCATTTAGAATGCCTTACGGGGAAAATTATTCTGGCTCTCAACAACTTATTAAGCTCAGTTTTTATCTGATTTTCTAGGTTAGGGTGTATTTTTCTGAACTTCTGCTGGACAGGTTTTTCATTGTCAATCATAGGGATAACATGTTGAATGATAGAAGTGTTGTATGTTTTTAGCTCATCGTAATTCCAGGCAAAAACGTTTTTGTATTGTCTCAGAAGACAGATATATGCTGATTTCTCCTCAGGGGCTAGGCCATGACCTAGGTTAACGTTTTGTGGCTTCTGATCGGTCCCTAGGTTTACCAATTCATAGTTCAGGGTAGAACTGCAAAGTTTAGCATTGGCGGACCTTTTAAACCGACTTTTCAAATCATATAAATCTTCTAACTTGACCACCGACTTCGGTATAGCATTGTCGGAGCCATTTTGTTGTATTTGATGATCATGATGGTCTTTGTCGATTATCTGATTTGAGTAGGATCCTTCAGAAGTAAGGAAATTTACGATGTCAGGATCGTCGTTGAACACTATCCAATTGGTGATATTGTCAGGGATGGATGGTCTAAAGATTAATTCTATTGAAAACCTATCAGGACTAAAATCTTCAGAAGGGATGAGTCTAGAGGCTACGTTAGCTAACAGGTCTGCGCTCGCGTTTTGAATTCTTGGAATTGACGAGATGTTGAATGCTACGAAATGTGCAGTGAGATCTTGAACTAATGATTGATAATGCTTTAAATGACTTGACAGGCAATGTATGGTGTTACGTACCTGTTTTACGACGATCTCCGAATCTCCAAAGACTTGAAGATACTTAACGTTCAATCCGATTGCTTTGTATAGGCCTTGAACCAAGGCTTCGTACTCCGCTGTGTTGTTCGTGCAATCGAACTCAAGTCTGCATGTGAGCATAGTCTTATTCCCGTCTGGGTTAATCAGAACGCATCCTGCTCCCGCCCCCTCATTGGATTTTGATCCGTCAAAATATAATTTCCAAAATAAAGATGTATTTACAGAATTATCTAAAAAACTAAAACATTTTGAGTCATCAGTTTGGGAGAAATTTTCAACTTGGGATAAAACTGAATTCTCTAAGTATGGTGAAATATGAGCATTGAAATTACCTAGGAAAGAATCTGTTGCGTAATTGCCTACAATGCTACTGTTGGTAAGGTAAATCCCCTCTGCGGACAGAGGCGATCCCACTAGCCTATGACAGAACTAGCCACAAACAAACCACGCTGCTACGCAAGTTCCTAGTTATGCCTCAAAGGTGAATCAAGAAGACTAACCTGGAGTCCAACGCTATGATTGAAGCAGAGTTGATATCCTCGCTCCCTTGCTCCAACAGATCATAACGAATACCTGCACATACAAAGGAAGAGACAGATACCAACATAAAAACTACCAAGGCACAACTATATTTCAGTCAGAAAGGAAATAAATCAACATATCACCATGACAGATAATGAGATTGGAACTATAATAGCAGTCGCTCATCAATTAATAAACAGGAAAAGTTACAACCATTGTTCTGACGTCGACCCTTCTCCTGGCTGGGTGAGTAACTATATGTGTCTTGACATGCATCCCCTCTCCGGTAGCATAACCTCTCTAGCACTCATTAGCATTCTCTCCATGACCAATAATCATCACTACTATAACTCAATTACCAAATCACTAGCATAACACTAACACCAACACTCTCTCTAGCCCTAGCTTGTCCAATGCATAATGACAAGCTTATATAGATGGAGAACGGAGGAGGATGCGATGAACCGGGACACCTTTTGTGGAATTAGCAAAAGCCATAAAGATGGATAAAGCTCGACAAAAACTGATTTTCTATCCTCAGAAAAGCTCCATGTAATGAAGGAAACAACAGTCGGACGTGCATTAAGGAAAAAAGCACGACTAAATTTGGTTGGCGCGACTGTTGCTCTAAGATAGAGCGCCAATGGTCGCGCCCCCTTTTGAGGATCTCTATCATTGGCGCGGGTAGGATACTGTGGACTTGCGCCAATGGAAAAAGAGCATTTTTTAGGGATGATCTGCAGAAGGTGTCTTCAGGGAACATGGAGTACATACTCAGGGGAACATAATGCAGGTGTTTTTAGACTTTGTCACTTCTTATAACTCCCGGGATGGGTCCTCCAAGGTACGACAAGAGGAGTAACAGGGATGGTGACAAATTACTGTGTAACAGATGCCCCCTAAAGCATGAAGTCCGAGAGGTGGAGAGGGGTGAAATGCTTTACAAGAACACACAAGAGCACATATAGTTACTGCCGCCGAGGAGCTGTATTAAGAGACATGACTGATAGTTCAATTACAAGATGTACGTGGTATGGTCGCAGCCATCCATAAGAGAGTACATAAATAATCTAGATCCATAGTATGGACGCAGCCATCTGGTTAGGATCAATGATTTGACTCAGGTATGGTCGCAGCCATCCAGTGAATGAGTCAAGTATCAAGAAACATGCCTGGATTACAACAGACACAATCCAGGGTCTTGCGCTCCATCTCGACCCGAACAAGAGTACAAGTCCAAGCATGTGAATATATGAGCTGAAGTCGAACATGCATGAACATCGCCTGATTACCAGTCAATAATGGAAACTGTTAACAGACGCGAGAGGTACCACCAATAATGACAATGGCCCTCAAGGTACTATAGGTACAATCTACGGCGTGTGAATCAATGCGCTGAAGTCGAACACCCGTAGAATCATTCGATCGGAGGCCAATGATGAAAACCTCACGTCGAACACGAAGAACCTGCCATTGAGGCATGCAGGCTCCAAGGCACCGGAAGGGAGTCTCTAGGTCAACTTCCTGGATAGTGAGCTGAAGTCGACAGGGAGTGCCCTTGATTGAAGGTGGGCCATAATGTTTCCCACATCATCGACACGAGACAGAGAGATAATGTTGTGAATCAAGATTGTGCGAACTATCAGAGGGAGGTTGTTTATTTGCAGAGGTCAACTTCTCTTGAACATATCGGCGGCACATTAACGGAATTGGCAGTATTTGACATCAATGTATCAAAGGTCATTATGACGAGGCAATGAGTGAATGAGAGGTCAAATAGGGTACCCAAATCCATGGAAGCAAGTGAAAGATATGAGATGAAATATCCCCACCCTGGACACGAAAGCAAAAAGTGCCATGTTCAAGAGCGACATACTGCCGTTACGGTAATAATTATGGTTCAAAATTTTTTTATTTTCCCCCACCATTTCTGGCGAGTACCCCAGTTATTTTTAACAAGCTTGATGGGGATAGCATATGCTTGCGTTGTGACAAAATCCAATGTCATTAAGTTTTAACGAGTCTGACAAAGGAAGAACTCGGCGTCTTTTCTTGTTTAGAGAGTTTGAAAAGACAGCGGAAAAGGAAACTCCAGGGATGTCCTTTTTCGTAAAGTTGTGTCTCTCGGGCCCGAAAAAGTATAAAATAATACCCGAAAGAACCGCCCGATCATTACGATCGAGGAGAACTTTTCATGATTAGTGATTTCGACCTGAAAAAGTAAAAAAGCGGTCAAAACCACGTCGTTTCGTAACCACTAACGAGTTTGAAATGACAAAAACCCGGTAATCTTTTTATGTTTTAACGGTCGACAAAAAGAACTTAAAACGACCGCCCCTTATCACCATTTAACGAGTCAAGAGGAGCGACTCGGCAATCTTTTCCTCTTTAAATGGTCAGAAAAGAGCTGAAAGCAGACCTTCATTTTTATTTTCTTTAACGAGTAAAAAAGGGAAAAATACTCGGCAATCTTTTCATATTTTACGAGTCAGAAAAGAGCGTAAAGGCGACTCGTCCTGAAGGAACGAGTGGTATAAGGGATAGCAACTGGTTCTGGTAATGGTGGAACTTTACTTGAAACATGTAAAGGTTAAGAGGCTGGCTAACAAGACCACTCATCGCTGCGGTTCCTCAGGAAAGGAGAAACAACCAAGTGAAAGCACATGATCGGCCAAAAAGATGGTGGCGATGGAATGAAACAACCAAGGCTCATCTAGCAGAATTTTAGCGGATAAAAGGCAATCACGGGATGTAACTGGGTTCATTTTTACACAAGCTTGAACCATGAAGAACTTTGCTTGGATTCGGTTTCATTTTTACACAAGCTTGAAACGAAAAACTATGCTTGGGTTTGGTTTCATGTTTACACAAGCTTGAAACGAAAAACTATGCTTGGGTTCGGTTTCATGTTTACACAAGCTTGAAACGAAAAACTATGCTTGGGTTCGGTTTCATGTTTACACAAGCTTGAAACGAAAAACTATGCTTGGGTTCGGTTTCATGTTTACACAAGCTTGAAACGAAAAACTATGCTTGGGTCCGGTTTCATGTTTACACAAGCTTGAAACGAAAAGCTATGCTTGGGTTCGGTTTCATGTTTACACAAGCTTGAAACGAAAAACTATGCTTGGGTTCGGTTTCATGTTTACACAAGCTTGAAACGAAAAACTATGCTTGGGTTCGGTTTCATGTTTACACAAGCTTGAAACGAAAAACTATGCTTGGGTTCGGTTTCATGTTTACACAAGCTTGAAACGAAAAACTATGCTTGGGTTCGGTTTCATGTTTACACAAGCTTGAAACGAAAAACTATGCTTGGGTTCGGTTTCATGTTTACACAAGCTTGAAACGAAAAACTATGCTTGGGTTCGGTTTCATGTTTACACAAGCTTGAAACGAAAAACTATGCTTGGGTTCGGTTTCATGTTTACACAAGCTTGAAACGAAAAACTATGCTTGTTAAAAAAAAAAAATTTGTTGCATGCCCCCAGCATGATTATACCAATCGAGATACATGCCCCCCAAGCTTCATGGCATTCACGGAGTGGATGGAATGAAGGTTTACTTGGAAAGACTCGATTGGAGGATGCCCCCCGGGCTTCAGTCACGCGCCCGGGTGAGCTGCCGTCATCAGAATGACGGGGTGGGTGCTGGGGCATTTCCTATGGAAATAAGACCATTTAGGAATGGCAAATGGCTATATGTGAAGTGTGAACCGGGGAATGAAAGTTGGTCTACGACTTTGATCGTTCTTCCTTCATGCGGAAAACACATCACTCTGAAGAGTGAGGACACAATAGCACGTATGCGATAAATATAATCTCGTCCAAGGAGTAAATTGTAATCTAACGGACCTTGGACTACCATGAGACCCATTTGGATAGTCTTCCCTTCTAACGTGATAGGTACATTGGGAAGAATTCCTAAAGGTCGAGTGATTTCTCGATGGAAACCTACAAGGATTCTCATCTCAGGCAGAAGCAGTGGGGAACCAAGTGCTTCCCAAGCTGTTGAAGAAAGGATACTAACAGGAGATCCTTCATCAATAATTGTACCAGCCATAACCATGCGATAGACTTGAACTATAATTCGAAATGGTATGGAGGCTGGTAACCGAGGATTGACCAGTTGATCCCAATTAAAGGAAATAACTAGGTTGCTCGGAGGTGGGACTGGATAAACAGTCGGATATGCCTCTAATGGACTTTCTTCCTGTTGTGAAGAAATGAGAGGGATTCTCACTTGATCATTAACGTCTATTTCAATGAATAGAATTTGGACGGTGGGTTCGTCATTCTTGGCAGTGATAACATCATCTGAGGAGGTAATTTCTGAAGGCGAAACCGGGTCACTTGTAATCCGGACCGTTTGACTGTTGTCTGGTTTGGATTCAGATGTAGGATCATCTAGGGGTGGAAGTTCTGAAAGCAAAACCGGGTCACTTGTAAGCCAGACCTTTTGACTTTCGTCTGGTTTAGATTCAGATGTAAGAGCAACTAAAGATGGAACTTCTGTAGGCAAAACCGGGTCACTTGTAAGCTGGACCTTTTGAAAGACTGGGTTACTTGTAAGCTTGAACTGTGGAATTTCGGTCGGTTTGGACTCAGGAGGTTCATCTTTGATGATCAAGTAGTGCGTAGATGATGAACATAAATCACTTGTTCCGACCAGGTACTGGTCTGGAACAGGCTGAGAAACATTCTTTCCGACCAGGTACTGGTCTGGAATAGGCTGAGCAACACTCTTTCCGACCAGGTACTGGTCTGGAAAAGGCTGAGCACAGGTAGGTTCAGGAAGAGAAAGCTGGACCAAAGAGGAATCATGCTTGATCTCTTGGTTAGTGGAGAGACACTCTGCAGGTGTAACAAGACGCTGATATCCAGCGGGTAGTTGGGGTAAGGAATCCGACAGACTTGCCAAAAGACGGGAAGCTTCATCCATCAGTGGAAAAAGTCGAAGGAGATGATTACCTTCACAAAGTCGACAAGGGAAACGAACCTTCCCTTTCCTGTTACCAACTAGTAAGGTATCGTCAATTTGCGACAACAAGGGGCGAGTCGGGTCACGGGACCATATATCTAGGATCCTGGGAATGCCAGGACAATCAGAAAGAAAATGATCCCCTTTGCATAATCGACAAGGAGACCGAAGCTTCCACGGAGGAGCAGAAGGTGGTTCCACTTCTGATAGCTTCGTGGTAGATACGACCTTTCCCTTAGGAGACTTCTTCTTTTTGGTCTTCTTCTTCTTCTTCTTAGCCACCTAGTTAGCGAAATCCAAGGTTTCACCAGGCGAAGTAGAAGATGAGGACACAGCAATAGGCGAAGAAGGGAAGGGGTCCACCTTAGAATCAACATGGTGTTGTTCGGGTGGAGGAGGTGGTGGTGGGACAAGATTCATCACACTTGAGACCACCGAGTTTGAAAACAACCATACGGGTAAACCAATGGTCAACCCAGGCAAAGACAATGTTGCGATATACTGAACACCAACATTTCCAACAGAAGGAAACGGGCGAGGGTACCCATCAGGAGGAACACCTTGGCCGGTGGGCACCGGAAAGGCTGCCATTGAACGAGGAATAACCCTACTCAAGCTAACGCAAACAAAATCTAATTGGGTAGATGTTATCGTGGCCAATAAATTTTAAGACACTGAACTTAACCTTTTCATTTTTTAAGAGTCGAGAAAAGGGTAAAAGATGACTCTAGTCTCCTTCGAATATTTAATGAGCACGAAGTGACAAGATGCTCATAGGCACCTTTTCGTTTAGGGAGTCCGAAAAGGATCAAAAGTGACTGCTCTGGAATTCTAGGTAGAGGGTGTGCCAAACTTTTCGCAAAACCACAGAATACTTTTTAGGGTACGGGTGGTCAATCTTCGTGAATGCTGTGTTCACTGCATTGCGAATCGTAGGGCGGCTGACACAGCTTCCTATGGATAAAGGCTTTATTCCTATAGGGGTCTCCCAATATATACTCGACAGTACGTGGGAGCACAGTCCGTATTGGCAGCTACCGTTTCACCGTGGAGGAATCACCCAACCACTCGACGATAAACTACCAGGTTTAACGACGCCGGAACACGTCTCTAACCTAGACCTCTAGAGTGTTTGCGTTAGGTTCCAATGCGTTGTTATGTTCATTGAGTTCATTTTAAAGTTTATCTTTGATTATGTTTCAGTTTTTTGGTCCTACCGTATGTGATATCTCGAAAACTTCTTACATGCAAACTATATGCCGAAATTAAATCATTTGATTCGATGAATCCTATCTACAGTAGGGTTGAGATCTTTTTTCACAAACGAAATGATCACTTCAACAAAGAACAAAGATCCTAATGCAGCTAATAACAAGAAACGAAATTTTGTCTTTTTCCTTTTAATAGCAACAAATAACAATAAATGCTAACTACTATAATGCAAGAGATTTTTTGTTTTTCTTTCCTTTAAGATGGCATGATGCATGTAAACAAATTCCAAGAGATATGCACAATCCAAGTTCAGTCAATGAAATAGAACCAATTCTAAAACACAAAACGAACCATGCAAGCAAGGAAAAACACAAAAACTAGTGAACTTCAAAGAGGCTAGAAGTGAAGTATTCAGAGTATAGAAGATCAAGCTTTGACAAAGCACTGGATAGGTGTAGAACAATCAACAAGCTGACTGGATGATCAAGAGACCAAAACTTCCCACAGAAGGCTAGACATGCAAAGTCACTGGAAATAAGCAAACAGCTGAGGGATACAGGCTAAAACCAGTCAAGCAGAGGTTCAACACAGTTCCAGAGGCTGAAAGAGATATATAAAGAGACTGAATGAGCTTTCCACCCACACACAGGAAAAATTTATAGAGCTGGCGCGACTGTCAGCCTGCAACTTGCGCTACCACAGAATTGGCGCGAGTTGCTTTTGAGCAACGTGCGCCAACTGGCGCGACTGTAAGAGAAATAACAGCGCCAATTAAGCTTGCCAACTAAAAAGATAAATGATACGACCTCAGGTCGGGTTGACAGTGCTCAGATGGGTCAAACAGTAAAGAATCAACTCAGAACTGACTCAGGAAGCTCATGCACTCAAGCAAGCAGAAGAAAATTAACATGCAAGACAGAAATCAAAGAGTTACTCCCCAGCGGAGTCGCCAATTTGTTGGTAAGGTAAATCCCCTCTGCGGACAGAGGCGATCCCACTAGCCTATGACAGAACTAGCCACAAACAAACCACGCTGCTACGCAAGTTCCTAGTTATGCCTCAAAGGTGAATCAAGAAGACTAACCTGGAGTCCAACGCTATGATTGAAGCAGAGTTGATATCCTCGCTCCCTTGCTCCAACAGATCATAACGAATACCTGCACATACAAAGGAAGAGACAGATACCAACATAAAAACTACCAAGGCACAACTATATTTCAGTCAGAAAGGAAATAAATCAACATATCACCATGACAGATAATGAGATTGGAACTATAATAGCAGTCGCTCATCAATTAATAAACAGGAAAAGTTACAACCATTGTTCTGACGTCGACCCTTCTCCTGGCTGGGTGAGTAACTATATGTGTCTTGACATGCATCCCCTCTCCGGCAGCATAACCTCTCTAGCACTCATTAGCATTCTCTCCATGACCAATAATCATCACTACTATAACTCAATTACCAAATCACTAGCATAACACTAACACCAACACTCTCTCTAGCCCTAGCTTGTCCAACGCATAATGAAAAGCTTATATAGATGGAGAAGGGAGGAGGATGCGATGAACCAGGACACCTTTTGTGGAATTAGCAAAAGCCATAAAGATGGATAAAGCTCGACAAAAACTGATTTTCTATCCTCAGAAAAGCTCCATGTAATGAAGGAAACAACAGTCGGACGTGCATTAAGGCAAAAAGCACGACTAAATTTGGTTGGCGCGACTGTTGCTCTAAGATAGAGCGCCAATGGTCGCGCCCCCTTTTGAGGATCTCTATCATTGGCGCCGGTAGGATACTGTGGACTTGCGCCAATGGAAAAAGAGCATTTTTTAGGGATGATCTGCAGAAGGTGTCTTCAGGGAACATGGAGTACATACTCAGGGGAACATAATGCAGGTGTTTTTAGACTTTGTCACTTCTTATAACTCCCGGGATGGGTCCTCCAAGGTACGACAAGAGGAGTAACAGGGATGGTGACAAATTACTGTGTAACAGCTACTATTGTACGTTATGGCCTCATTTTCTCCTTCCAGTTCTGTCACTATGTATTTTTGGTGCAATTCTCGTTCAACCTTTATCTGATTTGGTTTACCATTGTATGGTAACCACATGTGCAACCAATCGGTTGAAAAATATCCGTGGAGTTTTTCCGACCAATCCCTGCTAAGAATCAAACCATAGAACTCAGGGATATCAGCTACTAGAATGTCGATAACCTGACACACTTTTGGGTTAGACGACAATCTTATGGTCACCTGATTGAGTTCACCAATCACTTCGACTTGGGATCGATCAAGTTGAACTATACGTACTACGGATTTTTGAGGTTGCACATTCAATTTGGCACATATTGACCTGGGTAAAATGTTCGTTGAAGCACCAGAATCGACCAAGCAATTGTGCACGTTTTTGTTGAAGATTTCATATGTGAGAAGAAAAGGAGGAGTATGAGATCTTGATCTTCCTCCAATCAAGGCGATGTCATTTGGATCAATTTTATTGATCGCGTTGGTTGGAGGCCTTCCCAGATTGTGGGAAGCTACAGCTGTAGGTAAAGATGTAGTAGGCACAACATGTAATTCTTTCATCATTATTTTCTGCTGGTGTTTCAATTTACTCAATTCATACAGAGTGATATTAGCCCTGGTCTTATTCATGTCATCAATGATGTTATACTCCATTTCATCCGACACTATTAGTGTTCTTGATGGTGGTGTTTGATCAGATTGGACCGGGCTAATCTGGGTTGCTTTAGCAGTTGTCTTTTTGTCGCGACCTTTTCTTTTGTTGCAGGGCTTGCACCCTTTTGTTTTGGGGTAGTTAGGGGATGATCAAGTTGATTTCTGCTTCTCGTGCTAACAGGAAATGCTTCTTGATCCTCTTCTTGTGGGAGGATGAAGTCCCACATTCCTTGTAGTTCTACGACCTCTTCCTCGTCGGTCTGCCCTTCAGTGGTATTCTCTTCTTCTTCGTCTTCCTCAGATTCAACGTTCGAGACAACACTAGGTGGTCTTACCTCCATGGGAGGATTTCTTTTAAAATTCCTAAAAGGCTTTTTCGAAGAAGTCTCTGCTACTTGTTTCTTAATATCAATCATCTCATTTGACATGGCTTTCAACACTTTTTGTAATCCTTCCAAATCGAAAGGATCTTTCGTTTGCTTCTTCTTGGTGTCTTCTTTGAAAGAGATCTTCTTAGATTTGCGCTCTTCTATAGCGGATCTCTTTTCTAGGGCTACCACGCGTTTTCCACTGCTAACGCTTCTGTCAAGTTGTCGACTAAGGTGGTCTTGTTTGCCCTATCTACGAAGATAGTCAAGTTTGGAGGTAAAGCCGTGATGTACCATTCACATCTTACTTCCTCGCTGGGTTGTGAGGCAACGGGGATTTTGTTGAGGATCTTATTGAACCTTAAGTTAAAATCTTTAATGGTTTCTCTAGCCTCAGCCTTAAGATTAGATAAGTCATTGATCAATGTCGCCGTGGATCTGTCATCACCAAACTTGGTGAGGAACTGGCTTTGAAAAATGTCCCAGCTTGTGATGGATCCGGAAGGTAACGAAAAGTACCATGACCCGGCTGTTCCTTGCATTGTATAAGGGAAAAGCCGGACAACAACGTCTTCATTAATGACTCCGTTAAGATTAACAGAAAGCATGAAATTATTGATATGTTCCTCGGCTAGCATTCCTGCTTCCGGATTGAATTTAGGCAACCATTTCTCAGGATGGGTCGGTATAGGGCTCAGGGGTGGAGGCATTAAAACCGCCCCAGGATTGTTCCATGGAGACTGAGCCATCGTTGAGCTGCTAGTTAATGGAAGCGCAGAAGATGATCTCTGATGTTGAGAAGATGAAGATATTAAGATCTTTGATGTTTGAAGAGGAAGGTTTGTAGAAGATGGGTGAGTGAGTTGGAACGAAAGAGTGGGTGGTTGACTTCGCGGTGAGGGAGTTGATATGGACGAAGTGGATGAAGGAGTCTGACTGTCAGACTCTGGTGGTGTTTTCCTTGCTCTTTTCCTGGTGGGGAGAGGGAGTTCACTTGGTTGTATGCCAAATTTTTCACTCTTCGATCTGGTAAGGGGATGAGCAGGGTTGTACTGCGAAGTCACGCTGCTTTTAGATTTATCAGACTTCTGGTTAAAAATAGAGAATCCCTGGAGTTTAGGAATCAAAGTTCGAATTTCAGGGGGATCAATGATGGATTGGTCTGATATGTAGCAGTGGTAGGTACTCGAGCGACTTCAAATTCCGGGTTTAACCGTGTTGGAGAAGTCGAGGGAGTTGATGAGGGTGTATTACTCTCAGAATGGTATTTTGATATTTCTTTATGTGCCATTCATAGTTCATGCCCTCCTTCTAGCGCCAAATATGTTGAGGGCCCTGAAATCGGGTCAACAACAAGGGGGATACCCACCCGGTCGGGAACCTGGTTGGCGGCTCCGTGTCCGTTTGGTATAGCGGGTCCGACTGGGGATAACGGGACCAGCTTCCCGTTCTATGGGGTGTGTGTGTGTATAGAGTTCGGTGATGTGTGTGTGTGTAAGATTAGATAATGAAAATATGGAATTATTTCTAAGCTAATCTAGTTCTAAACTCTGAGACTAAACTTTATACTACTTTAATCTATCAAGAACAACACATCTAATCTACGCTAACCCGGGATAGAACTTTTTCCATTATGCGATCTAGAAAGATTTCACACAATAACTGGTAATGAAGATTATTCAACTATTATGAGAATATAAATCAATTAAGATGAACAATTCTGCATAAAAAGTTAAGCAAAATGGTTGTGAACAGCATATCGCATAATCAGTTATTCATGTATTAAGCATAAATCAATGACTCCACCGTACAGAAGTGCCAAATGGTAGTCTACTCATTCCTACGTTAACATATAAACAACATCAGCTGTATATTACTCTAAGAATGCAAGCAGAAACTCGTCAAGAGATAAAAGTACCATTTATGACTGACTTTATACTCACAGACCTGAAGCAATAATGATCTATTTCTACTTACTTCTAATGCCTACTAAGAGTACAGAAGTGCAACATCAGTAGCAGGTATTAAAATGCAAACATAAATAAATCTTGATCCGTCCATTCATCAAAAACCCCCTCCGAGGGTGGAGAAGTGCATGTTCTGAGGACAAGTTTTTTGACAAATTTCCAGACCCTTCTCCAATGAAACGAGAAGGGTTAAATACTACTAACCGGCTAATTTTAATTACACAAATTTAGGGAACGGCTTCAAATGACCGCCCTTTTACTAAAACAAATTTATTTCTAAAAACTGAATCTAATTTCTAACCATTTCTGTATCTGCTCCTTAGTGCTGTAAGCGATGCGCTGTTCGCCGTGAAAGAGTCGGCTGCTTGTCCTTTCCTTTTGTTCAAGCTTGAAAATTAGAAATAACAAGAGCTGGCACCTCTTTCTGACAAACTAGAAGATATTTTTGAAAGTTTTCTTCTGGAGGAGTGTCTTCACGGCGTGTACTCTTAGTACAACTCAGATTTCTTTCAAACTGATTGTGCTGTTGCTATTTCGGTTTCCGGCCGTGCGAATGACTCAATGAGCTGGGGATTTTGTTGCCTGAACAATTTTCTCAATTGAAACTTGTTTCCATTCTTTGTTCCAAGTTTTTTTGAGACGTCTTTCCCCTTAAGCGTTTTTCTTTTTGCTTTACCCAATTTGGGACTCAAGATCTTTCATAAACGCTTTGCTTTTGTGCACCTTTGACTCTGAGTCCTAGATAGCCTATTTCCATCAGCATTTGTTGAGTGATACTCTGGGATCCGCGGTCCTGCTGTATGCGGTATCCATCTGCAACGTCATCTCCTATCTTTTCTTCTAGTTCTGGCGCTTTTCCTTGGATGTTTCCTGCATATAGATTTATATCAGTTGCTGACTTACAGTTCACGTAAATGAAAAGAGACAGAAGAAAAGATTGACATGAAAGCAATTAAGTTCTAATGAATGCATAATCATGTCACCCATTATGACTTGACTCTTCGAAAAACGCAACATAATCATCCTTGGATACACAGGCGTACAATCATTAATTTCCCGTAAGGTGCGCGCCTAACTTTAGGCTCCTAGATCATGCCGAGGAATGCCTGCGACGGTTGGCTTCTGCGATTTGCATCGCAGCATCGAAGATTGCGAGGTAAATAGGTGGCATCGCAGCGATTGATAGTCTCATTTGTCGCACACCATAGATCGCAGGTCGCAGCTTTGCATGGTCGCAGATCGCATATCGCAATATCGCAAGGTCGCAAGGTTTTTCGCTTTGTCACTTTGTGCTGCTCATGCAACATTGCGACGTGCGACGTCGCATATCGGCCGTCGGCTGCTCTTTAGGTTCTCCTCTTTTGAGCGCCTTTAATGCACGCGATGCGATGAGTTCTCGCGTCGCTCTTCCTTGGTGTGTTTGTGTGCTTTGGGAAAGCGCTCCTTTTTCCTTTGCGACGCGATATAGCTCTTAGGGAGTTGATACAAAAGATTTTTTTTCAAACAAAAATATTTTTTGGATTTTTTGGTTAAGGGTCCCCCTTTGCTTGATGTTATTACTAATATCAAACAAAGAAGGGGGGTTGTTGGTGACCACAACAGAATCCGACAAAGAAAGAGATTGAAGGGTGGTTGGATATGAAGATTCACAAGTTCACGACGCAGGAAAATAGGAATCCGTGAGTATCTAAGGAACAGTGGTTGGAGTGCTACTTATATACGAAAATCCACAAAATTTTCTTTGCATCCTTTCCCTCTGAGCTATATGAATGGATCACGAAGCTAGGAGACAGTCATGGAAGGTGCAGGCTCGACAAACCAATCGTGTGGACTCCGGAATTAGTGCATAGATTAGAAGCGTTAGAAGATAAGATCGCGTGAGCTGTGGACCATTGGCTCAATCGAATCATAGGGGGATTTATCATTGAGTTCATGGTAGACATGACAGTCAGCTACAACGAGGTGGAATGTCACTTCCTCAAGGGACTGCGAGGTAAGTACATTAAATCTTTGAATACCTCGATTAAAATGCTACTGTGCGAAAAGCGGGTTATGCGAATAAATTGATGTTTGGGGCTACGCGAAGTGGGAGGATCTATAGAAACGAAGGTAGTGCAGGGATAGAAATAGCCCCTTGATTTTTCCTTGACGGGAAAGTGAGGAAGAGCTGACGAAGGTTTCTACGAGAAGCGTGGTCAGTCTAATAAGGCAGCGAATTCCACGCTTACCGCCTCCACCTACACCGCCACCTGTCTCACCATATTCACCTCCATCTCCTCCCATCCCACCTCCGCCACCTCCACAGTTCAATATGGCGAGCATGATTAAATTGCTGGTATTCAGAGGAGTATGGAACGAACATCCGAACCAATTTTGGTTCGTAGTAAGGGCGGTATGGGAAGCGCAAGGAGTCGTGGATGAAAATATAAAGAAGGCTACACTGGTAAGCGCATTGCAGGATCACGCACTAACATGGTACATTAAGCATTCTAATGACCATGCAAACACATGAATCACAGATATCCAGGCTGCGTTGAATAGGGAATTTAGCAGGCCAAAATTAGAGACACAATCGATTATCGGGTTTAAGGAAATTGCGATGCTTCCGGGAGAGACCCCTTGGGATATGGACTAGAGACTGAAGAGTATGATTCGCGAAGCCAACATGGCCTTGACAGATGGACAACACCGCGCATGGTTTGTAGCATCACTAACACCGCGTTTAAGGATGGCGTTGTCACAACAAAAGCTATCCACCTAGGCCGAAGCTTTGGAGATTGCACGAGACCCCTATACAAGATCCTGGTGTGGGAGTCTAGCAAATCCATGTGCAACTACAAAATTTGTGTCTGGAAATGCAGAGTTTGAAACAAGACAGGACACCTAGGCCTGAGGCCTGCGAGGAGGTATGGTGCATAAAATGCAAAGGCCAGGGGCATGACAAGGACCACTGTCTAGTTTTAATGAATTACTTGGTAGGAGGAGGGCCGATGCCGTTAAGACCTGAGGCACAAGCAGGACCGAGTGCGGCACCTACGTTGTGGTGCGTGATCTGTCAAATAGGAGGAGAACATGGTATGGATAATTGTCATCTATTGCAGAAGTATACGCAGACGTCCCAACAATTGTTTTGTAATTTCTGCAGGTTGGTAGGCCATGATGAGCGCACCTACAGAAGTTACAAGCTGATGATGGATCAGACCCCTGCCTATAGAGTGCAGACCAAAATGCGAGCCCTCGATTCGAATGCAGGGATGGTGCATGCTGGATTTCAGGGGCGCGGACAAGGTCGAGGTGGAATGGGACTAGGAAGGGGTCACAGACAACTAATTTGTTACAATTGCGGAGGGCCAGGGCACTATGCCCGTGATTGTACGAATCCGACGAGAACATCATGTTTATACTGTACTCAGTTTGATCATGAGGTAGAAGACTGCCCTACACTGATAGCGAGGTTGCGCGAGAAAGGGGTACTCCAGCCTCCCCCGACTTAGAATTTGCAAATGATGAGGTCTGAGCCACGCGAAGAGGACCTAAATGTAAACATAGTGCCCAGAAGTGGTATCACAATTGAAGATGACAAAGGTAAGCAGCCAGAAGAAAGTGTGTGGGTTCACAAGGCTCCTACAAAGGAACCTCAATTTGATTTGGAGCGAGCAAAGGAGACATTCATGGAAGCTAAGAAGAGCTTCACAGAGGCCTCCACTTCAAGTAGTAAGGAGCAACTAGAACCAGGGATGGATCCTTCAATGTTCACTACCTTTTTGGAGGCATGCATGAAACTACTACATGATAGCAAGGCTATAAAAGGACTATAGGAACTTATCACTAGGTGCGCGGGGTCAGGAGAACCGTGCGCAGTTCAGAAACTTGGAAATCATGCGTTGCGAACAGGAAGGGAAATGAGATTGACTGCGCAAATCAGAGAGTACGAAATGGATAAGGTAATTCTGGATCTTGGATCAGACGTGAATGTACTGCCGAAACAAACATGGGAACGCATGGGCAGACCCGCGCTACAATGGTCTCCTATTCAATTGCGAATGGTGAACCAATAGAAGATCTTACCCATGGGAAGATTGCAAGCAATAACGGTGGATATTGAATGTGCAAGCGCGCTGGCAGATTTCGAAGTAATAGAGATTGTCGACGATAGTAATCCCTATCCCACGCTACTGGGCATAGATTGGGCCACTGATATGAACGGAGTCATAAATCTAAAGAAGCGCAAAATGATTTTTGAGAAAAAGTCACTACGCGTAGTAGTACTGCTAGATCCTGCCGAAGGAGCGCGATACACTGAACCGATGCACGATGATGATAGTGATGACTATCTCGATTGTATTTATAAGATAACCGCGCAAGACTAGGATTGGGTGAATCCAACAACATATGGTAGGATTTCGTGGGAGTGTGAAAGCTCCTGCACTTCGGATTCGGACAAAGAAATAGAACGATGGCAGAATCGGCTGCACGAAGTAACCACGCTCAATTGCAACATGATGGTAAGATCATTGCGTTGCGTGACAACGAAGATAAGGGATCTTCCTAGGTATGATGGGTTGATAGCGGTGGATGAATTTCTGAACAAATTTGAGATCGAAGTACCGGAATAGCAGCATTTTGACGCTCTGAAATGGGCACTGTGTGCTACACCTGCAAGATGGTGGGGTACACACCAACAAAGTTTCGAGGATTGGCGCGAATGCAGAAGGGGGATGCTTATACAATTTGGAAAACCCCAGTTATGAATGATAGCCAATTACGAGGGACAAAACAGCTTGCATGCCCACCTTTCCCGATGGATACAGACGTATGGCACGCAACCCACAGAAACACGCACCACTCCCATAAAAGAAAATAGGAACAAAACGTAGCAGCAGGAAAGATGAAGCGCACCAAATATTATCTGCGGAGAAGTGTTTAACCGGGTGTGCAAAGTGATGAACAGGGTCCACCAGGTGAGATGCACTGATTGGGACCTCCGTGTACCAGCAGTTCGATGGGCCTGTAGGACCATGTGCAAAACCCTAATTGCGAGAACAATTCCAAGGCTGCGGAATGAAGCAGGGACTGTAATCTCTGAGGAGCATGCAAAGATGAATCGCATGTAATAGCACCCATAGATTCGACAGTGCGCGAAGCCCGGGACGAAGAAATCACACAGCTATGCGAAGCAGAACACATAAGACTTTAGGAAGCAATTCAATAGGGAAACTTTAGACTTTGCGAACTTGAAAAGGACTAGGTACAGCTAAGCAAGAAATGCGTTTTAATGGATGCAGAGGTCAAGAGGTTGGAAAATGACATAAAAGGAGCATTCCTCATCAATAAACCAAGGATGGAAAGGCAAGGTGCATACGATCATACTAACGAATTAGAGGACTATCACAGGGAATTGGTTATTTTGCTATTGTGGCTGGGACTGCATATCACCAAACATAGTAACTAGGGAAGCGCATTACAAATAGTAGAGTGCATGGTGTTGATTGCCACAATAATTGATGAGGATTTTCCGCGGACTATGCTGGAGGGCGGATGGAGCATTGCACAGGTGGTGTGACCACCTAACTAGCCGTAGGAAGAACAGTCAGCACTCCAGGCAGCTGAAAGGGAGCGCATGACTACAAATTATTATGCTTGGGAGCTCCGCGCTCTGAGAGGTGTGTGCAAGAACAAAATGTCACAGGGTTCGCGGTCGCGCATGGAGGGCTGAGCTGCCGCGCAGGTTGGCTGGGAAGTGACTATTCATGACGGGATGTCCGATTTGAGGCCAAATGGAGCGGGTGGCGGGCATTTAAGATGGGAGTTATGGGCAAGGTTTGGGAAAATTTGTCGCCAAGGAAGCATTGATGGCCCGGAATTGGGGGGAATGGTCGAATTTGAATTCAAAAGGTGCTATAAAACTCAATGGGCTAGCCAGCAGACAACACTTGGTCATTTGAGATTTGAGTGGTTGAACAGAGCACGGAGTGTTGAGAGCCGAGCGATAATAGAGCCCCTAAGTTCGCGAAAGATCGCGTACAACGTAGAAATGATGACTACATCTAAGGATGGGTTGGGCATTGAAGAAAGAACCACTGGGGAGGTCGCGCAGACCCCTATGGTATAGGATTTTCTCGAAGGCGCTGGGGTCATGACAAAAATCCCCAAATCACCTCAGATGTCGAGACTGAAGAAAGATAAGCAGGCAATGGGACCAATACGCATGTCCCCATGGAATCCGCGACACAGTAAGTTATCAATGGAAGAAAAAGGAAAGGCAATCACCATTGAAACAGATGAAGAGGAAGAAGACTTGCAGGCCTTGATTGCCGCCACAGAGGAAGACATCCAAATGTTGCGCTTTGCAGCAAAATTTCCTACATATGTCCCTCCATGAAAAGGGAAAACCAAAATACTGAAGGATTTGGATGCAACGAAGAGTGCACTCCAAACCCCACTCCTCCCCGATGGAATTGTCTTTGAGGGCTCGCACCTAGGCTGTGTGCCCAACATGAAATTTGAAGATTGGGACCTTGCGGACAGCGAGAAGTTTTTGCACCTAGAAACGGTGAATCTGATGAAGTAGAATATGGAGGGGGCGGTGATAACATTAGAGCTGTGAAAATGGCTGTGCGATGTGGAAAAGGTTGGGTTGCTGCATTTGTTATGGATACCACATTTCCACCGCGCGCCCATCACCATTTTCGTCATCAGGCAGCTACTCTACCTGGTGCATGATGGGTATTTATGGCTGGAGGAGCTTATTCCCATCATGACAAACCTCATCCACCGAATTTCTCGGTTTCCTTTTAAGGGAAAGGACCCCATGACGATAGCCGAGAAAAGTAGCGATTTGGCTCTCCAGAGGTCATGAAGGAAAAGGATAAGCTAGAGCAGAAAAAGAGGGGTTACGCTATCACCCGTACTAAGGATAAAGGGGTGCGTGTAGCCACCCTCCTAGTCGGTAAAGTGATGAGAAAATGTCGCTTCGATGAGGTACCAGCGTTGGTGGTTGCATTGGCTGAACAGTGTGCGGAGGGGGTCTAGTTCCACTGGGCCGAGTTCCTCTGCGAGGAGTTTTTGATAAACTGTCGTGAGGCCTAGGAGCAGGGTAAGACCTTCCACTACGCATGGTTGCTCTTATCCATCTTGCTGGTAGCGGGAGAACTGCCGGAGGATAGTCAGTTCCTGAACATTGACCGAGACTTACCAGAGGTCATGAAGTATGCTTTGCTCTGGGCCACCAAGGACAAAAAACGGACTTGCGATACAAATATTTTCTGGGTTTTCATGGATGCGAGCATTCAAATGTGGATCAATAGGAGGTTGCACCTGTCACCTATGATGCAAAATAGTCTGCAGAGTTTTACAGACTTCAAGGCGAATATGCACAACATATACAATAAGGTGTGAAAGGATCCAGCATAGCAGTGGACAAAGCTACCATTTATAGCCACTGGCGAAGTGATCTTTACTGTGTTAGAGACATGGCCTCCCGAGTGGCGCACCCTAGATTTGGTGGAACTGGAGAAGGCAACAGCATACAAAAAGAAGGATGATGCCAAGCTGCACGTCACCTAACTGGCCGAGAGAAGGAGGAACGAAAAAGCGACAGCCGAGGTAAGGACAGTCTGTGAAGTGGCACAAGAAGCTGCAGAGCAGAAGAAGGCCGCAGAAGTAGCAGCAGCAGTGTAGACTGTTAGCCTCCTGTTGCAGCAGGTTAATCATCTATCATGATCGACATTTTTACATGCCAAATATGTCATGCTTTGCTTGCTGCAATGCTCCATATTTGCTAACAGATGGCCAGAGAAGTATCCATGAGAGTGTGCTAGTCTAAATGCCATTGCTGTGTTCCATTTTTGATGAGTTTTTCAGCTAAGGGAGGTCCAAACAGCTTAATCTTGGTCTCCCTAGGTTTCAATTTCTTGTTGTAGAATATAGAGAATAAACATCTGTCCAAACTGTTTAATCTTGGCAGATCTGTAAATAGGTAGAGAAACAAGGGTGCTCAACAGCCTAATCTGAGCCCCTGGATGCAATAAGTGTAGTTGTAGATAGGAGGATAGCAAGAAGAAAAGAATGAAAAGCTGGGTATGCTAGTTCAAGTGCACCCAAACCAAAAGAAGAGAAAATGCTAGGTGAGTAGGTCGGGTAGGTAGCTTTGTGGTTGCAGAATCATGGCTTGTGATCCATTTCATATTGTCAAGTGTTATATCTATCATATCACAAGTTGAAGGCAGTTGTTCAGTTGAAGGACTTCAAGAAATGCATGTCTAACTTCCCCTTCTCCCTCCTTCCCAAATCACTCACTAACTTCCCCTAAAGAGGTCAAGATCTGCTTGATACCTCTTAGATTCATAATTCTCCATATCATCTGCCTTAGTGAAGATCTGCTTCACTAAAGGAATGTTCACACTTCTTCTATTAGTCATTTTCCCCCATTGATAGCATAAGACTTCATTCTTAGCGCTTTTTCTCATCATTATCATATTAACTACTAACTTTATTATGTAACTCCCTATCTATTTTCCCTTCCCCTACTAAAACTATCTCTATAACTCCCCTATATACTTATCCCCTCCCCCTGGTTGAAAAATAACCATAAGTACACTTGGGAATTGCTAAGTTTACCTAAAACTGAGCAAGAGCCCTCACTTCCCCCCTCAAACCATCTTCCAAATGCATTAGGACCCCTTCCTATGCATAAAATCCCTCCTTTCATCTATGCAAACCCTCCATTATCCATGTTTTAACCTTTTTTCAAGGCTCAAAACCCTCTCACCATGCTTCGGACCCCTTCCGATGCATTAACAACCTTCCTCCGATTTCATTTTACCTTTCTTCAAAGGCAAAAAATCCTTCCGATGCTTTATAGCCCCCTTCTATACATATAAACCCTCCTCTGATGGATTTCCCCACCCCTCCGACGCGATATCGCTGTCGGAGGTAATAACAGTGCTGGCCCATATATATATGCCCCCATTCCTTTTTGCCCCGATGCGATATCGCTATCGGAGGCTTCCTCCATCATATTTTCCCATATATCCCGCATATACTCTTTTTTGTCGCAACTCCCTTTTCATTGTTTTATCGTTTAAAGTCAAGTTTTTTATAAAACTTAAGTCATAACGTAAAAACCCGCATTTTTCAACAATATCGCATCGAAGCTGTCCATTGCCCCCGCTCAGATCAACGGCCCAGATCTTGTCGGCGATATCCCATTTCGGTGATCGCAATTGTATAAAGTCCTGCCCCATGTCCCCGCCGATAGCGAAATGCCGATTTAATCGCGGCTGCCCATTTGGGCCCTCAGATCAACGGTCTTTATTAAGTCGCGACCCCATATATAGCATTGCTTATTCCGGAGCTGAAGTATTAATAAAATGCAGCATATAAAATTATCGGGTCCGAAAGGAGGCCTTTGTACAGCGAAATGGGAAAGCTCCGATATTCCGGAGCCGAAAAGTTATAAAGGGCAGTTTTAAAGCATTTCGGGTCTGCATATTGACTCTGTTAAAATCCGCCGATATGAAATCGCCGACGGACCGGACCCAATCTCCATAAAGAAAGGCATATAAGCATTTCAGGTCCGCGGCATTTCGAAGGTTTTATGTATTGGGACCAATGGTCTGCCCCGATGCGATTTAGTGCCAGTCGTCGGATTGGGCCCCCAGATCAATGGCCCTGATTTCATCGCAGCACTCCCCATGTATCGCTCCGACTGGCGGAGCCGAAATAACAATAAAGCATGGTATATTAGCATTTTGGGTCCGCAAACCAAGTTCTTGTAAATCCGCCGATATGACATCGCCGATGGGCCGGACGCGATCCCAAATAAAAGGAAGGGCCTATAGCATATCGGGTCCGCCCAGTTTCGGCGATTGTTTATGTGCCACCCCCTGGTCCGCCCCGATGCAATTTAGCACCAACCGTTGGATCTGCCTTCGCGCGATCCAACGGCCAGGATTTAATCTCCGCTACAGTGCCGCTCCCGCCTATGTTTTTCACAAATTTTACATAGAAATTGGTCTTTTTCTGTGTAAAAGGAAAGGCGGCATTTGTTCATATTTTCACATATATGCCCGCGCCCAGATCCCGATAAGGGAATTCATGCATCCCTTAGCTTTCTGAGATCACTCCAAGGCCCAGTTTTGCTTCAGATAACCAGTTTCGGCCTCGGCACAGTCGGCAACTCTTTTTCCTCCTGTTTGCACCATTTTTTAAAGTTTAAAGCTAGTTTTGATCGGCCAGAGCGCCGATAGCATACCAATGGCCACGGAGGACATTAGCAGTAGTTATTTTTGCATTAAAAGGCAGAAGGGGGTGATGGGACAGTTTAAAGAGTATCAGCAGTGAGAAAAGGCCCAGATTCAGTGCCAAAGTGTATCAGGATGCGGCAAAGAGTATCAGTCCAGTTTTTCAAAGCAGATGAAAGCAAAGAAAGCCCAGCAAAGTCAACAAAGCATCATTCAGCCATTAAGGCTCACCAACACTTCTTTTGTTGCTTTAAAGCCACCTAAAGGCATAGATGAAGGCTTTCAAGGCAGAGTTATTGTAGAGACATTGTTCCCAGTCATATTTTTGGAGCAGCGCTGCTTCCTTAATTGCGCAGTTATCACACAGAGGACAGCGCGTGGCTCAAGGCACTCTTTCAGTCCATTTTTGAAGCTGCAGGACCCTGTGCAACCCTAAAGAGCCATTTTGATGGGGCTTCTCCCTCATGTGCAGCTGTTTTAGATATTTTATTGCATTTATTTCCAGCACAACTTAGCATTAGAAGCAGTTATTGCACAGATCTCTTTTGGCTCTGTTTTGATAGATATTTTGAGATATTTTCTCCCTTGACACCTGTTCAAGGGATGTTTGTAAATATTTTCTATTTAAACAACCCTATATATTTATGTAAAGGTTTGGTTGGTCGATAACTTCCTCCCTAGACTTGCACTGTATTTTATAAGAGTCTTTATAATCAAAGATCGCTGGAATGTTTGGGAGATGAACTGGCTGTTGTGTTTTAATGACTGAAGAGTGACTATGGAATCCTAACGCTTCTACATAGCCCAATAAGTGTTTCTTATCTCTGTTTACAGTTTATATGTGTTTATGCCATCATTGTTTCACTCTCTAAATAGCAGAAAGAAAGAATAGTTCAGAGCTCACTTAGTTGTATTCTGTTCTCAATTTCTGTGATTTATCTATGTTTTCCTCTGAATTAGTCCTAAATATGAATACTGATTTGCTCATATTTTCATTAGTTCCTTCATATATGAATGTTGTTTAGGAATCCTTGATTGCTCCTATATAAATGTTCATTCACCTTCCCTCTGTTAGCATAATGAGAGCTACTTAGTTGCCTTTCATTTACTGACCTTCACTCCATCCTTATTCCAGCTTGATATTGTTTTATATGTAGCTATCCTGCTCTGTATTCCTCTTGTGACCAAGAAAACGCAACAACAAGCCTAATCCACGACTCCGTGCCCAATGGTTTGAACTTCTCACACTATGCATCCCAACTCTGTTTGAAAGAATCCTCCTTCCCACCAAAATCAAAACAAAACCCAAGAAAAGCATAACTAGCCTAAAATCAGCCCAAAACAAAGCTAAATTATAAAGAGAGAGCCCTCTCTGATTGCAGGTAGGCTAGGACCTGCAGTCCAAAGATTGGTTTGTGGTTACCTCGGCCGTATCCTTTAAGGAGCTTTAAGGACAACCTGAGTGATAACATTATGGAAACTCCATTGGGGAAAATCCTCAGTTAATTTCACAAATCAAGTTGGAAAGCTCCACTGGGAAGGAACCAGACCTTCAAAAGTTTCTTTCTAACCCTTATATTCTTAGAAAATTCCCCAAAAAACAAGCTAGAAGCTGGCTCCCAAAAAGAATTCACGTTATACAAGGTCAAATCCAGACCCAAATCCCCCAGCAGCTTTTAAAAATCCCAATATAATCCCAAGGAACCTCAGGAAGCTAGAGCGAAGAGAGGATTTTGCTGATAATAGTCCTGAAGCAGTTCACCCACGCTGTGGCCCAACCCCTGTCAAAGTTTTATTTCGTTCCACCCCTAGTTCCCCTTGTTCTTCATCCACCTCTCAAAGCACTCCTTCCACACCTCCATTCACTACACATATTACCACTACTACTCCTATTATCCCAGTTGTTCCTATTGTCCCTCTTATTCCTGTGAATATGGCTAACAGATATGCACCTTTGCAATTACCTGCTAATCCTGGAGCTATGCCTCAGGATTACCAAACTAAAATCACATATTTTTATGGCACAAGTGCCTGCACAGCCCTTCAGCATACAAAGAAAATGCAGGATTACTTTGAAAGCTATGAGATTGACGATGATGGTGTGAGAATGAATATTTTTGTCCAAAGCTTGTCAGGTGATGTCAGGACTTGGTTTAGAGCACTTCCAGCCAATTCCATAGCAGACCTAGAAGCCTTATACCAGTCATTTATCAACAGATGGGAGAAAAAGAAAGGCCCTTTGCACATACTAGCTGAATACAATACAATCAAAAGAGGTCCACAAGAAACAGTCTTGGACTATTGTGCAAGGTTCAATAGCGTTTATAATGCTATCCCACAAAACTTAAGGCCCCCACCTGACCTTGCCTTATATAAATTCCCTGATGGATTCGACCCAGATATGGCTCACCAGTTAAAAGAAAGAGCCCCTAACAGCCTTGCAGACATGCAAAATGTGGCTGTCACTGTGGAGGCAAATTTAATTGCCAAAAGAAATAGAGCTAGAACTGAGAGAAGAACCACCTTCAAGGAAGAGCCCTCAGCCTTAGATCAAAAGCTAGATGCTATTATCAATGGCATGCACAGGCTGGGAGACAGAGTAGAGAGTGTTGAGAGGAAATCATCATGGGAAGGGCAACAACCCAATACCATAAGGAACCCAAATTTCAGGAAAACTCAGGACTCAAACGCTGGTAGATCTAGCCCAGACCGTGATATAAGGCCTCCTTTCCAAGAAAATTATACAGAAGCATCCACATCTAGTGATGCCATAGAGGACACTCACATGAACTTGGTGGATTTGAAGGGTGAGCAACAAATTTTTCTAACCCAAGAAGACCAAGATGACCATGAGATAAATCAATTTCAGACTAAGTCTGGTGAGTCTTTGAAATTTAAACAAGGTTATGATCCTGCTATTTATGAAGTCCACAAATAGTACAAGCTGAGGACAAGAACCATAGATGTGCCCGAAAAAGTTAAACCAAAGGAGGGCAAACAACCCAACCAGATTAGAGGCAAGGCTATTATAACAGAAACAACTAATATAACTATCCCAAACCCGCACCAAGCGACTGTAGAGGACATAACAGACATAGAGCCTTCTATTGATCAGCCTCTGCTACCTTCGTCCTCAAAAGAAAATGTAAATAGCACTTCTAAAAGCCTTCCCAAAACAGAAATACCGCAAGGTATCACTCACCATAACACTGATAATCAAGAGGAAAACGCAGAAAATACATTTGAAAAGGGGAAATCTGCTATTATCAACGCCAAGACTCCATTGGAGAAACCATTCAACTTAGAAGTAGAAATAAGCAAACTTAAGATTTCCATCCCCTTATCTGAACTTGCAAAGCATGATGTGTATAGGCAACAAATCCAAAGATCACTGCAAATGCCAGAAAATAGGGATGATGTGAATGTTTTAGATGATACACCTGAGTTGCTTTTTGGTCCAGAAGTTGATGGAAAATCAGCACATGGAGTTGTTCTACCCTTTTATGTTAGTCTGCGCATACATGATAAAGTTTTGCACAATGCTATGTTTGACTCAGGTGCCTCACACAATCTTATGCCCAAAGTTGTAATGGAGAAACTAAACCTTGATGTCACAAGACCCTACAAAGATCTATTCTCCTTTGACTCAAGTCAGGTCAAGTGTTTAGGCTTAATCAAAGACTTATGTGTCTCCTTAGTCCAATTTCCCAACAAGACAATCCTAATGGACGTGGTGGTTGCTAACATCCCACCAAAGTATGGCATGCTGTTGTCAAGATCTTGGGGGGCAAAACTCCAAGGATCTCTCCAATTAGACCTCTCCTACGCCACTATTTTAGTCTTTGGGCAACCAAAGAGATTGTATAGAGAAACACTGATGAAGTATGTGGTAAGTAGTGAGGAAAAGCCCCAGAATTTCCCAATCTATTCAATCCATTCTGATATGGATTCTTTTATTTTGTTTAATGATGAAACAAGTCCTCCAACTAATGAGAGACCAATGCCTTTAGAACAAGAAACATGCATCAATCAAGAATCGGTTGCCCATACCCAGGAAACTGTCAAAACAGTCAGTGCAACCAGCATACAAGAAGAACCACATGAAGCACAAAACCTAGGTCTGCCCAATCCTAAAATGACTGAAACTCTTAATATTAACCACAAGCAAGAAATCACATGGCATTTAGAGTTTGATGGTTCTGTTAATAAGCTAGGAGCAGGGGCAGGAATATGGATTCACAATACACATAATAGCCATGCAGAGGGTCATGCTTATAGACTGAATTTCAAATACACCAACAACATGGCTGAGTATGAGGCACTCCTCTTAGGCCTTAAGCTGCTCAAAGCTTTAGGAGCTGCCAAAGTTTCCATTCTAGGTGACTCAGACCTAGTAATCCAATAAATGAAAGGCAACTTTGTTACCAATGATAGAAGACTAAGAGCTTATAGGACTGCTGCCACTGCAATACTTGATACCTTCACTGAATCCAAACTTGCTAAGATTTCTAGAAACAATAACATGCATGCTCACAGCCTAGCTACTTTTGCTAGCACTTGCAAGCATCCTTTTGAGTCCAATCACCACTTTACTGCTGAGATAAAGCACAGGCCTGCTGTCCCTAACAATGTTAAGGATTGGCAAGTGTTTGAGGATGATGCTCAAATCAACAATTTTCTTACCTTACAACATGAGTTTTCAGGCCTAAACATTGATATGGATGCTATGGATGATCCACTACAAGCAATAAACCAAATCCAACAAACTGTAATAGCTAGAAAATTGCTACAGCCAACCATCTTTGATGAAGAAAACATAGAAGAGCTGAAACAGATGCATTTGGAGGAAATAGCCAAAACAGAGGCCGAAATCATTGATCTAAAGGACAATTTTCTCCCGGTTGGCCTCACTCCACTAGAAGACATGTTTGAGGCAAATGATGTGCCCAAAAAGCCAAAAATGCAGCCTATAAACACTGCCATAGAAGAACACAACATTGGGACAGCAGAGAAGCCCAAAATGATCAAACTATCTCAATCTTTGCCACCTGATCAAAAGCCCAAATATGTTGATTTGTTCAAAGAATTCCAAGATGTATTTGCTTGGAGTTATGAGGACTTGAAGTCCTATGACACCCCAATTATTCAACATACCATTCCCTTAAAGCCAAATCAAAAGCCCTTCAAATAGAAACTGAGGAGAATCAATCCTGTGCTTCTCCCTTTAATTGAGAAAGAAGTGAAAAGAATGTTTGAAGCAGGTATCATAGCACCCATTAGATTTTCTGAATGGGTATCCAATCTTGTTCCCACAAGAAAGAAAACAGGTGAGATTAGGCTTTGTGTAGATTTGAGAAACTTAAACCAAGTCTCCCTTAAAGACCACTACCCATTGCCCAAAATGGACCACATCCTACAAAGAGTAGTAGGGTCATCTAGAATCTCTTTGCTAGATGGATTTTCAGGTTTTAATCAAATACTGGTTCACCCGGATGACCAAGACAAGACAGCCTTTACCACACCGTGGGGAACATTTAAATATGTGAAAATGCCTTTCGGCCTAAAGAATGCAAGTGTCACCTTTCAAAGGGCCATGGACATTGCATTTGCCAAGGAAATCCATGATTTCTTGGTTGTCTATCTTGATGATCTTACCCCTTTCTCCAAATCTGACCAAGACCACCTAAGACATTTGAGACAAGTGTTCCTAACATGTAGGAAATATGGCATTTCCTTGAACCCCAAGAAGTCTTTATTTGGCGTTGAAGAAGGAAAATTACTTGGACATATCATTTCAAAAGACGGGATTAGAATTGATCCGGAAAGGATCCAAGCCATTCTCCAAATCCCATATCCAAGAAACATAAAATAGCTGCAGGCATTCCTAGGAAAGATCAATTTCCTAAGGAGATTTATCCCAAATCTAGCCGAGCTGATAAGACTGTTGAGTAACATGTTAAAGAAGGATACCAAGGTAAAATGGTCTCTTGAAACCAAGCAAGCATTTGAAAGTATCAAAGTTGCCTTAACTCAAGCCCCAGTCCTCACAAGTCCTCAATTTGATAGGGACTTTATCATATTTTCATTTGCATATGATAATACCATAGCTGTTGTCCTATTGCAAAAGGATGACCAAGGAAATGAAAAGCCAATCGATTTCTTTAGCCGAGCCTTAAGAGATGCACCCCTGAAGTACCAAATCATGGAAAAGCAGGCCTACGCCCTTGTTAAAGCAATCAAAGACTTCAGAATTTACATTTTATATTCACACGTGATTGCCTATTTCCCAAATGCTGTTGTAAAAGACATATTAACCCAAGAAGGATTAGAAGGCAAAAGAGGCAAGTGGATTGCTAAAATTCTTGAGTATGACATAGAAATAAAACCAACCAAGCTAATAAAGGGACAAGGTTTAGCCAAACTGATGTCCGAAACAAACTTTCAAGCCTTAGACATCAACCAACTGGACAATGAATAGGAGCTGGCGACTCCACAGATCAGTGACACCTTTCTGCAATCCCCATGGTATGCTGATATATGCTTTGTATTGTTAAACCTGTTTGCTCCCCCAGGATTGTCCAGGACCAAGAAGAGATTTTTAAGAATGAAGGCTTTGAAATTTTGTGTCTTAGATGGTGCTTTATTTTGGAAAAATCATGAAGGCATATTGCTTAATTGTTTGACCATGAATGAAACTAATAATGTCATGAAAGAATTCCATGCAGGGGACTGTGGAGGACATCTATATTGGAAGTCCACTGCTAATAAAATTTTAAGGGCTGGTTTCTATTGGCCCACTTTTTTTGCAGATATAAAGAAGTTTGCCACCTCATGCCACAATTGCCAAATCTTTGAAGGCAAAAGAAAGCTGTTGCCCTTGCCTCTTAAACCCATCTCAACCGAAAAGCCTTTTCAACAATGGGGTCTTGACTTCATTGGAGAAATCCATCCCTCTTCCTCAGGCCAGCATAAGTGGATTCTAACTACCACCAACTATTTCACCAAGTGGATTGAAGCCATTCCATGCAGGCAGGCTAATGACACCACCATTATCCAATTCCTTGAGTGCAATATCCTGTCTAGATTTGGCTGTCCTGAGAAGATCATCACTGACAATGCCGCTGCTTTCAAATCCAAAAATATGATCAATTTTTGCCATAAATTCCATATCACTTTAGGCCATTCCACAGCTTATTACCCTCAAGGTAATGGCTTAGCCAAGTCATCTAACAAGAGCCTGATCAATATTATCAAGAAGATCTTAGAAGAAAACAAGAAGAACTGGCATAGAAAGCTCACAAATGCCTTATGGGCAGATAGATTGTCAACCAAGAAATCCGTTGGGATGAGCCCTTATGAGCTAGTATATGGCATGGAGGCCAGATTTCCTTCATCACTGGGCATTCCTATTATCAAGCTGCTGCAAGAGATTCAAGCCGAGCCAAATGATATACAAAGGAGGATAAACCAAACAATCCATTTGCAGCAGACAAGAGAGCAGGTCTATGACAGAGCTCAAATTATGCAAGAGAAGCTCAAAAGGATGTTTGATAAGAGGACTAAGGCTGAGAATTTCTGTGTTGGCAACAAAGTTCTAAGGTGGGACTCACGAAGAGAAGACAAGGGAAAACATGCAAAATTTGATTTCCTTTGGAGAGGGCCATTTGTTATTTATGCTGTCAAGGAAATAACACATATTTCCTCAAATCTGTAGAGGGCAGCACTGCTGAAGAAGGCCTTGTAAATGGCTGTATGCTGAAGCATTATCATGATCCCTTTTGTTGAACATAACGCAGCTTTGTAGATATCTCTTTGTACAGTGATATTTGTATATATCAACACTTTTGTTTTTATTTTGTATAAACAATCCAATTGTTAGAGGAGCAGCAACAAAGTTTGTGAAGACACAGCCAATGCAAGTCCTCTATTTTTGAGCTCTGTCTCTGCAGTAATCTCTGCAAAACAGCAGAGCAGCACTGTCATATCACAGTGGATTATGTTAAAGAGAAACTGTTTGCAGCTTGTAGTCTTCAAGTCAACAGTATCAAAAAGAAAGGAGGATTTTCAGTCTACTTCAGCACCCTTTCAAAGACAAGAAAAGAAGAGTTCCAGTTTTATTCCTTTTTTTGTGTTTATTTCACAAGGCAGTGCTCAAGCAAAAGTGTATGCAATATCAAGCACGCAGAAGAAAGTAGGCGATGCTTTATTTTTCATAGTGTTTCAGATAAGGAGGAGTGCTGCATTCAGAAGTTAAAGTTCTAGTCATTCAGTAGTTAGCACGGAAGAGATTTTCAATTAACAGCAACTACAGAGGATCAAGGCATTCTGACCTGCTGTTCTTGGCTTGTCACAAGGAAAAGCCATCCCCAAGTGGAGCCACTGTTAGCCTCCTGCTGCAGCAGGTTAATCATCTTTCATGATCAACATTTTTACATGCCAAATATTTCATGCTTTGCTTGCTGCAATGCTCCATATTTTCTACAGATGGCCAGAGAAGTATCCATGAGAGTGTGCTAGTCTAAATGCCACTGCTGTGTTCCATTTTTGATGAGTTTTCAGCTAAGGGAGGTCCAAACAGCTTAATCTTGGTCTCCCTAGGTTTCAATTTCTTGTTGTAGAATATAGAGAATAAACATCTGTCCAAACTGTTTAATCTTGGCAGATCTGTAAATAGGTAGAGAAACAAGGGTGCTCAACAGCCTAATCTGAGCCCTTGGATGCAATAAGTGTAGTTGTAGATAGGAGGACAACAAGAAGAAAAGAATGAAAAGCTGGGTATGCTAGTTCAAGTGCACCCAAACCAAAAGAAGAGAAAATGCTAGGTGAGTAGGTTCGGTAGGTAGCTTTGTGGTTGCAGAATCATGGCTTGTGATCCATTTCATATTGTCAAGAGTTATATCTATCATATCACAAGTTGAAGGCAATTGTTCAGTTGAAGGACTTCAAGAAATGCATGTCTAACTTCCCCTTCTCCCTCTTTCCCAAATCACTCACTAACTTCCCCTAAAGAGGTCAAGATCTGCTTGATTCGATTCATCATTCTCCATATCATCTGCCTTGGTGAAGATCTGCTTCACTAAAGGAATGTTCACACTTCTTCTATCAGTCATTTTCCCCCATTGATAGCGTAAGACTTCATTCTTAGCGCTTTTTCTCATCATTATCATATTAACTACTAACTTTATTATGTAACTCCCTATCTATTTTCCCTTCCCCTACTAAAACTATCTCTATAACTCCCCTATATACGTATCCCCTCCCCCTGGTTGAAAAATAACCATAAGTACACTTGGGAATTGCTAAGTTTACCTGAAACTGAGCAAGAGCCCTCACTTCCCCCCTCAAACCATCTTCCAAATGCATTAGGACCCCTTCCTATGCATAAAATCCCTCCTTTCATCTATGCAAACCCTCCATTATCCATGTTTTAACCTTTTTTCAAGGCTCAAAACCCTCTCACCATGCTTCAGACCCCTTCCGATGCATTAACAACCTTCCTCCGATTTCATTTTACCTTTCTTCAAAGGAAAAAAAACCCTTCCGATGCTTTATAGCCCCCTTCTATACATATAAACCCTCCTCCGATGGATTTCCCCACCCCTCCGACGCGATATCGCTGTCGGAGGTAATAACAGTGCTGGCCCATATATATATGCCCCCATTCCTTTTTTCCCCGATGCGATATCGCTATCGAAAGCTTCCTCCATCATATTTCCCATATATCTCGCATATACTCTTTTTTATCGCAACTCCCTTTTCGTTGTTTTATCGTTTAAAGTCAAGTTTTTTATAAAACTTAAGTAATAACGTAAAAACCCGCATTTTTCAACAATATCGCATCGCAGCCGTCCATTGCCCCTGCTCAGATCAACGGCCCAGATCTTGTCGGCGATATCCCATTTCAGCGATCGCAATTGTATAAAGTCCTGCCCCATGTCCCCGCCGATAGCGAAATGCCGATTTAATCGTGGCTGCCCATTCGGGCCCTCAAATCAACGGCCTTTATTAAGTCGCAGCCCCATATATAACATTGCTTATTCCGGAGCCGAAGTATTAATAAAATGCAGCATATAAAATTATCGGGTCCAAAAGGAGGCCTTTGTACAACGAAATGGGAAAGCTCTGATATTCCGAAGCCGAAAAGTTATAAAGGGCAGTTTTAAAGCATTTCGGGTCCGCATATTGACTCTGTTAAAATCCGCCGATATGAAATCGCCGACGGACCGGACCCGATCTCCATAAAGAAAGGGCATATAAGCATTTCGGGTCCGCGACATTTCAAAGGTTTTATGTATTGTGACCAATGGTCTGCCCCGATGCGATTTAGCGCCAGTCGTCGGATCGGGCCCCCAGATCAATGGCCCTGATTTAATCGCAACACTCCCCATGTATCGCTTCGACTGGCGGAGCCGAAATAACAATAAAGCATGGTATATTAGCATTTCGGGTCCGCAAACCAAGTTCTTGTAAATCCGCCGATATGACATCGCCGATGGGCCGGACGCGATCCCAAATAAAAGGAAGGGCCTATAGCATATCGGGTCCACCCAGTTTCGGCGATTGTTTATGTGCCACCCCCTGGTCCGCCCCAATGCGATTTAGCGCCAGCCGTTGGATCTGCCTTCGCGCGATCCAACGGCCAGGATTTAATCTCCGCTACAGTGCTGCTCCCGCCTATGTTTTTCACGAATTTTACATAGAAATTGGTCTTTTTCTGTGTAAAAGAAAAGGCGGCATTTGTTCATATTTTCACATATATGCCCGTGCCCGGCTCCCGATAAGGGAATTCATGCATCCCTTAGCTTTCTGAGATCACTCCAAGGCCCAATTTTGCTTCAGATAACTAGTTTCGGCCTCGGCACAGTCGGCAACACTTTTTCCTCCTGTTTGCACCATTTTTTAAAGTTTAAAGATAGTTTTGATCGGCCAGAGCGCCGATAGCATTCCAATGGCCACGGAGGACATTAGCAGTAGTTATTTTTGCATTAAAAGGTAGAAGGGGGCGATGGGACAGTTTATAGAGTATCAGCAGTGAGAAAAGGCCCAGATTCAGTGCCAAAGTGTATCAGGATGCAGCAAAGAGTATCAGTCCATTTTTTCAAAGCAGTTGAAAGCAAAGCAAGCCCAGCAAAGTCAACAAAGCATCATTCAGCCATTAAGGCTCACCAACACTTCTTTTGTTGCTTTATAGCCACCTAAAGGCATAGATGAAGGCTTTCAAGGCAGAGTTATTGCAGAGACATTGTTCCCAGTCATATTTTTGGAGCAGCGCTGCTTCCTTAATTGCGCAGTTATCACACAGAGGACAGCGCGTGGCTCAAGGCACTCTTTCAGTCCATTTTTGAAGCTGCAGGACCCTGTGCAGCCCTAAAGAGGCATTTTGATGCTCCCTCATGTGCAGCTGTTTTAGATATTTTATTGCATTTATTTCCAGCACAACTTAGCATTAGAAGCAGTTATTGCACAGATCTCTTTTGGCTCTGTTTTGATAGATATTTTGAGATATTTTCTCCGTTTACACCTGTTCAAGGGATGTTTGTAAATATTTTCTATTTAAACAACCCTATGTATTTATGTAAAGGTTTGGTTGGTCGATAACTTCCTCCCTAGACTTGCACTGTATTTTCTGAGAGTCTCTATAATCAAAGATCGCTGGAATGTTTGGGAGATGAACTGGCTGTTTTTTTTTAATGACTGAAGAGTGACTATGGAATCCTAATGCTTCTACATAGCCTAATAAGTGTTTCTTATCTCTGTTTACAGTTTATATGTGTTTATGCCATCATTGTTTCACTATCTAAATAGCAGAAAGAAAGAATAGTTCAAAGCTCACTTAGTTGTGTTCTGTTCTCAATTTCTGTGATTTATCTATGTTTTCCTCGGAATTAGTCCTAAATATGAATACTGATTTGCTCATATTTTCATTAGTTCCTTCATATATGAATGTTGTTTAGGAATCCTTGATTGCTCCTATATAAATGTTCATTCACCTTCCCTCTTTTAGCATAATGAGAGCTACTTAGTTGCCTTTCATTTACTGACCTTCACTCCATCCTTATTCCAGCTTGATATTGTTTTATGTGTAGCTATCCTGCTCTGTATTCCTCTTGTGACCAAGAAAACGCAACAGCAAGCCTAATCCACGAATCCATGCCCAATGGTTTGAACTTCTCACACTATGCATCCCAACTCTGTTTGAAAGAATCCTCCTTCCCACCAAAATCAAAACAAAACCCAAGAAAAGCATAACTAGCCTAAAATCAACCCAAAACAAAGCTAAATTATAAAGAGAGAGCCCTCTCTGATTGCAGGTAGGCTAGGACCTGCAGTCCAAAGATTGGTTTGTGGTTACCTCGGCTGTATCCTTTAAGGAGCTTTAAGGACAACCTGAGTGATAACATAGACAGCAGAGGCCGCAACAATATAGGCAGATGAGGGCCAAGCAACATCCTTAGGACATGAGGCAGAGGACACATAAATCACAGAAGAGAGCGCAGAACATGAAATTTGAAGATTGGGACCTCGCTGACAGTGAGAAGTTTCTGCACCTAGAAATGGCGAATCTGATGAAGTAGAATACGGAGGGGGCAGTGATAACACTAGAGCTGCGAAAATGGCTGCGCGGTGTCAAAAAGGTTGGGTTGTTTCATTTTTTATGGATACCACATTTCCACTGCGCGCTCATCACCATTTTCGTCATTAGGCAACTACTCTGCCTCATGCATGATGGGTATTTATGGCTAGAGGAGCTTATTCCCATCATGATAGATCTCATCCACTGAATTTCTTGGCTTCCTTGTAAGGGATATGACCCTACGACAATAGCCAGGAAAAGCAGTGATTTGGCTCTCGCAGAGGCCATGTAGGCAAAGTATAAGCTAGAGAAGAAAAAGAGGGGTTACGCTATCACCAATATTAAGGAAAAAGGGGTGCATGTAGCCACCCAACTCTTGGCCGGTAAAGTGATGAGAAAATGTCGTGCCGATGAGGTACCAGTGTCAGTGGTTGTGTTGGCTGAACAGTGTGCGGTGGGGGTCTAGCTAAACTGGGCCGAGTTCCTCTGCGAGGAGTTTTTGATAAACTGTCGCGAGGCCCAGGAGCAGGGTAAGACCTTCCACTACGCATTGTTTCTCTTATCCATCTTGCTGGTAGTGGGAGAACTACTGGAGGATAGTCAGTTCTCGAACATTGACCGAGACTTACCAGAGGCTGCGAAGTACACTTCGGTCTGGGCCACCAAGGACGCGAATCAGATTCACGATACAAAGAATTTATGGGTGCTCATGGAGGCGAGCATCCGAATGTGGATCAATAGGAGGCTGCGCCTATCACCTACGGTGCACAATAGTCTGCAGAGTTTTGCAAACTTCAAGGTGGATATGCACAACATATACATTAGGGCGCGAAAGGATCTGGTGCAGCAGTGGACAAAGCTACCATTTATAGCCACTGACGACGTGATCTTTACTGTGTTAGAGACATGGCCTCCCAAGTGGTGCGCCCCAGATTTGGTGGAACTGGAGAAGGCAGCAACACAGAAAAAGAAGGATGATGCCAAGCTGCGTGTCACCCAACTGGCTGAGAGAAGGCGGAATGAAAAAGCGGCAACCGAGGTAAGGGCAGTCCGCGAAGCGACACAGGAAGCTGCAGAGCAGAAGAAGGCGGTAGAAACAGCGAATACAGCAGAGGCCGAAACAGTATAGGCAGAGGAGGGCCAAGAAACGTCCTGAGGACATGAGGCAGAGGACACAAAAATTGTAGAAGAGAGCGCGGACCCTGGGACTGCGTCTACATAGCTCAAACGACTGCGCATCGTAGAAAGATTGGGTCCAAGAAAGAAGGTCAAGGCCTCGAAGCTGGCCATCAACTCGATCACCTTAATTGAAGGTGATCTCCATGACATTGGTGAGACAGTCCGCGATGTCACTAGTGAAGCGCTCCAAGAGTTTATGACGGAGCATCAGAGTGTGTTGGGGGCCCTCAGGGTGCAACTGCAGGAGTTAAAGGTGCGACCTCCTCATGAAGGTATCCTGTCTACCCATGTCGCAGTGGGCACTTCAATAGCAGAGCAGATGCTGCGCGTGAGGATGGCTAACACAATAGTTTTTCTAGAGGGAGCGTTAGTATCAGCAGATGTGATGGACTGAATGACAGTTAACATGATGAAGGGCCATGGCCTTAATCTAGTTGCCCTTCCCCGTGAAACACTCTATTAGCTACAAGATGGAATAACAGTAGAGCTGCGCACTAGGGAGAACCGCATGATCCAAGTTCTTAGTGAACAAAAGATCAATATGGAGCAGCTCAGCTTGCAGCGTGACGAGTTGGTGTCGCAGAACCAAAGGTTGGTGCAGACGGTAGATGACGCTTGCCGACACGTCCCAGAGCTGGCTATCACAACAGATCTACTGGTAGAAGTGCGGATTCACAATTTGGCAAGTGGAGTCCGCGATGCAAGAGAAGAGGCAAAAAAGGTTCAGCTGGAGCTGAACCTTCAGATTACTGAGCTACAGTTGAAGGCGTAGCCTTCCACTCCCCCAGAGATCAGAGAATAGTGCGCCAGTGCTATTACAGCAGGAATGGAAGAGATTGGAGGTGCAGTGCGCGAATGTACCAACATGTTGGAACAGGTGCTTGAGGTCCTCACGATTTTGCAAGAGGACCCCAACATCCAGCGGCTGGAGACTGAGGCATGTGAACTCTTAGAACCATATGACAACATCAGAGGGACTACATAGACATTAGTCCTTACTCAACGACTTGCAAGGATGCATCAAGCCAAGGTATTAAAGGAGCAGGTGGATGCAACACGCCATAAGGAAGCAGTTCTCAAAGCGTGTGCCCAGCCATGGATTGATGAAGCCTTCACAATCACGGCAGATATTGAAGGAAAGATCGCGCAGATTCAGGGGATGCATGAATAGATGCCGCGCAGCATGGCGGAAACAGAGGGTTCAGAAGGGAGAATGCAGCAGATTCAACAGGCAGCAGCTCAGTGCGCTGCAGACATCCAGACCGTTCGGGACCAGCTGGAGGGACTCTGCGCCAAGATCGCCACGTCGACTGAGTGGCTCGAGGGCGAGACACAATGTTTGTGTTGGGGACCTGTTGGGCATGGAATCCTCCCATGACATGTTGTCAGGCTTAAAGCCCGAGAATTGAGTTGGTATTATTGTAAAAACTCCGTGAATTGCGGGCGTGGAGCGCAAATTGTCTGTTAGAGTCATAGAGCTGTCCACCCTAAGTTTTGAATGTAGTGTTGGCCTACCCATGGTCTGTGGACCATGGGATTGTATAAATAGAGCGAGGCTCTAAGTCGTAAAGGGAGAATAGATTAATGGAGTGAATAGATGGAGTCTAGAAGATAGCAAGCATAAAGGAAGAGTCTAAGTACCTTGGGTCATAGTAGTAGGAAGAGGCTCTATAGCTGAGTGCACAGAGACCTAGTAGAGTCCACAGCTGAGTGCACGGACCCCTGCAGCTGAGTGCACAGGGAGGAGTCGAGTCTGTAACCAAGGAAGAAGAATAATAAAGAGAAGTTTTATCTGAATTCCATGTATCTATTCTTGTGTTATTTTCCATTTGATATCATTTGCAATTATACTATTTATTTACTACACATACTTATATGAATGGTGAATATTGTTAAGTATAACTGAAAGCATACATATAAGCTAAGTTGATCAACTAATATTGGGTTACTAGTAAGGATTTTGGTAATAACACTATTCGGGTGCCGAGTAGGGAAGCGTGAGGGCAACATCACAGGCTGCAAGGTACTGATAAGTGCACATAGTGATGTGCGCGCATGGTCAAACTGCGGACCACTTGGATACCATCAGACATCTCTAGGGTGCAGAAACCTGGTTCTAGCACCCTCCCATACTTCTTCGGGTGAGACCTCAGTCCGCGATCCATGGACTGTTGCCGAAAGGGCCAATAGTACCGGGATTTGTTTGGCTAAATCACCTCTGAACCTGGGTCAGGCTCCAACAAACCAACAATTTTATTCATTGTAAGATAGCCAAGGAATTGAATTGCTTCCTATATCCAGCACCAGAGTGTCAAGTGATGGTGGCAAGTGGAGGAACCATAAATTGCTCTGTAAAGTGCCATAATATCAAGCTATCCATGGTAGAATATGTATTGAATAGCCCAATGCTTTCCATTCCAATGGGTGGTGCTAATTTTGTACTATGAGTCTAATGGCTACAATCCTTGGGTACAATAACTTTTAATTTTCAAGAACTTTTCATGAAATTTTCTTTGGAAGGAAAGGAAGTTGAATTAAGGGGTATCACAGGGAAACAGGGAAAGATAATAAGCTCTAATGGAATGACAAAGCTTCTAAAGAAAGAACAACGAGGCGTAATTGCACAATTATGTTCACTAGAGGTTCCCACATCAAAATCATCTATTTCTCCATATCTCCAAAAAGTCTTGGACAATCATTCCAAGGTATTTCAGACTTCCAAAGGCCTCCCACCTATTCATGATCATGATCATTCTATTAACTTGATTCCAGGAAGTGTTCCTCCAAACATCAGGCCTTACAAATATTCCTATGCCCAAAAGAGTGAAATTGAACGTATGGTTGTAGAAATGTTAGCGGTTGGTATAATTCAACCTAGTCAAAGTTCGTTCTCTGCTCCAGTAATATTGGTGCACAAGAAGGATGGGTCATGGTGCATGTGTCTGGATTATAGGGAGCTTAACAAGCTCACTATTAAAGATAAATTTCCCATTCCTGTCATTGATGAATTATTAGATGAATTGCTTGGATCAATTTACTTCACCAAGTTGGATCTTCATTCAGGATATCATCAAATCAGAATGAAAACTGAAGACATTCCGAAAACAACATTTAGAACTCATGAGGGTCATTATGAATTTTTGGTCATGCCTTTTGGCCTTACCAATGCACCTTCTACATTTCAAGGTTTGATGAATTCCATTTTCAAACCCTTCCTTTGAAAATTTGTGTTAGCATTTTTTGATGATATACTAATCTATAGCAAGTCTTGGAAGGATCATGTTCAACATGTTGATAGGGTGCTCAAAATATTGGAGGAGAAACAATTATATGCAAAAAGCTCCAAATTTTTCTTTGGAGTACAAGAGGTGGAATATCTGGGTCATATTGTATCTCATGAAGGTGTTAAGGTAGACTCTAGAAAAATTAAAGCCATTAAGGAATGGAAAATCCTCACATCCATAAAGCATTTGCGAGGATTTCTCAGGTTGACAGGATATTATCGCAAGTTTGTTAAGAATTATGGGAGACTAACAACACCTCTAACAACATTATTGAAGAAAGATGCATTGTCATGGATTCCATAAGCAACAAAGTCCTTTGAACATCTTAAAGAGGCAATGTGCCAAGCACCAGTCTTAGCTATGTCGGACTTCACAAAACCCTTTATTGTGGAATGTGATGCCTTAGGGAATGGATTTGGTGCTGTTTTAATGCAATAAGAAAGACCCATTGATTTTTAAAGTCGTCCAATCAAAGGAAAGTATTTACAAAAAGCTATTTATGACAAGGAAATGTTGGCAATACTACATGCACTTAATAAATGACGACCCTACCTAATGGGAAGACACTTCAAGGTAAAAACGAATCATGATAGTCTTAAATACTTTTTAGAACAAAAGTTATCTTCAGAAGAGTAGCAAAAATGGGTCACAAAGATTGTTGGATTATAACTTTGAAATCATCTACAAAAAAGGGAAGCAAAATGTTGTGGTAGATGCACTCTCAAGAAAGGATGAGGATGTGGAAGCATTGCTTTGCACCATTTCTATTATCCAACCAGATTGGATAAACAAAGCAAAGGATGAATGGAAGAATGAGGAAGAAGTGTGCGCACTCATTCAAAAGTTAAAACAAGATCCCAGTACATCTGATACATTTAGCTGGAAAAATGATTCGTTATGGTACAAAGGTCACTTATACCTGGGTAAGAATTCCCAACTCAAACAAAATATTCTTATGGAAGTGCACACCTCTCCCTTAGGAGGGCACTCAAGATTCTTAAAAGCTTACCACAGGGTTAAGAAGGATTTTTTTTGGGATGGCCTTAAATTAGATATTCAAAAGTTTGTGGCAGAATGTTTTGTTTGCCAACAAAATAAAGTTGAAACCACTAAGACCCCAGGTCTATTACAACCTTTATCCATTCCAAGCAAACATTGGGAGGAGGTTTTAATGGATTTTATCATAGGTTTAGCCAAGTCTGAAGGAAAGTGTGTCATCATGGTGGTAGTTAACAGACTTACCAAGTATGCACACTTTTTTGCATTATATCATCCATTTAAAGCGAGTACAATTTCTAATGCATTTATGGAAACAATTCAAAAGCTACATGGAAACCCAAAGATTATTGTAAGCGACAAAGATCCCATTTTCACTGGAAATTTTTGGACATAATTATTTTCTTGTCTTGGTACTCAGTTAGCTCATAGCTCATCTTATCATCCTAAATTTGATGGGAAAACTGAGATAGTTAACAAATGTTTGGAAGGATATCTGCGTTGCTTTGTCTCTGATAAACAAACACAATGGGTGAAATGGTTGCCTTTGGATTAATGGTGGTATAACACTTCCTTCCATACTGTAGAAAAAATGACCCCGTTTATGGCACTTTATGGATATCATCCACCATCCATCACATCATATTTAAGAGAAAATTCTAAGGTTCAAGAAGTGGAAGATCACATCGAGCATCAACAACAAGTTCTCCAACTCTTAAAGAATAACCTCACTTTGGCACAGAATAGAATGAAACAACAGGCAGATCAACATCGCAGCGAAAGAAGTTTTGATGTAGGTGACTGGGTATTCCTAAGGATACAACCATATAAACAAATGTCCCTCAAGCAAGATAAGAAGGATAATAGGGTATCACCAAAGTATTATGGTCCATACAAGGTGTTGCAAAAGAATGGTACTATGGCATACAAATTGGAGCTTTCTGCAGCTTCCCGAGTACACCCAGTTTTCCATGTTTCATGTTTAAAGAAGGTTATAGGTGACAAGCTTCCAGTTCAAACAATATTTCCAGAACTTGACGAGGAAGGAAAAATCATATTGGAACTTGAAGAAGTCACAGAAACAAGAACTCGACAGCTACGAAATCGATCAATTTCAGAGTATATCATCAAGTGGAAGAACTTACCCACTAAAGATTCCACATGGGAGGATGAGAATTTTATACAAAAGCATCCTATAACATGGGTATCTCAATCACCAAACGATGTGAGAAAGGCTATGCTCATACAGGTACTGCAAGCTAATCTAATAACACTAGTAAATATGTAGTTACTATAGGTACTATAGCTATTGAATAACACAAGTAAATCTGTAATACACACAGGCACTATTCTCTATTTAGTAGTCAGGGTAAATCCATGAATTAGGGAGAAACCAACAACCTCATTACACTATTTTAGAGAAGGAAAAACAAATTATGAAACGAGGTTACAAAAGGGAAAACATAATGCACATCGATCATGCTTGGAATCGCCAGAGAGTTTCATTCATCCTATATGAGTCCAACATACCAGTCCATAACATCCAGGACAACATCGGTCAAGTCCCCCATGAATAAGAAAATAGAACCAAAATGGCATCTCAAAATTCAGACCACTCGGGCGAGAAATTTTGGACCTTTCCATAAGTGTTTCTTCCCCCTATTTATAAGAAAAGGGGGAGCTTGGATTACAGTTGCAACAAAATATCTGATCCAGAGCTCCAACTATCTGCTAGACTAGTTGTCTTGGTCTATGTAAGGTGTTATTACCCAAAACTATTACAATTGGGATTCGATCCCTTCTTGGAAATAAATGGAAATTGAAGAACTTAAAAGAAAACCAGAGGATGATGGAGGAAGTGTCCTTCTACCATTCCTGTGAAAACATTTGGTCAGGTCGAGACTCAGTCATTGTGCGTCCCTCTGGTTGCTCAATTGGTTCCCTGTCACTTCTACCTTTACTATGTGAATGACTCATTCTCTGGAGTAGGAAGTGGGTCAATTATAAATCTCTATCTCAACAGTCCTTTTGTTGTGTGTCAGAGTGGATCAGTGTGCCGAACCATTAAGTCTTTATGGAGCCCCCCATATTGGTTCACTGTTGTGCCATACTTCATTTAACACTTCAGTTGCCAACCCATCTGCCTTCAATGCCCTGTATTGTGCTATCGAGGCCTTGTTGTAATTAGGGCTTTTACGTTTGGAACATTATGAAACCGTGGGCTATGATCCCACTCAGCACCATTTGGTTTAGCCCCTTTCCTCTTTTCTTATCATATGACCGGGGGCTATTACCAGAGGCTTAGCCCTCGGGCACTAAGGCCTTCAGGCTCCTATCTGGGGGGCCTTTTTCGTTTGTTATGTAGAATACTGTATGCCATGACTTATAATGGTTTTCTTGTGGCGTTCCCCTTTACCCTTGCGATCGTCGATCTGCGGGATCAGGCCCACCAAATATATCACAATCACAACCAGAGAGAGGGGTACCTTTTACCTTCTTTCTCAGCACTAGCCAACTGTCTGGATGCGGGATATTTATAGGCTAGATCACATAATATATTGTGTTTGAGGGGATCCCTGCTTATTGCAATCGAAAGCCGGGGGGACTTTGGTGTAGGAGCACTTTAACTTGTGCGATCGTCGATCTCCGGGGGTGGGGGGGGGTGGGGTGACATCATTACTACCACGTGTCACTCGGAAATGTCCCTATAGGACTGCTCAGAACACCGAAACTAAGTGACACATGTCCCTCGTATGGCCATGTTACCTTCCATACTGCCATGTGGAGGAGATAGAAAGGGTCTGTTCGACCTTGGTTTTTTTTCTTGAAATTCCTTTGTAAACTGATTTTGGCCTTCCCCGATGCTTTTACACATATTATCACAAGAAGTCACGATATTGCAAAGTTTAGGAGTGTTGACCTCTCTGTCACGCCGATTAGACAATATGTGGGATTTACTGTGATGTTGCGGGATCACGGGACTGTGGGACTATGGGATTGCGTGACTGCGATCTCACGGGATTGTATATAGCTGAAATGCTGGATTTACTGTGGCTGGGGCCCCCAAACTCCAATATACGATAAAAAAAATCCACCTGGACCCACCGATAGCCGATTTGTGATTGCGATTGGCTCATGGTCCCTCAATATGTGATTTGCCTTTGTATTTGGTCCTTTCCTCCTTGTCTTTTGACTTTCCATGGGTAGCTTCAACAGTCATATCTTATGATCCAGAGGTCCATTTTTGGACTTCCATATACCATTGGAAAGCTATTTCTGAGAACTATGCAATGGAGATGGACTAACTTGGCTCCGAGAGCTTCTATGGCTCAAGAAAAGGTTTCAAACTTCACTTCTCTTATGTATTCTGGGCAATTGATAACTTGAAAAGTAGTGAGTGACAACATTGGCTCCTACTAGGGACAGTGCCTTGCTAGCAAGGAGCTGAGAACCTATAGATCAATATCCTTCACCATTGGGCATGGAGTCAGAAATATATGAAATTACATAAAGTATCCATGAACCTTTATTTGCAGGGAGTCACTTCCTCCTCCAACTGGAATGCAGAAATAAAAATTCTAAAAAATAGAAATTAAATGCTCAGCTAGTGAGCTTATTTATATGCATTCCTACTTATGCATAGGGCTCAATTCACCTAAGTGATTTCCATCCTCCAATGGAGCCAGGCCAACATTTGAGTACTGGACCTTATGCCTTCACACTGCTGAAAAATAAAAATTAAAATGAGCATGCACCATGAAAAGTCTTCAAATAAAGAACCTGATACATGCTGCTGATACAAACTTTGTTGCTAGCTTAAGAATAGGCTTATGTACTCAGCCACAGGGTCATGTAATGGATAGGGAAAGTTTGCAACTGCCTCTTTTTCTTGAGTAGTCTGCTGACCAATATCCTCTTGGCCATGGCAACCACAAACACTTCTCAACTCCACAACTTTATATTTTTTTTATAAAAAGGCTTGTTGCTGATCATTTGTTGCTCATTTTTCAAAGGGCCAAGCCTCTTGAGAATCTACAATGGAATATCCATCTTTTGAACTGTAAGAGGCATATATTGGAGGGCCCCTTGAGAATTCCTAGTAGGAATCGTTCTGTGAAAGGTAGTAGCAGACTCTGCGTGGTCCTCCCACTCCAAGTTCTTCTTGAAAAACTTAATTTTTGGAGCTTTCTCCCCACTTGTTGGTAAACAACTCCTTTTGAACTTACGCGAGCATCTCTTCCTCCTCAGAATAATATGAATCATAAATTGGAGGATGGTCTTGATCTTATTCTCCAAGCAAAAGATGTTCATTGCAAACTGGAGCCTCTTCCCTAAATTTCTTATGGGCCTCATCTTCTTGGGTAGCTTCCCATAACTTGAAGCGTGGTGGCTCTGCATAACTTAACTCTTCACTAGAGTCGTATTCATCATAGGAAAGGGAAACATCACATTTTTCTGAATTAGACCCTTGAGGGTTTGTTGGAAGCTCGGTGACATTCCACTCTTCTCTTTCTTGCACATTGGGTGATGCTTCTTGATGCAAGCAGATGTTTTCTTGGAGTGGAGCTCCACAAACATCTTCAATAGGGTCATCAACCTCGGGAATATTTTCATCATTAAACTGTGAGCATAAATATTTGAACAGAGCGTTCGATGGATACAATCCTATGTAATAGTGCTTGAACGCTATATGAAAACTACTTAGGGAAGATATGTTAGCACGAGGTATTGTTCTATACCAAACTCTAGCATCCTCCTCTAAAGAATACATGAACAATTTCATTTGTACATCTTCAAGGAAAATTCCCATTTGTTCCATGCATTCATGAAATTCTTTGATGTGTTGGTCAGGCCATCTAGCTGTGCTTCCACCGAATCTAGGTAAGTAGATATTCCATTCATGAAATGTAGGGACATGATCGGGATAACCATTAATAGAAGAGAAATCGAGTGGGGCAAATTTGTTGGTTAGGAATGCAAGAATGACAATATCGAAAACCTCCCTATATGAGTGATTGCAGGTTCAAAGGTAGGGAAAGTTTTCCGCTGCTGCAACATCAGAGTGAGTATGGGGCTGCTTGAAAGCCAGGATGATCAAATAGAGATATGGACAGTGGAGTCGCCAAGATGTTTACCATAAAATTGACAGTGGAATCGCCATGGTGAGATATCTTCAACCCACACTTCCCTTGCTTACCTAACGGAGGAAATGTAAAAAAATTTCGTACCAAGGGAAAAATATTCTAGTCCGTTCCCTGACAACGATGCCAGAAAGATGTTGCCACTTCAGATCACACCAACAGCGCAAGTGCTACAAGAGAGATAGAAAGCCCCCTAGAGATAGCCTCCGGGTTGGTTGTAGACCAATGCCTAGGCCATCTTAAGTAGAGGAGTGCATGGAAGATTATGAGTGGGGTTTCTTATGCATTCCAATTGTCACATAGTAAAAATAAGAGGGGCTTGGTTCAATAGGCCTTCATTAAGGTAGACTCAAGCCAATAAATGGATCCAAGTGCAGGGAGTATATTGGAGCAATCTCAAAGAGAAATGGCTTCTTCTGGTGGCCGACACACAACAATGAGACAACTCAATACTGAAGTTGTAGTAATGGTGGGGAGGAAGAGAGGAAGGAGGGAAATAGATGCTTAGGGTTGTGGCCAGCAAAATCCTCAACAACAATGTTCCAGCAGAAATATGGAAGGGAAGGAGGTGGAGTGATATAAACAACAAAGCACTTATTCAGGTTTCATGCCTATAACATGGGTATCTCTATCACCAAACAGTGTGAGAAAGGCTGTGATCATACAGATACTTTAGGCTAATCTAATAACACAAGTAAATATGTAGTTACGACATGTATTATAGGCTATTGAATAACACAAGTAAATCTGTAGTACACACAGGCACTGCTCTTTATTTAGCAGCCAAGGTAAATCCATGAATCAGGGAGAAACCAACAATCTCATTACACTATTTCAGAGAAGGAAAAACAACTTATGAAATGAGGTTACAGAAGGGAAAACATATTGCACATCGATCATGCTTGTAATCACCAGAGAGTTTCATTCATCCAATATGAGTCCAACATACCAGTCCATAATATCCAACACAACATCAGTAAAGTCCCCCATGAATAAGAAAATAGAGCCAAAATGGCATCTTAGAATTCAGAATGCCCGGGTGAGAAATTCTAGACCTTTCCATAAGTGTTTCTTCCCCCTATTTATAAGAAGAGGGGGAGCTTGGATTACAGTTGCAGCAAAATATCTAAGCCAGAGCTCCAGTTGTCTACTAGGTTAGCTGTCTCAGCCTATGTAAGGAACTTTGCCCAAAATGATTACAATTGGGATTCGATCCATTCTTGGAAATAAATGGAAATTGCAGAACTTAAAAGAAAACTGGAGGATGATGGAGGAAATGTCCTTTTGCTGTTCCTGTGAAAACCTATGGTTAGGCCGAGTCTCAGTCATCATGTGTCCCTTTGGCTACTCAACTAGTTCCCTGTCGCTTCTGCCTTTACTGCGTGAATGACTCATTCTCTGGAGTAGGGAGTGGGTCGACTATAAATGTCTGTCTCAACAGTCCTTTTACTGTGTGTCAGAGTGGGGCCTTGTGCCGAACCATTAAGTCTTCACGGGGCCCCCCATACTGGTTCATTGCTGCGCCATACTTCATTTAATGCTTCAGCTATCAACCCATTCGCCTTCAATGCCTTGTATTGTGCTATTAGGGCCTTGTTGTAATCAAGGCTTTTACCTTTGAAACATTATGAAACCGCAGGCTATGATCCCCCTCAACCCCCTTTGGTTGAGCCCCTTTTCGCTTTTCTTATCACATGACCGAGGCTATGACCAGGGGCTTAGCCATCGGGTGCTAAGGCCTTCAGGCTCCTATCCAGGGGGCCTTTTTCCTTTGTTACGTAGAATATTGCATCCCATCGAGTTATAGTGTTTTTCCTGTGGTGTTCCCCTTTACCCTTGCGATTGTCGATCTGCGGGATTGGGCCCACTAAAGATATTGCAATGACAACCACGGAGAGGGGGACCTTTTACCTTCTTTCTTAGCACTGGCCGACTGTCCAGATGCGGGAGCTTTATAGACCAAATCACATAATATATCATGTCCATGGGGATCCCTGCTTATTGCAATCGCAAGCCGGGGAGACTTTGGTTCAGAAGCGCTTTAACCTGTGCAACTGTTGATCTGCAAGGGGGGTGCAATCATTACTGCCATGTGTCACCCTGTGAGTGGTGACATGTGTTGCCCGAAAATGTCCCTATAGGACCCCTGAAAATGTCAAAACTGAGTGACACGTGTCCCCTGTATGGCCACTCCACCTTCTGTACTGCCACGTGTCCCCCGTATGGGCACTCCACCTTTTGTACTGCCACGTGTAGGAGAGAGAAAGGGTCCATCTGACCTTAGTTTTTTTCATGAAATGCCTTTGTAAAATGATTTCGGCCTTCCTCAGTGCTTTTACACATTATATCAGAAGAAGTCACGATATCACAAAGCTTAGGAGTGGTGACCTCTCTGTCACGTCGATTAGCCGATATGCAGGATTTATTACAATGTTGTGGGATGCGGGATCACAGGACTGCGATATAGCCAAAATGCGAGATTTACTGTGCCCGGGGCCCCCGACCTCCGATATATGATAAACAACTCTGCCTGGACCCACTGATAGCAGATTTGCAATTGTGATTGTCTCATGGTCCCGCGTATGTGATTTGCCTTTGTATTTGGTTCTTTCCTCCTTGTCTTGTGGCTTTCCATGGGTAACTTCAACATGCCATATCTTATGATCCATAGGTCCATTTTTAGACTTCTATATACCATTGGAAATCTTTTTCTAAGCAATATGCAATGGAGAGGGACTCACTTAGATCTGATAGCTTCTGTGGCTCGGGAAATGGTTTCAAAATTCACTACTCTTATGTATTCTGGACAATTGATAACTTGAAAAACAGTTAGTGACAACACCCTTGTTCAGAGCATCCGCGATGAGTCACCCTTGTACCCATGGAGTCTATTTCCCATCCCATTGTATCATGTCATAGTATTCCATCTACCTTTATGAACCATTCATCCCGTGTTGCCCATGGTGGCCTTCAGTCATACTGTCCCCCATCCCCTCCGGAGTTAAGTTTGTCGCTGCCAGGTCAACCATGCACTTTATGCTCTGACAAGGGAAGTCGTCTGTTTGTCCTCAGTCCCATTATCACCATTTTCCCTGGTTTCAGTCCATCATTCACATTACTATTTTCCCTCGTGCCTTAGCTGAGGATCCTCATTGCCTCACCTATGGCGGGCCCTATTCTATCAACATCAACACATCTATTCCAGAAGAACAACCTAGAGGGCGGTGTATCTTGGTTCCATCTTCCACTCTATTTGGTGCCTCCAATTAAGTAAAGAGACTAATAATTTCCCTTTAACTTGACTATTTCATGTTCATGATTCATACACTTGATGGTCTAGTGATGCAACAGATTGTACTAATGATTGCTGGGTGTGCGTGAGATGTTTCAGACCTCATGAGGGGGTGACCCTTAAGGTAGCCACCCACATTCCTAGATGCCTTCCCATTATGCTACAACCCGAGATGTAGTTCCACAGAGTTGGTGGGTTCAGTTCCTGCCACTTGCAGCATTCATAGCATGCACGTCTCCTTCAGATGATCCATTCAGTTTTGCAGAGCCCTTCCCTCTTTAACAAGGCTTCTTTGTTTGTTATACCCTCCCTCTTACCCATTTTTTGAGGGAAGGGCCATTATATCTCATGTACTCAGATGTTATTATATTCAATCCCGACTCATGTTTTTTCCAGGGGCATTATGTATGTGGGACACAATGTATTATTTTCTAGCTCATTTATGCTAGCATGTCATGTGCCATTCAACATGCACTTTATTGCTCATCTTCATTTTCCTAGACGCATTATTATTTTTGTACTAAGTTATCTCGGCAGGTATAGGTATGCCTCCCCCACCTCACTGAGATCTGGTACCATAACATAAAAGGAGACTTACATTGATCTCGCCCCCTCTATCACTATACTTTATCGCTTCAGCTCCATTGGTCTCTCTCTCTCTGTCTGACTCCACTTCGTTGTCTAGTGATTGTGTCCTTACAACGTACTTCGGTCATACGTTTTGCTCCTAACACTCATACATTGGGGGGCAATCTGTTATCACCAAAAGTTGATCATCTAGCCATAATTTACTAGATGGATCGAAGTACACCATGTGAAATTACTTAATAAACCACATTTGTTAAGTAATTTGTAATTAAACCCATGAAGAATAATTAAATAAATCACTATTTATTTAATTATCTTCTAGGAATAATTATTTAAACCATTGTTTAACTAATATTCCTTGTCATATTTGACCCAGTTATGAGAAATAAATAGATAAATGCTTAATTATCTTATTTTTGTCTAGGAATAATTAATTAATCACTAATTAGTTATTATTCCTTGTCAAGTTTGACTAAATCCCCTAGGAATACTTAAATAAATCATTATTTGCTTATTATTCCTTAACCATATTTCTTGAGATGATAAATAAATCATTTATTTATTTATTATTTCTAAATAAAAGTTTAAATACCTTTCCCTCTAACCAAATATAATAAAATATTCCAAATGGTTAATTCTAGAATGGGGTTAATAATATTTTATTATTGCTCATTATTCGAGGATAACCTAATATTTTGTTATAAATAGAAGTGATTTACATTCATTCTTCACTTTTGATTATTTTCATTGTTGCACTCACTGTTGTAGCTCTAATTATTATCATTGTCGCACACCATCTTTTTTTTTTTTTCATTTGAGTTCTCATTGAGCTCAAACATTTTGTTTTCTGTGTTTTACACATTATAGAGGAGAGAGACTCTACAAAAGCTGAAGACATTGAGGCTAGCCAAGAACCCATCCCACAGAGGGGGACTGGTAACATTATTTGTTCCCTTCAGAGGTGTTGTTTAATAAAATATATTCTTTATATATCTGGTCTCCATTGGATTATTGGAGTTATTTGTGATTATTTTATTATTCCATTCTGTTGTTTAACTATTTATGTTGCATAGATAAGGGCTTTGGAAGGTTTTGTTTCTATCATTTGCTACAGATCTACACTGTTTAATAACCATTTTTATTGTTAGGGTTGTTTGTCATCCACAACCTAAAGTAGTTTCGTTTTGTACACTTCCAAGAAGAATACTACATAACAGTAATCCAAATCACTAAGCCTTCACTTTCAATAGCCTCATTATTATAAATAGAAGTGACATTATTTGAAAGTCAAGGAATTAAAATGGATGGAAATAAGGAAAAGGAAGTATGACAAAATGATACCTTACCATGATGACCATATTACCATTACCCAAGCATATAGTTGAAGCTCCTATTATTCAAGCAAAGTGAATCACCTACACTAAGGGTCCCACATCCATAAAAACCAAATTATTTCTTAAATATAGAACTCCAAAGCACATTATTGAAAGGATCTTAAAACCATTCTTGGAGAGATATGATAATGAGTTTAGGGAAAGACAAAACAACCAAGTAAATCATAATGTAAAATTAACTTTAATACCATAGGCATGGCCCTGCTGTCAACAAGCATCTATAGCCTCGACAGGGATGCCTTTTAACCCCACGAACTGCATGTGTCCCATTTATTAGATATAAATTCATTGTCAATTGAAATCATTTAATTTTTTTTTTAGAACTTAATTGAAGGCCATTGTCCTGGCTTGGTAACCAGCTAACAACAATTCCATTCACAAGAACTAACAAGAATGAACACATCGGCTCATGATGAGACCTCTTGTCTTCCAGCTTTTCAATTGAAAGGCATTACCTTAGCTTAGTGACCAGTAGCAGTAACTTCATTCTTGTTAGGATCCATGATCATGGTAGATCAATTTGTAATTATTGGGTTGTGTTATATTCTTTCCACGACTAGCTCACCTAGTTAACTGGGGGGTTAGAGGGGTTTGGGGGAGGGGTGGGGGGGGGGGGGGGGGGGGGGGTGCGGGTGGAGCCCCCCCTTCATTGCACTGATTGCATAGTAGGGGGGTCACAGGGGGTTTGAGGGGGGCGGTTAGCCCCACTCTACAGGCTCTGGGGCAGTGCCCCAGGGAATTTTTTTTTTGGACCCTATATTAGGTGGGTGGACCTACCTATGGTTTTCACACATGGTTTTGGGCGTGATGATTTTTGGTCCATGGTATTGGATGCTTCATCATGTATATATATGTATTGTAACATATGAAAGGAATATAATGAAAAATCAAGCTGGTAGTCCCAATTTTGGGATCCAGGGGAAAATCTCTGTGTATATGTGTTTTATGTGTTATGCTCTCGCATTGTTTATTTTCTGTGTTTTAGAATTCATATGAAGGTATTTTTTGTACGAGGTTAAAACCTACATTTGGTATCAGAGCTGTTTTGGCTTCAAGGGGATGCCTTTATTGCTGAGGGGTTTCGCTCGGGCCTGTGGTAGACCCTGTTCAGTGGGAGATCTGCGGGATCGATTCTAGTGGTGAAAGAATATGGCGAGCAATGGAAAGATAGAGATCAAGAAATTTAATGGTCAGAATTTTGAGTTATTGAAACTCAAGATGGAGGATCTGTTGGTGGACAAAGATCAATGGATAGTAGTAGATCCAGGTATTAAACCAACGAGAGTGTCCGATGAAGAATGGAAGAAGTTGGATCGGAAGGCAAAGAGCACAATACGACTGTGTGTCTTAGATTCAGTATTGTTGAATGTATCAGGGGAATCTACGACGAAGGCTTTATGGGACAAGTTACAAACTTTGTACCAATATAAGTATCTGGTGAATAAATTGTTCCTACGGAAAAAGCTGTATAACCTGAGGATGAAAGATGGAGATTCAATGACAGAGCATTTGAATGCATTTAATACTATGGTAAGTCAGTTATTATCTATTGATATTAAAATTTAAGATGAAGATAAGTGCATCAGTTTGTTGTGTTCTCTAGCAAATTCATGGGATAGTCTGGTTATTGCAATAGGTAGCAATGCGACTGCCTTGCAGTTTGATGTAATAGGCTCATCCTTACTGACAGAGGAGATGAGACAGAAAAATATGGAGAGCTAGAATGGTGATGCCTTGTCTGTACGAGGATGGTCCCAGAAAAAAAACAAAAATAATTCATCGAGTAGGAGATCTAAATCTAGAGGGAGATCTAAATCTCCAGGAAAACCTGTAATGGTGTGCTCGAAATGTGGAAAGGAAGGGCAATACAAAAGGGACTGTAAATCTAAAGCTCTTGACAAAGGAAAGGGATCTGATGATGCTCCTTTTGCAGAGGCGAAAACCACCTCAGATGAAGGTGGGGATGTGTACTTGGCTTCTTCAAGTACACATGTAGATCATGAGACGTGGTTGATTGACTCAGGTGCATCCTTTCACTTCACTCCCCATAGAGAGTGGTTCTACGAGTATGAGAAATATGATGGTGGTGATGTCTTCTCGGGGGATGACAGGAAGGCTAGAATCGTTGGTCGTGGAAAATTTAAGTTGAATTTGCAAGGTGGAAGGATTAGAACACTTCTGGATGTTCTACATATTCCTGCATTGGTCAAAAATATGATTTCTGTAAGCAAGCTAGATGATATAGGTGTAAAAACAGTGTTCGAGAAGGATACCTGCAAGATGGTTCGGGGAGCACTGGTATTGATGTGGGGAGTTCGGATTGGAACTCTATACAAGCTGGAAGGTAGCACCATTGTTGATGGGTGCAACTGTTCTGTGGTTCCCGAAAGTGGAGCAGAAAATCTAGTGGTCTCTAGAGAAAAGACCATGCTATGGCATCGAAGGCTTGGACATATTGGAGAGAAGGGCCTTCGAATACTTCATGGTAAAGGTATTGTAGAAGGTATGACTAATAGCTCTCTGGATTTTGATTTTTGTGAAAATTGTGTATATGGGAAGCAGAAACGGGTGAGTTTCCCCTCTGGTGGTAAGAGGGCGAAACAGATATTAGAGCTTGTGCACAGTGATGTGTTTGGACCTGTGAAGGTTCCATCACTGGGTAAGCCTGTGTACTATGTATCATTTATAGATGACTTCTCAAGAAATACATGGATATATTTCCTTAAGAAGAAATCTGAAGTCTTTGACAGGTTAAGATTTAAGGCTCTGGTGGAAAACTAGATAGAGAAGAAGATAAAGGTGCTGAGAACAGACAACGGTCGATAGTTTTGCAAGAAGGAATTTGAAGAATTATGTAAGAAGTGTGGTATAGCATGGAAGAATACTACTCCATACACACCTGAGAAAAATGGAGTTGCAAAAAGAATGAACAAGACGTTGATGGAAAGGGCAAGAAGCATGTTCAGTTGTGCTAGGTTAGGAGATGAATTCTAGGTAGATGCAGTGGAGACTGCATGTTACTTGGTCAACAGACCACCTTCATAAGCATTAGAGGATAAGACTCCGCAAGAGGAATGGACTGGTAAGAAACCCTCTCTTTCACATTTGAGGGTATTTTGATGTGATGCATATGTACATGTTCCAAAGGAGAAAAGAACAAATTTGGATAGTAAATCTGAAAAGTGCATCTTTATTGGATATAAGGATGGTTTAAAGGGTTATAAGCTTTGGAACATAGTAACAAGGAAGGTTGTGTACAACCGAGATGTGGTGTTTAGAGAGGTGAAATATGTTATTAAACATGAAGTCTAGCCAAAGGAACATGAGAAGATAGAGTTTGAGTGGGGGGGGGGTCACATGGGTTTGAGGGGGGCGATTAGCCCCCCTCTATGGGGTCTGGGACAGTGCCCTGGGGATTTTTTTTTGGGACCCTATATTAGGTGGGTAGACGTACCTATGGTTTTGTGCATGGTTTTCGCACATGGTTTTGGGTGCGATGGTTTTCGATCCATGGTATTAGATGCTTCAACATCTATATATATATATATATATATATATACATCAATTAATCATTTAAAAAGAAACTCTGATTATAATTAACCTTAAGTAGGTTACTTAATAGGTGAGGAGCAAATCTGCTCCTTAAGAGCACGAGATGGCGTGAAAAGTTTTTAATTACTAACCTTTACCTATTGGTCCTTCTACCATAAAGACTCATTTTAAGAAAAAATCTTGGATAATGACTAAAACATTCCTTAACTTGATCGTGCTAGGGTTCTCATGAGAGCTCATTAGGGTTTTATAGGAGTGGTCCACCATAAGAGGCTTTTCATCAGTACCTTCAAAGAGAAACTTGAAATGAATTCTTGGATGATAGTTTGTTATAATGAATAGGTCAAAAGTAAGTTTTTAAGCTTACGAATGGAAAGTATTAAATATAACAATAAAAATCTCCCTAACTGACCCAATAAATAATCTTTGCCCATCATCAAAGTCACTTTATAAAATATGAGGCATTAAGAGTGAATTGCTTCTAACAAGTCTTAACACAAGAGTGCATAATGAAAAAATTTCAATAGTTATACCTTAGGAATTGCAGTATCAAGAGTGTTGTTGTAACAATTTATTTCAAATTACATTTTTATTCATTACTCTTATACTACCCTACCCTTACTTAGAGAGAGGAAGATCTCCTTCAAGTGTAGGAGTACTTCCAATGTAGCCATGTGCGTAATATAATGCTAAAGATACCCACACTCAGTTTTAAAGAATCAACTTCAACACATGCCACATGCCAGAGTATGATAAACCAATTGCTTTGATTGATATGGTACCAAGAGTTGTCGAGTGATGAGTGAATAAGGTTTGTTGATGACTTCTTGAAACCAGGATTCAATGGGATCCACATATTTATGATTCTCCAACTCATACAAATCTTCCACAACTTGAGGATAACTCTCTTGGAGGCATGAAGAATATGGTGAAAGACAAAAGAAAAATCCCTCAAGTTCAGGCTCAAATATCGTCTTTTCATTGACAAGAATGGTTAAGGGAAATTCTAGGGTTTTTAGTTTCAACAACATTTTTAGGACAAGTTCCAATGAAAGATTGCTCCTCTAATGGTCTTTGAATTAGATCTTCGCGGGGTGAATGTTCTGTAGTGATAGTAGATGTTTCCAAACTCACCCCTTCCCCCAACCTCAAAGATATATCATTTTGTTATGTAGGGGAATCAACGGGAAGAATAGGTGTTTTATATTGTTGTGCAACCTCCTTGTTTAGATTAGGGTTTGGGCTATGGTTTAGGCTAGAGTTTGGGTTAAGGCTCGAACTAGGGTTTGGGCTATGGTTTAGGCTAGGGTTTGGGTTAAGGCTCAGAATAGGATTTGGGGTTAGGATTTTGACTAGGGTTAGGTCTAGGGTTTGGATTAAGTATAGGTCTAGGGTTAGGATAAGGGCTAGGGTGTGGATTATGGCTAGGGTATGGATTAGGATAAGGGATAGGGTATGGATTAGGGCTAGGGTATGGATCAGGGTAAGGTTGCACAGGTATATGGGACCATGGAGGAGGATGACATGGTAGCAAAATGTTGGGGAAGTTATATGTGTTATAATTCCAACATTAAATTATCAATCTGGGGTTGTAAGACTTAGGTAAACAAGTGCAGGTAACGCAGGATTAGAGCATCTAACCTAAATTAACATCAAATTCCTATTTCTGAATTAAGTACAAAATGCAAATAAACAATTTTAATCTCAATCTAAGTAAAGAAAATCAATCAAACTTAATCTCAATGCAAGTAAAACTTAACTACAATTTAAACAATAAACTTTATAAATCTAAAATCAAACAAAACTAATTATCATTCAATATCAAGATTATTCTAATTTCAATCTTAAACAAAACTAATTCTAATTCAAGTGATTCTAAACTTAAGGAAAATAAACAATCCAACAAAACCAAATCTAATCACTAAGTCTAAGTCCCGGGATGCAAGCCAACAAGAATTCAAACTAGTCTTTTATCTTTCCTAACATTCAACTCTCAAACACTCGAAGGAAACTAAAAACTTCAAATTAATGTTCTCACACATTTAAAAATCAAAGTTTATTCTAATTTAAAACTACAACAAATAAACTTAGAAAGCCTATTCCATGAAAAAAATTAACCTACAACTCTCAATCCAACCATACTTCAACTCTAACTAAGCTACAACCATTAACATCTCGTCATATTATCATTGGACATTCATATAAAACATGATATTACAAAACCTGTCTAAGTACAAAATAACTCTGTATAAGTATGGAATGCAAGATTATACAATTTAAATAGAATTGGTTTCAGAATTTGCATTCAAACATCCTTCATGCTTCATTAACACAGTCCTTAACGATTCATGATGAGATCATTACTCAAATATAAAAGGAAACAATCTTTGAATGTTCCAAGTCATGCAAGTATATCAAAGAAACTATTCATACATGGAAAATCATCATTCAACACAACTTTTGCTAATTTCTAACGATTGAAAACTAATCTAAAGTGAGGGATGTTGAGCTTGGTTGGTTGGGCCCAAACCATCCATCTCTCACCCTCTTAAAATCAAATCAAATTACAGAATGAAAATGATCATTAAAAACAATAGATTTAGAGGAAGAAACCTAGCATTAGAAGTCTTTTATTAAAATTGAATCAGTTCTTTACATCCCAAGCCATATGCTTCAACTCCAAACCAACAATATGAAGCTATACTAACATCTCCTCTCCTCACACAGACCATGGCTAAGCCATTTATAAAATTTACAAGGCGAATTTTGACTCTAACAATCATTTTCCTTAATTATGGAAAATTGCATATTTTTAACAAATTGGCCTCAAAGATATTGGCATATCTTCCTAACCATGGAGAATTTTGGAAAACAGTTTGGAGGGAACCTAATTTGTCATATTTTCAACAAAAAAATCTCTTATATTTGTCTCATTCAACTCCATATCCTCGGAAAGCATGCCCGAAGTTGGCTGTTTGGCTCTTTTTTACAAGATTCTAGAATTATGGAAAACAATGTTTTTTTTTTTGAAACTACCTTAAAGACCGCATGTACCTTTTGAAAAAAAGAGATTCTTGAGAAACGGTTTTGGTTATAGATAATTTTTTATATTGGTAAAAAACCCATTTTCTCATATTTTCCAGATTCACCTCCAGTTGCATGCTAATCGAGGTCAAACTTGGCAGTTTGAAAATTGTGCAGATTTTGAGTAGATTTTTTGATTTTCTTCTAGAGACCCACATGTGCGACCTGGGTGCAATCCAAATCATGGGAAGGTGTTAGAACATCATTTTAGACAATAACCTTCCTCTATTTTCCCCGGAAGTGTGCCAAAATGTCGAAGCCCCAAATTGGTTGCTCTCTAGTGCAGGAATGCTAGTGTAGGAGTGTTGGTGCAGGAACAGAGCTAAGTGCAATTAATTGTTGATGCAAGTGTATCTTTGATCATTATTTCATACACATTCTTGAAATCATTTTGATGCAAATCTTATTGAAATAAAAGAAATAGGTTAAATAATGAACACTTATGTGATCATGCTCCAAGTTTAAGCTACTAGCCCAACAATTGTGCAAAATGATAGTAATAATAATGAAAACCATGAGTAAGCATAGGGTGATAATGTGAATTAAACATGACGATTCTGGGCCCTAACAAATATGATTTAACTAAGATATATGAAGGGCAAAACCTTTAACCTAATGTCTTATTTTTAGAGCAAAGATTACACCAAAAGTTAGTAAGAATAATTTCAAAGCATCAAATCAACCCATGAAAAGAGGAAACAAGATGAAAGATTCACTTGGTTTTGTCATTCTTTAAATTTTCCAAAAGATATTCAACTAAGTGTTTCAAAGGGCATTCCTTGCCATCCAACCATAGGGAGGGTGAAACCCCTACCTAGATGTCATATTGTCATAATCGATTTTTTTTAATGGATATTATTGATATTATTTATGCATATTGAGAGGCCATGATTGTCCTTTTATTATTCATGATTCCACACATTTATTTATTTATTTTGCAATTGTTGTGGGGTGCATCTTCATAAGGGCCATACTTTAAATTTTTTCATATTGAAGAATATTCATGTGGCTACTTAGAATGTATTATTAATAACCCATGTTGACCTTTCCAGTGTACTCAAACCCTCTTGTTTTTTGAGCCTGACTCCATAATTAAATTAGATAGGCATTAGTCTTGGTAAACCTTACCATTCATTTCATTCGAAAAAATATCCAAAAATGATATTTTCTAAGGTTTTTTCCTTGTATTGGAAAAAAATTAACCTAAAATAAGAAAAAAATGTTGTTATGGTGATATAAGACAATCTTCCTAAGTGTCCATAAATTGTATTTTGTTAAAAAAATTTGTTACATTTGAAATATAGATTTCAAAAATAACAAGGGTGATAGTGGCATAACAGCATAGTCCCTGCCTCTTTATGTGGGGTCCGCGTTTTGTTGTTATTTGAGAATGCTCCATTTCCGCAATCGTTTCTGCAAGATGCACCTTTGAACTACTCACAATGAAAGCTTACTCCACACCTCCACACTCCACACAATGAAAGTTAAACTTAAACCTTGAGATATGCAAAAATTGCAATTGTCATAACAGTTTTCCCAAATCGCTGAAGATATAGAGTATTAAGCAACTAGATTAAATGGAGGCAAGGCTAACACTTAACAATATTATATATGAAGCATGTGCATACTTGGAAATTTAAGTCACACAAAATTAATATATTAATTTCACTTCGAGGTGCAGAGGAAGCTTTCATTGTGCAGAATATGAAGGTGCAAAGGAAGATTTCATTGTGCGCAGTGCAAGGGGAAAATGAAGATTTCATTGTGTGGAGCGCATAGGAAGCACAATGAAAGCTTCCTCTGTACCTTCACACTCTACATAATTAAATTAACTCAATTAAAAATAAAATATTTAAATGTATACATGTTTCAAGCTTTGAAAAAATAAAACATATAACTACAAAGTTTCAATAATAAAAATAATAAAAATTAACGTACATTATAAGTTTTCATTGGATTTTTTATTGACCAGTGCGAGAACTTGCAGTGACAGATACCGGTTGCGGTGCAGAGGACTCTGCACCCAGTACTAAAAAAATAATTATGGCTTAGTCATACCATTAACATCTATTAAGCGCTTAATAACATTTTTTTTAAGGCATTGTATAATGATTATTGGTTGTAAACTTATCAAGTTGGGCATTTATTCGAATCAGTGTGTTGTTCAACTGCTTAATAGCATTTACTGCTTGTAGACAAATCAAGGAGATGCACAAGGCTCCACAACCAATATTTGTTGTAGCAAATTGAAATGATGTGTATACAAAGGTGCAAAAGTGGTGGAATAGTGGGTCTGTCGAACACACTCCTCTTCCACATATCCTTTCAATGTTGTTTAGCCCCGCTAATGACAAATCTAAGTCTATTAATGCATTCAAGGAAGAAGTGTTGTGTAGGAAAATGGGCATGTGAAGCAAGGAATGGAATCTTTATTCGACAATGTTTCGTACCTCCACATACATTACCGCACACTACATATTAATGAATTAATTAGTGGTTTTGGCTTATTAAATTGGGACATGAAATTTTTTGGTTATGTGTATATCGGGTGTGAAATGAGGGTGGGAGATTAATATATAAGGGTGGGTTTCTTAATTTGTTTACAACCAATAATCATTACAAAATGCTTTAAAGTAAATGCTACTAAGCATTGAAACAATTAACTGATTATGAGTCAATTCGCTTAATAAATGCTAAAAATACTTAAGAAATGTATGTCAAATGACACAAAAACTAAACCCTGAGATATGCACACTTTTCAATTGTTATAGCAATTGTCCCGAATCACTAAAGATATATAAAATCATGTAGTTAGATTAAATGGAGGCAAGGAAAACAATCAACAATATTATATATTAAGTGCATACCCAAAACTTTAATTCACACAAAATTAATATATCAATTTCACTCTAAGGTGTAGAGGAAGCTTTCATTGTGTGAAGTGGAGGTGCGGGGGAAGCTTTCATTTTGTGAAGTGTGGAGGAAGCACAATGAAAGCTTCCTCTGTACCTCTGCACTTTGCATAATCAAATTAACTCAATTAAAAATAAAAGATTTAAATGTACAACATCTTTCAAACTTTAAAAAAATAAAACATATAAATACAAAGTTTTGATAATAAAAATAATAAAAGTTGTCATACATTATGTGTTTTCATCAGATTTTTTATTGAATAGTGCAGGAACCTGTTGTGACGAATACTAACTATAGTGTAGACGACTTTGCACCTAGTATTAAATTTTTTTATTATGGATTAGTCATACTTTTAACATCTATTCAATGCTTAATAACATTTATTGCTTGTAGACAAATCAAGAATATGCACAGGGCTCCACAACCAGTATGTGTAAAATTGAAATGAAGTGTATATGAAGGTGAGGAAGTGGTGGAATAATGGGTTTGTTAGATGCGCTCTTCTTCCGCATATCCTTTCAATGTTGTTCGACCCCACTAATGATACATCTAAGTCTATAATGTGTGTGAGGGAGAAGTGTTGTGCGGGAGAACAAATATGTGGAGGAAGGAAAAAAAATTGTTCGACAATGTTCTTTATCTCCACATACATTCCTGCACACTACATATTAACAAGTTAATTAACAGTTTTGGCTTATTAAAGTTTGGGGCATGAAAAGTTTGGGTTACATGTATATCGGGTGCGAAATAAGGGCGGGTGATTAACATATAAGGGTGGGTTTCTTAATTTGTTTACAACCAATAATAATTACATAATGCTTTAAAGGAAATGCTACTGAGCATTGAAACGATCAACTTATTACAAGTTGATTTACTCAATAAATGTTGAAAAGACTCAATAAATGTCTGTCAAATGATGTGGAAATGGACTTATTGCAGTGTGCAAAGTAATGACATATCATCCAATACAAGCAAATGTGACAATATGCTTATTTTTCCGAAATAAGTAATGGGTGGAAATACAACACATTAACCACGTGAGACTTAGTTATTCATTTTAGACGCAAATCCTTAGTGTATTGTTTAGAGTTGGCGGAGAGCGTGGATATTGGAGGTAGATTTTTTTTTGAATTATTTTGGTAATACTATAGGAGTATGTGTAGAGGAGATATAAGAGCATCCAACAAATAATAGAGAGGTTAGTGCAGGAAAGGGAGATGTGGCACAGGAAGGCACTACTCGTGGAAGATAATTGCGTCAAGCAAGCGAGGACACGTGTGAATAGATCTCGACAGTTAGGATTTTGGGACATTTGGCTAATATGAGGAAGGTCACCATAGTGGAGGAATTAAAAGATATTTGTAGAGGGATAGAAGTTGGTGAAATGACGAATAAAATGTTAACAAATATTTCCAACAAGCATTATTCAATGATTAAACAACATGGGACAGCTGGAAGGGAGCTGTCAGAGAATATCTAAAACATTATTCGACATGGAGAATGAACAAAATAGAGGAGAAGCGGGTTGAGGAGGGCCGATAAACTACTGAAGACTAATAAGAAGACTCATTTGTCTTAGTTGGGGGTTGCCAAGAAGAATGAAGAGTCATTGATGCTGTGACTTTTGTTAAGCCACTGTTAGTTGATTACAATAGTCAATTTTAGTTGTTTTGTATGTTTGTAGTCGTTGTACAACATATGTGTAGATAAGATGGTTTTTTTTAGAGTTGATAATGTTTTTCCTTGAAAAAATCAATGTATGTGATATCCTTGGTTATGGTAAGACTAGTCAGCTAGATTCAAATGTTTTTTTTTTTGTAGTGCGTTGCACATGTTCCATCATTTTGAAGTAATGAAAGACTGATGGATTGCCCCAACTTCTATTTCTCATTGGACGAGTTGTCTTATTATTGATGCTTCTATGGCTTTTTTGTGGTTGTTTACATTATTCAATATTGTTCTTTCATTACTCTTTAATCGCTTGTGCAATAGAGGGTGTTGTTATGAATGAGATGCTCTTGTTGTAATGAAATTGGGGACAGTGAACAGTAAGTAAATAGTTAGAATAATGCCCTATGAGACCCTCGTTGTACATAAAAACATAGTACTTTTCATGCATTTATTAGTTACGTGTCCTGACCTCCATGCAATAAGTTAAGCCCATAGTTTCATAGAAACCTAAAAATCTCATATGACTACAAAAACCTGGTTCTAGTAGTCCCCCATGGCACCTTGGGTGAGACGTCGTCCACTTTGTGGGTGATGCAAAAAGGGTCTGTTGGCCAAATCTGCACACTAAACCTTGGTCTATCAAAACCTCGCACCAACAAATGGTTCTATTACTAGGGACATGATCATTACATGATGGGATTACTCTGTAATAAAGATGTCTAAACCACATAATCCAAAAAAAGAGGAAATCACTCAGTGGTTTAAGCAGGAGGAGCATGAGTTTGCAGCTAAAGAGATCAGAGATTGGAGGCTTATCACCACTGATTGGTTATAGAAGTACATGTTTATTGGGTTCCAAGAAGTTTCCTTTGTAGAGTTTCCATATTATTAATAAATTATTATTTAACATTTGATTAGTCTTATATTATTTTATTAGCTATTATATTAAATAATTTTTTGAATATTAGTTAGCCATAAATATTAATTATTAATTTGTATTAATTTATTAAGTAATTAATATGATTAAATATTATTTAGTTAATCATCATTATTTTTGTCATCTTTAGATTCTAATCTCCTATAATTTAATCTATTTAATAATTATAATTTTATTAATTCCTAATCAATATATTAATTAATCAATTAATAATTATTATTATATTTTAATCATCATTTTATGGGACAATTAATCAATAACAATTGGTCATTATTATGAATTATTATAACTATAAAATTAATTATTAATCATTAATAATAATTATTAATTTGTTTGTTATATTAATTAGTTAATATGACTTAAACATATTAATTAATTAATTATTATATTAGTCAACCCTAAGCCTAATCACCTAAATTTTTTTTTTTCTAATATAAATTAAATTTTTTTATAATAATTATATTAATATATTAATTAGTTTATTAATTAATTAATTAATTAATTATTATTATATTTAATTATTAATAATATTTAATAATAATTAATTATTTATTATACAATATTAATTAATTATTTATAATAATTGATTTCTATGAATGTAGTTTCATTCTAATTTAATTTGATTAATTAATATTTTAATTATTAATATCATCTTTGTTTAAGGAATTAGTAACTAATATGAATAACAAAAAATTATGATTATGATCATTAGGTTTAATAATTAATTTATTGTAAACATATTAATTATTTATAATGATTTACATGTATAACAACAATATTATTAATATTAATTAAATATTTATTATAAAAAATAATTATTTATAATAATTAATAAGAATAAAATATAAATAAAATATATAAATATATAAATATATAAAATAAAATAAAAATATATAAAATAAAATTAAAAATTCCCAAGCCGACTCTATGTTCTCTATTATTATTCCTCCTCATTAGTATTTATTAAAAGTTTTCTGCTCTTCTTGTATCATCATTCTTCAACCCTGATGATGGATCCCACTTGGGATTTGAAACGTTGGTATAAAGATGTTGAAACTGTGGATTCTCCGATCAATAAAAATTGGATTCAACGACTAAAAGATAATAATCTAACTTATCGCCATGAAGGACCAAGACAATGGACTCCAACGAATGTGCTTCAGTTGCAAGTGATAAGTAATAATATCTCACGTTCTGTGGATTTTTTTTTTGAGAGTGTACTGGAAGGTTATACCGTCGAATTCACAATAGAAGCAATAATGTCACATAGTGCAGTGCAGTGGAAATTCCTGAAGGGCCCCTGAGGTAGATTCATATGGTCGCTACCCTTGTCCATTAAGTTGTTGTTGTGTGACTACATAACTCTACCCTTTAAGTAGAATACCATGAGTGTAACAACCTTGGTGAAAATTCCATGTGAAAATATATATGTAAGGCGACGGTGATGGGACACCTATTCCAAGCTGAATGTTGAGCAAGACATCCTGGTGTGGGTGTTCATTTGTTTTTTTATGGCTAAGGAAATGGAAAAGGCAATGACTAAGGCTTTGGAAAGGAAAAATGGTGTTTTTGGCACATTTATTTATGAAGATAAACGAAATTAGGAGAAAAGGAAGGTGAAAGGTCACATGTTGCATGTGAGGAGGAAAATGAAGGAAAATAATGGAAAATGAAGCCTCACTAATAAAAGGGCTTCTGAGGATTAGTTGGTAAGGTCTTAGTCAGTGTAAGCTCTTGGCTCAAGTATGGTTATGCATGGGATCAAGAAAGGAAAAGAAGGCAAGAGGAAGCAAAATATCAAGTAAGGAAGAGAAGGATCAAGAAACTACATCAGGATGCTTTGCAGGTATCGATTTACATGTGTGTTTTCCCTTCTAGATTTGGCATGCATGATATTGCATGTGGTTCTTTTGTTGTTATGGCATGGGCTTTGCCAGATGTAACAATATTTTCAGCCTAGCCTTGCCATTTCTAGATAGCCATGGTGTGATGGGGTTTTGATGTTTTGTTTGAGCTGGATTACCAGATGGATTCGAAGCTGAGTAAGGTGGATCTTCGAAATGATAGAACACATGGCCTAGTAACCCTTGAACCGGACTATGGGTTGTAGTAAAGCCAAATTTTGTGTTGCCTCGAATGGCCTAGGAATCCTTGCCGGTGAATGGCAGGATATATGGTAAATCCTAGAGGTGGTTTGCTCTCTGTTGGGCCTAGTAATCTCGAGTTGGGATATGTGGTAAAGCCTAGAGAGTGGGTCTCGGTTTAGGGCCTAGTGATCCGATGTGGATTGTGTTAAAGACTGAGAGGCTGACTTCTCGGTGTAGGGCCTAGTGATCCAGGTTTGGATTGCGGTAAATCCTGGGAGACTAGGAGATAGGAAAATTCCTCACGGTGTAGGTGGAGAAATCCAGTGGCATCCATGCTTGTTTGGCCTAGTGATCGAGTGGAGATCACAGTAAAGCTTGTTATGATGTGTTCATTGTGTTGGCCTAGTGATCCAAGATGGATTATAGTAAAGCCTGGTTTCTATTGATGAGGGTGGGGTGGTTTAGCATCGATATGGCCTATTTGTTTCTTTGGGTTTGATTCCACACATTCACACTTAGAATATGGCATGGGGGTGAATGGTTGAAAAGAGATTTGGCTCAGCCATTCTATGGTCAGGTGGAATGTGGAAGTCCCATCCTGGGTTTGGATTTTGCACCATTAATAAAAGGTTATTTCTCCTTGTATTTCTATGAGAATTTTGATGGCTCATATGTGGTTTATATGGCTATAATTTCATGAGTATTTCTGTTGTTATTATGATGATTATACGTGTGTTTTATGACAACAACTATGTATGGATTTCAACATGCTTTTACTTGTAAATGAATGGATAATGTATCTATGGCCTAATAGATGGTAATGCAACAAATAACATGAGGGAACAATGGTTCTTATTGATCCTCAGATAAGTACAATATCCATAAGTTTAATTATGTTGGTTACACCTGTAGATTACATGCTTGCGACATGTTTGATGAAACGTCTGTCATGGTTAGTAGGGTTCTAATTAAGGTATTGTTTAACTTATTTCTCATGCATCATTGTTTCCATATTATTTTACTACTCCTAAGTTATCATTCCACTTTGGGAAGTGACTTGGGCTCTAGGCCTAAAAAAGTGGTGTAAATCCCGGGGACACTGGCATAGCACTGACAAATTGGGTCTCTGGACGCTGGCAGGTAAACCTGTGAGAGCGATTGAGGCTTAAGATGTCCAGAACATAAGTGGGACACATGAATAGGATGTCTGAGTGGCTGAAATGTCTCTTGAGGGTTTTGTTGCTAATGTTGATAGGTTGGTTGATTTATTCTATTGATTCCACTTCCATAAGGTCACATAGGAGGTCAAGTCCAATCATATTAGTCTCTCGTCACATGTTTACCCTGGTTGGCTAGTTATTTGGGTAGATGTGTGAGGAGGGTGTTATAATTAGAATCTAAACTACTAGCACGCTACAGGGAAAATGGAAGAGAAAAAGGGGGTAGTCTGAAGGAAGAGGATGTGGAGAAATAATGGATTTTATTTATTTATTATTATTATTATTTGTTTTTTAATGGAGGTTAAAGACAAGGACGAGACAATGGATGTGCATGCGAAGAGGTAGGATGGAGATAGAGGACATGGAGGGTGGCACATTGAGGAGTAAAAAGAGGTTTCAATGGAGTGACACAGGAGGAGGCTAGTTAGTGTCGATGTCTGCCGCAAGGAGAAACCCAAGGAGAGAGGCGAGAAAAGGCCACTGGAGAATGAGGAGTAGCGCAAGTGATCAAAGTTATGAGGGAATAGAATTCAATACCCCATGATATGAGGTAGAAGGAAGAAGAGCAACTTAGCCCACGTAGTACAAAGTTTCTAAGCCTTAGACAACAGAGTTAGACCATGCCTGGTGTCGAACCCACAACCTTGCATGCTTCTACAAATATAGAGGTAAGTACTTAACACACTCTGACTAATATTGCATAAGGTAATCATAGTCGAGAGGTGGAGGCATTCACAATAGTGGAGTTGGTTAAACAACAGGGGGAGTGTCAAAGGGTATTCAGGTTCTGTAGAATTAGCTCAAAATTTGGAACTACTAATGAATTCATACTGAAAATAATAGACACAAATTTCTTCTATTCAATCTTCAGAAAGGAAAACATATAATAAAAACAAATGAAATAAAATACAACCATTAAATCACAATGAACATGGTATTTTTTCTAGGGAACCCAACTGAGGAAAACCCTTCCTCTGTTTTGTACTAAATTAGATGAGAATATGGATCTATTACAATGACAACTTCAATCCTTGCAGCTCAACTTGCACTGCAATACTGATCTCTTGCTCTTTGACTTGTTCTGACCAACACTTAGCCAAAATAGGCCTTAACCTTCCTCTTATTTCCTTGTGCATCCTTGAGGAAATTTGCTCCTAAAATACAGGGAAATTCCCTATTTCCTTACGCAAATCCTAGAGGAAATATTCACCCGCTCCAATGCAAAACTTGTACACTCAACTAGTATACAATTGATAATTACAATGTTCGTTTTCCTCCACCTCAACTAGGAAATTAGAATTCCATGCATGATTAGGGTTTTTTTTAGTAAATTGACTAGTGAACTAAGAGAACAGTGAGTTAACAACAATTACGACTACTTAACTGAACTCCTACTGGCCCTATTCTAGACTAGAGCTCAAATAATTGAGTTTACCTAACTATAACTCCACTAGATTGCTAGATTTTAGCAATCAACTCATGCACAACTATGCTTCTAGCCCAGAAACTCGAATTAAATGATTTAACTGAGTGACTTTGTCATGTAACTCCTGCTAATTGCAACTCAAGTCACCCTACTGATGTGGAATTTCTAATTTCTCCATTTGACTAAGGCATGAGTCAAATGAAGCCTTTTCTCACAACAATTTAACACTCCCTCTTAGCAAGAAAAGGGTTCTTAACCACCCCAATCCTACTCCTTTGGAACTCGAACTTGCCTCTTTACAAAGACTTTGTCAAAATGTTTGCATCCTACTCCTCTATAGAAATTTATTCTAACATGATGATCCCCCTCTACACACAATCTCTCTGGTGATGGTACCTAATGTTTATATGCTTGGACCTGTCATGAAACACTGGATTCTTAGAGAGTTTGATACAAATCTGATTGTCACAGTGGATCAATGTAGGCACCATCCACTGACTGAAGGGACCAACCAATATCTTCCTCATCCAAATAGCTTCGCATGTTTCTTGACTAACAAACATATACTCGACCTCTGCTGAGCTGAGTGCTACAAATCTCTATTTTTTATTGTACCAAGAAATTGATGCTGACCCAACATTGAAGATATATCCCATTGTTCTCTTCCTGTCTGATGGAATCCCTCCCCAATATTCATCTATGAAGACTTGGAGCTTCACTCCATAAGTCCTCCTGTACCATAAATGAAAATTTGTTGTGCCTTTGAGGTATCTGAGAACATTGTTTACTACTTTCTAGTGAAGCTTGGTAGGTTCCACCATAAATTGACTAAGTTGATTAAATGCAAAACAAATATCGTGCCTTGTGTTTACCAATTTCATCAAGGACCCCACCAACTGTCTATAGATAGTCCCATCTACTGCTTCTCCTATAGAAGCATCCTATTTCCTCTAGTTAGTAGCTAGAGGAGTGTCGATGGGCTTACAATCCCACATATGGAATCTCTGAAGGATTTTAGAGGTGTACTTCCCCTGGCCAGCAAATAACTCTCCATCTCTCTACCACACCTCCAAATCAAGGAAGCAGTGCATAAAACCCATATCCTTCATCTCGAACTCTCTTGCAAGAATAGATCAACCTCCATCTCCTATCAATATCAAATGATCTACATGCAAGACTAAGATGAGAAGACTGCCATCTACCAAAATGTAGTAGATATTGGCACCTGCTTCACTCTTAGTGAAGCCCAATCAACTAATATAGGAATCTATGCGAGTGTACCAAGCACAAGGTGCCTGCTTGAGACCATAAAGGGCTCTCCTAAGTCTACACACATGTGTCTCCCTATCAAATGTCTCAAATCCTTCCATTTACTCAATGTATATCTCTTCCTCAACCACTCCATTTGAGGAAGGCCGTATTAACATCCATTTGGTGGATCTTCCACCCAAATTGTGTTGTCAATGATAATATGGTCCTGATAGAAGAATACATTGCCACAAGGGAAAAAGTATCCTCATAATCAACTCCCTCTACGTGTGAGAATCCTTTGGCCACAAATTTGGACTTGTACTTATCAACACTACCATCAATGACATGTTTAACCTTATACACCCACCTATAGCCAATAAAAAATTTGCCCTCAAGTCTAGGCACAACCTACCAAGAACCATTCTTCATGATGGAGTATACTCCTCCACCATGACATCTACCCACACCTCTTGGGAAACTACCTCATTAAATGAAGAAGGCTTAGAATTAATCAGTTTTTTCGTGAGTGCCATATATTTGGTATATCTTCTTGGCGATCTTCTCTGTTTGCGTAAAGAGCTAGGAGCTCCAACATGCTGCTGAGCATCCTGCACCAATCTTTCTACCTTCATGGTTCTCTTCCTCCCTTCTTTAGAAGGCCATGTGTGATTGGTGCCTCCACTCGACCTCCTCTCTTGTCCTTCACATGTGGTTGCTCCACAAAATCTCATGGATATGACTAGGGCTCCTCCTTTGGAGCTAGAAGCTCCTCCTCTTATGGAATTGATCTAGGGGATCAAAAATATGCTCAAAAATCAAAGTGATAAAATCACTCAAAATCAATGCCAAATCATTTTTTTGTCATTCTGATTCCAACACCACTTAAATCACTTTAATCTGACACTGTGTGTGAAAGTTATCGCGTTTGAAAGTTTTTGGCAAACAACTAAAAGTTAACTTGCAGGGTTGACTGGGTTACTGATTGGGCAGACTATACATCTGATGTCATGCTAATGTTGACATGATTTCTGGGATGTACGGTGGACAAGTTGATTAATCTAGGCTTGACAAGTGGCAACACTGTATGAGGTTAGGTGTCAAGATTTCATTGGTTGTTGGGTTTTGAAGTGGCCCAATGAGGAGGTGCCACATGGCCCAATGGGAGGGCGTCATGTGGCTCTCAGTCATTGGCCAAAATTTTTAAGGTCAGCCAAACAACCTCGGTGGGGTTCGACTGATGAGCCTTGGTATTGCAACAAGACTACTACAACTCCCAAGACTACCGATTTTAATTATCAACCCGGGGTTCGTACAAACTTAAGAGGTATTGACACTATATGTGCAACATACAATGTGTCCTTCCTTTGCTATCATGATGTAAAGGAGTGCGTGTACTGAAGTCAAATCCTAAACTAATTGTAGAAAATGAAATGTTCGAAATGGAACCTTAACCTATTGCAAGAAGGAAAGTACAAGGAAATAAACCTATTGTAATTACATAAAGATCATGAACTAAATGTGAAATAAACCTAGCTTAACACTATTTATCACATGTGATGATTTTAAATAATTGAGCATGAAATCTGATCTAGAGAGTACTAACTGTTGTGTGCATGTGTAAATATAGAAGAACTCATTTTTTAAATCTTTTTGCTTTATAAATGCAAATGCTAATCTTTCTTGATCTTTGGCAGGGGAGAGAAGTGTGGAGAAAGAGGGTTAAAATAGTCTTGATGGCATGGAGGTCAAGTAGAGGCCTAATCCCAGCTTCAATGATGATTTTTCTCAGTTCAGGCTCAAAACGACTTTCCTATAGGATGCTACAGGATTTCCTACAGGATCCCCTGATTTATTATAGGATGTTACAGATTTACTATACGAAATTATAATTCATCGAATGACCAAGCAAATCAAATCCAAATTAGATGGGACAAATTTTTTTATTGACTAGGATGTCTTAGGTCCCCATTCTAGGTGGAATCACTCAAAAATACCTTTGTTAACCCATGCTAAAAAATAGCACAAAATTACTAGTCGAAAATGTAGAAATTTGAGAACTAGTGAGCTAGTAAATCTATAAATTTCCTAATGATGAGATGTACTGTATCATCCATGCTCCCCCTGAGCACATGCAAAGTCTGCAAATATTTTCAAGAGAAATAACATGACTCTATAACTCAACTATGTGAGTTTGACCTTCCTATCACAATGACTCATACATACATTCATTCTCCCAACCAAGTGGGGATATACCAAACTTGACTCATCCACCCAACCAAGTGGGGATATACCAATTGTTTATATATGACTGAAATATTACATCATCCTTCCCATGCATAGTGGGGGTACAAATTACATCATATGACCAAAAGGGACTCATCAAAAGACTACAACAGACAGAGACAAATTATTACATCATGGGTCTTGATATGACCTTTACATTGAATGATATACATGACATTTATAACAGAGACCAAATATCTAAACACGACCATGATAGTCATCAGAAACTATCATACATCATGTATGATCCGTTCCATAAGCATCTATCAATAGCATCCAGACCAGCAACCTGTATATGTCCATGTCAGTGTAAATATCATCAACCTGTGAAAATGTATGTTTGCATATAGATATCAACTCATCCTCTTGATCTCATCAAGATCAACTTGTTTCATTTCCTTCCATGAATCAACTCAGCATCCATCATATCTCCAAGCAGTAACAAAATCATTCACATCATATCATATGTATGTGAAAACACCATAGTCATCATCATCCAGAATTGCATGATCTTTCCACAAGAACCTTCAATATATCAATCATGTATCATCACTAGGGAAAATCCCACATATGATAAGCATTAAACATGATAATCAACATATGTGAGTATCAACTTATCATCATAAGGTAAGAACTCATCATCATTATAATCCATGTCTTCGAATAGCTATGTCTTCATTATACCTACAATAGCACCATTCTCTTGGCCAACCAACAACATTTGTCAATATGTGACTTAAGTAATCATCCATGTATCCATCATAGCAATATGTATCTAGCAAACCATGAGCTCATGGTCCTTTGTCAAGATTTCTTCATCAATAACAACAATCCTCAACCATGTGAGAGCCAAGAACTACAGAAATCATAACTATTCCATATGAACTTTATGCATCTTTGAAGGCATGATGACAGCAACATAAAGGAAATGAGTGGCTCATCATCAAATAATGAAGTTGTGTACTCAAGCTTTGTACTTCTCTTTGGCCTTATGAAGATCATCATGTAAGCAACATATATGTACTATATGCATCATCAAAGAGTCATCCACAATCATCCATAAATCTGATCTGAATACCAACTATGTGACCCCAAGAATCATATGAGATTTTATCATGGGCAACTCATAACCGTAACATAACAAGATGTATCATTTAGCCATATAAGCATCATTATCATTGATTAGGTACCAAATACTTCTAAACATAATGCCAACAATGCTTTATTAGAAGCATAGCATGTTCTCCCCCTGAACCTGTTCCACTTGTTCACTGTCAGATTTGATCATTGCATATATTAGTAAGAAGTATCAAGGCATCATCATCTATCTGATATACATCAAGTTATCAACAACTTGTGAGGATCAAAAACACTTCTTTAAATAACATCCACAGACTGTAGTCATTTATCATCATGACAAAAAATACAACTATTAATTGTTTGAATCATATCAAATCAGTTTTTCTGAGTCTGTCCCACTACATTTTTCTCAAACCTACATATACGTGACTGTGCAGCTTTGAATTCGCGTATATACGCGACTTGTCTTAATGAAACTTGCGTATGGGACTTAGAACATTGAAGTTTCATACTTTTGGCTTCCCCTGAGTTTGTCATGTCTGTACACCGTGCCATGCCACATTTTTCTGACTGTACTTCCTTCTTCTTCCATATCTTCGAGTGTGATGACATTTTCTCCTTTTGGTTTGGTGCCCAAAATTTTCTCCTGCATTCCTTTGCTATATGTCCAAATTTGTTACATGCATAACATCTTAAATGTTTCATGTTTCTTCTATAGCAGTCAATGGCTTTGTGACCAAACATATTGCAAGAGAAACAATATCCCTTAAAGTACCTGGAAGCTGATGATCTTTCTGTGTGATGGTCTTGAACTATTCTATTTCTGCATATCGCTACAACATGTCCAAGATTATGACATATAAAACATTCAACATTATTCATTTGAGGAAATAACCAACTATCACTTCCATAGTTAGGTGTAAAATATTTTCTTTGAAGATTTTCTTTCCTTGGTTGTTGATGGGATTGACCTCTCATCTCCTTGTTGAGCATTTCAGGTTTTACATTAGAGTTCCTTGCCTTAGCTTGTGAGCTAGATTCACCTTCAACAGATTCATGGAAACCAAGAACAGATTTGATGGCAGGAGACCTTTGACTACTAAGAATATCATCCAAAATCTTAGTACTATCTTGAAATAGTAAAAGCTTATCTTTTTCTTCTAATTTACCTTTTAGTATATTTACCTCAACCTTATATTGCTCTTCCTTTTCAAGATACCGCTTCTTCATGATTTCTTCAGCTTTTCTTCCTTCTTGCACTTTTTTCCTTAATTCGAGAACTTCATTTTCTTGTTCTTCAAGAGATTGGAGAAGTTCTTTATTCTACTTATTTGATTTTTCAAGATCTTCTTTCAGAGAGAGGATCTTAGCTTCAAGACTTTCATAGTAACTGGATCTATCTATGAGTTTCTTGATTGTTGTGCTCCTTTTATTTACTTCATTTCTTAATGATGTTACTTCATCTTGCAGCTTTTGTGTTATGAAACCAGCTCACAAAAAGATAGAAAAGATTGATCAATGCCTTATAATTCAGCCTCTTCGAGGGGGCAACCTCCTTTACATTACACAAATGAACAATTCTTGGATGCTACAAATGACAAGACCTCCTTTCTATATATTGGAGTCTAAGGGGTCATAATATAATCAGAGCCGACATAACAATAAAAATGTAAGGGCACAATAATAGCAATAGTGGGCTTCTATGGGGCACAATAATAAAAATATGGGGACTACATGGGTACAACAATATAATAAAGGGGTTGTACTAATAACACTAAGGGGTTACACTAGTAGTATAGGGGCCTAACATGCCCCTCTCCTTCAAAAAGTGTTGTCCTCAACGCTTTAGTAGTTCTTGATGCTTCTGTATAAAATTATTCTCCTCCCATGTGGAATCTTCAGTGGGTAAGTTCTTACACTTGATGAGATACTCTGAAATTGATCGATTTCGTAGTTGTCGGGTTCTTGTTTCTGTGACTGCTCTAGGTTCCAATGTGATTTTTCCTTCCTTGTCAAGTTCTGCAAATATTGTTGGAATTGGGATATTCAGAAACTTTTGAATGAGTTCCCACCCTGCTTCGCCATTCTTCCATTCATACCTTCCTTTGTTTATTAAATTTGGTTGGATAATTGTATCAACATCTACCATTTCTGCAACCATATGTTCAATTTCACTCCTTTGGGCATATGGATATCTATAAGGCCTGACGTTTGGAGGAACACATCCTGGAATAAAATGAATAGCATGATCATGATCACGAATACGTGAGAGACCTTTGGGAGTCTCAAATACCTTGAAATGATTATCCAAGACTTTTTGGAGATCTAGAGAAATACATGATTTCGATGTGAGAACAGTTAGCGAACATAATTATGCAATTACGCCTCATTGTTCTTTCTTTAGAAGCTATGTCATTTCGTTAGAGTTGATTATCTTTCTTGGTTTCCCTGTGATACCCCTTAATTCAACTTCCTTTCCTTCCGAAGAAAATTTCATAAAACATTCTTGAAAATTAAAAGCTATTGTACCCAAGGATTGTAGCCATTGGACTCCTAGTACAACATCAGCACCACCCATTGGAATGGAAAACATTGGGCTATTCAATACATATTCTCCCATGGATAGCTTGATATTATGACACTTTCCAGAGCAATTTATGATTCCTCCACTTACAACCGTCACTTGACACTCTGGTGCGGGATCTAGGAAGAAATTCAAGTCCTTGGCTATATTACAATTAATAAAATTATGGGTACTACCCGAATCAATCAACACTATTACCTTTTTCTTCTTGATATGTCCTTCTATCTTTATAGTTTGAGAAGTGGTAATTCCGACGAATGCATTACAAGTTATGTTCGGATTCGTTTCTTCTTCCTCTGGGGTTGGTTCCTGGTGAGTATCCTTTTCTTTTGATGTTTCTTGATACTTTTCTTCCTAATATTTCACTGTTTGAACCTTCTTCTTCTTGATATGTCCTTCTATCTTGAGAGTTTTGGTAGCGGTAATTTCTTCCAATGCTTTACAAGATATTGTCGGATTCATTTCTTTATGCTTGATGTGATCTTTCACTTCTTGAACATTTTTCTTCTTGATATGTCCTTCTATCTTGATAGTTTGAGGAGTAGTAATTCTGGCCAATTCATTACAAGATATGGTTGGATTCATTCTTGAACCTTTTTCTTCTTGATATGTCCTTCTATCTTGAGAGTTTGAGGAATGGTAATTCTTGCCAATGCTTTACAAGATATGGTCAGATTCATTTATTCTTTCTCTGGGGTTGGGTCCTGGCGCATATCCTGTTCTTTTGATGTTTCTTGATCATTTTATTCCTCCTCTTCATACTCTATGTAAAATAATTTATTCTCAGCACACTTATGACCTATAGTGCATTTGCTATCACAATTGTAACAAAGCCCTTTTTTTTCTTTTTTTTCTTCCAATTGCTGTGGTGTAACCCTTGTAGGTTGTGGAAGGCTAGGAGAAACAACACTTCCATTATTATGGTTGTGAGAGGTAGACTTCCTTGTTGCCATAATTTTACTTTCCACTTTGTAACAAAGCCCTTTTTCTCTTTCCAATTGTTGTGGTATTGCTCTAAAGAAGGTGTTGCTCTTTGTATCCTCATAATGTGCTATCATTTCCTTCATGAAAACTCACCATGTAACACGTTTTTTACTAGAAAAAAGCCCTTTATACCATAAAAATTGATCTTGTTCTAAATATGAATATGCAATACATAACTTTTGTAATAGTGGTACACCATGTAGATCAAAATATTTCTCCATCTGTAGTATCCAATTTACCGGATCCTTGTCATCAAACTTCCTCATCTCATTTTTTCTTGATTTTAGGATCTTGATCTTGAAACGACTGTAACTATGTACTTTAAGATCTTTAAGTTCTAAAATTGCAACCTGCAGTAGCCCTCTACGTCCTCTTTCCAATGCCACCAGTCTGATCAAATTCAGATTCTCCAAGAAAGAGTTATGCACAATCTCCCAAGATGACCTGATTATATACCTTTTCAGAAGAGCGAACTTGTATGAAGTTCCACGTGTCACTGTTTCTACGTTAGGATCTGAAAAATATACACAGGAAACTACAATCCATACTCTTTCTATAACTTCTGACGAAATTTCAATTTGATGCTCAAAACAAAAGTTATGACTATTTTCCCCAGGTCACCTATTTGGAATGTAATTCAGGAGTCTCCTAAAAGGCCAACTTCCTTAGATCATATATCCACAAATATAGCGCAAAAATCTATGAAATTTGGATCCAAGGTTTAGAACGATTTCAACCCAAATGGGTTTTGTTTTTAGCATTTGAAACATCGCAGAAAAAAAGTTATAGCGAAAATTCCACGATGACCTGTTTGGAGCAGCGAAACCCTAGAATCCAAAGCTCTGATACCAAATGTTATGAAACCAGCTCACAAAAAGATAGAAAAGATAGATCAACGCCTATAATTCAGTCTCTTTGAGGGGGCAACCTCCTTTCCATTACACAAATGAACAATTCTTGGATGCTACAAATGACAAGACCTCCTTTCTATATATAGGAGTCTAAGGGGTCATAATATAATCAGAGCCGACATAACAATAATAATGTAAGGGCACAATAATAACAACAGTGGGCTTCTATGGGGCACAATAATAACAATATGGGGACTAAATGGGTACAACAATATAATTAGGGGGTTGTACTAATAACAATAAGGGGTTACACTAGTAGTATAGGGGCCTAACATTAGAGTTCCTTCCCTTAGCTTGTGAGCTAGATTCACCTTCAACAGATTCATGGAGACCAAGACCAGATTTGATGGTAGGAGACCTTTGACTACTAAGAATATCATCCAAAATATTAGTGCTATCTTGAAATTGTAAAAGCTTATCATTTTCTTCTAGTTTACCTTTTAGTATATTTACCTCAACCTTATATTGCTCTTCCTTTTCAAGATACCGCTTCTTCATGATTTCTTCAGCTTTTCTTCCTTCTTCCACTTTTTGCCTTAATTTGAGAACTTCGTTTTCTTGTTCTTCAAGAGCTTCGAGTAGTTCTTTATTTTGCTTATTTGATTTTTCAAGATCTTCTTTTAGAGAGAGGATCTATTTTTCAAGACTTCATAGTAACAGGATCTATCTTTGAGTTTCTTAATTGTTGTGATCCTTTTATTTACTTCATTTCTTAATGATGTTACTTCATCCTGCAGATTTTGACATTGATCTTCCTTTTCCTTGTTTCCTTCCTCTAGTTGAGCTTTGAGATTGGTAGCTTCTTCTTTGAAGGCACATTCCCTTTTGTCCAATAGATCTTGTTGATCTCTAATTTTGTCTGTAAGCATTTTAAATTTTGCCTCTATTTGATATCTTTCTTTCTCACCCTTTAGAGAAAATTCAATTGTTTTGCTGTCACTTTCATCATCTTCAACTGGATGGAGAAATGTATCACCGGAGGATAACAAATTCATACTTGATAGTTCTTTTGCTTATTCATCTTCATTCTGAGGTGATTTTGAATATGAAGAGTTGCTTCCACATAATCCCCAATCGATTCTCCCATTGTCATAGTTCCTTTGAGATGTCTTCTTCTTCTGAGGCGCTTTCTTCTTTAGCTTCTTTCCCATTGTTCTACGGATCTCCTTCAAGCGATCAAGCTTCTACCAAAGGACCTGCTCTGATACCAATTGTTGGAAATAATACTGGGGGGGGGGGGGGGGGGTGAATCAGTATTAGTCAAGTCAATAATATTTTTCTTTTCATACTCAAATTTGTATACGCTACTTCCATGTGGGTAACCCGCGTGTACACGCAACTGTGCTTAAGGAAACAAGCGTATATCCAACAAACTAATGATTTAGTTAATTCATCATATGTTGATCTTTAATCTGTGCATCAATACTTTATTAAACATTAAATAGTAACCATATGTAGTTAATAACAGAGTAAACCATCACACATAAGCAACACACATGAACACCAAGATTTAAGGTGGAAACCAAATGTTGGTGAAAACCACCTACTGATGTCGTCTCTGTCTTCTTTTAATAATAAGAAAATCTGTTTACAACAATGTACTGGTGCAGACTCATACCAGTATGTAGGCTTCTACCTGCAGAAGGCTACAACCTTCTCTTGTTCTCGAGCTTCTACTGGAAGGGAGCTACAACCACCTAGCTCTTGTATTAGCCGATATGTTTACTAGTACGTAGGCGCCGACCTACAAAAAGCTACAACCTTCTCTCTTCCTCCAGGGACGTCGTTTCGTAAATTTTCAGACTGGATACTCGTGGAACACAACACCATAATCTGAAGGCCACGTTTCATCCAATTTTCATACTGGACCCATCAACAACATTGAAGCTCAAATCAATCACCACTGCAATACAACCATCAACTATATTTGCATCAACCAATCATTGAAACTCAATCATTACTTTCTTAATCAACCAAACTAAATCAATCACTGACAACCTCTGAACCTCTGACACAACTGAATCAACCATTCATTCATACTTTAATCAACTTCAACAAATCAACTGGAACAGAGGGATTACTGTAGCCAGTACACAGAATTGTACCTAGAACACTACATCATTAATCAGAACCAACTATAATCTCAAAACCATGCATCAGAGTGTATATGCAACTTGGAAGAGCCGAACCAGTGTGTATATGCAACTTCATCAAAGCGAACCAACATATAGGTCTGAAAATAATTTCTTATGACTTCACTGCTCTTCTCGACTTTGGACATACCCAGATCATAACATATAAAGGATAATACATGTGTTAGCAACCAGATCTAGCCCATCAGATTACATAATGATAAGTCATTATGATTCTGATCCATTATTAGATCTCATCCATCATTACTTTAGCAAATCACAATCAATCTGAACACTGTTACCAGAATGCAGTCACCAAAACATAAAGCAAAACCTAGAACTCTGCATCAACAACCAGAACCAATTGCAACTTCAAATATCATAATTCACAAGGTATACGCTACTTCGATGTGTCGAACCTATGTGTATACGTGCTTTTACCAAAGTCAACCAACGTATACATCTGTAAATATTCATTCAGACTTCAGTTATACTTAGATCATAATATTTACAGAACAACACATGCATCAGTATACAGATCTAGAATAAACATGATCAAACTATATAAAGATAATTCATTCCAAGCCTTAAGATCTCGATCCATCATTAGATCTTGTCCTCCATCAATCGCTAAGGCTCCTCCTTGGTTCAGATCAAGCAAAGCATCATAAACCCATATCATACATAGTGGATCTCACACTTCATCAAAATATTTAATGCTTGTACATTTTGGCCTAATGATCTTCTCCTCCTTATATAGTTTTAGGCCTTTCTCAATACCATGGACCAAAAGCACTTAGGACCAATACCTTGGACCAAATACATAGGGTCAATACCTCGGACCTGATACCTTGGACCAATACCATGGATCAAAATACCATGGACCAAATACCTCCGAAAAGAAACTTAGTTTTCCAAGGTATATGCACTTTTCTTTCTATGAAAGTGCGTGTGTATGCTATACGCTCCTTTTGTTCGGTTAACCTGTGTGTATACGTGCTTGGTCAAGGTGAACCTGCGTATACCTCTCTTTCTTCATTCTTTGTAGTCTAAACTGTTATTCTTTGCTGTTGTCATGCTGTACTGTGATCTTTCATCTGAGTGAGTTGCTTTCTGAATTGATTCCTTGAAACTACCCTGCATTTCATCACATTTGTAAACACTACTGTCATGCATTCTATCACATCTAATATCTCTTTTGTAGATTCATCTAGTTACCATGTACAAGTGAGTTGTTCTGCTACAAGTGGGTTGCCATCAAGTACAACACATGCATCATAATGCCAACAATCTCCCCCTTTGGACTTGATGGCAACAACAACACCAAGTCACTCTCCCCCTTTGACATCAAGGGCAAAGGGCGGACCAAGATATTCTCCCCCTTTGATATCAAGAGAAAAGGGCAGACCAAAATGAAGACTTTCATATCTGAATAGCTGAGTATTAATCATGCTCCCCCTAGTCACATGCTGAATTCTCTGATTGAACTCCCCCTTTGTTCATGCTGAGATGTACTATATCATCCATGCTCCCCCTAAGCACATGCAGAGTCTGCAAATATTTTCAAGAAAAATAACATGACTCTATAACTCAACTATGTGAGTTTGACCTTCCTATCACCAATGACTCATACATACATTCATTCTCCCAACCAAGTGGGGATATACCAAACTTGACTCATCCACCCAACCAAGTGGGGATATACAAATTGTTTATACATGACTGAAATATTACATCATCCTTCCCGTGCATAGTGGGGGTACAAATTACATCATATGACCAAAAGGGACTCATCAAAAGATTACAACAGACAGAGACAAATTATTACATCTTGGGTCTTGATATGACCTTTACATTGAATGATATACATGACATTTATAATAGAGACCAAATATCTAAACACGACCATGATAGTCATCAGCAACTATCATACACCATGTATGATTTGTTCCATAAGCATCTGTCAACAACATCTAGACCAACAACCTGTATATGTCCATGTCAGAGTAAATATCATCAACTTGTGAAAAAGTATGTCTGCATATAGATATTAACTCATCCTCTTGATCTCATCAAGATCAACTCGCTTCATTTCCTTCCATGAATCAACTCAGCATCTGTCATATCTCCAAGCAGTAACAAAATCATTCACGTCATATCATATGTATGTGAAAACACCATAGTCATCATCATCAAGAACTGCATGATATTTCCATAAGAACCTTCAATATATCAATTATGTATCATCACTAGGGAACATCCTGCATCTGATAAGCATTAACCATGATAATCAACATATGTGAGTATCAAATTATCATCATAAGGTAAGAACTCATCATTATTATAAGCCATGTCTTCGAATATCTATGTCTTCAAATATCTATGTCTTCATGAGACCTACAATAGCACCATTCTCTTGGCCAACCAACAACATTTGTCAATATGTAACTTAAGTAATCATCCATGTATCCGTCATAGCAATATGTATCTTGCAAACCATGAGCTCATGGTCATTTGTCAAGATTTCTTCATCAATAACAACAATCCTCAACCATGTAAGAGCCAAGAACTATAGAAATCATAACTACTCCATATGAAATTTATGCATCTTTGAAGGCATGATGACAACAACATAAAGGAAATGAGTGGCTCATCATTAAATAATGAAGTTGTGTACTCAAGCTTTGTACTTCTCTTTGTCCTTATGAAGATCATAATGTAAGCAACATATATGTACTATATGCATCATCAAAGAGTCATCCACAATCATCCATAAATCTGGTATGAATACCAATTATGTGACCCCAAGAATCATATGAGATTTTATCATGGGCAACTCATAACCGTAACATAGCAAGATGTATTATTTAGCCATATAAGCATCATTATCATTGATTAGGTACCAAAGACTTCTAAACACAATGCCAACAATGCTTTATTAGAAGCATAGCATGTTCCCACCCTGAACTTGTTCCATCTGTTCACTGTCAGATCTGATCATTGCATATATTAGTCAGAAGTATCAAGGAATCATCATCTATCCGATATACATCAAGTTATCAACAACTTGTGAGGATCAAAAACACTTCTTTAAATAACATCCACAGACTGTAGTCATTTATCATCATGGCAGAAAAGATAACTGATAATTGTCTGAATCATATCAAATCAGTTTTTCTGAGTCTATCCCACTGCATTTTTCTCAAACCTACATATACGCGACTGCGTAGCTTCGAACTCGCGTATATACAACACTTGTATTCATGAAACTTGCGTATGATATTTAAAACATTGGAGTTTCATACTTTTGGCTTCCCCTGAGTTTGTCATGTTTGTACACCGTGCCATGCCACATTTTTCTGACTGTACTTCCTTCTTCTTCCATATCTTCGAGTGTGATGACATTTTCTCCTTTTGGTATGGTGCCCAAAATTTTCTCCTGCATTCCTTTGCTATATGTCCAAATTTGTTACATGCATAACATCTTCCATGTTTCATGTTTCTTCTATGGCAGTCAATGGCTTTGTGACCAAACACATTGCAAGAAAAATAATATCCCTTAAAGTACCTGGAAGCTGATAATCTTTCTGTGTGATGGTATTGAACTATTCTACTTCCGCATCTCACTACAACATGTCCAAAATTAAGACATATAAAACGTTCAACATTATTCATTTGAGGAAATAACTGACTATCACTTCCATAGTTAGGAGTAAAAGATTTTCTTTGAAGAATTTCTTTCCTTGGTTGTTGATGTGATTGACCTCTCATCTCCTTGTTGAGCATTTCAGGTTTTACATTAGGGTTCCTTGCCTTAGATTGTGAGCTAGATTCACCTTCAATAGATTCATGGAAACCAAGACCAGATTTGATGGCAGGAGACCTTTGACTACTAAGAATATCATCCAAAATCTTAGTACTATCTTGAAATCGTAAAAGCTTATCTTTTTCTTCTAATTTACCTTTTAGTATATTTACCTCAACCTTATATTGCTCTTCCTTTTCAAGATACCGCTTATTCATGATTTCTTCAACTTTTTTTCCTTCTTCCACTTTTTGCCTTAATTCGAGAACTTCGTTTTCTTGTTCTTCAAGAGCTTGGAGTAGTTCTTTATTCTGCTTATTTGATTTTTCAAGATCTTCTTTTAGAGAGAGGATCTTAGCTTCAAGACTTTCATAGTAACTGGATCTATCTTTGAGTTTCTTGATTGTTGTGCTCCTTTTATTTACTTCATTTCTTAATGATGTTACTTCATCCTGCAGTTTTTGACATTGATCTTCCCTTTCCTTGTTTCCTTCCTCTAGTTGAGCTTTTAGATTGGTAGCTTCTTCTTTGAAGGCACATTCCCTTTTGTCCAATAGATCTTGTTGATCTCTAATTTTGTCTGTAAGCATTTTAAATTCTGCCCCTATTTGATATCTTTATTTCTCACCCATAAGAGCAAATTCAGTTGTTTCGCTATCACTTTCATCATCTTCAAATGGATGGAGAAATGTATCACTAGAGGATAAAAAATTCATACCTGATAGTTATTTTGCTTGTTCATATTCATTCTGAGGTGATTCTAAATCTGAAGAGTTACTTCCACATAATCCCCAATCAATTCTCCCACTGTCATAGTTCCTTTGAGATGTATTCTTCTTCTGAGGCGCTTTCTTCTTTAGCTTCTTTCCCATTGTTCTACGGATCTCCTTCAAGTGATCAAGCTTCTACCAAAGGACCTGCTCTAATTCCAATTGTTGGAAATAATACTGAGAGGGGGGGGTGAATCAGTATTAGTCAAGTCAATAATATTTTTCTTTTCATACTCAAATTTGTATAGAGTGCTTCCATGTGGGTAACCCGCATGTACAAGCAATTGTGCTTAAGGAAACAAGCGTATATCCACCAAACTAATGATTCAGTTAATTCATCATATGTTGATCTTTAATCTATGCATTAGTACTTTATTAAACATTAAATAGTAACCATATGTAGTTAATAACAGAGTAAACCATCACACATAAGCAACACACATGAACACCAAGATTTAAGGTGGAAACCCAATGTGGGTGAAAACCACCTGCTGCTGTCATCTCTGTCTTCTTTTAATAATAAGAAAATCTGTTTACAACAATGTACTGGTGCAGACTCATACCAGTACGCAGGCTTCTACCTGCAGAAGGCTACAACCTTCTCTTGTTCTCCAGCTTCTACTGGAAGGGAGCTACAACCCCCTAGCTCTTGTACTAGCCGATATGTTTACTAGTATGTAGGAATCGACCTACAAAAGGATACAACCTCCTCTCTTCCTCCAGGGACCTCATTTCATAAATTTTAAGACTGGATACTCTTGGAACACAACACCATAATTTGAAGGCCACGTTTCATCCAATTTTCATACTGGACCCATCAACAACATTGAAGCTTAAATCAATCACCACTGCAATACAATCATCAACTATATCTGCATGAACCAATCACTGAAACTCAACCATTACTTTCTTAATCAACCAAACTAAATCAATCACTGACAACCTCTGAACCTCTGACCCAATTGAATCAACCATTCATTCATACTTTAATCAACTTTATCAAATCAACTGGAACAGAGAGATCATTGTAGCCAGTACACAGATTTGTACCCAAAACATTGCATCATTAATCAGAACCAGCTATAATCTCAAAACCATGCATCAAGGTGTATACACAACTTGGAAGAGCCGAACCAACGTGTATACACAACTTCATCAAAGCAAACCAGCGTATAGGTCTGCAAATACTTTCTTATAACTTCACTGCTCTTCCCGACTTCAGACATACCCAGATCATTACATATAAAGGATAATACACGTGTTAGCCACCAGATCTAGCCCATCAGATCACATAATGATAAGTCATTATGATTTTGATCCATTCTTAGATCTCATCCATCACTACTGAAGCAAATCACAATCAATCTGAACACTGTTACCAGAGTGCAGTCACTAGAACATAAAGCAAAACCCAGAACTCTGCATCAACAACCAGAACCAATTGAAACTTCAAATATCATAATTCACAAGGTATACGCTACTTCGATGTGTCAAACCTGTGTGTATACGTGCTTTTACCAAAGTCAACCAGCATATACATATGTAAATATTCATTCAGACTTCAATTATACCCAGATCATAATATTTACAGAACAACACATGCATCAGTATACAGATCTAGAATAAACATGAACAAACTATATAAAGATAATTCATTCCAAGCCTTAAGATCCTGATCCATCATTAGATCTTGTCCTCCATCAACTGCTAATGCTCCTTGTTGTGAAGGTAAATCCCCTCTGCGGATAGAGGCGATCCCTACTAGCCCAAATGGGGTCTAGCAACAATCAAACAACGCTAACACGCAGGTTCCTAATCACAAATCAAAGACCGATGATGAGGGCATACCTGGATTCCAATGCTAGTACTTGTAGAAGAGTCGTCGCTCCCGTTCCTTTGCTCCGGCTGGTCACAATCCCCACGATCCTCGTGAACGGACACCTGCACATGCAAAGAACGACACAAATACAAGCATAAAATCCAATAGATGCAACTATATATCAGTCAGAAAGGATATAACTCAATCATCATTACAAAGACAATAAGAGTGGAACAATAATGATAGTCGTCTATTATTGATAAACAACAAAGAAGAATACAACCATAGTTCTAACGTCAAATCCTCCTTTGGATGGGTGATCAGCAACACATGCCTTGCAAAGCTTGTTGGGAATGGGGAACAAGCCTTTCTCTCCTTGGTTACTTGGACAAGAATCTCCTCACTTAAGATTTAGCCTCATGGGAATGAATAAGACCCCTTGTAGCATGAACTTGGCAATTCTCAGACTTTGAGACTTAGAATTTGGAACTTGGAGACTCTAACTTGTCAAAGGAAAAAGGACAAGCTTTTATAGATAGAGGAGAAGGAGTTAGGGTCATCCACAAGATTCATGGGATTGGCTTTATCACTAAGAAGCTTCCATGAGAGGTGGAGAACTACTTCCCTCCTATGGAGATTTGAAGCCAAACTGACACAACTCAATATAGATTCAGTTCATGAGTGGGTTAGGAAGAACCTTCGTAAGTTTGTTTGTTAAAAACTTTACCCAACTGGGCTGGCGCGAGTGCGACTCTGAGACAGAGCGCCAGCTGTTGCGCCCTCTTTGGAGGATTTCCCCCATTGGCGCGAGTGATACACAGTGGAACCGCGCCAATGGAAAAAGGGCTATTTTTATGGGTATTTTGCAGAAGGTGTCTTCAGGGCTTATGAAGCACATACTCAAGGGGATACAATGCAAGTTTTTTCAGGTTATGTCACTTCTCATAGGTCCTGGAATAAGTCCTCCAATGTGTGGGAGAAGGGGTAATAGGGATGGTGACAAATTACTGTGTAACAGATGCCCCCTAAAGCATGAAGCCCGAGAGAGAGAGAGGGGTGAAATGCTTTACAAGAACATGGCCAACTGAAAACACTACCGTCGGAGAATCTGCATGAAGAAGTACAACTAACATCTCAAGTACATGATGTATGTGGTATGGGTGCAGCCATCCATAGCAAAGTACATAAAAATCTAGATCCAAGGTATGGGCGCAGCCATCTAGTAAGAATCGATAAGTAGACTCAGGCATGGTCGCAGCCATCCAGTGAATGAGTCATGTAATGATCATAATAATCCACAAAATTGCAACCTAGATCTCAACAGACAAAATCCAGGGTCTTGCGCTCCATCTCGACCCGAACAAAGTGCAAGTTCAAGCATGCGAATATGGGAGTCGAAGTCGAACATGCAAGAACAACGTCTGATTACCAGTCAATGATGAAAATTGTTAACAGACGCGAGAGGTACCACCAATAATGACAATGGTCCTCAAGGTACTATAGTACAATCTACGACATGCGAATCAGTGAGCTGGCGTCGAACACCCGTAGAATAATTCGATCGGAGGCCAATGATGAAAACCTCACGTCGAACACGAAGAACCTGCCATTGAGGCATGCAGGCTCCAAGGCACCTAAAGGGAGTCTCTAGGTCAACTTCCTCGATAATGAGCTGAATTCGATAGGAAGGGACCTTGATCGAAGGTGGGCCATAATGTTTCCCGCATCATCGACACGAGACAGAGAAGGATAAGATGTTTTGTGTGAGGTATCAGAGGGAGGTTGAGTATTCTATAGAGGTCAACTTCTCTTGAACATATTGGCGGCACGATAGTGGACTTGGCAGTATTTGACATCAAATGATCAAGGGTCATGGTGATGAGGTAATGAGCAGGTGATAGGGCAAACAGGATAACCCAAACCCACGGAGGCAAGTGTAAAAACAAGATGAGATGTCCCCACCCAGACACGAATGCAAACAAGTTCCATGTTCAAGAGTGACATACTGCCGACACGACAACGATTGTGGTTCCATTTTCCCCACCACTTATGGCGAGTACCCCAGTTATTTTTTATCAACAAGCTTGACGGGGATAGCATATGCTTGTAAAGCGTCATTTCGACGGCATCTGATGTCATTAAATTTTAACGAGTTTGACAAAGGAAGAACTCGGTGCCTTTTCATGTTTAGAGAGTTTGAAAAGACAACAGAAAAGTAAACTCCAGGGGGGTCCTTTTTCGTAAAGTTGTGTCTCTCGAGCCCGAAAAAGTATAAAACAATGCTCAAAAGAACCGCCCGACCATTACGATCGAGGAGTACTTTTCATGAGTAGTGATTTCGACCTGAAAAAGTAAAAAAGTGACCGAAATCACGTCATTTCATAACCGTTAACGAGCCTGAAACGACAAGGGCCCGACAATCTTTTCGTCTTTACACGGTCGGAAAAGAGTTTAAAGACGACCACCTCTTATTTACGTTTAACAAGTCAAGAGGAATAACTCGACAATCTTTTCATATTTAGACGGTCGGAAAAGAGTTGAAAGCAGACCTCCATTTTTATTCTCTTTAACGAGTCAAAAAGGGAAAATACTCGGCAATCTTTTCATATTTTATGAGTCAGAAAAGAGCTTAAAGGTGACTCATCCTAGAGGAACAAGTGGTATAAAGGGTAGCAACCGGTTCTGGCAATGGTGGAACTGCTCAAAACATGTAATGGTCAAGAGGCTAGCTATAAAACCACTCATCGCTGCAGTTCCTCAGGAAAGGAAAACAACCAAGTGAAAGCATATGATTAGCCAAAGAGATGGTGGCGATGGAATGAAACAACCAAGGCTCATCTAGTAGAATTCAGCGGATAAAAATAGCAATCACGAGATGTAAAATGGGTATGGGTTCATTTTTACACAAGCTTGAACCATGGAGAACTTTGCTTGGATTCGGTTTCATGTTTACACAGGCTTGAAATGAAAAACTATGCTTGTTATGAGTTCGCATGCCCCCAGCATAATAACTCAAATCAAGGTACATGCTCCCCAAGCTTCATTGCATTCAATGAGGTGGATGGAATGAAGGTTCACTCTCGAGATCTATGAAAGACTCGACTTGGATTTTACAAGATCTTAATCAAAGACTTGATTTGGAAAAGGAGGAGTTGTTTCATTTTTTAATGAGGTTGACATAGGAAAAGAACTATCCTCATAACCCTTATTTCATTTTTTAACGAGGTCGACATAAGATCAAAACTATCCTCGTAACCCTTGTTTCGTTTTTTAACGAGGTCATCACAAGATCAAAACTATCCTCAGACACCTTGTTCCGTTTTTTAACGAGGTCGCCACAAGATCAAAACTATCCTCGGGACACATTATTTCGTTTTTTAACTAGGTCACCACAAGATCAAAACTATCCTCGGACACCTTGTTTCGTTTTTTAACGAGGTCGCCACAAGATCAAAACTATCCTCGGGACACATTATTTCGTTTTTTAACGAGGTCGCCACAAGATCAAAACTATCCTCGGGCACCTTGTTTCGTTTTTTAACGAGGTCGTCACAAGATCAAAACTATCCTCAGCTAGATCCAGTTTCATTTTTTAAGGAGCTTGACATAGGAAAGCAAACTATGCTCCGACCAATCCTAGTTTCATTTTTTAAGGAGCTTGACACAGGAAAGGAACTATGCTCCGAACGAACTTCATCATAATGAACAGGAAGTCGTCACTTCCAAGAATGGCACTCCCAGTGGAAGGACAACATCTTGGAAATCAGGACCCAATGACCCCAGGACATTATGCACGACGGCATCATCATGGGATATAGGCACATGGTAGGTAGCCACGTAGTTGACCTACGGTGGGGCAGACACAACTGATGGGTAAAAACCAGGAGGGGGTGGCAGCTGCGCAGGAGGCATCGGGGGACTAAAGAACGATAATTGATCTATAGTCACGATTCTTCCGTTGCGTGGAAAGCAAACCACAAGGAAAAGCGAAGAGACAAGGGACCCCATGGCATAAACATAGTCACGACGAAGGAGAAGACTGAAATCTAAAGCACCTTGGACAACCAGCACGTCCATATAGACGGTTTTACTTCCCAAAGTAATAGGAAATTTCGGGAGGACCCCTAGAGGTTGACTGGTTCCCTTGTCAAATGCTAATAGATTCTGTGCAACCGGCCCAAGCTGCGGGGAACCTAAAGCTTGCCAAGTAGTGGACGACATAAGACTGATAGACGCTCCTTCATCCAAAACAGTGCCAGGTACTGCTTTGTCATAGGCAAGTATTGTAATCTGGAAATGCACATGGGATGGAAGGCGGAAAGCAGTTAGGTGACTCCAGTAGAAGGATATGGCGAAACTACTTGGTGGGGAAATCGTATGATTGCCCCCATGCTCTATAGGAACCGAAGAAGGACTTTCGGGAGCAGCTGGGATAGGAGAGTCATTTCTGGACTCAGGGGAATCTGAGGAGATGAGAAGAACATGGGCATGATGCTCTTCCGAAACAGAGTGATCGATGGGTGGTGAGCTCGAGTCGACACTCTTTTCGACCAATGGTTGGTCTGGAACAGGCTTGGCACAACCTGGTTCGGGAAGAGGAGCCTGGACAAGAGAAGAATCTAAGTCAATCTCTTTGTCAATAGGGAGAGGGTCTGAAGAGAGCCTCTGATAACCAACAGGAAGTTGGGGTGAAGAAGCTGTAAGACTTTCCAAAACAACGGAAGCTTTATCCATAAGCGGACAAAGGTGAAGGGGATGATTGCCTTCACATAGTCTACAGGGGATTCAAATCTTCCCTTTTTTCTGAATGTTGTCAGTTGATAGGGTGGCATTGCCATGAGCTTCAGAGGACAATGAGGGATGAGCCGGATCGCGAGACCATACTTCAAGGATCCTAGGAATGCCAGGACAATCACGAAGAAGGTGGTCATCCTTGCACAATCCACAAGGAAATTTGACCTTCCGCGGAGGAGCAGAACGTGGCCCGACTTGAGTTGTACTTTTAACCTCTCGCTTAGGAGACTTCTTATTCTTTGTCTTCTTCTTCTTCTTCTTAGCCACCTAGTTACTTGAATCCAGACTTTCACCAAGCAAAGTAGAAGATGATGGTGTTGGGAAAAGTATCCAATACGGAATGACCCTATCCCACTCTAAGGGTGATAGTACCTCAGCAACAATTGAAGAAAAGCTATCTAAGATTTCTTCTTTATGAAAGTAAAATAGGGGAGAAAGAAGTCCACTAACCGATGTCCACTAGCTAATGGTTGATCCAATCTTCTCTCCTTGCTGCTTGCTCCCAGCTCCTTGCTCTTTCACTGGCCCAGCTACACCAAGATCCTGCAAAATGGCAAGAGAGGGAAACTACAAGAAGCATACATTCATAATTGATTCAAGGATTAGAATAAATCAAATACACAAGTATAACAATACACCATTGAGACACATGCATATAGAAGAACCTCAAATGCTTTATTAATGGAAGAAGTAAAGTTTAGGAAGTGATACAACCATAAAAGGCCCAATCCAGCATCACCTCCCAGCAGAAAGAAATCTCCTCTTCACCTCCTTCAAAGCAAATCACCCAATAGTTCTATACTCAAACCAACAACACTTCCTTACATTCACTAGATTCCAGCCTCCTTAGACCTCATGAGAGAGCTCTATATATAGGAGTTTTGGAGAAAGGATGAGTCAGCTTGTAGCTGGCATGAAGCTGACTAGTGTCCTCTCCCACTTCAGTTATTCTTCAGTTCTTGAGTCCACTTGGAGGTTCTTGCTTCCACTTGGAGATCTAGACCCTCTTACTCATCACCAGTCGAATTCTCTGATCCAAGTGTCATTTTCGAAGCTTCCTGGGCATTGACACCTTGAGGAATGACTGTGCCACATGTCCCAACTCGCCCAGCGCAGGTAGCCTTCTTTGCAGTTGACATTCAGCGCAGGTAGACAGTGGAGCTCTTGACATTCAGCGCAGATGCTCAGTGGAGCAGTTGACATGATCCAGAATTAGCTTGTTTTTGAGCGTTTTCAGGTGGAGAACTGATATTCAGTGCTGTGGTTTGCTGACCTTGTTCCTCTAGGGGTAGGAACAACATGTTTAGGGACTTTGGATCCCTTAGATTATTGACATTTCATGCTTCATGCTGTAAGGCACAAAAATGTCTATAACAGTTTCCCCCTAAAGTATGAGGTCGTTTATCGGGTGAAATGCTTTATCAGGAGGATCCGAAGTTCATTCAATCGCTGAGAGGTGACCTGTAATAAAATACAATACAATACATTATTTTTCATTCTGCTTTCATGATCTAGCTGAGGCGGGCATTCCCACGCTTAGCTTTATAAATTCATTTTGGTACATATAACAGACGATCGTCTGATGGTAGACTGATAATTCTCTGCTGAAATTATCATCCTTTGAGTAGGATGATCATCTGCTGCAATGATGTACATGTCAAATGTCTTTATATTTCCTGAATATATATCGCAGCCCGGATGGATGAAACTAGATCCGGGGTCTTCAAACTCGTTCGATCTTCACTCTAAGTACAAGTCGATCCATGTGAGAATTGCGCTGAAGTCGAACATGGAAAGACATCGCTTGATTACCGGTCAATCATGTAAACCGTTAACAAGCGCGAGAGGAATCACCGATAATGATAATGACCCTCAAGGTACTGCAGTACAATTCACGTGGTGTGAATAAAGGACTTGGCGTCGAACACCATGCAAAATCTTCTGGTCGAAGGTCATTGATGTATACCTGTCGCCGGAAGTGAGAAACTTGCCATTGAGGCATGCAAGCTTCAAAGTACTGAGGGGGGTGTTCCTAGATCAACTTCTTGGATAATGAGCTGAAGTCGACAAGAAGCGATCCATCAAAGGAGGGCCTTAATGAATCCCACATCAGTGACACGGAACGGAGCTAATGATTTTAGTGGAGGTGAAAACAATCTGTGACATATGATTCAGGGTGGCGATCATGGGTGGATGAAGGATAATGTATGGCAGTGGATGGGACACGATTGACTCTTTCTGAACAACATCTCTTGAACATATAACGACACTGATGCGATGGATCGATAGCATTACCCCAATGTGGATGGTTTGGCGAGACCATGGTGATGAGACCGGTGAATGAAACAACCCAACCCGATGTGATATGGAGGAAAAGTGTCATGTTCAAGAGTGACTTGCTACCATTAAAGCTTTGAGGTTCTCCCAATTTTTCCCCAGTCATTTCTGACCAGTACCTCTTTATTTTTGTCAAGCTTGAGGAGGATAACATATGCTTGTTCTATAACCTGCCCTTCGGGCAAGCCCATCGCTATGTTTTAACGAGCCTAGCGATAGGGAAACTCGTTCTCGTCTAAAGACAAGTTTGTCGCTATTTAATCATTTTAATGAGTCTAACGACAAGGAAAACTCGGTCCTTTTCATTTTTAGAGAGTCTGAAAAGGTACAGAAAGTTAACTCCAAAATTCCTTTTTCGTCATCTAATCCCTTAAGTCCGAAAAAGTATAAAACAATACAGAAGGGATGAGTTTTCGATAATTTTAACGAGCCGAATAAAACAAGCGCTCGACCTTTTTGTGCAATAATCCCTTAGGTCCAAAAAGATTAAAATCTAGAGGAGGGATAGCTCTTCCGGTCACTTTAACGAGCTGGAAGGCCAAAACTCAGCAAACTTTTCATATTTTACGAGTCAGATGAAAAGAGATCAAAGAAGACTCATCTTTTGAGGAACGAGTGATAAACAGGGATAGCAGCAGATTCCAGGTACAGGTTGGAATTTTCCAATCACGGCAGTGTCACAAGGATGGCTAGGTGAAATCACTCTTCGCAGCTGTTCCTCAAAATGGGTAAACAATCATATGGAGGTGAACGATCAGCCAAATGAAAGTGGAGGTGGCAGGTGCAAAACACGACCAAGGCTTTTTATGGCTGATAAATTTACGATCACAGTGGTTATTTACCGGGATAGGCTCATTTTTTATTTAAAAATGAGCTTAAACTCTGGAGGGAACATTGCTCACTGCTTATATTTATTTTTTAACGAGCATGAAGACCGCGTTAAAACTGCTCGGATCTTGCGTTTAATTTTTAACGAGCATGAACTTTATGCTAAAACTGCTCGATGATAAGCTTGCATGCCCCCAGCATAATAACGCAAATCGAGGTGCATGGCCCCCAAGCTTCATTGCATTCAACTCGGTGGTTGGAATGAAGGTTTACCTTTGAGAAAGGGGATTTGTTTCATTTTTTAATGAGGTTGACACAAGATAAGAACCGTCCTCGGAGCCCAAATCCATTAGATATAGAAGGTTTCATATTCCACTGTGGCCATTTCCGCCAGATTACTCGGAGGCGGTAGGGCAAAAGTACCCATTAAGGCAGGGTCTTTTAGGAGACCTACTCCGATATTTTGGAGTGAATAATTGCTTCCATGGATCTTTGGACTGCTTCCCGTAACTTGTGAACTGTTGGGGAGAAAAGTTTGTTGGTCGACGATTGTAATTCCTCCTTGGAAAGGAAATGAAATCTTCCTGAAGTAGGTTGACACAACCGCAGCCATGGCATAGATCCAGGGCCTTCCCAGTAGGATGTTGTAATCGAGGTTTCCATCAATTACTTCAACATCAATTCCTACTGTTTTGCCCCCCAGTTCAACTTGCAAGTTACCTAAAATCCCGTATGGAGTGTATGATCGTCCATCAAATGCTTTTAATGTCGTTGACGATTTCGACAAGGGTGGTGAGCCTAAATCTTTCCATCAACTCATCGACATAAGACATGTAGATGCCCCCTCATCAATAATTGTTCGATGAACAGTTTTGTTGATGGCTTTCACTTGAATAAGGAAAGCTAGTTGAGCTGGTAACTGAGGGTCATATCCTTTATGATCAAAGGCGACAAGATTGGAATCCATTGGGTCAATTCCCCTTATTGCTGATAATAAAGCTTGTTCTTGGGAGAAGCAATTTTGCGGTACCTCAAGTGTCGACATAACGGACGGCGATTGGGCCAGGTCCTCTATCTGTGCTATTTTCGCACAAGGATTAAATGTCGATTTGTGTACTGCTACCTTTTGCGACTTTATTATTGGCTCAGGGACGATGGGTGGCACAACTTCGGTCAAAGTTGTTGTCGAACTACTAGGTTGTTCATTAGCCTTGTTGTTCGACAGCTTTGGATTCCTGTAATCCTTATTCCTCGTCAAAGCATTAGTTTGCTGTTTTGAGGTAGACAACATAAGCACTTGGGATCGGGAAGCATTTTGATTAGCAACCAGATTTTGACCTGGATTAGGAAACGGATCAGTCAATACTGCTGGGGTTTTTGAACTCTTAAAGAGTTTCTTAACTTCAGCTATATGTGGACAATCTTTCGTCCAATGATCCTCATCGCATATATGACACCCTGCTGGGGGTTTCCTTTTTCTCCCTTTCTTTTTCTTCTTGCCCCCTGGTTGCTTCAGTTGTTTGCCCTTGTCGGTCGACATGGCATTTACTTCTGAGGCAAGAAGTTCTTCATTTGCATTTTGACTATAAATTTTGTGCTTGCCAATCACGCCATCGCCGGCGTGAGAGTCATTGTTTGATTTAGGAGGAGGAGGAATTGAAAATTCCGGTCTAGGAACGTCGGGTATTTTGTCGTAGAGCGTGCCAGACTGAGTATAAACTAAGTCCAAATACTGTGCACGAGCGATAACTTTCTCCTCTGTTACGACTCCCCCCTTGGCCACATCTTCCGTTATAGCAGGAAGTAACGACTTTATAAACCATTCAGCTAACAGCTGATCGGGAACATATGTTTTCACCATCCTACGACGACGACGCCACTCATGTATATGATCAGATATGTGGGTGGCAGTCGTCTGTTTGAAGTTGGTAAGGAGTTCTGTTCCCGTTTCATACCTTATCGGTAATTGAAAATGGGTTAAAAAGGTTGTGGCTAAGGTACTGAAGTTGTCGAACGAAGCTCTAGGCAATTCAATGTACCATTTTGCCGCTGGACCCGTTAACGTCCTCTAAAAGAGGCGAAGTCTTATCGAATCATCATTCAGGGTGTTCGATGAACACCATAGATGGAATGTCATCACATGATTCGACGGATCTTCACCTGGATTTCCATTAAATTTAGGAATATCTGACGGAAGTTTATGCGGAATTGCTGGCCACCAAGGAGCATAAGCAATTGGATCATTCGTCAGCCAGTTTAGATCTGGTAATTCTAGAGTTGCTACAAAGGGCAACTGTTGGTTCAGGTTAGGCGAAGCATATCTAGGATAAGATGGTATCGCCTGAGCAATGGGTCTTTGCAGACCAGCATAATGCTAGCAACTTTGACAAGGTTGATGGGCATAACCATTATAGCCTAGTTGCCCATTACTTACAAAGACTTGTTGCTCAGGTCCTTGATATGATTGTTGGAATGGCGGTTGTTGAGATTGAACCAGCTCTGGTTGTTGGACCATTTTCTGTTGACCAATACTGGATGATTGACCAAGATGAGGAGTCACAGTACTTGTTTGAGCCTGAGTCGCTCCAGATAAGGAAGCACTACCCTGAGATTGTGATTGAGTCGTTGAGACAAGAGGCTGTTGTATTGCAACCTGAGAAACTTGGGGTTGACATACAACAGGTAGCACTTGTACTAGCGATGCATTCACCATAGCAGGTGTGGTGGGAATATCCGACACAGGGTGTACTGGTTGCATTGAATATACAACCCTTGGTTGTTGAGGCAGTATTGGTACCCAACCACTGGATGTAATTCCAGTTTGACCTGAACTTTGCTGTAAACTCCCATATGGTTGTTCTCTAGGAGGGAACAATGAAAGAGCATACTGCCCTCCATACGGTGGAAACCCAGTACTTAAAGGGTAAATTGGCCTTTGAAGACACATTGGATCAATTTGTTGAGTTTCAACATAAGAAATACCAGATGATAATCCAGATGAAGAAATAGGAACTAACCATGTCGTCGTCCCTGATGGGACTCCGGCTTGTTGTTGAGGACAATTTGCCGGGACAGATGGTATACCAGCGAACATCGTTGGAGTAGCGGCAGTAGGCTCTGCCGCTGTTGTGTCGGATGACACAGTCCTAGACGTCGACGGTTGTTCAGACATATTGAGTCTATCCAATAGATTGACTAGCGATTCTACAGGAACTTCACTGGTGATAGACTAACTTCAAAGATCAACGAGGGAAAGGTGATGATTATTCCGCTTAAAATAAATTTTATAACGACGCTTTAGACACAACTTGCTTTTTCACTTTTAAAGAGTCGAGAAAAAGCTAAAGATGACTCTAGTCTCCTTCGATGTTTTAACGAGCCCGAAGTGACAAATGCTCGGATGGACTTTTTCAGTTATAGAGTTTGAAAAAGGCCAAAAGAAACTGCTCTGGAGATCTAGGCAGAGGGTGTGCCAAACTTTTCGCAAAACCACAGAATACGTTTTACGGTACGGGTGGTCGATCTTCGTGAATGCTGTGTTCACTGCATTGCGATCAGTAGGGTGGTCGACACGGCTTCCTATGGATAAAGGCTTTGTTCCTATAGGGGTCTCCCAATATATACGTGACGGTACGTGGGAGCACAAGTCCGTGTTTATACTTATTGCTTCACCGTGGAGGAATCACCCAACCACTCAACGGTAAGATATCACGTTTAACGACGCCGGAACACGTCTCTAGCTTAGACCTCTATGTGTTTGCGTTATGTTTCAAAGCGTTGTTAGGTAAATTCAATTTATTTTAAGGTTGATCTTGTTTAGCAGTTTGCCTTTATGGATCACCACGGGATGTATAGTAACACTCCTAAATGCAGTCTAAGATGATAAGCAAGCTTTTCAATCTTTCAACTTTGAAAATCTTAACTACTGAGGGAAAAGAAAGACATCATCTTTTCACATAGATCATAGAGCACACACTAATGCACTTTTTCCTAAATCAACATGCAAACTGTCAAAATGCACATGCACAATGCAGGTATTTCTTTTCTCTTTCTTAATGTTGATGTAATACAAAAAGAAAGCTGTTGTATAACTTTGAATTCAATTTCAAGTGAAAGCAAACAAGCTTGTCCAAAATCAAAAGACACCTTAAGATTTACTTGTTTCGACACAAGAAATATATAAATTCAAACCATATGACGAAAGCAAAAGCTCAATCAGATATGAACAACAAACAAACTAACTCTTAAGATCAAAACGACACTTATCGCAGGTCTAGATCTAAGAGGCCACAGCAAGACTAGTTCACTTTTCGTTATGGGAAACTGCCAATGATATAAGAAATACACAAAGAACAAATACAGTTTCTTTATACAACCAAGGCGGAATAGTGGCAAGGAAAGTTGGTTTCAGATAGGCACATTGACTGACAACAGGCTGCAAAAACAGGGATGAAAACAGGGCAATGAACAACAAGGAACCCCAGTAGCACAAGGCAAAACTGGTTCAGCGCAGGTGGTACACTGTCAGTTTGACATTCAGCGCAGGTAGCCCCTTCGGGATCTGCGCTGAAATGCAGACTGCCTTCACAGTGCCTGCACTGAAGAGATAAACTTTCGTTTTTCTCAGTTTCCGGGTCACAGATTGCTCAAAAATTCACAGTTTTTGGCCAAATCAGAAGCTATCAATCAAGTACACACTAAGGGATGAAAAGGAGGATGAAAAGCTATCACTAAGAGCTATTCAGAGTCCTTGTGGATCAACTCTTCAAATCATAAACATGCCCAGAAACTGAGCTAGAGTAGTTGCCCTCTACTTTGCATTTGAAAGATCCAAATGCAGTTCGATTCGGTACTCCCTGTGTTTATGAAATGAATAGCAAAAAACACAAACAACCAACAAGATACGATCCCCAGCGGAGTCGCCAATTTGTTGTTGGGAAAAGTATCCAATACGGAATGACCCTATCCCACTCTAAGGGTGATAGTACCTCAGCAACAATCGAAGCAAAGCTATCTAAGATTTCTTCTTTATGAAAGTAAAATAGGGGAGAAAGAAGTCCACTAACCGATGTCCACTAGCTAATGGTTGATCCAATCTTCTCTCCTTGCTGCTTGCTCCCAGCTCCTTGCTCTTTCACTGGCCCAGCTACACCAAGATCCTGCAAAATGGCAAGAGAGGGAAACTACAAGAAGCATACATTCATAATTGATTCAAGGATTAGAATAAATCAAATACACAAGTATAACAATACACCATTGAGACACATGAATATAGAAGAACCTCAAATTCTTTATTAATGGAAGAAGTAAAGTTTAGGAAGTGATACAACCATAAAAGGCCCAATCCAGCATCATCTTCCAGCAGAAAGAAATCTCCTCTTCACCTCCTTCAAAGCAAATCACCCAATAGTTCTATACTCAAACCAACAGCACTTCCTTACATTCACTAGATTCCAGCCTCCTTAGACCTCATGAGAGAGCTCTATATATAGGAGTTTTGGAGAAAGGATGAGTCAGCTTGTAGCTGGCATGAAGCTGACTAGTGTCCTCTCCCACTTCAGTTATTCTTCAGTTCTTGAGTCCACTTGGAGGTTCTTGCTTCCACTTGGAGATCTAGACCCTCTTACTCATCACCAGTCGAATTCTCTGATCCAAGTGTCATTTTGGAAGCTTCCTGGGCATTGACACCTTGAGGAATGACTGTGCCACATGTCCCAACTCGCCCAGCGCAGGTATCCTTCTTTGTAGTTGACATTCAGCGTAGGTAGACAGTGGAGCTCTTGACATTCAGCGCAGATGCTCAGTGGAGCAGTTGACATGATCCAGAATTAGCTTGTTTTTGAGTGTTTTCAGGTGGAGAACTGATATTCAGTGCTGTGGTTTGCTGACCTTGTTCCTCTAGGGGTAGGAACAACATGTTTAGGGACTTTGGATCCCTTAGATTATTGACATTTCATGCTTCATGCTGTAAGGCACAAAAATGTCTATAACAGATGAGGACGTAGAAACAGGCGAAGAAGGGGAGAGGTCCACCTTAGAATCAACATGATGTTGTTCGGGTGGAGGAACTGATTGACCAGCAGTTGAGACGGTAGGGACCAAAGAGGTTGAGAATAACCAAATAAGCAACCCAACAGCTAACCCAGGAAGGGACAATGGTTCCATGTAAGGAGCACCAACATTTCCAAAAGGAGGGAAATGACCAGGATTCCCATTAGAGGGGATGCCTGGGTTGGTAAACTCTGGAAAAGTTGCCATCACAAACGAGAAAGAACCCTACTCAAACTAATGCAAACAAGATCTAACTGGGTAAATGTGAATCGTGGCCGAATAAATTTTAAGACGCAAGGACATAACTTGACCTTTTCATTTTTTAAGAGTCGAGAAAAGGACAAAAAGATGACTCTAGTCGCCTTCGAATGTTTAATGAGCCTGAAGTGACAAGTGCTCAGATGGACCTTTTCTTTTAGGGAGTCTGAAAATGAACGAAAGTGACTACTCTGGAGAGCTAGGCAAAAGAGTTTATCAAACAAATCCGTAAAACTGCATATACACCTTGGTAGTCATATGAAAACCAAGGACTTTCCGTACGACGGTCAATCTTCCCGAATGCTGTGTTCAGTGCGTTATGGCTTGTAAGGTGGCAGACACAGCTTCCTATGGATAAAGGATGATAACCTAGTGGGGTCTCCCCATATACTCGACGGTACGTGGGAGCTCAAATCCATGCTAGACCACAATTTAGTCACAAAAGGAGGAATCACCCAACCTTGAGTGGAAACAAAAGTGACTAGGTTTAACGACGCGGGAGCACGTCTCTAGCCTAGACCTCTAAAAAGTGTGCGTTATGTTCCAATGCGTTGTTAGATTCATTCAGTTCATTTTAAAGTTGATCTTGTATTAGGTTTCAGTTTTTCAGGCCCTGCCGTATGTAGTCTCTCAAAATTCCCTAAATGAAAACTATATGCCAAAATATGTCATTTCATTCGATGAATGCTAGTTACGAGAGGGTTTGAGAGCTTTCACGGAAACGAAATGATCACAAAACAACAAAGAACTTCCCTAATGCAGCTAATGGAAATTAACAAACTTTTCTTTAAGATCACTAATCACTAATCAAAATGAAAAGTTCTAATTCTCATTAACTAATACAAAGCAAAAGAGATTTTTTCTTTTGTTGATGGAAAAACGCACTAAACAACTTTGAGAAATGATAATAAAAGAGTAAAAACACAAATTTCACTCAATGTAAACACAATCAGTTCCCTAAATCACAAAGCAAACCTCCAAAAAACGAAAAAAATCCCAAAGACACCAATGAGCCGTGTAATCTAGGCTCAAAGTGAGACGAAGCGGAATTCAAGTGAAGACAAAGCAAGTCACCCAAATAACGCAACAAAACGATTTACAACCACCAAACAAGTGCAAGGGAGAAATCAGAGAGTTGACTGGACTACTAGAAGATCAAAACACCTGAGGAAGGCTCGACACACAAAGCCACTAGATGCCCTAGGGCTAGAAATGTGAAATCGATGGAAAAAAGCAAACACCCAAAGGGTAACGATCAAAGCCAGTTAAATCACACTCCAACACACTCAAGTAGTCTAAAAAAGGTACCTAGAACAAAAACCAAGCTCAGAGGGCTCACAGCCAAGCAAACTTCAAAAGTTCCCAGGCCTGGCGCGACTGTCAGGCCAAAAAGAGCACCTTTCAGGGATTGGCGCGGGTTTTCAATGAGCAACTGGCGCCAAATGGCACGACTATAACACTATAAAAGAGCGCCAACCGAGTTTTCTATGGAAAAATAAAAAACAAATGAGCCAAATCTAAGTCAACAGTACCTAGGTACACTAAGGGGCAAGAAGCAACACAAGGATTCAACCCAGAAGGCTAACCAAGCAGGAGAAACCAAGAAACAAACAAAAAGCAAGACTAGCTCCCCAGTGGAGCCGCCAAATTGTTGTGTAGGTAAATCCCCTCTGCAGACAGAGGCGATCCCTACTAGCCCAAATGGGGTCTAACAACAATCAAACAATGCTAACACGCAGGTTCCTAATCGCAAATCAAAGACCGATGATGAGGGCCTACCTGGATTCCAATGCTAGTACTTGTAGAAGAGTCATCGCTCCCGTTCCTTTGCTCCAGCTAGTCACAATCCCCACGATCCTCGTGAACGGACACCTGCACATGCAAAGAACGACACAAATACAAGCATAAAATCCAATAGATGCAACTATATATCAGTCATAAAGGATATAACTCAATCATCATTACAAAGACAATAAGAGTGGAACAATAATGATAGTCGTCTATTATTGATAAGCAAAAAAGAAGAATACAACCATAGTTTTGACGTCAAATCCTCCTTTGGCTGGGTGATCAACAACACATGCCTTTCAAAGCTTGTTGGGAATGGGGAACAAGCCTCTCTCTCCTTGGTTACTTGGACAAGAATCTCCTCACTTAAGATTTAGCCTCATGGGAATGAATAAGACCCCTTGTAGCATGAACTTGTCAATTCTTAGACTTTGAGACTTAGAATTTGGAACTTGGAGACTCTAACTTGTCAAAGGAAAAAGGACAAGCTTTTATAGATAGAAGAGAAGGAGTTAGGGTCATCCACAAGATTCATGGGATTGGCTTTATCACTAAGAAGCTTCTGTTGGAAATAATACTGAGAGGGGGGGGGTGAATCAGTACTATCAGATCAATAAAACTTTTTCAATACTCAGAAACATATACGCTACTTTAGTTAAGTGAACCAGCGTGTACACGCTACTGTGTCTAAAGCAACCAACGTATAACCAGAAATCTTATGATTCAGTTAGTTTATCTTTAGTAAATGCATCAGGACATTATTAACCATATTAAAAGTAAACAGGTGCAATATAACAGAACAGATCATCACACAAAAGCCACACACATGAACACCATGATATAAGGTGGAAACCCAATGTGGGTGAAAACCACCTGCTGCAAGTCGTCTCTATCTTTCTTTAATAAGAAACTTCAGTTTGCAATCTTTTGTACTGGTGCAGCCTTATACCAGTACGTAGGCTACAACCTGCAGAAGACTCAACCTTCTCTCGTTTTCCAGACTCTCCTGGAAGGGAGCTCCAAGCCCCTTTGCTCTTGTACTAGCTAAGATACTAGTACGTAGGTGCAGGCCTACAATCTTCTTTCTTTCAGGAACCACCTTTCATACATTTTCAGACTGGATATTCCTGAAGCACAACATTACAATCTGAAGACCACAATTCATCAATTTTCATAGCAGATCATACTAGCATCATCAATCTTTGAATCACTGAACCACTGAAACCCTGTCAACACCCAGTCACCAGAACACAGAGCAGACTACAAAACTTCTGCAATAACAGTCAGACCCAACTGCAACCCAAAAATTAAGCTTCAAAAGATATACGCTACTTCAATGAAACCAACCCGCGTATACACGCGCTTTTACCAAAGACAACTTGCATACAGATCTAAAAATAATTTCTCATAACTTGCAGCTGTACCAGACATCAGTCATACTCAGAACATAACATTGCATCAGTATGTAGATCTAAAATTATGCATAATCAATCATATACCGATAGTTCATTTCAAACCATTTGCTCCCGATCTATCCTTAGATCTAGTCTTCCATCAACCGGTGTGATCTCTCCTTAGCTTAGATCAAGCAACCCAGAACCTGCATACTAGATCTCTTTCTTTATCAGATATTCAAGAAATTTTCAGTGCATTTGCCTAATGATCTTCTTCTCCTTATATAGTCTTAGGCCCTTCTCAATACCACGGTCCAAAGTCATAGTAATACAATACCATCAACTTCAAAACTCGAGATCAACACGACTGTTGAGATACCTTGGTCCAAAAACATAGGCTCAAGTACCGAGGACTAACTACCACGGACCAAAGGGAAGCTTCTCGACATGTACACTCTTTTCTGTTCATGAAACTGCATGTATACGCGACTTCGTATATAGCGAGACTGCATATCCGTGACTTAGTATATAGCGTACCAACGTGTATACGCAACTTGGGCTTAATGAACCTGCGTATATGAAATTTCTCTTCATTCTTGTAGTCTGGACTGAGATCTGTCATCAAAGAGAGTTGCCATCAAGGACAACATCTGTACCGTAGCGCCACACCTGTGCCAAAATGCCAACAGCTTCCATGAGAGGTGGAGAACTACTTCCCTCCTATGGAGATTCGAAGCCAAACTGACCCAACTCAATATAGATTTAGTTCATGAGTGGGTTAGGAAGAACCTTCGTAAGTTTGTTTGTTAAAAACTTTACCCAACTGGGCTAGCGCGAGTGCGACTCTGAGACGGAGCGCCAGCTGGCGCGCCCTCTTTGGAGGATTTCCCCCATTGGCGCGAGTGATACACAGTGGAACCGCGCAATGGAAAAAGGGCTATTTTTATGGGTATTTTGCAGAAGGTGTCTTCAGGGCTTATGAAGCACATACTCAAGGGGATACAATGCAAGTGTTTTCAGGTTATGTCACTTCTCACAGGTCCTAGAATAAGTCCTCCAGTGTGTGGGAGAAGGGGTAACGTGGACGGTGACAAATTACTGTGTAACACTCCTCCTTGATTCAGATCAAGCAGAGCATCATAAACCCATATCCTGCATACTGGATCTCACACTTCATCAAAATATTCAATGCTTGTATACTTTGGCCTAATGATCTTCTCCTCCTTATATAGTGTTAAAATTGGCAACCAGGGAAAAAATTCATGTGGGTCATCTTATTCATGGATGATAATATTTTTATTAGATTCCTCTCATCGAGAGGTGTAGGATTGATATAAAGATCATCTGATTCCGATAAGTATTCATGGAGATATGAATTTATTTTGATTATGGAATTATTATCAAGCCGACCTACAACTCATGTAGGCTCAGAAGCCCAACAGTCGCATCTATTCACCCACCAATGTTGTGTATAAATATAAGAGGACTTTTCCTCATTTTGACTCACTCATCTCATCACATCTCTCTCTCTCTCTACCACGCAGAAATGATCTCTTCTCTACTGCGCTGAAATGGGTCTCTCTCTCACACATGTGAAGCCGAAAGCTGTTGAATTTGAAGCTGCAACTGTAGAAGTAAAGATTGACTTGCGTGGCCTAGAATATCTCCTCTTTGGAACTGCGCTGTAGGTTCATCTGAACCTCCTCTGAAAGCCGCAACTTTTGGTGGTGGAATGAAGTCAATCCGACGAACGGTTTGCAAGATATCGTCTGCCCTAGTTTGATAATGAAGTCGCTAATGCTGATGCTGCTGATCTAGGGTTTGCTACTGCTGATATGAATCAGATTTATTGTACTATTTCTCTCTGCTGAATTATTGAAGATAAAATAAGATTTGATCAAAGGGTTTCCCCACACATTGTGGGGTTTGTCCCTGGCTAGCCGCCACATCTTGTGTCTCTTGTCTTGGCTTGTTTTCTGTCGATCGTTTAATGTTCTATCTGCACTTTACTTTATGTACATGTGATTGCTAATCGGTGGAATATAATAAGAAAAAGAAGTAAACTGTTATAAGCATAGAACATACCATAACTTAACATGGTATCAGAGCTGAGGTGAAGACAAAGCCCAAGAAAAAGCAAGAGCAATCATCGAAGAGAATATTGGCAAGGCTATCCTAACAGAACTATGTGGTCCTCAACACTCTTTCCTGCTGAAGACAAGCTCCGTGAGAAAGCTGACTATCACGGATGGAAGATGTCTATCGATCTAACCCTTGAGAATCAAGGAGTGTTGGATCATGTGAGAGGAAATATTGTTGAGCCTCCATCAAATGCATCCGCTGTTGCCTAGAACAAATGAAAAAATGGAGAAGTCAAAACAATATAAGATCACCCGGGACTCTATCGACAAGCACTTGGTGGCCTACATCTCTGAACTGGACACCTCCAAGGAAATCTACGATAGACTGGTGAGTTTAATTAAAGTTAATGATGCAAATCAAGTTTTGTTTCTTAGAAATAAGCTGAGGGAAATCAAGAAGGGTAAACATGAAAGTATGCAAGCATACTTCTTAAGAATCACCGAGATCAAGAACGATCTCCTATCTATTGGGGAAACTATTATTGACAGAGAAATGGCACTCACAACTGTTGGAGGATTGCCATTTGAATGGTATGTGTTCAGGACTACTCTTTTGAACTATAATGTAATTCCTGGTTTCGAGGAATTAATGGCTAGATGCATTCAAGAAGAAACAAGGGAAGAAGTGCAAGAAATGCCCATGCCTAAAGGTCCTCCTGTTGCCTTTTCTTCTCATGCAAAGAAAAGAAATAATTCCGGGACTAAATCAAAAGGAAAGGCTGGACCTAAGGCTAGAAGAAAATGACGATGTTACATTTACGATAAAGCAAGTCACTGTGTATGAGATCATGAGCATCATGATGAATGAGATCATGGACATAAAGGGCAACATGAGATCATGGACATATAGGATAGCATGGTGATGATGCACACTAGTTTGAGTAGCATTATGATGGATAAAATCATGGACATGGGCAACGTGATGATAATCATGATTAGAGAAGCATGGTACAATATGCAGTGGTGCAACTCGGAATCCCTTTGATGGCAATCAAAGGAATGACAAATTCAACGGCAAAGGTAAGAGGAGAGCTGGGAATAAAGGAAGAGGACAAGCATTCAAGAAGGCTAGAAATTCTAGGATGTATTAAATGCACCTGATCTCAAAAGGAACCTAGTGTCCATCTTGGCAATGGAAGACAGAGGATAAAAGGTAACCTTCAGCAATGTCAAGGTATGTATATGGAAAAATAATGTTAAATATGCCTTTACTCTTGGGTTTAGTGTTGATTCATTATATCAGGTCGATGGAAGTCCGCTAGGTGTCATGTCTTGTGACACAACTCTTTAGTCTGAACTTTGGCATCGGAGGTTTGCCCACCTTCATTACAAAGCTCTACCCGATGTAAGATAGATGGTAACAGGGATGCCCAAATTCCAAGTAGAGAAAGAAGGTGTATGTCTAGGATGTGCCAAAGGAAAGCTCAAAAGGGGACCATTCCCCTCAAGCCAAAGCAAGACCTTCGATATATTACAATTGGTTTACTCAGGCATACCTGAGGTTGGCATTAAGAGGGAGACTACTACACCACATACTCCTGAGCATAATGGTGTGGTGGGAAGGAAGAACCACACGATGATGGAAGCTATCCAGGCCATGCTACATGATCAAAGACTTCCAAAGTTTCTATGGGCTGAAACTACAATCACCGCCGTATATGTACAAAATCAATGCCCTCATCAAGCATTGGGTTCCTAAACTCCTGAAGAAATGTTCACCACCGGTCAAAGGGAATTCGTGATTAGTCATGATGTCACCTTTGACAAAGATATGGCTCTCAGCAAGGTGGACAATCTGCTGACTTTGAGTAGCTCTCAAGAAGCCAACACCAGGGAACCGAAAGAAAAGGATGATGAATCAATGCCTGATGTAGAAGAACCCATGGGTCCGATTGATCCTCATCCACATGAGCCTTCCTCTTCTAGGAAGAGGCCTTCATGGCTTAGGGGGATACTTGATGATGCTAAAGGACATGCTGCACCCTGAGGAACCTTCCATCAAAGTAAGAAACTTAACAGGTATCAGGGATACCTGACCATCATGAGCACGATCATACAAAATGAACCTTCATCATTCTCAGATGTCATCAAGAATTAACTATGGAAGGATGATATGACCATAGAATATGAGTCTACTATGGAGAATGATGTTTGGGAAGTAGTTCCCAGACCCTGGACAAGACAATTGTTACTTCCAAATGGCTTTACAAGATAAAGCATGCAGCAAATGGAAGTATGGAAAAGTATAAGGTTCATTTTGTTGCTCGTGGTTTATCCCAGAAGGGAGGTATAGACTATGACATTTGCACCTGTTGCCAGATACGACCATCCGCTTGATCATAGCCCTTATGGCTTCACAAGGATGGAACCTACATCAGATGGATGTTAAGACCGCGTTCTTGCATGGTTCTATCAAAGAAGAGGTCTATGTGGAGCAACCTGAAGGATTTGAGATTTATGATTGAAATCTCATGTATGCAGGTTGAAGAAGGGTCTCTATGGGCTGAAGCAAGCACCTCGAGCATGGTATGAGAGGATCGATAGCTACTTGATGAAGCTGGGATTCATTGGGAGTGAAGCCGATCCTAACCTTTACTTTAAGGTTGAAGATGACAAGCCTCTCATACTGGTGTTGTATGTGGATGACCTCTTTCTTACAGGTGTAGACCCTCTCATTCACAAATGTAAGAGGGAGTTGGCTTCTGAATTTGAAATGAAGGACCAAGGACTTGAAGTATGGCAAAAGCCAAGGGAAATTTTCCTATCTCAAGGAAAATATGTGGTAAAGATATTGGAAATATTTGGTATGATGGACTGCAATCCTGTAACTACCTCGAGGATCTTAACTTTTAGAAGTTATATGGTAGTGATGTTGAACCAAACTTGGGAAATGCCTCTGAGTTTCAAAAACTCATTCGTATTGATGTTCTTGGTGAACCTCCGTCCGAAAATATGTTTTGCAATTAGCATTGTGAGCTCATATTTGGTTGAGCCTCACTGGATTGATGCCAGGAATCTTCTGAGATATCTTCAGGACACAATCTCTCATGGATTAAGATACACTACTGGAGATGTGAGACTACTTGGATATACTGATTTTGATTGGGTAGGTAGTGTGGTGGACCGTAAGAGCACTTCCGGGTGTTGTTTCACCTTAGGATCTGCTTTGATATCCTGGATGAGCAGGAAGCAGAAGTCGGTGGCTTTGAGCACCACCGAAGCAGGATATATTGTTGCTAGCATGACCTCGTGTGAGGTAGTTTGGTTGCGAAAGCTCTTCAATGAGCTGTTTGGATTTACATTGGATACCATTGTGATTCTCTATAACAACCAGAGGTGGGATTCGATTATTGAGGAATCCCGTATTCGTCAATTGCTCCAGCAGATAGACATCATCTGGGATATGGTAAGTCGATGAGCAAGGAAGCTCCATCACATTAAGATGATGTACAGGTTGATACACCTTGTCAAAGCCCCGAGGAAAGATCTGATCTGTGATTTTCCCAAACGACTTGGAGTCGACACGAAACCCTTGTACAAGGGTCCTGCATGTTGCATACATTGAGCTCTGGGAGCTCTGAGGGCTTGCGGTTCCTACTAGAGAAACATATGACCATAGGGTGACTCACCCTCCCCTGGTGGGGCACACTGGAACAAGATGATTCGCTCTCTTGTGGGACAAGATGATTTGCTCTCTTGTAGAACAGGATGATTCGCTCTCCTTTGTAGCAGGATGATTAGTTCTCCTGTGAGGCCTGGATTGATGTGTTCTCCATGGCAGCCTGGATTGATGTGTTCTCCACGACGATTGTAGCAGGATTGATGTGTTCTCCTGTGAGGACAGGAATGATTAGTTCTCCTATTGAGGCATCCTACCCATGCAGTCTGGGACTCATGGGAAGTACCTCTCATTTGATCAATGAGTAGGGAAATGAAGTTAGGGACCATAGTAGTACCGATGGACGCATCGTTGTATCTACGGTACTCCCTACGCTAGGATGACCTCCATTGATCTGGGATCAATGATATTGGTCTGGGACCAGTGGTAGGAGTTGTACCATACTATGACGCTGACTTCGGGTTGGTTGAGACTGGTTTGGGACTAGTGGTACATACTCTGAGACTGACTTCGTGTCAGTGCAGTACTGGTCTGGGACCAGTGAGAGTGGTACATACTATGACGCTGACTTCAGGTCGGTTGAGACTGGTCTAGGACTAGTGGTACACTCTCTGAGACTGCGATACTGGTCTGGGACCAGTGGTAGGAGTTGTACCATACTATGACGCTGACTTCGGGTCAGTTGAGACTGGTCTGGGACCAGTGGTACATACTCTGAGACTGACTTCGTGTCAGTGCAGTACTGGTCTGGGACCACTGAGAGTGGTACATACTATGACGTTGACTTCGGGTCGGTTGAGACTGGTCTGGGACCAGTGGTACACTCTCTGAGACTGCGATACTGGTTTGGGACCAGTGGTAGGAGTGGTACTTACTATGAAGCTGACTTCGTGTCGGCTGAGACTGGTTTGGGACCAGTGGTACGCACTCTGAGACTGACTTTGAGTTAGTGGAGGATGATACTGGTCTAGGACCAGTGGAGTTGTACTCACTATGACGCTGACTTCGGGTTGGTTGAGACTGGTCTGGGACCAGTGGTACATACTCTGAGACAGACTTTGAGTCAGTATGATACATCCTCGATCATTTCTTCTTCTTCATAATTCAGAAAAAAGCAGAGCAGAACAGAACAATGCAAGAGCAGAGCAGAACAGACCAAAACAGTACAAATCAGTGCAGGGCAGAACAAGACAAAGCAGAACAGGCAGAATAGAGCAGAGCAGGGCAAGGGTCAGGCTATACAGGGCAGTGCATTTGATGGATGAATAGTAATGACTGATAGAAAGATTGTAGATGAAGTTCTCCATGGTTGAGAGGGAGTGTTAAAATTGGAAACCAGGGCAAAACTTCATGTGGGTCATCTTATTCATGGCTGATAATATTTTTATTAGATTCATCTCGTCGAGAGGTGTATGATTGATATAAATATCATCCGATTCCGATAAGTATTCATGGAGATATGAATTTATTTTGATTATGGAATTATTATCAAGCCGACCTACAACTCATGTAGGCTCAGAAGCCCAACAGTCGCATCTATTCACCCACCAACGTTGTGTATAAATATAAGAGGACTTTTCCTCATTTGGACTCACTCATCTCATCACATCTCTCTCTCTCTCTACTACGCAGAAATGAGTCTCTTCTCTACTGCGCTGAAATGGGTCTCTCTCTCTCTCACACATGTGAAGCCGGAAGCTGTTGAATTTGAAGCTGCAACTGCAGAAGTAAAGATTGACTTGCATGGCCTAGAAGATCTCCTCTTTGGAACTACGCTGTAGGTTCATCTGAACCTCCTCTAAAAGCCGCAACTTTTGGTGGTGGAATGAAGTCAATCCGACGAACGGTTTGCAAGATATCGTCTGCCCTAGTTTGATAATGAAGCCGCTAATGCTGATGCTGCTGATCTAGGGTTTGCTACTGCTGATATGAATCAGATTTATTGTACTATTTCTCTCTGCTGAATTATTGAAGATAAAAGAAGATTTGATCAAAGGGTTTCCCCACACATTGTGGGGTTTGTCCCTGGCTAGCCGCCACATCTTGTGTCTCTTGTCTTGGCTTGTTTTCTGTCGATCGTTTAATGTTCTATCTGCACTTTACTTTATGTACATGTGATTGCTAATCGGTGGAATATAATAAGAAAAAGAAGTAAACTGTTATAAGCATAGAACATACCATAACTTAACATATAGTTTTAGGCCTTTCTCAATACCGTGGACCAAAACCACTTAGGACCAATACCTTGGACCAAATACCTAGGGTCAATACCTCGAACTAGATACCTTGGACCAATGCCATGGATCAAAATACCATGGACCAAATACCTCCGACAAGAAACTTAGTTTTCAAAGGTATACATGCTTTTCTTTCTGTGAAAGTGTGTGTGTACGCTATATGCTACTTTTGTTCTGTTAACCTGTGTGTATACGCAGCTTGGCCAAGGTGAAACTGTGTATACATCTCTTTCTTCATTCTTTGTAGTCTGAACTATTATTCTTTGCTGTTGTCATGCTATACTGTGATCTTTCATTTGAGTGAGTTTCCTTTTGAACTGATTCCTTGAAACTACCCTGCATTTCATCACATCTGTAAACACTACTGTCATGCATTCTGTCACATCTGATATTTCTTCTGTAGATTCATCTAGTTACCATGTACAAGTGAGTTGTTCTGCTACAAGTGGGTTGCCATCAAGTACAACACATGCATTATAATGCCAACACTTAATGCTTGTCATCCCACGTGTCGATTTTCATCTTCAGTAACGATCATTTTCTCATGTTTTCATGGTCCCCACCGGGCCTATTCTGTGTGGCAGCATCATCAAATCACCCTTTGTTGTCGCTTCAGATCGCACCAGCAGCAAAAGTGCTACAGGAGAGATAGAAAGCCCCCTAGACAACCTCTGGGTTGATTGTAGACCAGTGCCTAGGACATATTAAGTAGAGGAATGCATGGAATATTATGAGTGGGCTTTCTTGTGCACTCCAATTATCACGTAATAAAAATAAGAGGGGCTTAGTTCAATAGGCCTTGATTAATGTAAACTCAAGCCAATAGATCGATCTAAATGCGGGGGTATATTGGGGCAATCTCAAAGAGAAATGGATTCTTCTGGCGGCCGACACACAACAATGAGACAACTCAATATTGAAGTTGTAGTAATGGTGGATAGGAAGAGATGAAGGAGGGAAATAGATGATTAGGTTTGTGGCCAGCAGAATCCTCAACAGCAATGTTCCAATAGAAATATGTAAGAGGAAGGAGGTGGAAGGATAGAAAAAATGGAGTACTTTTTGAGGTTTCATGCCTATAACATGGGTATCTCTATCACCAAACAGTGTGAGAAAGGTTGTGCTCATATAGGTACTACAAGCTAATCTAATAACACAAGTAAATTTGCAGTTGCTACAGGTACTATAGGCTATTGAATAACATAAGTAAATCTATAATACACACAAGCACTGTTCTCTATTTAGCAGCCAGGGTAAATCCATGGATCAGGGAGAAACCAACAATCTCATTACACGATTTCAGAGAAGGAAAAATAACTTATCAAATGAGGTTACAGAAGGGAAAACGGATCATGCTTGGAATCACTAGAGAGTTTCATTCATCCAATATGAGTCCAACATACTAGTCCATAACATCCAATGCAACATCAGTCAAGTCCCCCATGAATAAGCAAATAGAACCAAAATGAAATCTCAGAATTTAGACTGCTCGGATGAGAAATTCTGGACATTTCCATAAGTGTTTCTTCCCCCTATTTATAAGAATAGGGGGAGCTTGGATTATAGTTGCAACAAAATATCTAAGCCAGAGATCCAGCTGTTTACTAGACTACCTATCTCGGCCTATGTAAGGTGTTGTTGCCCAAAATGATTACAATTGGGATTCGATCCCTTCTTGGAAATAAATGGAAATTACAGAACTTAAATGTTAGGTCCCTATAATACTAGTGATTCCCCCATTACTATTGTCATTGTAGCCCTTATTGTTATTTTTGTGCCCCTATTGTCCCCATATTGTTATTAGTGTGTTGCATGGAAGCCCACTATTGTTATTTTTGTGCCCTTATATTATTATTGTTATGTCGACTTTGATTATATTGTGACCCCTTATACTCCTATACATAGAAAGGAGGTTTAGTCATTTGTATCATCCAAGAATTATTCATTTGTGTAATGTAAAGGAGGTTGACCCCTCGAGAGGTTGATTTTGAAGTCGTTGATCTATCTTTTCTATCTTTTTGTGAGCTGGTTTCATTACATTTGGTATTAGGGCTTTGGATTCTAGGGTTCCGCTACTCCAAAACAGGTCATCGTGGCATTTTCGCTATAACTTTTCTTCTGCGATGTTTCAGAAGCTAAAAGAAAACCCATTTGATATCAAATATCTATGATCCCAAGGTTAGAATTTCAGATCTTTTCTCTCTATATTTTTGGATATATGATCCAAGAAAGTTAGGTTTTTTGCAAGCTCCCAAATTACATCCCAAACAGGTGACCTTGGGAAAATCGTCATAACTTTCTCTTGGAGTATCAAATTGAAATTTCGTAAGAAGTTATGGAAATAGGACAGACTATATGTACATTGTTTTCAGGTTCGAAGGTTGAAATAGTGACATGTGGCACTTCGAAAAAGTTCCCTCTACTGAAAAAGAGTATAATTAAGTCATCTTGGGAGATTGGGCATAACGCTTTCTTCGAGAATCCAATTTCAATCAGACTAGTGGAATTGGAAAGAGGACTCAGAGGGCTATCACATTTCGCAATTTCAGACCTTGGAGATCCAAAATTTCAGAGATATATTGTTATCGGGAAATCTAGTGTCTATGTAGAGCTGCTAGTCCCACTAAGGCTGGTAGCTACCTTAGAAACAAACAAACTAAAACTACTTTCGTTTTCCTTTATGAGAAATAGATAAGAGGGGAATAAAGGAGACCAACCTCTGTCTTGCACTTGGTTCCTTGCTTGATTCCTCTCCCTTTTGATAGATCTTTGCCACTCGCTTCCTCGTCTACCTAGCTTCAAAGAGCACCTGTAGAATCAAAGCAGCATAACACTATCCAAGAACATAGATCTATTATCATAAACAACATAGAACCAGATATATATTGACCACACAAATGTGATATATCATCAATCATACAAGAATGTGGAGGAAAACTTGAATAGCTTTATTAATAATCAAGAATAGCAAAGAGGATTACAACCAATTTTTCTGACCCAACATCATCCTCTCAGCAAGAAAGCCCTTCTTCACCTCATGAAAAGCTTAGATCACCCAACACTATGATGTTGCACCAAGAAACCAGTAGCATTTCCTCACAAGATACAAAATTCCAACCTCCGGATCTCTGGGATGAGGGATCCATATATAGATGTTTGCAAGGGGGGTGAGTCAGCTTTTGAGATTTGATTAGTGTCCTCTCTCTGATAGTTCTTGATTCCACTTGGAGATTGATGATCTCTTACTCATCCCTGGGCGAATGCAGAGAGGCAAGTGTCACAGGAGAAGTTTCTAGAAGATTCCATGATCCTCCACCTTACAGATTGACCCTGCCATTTGTCCACTCTCGCCCATCGCACCCCATAGAAGGGATTTTCAAGATGCATCACACCTCCCGTGTTTATTTAGGTGGGATGCAGTGCACTTTGACCATGGAGCAGGTGAGATGGTCTAGTTTTGACCAGTTCTGAGCATTTTTTCATGGAGAACTTCTGGGAGAAGATGTAATCAGTTGACCTTGTTATTTTATAGGTTGGAACAACACTTTTAGGGACTTAAGAGCCCTTTGTTTATGGACATTTATGATTGGGGTTGCAGTGCCCAAAAATGTCTATAACAATTTCCCCCTAAAGCATGAGGTCGTTAACCTGTTGATGTCAGGTGAAATGCTTTATCATGAGGATCTGATGTTTTTTCAAGCTGGAAGGCGACCTGTAATAAGATACAATACAATACATTATCTTCATAATATTTTCATGATCTAGCTGAGGCAGGCATTCCCATGTTCAGCTTTATAAATTAATTTTCATGTACATAAAACAGACAATCGTCTGAGTGTAGACTGATGATTCTGGTAGAGCCATCATCCCTTAGGTTGGATGATTATCTGTGCAGTAATGATGTACATTTGATGTCTTTATTTTCCTGAGTATATATCGCAGCCCAAATGGATGAAACTAGATCCAGGGTCTTTAATCTCATTCGATATTCACTCAAAGTACAAGTCGATCCATGTGAGAGATGTTTTGGAGTCGAACATGGAAAGACATCGCCTAATTACTAGCCAATGATGTAAGTTGTTAACAGGCACGAGAGGAATCACTGATAATGATGATGACCCTCAAGGTACTATAGTACAATTCACATGGTGTGAATAAGGGACTTGGCGTCAAACACCATGCAAAATCTTTTGGTCGAAGGCCATTGATGTAAACCTGTCGCCGGAAGTGAGAAACTTGCCATTGAGGCATGCAAGCTTCAAAGTACTGAAAGGGTTGTTCCTAGATCGACTTCTTGGATAATGAGCTGATGTAGACAAGAAGGATCCATCATAGGAGGGCCTTAGTGAATCCCACATCAATGACACGGAATGGAGCAAATGATTTTAATGGAGGTGAAAACGATCTGGTGATATAAGGTTCAGGGTGGCGGTCATGAAAGAATGGAGCGCAAATGTATTGCAGTGGGTGAGACACAGGTGAATTCTCTGAGCGACTTCTCTTGAACATATTAGTGACACTGACATGATGGATCGGTAGCATTAACCCAAAATATGGATGGTGTGACGGAACCATGGTGATGTGACCAGTGAATGGAACAACCCAACCTGACTCAGATGCGGAGTGAAAGTGTCATGTTCAAGAGCAACTTGCTACCAATAAAGTTTCTTCAAGTTTTCTTCCCAATTTTTCCCCAGTCATTGCTGACCAGTACCTCTTTATTTTTTTCAAGCTTGAGGAGGATAACATATGCTTGTTCTATAATTTTCCCTTTGGGCAAACCCATCGCTATGTTTTAACGAGCCTAGCGATAGTGAAACTCATTCTTATCTGTATGGACAAGTTTGTCACTATTCGGTTTTAACGAGTTTAATGACAAGGATAACTCGGTCCTTTTCAATTTTAGAGAGTCTGAAAAAGGGACGTAAAGAAAACTCCAATAATTATTTTTCGTCATATAATCCCTTGAGTCCGAAAAAGTATAAAACAATACAAAAGGGATGAATTTGCGGTATTTTTAACGAGCCGAACAAAACAAGCGCTCGATCTTTTTGTGTAATGATCCCTCAAGTCCAAAAAGATTAAAATCTAAAGGAGCGATAGCACTTCCGGTCCCTTTAACGAGCTGGAGAGGCCAATGGCTCGGAAATCTTTTCATATTTTACGAGTCAGTTGAAAAGAGCTTAAAGGAGACTCGTTCTTTGAGGAACGAGTGATCAATTCGGGTAGCAGCTGATTCCGGGTAAGGTTTGGAATTTTCCAATCATGGCAGTGTCACAAGGATGGCTAACAGGATCACTCTTCGCAACTGTTCCTCAAAAGGGCAAACAATCAAATGGGGGTGAATGATCGGCCAATACAGAGTGGAGGTGATGATGAGAACACGACCAAGGCTTCAAAGGATGATGATAATACATTCATGATGGTTATTTACTGGAAAATGCTTCATTTTTTAATGAGCTTAAACTTTGGGGGAACATTTTCTCATTGCTTATGTTTATTTTTTAACGATATTGAATTCCGCGTTAAAACTGCTCGATATGATGGTCATTGATTGTCTTGATTTTACCATTGAAAACTTTGTTCTTTCAAAGGTCGTACTGCCTGCTCAATTGCTTCATCAAACTAGTTAGAAACGAACAATATATGTTTGAAAAATGAGTTAAAACACTAATATTTTACTTGAATTACGTGAAAAGTAATTTAAAAGTGCTTTTTACCTCTCATTTTACCATTTCATTTGAACTTTGGTTTGTTGGAGCTTTGGAGGTGCTTTCCCCCTTTGATTTTCACTAGCTGATTCCGAGAGATTTTGTGGATGATTCTCAACGCCGTCTGGACCAGGTAGGAGCTAAACCTGAGATCTTTAATTTCATCCTTTCCTTTTTGCATTCTGAGCATGTTTTCTGGTTTTTCTGAGCCTCTGGGGTTTGAAAAACTCGCCCTGGCTCCATCGCACCTCTTCTACATCGAAAGGTGCGATGCATGCTGGCTTAGCCATTGGCCAGTCAGCATGCATCCCACCTAGAACACTGTTGGGGGTGCGATGGGCACAAAGAGGGCCATTTATGCACAGTTTTTCATGGAAATTTTTGCATGTTTTTCACCAAATCAAGATCTTGACTCTTCTCTTGTTTGTTTCAGAGATTCATTGGAGAAAAATGCCTGTTACATGGCGAGAATGTGAGCATGAAGAAGAGGACATGCTTGCTTTACATGATCCGGTTACGGTAAATGCACTGCGGAACTGTGGCCTGTTCAAGTTTTTCCGCATCTCTTGCATGAGGCAAAAAATCAACTTGTTGCAATATTTTCTTGATGCATGGGATCCTACCACCCAAGAGTTCTAGATTAGGGGCAAGTCCATCCCCTTGACTGTCGTGGACATCTATTTTTTGACCGGCTTATCGAGGCGGGGTGCCCCTATCTCATTATCAGGTTCGGCCCGTGGGGGTGAATCTGTGAGAGATTACATTCGCAGGTATTGCAGAGAGGGATCTCAATTGAGTAAGGACGGCAAGATCATTATCCGAGATGTCACTGACAGGTCCCTAAGGACCATTCTGTTCACTTTTGCTAGACTGGCTGGTAGTGCGGCACTTCACGTGGCCAACAGGTCTTATATGCAGTACGCCTTGGAATGCCTTGAACCAAAGGTGTTCAACTGGTGTGATGCAGTACTCTCTGTGATGAAAGAACAACTGACCAAGGTGAAAAATGGAAGATTGAAGAACTTTGGATATGGTTCTATCTTGACAGCTTTCGCCTTGGAAAAGATCCCGCTGATGCAGCCGTAGTATGTTTCACTTGGTTTACCTCCACCGACTGAGCCACAGATGTAGAGATGGGTCGACCTTATGGCCAGACATGCTGGTCAGTCCCAGGTTTCCTTTTCTGATACCTTTTTCGAGTGGTTCAACCATCAGGAGATGGTTTTTTCCGAGTATCCGTATGCTGGTATGGATTTCCGGGGTGATACAGATTTGGTACTGCCTGATGGTGAGCAGTGGGGTGCCATTGGTAAATTCTCTTGACCATATCTCTGTTTATTGTTTCTCTTTATAATGTTCTTGTGCTTTCTTCTATCATGACTAATCAAAACTCATGTGCTCATGTAGATGTCGGACCAGTTCAACTAGTAGTATGCCTGAGAGTGCCAGCCGCCGCTCCAGCAGGAGAGGGTGCGGGAAGGGCTATCCTTCGCGACCTTGATGTGGTCGAGACTCTTTCAACATTGCAGGATCAGGTCGAAGGCCTTACTCTTGGTATTCCAGACGTGAGGACCGACGAGCTGCCCCTGAGGCTGCAACGACATACTACTGGTGTGCCGAGTCGGTGGACTAGGCTTTTACGCATGATTGCATAGGAGGTGACTTGTTATCACTAGCATCATTAGACTAGGGTGCCCCCTATCATTTTGAGTTTTGGGTCATTTGACCAATTTTTTCTTGGTTACAGAACATTATGTGTAAACCATAAACAATTATATATATATTTTTGATTTTCAGAGTTTTATTTTTGTTAAGTTATATGATCCTGATGCAAATACTGATGAAATGCTTCTTTTTATAAATGTTGCAAATGTCTATCTAACACATAATTTGCCAATGAGTCCGTTAACGTGTTTAAGTTTCTGGAAATATGCTGATATTGAATAAAATCAAATTGTCTTTCCAAAATCTTGACCCTTAGGAACATGCGATAGATAACTGGATTTCGGACGGAGTAGATACCAGTGAGTTGTAGTATGATGAGCTATGAGTCTAGCATGACGACAAGTTGGCTTATGCCATGTGTGATGACATCAGAGAGAAGTTCTATCAACGCGCTATATTCAGCGATGTTATTTATTGACCGACCAATACATACCCCTCTGAAACTTACTAGCTCGCCGCTTGGATAAAAAATGGCCCAGGCTGCAGAAGATAGACTTCGCGAACTACGACTCGCTCCGTCGGCATATCCAACAAAAGATTCCAATAGGTTTGACATCTGCGACAAATGTAAAAAGTGGATTACTTGACCAAAACAATTACTCGTATCGAAAACAAAAATGTAACAAAAGCATATGGGTTACCACATTGAATCATGCATAGTAATGCTTAAGGTACAACCACTACGGGGTTGCGCCAGTGGAATCCCGTCATATTCCATTAACTCGCAGGCTCCTTTTGCTAACACTCACTTAAAAATATAGGGGCCCATCCATAAAGACTTGAACTTACCTGCTCCGAATTTATCGGATTCTTGGTCATAAAGTAAGACCAAGTCACCTTCTGAGAAGACACGGGGTTTGACATTCTTGTCGAACTGCGCCTTGACCCGTTTCTTATGGGATTTGTTAGCCAAAGTGGCATCACGATAGGTTTCATCCAATTGGATTAGTTCCAAGAAACGAGCCTCCTCTTCTGAAGTTCTGGGGAGAAGGTCGATTGCGAGTTTGAGGGACAAGATTTCACACTGAACTGGTAAGATTGCTTCTAGGCCATACACCAGTTGAAAAGGTGTAAACCCGGTTGCATTTCTTACTGATGTTTGGTACGCCCACAAGGCTGAGTACATGATCAGGTGCCAACTCCTTTTGTGGACCCCAATCATTCTTTGCAGTATCCGCTTTAGGACTTTGTTGATTGCTTCAACTTGTCCATTGGCCTGCTGGTAATATGGAGTAGAGCTATCGTGGGACAACCCTAATTTGGCAGCCAATTCAACCATCATGTGATTGGGAAAATTCGATCCATGATCTGTGACTATAGCCTGTGAAACGCCGAATCTGGCGACTACATGATTGAAAAAGAAAAGGGCAGCTGTTTCACCAGTGTTATCTAATGTAGGCATCGCCTCGGCCCATTTGCTAAAATAGTCTACAGCGACTATGATATACTCATGCCCACCGGTCGAGGTGGGGTTACATGTCATGAAATCAATGCCCCATTTGGCGAATGGCCCAACAGCAACTATCGGTTGCAGAGGTGCGGGTGGTTTTCTGGTTTTGCTATCGAAAATTTGACATGCATGGCAACTTTTGATTGTGGTTATGCAATATTTGAACATTGTTGGCCATAAGTATCCTGCTCGTAATTTTTTTTGTGCTGTAGCATAACCAGATTGATGCCCCCCACACGCGCCTGAATGGCAATTATTCAGGACTTTTTCGGCCTCCTCGTGGGTGAGGCACCTCCTTAGAACTGTATCGACACCACGACGGTAAAGTGTATCACCGATGATCATGTAGTCTTTTGATTGGTATCGAATACGTTTTTGTTTCGAGAGAGAGGTATTAGACCTATATTTTTGGGTTTGGAGATAGATGATTATATCTCCATACCACGTATTACTTGAAGATATCAGAAAGAAAGATTCATCCACAATGGTTTCTTCGGATGTTTCATCGTTGGACGATGATGGGAGATCACATAGTAATTCCACGAAAACTAGGGATTTATTTGATTTGGATTTTACGAATTCTAGATTAAACTCTTGGAGAATTGCTATCAATTTTGAATATTTGCCCCCAGCAACTGTCGCGACAATATATAAGTCATGGGGTTGCAATCTGACAAAATGGTAGTTTTTCAAAAGAGGACATAGTGTCGAAATCTCTGTATCACTTGAACAGCTGTGAGAGCCAGCTTTTCAACATAGGAATATTTTCTTTCTGTATCATTTAAGTTCCTACTCAAATAATATATAGGATGTTCAATTCCATTGTCTTCTTGAACTAAAACCATTGCGATGGTTGTATCTGCTGCAGCTAGATACAGGTTAAAGTCTTTTTGATAATCAAGAGCGTACATTAATGATGCTTTTATTAGGGATTCTTTTAAAGCATCAAAGGAAGCTTGTGTGACCTGATCCCAGATGAAGGGTACTTCCTTTTTCAATAGACGTGTATAACCTTTAGCAAGTTCGGCATAATTCGGAATGAACCTCCTCAGAAAGTTTGCTTTCCCTTGGAGTTTCTGAATCTGAAGCAAATTTGAAGGTGGAGGCAAATTTATGATTGCCTGAACCTTACATGGGTCGAGATGAATCCCGTCCTTTGAGACTACAAAGCCAAGAAAACGACCAGAACTGACACAGAACACACATTTGTGTGGATTGAGTCGTATCTTGTAGTGTCGGCAACATAGAAATATCGCTCTCAAATGCTGCGGATGATCGGTCCGCTTTCGCGAATGAGCCGGAAGGTCGTCGAGATATGGTTGAATGATGTTTTTGATGTCATGGAAGGCATAATTCATTGCCCTCTGAAATGTTGCCCCTGCGTTCTTTAAACCAAAGGGTAATTTGCGATATGCAAATGTGCCCCACGGACAAATAAATGCAGTCTTTGACTGGTCCTGTGGGCGGATATTTATTTGATTATACCCAGAGAATACATCCATAAATGAAAATATTTCACATCCGGCGCATTCATCAATTATCTGGTCGATAAAGGGTGTAGGGTAGTTGTCTTTTGGACAAGCTTGGTTTACATCCATATAATCGACGCACACTCTAATTGTTCCTTGTTTTTTCATTATAGGAACAATGTTCGATACCCAATCGGTTAGAGGAACCGGGTAAATAAAACCAGCATGGAGAAGTTTCTCAACTTCTGCCTTGATAGCAATGGCTTTCTTGGGGTGCACCTGTCATAGCCATTGTCGTACTAGTTTGACATCTGGATACATCTTGATTTCATGTTCAACTATACTCGAGTCAATGCCTGGCATTTCATCGTATGACCAAGCAAAGACATCTCTGAATTCGCGAAAAAGAGCGTTATATATTTCCAGTTCTAAAGGAGAACAACATTTGCCAACATAAATATTCTCTACAACATCCGTTTTGGTCGAGATATTTATGGCGATAGACTCTTCAATATTGGACAAGTTTCGCTCGGAATCCACCGTGTTTACCGTGTTTGATAGGAAATAAAAAACTGAAGGATGATGAAGGTCATCAGGAGTATCTTCTTGACAATCCGGAATATGGGAACGATGGTGGTAATCTTCCCATGGCGCCCCTTCAACTATCATTGACTGAATAATTCCTTCGTCGGTGTGATGCACTTGCGACCAAGGATCTGAAGGGTGCCATATTCCTTAGACCTATCTATCCAAACGCTTGATGAGTGTTGATTCGGGTCTACCTCCCATGCCGAAAACATTGATTGCTACAATATTTCTATTGGGCTTGGAGGCAATACCTGGGGATGATCCATGTTAATATCGTTTTCTAAGATCTTTTGAATCGAAGATATCATATTGCAGGTTCCTACGATCGCTACTTCCGCCAGATTTATTGGAGGCGGGAGGGAAAAAGTCCCCATTAATATAGGGTCTTTTAGTAGGCCTACTCCGATATTTTGAAGCAAATGGGGGCTTCCATGGATCATCGGAATGATTCCCGTAACTTGGGAACTATTGGGGAGGAATGTTTGTTGGTCAACGATTGTAATTCCTCCTTGAAAAGGAAATGCAATCTTCCTAAAGTAGGTTGACACAACCGCAACCATAGCATATATCCATGGTCTTCCCAGTAGGATGTTGTAATCGAGGTTTCTGTCGATTACTTTGACATCTATTTCTACTGTTTTCCCCCTAGTTCAACTTGCAAGTTACTTAGAATACCATATGGGGTATATGTTCGTCCGTCATATGCTTTTAATATCGTCGAAGATCGTGACAAGGTTGGAGATCCTAAAGTTTTCCAGCAACTCATCGACATAATACATGTAGATGCCCCCTCATCAATAATTGTTCGATGAAAGGTTTTGTTGAGGGCTTTCACCTGAATGAGGAAATCTAGTTGAGCTGGTAATTGAGGATCATATCCTTTGTGATTAAAGGACACAAGATTAGAATCCTTTGGGTCTATCCCACCTATAGCTGATAATAAAGCCTGCTTTTGGGATGGGAAATTTTGTAGTACTTCAAGTGTCGACATAAAGGATGGCGATTGGGCCAGATCTTCCACTATATTATAATGTTGTGCTGCTATGGCACGAGGATTAAATGTCGACTTGTGTACTACTCCCTTTGGCGGCTTTATTGTTAGCTCTGGAATGATGGGTGGCGCAACTTCTGTCGAAGTTGTTGTCGAACTACTAGGTTGATCCTTATCCTTGTTGTTCGACAGCTGTGGATTCCCGTAATCTTTATTCCTATTCGATATCAAAGCATCATTTTGCTGTTTCGAAACCGACAACATTAGCACTTGGGATAGGGAAGCATTTTCACTAGAAACCAGATTTGTTCCTGGATTTGGAAACGGATCAGTCAATACCATCGAGGTTTTTGAATTCTTGAAGAATCTTTTAAGCTCAGCTTTATATGGACAATCTCTTGTCCCATGATCCTCATCACATATTAAGCATGGAATTTTTGGTTTCCTATCTCCAGAAGGGTTTGCAAAAGAATTTTTAGGTGATGATTCCTCCTGTTTCTTCTTCTTCCCTTTGCTTTTCTTCTTGCCTCCTGGTTGCTTGGTTTCTTTGCCTTTATCAGTCAAGATGACATTTACTTCCGAGGCGAGAAGTTCTTCTTTTTCATTTTGACTGGAAATCTTACGGGCCTTTTTAGATGTAGCCTTTTTCGACTTCATGTATGTCGTACCAATCGTGCCATCACCGGCATGAGAGTCATGGTTCGATTTAGGAGGAGGAGGGACGGAAAATTCCGGTTTGGGAGTGTCAGGGATTTTATCGTAGAGCATGCCAGACTGAGTATAAATCAAGTCTAAATATTGCACACGAGCAATAACTTGCTCTTTAGTGACGACTCCTCCTTTTGACACATCTTCTGTAATGGAAGGTAATAATGACTTAATAAACCATTTAGCTAAAAGCTCATCAGGAAAATACATTTTTACCATTCTACGATGACGTCGCCACTCATGAATATGATCGGATATGTGAGTGGCCGTTGTTTGCTTGAAAGTGGTAAAGAGTTCTGTTCCCGTTTCGTACCTTATTGGTAACTGAAAATGGGTTAAAAAGGTTGTGGCTAGGGCACTGAAGTTGTCAAACGAAGCTCTGGGTAATTCGATATACCACTTTGTTGCCAGACCAGTTAACGTCCCCTGAAAAAGGCGAAGCCTAATCGAATCATCGTTTAGGGTGTTTGATGAACACCACAGATGAAATATCATCACATGATTCGATGGGTCTTCACCCGGATTTCCGTTAAATTTAGGAATATCTAACGGAAGTTTATGCGGAATCGCTGGCCACCAAGGGGTGTAAGCAATTGGATCGTTCGTTAGCCGATTTAGATCTGGTAACTCTAAAGCTGCCACGAAGGGTAACTGTTGATTCAGGTTTGGTGAAGCATACCTAGGATAAGACGGAATTGCCTGAGTAGTTGGTCTTTGCATACCAGCATAATGCATTTGATGTTGGTAACTTTGGTAAGGTTGATGGGCATAACCATTGTAGAATGGTTGATTTTTGACCATTTTGAATATACAGCTGCCCATTATTTGCAAAGATTTGTTGCTCAGATCCTTGGTATACTTGTTGGAATTGCGGTTGTTGGTATTGCACCAGCCATGGTTGTGAAGCCATGTGCTGTTGTCCAATACTGGCCGTTTGACCAAGATAAGGGTAATTGTACCCGTCTGGGCCTGTTTCATTCCACTAGTTGGCGATTGTGGTTGAGTCGCAGGGACAAGAGGCTGTTGCATTACAACCTGAGAAACCTGAGGTTGGCATACAACAGGTAACGCTTGTACTTGTGACACCGTCACAATAGCCGGCATAGTTGGTATATTTGACATAGGTAAACATTGTTGCATCGAATATACAACTCTTGGTTGTTGAGGCAGTATTGGCACCCAACCGCTAGATGTAATTCCAGCATAACCTGAATTTTGTTGTGAACTCTCGTATGGTTGTCCTCCCGGAGGAGACAATGAAAGGGTATATTGCCCCCCATATGGCGGTAATCCGGTACTCAAAGGAATTGTTTGTCCTTGAGAACCGGACTGCCCAAATTGACACCCTGAAGGATCAATTTGCTGAGACTCAACATAAGAGTTCTCGGATACTATTCCGGATGAACAAACAGGAACGGACCATACTGTCGAAATAGCCCCTGTGTGGGCCCCTTCTAGCGATTGAGAGCTAGTTGGGACAGATGGTATGCCTGCGAACATTGTTAGAGTGACAACAGGAAGTTCTGCCGTCGTTGTGTCGGATGACACAGTCCTGGATGTCGACGGTTGTTCAGACATTTCTAGTCTATCCAAAAGATTGCCTAGCGATTCTACAGGAGTTTTCGATGACGGTAGACTAATTTCTGATGAAGAAGGATATAGAGTGATCCTGACTCCAAATCGCGATGGAGTACTAGATGGAGGATCCTCCACAATCTCTTCTATAGCAATCAGACCAGGTGGAAGAGGTAGACCGTTAGGTCCGTAAAATATTTCTGGTGCCAAAGAAGGTATAGAATCTGCAACGACAGATGTTTGGGGAATAACACCTTTCGAATCAGCTGTAGATGGAGCTGGTCCAGTAATACAAGTGTTTACCTTCACACTAGGATCAGTTCTACTGTCCTTTGGTGGCTGCTGAACTTCTTCTGTAAAGGCAGGGATACCAGAAATGTTTGGAGTAACCGGAGTCTCCGAAGGTGTCGAAACACTTGTTCTAACTTTACTAGGGGATTTAAATTGGTTAAACCAGTTCGCTTTGTGCGTAACAATTTCGATTCTAGAGTCAAATACGGTTGACTTGTAAGCCTCCGCGAATGACAGGGTTTCAATTGACTTTCTTCCACAATTGCGAATTGCTCGATCAACTAAAAATAAAGGGGAAATATGTTTCCGGATTAAATGAATTTTAGACGCTTTGACACAACTTGTTTTTTCAATTTTTAAGAGTCGAGAAAAAACAAAAGATGACTGTAGTCGCCTTCGATTTTTAATGAGCCTGAAGTGACAAGTGCTCAGATGGACCTTTTCCTTTAAGGAGTCTGAAAAGGAACAAAAGAGACTGCTCTAGAAATCTAGACAGAGGGATTACCAAACCAATCGCAAAACTGCAGAATACTTTTTACGGTACGGCAGTCAATATTCTCTAATGTTGTGTTCAGTGCATTGCGATCGATAGGGCGGCAGACACGTCTTCCTATGGATAAAGGATAAAGCCTATTGTGGTCTCCCAATATATACTTGACGGTACGTGGGAGCACAAGTCCGTACTGGCACTTATCGTCTCAAAGTGGAGGAATCATCCAACCAACAATGAAAACAACAGTTACCAGGCTTTACGACGTCGGAATACGTCTCTAGCCTAGGCTTCTATATGTTGTGCGTTAGGTTACAAAGCATTTTTAGATTCATTAAATTTATTTTACAGTTGATCTTGCTTAAGAAATTTTCCTTTCAGGTTCACCGCGTGATGTAGATGTACAATTCCTAAAATGCAGTCTAAGATGATAAACAATCATTTAATCTTCTTTTTGCAATGAAAATCCTAGCTACTAAGGAAAGAGAGATGATGTTCTTTCAACATAGAGCAGAGAGCACACACTATATGCATTGTCCTAAATCAAACCAACAATTGTCTAAATGCAAATGCACATGCATGTATTTGTTTTTTAGCCTTCTTAATGTGTGAATGATAAAAAGAAAGCTAAGTGCAAATCTGAATTATTTTCCAAAGCGACATTACTAGCAAGTTTCTTTTCAAGACAAAATGAGGATAATGACGACACTTTGCGATTTTGAATTGAAAACTTGCTTTCGACACTTGAAAAACTACTAATTAAAATCAAATACAAGAGTAACAGTGTAATTGACTATCAAGAAAAATCGGATTCTATTCTATGACTGAAAACGACACTTTCAAATCAAGAAACGACAATTCAATTACGCTACTTCTTTGTAAAAGAGAACTGAAAATGGCTCAAAATACATAAAACATTTACAGTCCTTTGCACAATGGAGGCGGAATAATGGCAAGGAAGGGGGTTTCAACAGAGGTATACTGACTATAGGCAGCAAAACTCCTGAATAGAGCTGAAAATAGTGAACATAGAAACCAAAATCTAAGAGCAGAAAAGGCCTTGTTTGATCAGCGCACCTGTAACACAGGGAAAAAGAGATGCAGTGCACCTACTACACTCGGGAAGTGAGATGCATCCAGAATCCAAAGAAGAGACAGTGCGCTGGACTAGGGACAAGACTTAAACTGGGTTCCGGGTCATAGTTTGCAGCTCAATTCAGGGATTTAGGCCGAGCAAGTGGTAATCAGTAAATCAATCACAGGGGTAGATCTAAGGAGGTTACTAGAGCCACCACAAGGGCAATTAGAGAGCTTGTAAATCGATTGTTCAGTTCATAAACAAAACCTGGAGATAGATTGAAGCAGCATTGATCTACTTTGCACTTGCATAGCAAATGCAGTTCGAAGGCTAGATGGCTTGACTTCAGGCTTCGTCTATAAGTTTATAAAGCAAACAAATGTAGACAAACAAACAATCTATTCGCTCCCTAGCGGAGTCGCCATTTTGTTATCGGGAAATCTAGTGTCTATGCAGAGCTACTAGTCCCACTAAGGCTGGTAGCTACCTTAGAAACAAACAAACTAAAACTACTTTCGTTTTCCTTTATGAGAAATAGATAAGAAGGGAATAAAGGAGACCAACCTCTGTCTTGCGCTTGGTTCCTTGCTTGATTCCTCTCCCTTCTGATAGATCTTTGCCACTCGCTTCGTCATCTACCCAGCTTCAAATAGCACCTGTAGAATCAAAGCAGCATAACACTATCCAAGAACATAGATCTATTATCATAAACAACATAGGACCAGATATATATTGACCACACAAATGCATATATCATCAACCATACAAGAATGTGGAGGAAAACTTGAATATCTTTATTAATAATCAAGAATAGAAAAGAGGATTACAACCAATTGTTCTGACCCAACATCATCCTCTCAGCAAGAAAGCCCTTCTTCACCTCATGAAAAGCTTATATCACCCAACACTATGATGTTGCACCAAGAAACCAAAAACACTTCCTTACAAGATACAAAATTCCAGCCTCCGGATCTCTGGGATGAGGGATCCATATATAGATGTTTGCAAGGGGGGTGAGTCAGCTTTTGAGATTTGATTAGTGTCCTCTCTCTGATAGTTCTTGATTCCACTTAGAGATTGATGATCTCTTACTCATCCCTGGGCGAATTCAGAGAGGCAAGTGTCACAGGAGAAGTTTCTAGAAGATTCCATGATCCTCCACCTTACAGATTGACCCTGCCATTTGTCCACTCTCGCCCATCGCACCCCATAGAAGGGCTTTTCAAGATGCATCACACATTCCGTGTGTATTTAGGTGGGATGCAGCGCACTTTGACCATGGAGCAGGTGAGATGGTCCAGTTTTGACCAGTTCTGAGCATTTTTTCATGGAGAACTTCTGGGAGAAGATGTAATCAGTTGACCTTGTTCTTTTAGAGGTTGGAACAACACTTTTAGAGACTTAAGATCCCTTGGTTTATGGACATTTATGATTGGGGTTGCAGTGCCCAAAAATGTCTATAACATATATTAGATTCAATATTGACCTCCTATAAAGTGAAAAAAGGTGTGTAGTTTTTTTTTTTTAAATTTTGCATACTTTTGGTTTGAAAAATTAGTTTGAAGGAATTCAAAGGGCATAGTGAAGAATAATTATCATTAATTGATGCCCCTAAGAAAGAAAATGGAAACACCTGGTAAGCGACCTAAAATCTCTAGCTTGAGTCATGAAGAAGAAGAAGAAATGCAACATGATATTTCAAAATTACGAGACCAAGTGCAACAAATTTCACTCTCACAAAAAGTAACAGAAGATAAGATGGATGGTTTAAAGAAAGGCATGGAAGATAAGATGGATGGTTTAAAGAAAGGCGTGGAAGCTAAGATGGATGGTTTAAACAAAGGCGTGGAAGCTAAGATGGATGGTATGAAAGACAAAATTTCATATTTGAAGAAGGACATGGAAGGTTTGACAAAGTTGCTACAACAAAGGCTTCCTAATGGTGAAAAGGTAATAGAGAAAACTCATGATGAGAACAAAATAAATGTTAATCATGATTTCATAGACTCTAACATTAGATTGAAGACCCACCATGTTCTAAAGATCGATATAAGGAATTTTGATGGCAAGGATCCCGTAACATGGATACTACAGATGGAGCAATATTTCGATCTCCATAATGTGCAAAACACACAAAAGGTACATATTGCAACTTTATATGTGGAACCAAATCAGTTTGTATGGTATCGATGGCTTTTCTCTTGTAAACAAATTGTCACTTGTGCAATTTTTACGGAAGAAATGATAGAACATTATGAGGATACAAAAAGAAACACTTTTTAAAGCCAATTGACAATTCTCAAACAAAAGGGTTCAATGATGGAGCACATTGAGGACTTCCAAAAATTGAATATAAGGGTAAAAGATGTTCCAAAGGAGCATAGGATTGATGTTATCATAGGGACTTTAAAAGATAACATCCAACATGAGGTTCACCTTTGGGAACCTGATTCATTGGAGAAGGCATTCAGGTTGGCAAGTAAAATGGAAAGCAAAATTATGGCAACAAGGAAGCCTACCACTCACAACTATAAAGGTGAAAGTTTTGTTTCCCCTAGCCTTCCACAACCTACAAGGTTGACACCACAACAATTGGAAGAAAAAAGAGCAAATGGTCTTTGTTACAGTTGTGATAGAAAATACACTAAAGGTCATAAGTGTGCTGAGAAGAAATTATTTTACATAGATTGTGAAGAGGAGGAAGAAAAGGAACAAGAAATGTTAAAAGAAAAGGATATACACCAGGAAAAAACCCTAGAGAAAGAAGAAATGAATCCGACCATACCTTGTAATGCATTGGCTAGAATTACCACTCCTCAAACTATCTAGATAGAAGGATATATCAAGAAGAAAAAGGTAATAATGTTGATTGATTCGGGAAGTGCCCATAATTTTTGTTGGGCATGGAATCCCCCCCCGACATGTTTTGGGGCTTAAAGCCTGAGTTTTGAGTTGGTATTATTGTAAAAACTCAACGAATTGCGGGGGCGAAGCACAAATTGTATGTTAGAGTCATAGGATTGTCTACCCTAAGTTTTGAATGTAGTGTCAATTATATAAATAGAGCGAGGCTCTAAGTCGTAAAGGGAGAATAGATTAATGGAGTGAACGGATGGAGTCTAGAATATAGCGAGCATAAAGGAAGAGTCTAAGTACCTTGGGTCATAGTAGTAGGAAGAGACTCTGCAACTGAGTATGCAGAGGCCTAGTAGAGTCCGTAGCTGAGTGCGTAGGGCAGAGTGGAGTTTGTAACCAAGAAAGAAGAATTATAAAGAGAAGTTTTATATGAATTCCATGTATATGTTCTTGTGTTATTTCCCATTTGATATCATTTGCAATTATACTGTTTATTTACTACGCATAATTATATGAATGGCGAATATTGTTAAGTATAACTGAAAGCATATAGATAAGATAATTTGATAAACTAATATCGGGTTACTAGTAAGGATTTGGCTAATAACACTATTCGGGCCTCGAGTAGGGCTGTGCGAGGGTATCATTGCAGGCTGCAAGGTACTGATAAGTGCGCATAGCGACGTGCATGTAGGGTCAAATCGCGGACCACTTGGATACCATCAGAAATATCTAGGGTGCATAAACCTGGTTCTAGCACCCTCCCATACTACTTTGGGTGAGACCTCAGTCCGCGCTCCGCAGACTGTTGCTGAAAGGGCCAGTAGTACTGGGATTTGTTTAGCTAAATCACCTCTGAACCTGGGTCAGGCTCCAACAAGCCAATAAATGGTTCCGTTGCTGGGACCGAGATCTGCATAAGGGATGCCTGATGTCATGTCATTGGAATCCAACAAAGAAAGAAATTGAAGGGTGGTTGGATAAGAAGATTCACAAGTTCATGGTGTAGGAAAACAGGAATCCGTGAGTATCTAAGGAACAGTGGTTGGAGTGCTACTTATATATAGAAATCCACAAAATTTTCTTTGCATCCTTTCCCTCTGAGCTTTATGAATGGATCACGAAGCTAGGAGATAGTTAGGGAAGGTGTAGGCTCAACAAACCAATCGCGTGGACTCCGAAATTAGTGCGTAAACTAGAAGCGTCAGAAGATAAGATCGCATGAGCTGTGGACAATTGGCTCGATCGAATCATAGGGGGATTTATCACTGAGTTCACGGTAGACACGATAGTCAGCTACAATGAGGCGGAATGTCGCTTCCTCAAGGGATTGCGAGGTAAGTACATTAAATCTTTGAATACCTGGATTAAAATGCCACTGTATGAAAAGCGGGTTATGCAAATAAATTGATGTTTGGGGCTACGCGAAGTTGGAGGATCTATAGAAACGAAGTTAGCGTAGGGATAAAAAATAGCCCTTTGATTTCGCCTCGATGGGAAAGCAAGGAAGAGCTCACGAAGGTTTCTTCGAGAAGCGCGGTCAGTCTAATAAGGCAGCGAATTCTAAGCTTACCACCTCCACATACACCGCCACCAATCTCACCATATTCACCTCCATCTCCACCCAACCCACCTCCGCCACCTCCACAGTTCAATATGGTGAGCACGATTAAACTGCCGGTATTCAAAGGAGTAGGGAACGAAGATCCGGACCAATTTTGGTTCGTAGTAAGGGCGGTATGGGAAGCACAAGGAGCCGTGGATGACAATATAAAGAAGGCTAGGCTGGTAAGCGCGTTGCAGGATCGCGCACTAACGTGGTACATTAAGCATTCTAATGACCATCCAAACACAGGAATCACAGATATCCAGGTTGTGCTGAACAGGGAGTTTAGCAGGCCAAAATCAGAGACACAATCAATTATCGGGTTTAAGGAAATCGCGATGCTTCCGGGAGAGACCCCCTAGGATCTGGACTAGAGACTGAAGAGTATGATTTGCGAAGCCAACATGACCTTCACAGATGGACAACACCGCGCATGGTTTGTAGCATCACTAACACCACATTTAAGGATGGCGTTGTCACAACAAAAGCTATCCACCCAGGTTGAAGCTTTGGAGATTGCAATGAGATTACACGAGACCCCTATACAAGATCCTGGTGTGGGAGTCCAACAAATCCACATGCAACTGCAAAATTTGTGTCTGGAAATGCAGAGTTTGAAACAGGACAGGACACCTCGGCTTGAGGCCCACGAGGAGGTATGGTGCATAAAATGCAAAGGCCAGGGGCACGACAAGGACCACTGTCCAGTTTTCATGAATTACTTGGTGGGAGGAGGGCCGATGCCATTAAAACCTGAGGCATAAGCAAGACCGAGCACAGCGCCTACATTTTGGTGCGTGATTTTTCAAATAGGAGGAAAACATGCTATGGGTAATTGTCATCTATTGCAGAAGTATATGCAGACGTCCCAACAATTGTTTTGTAATTTCTGCAGGTTGGTAAGCTATGATGAGCGCACTTGCAGAAGTTACGAGCTGATAATGGATCAGACCCCTGCCTACAAGGTGCAGACCCAAACGCGAGCCCTCGATCCAAATGCAGGGATGGAGCGTGCTGGATTTTAGGGGCGCGGACAAGGTTGAGGTGGAATGGGACTAGGAAGGGGTCACTGACAACTAATTTGTTAAAATTGTGGAGGGCCAGGGCACTATGCCCGTGATTGTATGAATCGGATGAGAACATCATGTTTATAATGTACTCAGTTTGATCATGAGGCAGAAGACTACCCTACACTGATAGCGAGGCTGCGCGAGAAAGGGGTACTCCAGCCTCCCCCGACTTAGAATTTTCAAACGACAAGGTCTGAACCGCGGGAAGAGGACCCGAATGTAAACATAGTGCTTAGAAGTGGTATCACAATTGGAGATGACAAAGGTAAGCAGCTAGAAGAAAGTGCGTTGGGTTCGTAAGGCTCCTACAAAGAAACCTAAATTTGATTTGGAGCGAGTGAAGGAGACATTCATGGAAGCTAAGAAGAGCTTCATGGAGGCCTCCACTTCAGGTAGTAAGGAGCAACTAGAACCAGGGATGGATCCTTCAATGCTCACTACCTTTTTAGAGACATGCATGAAACTACTTCGTGACAGCAAGTCTGTAAAAGGACTACAGGAAATTATCACTAGGTGCGTGGGGTCAGGAGAACTGTGCGTAGTTTAGAAATTTGGAAAGCATGCGTTGCGAACAGGAAGGGAAATGAGATTGAATGCGCAAATTAGAGAGTACGAAATGGATAAGGTAATTCTGGATCTTGGATCATATGCGAATGTACTGCTGAAACAAACATGGGAACGCATGGGCAGACCCGCGCTACAATGGTCTCCTATTCAATTGCGAATGGTGAACCAATAGAAGATCTTACCCATGGGAAGATTGCAAGCAATAATGGTGGATATTGAAGTTGTGAGCACGTTGGCAGATTTCGAAGTAATAGAGATTGTAGATGATAGAAATCCCTATCCCATGCTACTGGGCATAAACTAGGCCACTGATATGAACAGAGTCATAAATATAAAGAAGCGCAAAATGATTTTTGAGAAAATGTCACTACGCGTAGTAGTACCACTAGATCCTGCAGAAGGAGCACGATACACTGAATCGGTGCGCGATGATGATAGTGATGACGATCTCAATTTTATTTATAAGATAACCATGCAAGACTAGGATTGGGTGAATCCAACAATAGATGGTAGGATTTTGTGGGAGTGTGAAAACTCTTGCACTTCGGATTCGAACAAAGAAATAGAATGATGGTAGAATCGACTGCACGAATTAACCACGCTCAATTGCAACATGATGGTAAGATCATTTCGTTGCTTGACAATGGAGATAAGGGATCTTACTAGGTATGACGGGTTGACAGCGGTGGATGGATTTCTGAAAAAATTTGAGATCGAAGTACTGGAATAGCAGCGTTTTGACGCTTTGAAATGGGCACTGCGCGCTACGCCTAGAAGATGTTGGGGAACACACCAACGGAGTTTCGAGGATTGGCACGAATGTAGAAGGGGGATGCTTATACAATTTTGAAAACCCCAGCTATGAATGACAGCCGATTACGAGGGACAAAACAGCATGCATGCTCACCTTTCCCGATGGATACAGACGTATGGCACGCAACCCGCACAAACACGCACCACTCCCAGAAGAGAAAACAGGAATAAAATGCAGTGGCAGGAAAGACGAAGTGCACCAAAGATTATCCACGAAGAAGCATTTTACCGGGTGTGCAAAGTGATGAACAGGGTCCACCAGGTGAGATGCACTGACTTGGACCTGCGCGTACCAGCAGTTCGATGGGCCTATAGGACCATGTGCAAAACCTTGACTGCAAGAACAATTCTAAGGCTACAGAATGAAGCAGGGATTGTAATCTCTGAGGAGCATGCAAAGATGAATCCGCATGTAATATCACCTATAGATCCGATAGTGCATGAAGCCCAGGACGAAGAAATCACATAGCTATGCGAAGCAGAACACATAAGACTTCAGGAAGCAATTTGGCAGGGAAACTTTAGACTTCGCGAACTTGAAAAGGACCGGGTACGACTAAGCAAGAAATGCATTTTAATGGATGCAGAGGTCAAGAGGCTAGAAAACGACATAAAAGGAGCATTCCTCGTCAATAAACCAAGGATGGCAAGGCAAGGTGCATACGATTATACTAACAAATTAGAGGACTATCATAGGGAATTGGTTAGTTTGCTACTGTGGTTGGGACCACATATCACCAAACGTAGTAACCAGGGAAGCACATTACAAATAGTAGAGCGCACGGTGCCGATCGCCACAATAATTGATGAGGATTTTCCGTGGACTATGCTGGAGGGCAGATGGAGCCTCGCACAGGTGGTGTGACAACCTGACTAGCTATAGGAAGAACTGTCTTAGTGCTCCAAGTAGATGAAAGGGAGCACAGGACTACAAATTATTTTGCCTAGGAGCTCCGCGCTCTGAGAGGTGCGTGCAGGAACAAAATGTCATAGGGTTTGCGGCTGTGCATGGAGGGCTAAGCTGCCACATGGGTTGTGTTATCACTGAAAATTTGATTGCCAAAATAACTCACACTAGCTTGAGGACAAAGTGTTTTGTAGCACATAAATCCTTTTGGCAGTTTCGCAGCGCAGCTTGTTTTAGGTGATTTCGTAGCGCATAATTCATATTTTGCACTGGCTGCGCTACGAAATTGGGGATTTGTTCGGATCTATAGTTATTCTTTCCCAGCTGTCATGTTTATCAAAATCCATTGGGTTTGCATCAACAGTTGTCAGTTTGTAAGGTTTTTTAGTACCCCAGCAGATGGTGTTTCATTGGGTTTATCTGGAGCACTCTTTCCTTGGAAGAAGCCTTCTGTGGTAATCAGTGGATAAACAAGGGATCAGACTGTGGATATCACATCATTTATTTTGGCACTGTTGCAAGTGCAAGGGGAACAGACCATTGTTTTCACATCTTCTGTTGTTTCTACCCAGAGGTTATGTACTTTATTGAACTGTTTCGAAGGGCCGGTCTTAAGGATGATTGAGTATTCAAGCCTACAACATCAATATTCATGAAGTAAATTGTTGGATGCATTTAGAGCAGGAGATGTTGAAGTGCTAGTTGCTTCTGATGCAATTCCGGTAGATGTAGCAAAGCTAGATCAAGACATTTGCAAAATTGTTGATAACTGCTTCACAAGAGCAAGACTTCATGTTGAAAGATTGATTTTTATAGAGTCATCATATTTGTCATTTGAACTTCTCAATCTTGAAAACGATCCAGCTTGCTTTTCTTCATGGAAGGGCCAGCCTATTGATTCCAGTCAAAGAAAATGGTTTTTGCGGGCAACACACTTGGGTTTATTTCTAGAGACGGGAAGCCTTGATGATTTAGCCCAGAGTAAAGCCCAGGCTTGTGGAATTGTGTTGAATTGCATGAACCTGGCATAGAAGGAGCAATGGTGATGGGGATGGTAATCCATTGATTACAGGACCACCTTCAGGTGGTGTGGTTCAAAATGAGAGATCTCCATACTGGTACACTGGCTACAACTGCTGTAGGTGATGTTTGTTACAGGCATACTTCTCTGTTTTAAGCAGTTAGCTTCCAGGAGGTATTTAGCGCGGCTAAAAGAATATTTTCGAAAACGGAAAGAGGTTTTTATTACTAACATACTGAACTAGAAAAACCTCTTTCATTTTCTTCAGATTGATTATGAGCTGGGAGAATCGAGTGACTAAAGTTGCGCTACGAAACTGCTGTAGGTGCAGTTTTTTAATTTCCTGTGTTACACCTCTTTTTCAAAGACAGATTCTGGGCAGCTGGAGAAGTGTTTTAAAAAACCAAAAGAGGCTTTTGTTAAAAACGGATTGGTTTACAGAAACCTCCTTTAGTTTTGCCAAATACATTTTCTGTGAGAAGATATGAGCTCTGTCCCGAGACCCATTTTTCAGGCAGAACAACAGTTTCGTAGCAGCTGGAGCTAAATAATTCAATCTCAAACTAGAATTGAAAACAAAAGATTCAGTGTCTGATGCATATTTGTGGACAGTACCAGCCCTTAAGCAAGCAAAGATCATGAGAAAGCTGAACACAAGCCTAAGAGCAGAAAACAAGGCTTTGAAGAAAGAGGTTAGTAGTTTGAAGAAGAAGCTAGGTAAACTAGCTCATTGATCCAAGGAGAAAGTTGCTTTTTAAGTTTTGGTAAATTTTGATTTCCATCATTTTGTAACCTTTTTGGATCCCTAACACCTGTACAAAGTAGCTGAAGAAATCATGAAGTTAAGTCAACAGTGCTTTAAGATTCATATGTTCTGTTTTGATTATCTACAGCAGTTTCGTAGCGCGCTACGAAACTGCTGTAGATGACTGTTTTATGAGAAAAAATGAAATTGATGCTGAGGTCAGCAAATCTTGAAAAGGATGACTCGAGGCTAGTAAGGAGACTATATAAAGCTATCCGGGTATTCAAAGGGTGACAGGTGTGAGTGTTGAAGAAAAAGGTGAAACTTTTTGTTTTTTGCTAAAAGTCTTCCTAAAGTTACTTTATGACCGAATTGTTAGGGTTCTGGTAGGGTTACCGAAATTTTGGGTGGTACACCTGTTCAGTTCACAAAGCGTCCAGATCATGAGGCATATTGGATTATGCGTGGTTATTAAAGGTATTAAATGGCTTGGAGCATAGTCTTTTAGTACATGAAGACTAATGGAAGGCAGGAACCGTGAAAACAGGGCACATATCCTCATCAACTAATGAGTCATCCACACAGCAAGTATCCGAAGCTGCTCGTTCAGTGAATGTTTCTCCAGCATGTCTTGGCCACTACAGAAATGGTACAGGTGTCAAAGTTCAAGAAAGCATCAATGCACACGAGGAGATAGAATTAGAGTTTCAATAGGAATGGGACTCTATGTATTCACAGCGCAATACCTTTGTATTTAATAAGTTTGTTTAGATATAGATAAGGCAATTAATGATAGGATTTCGAGCTCCCCTCATGCTGGAGGAGGAGTCTCAAGTAGTAGTAGTTTTGTTTTCCTATATATAGGAAAAACTCTGATGTAAAAAAGGTTGGGAGATTTATAAAAAAACAGAGTTTTCATATTGGCTTTTGTAAAAAAGGACTTTGACAGTAATACAAGCAGTACTTTTTCTTCCCAAGATTCATCATGTGTTAAAATGCTCAGAGTATATGTAGTTTGGTCTTTATTCTTCTTGTTTTACAGCTCACTAAATATGCAATCACTCTGAATTCACCTAGTGCTCAGACTTCCTGTGTATGTTTATGAGTTGAGTTCTTCTTGAGAAATGTTCTGAGGATTTAGACATAGTATGCCTTGGCTTCCATGAATGAGTAATTGATTATTTACTGCAGAAGTGTTTGACTCCATGAGCCCAATGGAAGAGGTCTTATTTTGTTGTTCCAACCAGCTTATTTTCAACATACTATTTTAAGAGTTAGCCATCTTTTCTTGCCCTTAATTTATATCAAGAAGAAACATTTGTTAGAGAGCCCTCTCTGACTAAGGAGGATAAGCCTTAGTCTAAAGCCTGGTTTGAAATAGTTTCATGAAATTTTGCTAGGTAGCAGCCCTTAGTACATGATTTTGTGATAACAGGTTGGTTGGGAAGTGACCATTGGTGTCACTATTCATGACGGGATGTCCGATTTGAGGCCAAATGGAGAGGGTGGCAGGCATTTAAGACAAGAGTTATGGACAAGATTTGGGAAAATCTGCCGCCAAGGAAGCATTGATGGCTCGGAATTGGGGGGAATGGTCGAATTTGAATTCAAAAGGCACTATAAAACTCAAAGGGGTAGCCAGCATACAACACTTGGTAATTTGAGATTTGAGTGGTTGAACAGAGCACAGAGTGTTGAGAGCCGAGAGATAATAGAGCCTATAAGTTCGCGAAAGATCGCGTACAACGTAGAAATGATGATGGCAACTAAGGATGGGTTGGGCATTGAAGAAGGAATCGTTGGTGAGGTTGCGTAGACCCCTATGGTACAGGATGTTCCCGAAGGCACTGGGTTGTGATAGAAATCCCTAAATCACCTCGGACGTCGAGACCGAAGAAAGATAAGCAGGAAATGGGACCAGTACTGTTATAGACATTTTTGTGCCTTACAGCATAAGCATGAAATGTCCATAATCTAAGGGATCCAAAGTCCCTAAACATGTTGTTCCTACCCCTAGAGGAACAAGGCTAACAAACCACAGCAATTCACAGAAGTTCTCCACCAGAAACTGCTAAAAAACAAGTCAATTCAGGATCAATTCAGAGGCTCCACTAGCTGTCTGCGCTGAAATGCAGAGATTACACTGGCTAGGTGCACTGCAACGCAGGTAGAAGCACTACCAGGGTGCGCTGAGCAGGAAATGACAAATGGCAAGTTCATTCAACGAGGTGGAAAGACCCTGGAAGCTTCCAGAATCTTCTCCAATGACACTTGCCTGAATGAATTCGACTAGTGATGAGTAAGAGGCTCTTAGTCTCCAAGTGGAAGCAAGAACTGACAGAGGGAGAGGACACTAGTCAGATCTCAAGCTGACTCATCCTCTCTCCAAACATCTATATATGGATCTCTCCTCCATGAGATCCAGGAGGCTGGAATTTTGTTATTGCAAAGAATTGTTGTTGGTTTGAGATTGGAATCATTGGGTGCTTAATGCTTTGAAGGAAGGTGAAGACAGGAATTTCATTTGCTAGGAAGGAGATGCTGGATTGGAACTCTTTTGGTTGTATCTCCTCCTGAACCTTGTTATTCATCAATAAAGCTATCTTGGTTTCTCCTATATACTGATGTATCTTTGATGTATGATTGCATTAGTATGTTTAGTTTATTTCTAATCCTGAACTAGTTATGAATATGAATCTATGTCTTTGTGTAGTGTTCCCTTTTTGTGACCTTGCAGGAACCTGTTGAAGCTAGGCGAGTGAGAAGGCAAGTAGCTGGGAACTCTCAAAGAGAAGAGAAACCGGATCGAGGGACAAACGGAAGACACCGGTTAGTCCAACCATCTCTCTTCATTCTTAATTCATAAAGGAAGAATACTAGAATAGTTGTTTCTGTTTGTTGCTAAGGCACTGTCACACCTTAGGTGGATAGGATCGTCCTGCATAGGCATTTTTCCCCACAAAAAGTACGCATGTCCCCAAGGAATCTGTGGCATAGTAAGTTATCAATGGAAGAAAAAGGAAAGGCAGTCACCATTGAAACAGATGAAGAGGAAGAAGACTTGCAGGCCTTGATTGCTGCTGCAGTGGAAGACATCCAAATGTTGTGCTTTACAGAAAAATTTCTCACATATGTCCCTCCACGAAAAGGGAAAACCAAAATACGGAAGGACCTGGATGCAACGAAGAGTGCAATCTAGACCCCGCTCCTCCCCAATGGAATTTTCTTTGAGGGCTTGCACCTAGGCTATGTGCCCACCATGAAATTTGAAGATTGGGACCTCACAGACAGCGAGAAGTTTCTGCACCTAGAAATAGTGAATCTGATGAAGTAGAATACGGAGGGGGCGGTGATAACATTAGAGCTGCGAAAATGGCTGCCCGATGTGGAAAAGGCTAGGTTGTTGCATTTGTTATGGATACCACATTCCACCATGTGCCCATCACCATTTTCGTCATCAGGTAGCTGCTCTACCTGGTGCATGATGGGTATTTATGGCTGGAGGAGCTTATTCCCATCATGACAGACCTCATCCACCGAATTTCTCGGCTTCCTTGTAAGGGAAAGGACCCCGCGACGATAGCTGGGAAAAGCAGCGATTTGGCTCTCGCAGAGGCCATGAAGGCAAAGTATAAGCTAGAGAAGAAAAAGAGGGGTTACACTATCACCAGTATTAAGGACAAAGGGGTGCGTGTAGCCACCCAACTCCTGGCTGGTAAAGTGATGAGAAAATGCCGCGCCGATGAGGTACCAGTGTTGGTGGTTGTGTTGGCTAAACAGTGTGCGGAGGGGGTCTAGTTCCACTGGGCCAAGTTCCTCTACGAGGAGTTTTTGATAAATTGTTGTGAGGCGCAGGAGCAAGGTAAGACCTTCCACTATGTGTGGTTGCTCTTATCCAGCTTTCTGGTAGCGGGAGAACTGCTGGAGGATAGTCAATTCCTGAACATTTATCAAGACTTACCAGAGGTCACGAAGTATGATTCGCTTTGGGCCAGCAAGGACACAAAACGGACTTGCGATACAAATATTTTCTGGGTGCTCATGGAGGCGAGCATTCGAATGTGGATCAATAGAAGGCCGCGCCTATCACCTACGGTGCACAATAGTTTGTAGAGTTTTACAGACTTCAAGGTTGATATGCACAAAATATACATTAAGGCGCGAAAGGATCCAGCGTAGCAGTGGACAAGGCTACCATTTATAGCCACTAATGAAGTGATCTTTACTGTGTTAGAGACATGGCCTCCCGAGTGGCATGCCCCAGATTTGGCAGAACTGGAGAAGGCAACAACATAGAAAAAGAAGAAGGATGATGCCAACTTGCGCGTCACCCAACTGGTCGAGAGAAGGAGGAACGAAAAAGCGACAACCGAGGTAAGGGCAGTTCGCAAAGCGGCACAAGAAGCGCAGAGTAGACGAAGGTTGTAGAAGTAGCAACAACAGTGCAGACAGCAGAGGCCACAACAGTATAGGCAGAGGAGGGCCAAGCAACGTCCTCAGGACATGAGGCAGAGAACACAGAAATCACAGAAGAGAGCGCAGACCATGAAATTTGAAGATTGGGACCTCGCAGACAGTGAGAAGTCTCTGCACTTAGAAAAGACGAATCTTATGAAGTAGAATATGGAGGGGGCAGTGATAACATTAGAGCTGTGAAAATGGCTGTGTGGTGTGGAAAAGGTCGGGTTGCTGCATTTTTTATAGATACCACATTTCCACCACGCGCTTATCACCATTTTCGTCATCAGGCAGCTGCTCTGCCTGGTGCATGATGGGTATTTGTGGCTGGAGGAGCTTATTCGCATCATGACAGACGTCATCCACCAAATTTCTCAGCTTCCATGTAAGGGAAAGGACCCCGCAACGATATCCGGGAAAAGCAGCGATTTGGCTCTCGTAGAAGCCATGAAGGCAAAGTATAAGCTAGAGAAGAAAAAGAAGGGTTACACTATCACCAGCATTAAGGACAAAGGGGTGCGTGTAGCCACCCAACTCCTGGCTGGTAAAGTGATGAGAAAATGTCACGCCGATGAGGTACCAGTGTCAGTGGTTATGTTGGCTGAACAATGTGCGGAGGGGGTCCAGTTCCATTGGGCCGAGTTCCTCCACGAGGAGTTTTTGATAAAATTTCGTGAGGCCCAGGAGCAGGGTAAGACCTTCCACTACACATGGTTTCTCTTATCCATCTTGTTGGTAGCGAGAGAACTGCTAGAGGATAGTCAGTTTTCGAACATTGACCGAGACTTACAAGAGGCCGTGAAGTACGCTTTGCTCTGGGCCACCAAGGACGCGAAATGGTTTCACGATACAAAGATTTTATGGGTTTTCATGGAGGTGAGCATCCGAATGTGGATCAATAGGAGGCTGTGCCTATCACCTACGGTGCACAATAGTCTACAAAGTTTTACAAACTTCAAGGCGGATATACACAACATATACATTAGGGCGCGAAAGGATCCGATGCAGCAGTGGACAAAGCTACCATTTATAGCCACTGACGATGCGATCTTTACTGTGTTAGAGACATGGCCTCCCAAGTGGCGCGCCGCAGATTTGGTGGAGCTGGAGAAGGCAGCAACACAGAAAAAGAAGGATGATGCCAAGCTGTGCGTCACCCAACTGGCCAAGAGAAGGAGGAATGAAAAAGCAGCAACCGAGGTAAGGGCAGTCCGCGAAGTGACATAGGAAGCCACGGAGCAGAAGAAGGTCGTAGAAGCAGCGAAGACAGCAGAGGCCACAATAGTACAGGCAGAGGAGGGCTAAGCAATGTCCTGAGGACATGAGGCAGAGGACACAAAAATTGCAGAAGAGAGCGCGGACCCAGGGACCGCATCTACACAACTCAAACAGCCGTGCATCGTAGAAAGATCGGGTCCAAGAAAGAAGGTCAAGGCCTCGAAGCTGGCCATCGACTCGATCACCTTAATTGAAGGTGATCTCCATGACATCGGCAAGATGGTCCACGATGTCACTAGTGAAGTGCTCCAAGAGTTTATGACGGAGCATCAGAGTGTGTTGGGGGCCCTCAGGGCGCAATTGCAGGAGTTAAAGGTGTGGCCCCCTCAGGAAGGTATCCTATTTACCGATGTCGTAGTGGGCACTTCAACAGCAGAGCAGATGTTGCGTGTGAGGATGGCCAACACAATATTTTTTCCAAAGGGAGCGTTAGTATCAGTAGATGCGATGGTCTGAATGACAGTTAGCATGATGAAGGGCCTTTGCCTTAATCTAGTTGCCCTTCCTCGGGAAACACTCTATTAGCTACAAGATGGAATAACGGCAGAGCTGCGCACTAGGGAGAACCGTGCGATCCAAGTTCTTAGTGAACAAAAGATCAATATTGAACAGCTCAGCTTGCAGCGCGATGAGTTGGTGTCGCAAAACCAAAGGTTGGTGCAGACGGTAGATGATGCTTGCCGACACGTCCCAGAGCTGGATATCACAGCAGATCTATCGGTAGAAGTGCGGATTCACAATTTGGCAAGTGGAGTCCGCGATGTAAGAGAAGAGGCAACAAAGGTTCAGCTGGAGCTGAACCTTTAGATTACCGAGCTACGATTGAAGGCACAACCTTCCACTCCCCCAGAGATCAGAGAACAGTGCGCCAACGCTATTACAGCAGGATTGGAAGAGATTGGAGGTGCAGTGTGCGAATGTACCAACATGTTGGAATAGGCACTTGAGGTCCTCACGATTTTGCAAGAGGACCCAAACATCCAACGGCTGGAGACCGAGGCACGCGAACTCCTGGAACCATATGACAACATCAGAGGGATTGCACAGATAATAGTCCTTACTCAACGACTTGCAAGGATGCAGCAAGCCAAGGTATTAAAGGAGCAGGTGGATGCAACACACCATAAGGAAGCAATTCTCAAAGCGCGTGTCTAGCCATGGATTGACGAAGCCTTCACAATCATGATAGATATTGAAGGAAAGCTCGCACAGATTTAGGGGATGCATGAATAGATGCAGCACAACATGCCATAAATAGAGGGTTCAGAAGGGAGAATGCAGCAGGTTTAGCAAGTAGCAGCTTAGTGCACTGCAGACATCCAGACTGTTCGGGACCAACTGGAGGGACTCCGCACCAAGATCGTTGTGCTGACCAAGTGGCTCGAGGGTGAGTCACGATGTTTGTGTTGGGGGCCTGTTGGGCATGGAATCCCACCACGAGATGTTGTCAGGCTTAAAGCTCTAGTTTTGAGTTGGTATTATTGTAAAAACTCCATGAATTACGGGCGCGGAATGCAAATTGTATGTTAGAGTCATAGGGCTGTCCACCCTAAGTTTTGAATGTAGTGTCAGCCTACCCATGGTCCGCGAACCATGGGATTGTATAAATAGAGCGAGGCTCTAAGTCGTAAAGGGAGAATAGATTAATGGAGTGAACGGATGGAGTCTAGAAGATAGCGAGCATAAAGTAAGAGTCTAAGTACCTTGGGTCGTAGTAGTAGGAAGAGGCTTTGTAGCTGAGTGCACAGAGGCCTAGTAGAGTCCGCAGCTGAGTGCACGGACCCGTGCAGCTGAGTACGCTGAGCGGAGTCGAGTCTGTAACCAAGGAAGAAGAATAATAAAGAGAAGTTTTATCTGAATTTCGTGTATCTGTTCTTGTGTTATTTCCTGTTTGATATCATTTGCAATTATACTATTTATTTACTGCGCATACTTATATGAATGGTGAATATTGTTAAGTATAATTGAAAGCATACAGATAAGCTAAGTTGATCAACTAATATCAAGTTACTAGTAAGGATTTTGGTAATAACACTGTTCGGGCACCGAGTAGGGCTGCGTGAGGGCAACATCGCAGGCTGCGAGGTACTGAGAAGTGTGCGTAGCAAGGTGCATGCAGGGTCAAACCGCGGACCACTTGGATACCATCAGACATCTCTAGGGTGCAGAAACTTGGTTCTAGCACCCTCCCATACTACTTCGGGTGAGACCTCTGTCTGCTCTCCACGGACTGTTGCCGAAAGGGCCAGTAGTACCAGGATTTTTTTGGATAAATCACCTCTAAACCTGGCTCAGGCCCCAACAAGCCAACAATTTTATTCATTGTAAGATAGCGAAGGAATTGAATTGCTTCCTATATCCAGCACCAGAGTGTCAAGTGATGGTGGCAAGTAGAGGAACCATAAATTACTCTGTAAAGTGCCATAATATCAAGCTATCCATGGTAGAATATGTATTGAATAGCCCAATGCTTTCCATTCCAATGGGTGGTGCTGATGTTGTACTATGAGTCCAATGGCTACAATCCTTGGGTACAATAACTTTTAATTTTCAAGAAATTTTCATGAAATTTTCTTTGGAAGTAAAGGAAGTTGAATTAAGGGGTATCACAGGGAAACCGAGAAAGATAATAAGCTCTAACGGAATGACAAAGCTTCTAAAGAAAGAACAACGAGGCGTAATTGCACAATTATGTTCACTAGAGGTTCCCACATCGAAATCATCTATTTCTCCATATCTCCAAAAAGTCTTGGACAATCATTCCAAGGTATGTTAGACTTCCAAAGGCCTCCCACCTATTCATGATCATGATCATGCTATTCATTTGATTCCAGGAAGTGTTCGTCCAAACATTAGGCCTTACAAATATTCCTATGCCCAAAAGAGTGAATTTGAACGTATGGTTGCAAAAATGTTAGAGGCTGGTATAATTCAACCTAGTCAAAGTTTGTTCTCTGCTCCAGTAGTATTGGTGCACAAGAGGGATGGGTCATGGTGCATGTGTCTAGATTATATGGAGCTTAACAAGCTCACTATTAAAGATAAATTTCCCATTCTTGTCATTGATGAATTATTGGATGAATTGCTTGGATCAATTTACTTCACCAAGTTGGATCTTCATTCAGGATATCATCAAATCAGAATGAAGACTGAAGACATTTCGAAAACAACATTTAGAACTCACATTATGAGTTTTTGGTCATGCCTTTTGGCCTTACCAATGCACCTTCTACATTTCAAGGTTTGATGAATTCCATTTTCAAACCCTTCCTTTGAAAATTTGTGTTAGTATTTTTTGATGATATACTAATCTAAAGCAAGTCTTGGAAGAATCATGTTCAACATGTTGATAGGGTGCTCAAACTATTGGAGGAGAAATAATTATATGCAAAAAGCTCCAAATGTTTCTTTGGAGTACAAGAGGTGGAATATCTGGGTCAAATTGTATCTCATGAAGGTGTTAAGGTAGACTCTAGCAAAATTAAAGCCATTAAGGAATGGAAAACCCCACATCCATAAAGAATCTGTGAGGATTTCGTGGGTTGACAGGATATTATCGCAAGTTTGTTAAGAATTATGGGAGAATAACAACACCTCTAACAACATTATTGAAGAAAGATGCATTTTCATGGACTCCATAAGCAACGAAGTCCTTTGAACATCTTAAAGAGGCAATGTGCCAAGCACCAGTTTTAGCTATGTTTGACTTCACAAAAACCTTGATTGTGGAATGTGATGCCTCAGGGAATGGATTTGGTGTTGTTTTAATGCAAGAAGAAAGACCCATTGCTTTCGAAAGTTGTCCAATCAAAGGAAAGTATTTACACAAAGCTATTTATGACAAGGAAATGTTGGCAATGCTACATGCACTTAAGAAATGACGACCCTACCTAATGGGAAGACACTTCAAGGTAAAAACGAATCATGATAGTCTTAAATACTTTTTAGAACAAAGATTATCTTCAGAAGAGTAGCAAAAATGGGTCACAAAGATTTTTGGGTTATAAGTTTGAAATCATCTACAAAAAAGGGAAGCAAAATGTTGTGGTAGATGCACTTTCAAGAAAGGATGAGGATGTGGAAGCATTGCTTTGCACCATTTCTATTATCCAACCAGATTGGATAAAGAAAGCAAAGGATGAATGGAAGAATGACGAAGAAGTGTGGGCACTCATTCAAAAGTTAAAACAAGATCCCAGTACATCTGATACATTTAGCTGGAAAAATGATTCGTTATGGTACAAAGGTCGCTTATACCTGGGTAAGAATTCCCAACTCAAACAAAATATTCTTATGGAAGTGCACACTTCTCCCTTAGGAGGGCACTCAAGATTTTAAAAAACTTACCACAGGGTTAAGAAGGATTTTTTTGGGATGGCCTTAAATCGGATATTCAAAAGTTTGTGGCGGAATGTTTGGTTTGCCAACAAAATAAAGTTGAAACCATTAAGACCCCAGGTCTATTACAACCTTTATCCATTCCAAGCAAACATTGGGAGGAGGTTTTAGTGGATTTTATCACAGGTTTAGCCAAGTTCGAAGGAAAGAGTGTCATCATGGTGGTAGTTAATAGACTTACCAAGTATGCACACTTTTGTGCATTACCTCATCCATTTAAAGCGAGTATAATTTCTAATGTATTTATGGAAATGATTCAAAAGCTACATGGAAACCCAAAGATTATTGTAAGCGACAAAGATCCCATTGTCACTGAAAATTTTTGGACATAATTATTTTCTTGTCTTGGTACTCAGTTAACTCATAGCTCATCTTATCATCCTAAATCTGATGGGCAAATTGAGATAGTTAACAAATGTTTGGAAGGATATCTGCATTGCTTTGTCTTCGATAAACAAACACAATGGGTGAAATGGTTGCCTTTGGATGAATGGTGGTATAACACTTCCTTCCATACTGCAGCAAAAATGACCCCATTTATGGCACTTTATGGATATCATCCACCATCCATCACATCATATTTAAGAGAAAATTCTAAGGTTCAAGTAGTGGAAGATCACATCGAGCATCAATAACAAGTTCTCCAACTCTTAAAGGATAACCTCACTTTGGCACAGAATAGAATGAAACAACAGGCAGATCAACATCACAGTGAAAGAAGTTTTGATGTAGGTGACTGGGCATTCCTAAGGATACAACCATATAAACAAATGTCCCTCAAGCAAGCTAAGAAGGATAATAGGTTATCACCAAAGTATTATTGTCTATACAAGGTGTTGCAAAATATTGGTACTATGGCATACAAATTGGAGCTTCCTGTAGCTTCCTGAGTACAACAAGTTTTCCATGTTTCATGTTTAAATAAGGTTATAGGTGACAAGCTTCTAGTTCAAACAATATTGCCAGAACTTGATGAGGAAGGAAAAATCATATTGGAACCTGAAGAAGTCACAAAAAAAAGAACTCGACAGCTACAAAATCGATCAATTTCGGAGTATATCATCAAGTGGAAGAACTTACCCGTTGAAGATTCCACATGGGAGGATGAAAATTTTATACAGAAGCATCCTATAACATGGGTATCTCAATCACCAAACAATGTGAGAAAGGCTGTGCTCATACAGGTACTGCAAGCTAATCTAATAACACTAGTAAATACATAGTTACTACAGGTACTATAGCTATTGAATAACACAAGTAAATCTGTAATACACACAGGCACTGTTCTCTATTTAGTAGTCACGGTAAATCCATGAATCAGGGAGAAACCAACAACCTCATTACACTATTTGAGAGAAGGAAAACAACTTATGAAACGAGGTTACAGAAGGGAAAACATACTGCACATCAATCATGTTTGGAATCACCAGAGAGTTTCATTCATCCAGTATGAGTCCAACATACCAGTCCATAACATCCAGGAAAACATCAGTCAAGTCCCCCATGAATAAGAAAATAGAACCAAAATGGCATCTCAGAATTCAGACCGCTCGGGCGAGAAATTTCGGACCTTTCCATAAGTGTTTCTTCCCCCTATTTATAAGAAGAGGGGGAGCTTAGATTACAGTTGCAACAAAATATCTGAGCCAGAGCTCCACCTATCTACTAGACTAGCTGTCTCGGTCTATGTAAGGTGTTACTGCCCAAAACTATTACAATTGGGATTCGATCCCTTCTTGGAAATAAATGGAAATTGCAGAACTTAAAAGAAAACCAGAGGATGATGGAGGAAGTGTCCTTCTACCGTTCCTGTGAAAACATTTGGTCAGGTCGAGACTTAGTCATTGTGCATCCCTCTGGTTGCTCAACTGGTTCCTTGTCACTTCTACCTTTACTATGTGAATGACTCATTCTCTGGAGTGGGGAGTGGGTTGACTATAAATGTCTATCGCGACAATCCTTTTGTTGTGTGTTGGAGTGGATCAGTGTGCTGAACCATTAAGTATTTACGGAGCCCCCCATACTGGTTCACTATTTCGCCATACTACATTTAACGCTTCAGCTGCCGACCCATCTGCCTTCAATGCCCTGTATTGTGCTATCTAGGACTTGTTGTAATCAGGGATTTTACCTTTGAAACATTATGAAACCGTGGGCTATGATCCCACTCAGCCTCCTTTGGATTGGCCCCTTTCCTCTTTTCTTATCATATGACTAAGGGCTATTACCAGGGGCTTAGCCCTTGGGCACTAAGGCCTTCAGGCCCCTATCCGGGGGCCTTTTTCCTTTGTTATGTAGAATATTGTATGCCATGAGCTATAGTGGTTTTCCTGTGGCGTTCCCCTTTACCCTTGCAATCTCCGATCTGCGGGATTAGGCCCACCAAATTTATCACAATCGCAACCACAGAGAGGGGTACCTTTTACCTTCTTTCTCAGCACTAGCTGACTGTTTGGACGCATGATATTTATAGGCTAGATCACATAATATATTGTGTTTGAGGGGATCCCTGCTTATTGCAATCGAAAGCGGGGGGACTTTGGTGCAAGAGCACTTTAACTTGTGCAATCGCCGATCTGCGCGCGGGTGGGGTGGGGTGACGTCATTACTACCATGTGTCACTTGGAAATGTCTCTATAGGACTCCTCAAAACATCGAAACTGAGTGAAACGTGTCCCTCGTATGGCCATGTTACCTTCCGTACTGCCATGTGGAGGAGATAGAAAGGGTCCGCTCGACCTTGGTTTTTTTCATGAAATTCCTTTATAAACTAATTTTGGCCTTCCCCGACGCTTTTACACATTATATCACAAGAAGTCGCGATATCACAAAGTTTAGGAGTGTTGACCTCTCTGTCACATCGATTAGACAATATGTGGGATTTACTGTGAGGTTGCGGGATCACGGGACTGTGGGACTACGGGATTGCGTGACTACGATCTCGCGGGATTGTATATAGCCGAAATGCGAGATTTACTGTTGCTGGGGCCCTGAAACTCTGATATATGATTAAAAAACTCTGCTTGGACCCACCAATAGCCGATTTGTGATTGCGATTGGCTCATGGTCCCGCGATATGCGATTTGCCTTTGTATTTGGTCCTTTCCTCCTTGTCTTTTGACTTTCCATGGGTAGCTTCAACATGTCATATCTTATGATCCAGAGGTCCATTTTTGGACTTCCATATACCATTGGAAATCTATTTCTGAGAACTATGCAATGGGGATGGACTAACTTGGCTCCGAGAGCTTCTATGGCTTAAGAAATGGTTTCAAACTTCACTTCTCTTATGTATTCTGGGCAATTGATAACTTGAAAAGCAGTGAGTGACAACATTGGCTCCTACTAGGGACAGTGCCTTGCTGGCAAGGAGCTGAGAACCTATAAATCAATATCCTTCAACATTGGGCATGGAGTTGGAAATATATGAATTTACATAAAATATCCATGAACCTTTATTTGCAGGGAGTCACTTCCTCCAACTGGAATGCAGAAATAAAAATTCTAAAAAATAGAAATTAAATGCTTAGCTAGTGAGCTTATTTATATGCATTACTACTTATGCATAGGGCTCAATTCACCTAAGTGATTTCCACCCTCCAATGGAGCCAGACAAACATTTGAGTACTGGACCTTATGCCTTCACACTGCTGAAAAATAAAAATTAAAACAAGCATGGACCATGAAAAGTCTTCAAATAAAGACCCTGATACATGCTGCTGATACAACCTTTGTTGCTAGCTTAAGAATAGGCTCATGTACTCAGCCATAGGGTCATGGAATGGATAGGGAAAGTTTGCAACTGCCTCTTTTTCTTGAGTAGTCTACTGACCAATATCCTCTTAGCCATGGCGGCCACAAACACTTCTCAACTCCACAACTTTAGATTTTTTTTATAAAAAAGCTTGTTGCTGATCATTTGTTGCCCATTTTTCAAAGGGCCAACCCTCTTGAGAATTTGCAATGGAATATCCAGCTTTTGAACTGTAAGAGACATAGACTGGAGGGCCCCCTAAGAATTGCTAGTAGGAATCGTTTTGTGAAAGGCAGTAGCAGACTCTGCGTGGTCCTCCCACTCTGAGTTCTTCTTGAAAAACTTAATGTTGGGAGCTTTCTCCCCACTTGTTGGTAAAAACTCCTTCTGAACTTATGCAAGCATCTCTTCCTCCTCAGAATAATATGAATCATAAATTGGAGGATGGTCTTGATCTTGTTCTCCAAGCGAAATATGTTCAATGCAAACTGGAACCTCTTCCCTGACTTTCTCATGGGCCCCATATTCTTGGGTAGCTTCCCATGACTCGAAGCGTCATGGGAAGCTACCCAAGAATACACATAGGCACTGTTCTCTATTTAGCAACCAAAGGTAAATCCATGAATCAGGGAGAAACAACAATCTCATTACACTATTTCAGAGAAGGAAAAACGACTTATGAAATGAGGTTATAGAAGGGAAAACATACTGCATATCGATCATGCTTGGAATCACCAGAGAGTTTCATTCATCCAATATGAGTCCAACATACCAGTCCATAACATCCAACACAACATCAGTAAAGTCCCCCATGAATAAGCAAATAAAGCCAAAATGGCATCTTAGAATTCAGACCGCTCAGGTGAGAAATTATGGACCTTTCCATAAGTGTTTCTTCCCCCTATTTATAAGAAGAGGGGGAGCTTGGATTACAATTGCAGCAAAATATCCGAGCCAGAGCTCCAATTGTCTACTAGATTAGATGAATCAGCCTATGTAAGGCACTGTTGCCCAAAATGATTACAATTTGGATTTGATCCATTCTTGGAAATAAATGGAAATTGTAGAACTTAAAAGAAAACTAGAGGATGATGGAGGAAGTGTCCTTCTACCATTCCTGTGAAAACCTATGGTCAAGTCGAGTCTCAGTCATCATGTGTCCCTCTGGCTTCTCAACTGGTTCCCTATCGCTTCTGCCTTTACTGCGTGAATGACTCATTCTCTGGAGTAGGGAGTGGGTTGACTATAAATGTTTGTCTCAACAGTCCTTTTATTGTGTGCCAGAGTGGGGCCCTATGCTAAACCATTAAGTCTTTACGAAGCCCCCCATATTGGTTCATTGTTGCACCATACTTCGTTTAACGCTTCAGCTATCGACCCATCCACCTTCAATGCCTTGTATTGTGCTATTAAGGCCTTGCTGTAATCAAGGCTTTTACCTTTGAAACATTACAAAACCGTGGGCTATGATCCCCTTCAACCCCCTTTGGTTGAGCCCCTTTTCGCTTTTCTTATCATATGACCGGGGGCTATGACCAGGGGCTTAGCCCTCGGGCGCTAGGCCTTCAGGCTCCTCTCCAGGGGGCCTTTTTCCTTTGTTACATAAAATATCATATCCCATCGAGTTATAGTGTTTTGCCTATGGCGTTCCCTTTTACCCTTGTGATTGTCGATCTACGGGATTGGGCCCACTAAAGATATTGCAATGACAACCACAGAGAGGGGGACCTTTTACCTTCTTTCTTAGCACTGGTTGACTGTCCAAGTGCGGGAGCTTTATAGACAAAATCACATAATATATCATGTCCATGGGGATCCCTGCTTATCACAATCGCAAGTCGGGGAGACTTTGGTGTAGGAGTGCTTTAACCTGTGCAACTGCCGATTTGCAAGGGGGGTGACATCATTACTGCCACATGTCACTCTGTGAGTGGTGACACGTGTCGCCCAAAAATGTCCCTATAGGACCCCTGAAAATGTCAAAACTGAGTGACATGTGTCCCCCGTATGGTCACTCCACCTTTTGTACTGCCACGTGTCCCCCGTATGGCCACTCCACCTTTTGTACTGTCACGTGTAGGAGAGAGAAAGGGTCCACCGACCTTAGTTTTTTTCATGAAATGTCTGATTTCGGCCTTCCTCGGTGCTTTTACACATTATATCACAAGAAGTCATGATATCACAAAGCTTAGGAGTGGTGACCTCTTTGTCACGCCAATTAGTTGATATGTAGGATTTACTATGATGTTGTGGGATGCAGGATCGTGGGACTGCGATATAGCCGAAATGCGAGATTTACTGTGCCCGGGGCCCCTGACCTCTGATATACGATAAACAGCTCTGCTTGGACCCAATGATAGCCGATTTGCAATTGCGATTGTCTCATGGTCCCGCGATATGCGATTTTCCTTTGTATTTGGTTCTTTCCTCCTTGTCTTGTGGCTTTCCATGGGTAACTTCAACATGCCATATCTTATGATCCCGAGGTCCATTTTCAGACTTCTATATACCGTTGGAAAGCTCTTTCTAAGAAATATGCAATGGATAGGGACTCACTTGGATCTGATAGCTTCTTTGGCTTGGAAATGGTTTCAAACTTCACTACTCTTATGTATTCTAGACAATTGATAACTTGAAAAATAGTTAGTGACAACACCCTTGTTCAGAGCATCCACGATGAGTCACCCTTGTACCCATGGAGTCTATTTCCCGTCCCATTGTATCATGTCATAGTATTCCATCCACCTTTGCAAACCATTCATCCTGTGTTTCCCATGGTAGCCTTCAGTCATACTGTCCCCCATCCCCTCCGGAGTTAAGTTAGTCGCTGCCAGGTCAACCATGCACTTTATGCTTTGATAAGGGAAGTCGTCTGTTTGTCCTCAGTCCCATTATCACCATTTTCCCTGGTGTCATTCCATGAGTCACATTACTATTTTCCTTTGTGCCTTCGCTGAGGATCCTCATTGCCTCACCTATGGCGTGCCCTATTCTATCAACATCAGCACATCTATTCCAGAAGAAAAACCTAGAGGGCAATGTATCTTGGTTCCATCTTCCACTCTATTTGGTGCCTCTAATTAAGTAAAGAGACTCATAATTTCCCTTTGACTTGACTGTTTCATGTTCGTGATTCATACACTTGATGGTCCAGTGATGCAACAGATTGTACTAGTGATTCCTGGGTGTGCATGAGATGTTTCAGACCTCATGAGGGGGTGACCCTTAAGGTAGCCACCCACATGCCCGGATGCCTTCCCATTTTGCTACAACCTGAGATGTAGTTCCACAGAGTTGGTAGGTTTGGTTCCTGCCGCTTGTAGCATTCATAGCATGCATGTCTCCTTCAGATGATCCATTCAGTTTTGCAGAGCCCTTCCCTCTTCAACAAGGCTTCTTTGTTTGTTATACCCTCCCTCTTACCCATTTTTTTAGGGAAGGACCATTATATCTCATGTACTCAGATGTTATTGTATTCAATCATGGCTCATGTTTTTTCCAGGGGCATTATGTATGTGGGACACATTGTATTATTTTCTAGCTCATTTATGCTAGCATGTCATGTACCATTCAACATGTACTTTATTGCTCAACTTCATTTTCCTGGACGCATTATTATTTTTGTACTAAGTTATCTTGGCGGGTATAGGTATGCCTCCCCCGCCTCACTGAGATTCGGTACCATAACATAAAAGGAGACTTACATTGATCTCATCCCCTCTATCACTATACTTTATCGCTTCAGCTCCATTGGTCTCTCTCTCTCTGTCTGACTGCACTTTGTTGTCTAGTGATTGTGTCCTTATAACATACTTTGGTCATACGTTTTGCTCCTAAAACTCGTACATTGGGGGGCAATCTGTTATCACTAAAAGTTGATCATCTAGCCATAATTTACTAGATGGATCGAAGTACACCATGTGAAATTACTTAATAAACCACATTTGTTAAGTCATTTATAATTAAACCCATGAAGTATAATTAAATAAATCACTATTTATTTAATTATCTTCTAGGAATAATTAATTAAACCATTGTTTAACTAATATTCCTTGTCATATTTGACCCAGTTATGAGAAATGAATAGATAAATGATTAATTATCTTATTTTTGTCTAGGAATAATTAATTAATCACTAATTAGTTATTATTCCTTGTCAAGTTTGACTAAATCCCCGAGGAATACTTAAATAAATCATTATTTGCTTATTATTCCTTAACCATATTTCTTGAGATGATAAATAAATCATTTATTTATTTATTATTTCTAAATAAAAGTTTAAATACCTTTTCCCTCTAACCAAATATAATAAAGTATTCCAAATGGTTAATTCTAGAATGGGGTTGCAGATTGAAAGAGCGGCTGCGGATCTGTCATTTCCTTGCTACAGATCGCCCATGGCTTCCGCGTCCGCATTCAAATGATGACTCAGGCCCGAGATACAAGAGAATGGAGGAGTGCTGCAATACACTAGAATGGGTGTTTATACATTCATCTGCAAGTCATCAGGCGGCGCATGGAATGCAAAGCGGTATTGGAGAGATTTGGAGGGTTCGACCGCCTCTACCTACGATTTGCAGCGGCAGCTCGTAAATGTGGCGCATAAGGCCGAAGGATCCGGTCCCGTTTCTTCCTCTTTCCCATATGATTCTCCTTCCTCGGCCGTCTTCCAGTCGTGGACTATCGGTTCGGTCGTTGCAATCAAAGAAGGGGGACTGCATGATGCAGATCTGCTCCCTCCCTCAATGGATTGGCTCAATCATTGCAGATCTGGCCTGGATCTACCCGATCTGGCCAATATTCGAGAACAGCCAGAACTCAGGCAGCAGATCGGTGGCAATGAGCATAGATCGAGCAGAGGGTTTGTAGACCTAGACATGCAAATGGAAGAACAACCCAATACGAGGTTAGATCTAGAAGATTGTTTACAGCCAGAGCACACGGACAATAGCAGCGACACCGGTTTAGGCGGATCAGGAACTCAGTCAAAACCCAAGCTACAGGTAACAACAACTCGTTTTCAGATTTTTATTAAAACCCCTGAGGGGAAAACCTGTTTAGTGTGGGTACATGCAGAAAGAACCATCATGCAACTGAAACAACAAATATGGGCAGTAACGGGATACCCTTTTCAGATCCAACATTTGGTCAGTGGTAGGTGGTCCCTCCAGGATAATAGAACCCTGAAAAGCTATGAGATAAGTCCAGAAACAACCATTGTTTTAAACCTTAGGCTGAGAGGAGGGGCTCTGCCTCAAGGACAACCAAGCTCCTCAGGAGGAGACAAGGGGAAAAAGACAGCACCTCAGCATCAACCCAAGGGAGGTTCCTCCTACAAAAACATTTTACAGGGTAACAGAGATTCAGGGTCCTCTCCAGATCAAGGCGGATACACACCTAGGCCATACATAGTAGATCAGCTAGGGCAAACCCCAGCCCTTAACTTTGATTCTACAGGGATTGATGATTTTGTTAAGTCCTATGAAACGCAAGCCCTAATTTGCCGTTTTAACAGTTTTTGGCAAAAAAAAAATGGATCTATTTCACTGGATTTTCACCAATTGGACCATGGAATGTGATATACATTTATGCTCCAAGGGGTTTTTTATAGTTAGATTTGCATCCAAGGAAGTCAGAGATACAATCATCAGCGCTGGGCCTTGGTTTTGGGGAACATCAGGGCTGTTTATGACCCCATGGTTTCCAGATTTCGATCCAAACAAAATGACTGTATCCAAAGTGCCGGTCTAGGTCCGCCTATATAACCTTCCCCTTCACTTTTGGAGTGAACGAGTATTGGAAGGAATTGGGAACAACATAGGGAAATATATCAAAACATATCTGGAAAGGATTGATGAAAGGGTCTACACTTTTGCACGCATTTGCGTGGAAGTAGATCTAAGTAAAGGGCTGTCGGACAACATAAGGTTGATCTACAAACAACAAAATTGGCTGCAAGAACTAGACTATGAAAACACTGCTTTCAGGTGTAGGCTCTGTAGGCTGATAGGACACCTGCAAAGCACATGCCCAGAAGCCAAGAAAGAAAACAATAAAAAGAAGCAGAAAGGGAAGCAGAGGAAAGGATGGCAATTTCCCCCCCTGACTCAGAGGACGAAGAATCAGAAGCAGAAGAGGAAGATACCCCCGCAGAGAATGCTGAGGGTTCTCAAGAAATGGAGACTCAGAAGGAAACCACATCAGACAACAAGGCTTCATAGCTCCACTCAAATCTAGCAGAGAAGGCAAGCGAGGATCTGAGTATGGGAGGGATCAAACGGCATCACCACTCAGATACTTCAGACTTAGACAAGGAAACAACCTCACAGAAAGCAGAAACACAGTTAGTCATAGCTTCGATCGAGCCAACTCAAGGAGAGTGGCGCAAGGTCGAAAAGAAAAAGGGGAGAAAAACTTGAAGTGTGAGTCCTTTACTCACTACCGGAATCCAGTTTTTCTGCCTCTTTCTCCCTTCTTCTCTCTTTCTCTTTTTCTTCTTCTAAATGCACGTTAGTTTTGTAACGTTGCATGGGGTGCGAAAGCACTCGAGCCCAATGGGAAACTTATGGAAATGCTTCAATGCATCTGCTTGTGTAACTTTTCATTTTTTAAATAAAAGGTTACCGATTTTTCCTGTGGAAAAAAAATTCTAGAATGGGGTTAATAATATTTTATTATTGCGCATTATTCGAGGATAACCTAATATTTTGTTATAAATAGAAGGGTTTTACATTCATTCTTCACTTTTGATTATTTTCATTGTTGCACTCACTGTTGTAGCTCTGATTATTATCATTGTCACACACCATCTTTTTTTTCATTTGAGTTCTCATTGAGCTCAAACATTTTTTTTTTCTGTGTTTTACACATTATAGAGGAGAGAGACTCTACAAAAGCTGAAGACATTGAGGATAGCCAAGAACCCATCCCATAGAGGGGGACTGGTAACATTATTTGTTCCCTTCACAGGTGTTGTTTAATAAAATATATTCTTTATATATCTGGTTTCCATTGGATTATTGGAGTTATTTGTGCTTATTTTATTATTCCATTATGTTGTTTAACTATTTATGTTGCATAGATCAGGGCTTTGGCAGGTTTTGTTTCTATCATTTGCTACAGATCTACATTGTTTAATAACCATTTTATCGTTAGGGATTGTTTGTCATCCACAACCTAAAGTAGTTTCTTTTCGTACACTTTCAAGAAGAATACTACATAACAGTAATCCAAATCACTAAGCCTTCACTTTCAATAGCCTCATTATTATAAATAGAAGTGACATTATTTGAAAGCCAAGGAATTAAAATGGATGGAAATAAGGAAAAAGAGGTATGACAAAATGATACCTTACCATGATGACCATCTTACCATTACCCAAGCATATAGTTGAAGCTTCTATTTATTCAAGCAAAGTGAATCACCTACACAAAGTGTCCCACATCCATAAAAACCAAATTATTTCTTAAATATAGAACTCCAAAGCACATTATTGAAAGGATATTAAAACCATTCTCGAGGAGATATGATAATGAGTTTAGGGAAAGACAAAAACAAACAAGTAAATCAATGTAAAATTAACTTTAATACCATAAGCATGGCCCTGCTGTCAGCAGGCCTCTATAGCCTCGACAGGGATGCCTTTTAACCCCATGAAATGCATGTGTCCCATTTATTAGATATAAATTCATTGTCAATTAAAATCATTTACATTTTTTTTAGAACTTAATTGAAGGCCATTGTCCTAGCTTGGTAACTAGCTAACAATTCCATTCACAAGAACTAACAAGAATGAACAAGCCGGCTCATGATGAGACCTCTTGTCTTCCAACTTTTCAATTGAAAGCCATTAGCTTGGCTTAGTGACCAGTATCAGTAACGTCATTCTCGTTAGGATCCATGATCATGGTAGATCAACTTGTAATTGTTGGGTTGTGTTATATTCTTTCCACGACTAGCTCACCTAGTTAACTGGGGGGTTAGAGGGGGTTGGGGGGGGTGGCCAGAGCCCCCCCTTCATTGCACTGATTGCATAGTGGGGGGGTCACAGGGGGTACAGGCTCTGGGGCAATGCCCCAGGGAATTTTTTTTTTGGACCCTATATTAGGTGGGCGGACCTACTTATGGTTTTGTGTATGGTTTTCACACATGGTTTTGGGCGCGATGCTTTTCGGTCCATGGTATTGGATGCTTCGGCATGTATATATATGTATTGTAACATATGAAAGGAATATAATGAAAAATCAAGCTGGTAGTCTTGATTTTGGGATCCAGGGGAAAATCTCTGTGTATATGTGTTTTATGTGTTATGCTCTCGCATTGTTTATTTTCTGTGTTTTAGAATTCGTATGAAGGTATTTTCTATACGAGGTTAAAACCTACATTTGGTATCAGAGTTGTTTTGGCTTCAAGGGGATGCCTTTATTACTGAGGGGTTTCGCTCGGGCCTGTGGTAGACCCTGTTTAATGGGAGATCTGCGGGATCGATTCTAGTGGTGAAAGAATATGGCAAGTAGTGGAAAGATAGAGATTGAGAAATTTAATGGTCAGAATTTTGAGTTATGGAAACTCAAGATGGAGGATATGTTGGTGGACAAATATCAATGGATAGTAGTAGATCCAGGTACTAAACCAACGAGAGTGTCCGATGAAGAATGGAAGAAGTTGGATCGGAAGGCAAAGAGCATAATACGATTATGTGTCTCAGATTCAGTATTGTTGAATGTATTAGGGGAATCTACGACGAAGGGCTTTGTGGGACAAGATACAAACTTTGTACCAATCTAAGTATATGGTGAATAAATTGTTCCTACAGAAAAAGCTATATAACCTAAGGATGAAATATGGAGACTCGGTGACAGAGCATCTGAACGCATTTAACACTGTGGTAAGTTAGTTATTATCTATTGATATTAAAATTTCAGATGAAGATAAGTGCATCAGTTTGTTGTGTTCTCTACCAGATTCATGGGATAGTCTAGTTATTGCAATAGGTAGCAATGCAACTGCCTTGCAGTTTGATGAAATAGTCTCATCCTTACTGACAGAGGAGATGAGACAGAAAAATATGGAGATCCAAAATGGTGATGCCTTGTCTGTACGAGGATGGTCCCAGAACAAAAATAAAAATAATTCATCGAGTAGGAGATCTAAATCTCCAGGAAAACCTGTAATGGTGTTCTTGAAATGCGGAAAGGAAGGGCAATACAAAAGGGACTGTAAATCTAAAGCTCTTGACAAAGGAAAGGGATCTGATGATGCTCCTTTTGCAGAGGCGAAAATCACCTCAGATGTAGGTGGGGATGTGTACTTGGCTTCTTCAAGTACACATGTAGATCACGAGGCATGTTTGATTGACTCAGGTGCATCCTTTCACTTCACTCCCCATAGAGAGTGGTTCTGCGAGTATGAGAAATATGATGGTGGTGATGTCTTCTCAGGGGATGATAGGAAGGCTAGAATCATTGGTCGTGGAAAAGTTAAGTTGAATTTGCAAGGTGGAAGGATTAGAACACTTCTAGGTGTTCTGCATATTCATGCATTGGTCAGAAATATGATTTATGTAAGCAAGCTAGATGATGTAGGTGTAAAAACAGTGTTCGAGAAGGATACCTACAAGATGGTTCGGGGAGCATTGGTATTGATGTGGGGAGTTCGGATTGGAACTATGTATAAGATGGAAGGTAGCACTGTTGTTGATGGGTGCAACCGTTATGTGGTTCTTGAAATTGGAGCAGAAAATCTAGTGGTCTCTAGAGAAAAGACCATGCTATGGCATCGAAGGCTTGGACATATTGGAGAGAAGGGCCTTCGAATACTTCATGGTAAAGGTATTGTAGAAGGTATGACTAGTAGCTCTCTGGATTTTGATTTTTGTGAAAATTGTGTATATGGGAAGTAGAAACGGGTGAGTTTCCCCTTTGGTGGTAAGAGGGCGAAACAGATATTAGAGCTTGTGCACAGTGATGTGTTTGGACCTGTGAAGGTTCCATCACTGGGTAAGTCCGTGTACTATGTATCATTTATAGATGAATTATCAAGAAATAAATGGATATATTTCCTTAAGAAGAAATCTGAAGTCTTTGACAGGTTAAGATTTAAGGCTCTGGTGGAAACCAGACAGAGAAGAAGATAAAGGTGCTGAGAACAGATAATGGTGGATAGTTTTGCAAGAAGGAATTTGAAGAATTTTGTAAGAAGTGTGGTATAGCACAGAAGAAGACATTGATAGAAAGGGAAAGAAGCATGCTCAGTTGTGCCAGGTTAGGACATGAATTCTAGGTAGAGGCAGTGGAGACTGCATGTTACCTAGTCAACATATCACCTTCATAAGCATTAGAGGATAAGACTCCGCAAGAGGTATGCACTGGTAAGAAACCCTCTCTTTCACATTTGAGGGTATTTGGATGTGATGCATATGTACATGTTCCAAAGGAGAAAAGAACAAAGTTGGATAGTAAATATGAAAAGTGCATCTTTATTGGGTATAAGGATGGTTTAAAGGGTTATATGCTTTGGAACCTAGTAACAAGGAAGGTTGTGTACAACTGAGATGTGGTGTTTAAAGAGGTGAAATATGTTATTAAACATGAAGTCCAACCAAAGGAACATGAGAAGATAGAGTTTGAGCTTAAGGAGGAAGAATCGGACTCTACAACAGAAGAGGAGTTAGGAAATGAAGAGCCACAAACTCCGGTTGTGAGAAGATCAGTTCGACAAAGAAGGCAACCAGAAAGGTATAGTTCATCTACTTTCTGTTCAAATTTTACTTTATCTATTAGTTATGATGATCCTAGAACTGTGAAGGAAGCAATAGATTTAGAGGATGGAAAAATCTGGAAAGAGGCCATGGTTGATGTAATGGCATTTTTGCACAAAAATGAGGCTTGGGATCTGGTGGAGTTATTGGCTGGAAGGGAACCCATTGGCAACAAATTGGTTTTCAAGAAGAAGAGAAATGCAGAAGGAAAGGTGGAGAAATACAAAGCTGGTTGGTAGCAAAAGGTTATTCCCAGGTGTCGAGAATTGATTGTGGTGATATTTTTTCTCCTGTTGCCAAGGTGGATTCTATTAGATTACTTTTATCTGTTGCTTCTGATTTTGATTTTGAGGTAGAACATATGGATGTGAAGACAACATTTCTTCATGGGGATCTGGAAGAGGAGATCTACATGAAGCAACCTGAAGGCTTTGCGGTGAAGGGTAAGAAAGAAATGGTATGCAAGTTAAAAAAGTCTCTTTATGGGTTAACATAGTCACCAAGGATGTGGTATCAGAAATTTGATACATTTATACGGGGACTTAGCTTCACTAAAAGAAAAGCAGATCACTGTGTGTATTTTAAATTAATTGGTGACTGTGTTATTTATCTAGTCTTGTATGTGGATGATATGTTGCTAGTTGGAAATGACAAAGGATTTGTCGAAGATTTGAAGACCCAATTGTCCTCCAAATTCGATATGAAAGTTCTTGGTGCTACAAACTATATTTCGGGCACGGAAACTAAAAGAGATCATGCAAAGAGGAAGCTATGGTTAAACCAGAGGAAGTATGTTGAGACAATACTGTAGAGGTTGAATATGCAGGATAGTAAACCGGTGAAGGTTCCTATTCATGTAGGTGTGAAGTTATCTGCTGAACAATGTCCCAAGACACAAGAAGAGGAAGAGGACATGTCCTGTGCTCCATATGCAAGTGTAGTTGGTAGCCTAATGTATGCTGATCTGAATTTGAAACTACTTGTAAATGGTTTGCAAGGTATTCAATTCAGATATATACATATTTAAAAGATGTCCATGTCTTGCAGAAAGAAAACAAATGAAATTTTCAGCTGGTCATGAACCATTTAAGCATAGCATATTTATTTCCTTTTACTATTTAACACACGAAAATGAATTTGTTCTGCAAAATAAATCAACCACAGATGCAAAAGAAGTTGATAAAGCAGTTCACCCCTCCTGGGCTACGTCTGCTAGGTCCAAAGCTCCCAACTGGGCCTGTCCTTGTTTTAATTAAATGCTCAAATTGAATATACAGCTGAATAGAAGCATCTACAGGTGGAATAGATGGTAAAAATGGATTCATAACACTTGAATCCTTCAGGATTGACTACTGGTTCACCTCCAATGGATACCTGCAACCCTATAAAGTCTTCACAATACTGGGCCCCAGTGGCTCCTAGAACTTTCACGGCTCCAAAACCTCTGCAAATGACCTCAGATGGCTATAATACCTGCACCAATGGCTTCAGAAGGTCAAAAATACCCAAAATAAAAAAAAATCGTCCATTAAAGTTTTCCTCCAGTTATGCCTAGAAACACTCCAGCTAACTTTAGTTGGAGTCCAGTTAAGCCCGCCAAATATGGCGGGACCGCCCAAATTTGGCGCTCCGCCATTATTCCCGCCAACTTGACTGCAGTTACAATAAATGCGCATGTGACCAAAAATTTCGGCTGGCAGTTTGCATCGGATTGCGCGCCGACGGTTTAGGGGGTTGAGCCCACGGTTATGGGCCGAGGGTCACATGAAATGGGGGCTGGCCCCCTTCGGGCCCCGCCCAACACTAAAACAAACTTTAAAACAGGTTTATGTGGCTCATATAACAACAACCGCTTGTTTGGCCCAACGGTAAGGCGTATGGCTAATATCCTAGAGGTTGTGGGATCAAACCTCATTGCCACCAAAAGTTTTAACATGCGCCCATTGTTGCTGACGTCACCCCAGCCACGTGGCGGCCTCTGGGCTTGCCACGTGGCAGCCATTGATTCACTGTCCAAAAGGAATATTCCCCAAAATATTCCAAGGAATATTCCATGGAATATTCTTTTTTAATTTTTTTTCTAAAATTCAAAAATTAAGGGTTATTGGGCGATTTTGTTTTTGGCATAACTTTCTCATACGGCAACCGTTTTTCAAACCGTTTGCGGCGCCAGAATCAGGAGGACGAGCACTTTCCAGTTTTTCAACTTTGAACCAGTTCTGAGCATTTTAAATTTTGAGCATTTTACAACACTTAGGACATGAGCACCTGATCACGCCTCCCCATTGGGAAGCTTTTGGACACCAAAAGACTTCAACTACCTATTAAAGAGGTGAGGGTACAGCTCCCTCACTCTATCCATCTCCATCCACTTTGCCTTGTTCGGTTTGCTGCCTTTGAAACCAACCCGAACATAATCTACACTGCCCCTCCTTGAAGTGCGTGTCCTTCTGTCAAGGATTGCATCTTCTTTCAGCTCATCTAAGAATTCTGGCGAGAAATCTTCTATAGATGGCAACTGAGCAACACTTTCATGATCAGCAATCAAAGGAGCTTCATACAAACGTAAGTTCTCCACATTGACAACAGAATACATTTGCATGTAGGAAGGCAAATCTAATTGAAAAACATTATTTCCAACCTTCTTGAGGATTTTGAATGGACCATAACGAATAGGCTTCAGCTTTTTACCTTCTCCTTGCATCATTTCCTTACTAATGTATAGCCATACCTCATCCCCTTCATGAAACTTGTGATCGACTCTATGCTTGTCGTGTCTTTCATTATACTTGCCTTGACTCTTCTCAAGCTGTTCTTGAATTTGCTGAATTCTTTCAATGAATGAACGAGATTTGTCAATATCACTATGTCCCTCAATGGAAACATCTTTCTCAAGAATGAAATCAAGAGGTGATTTTGGCAAGTAACCAAAACAAGCTTCAAACAGTGAGGTGTTTGTGGAAGAGTGCTTGGCACGATTGTAAGCATGCTGTATGTAGTGCAAATGTTCTGCTTGCTGCAATAACCTCTCAAGAGTTGCACAATGGTTATGTTCACAACTTCTGTTTGTCCATCTGTTTGCGGATGGAAAGTAGTACTTTTCTTCAACTTTGTGTCCATCATCTCCCATAGGTTGGACCAAAAATTCCCCACAAATCTGGAATCCCTGTCACTAATAATGGAAGTAGGCAAACCAAAGTGAATCCATACATGATGAAAAAATAATTCAGTAGTTTGTTCAACAGTTATAGTTTTCTTACAAGGCATAAGTATACACATTTTGCTGAAACGATCAACTACTACATATAAATAATCATGCTGCTTTCTAGATTTTGGCAAACCTCCTACAAAATCCATAGAGATGCTCTCCCATGGTCTAGAAGGTACCGGCAAAGGAGTATACAAACCAAGCTTCCTATTACTAGGCTTGCTTGTAGCACACAATGAACAACCTCTTATGAACCTTGAAACATAATCTACCATGTGAGGCCAATAGCAATACCTCTGTAGATGTGCAACTGTTTTGCTTACCCCAAAATGGCCAGCAATAAGAGAAGAATGAGCTTCTCTTATGATATTTATTCTCTCCCCCTGTGGTATACACAACTTGCCCAAATGAAACAGAAAATTGTTATGCATGTGATAGTCATTTTCCTCTACATGATTCCCTTTACTCAAGTTAGCATACACATCTTTAAAGTCATCATCAGATGCATATTGTTCTATGTAGTTATCATGTACAATGGAATCATTCTTAAGTAAAGTAACAGCGCCAATAATAGGCCTTGAAAGCATATCAACAACTTTATTCAGAGTACCTTTCTTGTACCTTATTACCAAATGGAACTGTTGCAAGAAGCCCATCCATCTGAAGTGTCGTGACTGTTGTAACTTGCTTTGTGATTGCAAGTACTGTAAGGGCTGATGGTCGGTATGTATAACAGTTTCTTTTCCCATCAAATAGTGTTTCCACTTTTTGACGCTTTGTACCAACGCATACAACTCCTTATCATATGTAGGATAATTTTCAACAACACCATTAAAAGTTTCAGAATGAAAAGCAATAGGCTTACCATGCTATAGAAGAACTGCACCCATGGCATAATCACTAGCATCGGTTTGTATCTCAAATGGCTGTCTCAAATCCGGTAACGCAAGGACCAGAGCTGAACTAATCTTCTCTTTCAAAGATTCGAAAGCTTTTTGCTGCTTGCCTCCCCATTGGAAAGCATGCTTCACACTTGTCACTACATGCATAGGAGCTGCTATAGAAGAGAAGTTAGAGATGAACTTCCTCCAATATTGAGTTGCACCCAAAAAACTTCTTACCTCTCTTATGGATTTGGGAGTAGACCAATTCACAATAGCCTCTATTTTAGCAAGATCTATTCTCAAAGCACCTCCTCCTACTATGTGTCCCAAATAAACCAAAGAAGTCTTTCCAAATTCACACTTTGACATTTTAAGAAATAACTGATTCTTCTTCAAAACATCAAGTACTTTCCTAACATGCATGACATGATCTTCTCTAGACTTGCTGAAAATTAAGATGTCATCTAAGTAGACAATAACGAAATCATCAAGAAAAGGACACAAGACATCATCCATTACCCGCATGAAAGTTGTAGGTGCATTGCACAAACCAAACGGCATCACAAGCCACTCAAAGAGTCCTTGTTTGGTTTTAAAGGCTGTCTTCCAAATGTCACTTTATTCTATTCTTACTTGATGATATCCACTGCGCAAGTCTAACTTAGTGAAATATCGAGCATCTTTCAACTGGTCTAGCAAATCATCTATCCTTGGGAGTGGGTAACGATTATTTACCGTTATCTTGTTCAAGACCCTGAAATCAACACACATACGCCAAGTTCCATCTTTCTTTGGAATCAATACAATCGGTGACCCACATGGCGAAGTACTTGGCCTTATGAAACCCTTGTCCAACAAGTCCTTGATTTGCTTCTTTATTTCAGCATTCTCCATAATAGACATGTGGTACATGCCTATGTTTGGAAGAGGACAATCTGGATGCAAATGGATTTCATGTTGAATCTCCCTCTTAGGAGGCAAACCTGTTGGCTCCTGAAACATCTCATGATATGCATCAACTACATCATACAATTTTGACTTAAGTTTTGGATCACAATTGTCAAATGACTCATGATTCACATCAACCTTGGGCTTAATCATAAGAAGAACAAAATTCTTACTTGAATTGACCAGCCTTTTTACCTGTCCTGCATTCACCATCGCTATATTTGTCTTCTTGCGATGATCTCTAACAATGAACTCCTTGCCATCTTTGAAAAGATGATATTTGTTTTCATGGCGATGAAAGATAGCTTTCCTGTCAAACAAGTAAGGACTTTCCAAAACAATTCCTGCTATATCTAAAGGTACCACATCAAGTTCAACTGTGTCAATAAAATGTGCAGTAATTGCAAAGCGCAATGTGCACTTTCTTGAAACTTGTAAATTTGCATCCTTGCAAATCCATCCAAGTGGATATGGCTTCGGATGTGGAACGGTGTCAAGTTTAAGCTGCTTGACCATGTCCTCTGATATAAGGTTTGCTTGTGACCCACTATCAAAAAGTGTGTCAATTTTAGTATGTTTTGAAATCACCCTCACATGAAACAGTTCAATTCTTTCTTCCTCATTAGGAGGTTGTACATGGCAGTTTGAGGTACTAGTGCTGGCTTGAGTTTCAATTTATTTTCCCTTCAAGTTTTTCAAACCCATGGCTGCAATTTTGGTTTCATCACCTGAATCATCCCCTAAATCATGTGGTGTAGATGTAGTAGCAGCAGTTTTCTGTTTTCCTTTGGATTTGTTATATTGAGGTCTTTTTTCAGGATGTAATTTCCAACAGTTTTTCTCCTCATGGCCTGGTTTAGAACAATGTTTACATATCACTTTCTCACTCTCCTATTTAACAGATGCATTCTTTTTGCCCTTTCCCTTGGAGGTTTTCTCTTTGTTTTTCCCCTTGGGGGGCTTGTTTCTATCCTCATCAAATGTGTTTTTTCCCCTTGCCTCTAAATGTGTAGCTTGGACACAAACCTCGTCCAGGCTAGTAGGGTTAAACATCAAGATGGTGTGTCTAAGGTAGCTATGCAAGCCACCAATGTATTTCAGCAAGGTTTCCTAGGTCTGTAAATCTACCCCTAACAAGAGAGCTCTTCTCCTGAATTCTTGGGTGTAGTCTTGGACACTCTGACCCTTAAGTTGTCTGAAATTTTTCCAATTCATAATGGCTTTCTGCATGTGAGCAAGAGGATAAAATTGTTTTTTAATGGCTAACAAAAATTCAGGCCATGTTAAGGTAACCTTACCAAATTTCTTGATCTCCTCTTTAGTCTTGGCCTCCCACTAGACCAATGCTGCTCCATCCATTCTCAAAGAAGCCAACTGAATCTTTGTGGCATCATCATGCATATTCTGGATCCTCAAGTAAACTTCCAACTGCCTAATCCAGTTGTTAAGCTTTTTTGCATTCACTTCACCATTAAACATAGGTATTTCGAATTTTACATCAAGCTTCGAAAAAGGACTTTTTCCAGAGGATCTATGCTTATGCACAGAAGAAGAAGACGAGGATGAAGAGGAAGAAGGTGACGATGGGGGTGGTGGATCACCATTACCTCCATGTCCTTTCTTGGAATGATCATCATCCTTTTTACCTCTTGAAGAGCCCTCTCCTTCCTATGGATGTTTAGACCCTTCTTCAGCCAATTTCTCATTTCTTTCTTGGTACAATATCCTCACCATTTCAGTGAGGTCCAAGAAATCCTTTCTAAAGACTCTTTCTTATTCTTTTGGATCCATGTCTGCAGGAATTTCTCCTTCAAGTGCAGACATTCTTGAAGCTTCTGCTGAGACTCTTGAGGGTGAAATTGAAGGTGGAGGTGATGGCTCTCTGGCCTTCCTTGACCGAGGATTCTCTCGTTCTCTAGTCAACTGTCCTTCCCCTCTTTTAAGTTTCAACTTGGTAAGCATCAATACTTGCAAGACAGTTAGAAGATCTTTGCACAAAAACAATCAAAAGATAGCTACACCAGAGATTGACTGAAAGAGCATTTATCTACTTTGCAATTGTATAACAAGAGCATTTCGAAGGCTTCCTAGCTCGTTTCAGGCTCTGTCTATAGTTTATTTGACTGCTTTTAATACAAAGAAACAACAACATATCTCCGATACCAACTTGATCTGAATTTGAAACTACTTGTAAATGGTTTGCAAGGTATTCAATTCAGAGATATACATATTTAAAAGATGTCCATGTCTTGCAGAAAGAAAACAAATGAAATTTTCAGTTGTTCATGAACCATTTAAGCATAGCATATTTATTTCCTTTTACTATTTAACACACTAAAATGAATTTTTTCTACAAAATAAATCAACCACAGATGCAAAAGAAGTTGATAAAGCAGTTCACCCCTCTTGGGCTACGTTTGCTGGGTCCAAAGCTCCCAACTGGGCCTGTCCTTGTTTTAATTAAATGCTCAAATTGAATATACAGCTGAATAGAAGCATCTACAGGTGGAATAGATGGTAAAAACGGATTCATAACACTTGAATCCTTCAGGATTGACTACTGGTTCACCTCCAATGGATACCTGCAACCCTATACAGTCTTCACAATACTGGGCCCTAGTGGCTCCTAGAACTTCCACGGCTCCAAAACCTCTGCAAATGACCTCAGATGGCTGTAAGACCTGTACCAATGGCTTCAGAAGGTCAAAAATATCCAAAATAAAAAAAAAAAATCGTCCAGAAACACCTTTCTTAGCCAAAGTTATGGCCCATTAAAGTTTTCCTCCAGTTATGCCTAGAAACACTCCAGCTAACTTTAGTTGGAGTCCAGTTAGGCCTGCCAAATATGGCGGGACCACCCAAATTTGGCGCTCTGCCATTATTCCCGCCAACTTGACTGCAGTTACAATAAATGCGCATGTGACCAAAAATTTCGGCTAGCAGTTTTCATCGGATTATGCGCCGGCGGTTTAGGGGGTTGAGCCCACGGTTATGGGCCGAGGGTCACATGAAATGGGGGCTGGCCCTTAGGGGCTGGCCCCCTTCGGGCCCCGCCCAACACTAAAACAAACTTTAAAACAGGTTTATGCGGCTCATATAACAACAACTGCTTGTTTGGCCCAACGGTAAGGCGTATGGCTAATATCCCGGAGGTCGCGGGATCAAACCTCACCGCCACCAAAAGTTTTAACATGCGCCCATTGTTGCTGACGTCACCCCAGCCACGTGGCGGCCTCCGGGCTTGCCATGTGGCAGCCATTGATTCGCTGTCCAAAAGGAATATTCCTCGGAATATTCCAAGGAATATTCCGTGGAATATTCTTTTTTAAATTTTTTTAAAAAATTCAAAAATTAAGGGTTATTGGGCGATTTTGTTTTTGGCATAAGTTTCTCATACGACCACCGTTTTTAGAACCGTTTGTGGCACCGGAATCAGGAGGACGAGCAATTTCCAGTCATTCAACTTTGAACCAGTTCTGAGCATTTTAAATTTTGAGCATTTTACGACACTTAGGACATGAGCACCTGATCATATGCGATGGTACCAGACATTGCACATGCAATGGGAGTATTAGGCAGGTTTATGTCAAAACCAGGGAAGGAGCACTGGGAAACAGTGAAGTGGGTTTTCAGGTATTTGCGTGGCACTAGTGATTATGGTTTGTGCTACCAAGTAAGACCAAGATTTTACATAGTGTTGGATATTAGTGGCTTTTTTGATGCAGACTAGGTTAGAGATCTAGATCAGAGAAGATCTACAAGTGGGTATGTGTTTAAGCTATTTGGAGGTGCAATTAGTTGGATGAGTAAGAACCAATCTATAGTGGCACTACAACTACAAAGGAAAAATACATGGCAGCCACTCATGCAAGCAAGGAAGAAGTTTGGTTGCAGAGATTGTGTTCAAGTATGGGGTTAGTACAGGGAGCTATAAGAATAGACTGTGACAGCCAAAGTGCAATTTTCTTGGCAAAGAACCATGTTTATCATTCAAAGACAAAGCACATTGATGTTCAGTATCACTTTGTGAGGGATATGATAGAAGACAAAAAAGTGTTGCTGGTAAAGGTGGACACTTTGAAGAATACTGTAGATGCATTGATAAAATATATGAGCTCTGAGAAGTTCTCTTGGTGTAGAGAAACAATGGGCGTTGCAGGGTTGTGTTAGTGCCTAGATTTACCTCAGGTTGAAAAGGTAGGATCTAGGGCCAACATAAAACCACGCTCAGCCTGGTAGCTAGCCCTACCAGGTTAGGAGGGGGCTCTCTCCGGGTCAATCTCAACAAATTATGATCGATGAGGGCTTGATATGACTGAAATATCTTCTGATCTTAGGATAGGTATATGTGCAAGAGAGTTTGATTGAATAAAATGATGATTTTGTTGGCTTAGATGGAAAGAAAAAAATTGGGTGCGAGGATTGAGGCTTAGTCCTTCAGAGATCTCAATGGGGCAAGGTAGGCAATTGTTTTTGGAACTTAAAATTGAATGAGATGGAAGGAATAGACAGGTGAGGTGTTGAAGAGGGCAAGAGAAATCATGGATCCTCCCCAAATAGCTGAAAACATCAAGAAACTAAAGCAAACTTCAAGTAGAGCACTACAATTTCAATGGATTCTACTTACACTCTTATTTGTTTAGTTAAGAAGAAACAAGATAGAGAATGGCATACATGACATATAGACAAATTCACAATTACAAAGAAAAGTACTGTACCAAGACAATTTGCCACATGGATCCCAAAGAGTGTTGCAAACCTTGGTCTCAATTCCATAGCCAAAATGCTGAAATGAATGTACAATGAAGCTCAAGGCTTTCTCAAGAGTCCAACCATGCTAATGACTGAAAAACAACATAATATAGACAAACATAGCTCATCCTTGCCTCTAGGGTCGAGCACACATGTTTAGGAGGTGTTTTAACTAATTCTAAACTGAGAACTAGAAATTAGGCAACATAACAACATGCCTCTAGAAACAAAGGAACTGATAGATTCGGTTTCAAACAACCTTTAAACTGATGGATATACCTCTACAAGTAAAAATTTAACATATTTATATCCTGATCCATCAATGTACATCAATTACATCACAAATTTGTGATTAGGAAAGTGAAAAAGTCAAACTAGCCAAAGTTGGGCGAAAAACAGAGCAAAACTTGGTCAAACTGGCAATTTTTCCTCTATGCGCCGCGCCTAATTCTCTATGCATAGTGCCTGTTTGGACCAACTTTTGGAGGCCTTCCTGATGTAAAAATGAGCTCTAGGTGTGCTTTTTGGAAATGTTTTCCTGTCTACCTTCCAACCCAAGTGGAATTTTTCAATTTTGCATCCATTTTCCCCTCCAAACGTCCATTCTCCCAACACCGCTTCCTGTTTGTCAAAATAGGGGCAGTGAGGTCATTTTTTGAGTGTTTTTGACCTTTTTGAGGGTTCAAAACCTGTCCAAATTTCTTGGCCATTGGTAGGAAAACATATTTTTTCATGAAAAATCCAAAAATGCTGAGTTTTTGTGCTTTGGAGGCTCCTAGCAAAAGTGAGCGCCACGTGGCGCGGCGCATAGGGCAGAAAACCCTGTTTTTTGTGCCAAAAATTTCAAAAATACAAAAAGTGCTCCAAATTTTTTGAAATTTGGGTTGAGTCTCCTCTATCAAACATGGTGTTGGGCCAAGGAAGCCTCAGCCAATATCTAAAGTCGTTCTTCCTCTTTTTTCCTCCTTGATGCTCTCTTCAACTTTTCCTTTAAACTCCTGATTCTCGCCTGGCACACCAAGTTCCTTGACAAGTAATGATATGACAGGTTTCTAAGCATATTATTCTCATTGATAGCCTTCTCTAGCTTCCTCTCCAAGTGGATATTGGCTCTTTCAAGCCATGACTCCCTATCGGCATTAATCTCCTGCTCAAGTGAAGTGAACCCCACCCTCCTCCTTTGGGCAGCTTGGTGATTCTCTCGAATGTTTTGCAAATACATAATCACCTGCTGGTCCTCAAGCTGCTTATTCCTTTGCTCCAGGTATTTTATTGTCCATTGGGCTCTATCCAAGTTGATAGACAAGGCATCAATGTCCGCCTGCTGCTCTTGAATGATTTCTCTAAGATTTGTGCTTTGCGGGCCCATATCAGTATCATCACCCTCAATGAGAATGAAATCAGTCTCCCGCTCACCTAATGGTCCTTCCTCCTGTAGTGGCCTCTTTCCTCGGTCCTAAACCTATTGTTCTGATGACAAAAGCGAGGCCCCTTCCACCCGGGTGGAGATAACACTTGCTTTGCTGCTGCAAACAACCGTCTAGTGCCCTTCTGAGAGGTGATGAACACCGGCATGCTAGCGGTCTGTGTCTTATGGCCCTCATGCTGATAAGAAGGTCCACCTGTCTCATGTAAAGCCTTTGAAGGTCCCTGTGGAGCATTGAAAAACTCACGAGAGATGAAGTCCTCCCAAGTGATGCCCTGTAAGCCAAGCTGATGAATGACCACAATTTTAATGAGAGCAAAATGGTAAATACTATTGAAATGCTGCTGAGGAGTCTTGTGCTACACTAGGGTGGTCATCTTCTCTATGTTTCAGCACATGAAGTAAGGGATGCTCACCATCCTTACCCTGGTAAAATGCATCAGCAGCCTGATATGATAAGCATATAAACGTGAAAACCGGCCCTCACAACTGAAATACTTCATGATCAATTTCATCAAAGGAGCATAAGCATATTTGAGGTACCGGAAAGGAAATACTCTGTTGAGTTGCCTCATATAGCCAGGTTTGATGTATGGTTCATAATGCTGCTGGTCAATTTTCTGCCTCTTGTTCCATTGCTCTCCAATGTTGGGAATACCGGTTGCTAGTGAAATGGATTCTGGTGTTAATGTGAAAGTGACACCAGCTAGAGTGGCTTGACCATCATGTAAATGCAACACAAACAAATGAGCCAACTCATGATGAAACTGAATGCTAGCAACCTTCTCACAAAATTCATAGCAGGACTGATGTTGGAAACAAGAGATGGCAAGAGGGCAGGCCTGTAATTCAACAAGAGTGGTTGGTTCTTCTCTAATATGTTTGCCACCTCTATGAGGCCTCCTGGGTGCATGACCCTTTGTAGGTGAGTCACTGTGGGTCTCCTCTTCATAATCATATGAAGGATCAGATGCCATGTCTGCTGGTGGATAAACTGTCTTGGAGCTGCCTTGATGAGAAGTAGGTGATTGTGATGTTTTTAACTTTTTCTACCAAAGGAAACAATGAAATGAGGGACTGTGGGGAGGGAACATTGAGGGATTTAGGGATTTTTGGGGTAGGGTTTAGTTAAAGGAACATGGAATTAGGGAGTAGTTTGGGAGTTTTTAGTATAGGACTAGGGTTTGGGAGTTTGAGTTGGGACTTTGGGAAATGGGAATGGGGATAGGGGATTAGTGAATTTGGGGAATAAGAAAATCAAGGGAGAATTGGAGTAAGGGAGTGGTGAGGGAATAAAGGATGGACTTGGCAACAAAACAACAATTTGAAACCCTAGGTAGCAATTTGCTTTGCAAATATTCAAGAGATAGGATTTGATTTCTTTAAACAATCACCATACATCAACCACCATGAAGCAAGCATTAATCTTTGATGAAAAAGAGTGATAGAGGTTCAACCTACTTGTACCAATGACAATCCATGCATTTTGGGTGATTTTGGAGCAAATGTTTGAAGCTTTGAGCTTGCTGGCTATGCACGACGCACATCCAATCCAATGCACTGCGCCCAGTGTATGTGAAACTCTTGTGCAAAATTGAACTGGAGTTTGGGGCCCAGTGCACCGCGCCACCTGCCCAGTGCACCGTGCCCAGTGACTTGGAGCGATTTTCACCAATTTTTCCTTGCTCAACCCCAAAATGATTTTGCTTTGCTTTCTCTTTGATCTTGGAGTGAAAATGAGCTTTAAACATTTGGAGACATGATTTATACATGGAGCTTTTAAATTTTAATTTTGCAAAACCCACTTTCATAATGTTTTGAAAATGACTTTATTTTTTAAACTCTGTTTTTGGATTTTTTCACTTCATTTGAGCTTTGTGATGAACTAAATGACCTGAGCTTTGCTTGTTTTGCAGGTGTTGGAACTACTGGGGCTAGGGAAAGAAACCAGGGTTACAGATGGAGTGATTTACATATGGAGAAAATAAAATTACATAAATTTATACCATAAAAGCAAAAATACTCTGTTTTTCCTCAAAACAGAGTTTTGAGGAAAGACACATCTCTGAGCACTTGATGATGAAATTTATTGATGCTGGAACCTCCTCATGGCCTGCTGGTTGTTATTAGACACTTTGAAACATTTTTTGACGAAACCCTAATGAAACCCTAGACCTAAATGACAATGAAACCCTAAAGCAAAACCTTTGCAATCTTTAAGACAAAAGATGATTGTATATGCTTTGAAATGAACAAACATGAGCCAACAGGTAGATAACATGAGGGAAATTGTAGGAAAGCCACTACCGTCAGATGATCCATGCGCCTAATGGAATGCAGCTGACTGAACAGGACACCTAATATGCAATGCAACAAGAGGATTTGATCTCTGATGGAGGGATGAAGATATCGACACTAACATTGGATCCAATGGGGATGGTAGCTCCTTGGAGGTGCCAAGAACTATAGATCTCTAGGAAAGCAGGAAATGCCTTCGTCCATTTCGCTATGGAGTCAATAACCTCGACTAAACAAAATTGAACTCTTGACTTAAAGACTCAATTTCAGGACTGAACTTGACTCAAATTGACTCATTTTCAAGACTGAAATTTACTGAAAGACCTGACTCTAACAAAACAAACTGAAACTGAAATCAAACCTCAGCTTTATAGCCTTCACCTTGGGCCCCAAATTGAAGAATGAAAACAGTACACACTTGCAATGGAATTTAAACAAACCGGTATATACAATGATGAATAGGACAACAGAAAACAGTTCACACATAATACCGTTTGAGGAGCCGACCGTTGACCGGCCCACCAGGATAGTCTTCGCCATTCAGCTCTTGCAAAAGGAAAGCATTCTGGCCCCAATGTGTAGCAATATTGTAATGTCCTTTCCAAATATTTTCAAATTTGTCGTGTTTACCTTTCTCTTCATTCCTTGCATCCCATTTCAGCACTATGTCTCCGATTTCAAACCTGTCCGCCTTTGATTTTCGGTCATATATCCTCTTAATTCTTTCCTGCAGCTTGGAAGTGTTCTAAAATACCTCCTCTCTAGTTTGCTGCAAATGTATCATTTGATTGATCCTCCGCTGCAAACTATCATCTTCGCTGCCAGCTTCTTGCAACAGTTTAACCACCGAGACTGCCAAAGAGGTCGGGAAGACTGTGTCCACACCATACACAAGCTCAAAAGGAGACATGCCGATAGATTTCTTTTGACTTACCCTGTCTGCCCAAAGTGCATTGACCAGCTTTTTGTGCCAACTCTTCTTGTTAGTTTCCAGTAGCTTTTTGATAATGTTGACAAGATATTTGTTTGAGGATTCCGCCAAGCCATTGCCTTGCGGGTAATAGGTGTTAACACCCAGGTTGTTCCCTATGACTCCCAAGGGAATACAGCCGGGGTAACCACTAACCAATCTTTGGATCACAGTTTCTAGCCAAACTGTAATCAGAGAGGGCTCTCTCTTTATGATTTGTCTCTGTTTTGATAGTGTTTTTAGGCTAGCTATTAGGCTCAGGTTTTCGGTTTGTGTTTTGGTTGAAGGACTTCTTTCAGTGCTTAAGGTGTAGTGTTCAGGTAGTAGTATATCATTGGGCAATGGAGTCTAGTGCTGTGAAATGTTTTGAAATGCTGGAGTGATGATGTTCAGACTGCAGGGCCTATTGAGTATCTCAAACAAACAAAATTTAAACTTAAATGGTGATGTATGGTCAGCCAACAGATAGCATTTAAGAATTCTCCATTAAGCTGGTGATGTGAAAGTGAAACATGTTTCTCAGGAGCAAACTTGAATTCCTGAAACAAAGGTCACTGTGAAAGATATATTCTAAAAGTGCAACAATTAAGAATTACACTTATCAAGATTATAGCTGAAGAAAACATTTATTAACAACACAGATTGAACTCAGGGTATTGCATGAATAAGTCCTGAAGGTTATTCTTTTTCTTTGTTGTTAAACACTTAGAAATTAGAAACATATATGGATTGTAAAAGATTGAAACACATAACAAAGAGAGTTACAGAAACTTATTGTATTGTGAAGTACACAGGAATCCTGCAGTTTTCAACAGACACCAGAACGCATTCAACACTTCAGAACTCCGAGAAATTCCATCACTTTCTTTATTAAACTCTGAAAGGATTACAGCATAAGAACTTCTTCAAGAGAAATCAACAACAACCCCTCAAGCTTGTGCGAGGGGCAAATATATACACTCGGTTATACAAAATATCTGAGTGCTAAGTTATCTCAGAAATGAATACGTTCGCCAACTTTTCAAGATATTTGATAATAAAGTTATTACATCATTGAATACAAAGTAAATGCATCTTTATGCTTGTCAGAAGATATTTTGGCCTTAGGAGGCCACTGAGTCGGTTGGAGTGATCTGCATTAACGCTGAGAAATGCGCTTTTGGAGCTACTCTGCTGTAGCTTTCTCGGCCTGGACACCTGTAGCTTCTCGCCTTGCTTTGTTGGCTGTTAGTTTCTGCTGAGGTGGCTCAACCTTCATCTTTAATGCATGCCGATTCTTTTAAACTGTCCTGTGTATGACAATTTGTATTTTCCATGAACAAAATTTATAGAATGGCCTCTTGTTTATAAAATCATCTGTATGGCCTTAGTCCACCATTCTAGTGTAGGTAGTTGATGCCTGAGAATTGCATCCATAGTCTCTTCTGCCTCTGTATATTTGTAAAAATTGGGAGGCACCTCAAACAGGTGTTTGATTTCATTCATTATAAAAAATAAACTCTCTACTCTATTGTAGAGAGTCTGTCCTGTGGCTGGCCCTGTTTCCTCTGATGTGCTGGGCTTCTCATTGATCTGACTTGTAGCAAATGCATTAACCCTTTTGGCATACTGCTCATGAGTGAACAGTCTCCCTGCGCTGTTCAGTAAGCTAGGGAGCCCTCTGTTTTCCAATACCTGAAACTTCTCCAAAAACCTGTTTACCTCAGTCTGCATGTCCTGGGTTCTTCTCTCTAATGTCTGCACCAAGTTTCTCAGTGTGAGAACCCTCTTGATTAACTGAATGTGCTCAGTTCTGTTTGAAATTCCCATGGCAGCCAACTGAGTACTTGTTCTATTGTTAAGCACATTAATCATCCTGGTGGCTATTTCAGGCATGTTGCTTAGAGCAGCTCTTGATCTTTGAATTTCAGTCTGTGCTTTTGGAATGAGCTCTAAATGCTCATGGATTGTTTCAATATATTGCCATTGGTCATTAATAGATTGACCAATGTTAGCCCACAGCACTATTTTAAGCTCAGCCACAACCTTATCTAATTCGAGCTCATTCTCTAGCTCTTTGATCCTGTCTTTGAGGGCTTTTATCTCCCTGCCCTTTTCTGCCACAGACTGCTTGGATTTGTCATATCTATCATTCACTTTGGCCAATTTATCCCTGGTCTCATTCAGCTCTATCATTTGAGCTTCCAGGGCCTGGATCTCATTCCTCAGCTTTTGCATGTCCAGGCTTGGGGCCTGCTCTGTTGTTGGTGGTGCTGCTGAGGTGGATGTTGCTGCCTGTTCTGTTTGTTGAGGAGGAGGAATAGTAGTTGGAGCAGTTTCCTCCAGGTTTATTACTTCAGGAGGAGGCTGGGAGGTCTGACCTTCTTCTTTTTGCTTCAAAGCTGCCTGTAATGCTGCCTGTGCAGCCTCTGATTCTCCCAGCTTTTCTTGTGTCTGGATTAACTGCTTATATAGAGACACCAGCAAGGTTGAGGCCTCTTGATCATGCCTCTGCTGGGCAACCTCATCTGTTTTAGGGTGAATGGTGGCTGGCATTTTGATCTTTTTCTTCAAAGCAGCCATGTCTGCATCCCTTAACTTCAATATTTCCTGTATGCCGTTGATATCTTTAGGATCATGCCCAATCTCAATAATTATATCTTCTAAGGACCTTATTCTGTTGTCCTTAGCTTGTGAGGATGCCCTTTCCAATTCAAGTTGGGCAGCTAGATTATTAAGGCTATTTTCCAGCCTATAATTGTCCAATGTTTTGTCTGCCAAGGAGGCATAAACCATCTCACCTGTTTGTTTGTGCAACTCAATTTTATCCATTGGGTGGATGTCTTTAGCAAGGACCTCAAGATTGGTCCTTATATAATCTGCATGAGACTGGGGTTGTGCTACAGCTGGCAAGAAATGACTCATGATCATTTTGCCTTCACTAACATCAAAAGCAGACATCAGTCTTTGCTGGTTAGTGGGAGCCATCTTCAGCAAATGATTGTAGAGCTGTATTTTTATGGGCTCATTTCTTTTCTTTATGTCTATGAACTGCTGTTTAATACTCAGTTCACCCTCTCTCTGCTGGCTAGAGGAGCTGACTTCTCCTCCCACAGTTCGGTTCTGTTCCTCTTGGAAGGAACTTGTAGATGCTTCCCTGCTAGGTGGGCCCATGGCCAGAGACTGCCCTATTGGCATTTCCTCATCAGAGAAAGGGTTCAATCTCTGTCTTTTCTCACCATGACTTTCTGATGTGGTCAAGGGAGTCTCTCTGTCCCTTTTTCTGCTAGTATCCTCCTTTTGTGGGGTTTGGAGGATTGATGCATCAACTGATGTTTCTTGCCTAGGAGGCACCATAATTTGTGCTTGCTGTTCTGTAAAAATTGGGGCTTCAACTGCCCCTTCTTGCTGTGGGGGCTGCTCTTTGTCATGCTGCCCTTCTTCTTGCTGCAATTCCTGTTGTTGTTGTTGTTCTACCTGCTGCTGCTGTTGCTGCACCTTGTCATGAGGTGGCTGTTCAGTCTCCATTTCCTTTTCCTTGCCCTTGCTAGATATATCTTCAGTGGCTTTGGGAGCTTGCTGATTTGCAGTCGAGGAGGATGCAACTGCTTCCACTTGTGTGCTTGGTAGGGAGAACACTTGTGAACAAAATTCAAGGTCAGCCATCTTTTTTAGATTCCTCACCACTCTTTGATTCAGCTCCTCTTGTGTAACCGGCTCTTCTAGGGTTCCTCTCCTCCATTTTGCTTGGTTTGCATGTTTTTCAATGTGAGGGATCTTTACATGATCATAGCCAGATAGCTTATATTTGAGCCTTCTCAAAGTGATGAAGTGGTTGGGGTCATAAGGTTTCCAGAGGAAACTGGTTTGAAGGCCAAGGGACTCAAGCATCCTGTCTGCTTCTCTCCAACCTTCCTCCCTCTGGTTATAGACAAAGTGGCCAAGTTGGTTCCTGACTTTCAACTGTGCTTTCTTGCCTTTGCCTGAAAAGTGAAGCACATCAACATTGCCAAACTGTCTGAAGTATTCTAGGGCAAATAGCCTCATAGGCACATATTTGGGCAGTCTGTAGGGAGGCAATTCACACCCATATATCCTGATGACGGTGTGGTTCTGGTAAAAGTACCAGTCCCCAATGCTGTATGATTTGGATAACTGCAGGATCCTTTGCATTTCATCTGTGAGCCTCGGAGGAGGTGAACCCATCATCATTGACATAGCTGGGTGGATGAACTGATCTATGAACTCACAATAAGTATAAGGAGACTCAAATCTACAGTGGAAAACAGAGGACCAATAGACCATTGATCTTGGATTGCCTTGGGCATCCTCTCTTTTGATTGGAAAAGAGAATTTCTGATGTTGATGATATAAGATCAAATGGTAAATGTAAGAGGTATATCTGAACACTCTTTCTCTTGCCAGGTTCATTAGTTGCTCATGTATTTTGTCTGCTATATAGGTGGCATAGTCATAGCAGATGGGAGACTTGCCAGGAGCAAACATGAACATGATTACCAGGACAGTTTGATCAACAAACTCAATTGAGTTGTAGCCCAAAATGGGACTAATCATGTCTGCCAGATCTCTGCCCAGTTGGTTGAGGTATACTTGATTGATAGGAGGACACTTCACAGAGTCAGAGTCAATGTATAGCTGGTTTAATTTGGTGACCTGAGCATCTGTCATTCTGGCTCCTTGATTTATCAGGTCTACAAGTGATAGAGGGACCAGTTTCTTCTCAGTCCTGAAGCAGAGCCTATCCTTGATAGCTTCTGGGGTGACATAAAACACAGCTGATCCTGAAGGGTCAAGAACTGCCCTTTGAGTGGGGTCATAGTTTTCAGCACACAGATGGATCAAATCAGGGAATTGTCTAACCTGAGGGAGCTTAAAAATAGGGAGGAATGAGTCCCATATGCCCAGCACATCTGTTCCAGCCTCATGCTTGGCCTTCAATTCATTGAGCAGGTGGATGTGGAACTTAGTCCTCATCAACATTTCCTCTGAAATCTGATAGTCCATGTCTTCCAGAGACTGCCATTCCAATTGCCTCTGAGGGGCATTCAATGGAGCAACGTTCAACGTTATAGGAGCTACTGGTGGATCCATGATTTCTCCTGAGATTATGGATGGAGTTGCTATGCAGAGCAACACAAAAGAGTTTTTCTTCAATGGAAAAATGTGAATTGTATGGAACAGAGGGTGAGTGAAACAGCTGCAACAATTGAAATACTGTTTGAAGTGCAAATAAGACCAATGTGTGGTCTCAATCTGTCTTTTTTAACAGGTAGGTACAGTTTGAGTAAGTTGTTTCGCGATTGCGCGAACAGAGTCCAGTTTTTTGTGAAAATGTGGGCAAACAAGGCTCGGCTGGTGCTTTTCGAGCTTATAGTTGTAAATGGGGGCTAGGCACAGAGATTTTGCCGGTGAATTTACAAGTTTTTTGTCTTCTAAGCTCTGTTGAGGGAATTCACAGACAAAGTAGGCGTATGAAGGATTTATAAGGGAAAATACCTGGTAAACAGCAAGCAGTGGTCACGAATGACTGTAGAAATGGCGCGCCGGAGGTCCCCGAATTGATTTCAGCAAAGGTGGTGCAAATTTGGACGTAAAATCATGCAGAGAAAGCAATAGCTCTTGCGGCAAAAAGTATAGAAAAACGCGAAAATTGGCCTAAATATGGATTTTTGGCATATTGGCGCGTTTTTTGGATGACGTCATCAGGTGGGGTCAAGGTCGGATGACGTCAGCATGATGTCATCGGGTGAGGTGGCAGGTTGTGATTGGTCCACGGATATGATGAGGTGGCGGACATATCAACGCGGGGGCGGACGAAGGGGCTGACGTGACGGCGGGGTGGCACTGATGTGGGTATGACGTGGTGGTGATGTTGGCTGGGCGGGTCAACCGAAAACCGGGAGCGGTTAGCGGTTTCTCATCGCACCGCTTATGATACGGAAGAGGGATTTGTCAGGCGTACCTCCGATAAGCTGTGGGGACGACGCGTGGCGGAGGCCTGACGTCACCCTCTGACAGATATCGGAAGGTATCTGTCGGACGTCGGGGCCGCTCCGATATGAATGAGGACCGTCGGATCAAAGGGGTCCGATCCGACGGTTGTCGGGTTAGTGAAATGATCGGACATTACGGAAGGGGGCGGGGGTTATTTTAATATTTATTTCGGGATCTGTGTTTGGCGGAGACCTCTTGGTATAGGCGGATTTATAAAGGTTTTTCAATGCCCTTTTAATATAAAAATAACAAGGCGCCCATACTTTGGATAAATGAGAAAAGTGGGTTTTTTGTTTATTTTTGCAAATTAAAGCGGGTATAGGTAGAACAAGGTCTTTTATAAGGCTTTCTTTGGCAAATGAGGGTTTTAAGGGGCCAAATGAATTCAGAAGAGGGGAGGGGGTTAGACTTAGGTTCATCAAAGTGACCAGATGCCAATTTGATCCCTGACAGAGGATTTATTGGCTATAATGCCAAGGGGAGGGATATTTATACAATGCTTGGGGTTTATACACCATGGTGTTATAATACTAGGGGAAAGGGAATCATAGGGGAATTATATAATAGAGTTAGGGTTAATATGGATGAAAGGAGTGGATGAGGGGAGATAACACTAAGTTTATTTGAAAATAACTTAGCTTAAGGAGTAGATCAAAATGAAAAGAGTTTTAGACAAGAAATGTGGCTTCTAATAGGACTAAGAACCACTAAAAACCACCAATTCTTTCATGAATATCAACTGATGAGGGGATGTTAGTAATGAATGGAGAGGGGAAAATTGGGAAGTTAGACATGCTTCTTTGCTTGCTGCAACCTGATGGAGAAGAACACCTTCTCACTTCATTGATTTTGCTTTGTGAACAAGGCTAACATATCTTCAACTGTAGGGAGTGACATTTCTGCAACCCCAACTGCCTACCCATCTACTTGCCTAGCATTTTTTTGTTTCTTCTTGGAGGGTGCACTTGGACTTGCAGACCCTTATCTGCCTTTTCTTTTCTTTGGCTTTTTTCTTTTGTTTTTCTATCTACTTCTACCCTTATTTCCTCCAAGGTCCCAGATTAAGCAGTTGGGAGCCTTTCTTCTCTACCTAAACTACTTGTCTGCCAAGATTACACAGTTTGGACAGACTTCTTTCTCTATTCTACAACTAAAAATTTAAAACATGGCATGATCCAGATTAGACTGTTGGACCATCCATCAAAATTTAGTCCACATCAAGCTATAAGCACAGATTGTATTCTTTTGGAAATATGTGATCTTTGCATCATCAAAGCAGAGCATATTTGGACCTTTCCTTGCCAATCATGAAATATGAAACCTATTGGTATAGGTAGCTAACAGTGGCTCCACATGGGGATGGTTTTTCATTTGAAAGACCAAGAACAGCAGGTCAGATTGCCTTGGCCCTTGACTGCTCTTGCCAATCTTGAAGTTTGCTGCTTTGAAATGCCAAAATTGTGTGCTTCCCTTCTTGGCAGACCTCTGATCCTATTTACCTTTTGCTGGTAGTTAAGAAAACTTTGAGAAATTGCATTTTTACATCTTAACAGAAAGTAATATATACATCTGGATATGTACAAGGGAGAACTCAGGCTGTACTTATGGGTGGTAGTCAAAATAGTGCTTGAGCATCCTGCCATTCACAGGACCTTCATCCAAATCAGTTTCATTAAGACTTTTAAGGAAAAAAGTGTTGTTTCCTTGTACAACTTGGACAGCAAATGGTCCTCTCCAAAGGGAATCAAATTTTCCATGTTTTCCCTTATCCTCTCTTCTTGAGTCCCATTTGAGGACTTTGTCTCCAACATTAAAGTCTTCTGCCTTAGTTCTTCTGTCAAAGGCCTTCTTTAGCTTTTCTTGTAGAACTTGAACTCTGCTGAAAACCTGGTCTCTAGTTTGCTGTAAACATATTATTTGATTGATCCTTCTTTGCATATCATTTGGTTCAGCTTGGCTTTCTTGAAGAAGTTTCATAACAGGCACCCCTAGTGATGAAGGAAACTTGGCTTCTAATCCATAAACCAACTCATATGGGCTGGTCCCAATTGATCTTTTGGTTGTTAGTCTATCTGCCCATAGAGCATTCACAAGCTTCTTATGCCAATTCTTTTTGTTCTCTTCTAGCACTTTCTTTATAATGTTTACCAAGCTTTTATTTGATGACTCAGCAAGGCCATTACCTTGGGGATAGTATGCAGTAGAATGGCCTAAGGTAATGTGAAATTTATGGCAGAAATTCACCATCTTCTTGGATCTGAAAGCAGCAGCATTGTCTGTTATTATTTTGTCAGGGCAGCCAAATCTAGCCAATATGTTGTTCTCCAAGAACTGAATGATAGTGGAATCATTTGCTTGTCTGCATGGAGCAGCTTCAATCCACTTGGTGAAGTAGTCTGTGGCTGTTAAGATCCATCTATGTTGGCCTGAGGATGAGGGATGAATTTCCCCAATGAAATCCAAGCCCCATTGTTGAAAAGGTCTCTCTGTTGCAATAGGCCTTAAGGGAAGTGGCAGTAACTGTCTCTTTCCCTCAAATACTTGACATTTATGACATGAGGTGGTGAATTTCTTGACATCAGAAAACATGGTGGGCCAGTAGTAACCAGTCCTTAGTATTTTATCCACAGTGGACTTCCAGTACAAGTGTCCACCACAGTCACCTGCATGAAATTCTTTTATGATATTGTCAGTTTCATTCTCAATTAGGCAGTTTAGCAATATCCCTTCATGGTTTTTCCAAAATAAATTCCCATCCATAACACAGAATTTAGAAGCTTTCATTTTTAAGAACCTACATTTAGTTCTGGACAATCCTGGGGGAGCACACAGGTTTTGCAATACATAACATATATCAGAGTACCAAGGGGATTGTTCAAAGGCTACATTGATCTTTGGAGTCACCAGCTCCAGTTCACTGTCCAGCTGGTTGATGTCTAAGGCTTGGAAATTTGCTTCTGTCATTAGTTTGGCCAAACCTTGCCCTTTTATTAGTTTTGTAGGTTTTATTTCAATATCAAATTCCAAAATGTTGGCAATCCACTTTCCTCTTCTGCCCTCTAAATTTTCTTGGGTGAGAATGTCTTTAACAATAGGACTTGGTACATAGGCTATGACATGTGAATAAAGGATGTAAATCCTAAAGTCCTTAATGGCTTTAACCAAAGCATAAGCTTGTTTCTCCATGATTTGATATTTTAAAGGTGCATCTCTAAGAGCTTTGCTAAAGAAAGCAATTGGCTTCTCATTTCCTTGGTCATCTTTCTGTAACAAAACAGCAGCAATAGTATGCTGGGAGGCAAAAGAGAAAATGATAAATTCTCTGTCAAATTGAGGATTGGTCAAGACTGGGGTTTGGGTAAGGGCCAGCTTTATACCTTCAAAGGCTTGATTGGCTTCAACAGTCCATTTTACTTTTGAATCCTTCTTTAGCATGTTATTTAGTAATCTGATTAGTTCTGCTAAGTTTGGGATAAACCTTCTCAAGAAATTGATTTTTCCCAAGAATCCTAAAAACTCTTTGATATTTCTTGGGTGGGGCATTTGTAAGATAGCCTGTATCCTATCTGGGTCAATTCTAATGCCATCTTTAGAAATGATGTGGCCCAATAGTTTACCTTCCTCTAAACCAAACAGGGATTTCTTGGGATTCAAGGAAATTCCATATTTCCTACATGTTAAGAAAATCTGCCTTAAGTGTTTTAAATGTTCTTGATCTGATTTTGAGAAAGGTGTAAGGTCATCTAAGTAAATGACAAGGAAGTCATGAATCTCTTTGGCAAAAGCAATATCCATTGCTCTTTGAAAAGTTGCCCCTGCATTTTTCAATCCAAAAGGCATTTTTACATATTTGAAAGTTCCCCATGGGGTTGTGAATGCAGTTTTGTCTTGATCATCAGGGTGTACTAAGATTTGATTAAATCCTGAGAATCCATCAAGTAATGAGATCCTTGAGGCCCCTACCACTCTTTGGAGAATGTGATCCATCTTGGGTAAGGGATAGTTGTCTTTGAGGGATACTTGGTTCAGATTTCTTAGGTCCACACACAGCCTTATTTCACCAGTTTTCTTTCTTGTAGGGACTAAGTTTGAAATCCACTCAGATAATCTGATAGGTGCTATGATGCCTGCCTTGAACATTTTCTGTACCTCTTGTTCCATTGCTGGGAGAAGTATAGGATTGATTCTCCTCAATTTTTGTTTAAAGGGTTTTTGATCAGGCTTGAGAGGGATAGTATGCTGGATAACAGAGGTGTCATAGGACTTTAGGTCCTCATAACTCCATGCAAAAACATCCTGGAACTCTTTAAAGAGGTCAATGTATTTAGGCTTTTGGTCGGGAGGTAAGGAAGCAGACAATTTAATTATTTTGGGCTTGTCAATGGTACCGATGTTGCTTTCTTCAATGGCTGCATTTAAGGGCTGCATTTTTGGTTTTATGGGAATATCATTTGAATCAAATATGTCCTCTAGTGGAGTTAGGCCTGTTGGCAGAAAATTGTCTTTCAGCTCTATGATGTCAGTTTCAGCATTGGCCCCTTCTTCACAACTGATTGGTTGAATTTGCCGAATGTTTTCCTCGTTGAAAATAGTTGGATTTAGCATTTGTTTTGCTGTTCTAGGTGATATTGGGTGAGTAATCTGTTGAAACTGTATTTGTGATGGACTTGCTCCTTCAAGTATTTGTGATTGACTTGCTTTGTCAAGTATTTGTGATTGACTTGCTCTGTCAGTGTCAATATTTAATCCTGCAAACTCTTGTTGCAGCGTTAAAAAATTGTTTATTTGCATATCATCCTCAAATACTTGCCAATCTTTAACATTGTTTGGAATGGAGGGTCTGTGTTTTATCTCAGTTGTGAAACAATTGTTAGGTTCCAATGGTGATTTGCAAGTACTAGCAAATGTGGCCAAACTATGAGCATGTAGATTATGGGTTCTAGGAATTTTAGTGATTTGGAATTCAGAGAAAAAGTTTAGTACCTCAGCAACAACAGACCTATAAGACCTTAGTCTTTTGTCATTGGTGACAAAATTTCCCTTCACTTGCTGGATAACTAAATCTGAATCACCCATGATTGAAACCCTGGCAGCTTGCAAGAACTTTACTAACTTGAGGCCTAGTAAAAGAGCTTCATATTCTGCCATGTTATTAGTACATCTGAAGTTTAATCTATAGGCTCTGCCTTCTGCATGACTGTTTTCTTTATTGTGTACCCAAACTCCAGCTTCTGCCCCTAATTTGTTGACTGAGCCATCAAATTCAAGGAACCATAGCATATCTTGTTGTGAAGGAGATTTAATGATCTGTTCATGGGGTGGCAATGTAAGTTGAAGTTCTGGTTTTTCCTCTGGCTTGTCTTCTAGGACAGTCTCATCATTTGATTGGATATTCTTGACAACTAGGGCAGCAGCAGTGTCTAGTGTTTGATTGACTGTTGTTTCATGGGTGGTAATTCTTTCATTGGAGTCTTCCTCCTGTATGAGTATTTTGGTTTCGACATCATTTTTTGAGGGAGTTGTGCTGTCATTGAAGAGAATGTATGAGTCTATGTCTGAATGGACAGCATATATGGGAAAGTTTTGAGGCTTTTCTTCACTGCTGACCATGTATTTCATGAGTGTTTCTCTGTATAGTCTTTTTGGTTGCCCAAAAACAGAGATGGTGGCATATGACATGTCTAATTGTAGGGAACCTTGGAGTTTAGCTCCCCAAGATCTTGATAACAACATCCCATACTTAGGTGGGATATCAGCAACTACAACATCCATTAGAATGGTTTTGTTTGGGTATTGAACCAGAGACACACATAAATCTTTTATGAGGCCTAAACACTTGACTTGGCTGGAGTCAAAGGAAAACAGGTCCTTGTAAGGTCTTGTTATATCTAGATTCAATCTCTCCATGACTGCTTTTGGCATGAGATTGTGAGAGGCACCTGAGTCAAACATTGCATTATGTAATATTTTATCATGAATATGTAAGCTGACATAAAAAGGTAATACCCCTGTGACTACTGTTTTTCCATCCACTTCTGGGCCGAACAGTAATTCTGGGGTATCATCCAACACATTAACATCATCTTTGTTGCCAGTGAGTTTAAGGGACTTGTTGATCTGTAGTTTATAGATGTCATGCTTGGCTAGTTCTGAGAGAGGAATTGCTATCTTTAGTTTGCCAATTTCAGTTTCTAGGTCAAAGGGTTTTTCAGATTGGGTCTTAGGGTTGTGGATAACAGTCCTTTCCTTGTTCACTAAATCTTCTTGTTGATTCTTATCTTGATTTTGGGACTTGTCCTTTTTACCCATCTCTTGAGGAGTAACATTTAAATTAGGGTGAGAGGATGAAGTAACCATAGGCTGCTGTTTTAAGGACAATGGTTCAGTGATCTCTTCAATAATTACTTCTTCTGCAGGTGAATTGGTTTTGTCATTAGGCTGTGTGACTATGCCTGTTTTAGGCTGCTGATTATCCTTTATCTTTTCAGGCTGATTTACATTCACAGTTCTGCTCCTTAGCTTGTATTGTTTATGGACTTCATAAACAGCAGTGTCATAGCCTTGTTTAAAGTCAAAGGATTCACCTGATTTAGTTTGGAACAGTTTGATTTCATCATCCTCATGATCTTGTTGTGTCAAGAAAACTTGACTTTCCCCATCTAGACCCATTAAATTGATCTGAGGATCTTCATTGGGTTCAGTTGATGTGGAAGTTTCAGCATAGTTTTCTTGGAAAGGAGGTCTTATGTCTTGGTCAGCACTGGCCTTGCCACTGCCTGGGTTTTGAGTTCTCCTAAAATTTGGATTCCTAGGAGGGTTGTTTTGTGGTGCTTCCCATGATGATTTTCTCTCAACCGATTCCACTCTATCACCCAATATTTTCATTCCAGTGAGTATTGCATCCAGCTTTTGATCAAAAGCAGAGGGTTCTTCTTTGAAGGCTGTTCTCTTTTCCAGCCTTGCTCTATTTCTTTTGGCAATCAGGTTAGCTTCCACTGTGACAGCAACCCTTTGGGCCTCTGCAAGGGTTTGAGGGTCTCTTTCCTTTAACTGATAGGCCATGTCAGGGTCAAAACCATCAGGGAATTTGTACAAAGCTAAATCAGGAGGGGGTCTTAAATTTTGTGGGATTGCATTATAAACATTGTTGAATCTTGCACAATACTCCAAAACAGTCTCTTGGGGACCTCTTTTGATAGTTTCATATTCCCCAAGTATGTGCAGAGGATCCTTCTTCTTTTCCCATCTGCTAGTAAAGGCTTGATACAGTTCATCAGGAGTTGTGATGGAATTTGCATTCAGGGATCTAAACCAGGTTCTTACATCCCCAGTCAGACTTTGAACAAACATCCTCATTCTCACACTGTCATCATCTATTTCATAGGTCTCAAAATGGTCTTGCATCCTTTTGGCATGCTGAACAACTGTCAAAGGGCCATTGGAGTCAAAATATGAGATTTTGGTTTGGTAGTCCTGGGGTAGAGCTGCATCATTAGCTGGTATTTGCAAGGGTGCATACCGGTTAGCCATATTCACAGGGTTTAAGGGGTTGACAGGGATGAATGGGACCGGGGTGGCTGGTATAGCAGGGTTAATGGGAGGGGTAGAAACTAGAATGTTGGTTAAGGGAGTATGTGCAGTGGATGTGGGTGTGATAGGAGGGCTGTGAGATGTAGAAGGGGAACTGGGGGAATCAAGGGTAGATCGAAACAAAACCTTGATTGGGGTTGGAACAAGGTTTGGATAACCTGTTTCAAGGGTTGAGTCAGCCAGAGTTTGTTGTCCCTGCTGCTTCCTGATGAACCTAGGGATTATATTAGGATTTTCAAAAACAGCTGGTGGTTCTGGGTCAGGGTTTGACCTAGTACATATGGTTTTCCTTTTAGGAGCCAGTTTCTAAACTTCTTTTTGGTATTTTGCAGGATATTTTTGTGTGTACAGAGACCAGACAAGATTTGAACTTACTGTATATTTTCCAAAGCTAGCAGCAAAGGGAATGAGCAGCTTTCAAGAGATAAACAGAAATTAGAAAGTCTTAAGGAAGTCCCCAGTGGAGTCGCCAATTATGTTAACACCCAGGTTGTTCCCTGTGACTCCCAAGGGAATACAGCCGGGGTAACCACTAACCAATCTTTGGATCACAGTTTCTAGCCAAACTGTAATCAGAGAGGGCTCTCTCTTTATGATTTGTCTCTGTTTTGATAGTGTTTTTAGGCTAGCTATTAGGCTCAGGTTTTTGGTTTGTGTTTTGGTTGAAGGACTTCTTTCAGTGCTTAAGGTGTAGTGTTCAGGTAGTAGTATATCATTGGGCAATGGAGTCTAGTGCTGTGAAATGTTTTGAAATGCTGGAGTGATGATGTTCAGACTGCAGGGCCTATTGAGTATCTCAAACAAACAAAATTTAAACTTAAATGGTGATGTATGGTCAGCCAACAGAAAGCATTTAAGAATTCTCCATTAAGCTGGTGATGTGAAAGTGAAACATGTTGCTCAGGAGCAAACTTGAATTCCTGAAACAAAGGTCACTGTGAAAGATATATTCTGAAAGTGCAGCAATTAAGAATTACACTTATCAAGATTATAGCTGAAGAAAACATTTATTAACAACACAGATTGAACTCAGGGTATTGCATGAATAAGTCCTGAAGGTTATTCTTTTTCTTTGTTGTTAAACACTTAGAAATTAGAAACATATATGGATTGTAAAAGATTGAAACACATAACAAAGAGAGTTACAGAAACTTATTGTATTGTGAAGTACACAGGAATCCTGCAGTTTTCAACAGACACCAGAACGCATTCAACACTTCAGAACTCTAAGAAATTCCATCACTTTCTTTATTAAACTCTGAAAGGATTACAACATAAGAACTTCTTCAAGAGAAATCAACAACAACCCCTCAAGCTTGTGCGAGGGGCAAATATATACCATCGGTTATACAAAATATCTGAGTGCTAAGTTATCTCAGAAATGAATACGTTCACCAACTTTTCAAGATATTTGATAATAAAGTTATTACATCATTGAATACAAAGTAAATGCATCTTTATGCTTGTCAGAAGATATTTTGGCCTTAGGAGGCCACTGAGTCGGTTGGAGTGATCTGCATTAACGCTGAGAAATGCGCTTTTGGAGCTGCTCTGCTGTAGCTTTCTCGGCCTGGACACCTGTAGCTTCTCGCCTTGCTTTGTTGGCTGTTAGTTTCTGCTGAGGTGGCTCAGCCTTCATCTTTAATGCATGCTGATTCTTTTAAACTGTCCTGTGTATGACAATTTGTATTTTCCATGAACAAAATTTATAGAATGGCCTCCTGTTTATAAAATCATCTGTATGGCCTTAGTCCACCATTCTAGTGTAGGTAGTTGATGCCTGAGAATTGCATCCATAGTCTCTTCTGCCTCTGTATATTTGTAAAAATTGGGAGGCACCTCAAACAGGTGTTTGATTTCATTCATTATAAAAAATAAACTCTCTACTCTATTGTAGAGAGTCTGTCCTGTGGCTGGCCCTGTTTCCTCTGATGTGTTGGGCTTCTCATTGATCTGACTTGTAGCAAATGCATTAACCCTTTTGGCATACTGCTCATGAGTGAACAGTCTCCCTGCGCTGTTCAGTAAGCTAGGGAGCCCTCTGTTTTCCAATACCTGAAACTTCTCCAAAAACCTGTTTACCTCAGTCTGCATGTCCTGGGTTCTTCTCTCTAATGTCTGCACCAAGTTTCTCAGTGTGAGAACCCTCTTGATTAACTGAATGTGCTCAGTTCTGTTTGAAATTCCCATGGCAGCCAACTGAGTACTTGTTCTATTGTTAAGCACATTAATCATCCTGGTGGCTATTTCAGGCATGTTGCTTAGAGCAGCTCTTGATCTTTGAATTTCAGTCTGTGCTTTTGGAATGAGCTCTAACTGCTCATGGATTGTTTCAATATATTGCCATTGGTCATTAATAGATTGACCAATGTTAGCCCACAACACTATTTTAAGCTCAGCCACAACCTTATCTAATTTGAGCTCATTCTCTAGCTCTTTGATCCTGTCTTTGAGGGCTTTTATCTCCCTGCCCTTTTCTGCCACAGACTGCTTGGATTTGTCATATCTATCATTCACTTTGGCCAATTTATCCCTGGTCTCATTCAGCTCTGTCATTTCAGCTTCCAGGGCCTGGATCTCATTCCTCAACTTTTGCATGTCCAGGCTTGGGGCCCGCTCTGTTGCTGGTGGTGCTGCTGAGGTGGATGTTGCTGCCTGTTTTGTTTGTTGAGGAGGAGGAACAGTAGTTGGAGCAGTTTCCTCCAGGTTTATTACTTCAGGAGGAGGCTGGGAGGTCTGACCTTCTTCTCTTTGCTTCAAAGCTGCCTGTAATGCTGCATGTGCAGCCTCTGATTCTCCCAGCTTTTCTTGTGTCTGGATTAACTGCTTATATAGAGACACCAGCAAGGTTGAGGCCTCTTGATCATGCCTCTGCTGGGCAACCTCATCTGTTTGAGGGTGAATGGTGGCTGGCATTTTGATCTTTTTCTTCAAAGCAGCCATGTCTGCATCCCTTAACTTCAATATTTCCTGTATGCCCTTGATATCTTTGGGATCATGCCCAATCTCAATAATTATATCTTCTAAGGACCTTATTCTGTTGTCCTTAGCTTGTGAGGATGCCCTTTCCAATTCAAGTTGGGCAGCTGTATTATTAAGGCTATTTTCCAGCCTATAATTGTCCAATGTTTTGTCTGCCAAGGAGGCATAGACCATCTCACCTGTTTGTTTGTGCAACTCAATTTTATCCATTGGGTGGATGTCTTTGGCAAGGACCTCAAGATTGGTCCTTATATAATCTGCATGAGACTGGGGCTGTGCTACAGCTGGCAAGAAATGACTCATGATCATTTTGCCTTCACTAACATCAAAAGCAGACATCAGTCTTTGCTGGTTAGTGGGAGCCATCTTCAGCAAATGATTGTAGAGCTGTATTTTTATGGGCTCATTTCTTTTCTTTATGTCTATGAACTGCTGTTTAATACTCAGTTCACCCTCTCTCTGCTGGCTAGAGGAGCTGACTTCTCCTCCCACAGTTCAGTTCTGTTCCTCTTGGAAGGAACTTGCATATGCTTCCTTGCTAGGTGGGCCCATGCCCAGAGACTGCCCTGTTGGCATTTCCTCATCAGAGAAAGGGTTCAATCTCTGTCTTTTCTCACCATGACTTTCTGATGTGGTCAAGGGAGTCTCTCTGTCCCTTTTTCTGCTAGTATCCTCCTTTTGTGGGGTTTGGAGGATTGATGCATCAACTGATGTTTCTTGCCTAGGAGGCACCGTATTTTGTGCCTGCTGTTCTGTAAAAATTGGGGCTTCAACTGCCCCTTCTTGCTGTGGGGGCTGCTCTTTGTCATGCTGCCCTTCTTCTTGCTGCAATTCCTGTTGTTGTTGTTGTTCTACCTGCTGCTGCTGTTGCTGCACCTTGTCATGAGGTGGCTGTTCAGTCTCCATTTCCTTTTCCTTGCCCTTGCTAGATATATCTTCAGTGGCTTTGGGAGCTTTCTGATTTGCAGTCGAGGAGGATGCAACTGCTCCCACTTGTGTGCTTGGAAGGGAGAACACCTGTGAACAAAATTCAAGGTCAGCCATCTTTTTTAGATTCCTCACCACTCTTTGATTCAGCTCCTCTTGTGTAACCGGCTCTTCTAGGGTTCCTCTCCTCCATTTTGCTTGGTTTGCATGTTTTTCAATGTGAGGGATCTTTACATGATCATAGCCAGATAGCTTATATTTGAGCCTTTTCAAAGTGATGAAGTGGTTGGGGTCATAAGGTTTCCAGAGGAAACTGGTTTGAAGGCCAAGGGACTCAAGCATCTTGTCTGCTTCTCTCCAACCATACTCCCTCTGGTTATAGACAAAGTGGCCATGTTGGTTCCTGACTTTCAACTGTGCTTTCTTGCCTTTGCCTGAAAAGTGAAGCACATCAACATTGCCAAACTGTCTGAAGTATTCTAGGGCAAATAGCCTCATAGGCACATATTTGGGCAGTCTGTAGGGAGGAAATTCACACCCATATATCTTGATGACGGTGTGGTTCTGGTAAAAGTACCAGTCCCCAATGCTGTATGATTTGGATAACTGCAGGATCCTTTGCATTTCATCTGTGAGCCTCAGAGGAGGTGAACCCATCATCATTGACATAGCTGGGTGGATGAACTGATCTATGAACTCACAATAAGTATAAGGAGACTCAAATCTACAGTGGAAAACAGAGGACCAATAGACCACTGATCTTGGATTGCCTTGGGCATCCTCTCTTTTGATTGGAAAAGAGAATTTCTGATGTTGATGATATAAGATCAAATGGTAAATGTAAGAGGTGTAATTGAACACTCTCTCTCTTGCCAGGTTCATTAGTTGCTCATGTATTTTGTCTGCTATATAGGTGGCATAGTCATAGCAGATGGGAGACTTGCCAGGAGCAAACATGAGCATGATTACCAGCACAGTTTGATCAACAAACTCAATTGAGTTGTAGCCCAAAATGGGACTAATCATGTCTGCCAGATCTCTGCCTAGTTGGTTGAGGTATACTTGATTGATAGGAGGATACTTCACAGAGTCAGAGTCAATGTATAGCTGGTTTAATTTGGTGACCTGAGCATCTGTCATTCTGGCTCCTTGATTTATCAGGTCTACAAGTGATAGAGGGACCAGTTTCTTCTCAGTCCTGAAGCAGAGCATATCCTTGATAGCTTCTGGGGTGACATAAAACACAGCTGATCCTGAAGGGTCAAGAACTGCCCTTTGAGTGGGGTCATAGTTTTCAGCACACAGATGGATCAAATCAGGGAATTGTCTAACCTGAGGGAGCTTAAAAATAGGGAGGAATGAGTCCCATATGCCCAGCACATCTGTTCCAGCCTCATGCTTGGCCTTCAATTCATTGAGCAGGTGGATGTGGAACTTAGTCCTCATCAGCATTTCCTCTGAAATCTGATAGTCCATGTCTGCCAGAGACTGCCATTCCAATTGCCTCTGAGGGGCATTCAATGGAGCAACGTTCAACGCTATAGGAGCTACTGGTGGATCCATGATTTCTCCTGAGATTATGGATGGAGTTGCTATGCAGAGCAACACAAAAGAGTTTTTCTTCAATGGAAAAATGTGAATTGTATGGAACAGAGGGTGAGTGAAACAGCTGCAGCAATTGAAATACTGTTTGAAGTGCAAATAAGACCAATGTGTGGTCTCAATCTGTCTTTTTTAACAGGTAGGTACAGTTTGAGTAAGTTGTTTCGCGATTGCGCGAAAAGAGTCCAGTTTTTTGTGAAAATGTGGGCAAACAAGGCTCGGCTGGTGCTTTTCGAGCTTATAGTTGTAAATGGGGGCTAGGCACAGAGATTTTGCCGGTGAATTTACAAGTTTTTTGTCTTCTAAGCTCTGTTGAGGGAATTCACAGACAAAGTAGGCGTATGAAGGATTTATAAGGGAAAATACCTGGTAAACAGCAAGCAGTGGTCACGAATGACTGTAGAAATGGCGCGCCGGAGGTCCCCGAATTGATTTCAGCAAAGGTGGTGCAAATTTGGACGTAAAATCATGCAGAGAAAGCAACAGCTCTTGCGGCAAAAAGTATAGAAAAACGCGAAAATTGGCCTAAATATGGATTTTTGGCATATTGGCGCGTTTTTTGGATGACGTCAGCATGACGTCATCAGGTGGGGTCAAGGTCAGATGACGTCAGCATGATGTCATCGGGTGAGGTGGCAGGTTGTGATTGGTCCACGGATATGATGAGGTGGCGGACATATCAGCGCGGGGGCGGACGAAGGGGCTGACACGACGGCGGGGTGGCACTGACGTGGGTATGACGTGGTGGTGACGTTGGCTGGGCGGGTCAACCGAAAACCGGGAGCGGTTAGCGGTTTCTCATCGCACCGCTTATGATACGGAAGAGGGATTTGTCAGGCGTGCCTCCGATAAGCTATGGGGACAACGCGTGGCGGAGGCCTGACGTCACCCTCTGACAGATATCGGAAGGTATCTGTCGGACGTCGGGGCCGCTCCGATATGAATGAGGACCGTCGGATCAAAGGGGTCCGATCCGACGGTTGTCGGGTTAGTGAAATGATCGGACATTACGGAAGGGGGCGGGGGTTATTTTAATATTTATTTCGGGATCTGTGTTTGGCGGAGACCTCTTGGTATAGGCGGATTTATAAATGTTTTTCAATGCCCTTTTAATATAAAAATAACAAGGCGCCCATACTTTGGATAAATGAGAAAAGTGGGTTTTTTGTTTATTTTTGCAAATTAAAGGGGGTATAGGTAGAACAAGGTCTTTTATAAGGCTTTCTTTGGCAAATGAGGGTTTTAAGGGGCCAAATGAATTCAGAGGAGGGGAGGGGGTTAGACTTAGGTTCATCAAAGTGACCAGATGCCAATTTGATCCCTGACAGAGGATTTATTGGCTATAATGCCAAGGGGAGGGATATTTATCCAATGCTTGGGGTTTATACACCATGGTGTTATAATACTAGGGGAAAGGGAATCATAGGGGAATTATATAATAGAGTTAGGGTTAATATGGATGAAAGGAGTGGATGAGGGGAGATAACACTAAGTTTATTTGAAAATAACTTAGCTTAAGGAGTAGATCAAAATGAAAAGAGTTTTAGACAAGAAATGTGGCTTCTAATAGGACTAAGAACCACTAAAAACCACTAATTCTTTCATGAATATCAACTGATGAGGGGATGTTAGTAATGAATGGAGAGGGGAAAATTGGGAAGTTAGACATGCTTCTTTGCTTGCTGCAACCTGATGGAGAAGAACACCTTCTCACTTCATTGATTTTGCTTTGTGAACAAGGCTAACATATCTTCAACTGTAGGGAGTGACATTTCTGCAACCCCAACTGCCTACCCATCTACTTGCCTAGCATTTTTTGTTTCTTCTTGGAGGGTGCACTTGGACTTGCAGACCCTTATCTGCCTTTTCTTTTCTTTGGCTTTTTTCTTTTGTTTTTCTATCTACTTCTACCCTTATTTCCTCCAAGGTCCTAGATTAAGTAGTTGGGAGCCTTTCTTCTCTACCTAAACTACTTGTCTGCCAAGATTACACAGTTTGGACAGACTTCTTTCTCTATTCTACAACTGAAAATTTAAAACATGGCATGATCCAGATTAGACTGTTGGACCATCCATCAAAATTGAGTCCACATCAAGCTATAAGCACAGATTGTATTCTTTTGGAAATATGTGATCTTTGCATCATCAAAGCAGAGCATATTTGGACCTTTCCTTGCCAATCATGAAATATGAAACCTATTGGTATAGGTTGCTAACAATAGGCAGTTGAATGCCCCAAAGTGATTTGATACTTATGACAAAATTCAATCATTCTTTTCGATTTAAAGGTTGTTACATTATCAGTGATCATCTTATTTGGACAACCAAAACGAGACAAAATGTTGTTTTCAAGAAATGAGATAATTACCGAATCTATGGCCTGTCTTGTAGGAATTGACTCAATCCATTTGGTGAAATAATCCGTCGCTGTGAGGATCCACTTATGTTGTGCTGAAGAAGAAGGATGAATCTCACCAATAAAATCCAAACCCCACTGCTGAAATGGAGCGCTTACTTCAATGGGTTTGAGTGGTAAAGGCTGCAACTTCCTCTTACCTTGAAAAATTTGACATTCGTGACAGCTGGCCACTGTTTTGTACACATCAAAAAATAGACTTGGCCAATAATACCCCACTCTCAAGATTTTATTGGCTGTTTTTTTCCAGAAAAGATGGCCTCCGCAATCTCCCTTGTGAAAATCTTCCATAACTTGTTTTGCCTCTTCTTCTACTAAACAATTCAGCAAGACACCACCGGGATCTTTACAATAAAGTATGACATTCATGATACAAAATTTTGCAGCCTTAAATTTCAGTGTCCTACTTTTGTTCTTAGCCATTCCGGGAGGTGATGACAGATTTTGGAGTACATAAACAATGTCCGAATACCAAGGAGAAAGGAGGAAAATTTCTGATACCTGAGTGGGCAGATTTTCTTCATCTTCCTCGGACATAACAAAAACTAGATTAATGTACAAGGCATGCAGATTTGACTCAGCCATTAGTTTATCCAGCCCCTGTCCTTTAATGAGCTTCATTGGTTTGATTTCCACGTCATATTCTAGCAAGGCAGCAATCCATTTGCCTCTCCTTCCCTCCGGATCTGTTTGCACTAGGACATCCTTAACAACAACATTAGGGACATAAGCAAGGATGTGAGAATGTAAAATATAAAACCGAAAATATTTCAATGCTTTTACCAATGCAAGGGCTTGTTTTTCAATAATATTATACTTCAATGCCGCATCCCTTATGGTTTTACTGAAGAATGCAATTGGTTTCTCGAGCTGGTCTCTTTTCTGCATCAAGACCGCTGCCATAGTATGATCCGAGGCAAATGAAAACAAAATAAAATCCTGAGTATAGTCCGGGCTGATCAAAATTGGATCTAAAGAAAGAGCTAATTTCACCAAATTAAAATACTTAACTGCTTCCTCGGTCCACCTTACTGCACTATCCTTTTTCAACATGTTTGTGATTTCTCTTAAGTGTTCTGCAAGATTGGGCACAAAGCGACGTAAGAAATTTATCTTACCAATGAAGGATTCGATTTATTTCTTACTTTGTGGGAAATCAATCTTTTGAATGGCCTCCACCCGAGTTAGATCAATGCAGATGCCTTCCTTTGAGATAATATGCTCGAGAATCTTGCCTTCATCCATGGCAAACAAGCTTTTCTTTGGATTGAGAGAGATGCCATATTTCCTACATCGCTGAAAAACAATCTTCAAATGATAGAGGTGCTCTTCATCTGTATTAGAGAAAGCTGTTAAGTCATCAAGATAAACAACTAGAAAGACATCTTTTTCATTGGCAAATGCTATATCCATCATCCGCTGAAAGGTTTCACCAGCATTTTTCAATCCAAACGGCATCTTTGCATAATGAAAAGTTCCCCATGGAGTGGTGAATGCTGTTTTGTCATGATCATCCTCATGGACCAAAATTTGATTATAACCCGAATAACCATCGAGTAGACATCCGTGATGCTCCAACTACTCTCTGAAGTATGTGATCCGTCTTGGGCAATACATAATTGTCTTTCAAGGAAACTTTGTTCAGATTTCTAAAATCAATGCATAACCGGATCTCACCTGTTTTCTTACGGATAGGCACCAAGTTTGAAATCCAATCTGAAAATCTTATGGGGACTATGATACCAGCTTTATACAACCTATTCACTTTATTCTCGATTGAGGGCAACAACTTTGGATTTATTATTCTTAGCTTTTGACAAAAAGGCTTTTGATTTGGCTTGATTGGGATGACATGCTGAATTATGCTCATGTCATATGCCTTCAAATCTAAATAATCCCAAGAAAATACATTAGTAAAAGAGGATAAAAAATTGTTATACTTTGCTTTTACCTATAGGGGCAATTCCTTTGAAAATTTCACCATCTTAGGATTTTCAGCTGATCCAATGTTCACATCCTCAACTCCCTTTTCGGTTGGCAGCAAGCTCGGTTTTCTAGCCACATCGTCCTGATTGAAGAGCTCCTCCAAAGGTATTAGAGCTTTAGGAATGATGTTGTCTTTGAGCTACAAAACTTCCATTTGATTAACTTCCATATCCTCATCACCATCATCATACTCCACATCAATAGAAGTGTCCTTGAATTTACCTTTATTTTGCATAAATTCATTGATCTCATCATCATCTTGGAACACTTGCCAATACCTTTGATTGTCGGGGACAGCTGGGCGATGCTTCACGTGAATCTCAAAATTGTTGTTTGAATTCATCGGAATTTTCAAATTACTTGTTGCTGTTGCAAGTGAATCTGCAATGACATTCTGAGCACGGGGCACACAGGTTATAGTGTAATAAGAAAATACTTTCAAGATATCCAACACTGCATTGCGGTAGGCCCACATTCGAGGATGCTTAGCTTGGTATTCCCCTTTCACCTGCTTGATAACTAACTCGGAGTTGCCATACACTGAAATTCTTTTAGCATTCAATTTTCTAAGAACTTTTAGACCAGAAATTAAGGCTTCATATTCAGCCTCATTGTTTGAATAATCAAAATCTAGTTTATAAGAGCAGACCCTTACATTGCTTGGCACTTTTTTTGGGGCGAAAACCAGGCTGCGTATCCAAATACTAATTCCAACACCTTCCCTTCCTACCGCACCATCAAATTCCATGCTCCATAGGCCTGTTTCATCCTCTTCCAAATGCTGAAATTCTTTTCCTTTTCCTTGTTGTCCATCAATATGTTGCTGCTGTCGGACGGCTGATTGTTTAATGGTACTATCAAGTCTTTGCCTTTCTTGTTTTAAGACTTCTCTGAAATTTTCAATGATCTCGGGAATGTCTTCTACTTCAACTATTTGGCTATTTACATCATTAAAGCTATCTGGATATAAAACAATGATTCTAGATCAGTATGTACATAGTTGATTGGATGATTTACCGGTTTCTCCTTGCTAGTGATCATGTACTTCATTTTCTGTTCCCGGTATAGTTTCCTCATCTGACTGAACACGGGAATTGTAGCATAGGAGAAATCAAGTTGCATTGTCCCTTTAATCTTTGCTCCCCAAGATCTGGAAAGAAGCATGCCAAATCTAGGAGGTATATCCGCCACCACCACATCCATCAAAACATTTTTAGCCGGAATCTGATCCAAACTGACCACCAAATCCTTGATAATACCAATGCACCTTACTCTACCAGAATCGAAGGAGTAAAGGTCATGATATTTTCTGGTGATATCCAATCCCAATTTCTCCATGATGGCTTTCGGCATGAGATTATGAGAGGCTTCGGAATCAAACATAGCATTATGTAATACAAAGTCATGCACCCTGAGACTGATATAGAAAGGAGCGACATCACTATCTTGGGATTGAACTTCCAATGCTGGCCCAAAGATTAGCTCGGGACTGTCATCCTCCACGTTCACCATGTCGGATGATGGATCTAAACTCAAAATTTTAGACACCTGACCTTTATAATTATTGTTCTTCATCAACTCAGTCAAAGGAATGGATATCTTCAACTTAGCAATTTCATTTTTTAAGTTAAAAACTGAAACTTTTTCTACCTATTTTTTTGGAACATCCTTCTTTTCCGTTTTCTCCTTTGACACATTTGGCTGATTTATTCTTTCACTTGCTAATGTCATTTTGCTGGTGTTAGGATTAGCTGTCTCTTTTCCCTTTTTTTGCACATTGGGAGGATCATTCTTTGACGCTGTTGCCTCCCTTTTTTGAATTGGATTCATAGGCACATCTCTATTTTGAAGTGAATATTGCCGCTACTGAGCTGACAAAGCATTCATGTATCCTCTTTGGTATTCATTGGACTCTTCCTCAAGAGCTGTCTCATTTTCCAAAATGAAATTTTCATCCCTTCGTTCAGCTGAATTCTCGGAGTACTCCTCATCTTTAGTGATGAAAATTGGCATGTTATCGGGCATAAAGAAATGATTTTCTTCTCCAATCAAATTCTCCTCCTCTTTTGATTCTGGACCATGTACAAAATTCTGCTGTAGAGGTGTCTACACTTGTTGCTGCGCTGCTTGGTCTTGGGCTCGCTGCTCTCTTTGTTTGATTCAATATTGTGGTTACTGCTGGCCACGGAAGTTAGGATTTCTGACTTGTGGTTCAGACTTGTCAAGTTTCATCCTATCAAGCATCTGTTCCACCTTTTGCAGCACTTGATCTGACGAGGAAGACTCTTCTTTTATTGTGACTTTCTTTTCAGCTCTTGCTCTAGCTCTTTTGGCAAGCAGATTTGCTTCAACGCTGACGACAATCTTCTGCATGTCTTCCAAAGTAGCCGGATCTCTCTCTCTTAATTGATAAGCCATATCAGTATCAAAACCGTCCGGAAACTTAATCAAGGCTAGTCACATGGGTGGCTTTATATGATTAGGGATTACATTGTAAACTAAATTGAATCTAATACAGTAATCTTGAACAGACTCACCAACATTCCTCTTGATGTGCTCATATTCGGAAAGGATCTGAAGAGGATTTTTCTTCACTTCCTAGTGGTCTAAGAATTGTCTCTATAGATTGGCCAATGTAGTGATGCTTGCAGCCAGCAAGGCCCTGAACCATTTCCTTACTTCACCACCAAAGGTTTGCACAAAGAGTCTCATGGTTACATTTTCTGCATCAATCTCATGGAGATTGAAGAAATCTGTCATTATGTCCACATGTTGCTAAGCTGTAACACTATGAGGAGTGCCATCAAACAAAGGAATTTTTCTTTGATAGTCGGTGGGCATATCATCCAAATTTTGAGGCAGTACAAGAGGTGCAAAATGAGCGGCCATTGCTCTTGGTGGATTTTCAATCGGTCTTGGGATGTTGGGGGAATGGGTGCAGCTGATGTATGGGGGGTATGAGGAGGTGTATGCAGAGGCGAAGCAATCTTGGATGTTTGAGGAGTAGGAGTAGATGAAGGCGACACTACTGCAGATTTTTTATCATAAACAGTAAGCTGCACGGGAATGGTAGGAATGAAAGGAGGTTCGGTGGGAATTCTTGAACTAGATGCGATTGCAGATGACCCAAGGGTTGCAGAAGCAGTCTCTAAGAAATCAGTAATATTAGAAGCCACAATTGAAGTCTGGAGTTGATTCAAGATATAATCGTCAATAGATTTATTGGCCCTTTCCGTTTCAAGATTTCTAAGAAACTTAGGATTTAAGGCAGTTGAAGTAACAATGCTTTCTGATTTGGTTTCAAACAAAGACAACTCAAATTGCTCATCAAACTCAAGATCCTCGAGATACTCAAAGCCAACAGGACACGATTGAGCTTTGAACATGGGAATGACAAAACTTCCTTGGCGAAGGATTCTTGGAATAAGATTGGGATTTTCGTAGACAGGAGGGGGATCAGGATCTGGATTTGCTCTGGTATGTCTTCTGGAAGCCAGTGTGCTATTATTTCCAAAAAATCAAATGGACATTAACAACTTGTTCAGCCTATCAAATCCTAAACTTATCATCCAAAAGCTTAGAATTATCAGATGTACTGGGGTGATCTGCAAGTTAGATACTCCGTTTATAAGACTAGACTAGAGATTGACTGAAGTAGCATTTATCTACTTGCGCTAATGCAAATCAAAATCGTTTCGAAGGCTACCTGACTAATCTTCAGGCTTCGTCTATAGTTTATAAAATGAAGAATACTAACAAACAAACAATTTATTCCCCAGTATGGTTGCCACTATGTTAGTGCCTAGATTTACCTCAGGCTGAAAAGGTAGGATCTAGGGCCAACATCAAACCACACTCAGCCTGGTAGCTAGCCCTACCAGGTCAGGAGAGGGCTCTCTCCGGGTCAATCTTAGCAAATTATGATCAATGAGGGCTTGAGATGACTGAAATATCTTCTGATCTTAGGCTAGGTATATGTGCAAGAGAGTTTGATTGAATAAAATGATGATTTTGTTGGCTTAAATGGAAAGACAAATTTTGGGTGCAAGGATTGAGGCTCAGTCCTGTAGAGATCTCAATGGGGCAAGGTAGGCAATTGTTTTTGGCACTTAAAATTGAATGAGATGGAAGGAATAGATAGGTGAGGTGTTGAAGAGGGCAAGAGCAATCATGGATCCTCCCCAAATAGCTGAAAACATCAAGAAACTAAAGCAAACTTCAAGTAGAGCACTACAATTTCAATGGATTCTACTTACACTCTTGTTTGTTTAGTTAAGAAGAAACAAGATAGAGAATGGCATACATGACATATAGGCAAATTCACAATTACAAAGAAAAGTACTGTACCAAGACAATTTGCCATATGGATCCCAAAGAGTGCTGCAAACCCTGGTCTCAATTCCTTAGCCAAAAAGCTAAAATGAATGTACAATGAAGCTCAAGGCTTTCTCAAGAGTCTAACCATGCTAATGATTGAAAAACAACATAATATAGACAAACATAGCTCATCCTTACCTCTAGGGGTTGAGCACACATGTTTAGGAGCTGTTTCAACTAATTCTAAACTGAGAACTAGAAATTAGGCAACATAATAGCATGCCTCTAGAAACAAGGGAACTGATTCATTTAGTTTCAAACAACCTTTAAACTGATGAATCTACCTATACAAGTAAAAATTTAACATATTTACATCATGATCCATCAATGTACATCAAATTACATCACAAATTTGTCATTAGGAAAGTGAAAAAGTCAAACTAGCCAAAGCTGGGCAAAAAACAAAGCAAAACTTGGTCAAACTGGCAATTTTTCCTCTATGCGCAACACCTGATTCTCTATGCGTAGCGCCTGTTTGGACCAACTTTTGGAGGCCTTCCCGGTGTCCAAATGATCTCTAGGTGTGCTTGTTGGAAAGGTATTCCTGTCTGCTTTCCAACCCAAGTGGAAGTTTTCAATTTGGCCTTAATTTTCCCCTCCAAACGTCCATTCTCCTAACACTGCTTCATGTGTGTCAAAATAGGGGCAGTGAGGTCATTTTTTGAGTGTTTTTGACCTTTTTGAGGGCTCAAAACTTGTCCAAATTTCTTGGCCATTGGTAAGAAAACATATTTTTTCATGCCAAATCCAAAAACGATGAGTTTTTGTGCTTTGGAGGTGTTAGCCTCCTGCTGCAGCAGGTATTCATTTTTCATGATTGACATTTTCACATGCCAAATATGTCAAACTTTGCAGGCTGTAGTGTTCCATATTTCCAGAACAGGCCAATGAAGATGCCATGAAAGTATCCTGGTCCAAATGCCACTGCTGTATTCCATTTTTTATCACAATTATCAGGCAGTTTTGCATTCAAAGGAGGCACTCAAGCTGGAATTCACTAACCTCCCCTTCTTCTCATTTCCCCCAAGTCACTTACTAACATCCCCCAAGAGGTCAAGATCTGCTTGAGCCTCTCAGTTTCATCATTTCCATGACATTCGCCTTGGTAAGGATTTGCTTTACTCAAGGACTGCTCACTCATCATCTGTGAGCCTTCTTTTCCCCAACAAAGCCTAAGGTCTCATACCTTAGCGCCCTCTTTTCATCTCCATATTAACTATTAACTTTATTATATAACTCCCTATCAGTTTTTCCCTTTCCCTATTAAAATTATGTATATAAAACTCCTCTATGCAAATACCCCCTCCCTGGCAAAATAGCCATATTTCCTATAAGTCCGGGGAATCACAGTCCATCTGGGGCTGTCGTTAGCCCATCCGAGTCATAACAGGGATTAATCTAAAACCTGGCCAGATTAATAACCTCTCCCCTAGCCCTAAAACCCTCAAAAAGCCACTTTTGCCCATATCCTAAGTTTTCGAGCGTAAACTGCTAAAAACCCGCGCTCAAAACCCATACTTTACCCCTTACCCTAAGCCCTGAGCGCAAAAAACATACTCCGCCTGTTTATGATCCCATAACCCACTAAACTTATAGTTTTTACCCATAGCGCGCTATATTAAAAACAGAATATACTGCGTATATTCCCGTCCTAACCTCCCGCCGCCTCGCACCTACCGCCAACCGTTGGATCGCCCGCCCCGCAGATCAACGGTGGGCGTGCTGCCCCACCCCCGAACCACCCGAGCTTTAGTGTCTGGGAGATGGGCGGTATTGCCGTCATACTCCTGCCACACATCAATCTCCGGGATGTGGTGGAGCGCCCCCTCACGAAACCACCATCCTCAAAAAGCGGTGCGCCACAAAACCATTTACCGCTCGTGACGTCACATCCCACGTCACCCTCGCCCAGTCATCGCTTACGTCACCCTCTACCCAGTCACCGCTTATGTCACCCCCTTTGCCCAGTCACCATGTCAAGTCACCTGCCTGCGTGGCCTCTTGCCACGTGTCCCTACCACGTCATCATTCGTACACGATGACATCATGCTAACGTCATCTCGCCACGTCGCCCTGCTGACGTCACCCGCCGTATAGCGTCACGTCATCATCAGCTTTTTTGCGCACAGAGGCGAAAATCGCACTTCGGAGCCCCAGAATCTGATTCTGAGGCAGTTTTTGATGAGCGATTTGCGCCTAGCGCAAATCTCTCATCGCTAGATTTTTTGGGCCTGAATGGGGAATCTTCAGGGAATCTTTTTATTCTGCGGCCCCCAGCAAGCCCGAAAGGCGCCGAATGACCCATTTTTCTTCACGAAGCTTGCCGGAAGGAGCAGAAAGCAGTTTTAAAGGAAACAGAGGCCGAGCAGCGGCCATTAAATTGTGAATAAGACCCACAGCACGACAGAACAACATCAATTTATTTCCAAAGAGTATCAGAGGAGGAAGGAGAGCCAAAGAGTATCCACCGAAGATTTTTAGGGGCTCGAAGCACTTGAACATTGATGAGCCCCCCAGAAAGTCAAATCAAGAGGAGTAAGCCCATCCTAGCTCTCAGATCAAAGTCAAAAGAATTCAATACCATCAAACAGCAATGGTGCAAAGACCAATGCACAGTTATGACAGATGAAAAGCATAGAGCCACCTGGACAGATATTAACTCATTTTGATACAGCTGCCCCCAGCATAGCTCAAAGATATTTTCTGGCATTTATTTCTGGATAGGATTAGGTTAAAGTAATCAATTTTCTGTCGGACCTGTTAGGTCGGCTGTAATAGATAATTTCGGATAAATCTTCCCTATATATACCACCCTCTGTATTGTTTTAAGGGTTGGTTGGTGGATAGTTTTTCAGTAGAGACTCGCACTGTATACCTGACATGTTTTCTGTGATCAAAGACTGCTGAAAAGCTTGGAGGAAAGACTGTCTGCTCTGTGTCTAATGGTTTCAAGAAGTGAATTTGGAATTCTTGTGCTGCAACATGACTCAATAAGTTTTCCTATCTCTGTTTTTTCATTGACATACCGTCTAAATAACAGAAAGAAAGAATAGTCTAGAATTGGTTAATTGCCCTCTATGCTCATTTTCTGCTGTTTCTGTATGTTTTCCACTGGATCAGTCATGAATATGAATTCCCTTCGGCTCATATTTCCCCTAATCCATTCATCTTTGACAGTTGTCTAGGAATTCTTAATTGCTCCTATATAGAGTTCATTCACTTTCCCCCTTTTAAGCTTAATGAGAGATTCTTTGTTGCCTCTCATTCCTTATCCCTCATCCCATCCTTATAAGCTTTCAGTGTTGTTTCATGAGCAGCTACCTTGCTCCTTATTTCTCTTGTGACCAAGAAAACGCACCAGCCGTCTCACTCCTTGACTCCATGCCCAATGGTTTGAAAACTTACCAGACTATGTCTTGCCTCTCTACTTGAAACGTCTTCCTTCCCACCAAAAACAATACAAAACCCCTGTGCATCATATCTAGCCTAAAATCATCCATTAAACAAAGCTAAACCTAAAAGAGAGAGCCCTCTCTGACTGCAGGCAGGCTAGAACCTGCAGTCCAAAGTTGGTTTGTGGTTACCTCGGTCGTATCCTTTTCTGAAGCTTTAAGGACAACCTGAGTGATAACAGGAGGCTCTTAGAAAAAGCAAGCGCCGTGTGGCACGGCGCATAGGGTAGAAAAACCTGTTTTTTGTGCCAAAAGTTTCAAAAATGAAAAAAGTGCTCCAAATTTTTTGAAATTTGGGATGAGTCTCCTCTACTAAACATGGTTTTGGGCCAAGGAAGCCTCAGCTAATATCTGAAGTCCTTCATCCTCTTTTTGCCTCCTTGATTCTCTCTTCAACTTTGCCTTTAAACTCTTGATTCTTGCTTGGCACACCAAGTTCCTTGACAAGTAATGATATGACAGGTTTCTAAGCATATTCTTCTCATTTATGGCATTTTATAGCTTCCTCTCCAAGTGGATATTGGCTCTTTCAAGCCATGAATCCCTATCGGCATTAATCTCCTGCTCAAGTGAAGTGAACTCCACCCTCCTCCTTTGGGCAGCTTGGCGATTCTCCTGAATGTTTTGCAACTCCATAATCACCTGCTGGTCCTCAAGTTGCTTATTCCTTTGCTCTAGGTACTGTATTGTCCATTGGGATCTATCCAAGTTGATAGACAAGGCATCAATGTCTGCCTGCTGCTCCTGAATGATTTCTCTAAGATTTGTGCTTTGCGGGCCCATATCAGTATCATCACCCTCAATGAGAATGAAATCAGTCTCCCGCTCACCTGATGGTCCTTCCTCCTGTAGTGGCCTCTTGCCTTGGTCCTGAACCTGTTGTGCTGATGACGGAAGCGAGGCCCCTTCCACCCCGGGTGGAGATAACACTCGCTTTGCTGCTGCAAACAACCGTCTAGTGCCCTTCTGATAGGTGATGAACACTGGCATGCTAGCGGTCTATGTCTCATGGCCCTCATGCTGATAAGAAGGTCCACCTGTCTCATGTAAAGCCTCTAAAGGTCCCTGTGGAGCTCTGAAAAACTCACGAGAGATGAAGTCCTCCCAAGTGATGCCTTGTAAGCCAAGCTAATGAATGACCACAATTTTAATGAGAACAAAATGGTAAATACTATTGAACTGTTGTTGAGGAGTCTTGTGCTACACTAAGGTGGTCATATTCTCTATGTTTCAACACATGAAGTAAGGGATGTTCACCATCCTTACCCTGGTAAAATGCATCGGCAGCCTGATATGATAAGCATATAAACGTGAAAACTGGCCCTCACAGCTGAAATACCTCATGATCAATTTCATCAAAGGAGCATCAACATCTTTGAGGTACCAGAAAGGAAATACTCTGCTGAGTTGCTTCATATAGCCAGGTTTGATGTATGTTTCATAATGCTGCTGGTCAATTTTTTGCCTCTTGTTCCATTTCTCTCCAAGGTTGGGAATACCGGTTGCTAGTGAAATGGATTATGGTGTTAATGTGAAAGTGACACCAGCTAGAGTGGCTTGACCATCATGTAAATGCAGCACAAACAAATGAGCCAACTCATGATGAAATTGAATGCTAACAACCTTCTCACAAAATTCATAGCAGGACTGATGTTGGAAACAAGAGATGGCAAGAGGGCAGGCCTGTAATTCAACAAGAGTGGTTGGTTCTTCTCTAATATGTTTGCCACCTCTATGAGGCCTCTTGGGTGCATGACCCTCTGTAGGTGAGTCATTGTGGGTCTCCTCTTCATAATCATATGAAGGATCATATACCATGTTTGTTGGTGGATAAATTGTCTTGGAGCTGCCTTGATGAGAAGTAGGTGATTGTGATGTTTTTAACTTTTGCTACCAAAGGAAACAATGAAATGAGGGACTGTGGGGGGGGAAACAGTGAGGGATTTAGGGATTGTTGGGGTAGGGTTTAGTTAAGGGAATAGGGAATTAGGGAGTAGTTTGGGAGTTTTCAGTATAGGACTAGGGTTTGGGAGTTTGAGTTTGGGACTTCGGGAAATGGGAATGGGGATAGGGGATTAGTGAATTTGGGGAATAAGGAAATCAAAGGATAAATGGAGTAAGGGAGTGGTGAGGGAATAAAGGATGGACTTGGCAACAAAACAACAGTTTGAAACCCTAGGCAGCAATTTGCTTTGCAAATATTGAAGAGATAGGGTTTGATTTCTTTAAACAATCACCATACATCAACCACCATGAAGCAAGCATTAATATTGGATGAAAAAGAGTGATAGAGGTTCTGTACAGGGTTAAAACCTATAGTAATGAGACCTCCCATCCCTCAATTAATCATTTAAAAAGAAACTCTGCTTATAATTAACCTTAAGTAGGTTACTTAATAGGTGAGGAGCAAATCTGCTCCTTAAGAGCACGAGATGGCGTGAAAACTTTTTAATTACTAATCTTTACCGATTGTTCCTTCTACCCTAAAGACTCATTTTAAAGAAAACATCTCGAATAATGACTAAAAGATTCCTTAACTTGATCGTGCTAGGGTTCTCATGAGAGCTCATTAGGGTTTTATAGGAGTGGTCCACCATAAGAAGCTTTTCATCAGTACCTTCAAAGAGAAACTTGAAATGATTTCTTCGATGATAGTTTGTTATAATGAATAGGTCAAAAGTAAGTTTTTAAGCTTATGAATGGAACGTATTAAATATAACAATAAAAATCTCCCTAACTGACCCAATAAATAATCTTTGCCCATCATCAAAGTCAGTTTATAAAATATGAGGCATTAAGAGTGAATTGCTTCTAACAAGTCTTACCACAAGAGTGCATAATGAAAAAAATTTCAATAGTTATGCCTTAGGAATTGCAGTATCAAGGGTGTTGTTGTAACAATTTATTTCAAATTACATTTTTATTCATTACTCTTATACTACCCTACCCTGATTTAGAGAGAGGAAGATCTCCTTCAATTGTAGGAGTACTTCCAATGTAGCCATGTGCGTAATATAATGCTAAATATACCCACACTCACTTTTAAAGAATCAACTTCAACAGATACCCGAGTATGAGAAACCAATTGCTTTGATTGATATGGTACAAAGAGTTGTCGAGTGATGAGTGAATAAGGTTTGTTGATGACTTCTTGAAACCAGGATTCAATGGGATCCACATATTTATGATTCTCCAACTCATACAAATCTTCCACAACTTGAGGATAACTCGCTTGGAGGCATGAAGAATATGGTGAAAGACAAAAGAAAAATCCCTCAAGTTCAGGCTCAAATATCGTCTTTTCATATTGACAAGAATGGTTAAGGGAAATTCTAGGGTTTTGAGTTTCAAAAGCATTTTTAGAACAATGAAAGATTGCTCCTCTAATGGTCTTTGAATTAGATCTTTGCGGGGTGAATGTTCTGTAGTGATAGTAGATGTTTCCAAACTCACCCTTTCCCCCAACCTCAAAGATATATCATTTCGTTCAGTAGGGGAATCAACGGGAAGAATAGGTGTTTTATATTGTTGTGCAACCTCCTTGTTTAGATTAGGGTTTGGGCTATGGTTTAGGCTAGAGTTTGGGTTAAGGCTCGAACTAGGGTTTGGGCTATGGTTTAGGCTAGGGTTTGTGTTAAGGCTCGGAATAGGATTTGGGGTTAGGATTTTGACTAGGGTTAGGTCTAGGGTTTGGATTAAGTATAGGTCTAGGGTTAGGATAAGGGCTAGGGTGTGGATTATGGCTAGGGTATGGATTAGGATAAGGGATAGGGTATGGATTAGGGCTAGGGTATGGATCAGGGTAAGGTTCCACAGGTAGATGGGACCATGGAGGAGGATGACATGGTAGTAAAATTTTGGGGAAGTTATATGTGTTATAATTCCAAAATTAAATTATCAATCTGGGGTCGTAAGACTTAGGGGCACAAGTGCAGGTAACACAAGATTAGAGCATCTAACCTAAATTAACATCGAATTCCTATTTCTGAATTAAGTACAAAAATCAAATAAACAATTTTAATCTCAATCTAAGCAAAGAAAATCAATCAAACTTAATCTGCAAGTAAAACTTAACTACAATTTAAACAATAAACTTTATAAATTTGAAATCAAACAAAACTAATTATCATTCAATATCAAGATTATTCTAATTTCAATCTTAAACAAAACTAATTCTAATTCAAGTGATTCTAAACTTAAGGAAAATAAACAATCCAACAAAACCAAATCTAATCACTAAGTCTAAGTCCCGGGATGCAAGCCAACAAGAATTCAAACTAGTCTTTTATCTTTCCTAACATTCAACTCTCAAACACTCGAAGGAAACTAAAAACTTCAAATTAATGTTCTCACACATTTAAAAATCAAAGTTTATTCTAATTTAAAACTACAACAAATAAACTTAGAAAGCCTATTCCATGAAAAACATTAACCTACAACTCTCAATCCAACCATACTTCAACTCTAACTAAGATACAACCATTAACATCTCGTCATATTATCGTTGGACATTCATATAAAGCATAATATTACAAAACCTGTCTAAGTACAAAACAACTCTGTATAAGTATGGAATGTAAGATTATACAATTTAAATAGATTTGGTTTCAAAATTTGCATTCAAACATCCTTCATGCTTCATTAACACAGTCCTTAACGATTCATGATGAGATAATTAGTCAAATATAAAAGGAAACAATCTTTGAATGTTCCAAGTCATGCAAGTATATCAAAGAAACTATTCATACATGGAAAAACATCATTCATCACAACTTTTGCTAATTACTAACGATTGAAAACTAATCTAAGGTGAGGGATGTTGAGCTTGGTTGGTTGGGCCCAAACCATCCATCTCTCACCCTCTTACAATAAAATCAAATTACAGAACGAAAATTATCATTAAAAACAATAGATTTAGAGGAAGAAACCTGGCATTAGAAGTCTTTTATTAAAATTGAATGAGTTCTTTACACCCCAAGCCATATGCTTCAACTCCAAACCAACAATATGAAGCTATAATAACATCTCCTCTCCTCACACAGACCATGGCTAAGCCATTTATAGAATTTACAAGGAGAATTTGACTCTAACAACCATTTTCCTTAATTATGGAAAATTGCATTTTTTTAACAAATTGGCCTCAAAGATATTGGCATATCTTCCTAACCATGGAGAATTTTGGAAAACGGTTTGGAGGGAACCTAATTTGTCATATTTTCAACAAAAAAGTACTCTATATTTGTCTCATTCAACTCCATATCCTCGGAAAGCATGCCCAAATTTGGCTATTTGGCTCTTTTTTACAAGATTCTAGAATTCTGGAAAACAATGTTTTTTTTGAAAGTACCTTAAATTCCCGCGTGTAACTTTTAAAAAAAAGAGAGTCTTGAGAAATGTTTTTGGTTATAGATACTTTTTTATATTGGTAAAAAACCCATTTTCTCATATTTTCCAGATTCACCTCCAGTTGCATGCAAATCGAGGTCAAACTTGGCAGTTTGAAAACTGTGCGGATTTTGAGCAGATTTGTTGATTTTCTTCTAGAGACCCACATGTGTGACCTGGGTGCAATCCAAATCATGGGAAGGTGTTAGAACATCATTTTGGACAACAACCTTCCTCGATTTTCCTCAAAAGTGTGCCGAAATGTCGAAGCCTCAAATTGGTTGCTCTGTAGTGCAGGAATGCTAGTGTAGGAGTGTTGGTGCAGGGACATAACTAAGTGCAATTAATTGTTGATGCATGTGTATCTTTGATCATTATTTCATACACATAATTGAAATCATTTTGATTCAAATCTTATTGAAAGAGGTTAAATAATGAACACTTATGTGATCATGCTCCAAGTTTAAGCTACTAGCCCAACAATTGTGCAAAATGATAGTAATAATAATGAAAACCATGAGTAAGCATAGGGTGATAATGTGAATTAAATATGACGATTCCGGGCCCTAACAAATATGATTCAACTAAGATATATGAAGGGAAAAACCTTTAACCTAATGTCTTATTTTTAGAGCAAAGATTACACCAAAAGTTAGTAAGAATAATTTCAAAGCATCAAATCAACCCATGAAAAGAGGAAACAAGATGAAAGATTCACTTGGTTTTGTCATTCTTTAAATTTTCCAAAAGATATTCAACTAAGTGTTTCAAAGGGCATTCCTTGCCATCCAACCATAGGGAGGGTGAAACCCCTACCTAGATGTCATATTGTCATAATCGATTTTTATTATTATTATTGGATATTATTGATATTATTTATGCATATTGAGAGGCCATGATTGTCCTTTTCTTATTCATGATTCCACATATTTATTTATTTATTTTTCAATTGTTGTGGGGTGCATCTTCATAAGGGCCATCCTTTAAATTTTTGCATATTGAAGAATATTCATGTGGTTACTTGGAATGTATTATTAATAACCCATGTTGGCCTTTCCAATGTACTCAAACCCTCTTGTTTTGTGAGCCTGACTCCATAATTAAATTAGATAGGCATTAGTCTTGGTAAACCTTACCATTCATTTCATTCGAAAAAAATATCCAAAAATTATATTTTCTAAGATTTTTTCCTTGTATTGGAAAAAAATTAGCCTAAAATAAGAAAAAATGTTGTTATGGTGATATAAGACAATCTTCCTAAGTGTCCATAAATTTTATTTTGTTAAAAAAATTTGTTACATTTGAAATATAGATTTCAAAAATAACAAGGGTGATAGTGGCATAACAGCATAGTCCCTGCCTCTTTATGTGGGGTTCGCATTTTGTTGTTATTTGAGAATGCTCCATTTCCGCAATCGTTTCTGCGAGATGCACCTTTGAACTACTCACAATGAAAGCTTACTCGACACCTCCACACTCCACACAATGAAAGCTAAACTTAAACCTTGAGATATGCAAAAATTGCAATTGTCATAGCAGTTTTCCCAAATCGCTGAAGATATAGAGTATTAAGCAACTAGATTAAATGGAGGTGAGGCTAACACTTAACAATATTATATATGAAGCATGTGCATACTTGGAAATTTAAGTCACACAAAATTAATATATTAATTTCACTCTGAGGTGTAGAGGAAGCTTTCATTGTGTGCAGTGTAGAGGTGCAAAGGAAGTTTCATTGTGTAGAACACAAAGGTGCAAATGAAGATTTCATTGTGCGTAGTGCAAGGGGAAAATGAAGCTTTCATTGTGTGGAGCGCATAGGAAGCACAGTGAAAGCTTCCTTTGTACCTTCACACTCTACATAATGAAATTAACTCAATTAAAAATAAAATATTTAAATGTATCCATGTTTCAAGCTTTGAAAAAATAAAACATATAACTACAAAGTTTCAATAATAAAAATAATAAAAATTAATGTACATTATAAGTTTTCATTGGATTTTTTATTGACTAGTGCAAGAACTTGCAGTGACAGATACTAGCTGCAGTGCAGAGGACTCTGCACCCAGTGTTAAAAAAATAATTATGGCTTAGTCATACTATTAACATCTATTAAGTGCTTAATAACATTTTTTTAAGGCATTGTATAATGATTATTGGTTGTAAACATATCAAGTTGGGCATTTATTCGAATCAGTCCGTTGTTCAACTGCTTAATAGCATTTACTGCTTGTAGACAAATCAAGCAGATGTACAAGGCTCCACAACCAGTATTTGTTGTAGCAAATTGAAATGATGTGTATACAAAGGTGCAAAAGTGGTGGAATAGTGGGTCTGTCGAACGCACTCCTCTTCCACATATCCTTTCAATGTTGTTTATCCCTGCTAATGACAAATCTAAGTCTATTAATGCATTCAAGGAAGAAGTGTTGTGTATGAGAATGGGCATGTGAAGCAAGGAAGGGAATCTTTATTCGGAAATGTTTCATACCTCCACATACATTACCGCACACTACATATTAATGAATTAACTAGTGGTTTTGGCTTATTAAATTGGGACATGAAAATTTTTGGTTATGTGTATGTCGGGTGTGAAATGAGGGTGGGCGATTAATATATAAGGGTGGGTTTCTTAATTTGTTTACAACTAATAATCATTACACAATGCTTTAAAGTAAATGCTACTAAGCATCGAAACAATCAACTGATTATGAGTCAATTCGCTTAATAAATGCTAAAAATACCTAAGAAATGTATGTCAAATGACACACAAACTAAACCCTGAGATATGCACACTTTTCAATTGTTATAGCAATTGTACCGAATCACTAAAGATATGGAAAATCAAGTAGTTAGATTAAATGGAGGTGAGGAAAACACTCAACAATATTATATATTAAGCAAGTGCATACCCAAAACTTTAATTCACACAAAATTAATATATCAATTTCACTCTAAGGTGTAGAGGAAGCTTTCATTGTGTGACGTGGAGGTGCGGGGGAAGCTTTCATTGTGCAAAGTGTGGAGGAAGCACAATGAAAGCTTCCTCTGTACCTTCACACTTTGCACAATCAAATTAACTCAATTAAAAATAAAAGATTTAAATGTACAACACCTTTCAAAATTTAAAAATTAAAACATATAAATACAAAGTTTCAATAATCAAAATAATAAAAGTTGTCGTACATTATGTTTTTTCATCAGATTTTTTATTTAATAGTGCGGGAACCTGCTGTGACGAATACTAACTATAGTGTAGACGACTTTGCACCTAGTATTAAAAAAAATTATTATGGATTAGTCATACTTTTAACATCTATTCAATGCTTAATAACATTTACTGCTTCTAGACAAATCAAGAATATGCACAGGGCTTCGCAACCAGTATGTGTAAAATTGAAATGAAGTGTATACGAAGGTGAGGAAGTGGCAGAATAATGGGTTCGTTAGATGCACTCTTCTTCCTCATATCCTTTCAATGTTGTTCGACCCAACTAATGATACATCTAAGTCTATAATATGTGTGAGGAAGAAGTGTTGTGCAGGAGAATAAATATGTGGAGGAAGGAACAAAAAATTTGTTTGACAATGTTCTTTATCTCTGCATACATTCCTGCACACTACATATTAACAAGTTAATTAGCAGTTTTGGCTTATTAAAGTTTGGGGCATGAAAAGTTTGGATTACATGCATATCGGGTGCGAAATAAGGGCGGGTGATTAACATATAAGGGTGGGTTTCTTAATTTGCTTACAACCAATAATAATTACATAATGCTTTAAAGGAAATGCTATTGAGCATTGAAACAATCAACTTATTACGAGTTGATTTACTCAATAAATGTTGAAAAGACTCAATAAATGCCTGTCAAATGACGTGAAAATTGACGTATTGCAGTGTGCAAAGTAATGAAATATCATCCAAAATAAGCAAATGTGACAATATGCTTATTTTTCCGAAATAAGTAACGGGTGGAAATACAACACATTAACTATGTGAGACTTAGTTATTCATTTTAGACGCAAATCCTCAGTGTATTGTTTAGAGTTGGTGGAGAGCGTGGATATTGGAGGTAGATATTTTTTTGAACTCTTTTGATAATACTATAGGAGTATGTTTAGAGGAGATATAAGAGCATCCAACACACAATAGAGAGGTTAGCACAGGAAAGGGAGATGTGGCACAGGAAGGCACTACTCGTGGAAGATAATTGCATCAAGCAAGTGAGGACACGTGTGAATAGATCTTGATGGTTAGGATTTTGGGACATTTGGCTAATATGAGGAAGGTCACCATAGTGGAGGAATTAAAAGATATTTTTAGAGGGAGAGAAGTTGGTGGAATGACGAATAAAATGTTAACAAATATTTCCAACAAGCATTATTCAACGATTAAACAACATAGGACAACTGGAAGGGAGCTGTTAGAGAATATCTAAACCATTATTCAACATGGAGAATGAACAAAATAAAGGAGAAGCGGGTAGAGGAGGGTCGATAAACTACTAAAGACTAATAAGAAGACTCGTTTGTCTTAGTTGGGGGTTGCCTATAAGAATGAAGAGTCGTTGATGCTATGACTTTTGTTAAGCCACTGTTAGTTGACTACAATAGTCAATTTTAGTTGTTTTGTATGTTTGTAGTCGTTGTACAGCATATGTGTAGATAAGATGATTTTTTTTAGAGTTGATAATGTTTTTCCTTGAAAAAATCAATGTAATGTGATGTCCTTGGTTATGGTAAGACTAGTCAGCTAGATTCAAATGTTTGTTTGTTGTAGTGCGTTGCACATGTTCCATCATTTTGAAGTAATGAAAGACTGATGGATTTCCCCAACTTCTATTTCTCATTGGACAAGTTGTCTTATTATTGATGCTTCTATGGCTTTTTTGTGGTTGTTTACATTATTCAATATTGTTCTTTCATTACTCTTTAATCGCTTGTGCAATAGAGGGTGTTGTTATGAATGAGATGCTCTTGTTGTAATGACATTGGGGACAGTGAACAGTAAGTAAATAGTTAGAATAATGCCCTATGAGACCCCCATCGTACATAAAAACATAGTGTTTTTCATGCGTCTATCAGCTAGGTGTCCTGACCTCCATGCAATAAGTTAAGTCCATAGTTTCATAGAAACCTAACAATCTCATATGACTACAAAAACTTGGTTCTAGTAGTCCCCCATGGCACCTTGGGTGAGATGTCGTCCACTTTGTGGGTGATGCAAAAAGGGTCTGTTAGCCAAATCTGCACACTAAACCTTGGTCTATCAAAACCTCGCACCAACAAATGGTTCTATTACTAGGGCCAGGATCATTACATGATGGGATTACTCTGTAATAAAGATGTCTAAACCACATAATCCAAAAAAAGAGGAAATCACTCAGTGGTTTAAGCGGGAGGAGCATGAGTTTGTAGCTAAAGAGATCAAATATTGGAGGCTTATCACCAAATATTGGTTATAGAAGTACATGTTTACTGGGTTCCAAGAAGTTTTCTTTGTAGAGTTTCCATTTTTTTGACAAATTGGATTCAACGAATCAAAGATAATAATCTGACTTGTCGCCATGACGGACCAAGACAATGGTCTCCAACGAATGTGCTTCAGTTGCAAGTGATAAGTAATAATATATCACGTTCTGTGGATTTTTGTTTTGAGAGTGTACTGGAAGGTTATACCGTCGAATTCACAATAGAAGCAATAATGTCACATAGTGCAGTGCAGTGGAAATTCCTGAAGGGCCCCTGAGGTAGATTCATATGGTCACTACCCTTGTCCATTAAGTTGTTATTGTGTGACTACATAACTCTGCCCTTTGAGTCGAATACCATGAGTGTAACAACCCTGGTGAAAATTCCATTTAAAAATATATATGTAAGGCGACGGTGATGGGACACCTATTCCAAGCTAAATGTTGAGCAAGACATCTTGGTGTGGGTGTTCATTTGTTTTTTTATGGCTAAGGAAATGGCAAAGTCAATGACTAAGGCTTTGGAAAGGAAAAATGGTGTTTTTGGCACATTTATTTATGAAGATAAAGGAAATTAGGAGAAAAGGAAGGTGAAAGGTCACATGTTACATGTGAGGAGGAAAATGAAGGAAAATAATGGAAAATGAAGCCTCACTAATAAAAAGGCTTCTGAGGATCAGTTGGTAAGGTCTTAGTCAGTGTAATCTCTTGGCTCAAGTTTTTTCTATGGTTATGCATGGGATCAAGAAAGGAAAAGAAGGCAAGAGGAAGCAAAATATCAAGTAAGGAAGAGAAGGATCAAGCAACTACATTAGGATGCTTTGCAGGTATCGATTTACATGTGTGTTTTCCCTTCTAGATTTGGCATGCATGATATTGCATGTGGTTCTTTTGTTGTTATGGCATGGGCTTTGCTAGATGTAACAATATTTTTAGCCTAGCCGTGCCATTTCTAGATAGTCATGGTGTGATGGGGTTTTGATGTTCTGTTTGAGCTGGATTACCAGAAGGATTCAAAGCTGAGTGAGGTGGATCTACGAAATGATAGAACACATGGCCTAGTAACCCTTGAACCGGACTATGGGTTGCAGTAAAGACAAATTTTGTGTTGCCTCGAATGACCTAGGAATCCTTGCCGGTGAATCGCAGGATATATGGTAAATCCTAGAGGTGGTTTGCTCTCTGTTGGGCCTAGTAATCCTGAGTTGGGATATGCAGTAAAGCCTAGAGAGTGGGTCTCAGTTTAGGGCCTAGTGATCAGATGTGGATTGTGTTAAAGACTGAGAGACTGGGGTCTCGGTGTAGGGCCTAGTGATCTAGGTTTGGATTGCAGTAAAGCCTGGGAGACTAGGAGACGGTGTAGGTGGAGAAATCTAGTGGCATCCATGCTTGTTTGGCCTAGTGATCGGGTGGAGATCACAGTAAAGCCTGTTATGATGTGTTCATTGTGTTGGCCTAGTGATCCAGGATGGATTACAGTAAAGCCTGGTTTCTATTGATGAGGGTGGGGTGGTTTAGCATCGATATGCCCTAGTTGTTTCTTTGGGTTTGATTCCACACATTCACACTTGGAATATGGCATGGGGGTGAATGGTTGAAGAGATATTTGGCTCAGCCATTCTATGGTCAAGTGGAATGTGGAAGTCCCATCCCGGGTTTGGATTTTGCACCATTAATGAAAGGTTATTTCTCCTTGTATTTCTATGAGAATTTTGATGACTCATATGTGGTTTATATGGCTATAATTTCATGAGTACTTCTATTTTTATTATGATGATTATACGTGTGTTTTATGACAACAACTATATATGGATTTCAACATGCTTTTACTTGTAAACGAATGGATAATGTATCTATGGCCTAATAGATGGTAATGCAACAAATAACATGAGGGAACAATGGTTCTTAGCGATCCTCTAATAAGTACAAGATCCCTAAGTTTAATTATGTTGGTTACACCTGTAGATTACATGCTTGCGGCATGTTTGATGAAATGCCTGTCATGGTTAGTAGGTTTCTGATTAAGGTATTGTTTAAATTATTTCTCATGCATCATTGTTTCCATATTATTTTACTACTCCTAAGTTATCATTCCATTTTTGGAAGTGACTTGGGCTCTGGGCCTAAAAAAGTGCACAAATCCCAGGGATGCTGGCATAGCACTGACAAATTGGGTCTTTGGACGCTGGCAGGTAAGCCTGTGAGAGCGATTGAGGCTTAAGATGTCTAGAACATAAGTGGGACCCAGGAACAGGATGTCTGAGTGGCTGACATGTCTACTGAGGGTTTTGTTGCTAATGTGGATAGGTTGGTTGATTTGTTCTATTGATTCCACTTCCATAAGGTCACGTAGGAGGTCAAATCCAATAATAGTAGTCTCTCATCACATGTTTGCCCTGGTTGGCTAGTTATTTGGGTAGATGTGTGAGGAGGGTGTTATAATGAGAATTTAAACTAGTAGCACACTACAAGGAAAATGGAAGAGAAATAGGGGGTAGTCTGAAGGAAGAGGATGTGGAGAAATAGTGGATTTTATTTATTTATTATTATTATTATTTGTTTTTTAATGGAAGTTAAAGACAAGGACGAGACTATGGATGTGCATGTGAAGAGGATGGAGATAGAGGACATGGAGGGTGGCACATTGAGGAGTAAACAGAGGTTTCAATGGAGTGACACAGGAGGAGGCTAGTTAGTGTCAATGTCTGCCGCAAGGAGAAACCCAAGGAGAGAGGTGAGAAAAGGCCACTGGAGAATGAGGAGTAGCGCAAGTGATCAAAGTTATGAGGGAACATAATTCAATACCCTATGATATGAGGTAGAAGGAAGAAGAACAACTTAGCCCACATAGTACAAAGCTTCTAAGCTTTAGACAATAGAGTTAGACCATGCTTGGTGTCGAACCCACAACCTTGCATGCTTCTACAAATATAGAGGTAAGTACTTAACACACCTTGACTAATATTGCATAAGGTAATCATAGTCGAGAGATGGAGGCATTAACAATAGTGGAGTTGGTTAAAAAACAGGGGGAGTGTCATAGGGTATTCAGGTTCTGTAGAATTAGCTCAAAATTTGGAACTACTAATGAATTCATACTAAAAATAATAGACACAAATTTCTTCTGCTCAATATTCGGAAAGGAAAACATATAATAAAAACACATGAAATAGCATACAACCATTAAACCACAATGAACATGGTATTTTTTCCAGGGAACCCAACTGGGGAAAACCCCTCCTCTGTTTTGTATTTTAGATGAGAATATGGATCTATTACAATGACAACTTCAATCCTTGAACCTCAACTTGCACTGCAATACTAATCTCTTGCTCTTTGACTTGTTCTGACCAACACTTAGCCAAAATAGGCCTTAACCTTCCTCTTATTTCCTTGTGCATCCTTGAGGAAATTTGCTCCTAAAATATAGGGAAATTCCCTATTTCCTTACGCAAATCCTAGAGGAAATATTCACCCGCTCCAATGCAAAACTTGTACACTCAACTAGTATACAATTGATAATTACAATGTTCGTTTTCCTCCACATCAACTAGGAAATTAGAATTCCATGCATGATTAGGGTTGTTTTTAGTAAATTGACCATTGAACTGAGAGAATAGTGAGTTAACAACAATTACGACTACTTAACTGAACTCCTACTGGCCCTATTCTAGACTAAAGCTCAAATAATTGAATTTCGCTAACTATAACTCCACTAGATTGCTAGATTTTAGCAATCATCTCATGCACAACTATGCTTCTAGCCCACAAACTCGAATTAAATGATTTAACTGAGTGACTTGGCCATGTAACTCCTGCTAACTGCAACTCAAGTCACCCTACTGATGTGGAATTTCTAATTTCTCCATTTGACTAAGGCATGAGTCAAATGTAGCCTTTTCTCACAACAATTTAACACTCCATATTAGCAAGAAAAGGGTTCTTAACCACCCCAATCCCGCTCCTTTGGAACTCGAACTTGCCTCTTGACAAAGCCTTTGTCAAAATGTTTGCATCTTACTCCTCTATAGAAATGTATTGTAACATGATGACCCCCCTCTACACACAATCTCTCAGGTGATGGTACCTGATGTTTATATGCTTGGACCTGTCATGAAACACTGGATTCTTAGAGAGTTTGATACAAATCTGATTGTCACAGTGGATCAATGTAGGCACCATCCACTGACTGAAGGGACCAACCAAGATCTTCCTCATCCAAATAGCCTCGCATGTTGCTTGAATAACAACCATATACTTGGCCTCTACTGAGCTAAGTGCTACAAATCTCTATTTTTTATTGTACCAAGAAACTGCTGCTGACCCAACACTGAAGATAGCTCCCATTGTGCTCTTCCTATCTGATGGAATCCCCCCCAATATTCATTTGTGAAGACTTGGAGCTTCACTCCATCAGTCCTCCTGTACCATAAATGAAAATTTGTTGTGCCTTTGAGGTATCTGAGAACATTGTTTACTACTTTCTAGTGAAGCTTGGTAGGTTCCACCATAAACTGACTAAGTTGATTAAATGCAAAACAAATATCATGCCTTGTGTTTACCAATTTCGTCAAGTCCCCCACAACCTGTCTATAGATAGTCCCATCTACTGCTTCTCCTATAGAAGCATCCTCTTTCCTCTAGTTAGTAGCTAGAGGAGTGTCCATGGGCTTACAATCCCACATATGGAATCTCTGAAGGATTTTAGAAGTGTACTTCCCCTGGACAACAAATAACTCTCCATCTCTCTACCACACCTCCAAATCAAGGAAGCAGTGCATCAAACCCATATCCTTCATCTCGAACTCTCTTGCAAGAATAGATCAACCTCTCATCTCCTATCAATATCAAATCATCTACATGCAAGACTAAGATGAGAAGACTACCATCTACCAAAATGTAGTAGAGATTTGCACTTGCTTCACTCTTAGTGAAGCCCAATCAACTAAGATAGGAATCTATGCGAGTGTACCAAGCATGAGGTGCCTGCTTGAGACCATAAAGGGCTCTCCTAAGTCTACACACATGTGTCTCCCTATCAAATGTCTCAAATCCTTCCATTTACTCAATGTAGATATCTTCCTCAACCACTCCATTTGAGGAAGGCCGTATTAACATCCATTTGGTGGATCTTCCACCCAAATTGTGTTGTTAATGATAATATGGTCCTGATAGAAGAATACATTGCCACAAGGGCAAAAGTATCCCCATAATCAACTCCCTCTACGTGTGAGAAGCCTTTGGCCACAAATTTGGACTTGTACTTATCAACACTACCATCAATGACATGTTTAACCTTATACACCCACCTATAGCCAATAACAAATTTGCCCTCAAGTCTAGGCACAACCTACCAAGAACCATTCTTCATGATGGAGTATACTCCTCCACCATGACATCTACCCACACCTCTTGGGAAACCACCTAATTAAATGAAGAAGGCTTAGAATTAATCAGTTTTGTCGTGAGTGCCATATATTCGGTATATCTTCTTGGCGATCTTCTCTGTTTGCGTAAAGAGCTAGGAGCTCCAACATGCTGTTGAGCATCCTGCACCAACCTTTCTACCTTCATGGTTCTCTTCCTCCCTTCTTTAGAAGGCCATGTGTGATTGGTGCCTCCACTTGACCTCCTCTCTTCTCCTTCACATGTGGCTACTCCACAACATCTCATGGATATGACTAGGGCTCCTCCTTTGGAGCTAGAAGCTCCTCCTCTTATGGAATTGATCCAGGGGATCACAAATATGCTAAAAAATCAAAGTGATAAAATCACTCAAAATCAATGCCAAATCATTTTTTTTGTCGTTCTGATTCCAACGCCGCTTAAATCACTTTAATTTGACACTGTGTGTGAAAGTGATCACGTTTGAAAGTTTTTGGCAAACAACTAAAAGTTAACTTGCTGGGTTGACTGGGTTGCTGATTGGGCATACTGTACAACTGATGTCATGCTAATGTTGAAATGATTTTTGGGATGTACGGTGGACAGGTGGATTAATCTGGGCTTGACAAGTGGCAACATTGTACGAGGTTAGGTGTCAAGATTTCATTGGTTGTTGGGTTTTGAAGTGGCCCAAGGAGGGAGGCGCCACATGGACCAATGGGAGGGCGTCATGTGGCTCTCAGTCATTGGCCAAAATTTTTAAGGTTAGCTGAATGACCTCGATGGGGTTCGACTGATGAGCCTCGGTATTGCAACAAGACTACTACAACTCCCAAGACTACTGATTTTAATTATCAACCCGGGGTTCGTACAAACTTGAGAGGTATCGACACTATATGTGCAAAATACAATGTGTCATTCCTTTTCTATCATGATGTAATGGAGTGCGTGTACTGAAGTCAAATCCTAAACTAATTGTAGAAAATGAAATGTTCGAAATGGAACCTTAACCTATTGCAAGAAAGAAAGTACAAGGAAAGAAACCTATTCTAATTACATAAAGATCATGAACTAAATGTGAAATAAACCTAGCTTAACCCTATTTATCACATGTTATGATTTTAAATAGCTGAGCATGAAATCTGATGTAGAGAGTACTAACTGCTATGTGCATGTGTAAATATAGAAGAACTCATTTTTTAAATCTTTTTTGCTTTATAAATGCAAATGCTAATATTTCTTGATCTTTGGTAGTGGAGAGAAGTGTGGAGAAAGAGGGTTAAAATCATGGAGGTCAAGTAGAGGCCTAATCCCAGCTTCAATGATGATTTTTCTCAATTTGGGCTCAAAACAGGCTTTCCTACAGGATGCTATAGGATCCCCTGATTTACTACAAGATGTTACAGATTTACTATACGAAATTATAATTCATCGAATGACAAAGCAAATCAAATACAAATTAGATGGGAATATTTTTTTTTATTGACTAGGATGTCTTAGGTCCCCATTCCAGGTGGAATCACTCAAAAATACCTTTGTTAACCCATTCTAAAAATAGCACAAAATTACTAGTCGAAAATCTAGAAATTTGAGAACTAGTGAGCTAGTAAATCTATAAATTTCCTAACCTAATCAAGTGAAAATGCAATGGGGTAATTTTTAATATGAACTAGTATGTTTTTGTGATCTAATGAAAGTGGAACCAACTCGATTGAAGTTTTTTAGTATGCTCTAAAAAATAGCAGAAATTTACTGTTCTTTGTCACAAAGGCATTCCAGAAATCTAGATTTGGGAATAAGAAAGCTAATCCAAGTAGCTCAACGATTACTATGATCTTCCAAATATTTTCCGAGGATGAAATGATGCTTGTGATTGTGCAAAAGAACTTACATTAACCATTTAACTCAATCCTGCAACAAGAAATCACTAATACTAAATGCAAAAGTAGAAGGAAATAAAAACAAGAGATGCATGTGAATAAGAAGTGAAAAGAAGGAAATAAAATTATACAAAAGGGATTTGAGGCTCTTGGGATGGCCAAGCCCAAGGAAACTCATAGACCTATGGAGGAGAATAAGATTTAGAAGCTGAACATGACACCAATCTTCATTATTTTCATCAATACAATTACATCCTTGCAAGAAAATACAATGGAGCTGCAAAAATATGAGTTCTCTCCACAAGAACACTAATGAAAATATATCCCTAGAGGAAAATTCAACTTGGTACTTATAAAAAATGATTAGGAATCATTCCCCATGAATGGAGGAAGCTTTCCCCACCAAAATCCCTTGATTAGTGGATATGGTCCCCAATACTAGGAATCTGCATTAAATGGCAGGGAACACATTCCTAGATTTTCTCAATCATTGGAGTTCCACAATCTGTGCCATAATTCCATAATATCTTGTTGATTTATTATTTATTATTGATCCTCATGTAGTAGGGAGCAAGTCCCTAAATTATCTCCTCCTCCAAATCTTCATAATCTGTGCAATATTCTCATAATATTCCACAAAAAAAAATATTAGGCACCAATATGAAATTATTCATAAACCTTGCTAATGAATATATTAAAGTTAAAAATATATTATCTAATGCAAGAAGAGAGATTTAATGTGCTGAAGGATGGTCATAGACCTTAATGTATGTTTAATTTAGAGGCATGGGCCTTAATTTATGTCTAATTTAGAGGCCCATCATACCCCCCTGCTAAAAGTGTTGCTCATCCTCTGAGCAACTTAGTGACCTCATTATGCCTTATTCACGGCCCTGGTGGCCTCTCTCTTGTGCATTAAGAATCTTGGCTGTAAGTTCTGCAAGGACAAGCCCAAAAACATAATTGTGCAAAGAAAAATCATTGTTTCTTGAGACCATTAGCTTGCCTTCTTCCCCTCATTCAAGATGGGTTCTTGAATATTTTTCAGTTTAGCAAGGTCTTCCACATCCTTATCAACCTTCTGCTACCTTGTTCCACCATTTGGACACCTATGAAACCTTCAAAATGTCTTTAGATGAGAACTAGGACATCCTGTAGTAATTCCTGTCAAAACTACAGGAAACCCTTTTTTAGCATAAATGATATTCTGAGCCTAGGACAGGCCCTCAACTTGACTCCCATGCCTTTTCCCCATTTTTAGGCCTTGGAAAAAAGCTAGAAAGATATTGGAGACCTCTTGGAAAACATATTTTCATCACTGTAGTTTGAGTTTTGTTTTTATGGTGAATGCCTCATTTCCTTTTGTTGCCTTCTTCTTCTCTCTTGTGGCCTTGATGACTGCCTAATGAACTTGGAGTTCTCTGTTTTGATTAGGTCTCTCTTAAGCTCTGCCGTCTTGGGGGTTAGCATAATTTGTTCATTTCTTCCTTCTTGTAGCAAAATTATGCCTTCATGTAGTAGTCATTCCTCCTCTTGTAGGGTCTTCTAACCATATGGGAGTGATGAGAAATGATGAAGAGGGATTTGATGATGATGTTAGGGCTCAAAGGGAGTAGTGTAGGTTTGTGAAAATGGAGAGGATGCTCTGTTTTTTTTCAAGAATGAAATGGGATGGATGAATGATGAATAGATAGTGAATATGAAGTGGATGGAGGGCTTGGAGTGCTGTGGTGATTTGGCCTTTGCAAAAAATTCTTCTTTTAATTGCTGTCCTCATTCCTTGAAATCATCACCATTCATAATTTGACTTTTCAACATTTCATGAGCGAAGGAGTGAGCCGCAATTAACTAGTTGAAGGCGGCTAAGACTACTAACCCATCCTTAGCTTATAAAACCTCATCTCTCATGCATTGAAAACAAATTTCTAACTATAATATGCTCAAGAGAAGAGGTCAAGAATATTGCATACCTGTCCCTACCTAATGGTTGTTGAAGAGACATGCATGCTGCTGCTGAGTTGATGTTGATGTGCAGGTGTTGGGGGACCTATATCAACCTTCCTAAATAATATTTGACCCATTTCTCCATCATATTTCCTCTTGTAGTTTCTTCTCTGCCTTCCTATAGATGTTGTTTGTTGGAGAGTGAAGTCCTTGCTTGTATTTGTTTTTGTTTTGTTTTGTTTTTTTTTGTTTTTTTCCTAGATTATCTATAGGCTGCTTTGGATTGTTCACTAATGGAATAGTAGATTCAGAAGATGCATTGGAATCACCCGAAGAATAATCCATCTGATCAACCGTTACAATTATCCCTTCATGAGGAAAGCAAAGGATGCGGAATAACGATGATACAATAGAATCCATATTGTAAATCAAATTTCTACCTAAAAGGAGATTGTAATCCAAATTTGCATCAACTATTTCTACTTCAATATTTAAACTTTACCCCCAACTGTTATGAAACAAGCTCACAAAAAGATATAAAAGATAGATAAACACCTTAGAAATAATCCTCTTCAAGGGGGCAACCTCCTTTACATTACACAAATGAACAATTCTTAGATGATACAAATGACAAGACCTCCTTTATAAATATATAGGATTCTAAGGGGTCATAATATAATCAGAGCCGACATAATAATAATAATGTAAGGGAAAAATAATAACAATAGTGGGTTTCTATGGGGCATAGTAATAACAATATGGGGACTACATGGGTACAACAATATAATAAGGGGGTTGTACTAATAAGATAAGGGGTTACACTAGTAGTATAGGGGGCTAACATGCCCCTCTCCTTCAAAAAATGTTGTCCTCAATGCTTGAGTAGTTCTTGATGCTTTTGTATAAAATTATTATCCTCCCATGTGGAATCTTCAACGGGTAAGTTCTTCCACTTGATGAGATACTCTGAAATTGATCGATTTCATAGCTGTCGGGTTCTTGTTTATGTGACTACTCCAGGTTCCAATATGATTTTTCCTTCATCTTCAAGTTCTGGAAATATTGTTTGAATTGGGATCTTCTACAACTTTTGAATGAGTGGCCACACTTCTTCATCCTTCTTCCATTCATACCTTGTTTCATTTATCAAATCTAGTTGGATAATAGAAATATCACAAAACAATGCTTTCACGTCCTCATCTTTTCTTGAAAGTGCATATGTAACAAAAATTTTCTTCCCTTTTCTGTATATGATGTCAAAGTCATAACCCAACATATTTGTGACCCATTTTTTTCTATTCTTCTAAAGACAATATTTGTTCTAAAAAGTATTTAAGACTATCATGATCCATTTTTACCTTGAAGTGTCTTCCCATTAGATAAGGTCGCCATTTCTTAAGTGCATGTAGTATTGCCAACATTCCCTTCTCATAAATAGCTTGCTTGAGATGTAGCCGTAAAAATACCCAATCACCTACATCAAAACTTTTTTCACTACGATGTTGATCTACCTGTTGTTTTATTCGATTCTGCACCAAAGTGGCGTTATCCTTTAAAAGTTGGAGAACGTGTTGTTGATGCTCAATGTGATCTCTCACTGCTTGAACCTTTTTCTTCTTATTATGTCCTTCTATATTTAGAGTTTGAGGAGTGGTAATTTCTTCCAGTGCATTACAAGATACGGTCGGATTCATTTCTTGATGCTCTATGTGATCTTGGGACCTGTGGGTTATGGCGCCTAACACCAACACAGACGGGAAAATCTATGAGAATGATCATTAAATGTTGTTAATAGAGTAGGTGAAGGAACAACCTGAAGTGATCCAATAGCCTTCCAACATGATATAGACATTACAAATGTGGAAGCTCCCTCATCAACTACATTTCGAAAGATATTGGTCTTTCGATATGTAGACTTGATTTGAAAATCCATATGACGTGGGAGTCTCTTCTTGATGTTTTACATGTCGAGTGTAAGAACAAGGGAGTTTTTTGGATCAACTACTTCGATCGCAATGAGCAATGCACTCCTTTGTGCTAGGCACGAATGGAGTACCTCTAACGCCAACATAACACAAGGAATCTGAGCCATATCTTCTATAATAGAGTAGTTTTTAACTGCCTTGGCATTGGGGTTAATTTTCGAGCATTTTGTGGAGCCTTTCGGCATCTGAGGTATAGACTCAACTACGGGCCTCTCGATATGGAGTGGCTCTGAAACAATAGGAGTAGACTTAGCCTTGAACAATTCTAATTCACCATAATTACGTGACTGTGTAGCAATGTCAATATGTGAACTCATCGTATAAACATTTGATGTATTTTCCCCCTCCTAGTTGCCCCCAACAGGGGTACCGATACTAGAATTTGCACTAACAAGAAACTGCTGTCATTGGGGAAAAGGGTTAGTTAGCACAACTTGGGAGCTAGAAGACCCTTGCTGAACCAACAAGCATTGAGCATATTGAATCTTAGGGAAAATATGAGTCAAATGGTCACCATTGCATAACTTGCATGGAAACTTTACTTTCTTCTTAGACTCTTTTTTACCCCCTCCAGCATCATTGTTGGGTTTGTTTGCATTACCCTTCCCATCCTGATTCTTTTTCCTACCATGTCCTTTCTTCTTCCCATTGGATTGTTGGTTCCCTTTGGGGTTAGAAGTTTGAACAACATTTATAGATGAAGGTTGAGAAGGCATAGGCACTAATGGCAATGCCTGCATAGAAGAAGAAGTTTGTAAAGAAAACTGCTGCAATTTATTTAGCAGGTTAGCCGTGTTACTATCAATTGATCCGAATAGCCCGTCGGCATGGGGACTTGGCTTCGACTTGGCTAAATCAACCTTAGATCTAGGAGCATCAAATTTTTTTTTATAAAGAACCCCAGATTGTGAATATATAAGTTTTAGCTGCTAGGTTCTAAAAATAGCTTGTTCTTCGGTGAATACACCGGAGAGTGCTACATCCTTAGAAATTTCAGGTTGCAAAGATTTGAGAAACCATTCAAGAAGGAATTTTTGCAGAATATCAACTTTAATGAGCCTCTTCCTTCTCCTCCATTCCTAGATATGATCTGAAATGTGGGTTGCCTGGTCCTGGTGGAAATTATCTAATAGCTCAGTTCCAGCATCACAACGAATGGGCAACTGAAAATGGTTTAAAAACATGGTAGCCAAATCACCGAACAAAGTGAAGGTGCCCCCTCAAAGTTCAATGTACCATTTAGCTGCATTCCTAATTAGGGTGCATTGAAATATTCTCAACCTGATTGAATCATCTATCAGGGAGTTTGATGAACACCATAAGTGGAAAGTGGTTATATGGTCACTTAGATCTTCACCAGTCTTCCCTTCGAATTTGGGTATATCTGACGGAAGTTTGGTTGGAACTGGAGGCTAGGATAGGTTATATCGGATCGGATCATTAGTTAATTTGGATATATCTAGGAAGTTTAAAGTTTGTAGGAAAGGTAAGTGCGGAGGACCTTGAGGATTCCACCTGATCTTGGCAGAATTTCCAACGTTTTGAAAAGAATATCTTGGATTTCTGAAGGCACCAGGTTGCGTGAAGTAATTCGTAGAAAAACATGAACCATAAGGATAACCTTGTGGCCCAGAAAAAATAAGAGTTTGTCCAAATCCTGCTGAAAAATTTCCATATCCAGTGAAATTACCCCCTAGAGAAGTGTTGAATGGAGTGGAGAGCCCTTAGTAAGGGTTCCATACATTAGCATATGGAGAAAAACTCTGGAATGAACTCATGGAGGAATATGACACATTCCCCTGTTGGCCGAAAAAGAATGGATTCCCGACTCCAAGTCCATTAACAGTTGAGTTAGTCCATCCTTAGAAAGGATTATAAATTTGACCCGTAGAGGGAAAATGTATTGATCCTAATGTTGGGTTAGAATGTGGTATATGACGACTCCCAAAAGGGAAACGCCGAAAATAAGCTGACCCACTTGTCATGGAAGTCATAAACGTGGAAGCAGCTCATGGAAAACTTAACGGAACTGAAGGAATTGCGCTGATAGGCATTGTTGGTAAGGTAAATCCCCTCTGCGGACAGAGGCGATCCCACTAGCCTATGACAGAACTAGCCACAAACAAACCACGCTGCTACGCAAGTTCCTAGTTATGCCTCAAAGGTGAATCAAGAAGACTAACCTGGAGTCCAACGTTATGATTGAAGCAGAGTTGATATCCTCGCTCCCTTGCTCCAACAGATCATAACGAATACCTGCACATACAAAGGAAGAGACAGATACCAACATAAAAACTACCAAGGCACAACTATATTTCAGTCAGAAAGGAAATAAATCAACATATCACCATGACAGATAATGAGATTGGAACTATAATAGCAGTCGCTCATCAAATAATAAACAGGAAAAGTTACAACCATTGTTCTGACGTCGACCCTTCTCCTGGATGGGTGAGTAACTATATGTGTCTTGACATGCATCTCCTCTCCGGCAGCATAACCTCTCTAGCACTCATTAGCATTCTCTCCATGACCAATAATCATCACTACTATAACTCAATTACCAAATCACTAGCATAACACTAACACCAACACTCTCTCTAGCCCTAGCTTGTCCAATGCATAATGACAAGCTTATATAGATGGAGAAGGGAGGAGGATGCGATGAACCGGGACACCTTTTGTGGAATTAGCAAAAGCCATAAAGATGGATAAAGCTCGACAAAAACTGATTTTCTATCCTCAGAAAATCTCCATGTAATCAAGGAAACAACAGTCGGACGTGCATTAAGGCAAAAAGCACGACTAAATTTGGTTGGCGCGACTGTTGCTCTAAGATAGAGCGCCAATGGTCGCGCCCCCTTTTGAGGATCTCTATCATTGGCGCGGGTAGGATACTGTGGACTTGCGCCAATGGAAAAAGAGCATTTTTTAGGGATGATCTGCAGAAGGTGTCTTTAGGGAACATGGAGTACATACTCAGGGGAACATAATGCATGTGTTTTTAGACTTTGTCACTTCTTATAACTCCCGGGATGGGTCCTCCAAGGTACGACAAGAGGAGTAACAGGGATGGTGACAAATTACTGTGTAACAGATGCCCCCTAAAGCATGAAGTCCGAGAGGTGGAGAGGGGTGAAATGCTTTACAAGAACACACACATAAGAGCACATATAGTTACTGCCGCCGAGGAGCTGTATTAAGAGACATGACTGATAGTTCAATTACAAGATGTACGTGGTATGGTCGCAGCCATCCATAAGAGAGTACATAAATAATCTAGATCCATAGTATGGACGCAGCCATCTGGTTAGGATCAATGATTTGACTCAGGTATGGTCGCAGCCATCCAGTGAATGAGTCAAGTATCAAGAAACACGCCTGGATTACAACAGACACAATCCAGGGTCTTGCGCTCCATCTCGACCCGAACAAGAGCACAAGTCCAAGCATGTGAATATATGAGCTGAAGTCGAACATGCATGAACATCGCCTGATTACCAGTCAATAATGGAAACTGTTAACAGACGCGAGAGGTACCACCAATAATGACAATGGCCCTCAAGGTACTATAGGTACAATCTACGGCGTGTGAATCAATGCGCTGAAGTCGAACACCCGTAGAATCATTCGATCGGAGGCCAATGATGAAAACCTCACGTCGAACACGAAGAACCTGCCATTGAGACATGCAGGCTCCAAGGCACCGGAAGGGAGTCTCTAGGTCAACTTCCTGGATAGTGAGCTGAAGTCGACAGGGAGTGACCTTGATCGAAGGTGGGCCATAATGTTTCCCACATCATCGACACGAGACAGAGAGATAACGTTGTGAATCAAGATTGTGCGAACTATCAGAGGGAGGTTGTTTATTTGTAGAGGTCAACTTCTCTTGAACATATCGGCGGCACATTAACGGAATTGGCAGTATTTGACATCAATGTATCAAAGGTCATTATGACGAGGCAATGAGTGAACGAGAGGTCAAATAGGGTACCCAAATCCATGGAAGCAAGTGGAAGATATGAGATGAAATATCCCCACCCTGGACACGAAAGCAAAAAGTGCCATGTTCAAGAGCGACATACTGCCGTTACGGTAACAATTATGGTTCAAAAATTTTATTTTCCCCCACCATTTCTGGCGAGTACCCCAGTTATTTTTAACAAGCTTGATGGGGATAGCATATGCTTGTGTTGTGACAAAATCCGATGTCATTAAGTTTTAACGAGTCTGACAAAGGAAGAACTCGGCGTCTTTTCTTGTTTAGAGAGTTTGAAAAGACAGCGGGAAAGGAAACTCCAGGGATGTCCTTTTTCGTAAAGTTGTGTCTCTCGGACCCGAAAAAGTATAAAATAATACCCGAAAGAACCACCCAATCATTACGATCGAGGAGTACTTTTCATGATTAGTGATTTCGACCTGAAAAAGTAAAAAAGCGGTCAAAACCACGTCGTTTCGTAACCACTAACGAGTTTGAAACGAAAAAAACCCGGTAATCTTTTTATGTTTTAACGGTCGACAAAAAGAACTTAAAACCACCGCCCCTTATCACCATTTAACGAGTCAAGAGGAGCGACTCGGCAATCTTTTCCTCTTTAAATGGTCAGAAAAGATCTGAAAGCGGACCTTCATTTTTATTTTCTTTAACGAGTAAAAAAAGGGAAAAATACTCGGCAATCTTTTCATATTTTACGAGTCAGAAAAGAGCGTAAAGGCGACTCGTCCTGAAGGAACGAGTGGTATAAGGGATAGCAACTGGTTCCGGTAATGGTGGAACTTTACTTGAAACACGTAAAGGTTAAGAGGCTGGCTAACAAGACCACTCATCGCTGCGGTTCCTCAGGAAAGGAGAAACAACCAAGTGAAAGCACATGATCGGCCAAAAAGATGGTGGCGATGGAATGAAACAACCAAGGCTCATCTAGCGAAATTTTAGCGGATAAAAGGCAATCACGGGATGTAACTGGGTTCATTTTTACACAAGCTTGAACCATGAAGAACTTTGCTTGGATTCGGTTTCATTTTTACACAAGCTTGAAACGAAAAACTATGCTTGGGTTCGATTTCATGTTTACACAAGCTTGAAACGAAAAACTATGCTTGGGTTCGGTTTCATGTTTACACAAGCTTGAAACGAAAAACTATGCTTGGGTTCGGTTTCATGTTTACACAAGCTTGAAACGAAAAACTATGCTTGGGTTCGGTTTCATGTTTACACAAGCTTGAAACGAAAAACTATGCTTGGGTTCGGTTTCATGTTTACACAAGCTTGAAACGAAAAACTATGCTTGGGTTCGGTTTCATGTTTACACAAGCTTGAAACGAAAAACTATGCTTGGGTTCGGTTTCATGTTTACACAAGCTTGAAACGAAAAACTATGCTTGGGTTCGGTTTCATGTTTACACAAGCTTGAAATGAAAAACTATGCTTGGGTTCGGTTTCATGTTTACACAAGCTTGAAACGAAAAACTATGCTTGGGTTCGGTTTCATGTTTACACAAGCTTGAAACGAAAAACTATGCTTGGGTTCGGTTTCATGTTTACACAAGCTTGAAACGAAAAACTATGCTTGGGTTCGGTTTCATGTTTACACAAGCTTGAAACGAAAAACTATGCTTGGGTTCGGTTTCATGTTTACACAAGCTTGAAACGAAAAACTATGCTTGTTAAAAAAAAAAAAAATTTGTTGCATGCCCCCAGCATGATTATACCAATCGAGATACATGCCCCCCAAGCTTCATGGCATTCACGGAGTGGATGGAATGAAGGTTTACTTGGAAAGACTCGATTGGAGGATGCCCCCCGGGCTTCAGTCACGCGCCCGGGTGAGCTGCCGTCATTAGAATGACGGGGTGGGTGCTGGGGCATTTCCTATGGAAATAAGACCATTTAGGAATGGCAAATGGATATATGTGAAGTGTGAACCGGGGAATGAAAGTTGGTCTACGACTTTGATCGTTCTTCCTTCATGCGGAAAACACATCACTCTAAAGAGTGAGGACACAATAGCACGTATGCGATAAATATAATCTCGTCCAAGGAGTAAATTGTAATCTAACGGACCTTAGACTACCATGAGACCCATTTGGATAGTCTTCCCTTCTAACGTGATAGGTACATTGGGAAGAATTCCTAAAGGTCGAGTGATTTCTTGATGGAAACCTACAAGGTTTCTCATCTCAGGCAGAAGCAGTGGGGAACCAAGTGCTTCCCAAGCTGTTGAAGAAAGGATACTAACAGGAGATCCTTCATCAATAATTGTACTAGCCATAACCATGCGATAGACTTGAACTATAATTCGAAATGGTATGGAGGCTGGTAACCGAGGATTGACCAGTTGATCCCAATTAAAGGAAATAACTAGGTTGCTCGGAGGTGGGACTGGATAAACAGCCGGATATGCCTCTAATGGACTTTCTTCCTGTTGTGAAGAAATGAGAGGGATGCTCACTTGATCATTAACGTCTATGTCAATGAATAGAATTTGGATGGTGGGTTCGTCATTCTTGGCAGTGATAACATCATCTGAGGAGGTAATTTCTGAAGGCGAAACCGGGTCACTTGTAATCCGGACCGTTTGACTGTTGTCTGGTTTGGATTCAGATGTAGGATCATCTAGGGGTGGAAGTTCTGAAAGAAAAACCAGGTCACTTGTAAGCCGGACCTTTTGACTTTCGTCTGGTTTAGATTCAGATGTAAGAGAAGCTAAAGATGGAACTTCTGTAGGCAAAACCGGGTCACTTGTAAGCTGGACCTTTTGAAAGATCGGGTTACTTGTAAGCTTGAACTGTCGACTTTCGGTCGGTTTGGACTCAGGAGGTTCATCTTTGATGATCAAGTAGTGCGTAGATGATGAACATAAATCACTTGTTCCGACCAGGTACTGGTCTGGAACAGGCTGAGCAACATTCTTTCCGACCAGGTACTGGTCTGGAATAGGCTGAGCAACACTCTTTCCGACCAGGTACTGGTCTGGAAAAGGCTGAGCACAGGTAGGTTCAGGAAGAGAAAGCTAGACCAAAGAGGAATCATGCTTGATCTCTTGGTTAGTGGAGAGACACTCTGCAGGTGTAACAAGACACTGATATCCAGCGGGTAGTTGGGGTAAGGAATCCGACAGACTTGCCAAAAGACGGGAAGCTTCATCCATCAGTGGACAAAGTCGAAGGAGATGATTACCTTCACAAACTCGACAAGGGAAACGAACCTTCCCTTTCCTGTTACCAACTAGTAAGGTATCGTCAATTTGCGACAGAAAGGGGCGAGTCGGGTCACGGGACCATATATCTAGGATCCTGGGAATGCTAGGACAATCAGAAAGAAAATGATCCCCTTTGCATAATCGACAAGGAGACCGAAGCTTCCGCGGAGGAGCAGAAGGTGGTTCCACTTCTGATAGCTTCGTGGTAGATACGACCTTTCCCTTAGGAGACTTCTTCTTTTTGGTCTTCTTCTTCTTCTTCTTAGCCACCTGGTTAGCGAAATCCAAGGTTTCACCAGGCGAAGTAGAAGATGAGGACGCAGCAATAGGCGAAGAAGGGAAGGGGTCCACCTTAGAATCAACATGGTGTTGTTCGGGTGGAGGAGGCGGTGGTGGGATAGGATTCATCACACTTGAGACCACCGAGTTTGAAAACAACCATACGGGTAAACCAATGGTCAACCCAGGCAAAGACAATGTTGCGATATACTGAACACCAACATTTCCAACAGAAGGAAATGGGCGAGGGTACCCATCAGGAGGAACACCTTGGCCGGTGGGCACCGGAAAGGCTGCCATTGAACGAGGAATAACCCTACTCAAGCTAACGCAAACAAAATCTAATTGGGTAGATGTTATCGTGGCCAATAAATTTTAAGACACTGAACTTAACCTTTTCATTTTTTAAGAGTCGAGAAAAGGGTAAAAGATGACTCTAGTCTCCTTCAAATATTTAATGAGCATGAAGTGACAAGACGCTCATAGGCACCTTTTCGTTTAGGGAGTCCGAAAAGGATCAAAAGTGACTGCTCTGGAATTCTAGGTAGAGGGTGTGCCAAACTTTTCGCAAAACCACAGAATACTTTTTAGGGTACGGGTGGTCGATCTTCGTGAATTCTGTGTTCACTGCATTGCGAATCGTAGGGCGGCTGACACGGCTTCCTATGGATAAAGGCTTTATTCCTATAGGGGTCTCCCAATATATACTCGACAGTACGTGGGAGCACAGTCCATATTGGCAGCTACCGTTTCACCGTGGAGGAATCACCCAACCACTCGACGATAAACTACCAGGTTTAACGACGTCAGAACACGTCTCTAACCTAGACCTCTAGAGTTTTTGCGTTAGGTTCCAATGCGTTGTTATGTTCATTGAGTTCATTTTAAAGTTTATCTTTGATTATGTTTCAGTTTTTTGGTCCTACCATATGTGATATCTCGAAAACTTCTTACATGCAAACTATATGCCGAAATTAAATCATTTGATTCGATGAATCCTATCTACAGTAGGGTTGAGATCTTTTTTCACAAACGAAATGATCACTTCAACAAAGAACAAAGATCCTAATGCAGCTAATAACAAGAAACGAAATTTTGTCTTTTTCCTTTTAATAGCAACAAATAACAATAAATGCTAACTACTATAATGCAAGAGATTTTTTGTTTTTCTTTCCTTTAAGATGGCATGATCCATGTAAACAAATTCCAAGAGATATGCACAATCCAAGTTCAGTCAATGAAATAGAACCAATTCTAAAACACAAAACGAACCATGCAAGCAAGGAAAAACACAAAAACTAGTGAACTTCAAAGAGGCTAGAAGTGAAGTATTCAGAGTATAGAAGATCAAGCTTTAACAAAGCACTGGATAGGTGTAGAACAATCAACAAGCTGACTGGATGATCAAGAGACCAAAACTTCCCACAGAAGGCTAGACATGCAAAGTCACTGGAAATAAGCAAACAACTGAGGGATACAGGCTAAAACCAGTCAAGCAGAGGTTCAACACAGTTCCAGAGGCTGAAAGAGATATATAAAGAGACTGAATGAGCTTTCCACCCACACACAGGCAAAATTTACAGAGCTGGCGCGACTGTCAGCCTGCAACTTGCGCTACCACAGAATTGGCGCGAGTTGCTTTTGAGCAACGTGCGCCAACTGGCGCGACTGTCAGAGAAATAACAGCGCCAATTAAGCTTGCCAACTAAAAAGATAAATGATACGACCTCAGGTCGGGTTGACAGTGCTCAGATGGGTCAAACAGTAAAGAATCAACTCAGAACTGACTCAGGAAGCTCATGCACTCAAGCAAGCAGAAGAAAATTAACATGCAAGACAGAAATCAAAGAGTTACTCCCCAGCAGAGTCGCCAATTTGTTGGTAAGGTAAATCCCCTCTGCGGACAGAGGCGATGCCACTAGCCTATGACAGAACTAGCCACAAACAAACCACGCTGCTACGCAAGTTCCTAGTTATGCCTCAAAGGTGAATCAAGAAGACTAACCTGGAGTCCAACGCTATGATTGAAGCAGAGTTGATATCCTCGCTCCCTTGCTCCAATAGATCATAACGAATACCTGCACATACAAAGGAAGAGACAGATACCAACATAAAAACTACCAAGGCACAACTATATTTCAGTCAGAAAGGAAATAAATCAACATATCACCATGACAGATAATGAGATTGGAACTATAATAGCAGTCGCTCATCAATTAATAAACAGGAAAAGTTACAACCATTGTTCTGACGTCGACCCTTCTCCTGGCTGGGTGAGTAACTATATGTGTCTTGACATGCATCTCCTCTCCGGCAGCATAACCTCTCTAGCACTCATTAGCATTCTCTCCATGACCAATAATCATCACTACTATAACTCAATTACCAAATCACTAGCATAACACTAACACCAACACTCTCTCTAGCCCTAGCTTGTCCAATGCATAATGACAAGCTTATATAGATGGAGAAGGGAGGAGGATGCGATGAACCGGGACACCTTTTATGGAATTAGCAAAAGCCATAAATATGGATAAAGCTCGACAAAAACTGATTTTCTATCCTCAGAAAATCTCCATGTAATCAAGGAAACAACAGTCGGACGTGCATTAAGGCAAAAAGCACGACTAAATTTGGTTGGCGCGACTGTTGCTCTAAGATAGAGCGCCAATGGTCGCGCCCCCTTTTGAGGATCTCTATCATTGGCGCGGGTAGGATACTGTGGACTTGCGCCAATGGAAAAAGAGCATTTTTTAGGGATGATCTGCAGAAGGTGTGTTCAGGGAACATGGAGTACATACTCAGGGGAACATAATGCAGGTGTTTTTAGACTTTGTCACTTCTTATAACTCCCGGGATGGGTCCTCCAAGGTACGACAAGAGGAGTAACAGGGATGGTGACAAATTACTGTGTAACAGGCATTCCAAAGGGAAAAGAACCAATTCCGAAGGAAAAACCTTGGGTGCCCCCACTCGAATATGGAATGGAGGTACATCCAAAAATTACAGTGCTAGGAGTGATTGAAGGTATGGAAATCGTACCTCCTCCTTGTACTGATAAAGGAGTTTGTACACTAGTAGCACTCATAGTTGAAACCATGCTCCCAGCAGTGGCCATCGAAGGAAAATATCGAAATAGACTAGGGCTCGAAGGCCTGTGGGTCGGAGTCTCAACGTATAATAAAACGTCCAGATAATCGGGAGGAAGAGGAGAAGTAGGAGTCAAAGGAGACTCAGGGAGTTCTTCAACCTCTATAATGTCTTCCGACTGGAAGAGGACTCTAGAAAGGACTGGAGTGTTCCTCTCCAACTCTCTACTTATACTAGGTCTATTCTATGAATCAATAGCTTGAACCAGAGGATCAATCTTCGTTGCGTCTGCTGCCACTAATTGGAAATCACTAACAGAATTTCTCCTACGCCTTCTAGAAGAAGGCTCAACACTCGCAAGTGAAAGCCCACAAAGCCTCCTAGATCGACGAATTGGTTGATCAACCACTTTTAATTATTTTAAAGAGAACTAATTAAAGACTCAAAAAATTTATAAAGATAGGCCAACTAGGAGCACAAAGCACTCTTTAACAAAGTCCCAAAAAGATACAGTAAATCAAGCTACTTCCAAGTATTTCTACTCTGGGTGATGAGGACTGGATACCAAAATACAAGAAAGTGAAATCAAGGACCTTTCAAAAATAGTCTGGGATAATGATGGCCTAGGCTTACTACGGAAGGTAACATAAACAATTACGCTGACCTCCAAACAAAATCATTTTCCAGTGCAAACACCCAAGCTTTGCAAGGGTACCATCCATAAGTAATAATGAATGTGATGCAATGTCTTCCTCAGGTGCCGCGGGATTCCCCTCCACAGCCACCTATGTGATCCCTAGGAATAACAACTATGGGCACCAATTTGTATCAAAATCTAGGCGGAACAGTCTCGGGGTGGGATCCAACAAGTAGGAGAGGGGGTATCTTGCTTCCTTGCCTTCACTCTCCCTCACGCTTAACTCCTAGTCACGGAGCTTTCCTGGTCTTTCTAACGACACTGGATTTCACTCATTATTCAACATCTATGTCTGATAGTTTGAGTGGCCTTGAATAGTTAACTCTCCACTCACCTATTCCAAGGCCCTAAAAAGCTAGACTTGTTGGTGTAATTAATTACAAATTAAAAAAGTTCTAGTTCTTTTTATTTAAGCGCTTGATTTTAGAGCATTGTTCTTTAAGTCACAGGTACAACGAGAGTGAAACTTATGGTGTTTTTGACGCAAAAGAAATCAATAGAAACTTAGATATATGCCAATGCAGCTATCTTCTTTGATGGAAAGAGATTTCTACTTGGTTCTACGCAAAAATTATATAAGAAAAATATTTCTTTTTTCTTTTTTTCAGAAATACACTCCACACACTCAAAATCTAACAAAAAAGACTAAAAATTCTTACAGTGCAAACTAACCTAAAGCAAACTATAATGACAATGCAAAATTCTATGAATGCTCATATAACAAGAAAATGTGTTTCTTTACAAGATCGATAGGCTAACTTGACTACAAAGAGGGCATGCATTCGATGAAAATCTTCCCTTGAAACCAAGTAAAACCATTTGAAAAAGAAAATTCCACAATTTCTGAAAAACAACAAAGAAACCAAAAACAAAATTGAAGGAAAAAGAAAACCAAGAACTCTGTTCTTGTCTTTTTCTTTTTAAAAGAACCCAAAGAAATTTTTGAGACCGCAAAAGACTACTAAACTTCAAAGACCAAAAACAAGCATAAAGAGTCCCAAAATCCACAAGTTATGCACATCACCAATGTAATGATACTTGAAACAATAAAGGACCACAAACTTGCATAAATTGATCTAAACAATAGTACAAAGAACTTTAGCAAACCAAAAGAACATCAAGAAAGACTTTCAAGATTGCCGAAGAGGAACTCAAAAACCATGAAAAACAAAATAGGTCAACCAAAAAAGAAAGAAAAGTCAAGAAATCTGAAAATTGGGTTATAAACAAAACTGCAATCAGTTTCTTGTTCTGCCAAGTCAGATTAGCCAAGAACTTCCACAAGAAGCCTTGAAACCAAAGCCCAAATTGAAAAATTACTCAAAAAGAAAACCCTAGGTTAACTAGGTTTTTCAATAAGAGGAAGATTGAAGATTGAAGCCTTGCAAGAAAGCAGAGATTTACAAACAATGAATGACCACAAAATAGCAAAAACCACCAGGCAACAAACTTAACTGGGCCAAAGATTTTGAAAAATTAATTCAAAATAAGATATATGTGACTGTGAAAAGACACAAAAGCTTGTATACATGACTAAAAAAGAGGAAACTCGTGTATACACGGGTCCATTTGGAGAAACTAGCGTATATACGCTAATGTTTCCTCTGATAAAAGCGTATATAAAGCTCAATCAAGAAAAACAAAAGTTCAGGCCTGATCCAAAAGATCAGACTTGATGCCCAGGAAGGCAAAAAGTCACAAACACTATAAAAGCAAGGAACCAGTTAAACAAGCCTTGATCAAGAAGAAACAACCCAATCAAGAAAAACAATAATGTTTTCCCCAATGGAGTCGCCAATTCTGTTACGAGTAAAGTCACCCTAGGGTCTTGGGTTGAGAACCCCAACAGAGCGGAGGCCTTACATCATAAAGAGGCATGCAACTAGGCAGTCATAATACTTAAACTACTGAAGTAGGAAAAAGAGGTATTACCCGGAGGTCCTATGTTTGAGGTCGTTCCCGTAGGGTCCAAACCCTCTGCTTCTTCCAATGCTTTAGAACCTACAACTCATTCAAGAAAATCATATACAACAATATTAATAGAAAACATGTTCATGATATAGGTGTTGGGTCATATAAGCATGTAAGAAAATAAGAATTAACATAAGATTCATAAGAAAATCATAAATTAATGCATTAAGACCTTGAATATCAAGAACAAAACAACACCTATTTATTGATGTAAACTAAAAAGCACGGAAGAACTACAACCTGAGTCGTCCACCGACTCCAAGCAAAACCGTCCTCCGGATCTGTCCTGCCCAGACCTCAACAATCCTCTTCCATCAGTGATGAGCCCCGGAAATGGGTAACTATATGGGCTCATTTTGCCTAATATTCTCATTTAATCCACCATTCTCCATAGTTTTATGCATGCTTTTGAATATATTTATGTTAATTGTGTGAATGGGAATAGTCACTTTACCACAAGGTCTAATACGTGCTTATTGCAGATTTTTGGACATTTTAAGACCAAGATTAGGCATTTATGAGAAGATTGGCAGCCAAATACGAGGAAACAAGGCTCAATATTTGTAGGAGGGATGTCTACTACACTAAATAACCCCTTCCTCGAGTTCTCCACCATCAACTCGAAGTTCTACAACCCACCAAAGATGATTTCAAGGGAAGCTGAGCAGGTCTAGTGAAGTGGTTGATTAACTACAGTTTTGGGCAGCCAAGCTCCTCAAGTTAAGGAGGACTGTTGGGGGTCCTTATATGCATAAGTAGGAAGGCTTCAAGCCTTGGTAGTTTAGTCATTTTGTTGGTCTATTTTCGCACATTAGTGTAGCTCTGTATCAGCACATTTTCGAGCTTCTTCTTGTAAACAGTTTTTGGATGTAGCTATTATTTTTTTATCAATGAAGATGAATCTTGCTTTGCGCCAGCTTTGATATTTCTTAGGAGGCTGTAGCTCTTAGGGTTGGGCCCAACTCAAGTGCCAGTACTTCCTTTGTGTACTTTTATGTGTTTTTCTTACATTCATAGACTAATTTCTGTTATTTAGGTTAAAATCTTGCTTCATTTCTTAGGTTGCTTTTGATGATTTAGATAGTTGTTCATGCTTCAGGTTGATTTGACAGTTTGGTAACAGAAAAGATCCACAAAAAGACTACCAAGCAGTCCTTGATCTTAGTTCTCCCTCCTTGGGTTCATGAATTGAGACCAAGGTACACTTGCTACCACAAAACACTGTTTTTGCCTTCTAGTGCAATTGCTAGTGTGAGATTTTGAATTGGAAAAGTTGATATCAGTTATGTCTTCATGTTTAGATCTGTTCTTACTTAGTTTGCATAGCTTTCTTGCATGATTTCCTATTTATACACTGATGTTCATCATATTTCTGGTTGTTAAGAGTAGATTAGGTCAAAGTAGATAGATCTCTGTTTTTTTGTCTTTGTTTGGATCAGTTTTTGAAAAGTGATGTGCACAACACCTGTAATAAATTTCCACTTACCTTTCCTCCATCATACAACCTGCTCCAACCCCTCACTCAAGATTTCTTTCCTTCATTTGCCACACTTTCCCAACTAACCCTAATTTCTATATTTTTGTGCAACATTGCTTTCTACATCCTTGAACAAATCCAACCATCTTCATCACTCGTTAGCTTCATTTACTAAGTCCCACACCTCTTAACATCCTTATCCATCATTCATTTCCACTTCCCCACCATTTTTCCTACATCAATCCTCTAAAAATCACTTTCGGCCTGTTTCTATAGAATTTCCTGTAGATCCCCTGTAGCATCCTGTAGAAGATAATGCGAGCAGTTTTTCAAGATTTGAGCGCGATGGAAATCTCCAGAAGGGTGCTAGGGACCCCTTAGGTCCTCTCCATACCTTCCTAACCCCCTGCAAACACCCATTCCATTTTCTTTCGCCAATAAACCTTTGCACAGTCAAAAATAGTTAAAACACATGCATAATAATTTTGCATAAAATTGCTCAAAAATACAAAAAAAACAATGTAAATTTTGAAACGGGAACTGATACTATTACCCGTTTTGCAGAGATAGCAAAAAAGTGACCTGATTTTGAAAAGGGGTGATGCAGAACACACGTTTTTTTTAGAGCATAGTTTTTGGCACTTTAATTTCTTTTATGTACACTGCATTTTAGAATGGTAGTGATTTTCATGCTGATTTAAAAAAGTGGTAATTCTGCATCAAACCCTTTTTTTAAAAGACTTATTTTTTGACTTTAAATTTTTTAATGTATGAAATGTAAATAATTATTTTTTAAATTTAATAATTTTTGAAGTGGTCGTTTTTTTCATATTTTCTTGTTTTTATTTTAATTTTAATTTTTTTGTAGTGAGGTTTTTGTTGTTTTGCATTTTAAAATTAGAAGGCCGATATTTTGAATTTTCGATATTCTACATATTTATACATCTTTAATTAATTTTTCAATCCACATGAAATAATTGTTTCTAAAAAACAATATTTTTTAACAATGGACATAAAAATAACCCTTTTTAACATAAATATAACTAAAAAACTACACGTTTTGATAATTTTTTGCTAGAATTGACATGTCAAAATCACAATTTTTATACAAAAGTTTTAGCTAAAAATTGTTAAATAATAGTTTTTTTAATGAATTTCATGTCAAAAAAATAATAATAATCACTTTTTTTTTTCAAAAAATAATGAGTAACTTAAAAATTAATGCAAAAATCACATATTGCAAATATTGAACACATAAAAGTATCAGTTCCCGTAATCGAAATCGAATAACTATTGCCCGACTGCCCATGGGGGTGGCTATCCGATTCTCGGAATCGAATAGCCACCACCCGACCACCCCCACGGGCGGCCGAGCGGTGGCCATCTGATTCTGTGAATTAGATAGCCACCCTCATGGGCAACCGAGCGATGGCTATTCGATTTTGAGAATTGGATAGCCACCCCCACGGGCACCCGGGCGATGGCTATTTGATTTTGAGAATCGGATAGCCACCCCCACGGGCGATCGAGTAATGGCTATTCGATTTCGAGAATCAGATAACCACCCCCACAAGCAGTCAAGTGGTGGCTATTCGATTCTCGGAATCGGATAACCACCCCCTGACCACCCTTGAGGTGGATATCCTATTCTCAAAATCGGATAGCCACCGCTCGGCTGCCCCCACGGGCAGCCGAGTGGTGATAATTTTTTGCTAGAATTGACATGTCAAAATCACAATTTTTATACAAAAGTTTTAGCTAAAAATTGTTAAATAATAGTTTTTTTAATGAATTTCATATCAAAAAAATAATAATAATCACTTTTTTTTTTTCAAAAAATAATGAGTAACTTAAAAATTAATGCAAAAATCACATATTGCAAATATTGAACACATAAAAGTATCAGTTCCCGTAATCGAAATCGAATAACTATTGCCCGACTGCCCATGGGGGTGGCTATCCGATTCTCGGAATCGAATAGCCACCACCCGGCCACCCCCACGGGCGGCCGAGCGGTGGCCATCTGATTCTGTGAATTAGATAGCCACCCTCATGGGCAACCGAGCGATGGCTATTCGATTTTGAGAATTGGATAGCCACCCCCACGGGCACCCGGGCGATGGCTATTTGATTTTGAGAATCGGATAGCCACCCCCACGGGCGATCGAGTAATGGCTATTCGATTTCGAGAATCAGATAACCACCCCCACAAGCAGTCAAGTGGTGGCTATTCGATTCTCGGAATCGGATAACCACCCCCTGACCACCCTTGAGGTGGATATCCTATTCTCAAAATCGGATAGCCACCGCTCGGCTGCCCCCACGGGCAGCCGAGTGGTGGCTATCCGATTCTGAGAATCAGATAACCACCACCCGACCACACCCACAGGTCGCTGAGTGGTGGATATCCGATTCCGAGAATTGGATAGCCGCTGCTCAACCGCCCGTGGGGGTGCTCGGGAAGAGGCTATTCGATTCTCGGAATCGAATAGCCACCGCCCGACCGCTCATGGGGGCGATGGGCAATAAAATTGTTTTTTTTAATAAAAAATAAATTTTGTTAAATATGTTTATTGTATTTAAATATATATTTTAAATGTTTTTTAAATTTTATATATATTTGTAATATATATATATATATATATATATATATATATATATATATATTAAATATTTTAAATGTTATTTTAAAAAATATCAAAAATAAATTTAGCTTTTTTAATTTTAATGTTTTTTTCAAAATGATGTTTAATTTGAAAATATGTATTTTTTTTAAATTTTAATTGTTTTTCGAGTTTTTATTTTATTTTTAATTTCAACATATTTTTGTTTTTTAGGGTTTTTTGAAAATGTTTTTAATCTTAATTTTTGTAGTTTTTTATTTTTTTTCATTTATTTTTGTTATTTTTCTATTTTTTTTATTTAGTTTGTTTTTAATTTTATTTTAATTTTTTAGTTTTTCTTAATGTTTTTAATTTTATGTTTTCGTTATTTTTTTGAAATTTTAATGTTTTTCGGAGTCATAACAAAATCTTTTACACCATTATCTCAAAATGTTGAAAATTTACCCAAAAAAAAGGAAAAAAGGTGTTATTTGAGCATCAACACTTTTCATTTTGAGGGTATTTTTTGCACAATTTTTGCACATAAAAATTGTGTTTTACTGGCATTTTTTTTAAATTTTGAAAATTAACCTTAAAAAAAATCCATCTTTCAATTATTAGCATTTTTCATTTTCAAGCTGGTTTTTGCACAAAAAAATTGTTCTCACTGCCATTTTTAAAACATGTTCAAAATTGACCCTAAAAAAAAACCATCGTTCTAGTATACACACTTTTCGTTTTTAGCACTGTTTTTCATGTTTTTTTGGGGATTTTTGGGTAGAGTTCTCGTTTTGAGTTTATAGTTCCCGTTTCAAAGTTTACATTGTTAAAACATGATTTTTCCATATTTCCTTTCAGAAGTAGCTTAAACACATGTATTTTACCTCTGCAATAGTCCATGGCATCCATTTTAGTAGTTGTACATCTCTTTTCTTGCACAAGTAGGGTTAGTCTGTAAAACTAGGGTTTGCTAGGGTTTGTATTTCCTTTCAGCTTTCATCTTCTCTCTGCAAGTAGACTAGCCTCTTTTGAGTTAGCCTTCATCCATCACAGTTAAAAGCTTCTTCTAAGAACTCATAGAAGTTGGCTTAAGCTCCTAGCGAACTTGTGACAGCTGATCAAGTGACAACCTACAGTAAGCGCTAGTACTTGTGCATATAGCATCGTCGCTTCCAAGTTTGTTACAGCTTACCGGGTTGATAAAAGTAAAGTAGGGAGTCCCAGGAGTTGCAGCATCATTGCTGCAATACCGGAGCTCACCATTTTTTTGGCGCCGTTGCCGGGGAAGTGTCAGAGTATTTTGTGATTACTGCTTTTCTTCTATTTTCTACTGCAAACATTTTGCTAAGTAGTTTATTTCAGCAAAAGTTTCCTTTCAATTCTGCAATGTCAATTCAACAAGCGTAGATTAGCATTTCCTACTTTCATTTCAATTCCGCAATTTCATTTCAGCAAGCGTAGATTAGCATTTCTTGCTTTCATTTCAATTTTGCAATTTCATTTCAGCAAAATAGATTAGTCCTTTCCTGCTTTCATTTCAATTTTTCATCTTTGTTTCAAAAAAATAGATTTTAGTTAGTTGCAGTTCAATCTATTTCAGTTTTTGCAGGTACAAGAAGAAAAAACAACAAAAATCACCAAAAAAAAAAGATTTCATTTCATGCCTCGTAGGAACAGAGACAATTCAGGAAAATTCCTACCCAACACCCCCACCACATCATTGAGTCACCCTTCTGTCTTCTTTGGTGGCAGTGATCCTGAAGAACCTATAGGTGAACCTCCAGAAATATATGAAGATCCTATAACAGAAGAAGAGCAAGAAACCATTCCTCCTGAGACCATGGTTGAAAACAGAAATGGTAGAGGAAATGGGGAGAAAGTAGAAGGTACCTTTCCCATCCGAGAGACCAATGGGGACACAAAAATGAAAAACATCGGTCCTTCAACCTTACCTCACTTCCATGGATTGACTATTGAAGACCCTGATACTTTCTTGTTTGAGTCTGCTGTCCTTTGTCGAACTTATGACTATGTAGAAGACGAGCAAAAGTTGAAACTCTTTCCTTCTACCCTCAAGGATGAATCATTCTGCTGGTTCGTGGGGCTACCTGGAAACAGTATCACAACTTGAACTCAAATTCAGCAAGCCTTTAAACAACAAATACCAGGACTACTGTAGGTCAAAGAATACAAAAGAAGAAATCTTTTGAATGACCATGGGAAGTGATGAATCTTTGGAAGACAATGAAGAGAGGTTTCAACTCAGTTATTAAAGGGTCAGGTGCACACTTGACCGCGAATCTCTGAAGTTGGTTCTGCTCAGAGGAGTCCCTGAGGACCGTCTAGATACTCTCCATTTGCTGGCCGGGGGAGACATCTACTAGCTACCTTATGATGACATAAAGACTGTATTTAGAGACCATTCTAGGGCAGCCAGAAAGAGAGGTAGGGGAAATCAACTCTTAGCTAGTACCCCCTTATCTAGTTCATTCCTTAAAAATGAGTTTGCGAATCAGATGGAAGATTTCAAGAGCGAGATGAGACAGACCATTGCTATGCAAATGGATACCTTGCGAATCCAAAAGAAGCAAGAGGAAGCCGAGAGGGCTTTGGCCATCTTTTGTCCTAGGTGCACCAGAAAGCATCCTAGGAATGAATGTCCATTGCACTCTATAGAAGTGTGTTTCGTCTGTGAAGAAGACCATCCTACAAATTAGTGCCCTTCCTTGCCCGGATTTAAAGCTATGTACCAAGGGGTTGAAGGAGCCACTGAACCACTCTACTTCGTGAACCAAAGGAGACCACATGGACCCAGACCTTACCAACAGGGGATGCAAGGGGCATCCCAAACTTATTACAACCCCAATCAAGCCACTTTCATGCCTTCTTGGGGTCCCCCTGCTCATCCTTCATGGTCCACACCCCCTCCTTGTTCATATCCTCCTCAATACCATACTCAACCAACTGCTCACTTGTTTCATTCTCACACTCAGCCACAACCTCAGTGGAATGCATCTCATCAGGGGTGGAGGCCCCAATACAACTCTCCTCCCGCTCTTTTGCCTCCACCACCTGCTCAACCACAACCATTACCTCCTGCTCCTCCAAGACAACCCCAGATACCTACTCAACCGAACCCAAACCCCAATGAAAAACAGGCCTAGCAGGTATATACCGGAGAAACCACATGCCCTACCTATGTTGTGGAGATTCAAGAGATCAACCTACGAACTGGGAAGATCCTCCCAGATAGCCAACCTCCTCCCAAGGAGGACGAGGAAGAGAAACAGGAAAGTGAACCCAGAGCCATTCCACCCTTTCCTGAGAGACTAACTGGAACCATGCAACCAAACCCAGAAGAAATTGAACTTCTGGGAGAACTTAAACAATTATGTGTGAAAATACCACTTCTCCAGGCCATAAAAGATGTACCAATATACAATAAGTTTATCAAAGAGAAGTGTTTTAGGCACCTAGGCAGGAGCAAGAGAGATGCCCCAACTATCAATGTCATAGGACAACTATCCTGATATTGGGACAGATAATCTGTCCAAAATATCTAGACCCTGGGAGTCCTGTAGTTGATGTCCACATAAATGGCACCATAATCCCCCACACTTTGATTGATCTAGGGGGTGCAATTAACGTAATGACCAGGGACACTATGCTCAAACTGAACCTTCAAAGTTCCCTAAGAAAGACCTCAACAATACTGCAGTTGGTAGACCGCTCCACTATGACTCCTAAAGGGATTGTGGAAGATGTCATGGTCTCCATTGATTCCTGGGAGTACCCTGTTGACTTCTTGGTTCTTCAGCCAAAGGCAAAACTCACTAGCTATCCCCACATCTTGGGAAGGCCTTAGTTAGCTACTGCAGATGCTTACATCAGTTGTCGAGCCGGGAGCATGACCATCAAGAATGGGCATATGTCCAAACAGCTAGTCCTATATCCTCCCGCCCAACTTCTACCAGAACATGACTTATCTCTCTGGTTGGAGGAGGAAGATGAAGGTGAAGTCTACTCCGCCCCCTTATGCACAGTGGAAGCCACCAGGGGAGGTCCTCAAACTGAGGATGATCTTATTAAGAATTTGATTCAAAATCCACCCCCCAGTGTGCTGCCATTAGAAGAGTTGGTGGAAGAAACCCAAGCCAGTGCTTTATTTGATCTCTGTGTCGTTGATCCGACATCTCTCCGAGTTAAGAATGTGGAATTTGTCCCTGAAAGAACCTTGAAGATCAAATCATCCCTATCCACCTCTCAGGAGAAAGAGCTGTGTGGCTTATTGAACAACCATTTGGATGCTTTTGCTTGGAGCTATAAGGAGATGAAAGAAGTCCATCCTTCAGTCTGTACCCATCACATCTGCATTAAAGAGGATTGTAAACTAGTCAAGCAGCCTCAAAGGAGGATGAATCCAACCCTTAAGGATATTGTCAAAGAAGAACTGCAAAAGTTGTTGGATGTAGGATTCATCTACCCCATCTCTTACAGTGAGTGGGTTTCTCCTTTGGTGCTTGTGCCCAAGAAAAACGGGAAGTGGAGAACCTATGTAGATTATCGAGAACTTAAGAAAGCCACCAAGAAAGACCATTTCGCTTTGCCTTTCATAGAACAAGTGTTAGATGGCCTGGCAGGGAAGAAGTTCTTTTCCTTCCTAGATGGGTTTAGCGAGTACAATCAGATCCGAATCAGCCCAGAAGACCAAGATAAGACCACTTTCACTTGTCCATGGGGTACCTTTGCCTACCGAGTGCTTCCCTTTGGGTTATGCATGTAGGTTTTAACCCGTACAGAAATTACCTGCATACGAATTCTAAAACACAAAAAAATAAATAATGTGAGAGCAAAATACACAAAACACATATACACAGAGATTTCCCCCTGGATCCCAAAACCTGGACTACCAGCTTGATTTTTCATCATGTTCCTTTCAATTTTATAATACATATTTATACATGCCGAAGCATCCAATACCATGGACTGAAAACCATCACGTCCAAAAAAAAACATGTGCAAAAATCATGCAAAAAACCATAGGTGGGTTCGCCCAACCTATCATAGGGTCCAAAATGAAAATTTAATGGGGCGTTGCCCTGGACCCCATAAAGTGGGGTTACGGGTGCCCCTCAAACCCCTGTTAACTATGTGGAAAGAATATAACACAACCCAAAATTCTCCCACTTGTTGTTTTCTTTCCACAAAGGGCCACAAGAGATCTTAGCCATTTTTCCAGCCCTGAAATGCCCATTGTCTCTCTACACCAAGATAACTTCTCAGAGCTCACAGATTTGTCAATGCATCTGCAGTATTCTTCAAAGTGTCCACCTTTACCACCAACACCTTTTTGTCTTCTATCATATCTATCACAAAGTGATATTGAACATCAATGTGCTTTGTCTTTGAATGATATGCGGGGTTCTTTGCTAAGAAAATTGCACTTTGGCTGTCACAGTCTATCCTTCTAGCTTCCTGTACTAACCCCATACTTGAACACAATCTCTGCAACCAAACTGCTTCCTTGCTTGCATGAGTGGCTGCCATGTATTCTGCCTTTGTAGTTGACAATGCCACTACAGATTGTTTCTTACTCATCCAACTAACTACACCTCCAAATAAGTTAAACACATACCCACTTGTAGATCTTCTTTGATCCAGATCTCCAGCCCAGTCTGCATCAACAAACCATGAATATCCAACACTCTATCCAATCCTGGTCTTCCTTGGTAGCACAAACCATAATCACTAGTGCCACGCAAATACCTGAAAACCTGCTTCACTGCTGTCCAGTTCTCTTTCCTTGGTTTTGGCATAAACCTGCTCGATACTCCCACTGCATGTGCAATGTCTGGTCTAGTACAGACCATTGCATACATCAGGCTACCGATTGCACTTGCATATGGAACATAGGACATGTCCTCTTCCTCTTCTTGTGTTTTGGGACACTATTCAACAGATAACCTCACACCTACAGGAATAGGAACCTTCACCGGTTTACTATCCTGCATATTAAACCTCTGCAATATTGTCTTGACATACTTCCTCTAGTTTAACTAGAGCTTCCTCTTTGCCCGATCTCTTTTAATTTCCATGCCCAAAATGTAGTTTTCAGCACCAAGATCTTTCATGTCAAATTTGGAGGACAATTGGGTCTTCAAATCCTAGATAACTTCTTTGTCATTTCCAACCAACAACATATTATCCACATATAAGACCAGATAAATAATACGGTCACCAATTAATTTAAAATACACACAGTGATCTACTTTGCTTCTGGTGAAGCCAAGTCCCCATGTAAATGTATCAAATTTCCGATGCCACATCCTTGGTGACTGTTTTAACCCATATAGAGACTTCTTTAACTTACATACTAGTTCTTTCTTACCCTTCACCGCAAAGCCTTCAGGTTGCTTCATGTAGATCTCCTCTTCCAGATCCCCGTGAAGAAATGTTGTCTTCACATCCATCTGTTCTATCTCAAAATCAAAAGCAGCAGCAACAGATAAAAGTAATATAATAGACGTTACCTTGGCAACAGGAGAAAAAATATCACCAAAATCAATTCCCGGCACCTGGGAATAACCTTTTGCTACCAACTGAGCTTTGTATTTCTCCACTTTTCCTTCTTCATTTGTCTTCTTTTTGAACACCCATTTGCTGCCAATGGATTTCCTTCTAGCCGGCAACTCCACCAGATATCAAACCTCATTTTTGTGCAAAGATGCCATTTCATCAACCATGGTCTCTTTCCAGAGTTTTCCATCCTCTGGATCCATTGCTTCCTTCACAGTTCTGGGATCAACATCAGTAACAGACAAAGAAAAATTTGAACAAAAAGCAGATGGACTATATCTTTCTGGCTGCCTTCTTTCTCGAACTGATCTTCTCATAGCCGAAGTTTGTGGCTCTTCATCTTATGATTCCTCCTCTGCTGTAGAGTCTGATTCTTCATCCTTTAGCTCAAACTCTATCTTCTCAGGTTCCTTTGGTTGGACTTCATGTTTAATAACATCTTTCACCTCTCTTAACACCACATCTCAGTAGTACATAACCTTCCTTGTTACTGGGTTCCAAAGCTTATAACCTTTTAAGCCATCCTTATACCCAATAAAGATGCACTTTTCAAATTTACTATCTAACTTTGTTCTTTTCTCCTTTAGAACATGTACATATGCATCACATCCAAATACCCTCAGATGTGAAAGAGAGGGTTTCTTACCAGTCCATACTTCTTGTGGAGTCTTATCCTCCAACGTTGATGAAGGTGACCTGTTGACCAGGTAACATGCAGTATCCACCGCCTCTGCCCAGAATTCCTGGCCTAACCCAACACCACTGAGCATGCTTCTTGCCCTTTCCATCAACGTCTTGTTCATTCTTTCTGTAACTCCGTTTTGCTGAGGTGTATATGGAGTAGTCTTCTGCCATGCTATACCACACTTCTTGCAGAATTCTTCGAATTCCTTACTACAAAACTCTCCACCATTATCTGTCCTCGGTAGCTTTATCTTCTTCTCTGTCTGGTTTTCCACTAGAGCCTTACATTCTTTAAACCTATCAAAGACTCCAGATTTCTTCTTAAGGAAATATATCCATATATTCCTTGAGAAGTCATCTATAAATGATATATAATACACAAACTTACCCAGTGATGGAACCTTCACAGGTCCAAACACATCACTGTGCACAAGCTCTAATATATTTTTCGCCCTCTTACCACCAGAGGGGAAACTCAACCGATTCTTCTTCCCATATACACAATTTTCACAGAAATCAAAATCCAAAGAGCTATTACTCATACCTTATACCATACCTTTACCATGAAGTATTTGAAGGCCCTTCTCTCCAATATGTCCAAGCCTTTGATGCCACAACATGGTCTTTTCTCCAGAGACCACTAGATTTTCTGCTCCACTTTCAAGAACCATGGAACTGTTGCACCCATCAACAACAGTGCTACCTTGCAGCTTGTACAGAGTTCCAATCCGAACTCCCCGCATTAATACTAGTGCTCCCCGAACCATCTTGCAGGTATCCTTCTCGAACACTGTTTTTACACCTGCATCATTCAACTTACTAACATAAATCAGATTTCTAGCTAATGCATGAATATGTAGAACACCTGGAAGAGTTCTGACCCTTCCACCTTGCAGCTTCAACTTTACTTTTTCACGACCAATGATTCTAGCCTTCCTGTCATCCCCCAAGAAGACATCACCACCATCATATTTCTCATACTCACGGAACCACTCTCTATGGGGAGTGAAGTGAAAGGATGCACCTGAGTCAATCAACTATGTCTCATGATCTACATGTGTACTTGAAGAAGCCAAGTACACATCCCCACCTTCATCTGAGGTGGCTTTCGCCTCTGCAGAAGGAGCCTCATCAGATCCCTTTCCTATGTCAAGAGCTTTAGATTTACAGTCCCTTTTGAAGTGGCCTTCCTTTTCACATTTCTAGCACACCACCTTTACAGGTTTTCCTGGAGATTTAGATCTCCCACTCGATGACTTATTTTTGTTTCTATTCTGGGACCGTCCTCGTACAGACAAGACATCACCATTTTGGCTCTCCATATTTTTTCGTCTCATCTCCTCTGTCAGCAAGGCTGAGACTATTTCATCAAACTGCAAGGCAGTTGCATTACTACCTATTGCCATAACCAGACTTTCCCACGAATCTGGTAGAGAACACAACAAACTGATGCACTTATCTTCATATGAAATTTTAATATCAACAGATGCTAACTGACTTACCACAGTATTAAATGCATTCAGATGCTCTGTCACTGAGTCTCCATCTTTCATCCTCAGGATATACAGCTTTTTCCGCAGGAACAGTTTATTCACTAGAGACTTAGATTGGTACAAAGTCCTTAACCTGTCCCACAAAGCCTTTGCTGTAGCTTCCCCTGATACATTCAGCAATACTGAATCTGAGACACACAATGTATTGTGATCTTTGCCTTCCTATCCAACTTCTTCCATTCTTCATCGGACACTCCCGTTGGTTTAGTACCCAGATCTATCGCGATCCACTGATCTTTATCCACCAACAAATCCACCATCTTGAGTTTCCACAACTCAAAAATCTGACCATTAAATTTCTCGATCTCTATCTTTCCACTGCTCGCCATCTTCTTTCACCACTATAATCGATCTTACAAATCTCCCACTGAACAGGGTCTACCACAGGCCCGAGCGAAACCCCTCAGCAATAAAGGCGTCCCCTTGAAGCCAAATCTGCTCTGATACCAAATGTAGGTTTTAACCCCGTACAGAAATTACCTGCATATGAATTCTAAAACACAAAAAAATAAATAATGCGAGAGCAGAACACATAAAACACATATACACAAAGATTTTCCCCTGGATCCCAAAACCGGGACTACCAGCTTGATTTTTCATTATGTTCCTTTCAATGATAGGTTGGGTCCGCCCAACCTATCATAGGGTCCAAAATAAAAATTTGCCGGGGCGTTGCCCCGGACCCCATAAAGTGGGGTTACGGGTGCCCCTCAAACCCCCTGTTAACTACGTGGAAAGAATATAGCACAACCCAACAATGCAACGCTCCTACCACTTTCTGGAGAGCAGTACTGAGTATATTCGCTGAGCTGGTTCATGATTCAGTGGAAATCTATATGGATGACTTTACCCCTTATGGTTCTAACTTCCAAGAAGCTCTGACTAACCTGAAGAAAGTTTTAGCCAAGTGTATTAAGATGAACCTGTCCCTCAGTCCTGATAAATGTGAATTCCTAATGACTAAAGGGACCATGCTAGGTCATACAATTTCTCAGCAAGGTTTACAGGTGGATCCCAATAAGATTTCCATCATCCAAAGAGTCCCACCTCCTCAAAAGGTAAGAGATGTTAGAAGTTTTCTAGGCTTAGCAGGATATTATAGAAGATTCATTAAAGATTTCACCAAGCTAAACTCTCCATTGTTTGGTCTTTTGGGAAAAGACGCCGAGTTCATATGGACTAACAACTGTCAAGAGGCTCTGGATGCTTTGAAAGGTAAGCTGATAACTGCCTCAATCTTGAGAGGTCCAAATTGGGCCCTACCTTTCCACATTCACACAAATGCCTCGAACAAAGCCATAGGAGCAGCCTTAGGACAAGTTGAGGAGAAGCTACTATATGCTATATATTTTATTAGTAAAAACTTGTCTAAGGCAGAATTAAACTATATTGTCACTGAGAAAGAGCTCCTGGCTGTAGTCCATTCCCTAAACAAGTTCAGACACTACATCACTGGCTATCAAACATTCGTGCATACTGATCATGTTGCAATTAGGTATTTGATGAACAAACCTGATGTAAACGCTCGTATCATTAGATGGTTACTTTTATTGCAGCAATTTGATTTGACCATTGTTGATAAGCCAGGTAAGGAAAATGTTGTTGTTGATTTTCTGTCTAGACTAGATTTGCCTGCAGATGAAGGAGGGATGGTGGATGATCAAATGTTAGGTGAACACCTGTTTTCTATTTTAGTACTCTCTCCATGGTTTGCTAACATAGCAAATTATTTGGTTTCAGCGCAATTTCCACCATACCTCTCCTCAAAAGAAAAGAGCAAAATCGTAAGGAAAAGTGCCCCGTTCACTTGGATTAGGGGAAATATTTTTAAGCTTGGCTCAGATAAGATTTTGAGGCAATGTGTCAAGGAGGAGGAAGTTTTTGACATCCTCCTAACGTGTCAAGATGGGCCCTGTGGAGGCCACTTTGCAGCAAAGAGAACCGCCTTCAAAATTTTACAGGCAGGTTACTATTGGCCCACTCTTCATCAAGATGTCAGGAGATACATCAGCCAATGTGACAGATGTCAAAGGATGGGGAAACCTACTCCAAAGGATGAGATGCCCTTGCAACCTCAGGTGACTTTCGAGCCATTTGAGAAGTGGGGCATGGACTTTGTGGGTCCTATCAACCCTCCTTCAAAACAGAGGTCCTACATCATTGTGTGCACAGATTACCTGACAAAGTGGGCAGAAAAAAAGGCAATCAAAGCAGCAACGGAAGAAATGGTAACTGAGTTTTTGAGGGAAAATATATTCTACAAGTTTGGCTATCCAAGAGAATTAGTCACAGATTAAGGAAGTTAGTTTACCTCTAACCTGATTGAAGACCTCCTCACTCATCATAAGATTAAGCACATAAATTCCACCCCTTATCATCCGCAAGCAAATGGACAAGTGGAAGTTACTAATAGAGCTTTGGAAGGGATTTTGACTAACGTAGTGAGCAGCAACAGAAAAGATTGGGCAGATCACTTGGTTGAGGCCACCTAGACCTATAACACTACTTGGAAAACTACAACAGGTTTCACACCCTATGAGCTGGTCTACAGGAAGAAGGCTTTGTTGTCCATAAAATTTGAATATAACACATTGAGGTTGGTAGCTTAGTTGGACCTAGATCTCAGCCATGCAAAACAGGAAATATTGCTTCAGTTGAATGGATTAGATGAACAAAGAATGCAGGCTCTTCTCCACTCAGAGGTAATCCAGCTTCAAAGAAAGATATGGCATGACCGGCACCTCAAAGAAAGAAATTTCAACCAGGAGATTGAGCGCTGTTATATGATTCAAGGTACAAGGATTTCAAGGGCAAGCTGAGGACAAGATGGTTGGGACCATATATAGTGGAAACATGCAATGACAATGGTTTAGTCCTTATTCAGACCATTGATGAAGAAGCCATCCCCATGCTTGTCAATCGACATAGATTGAAAATCTACAAGAAGCCCCTTTCTAAGCAGGAGTTCATTGATACTCTTGGTAAATCAATATTGGTAATGGAGCAGGTCCCTGTCTCCACTTTACCTACATCATGAAGAAAAAACACACAACGAAAAAAAAATAAAGAAAAAAACAGAAAAAACACAGAAAAAAGAAAAAAGAATAAAATATCCTTGGGTGAAAACCTCTTGGAGGTGCCTAGGGCAGACAATGAAGGTGAAAACCTCCTGGAGGTGCCCCAGCTGTCTCAAAAAAAAAGAGAAAAAAGAAAAAGAAAAAAGAAAAATAAATCTAATTTCTATTGAATAAATTGCAGGTTGCAGGAAGGTCATTACAGGTTTTGGGAGAATTGTGCAAGTCAAAGACATAAGACATGACTAGGATGCATGCATCCCTCACAATCCATTCCTCCATCATCGTTACCTTTCCTCAAGATCTAGTCTCATTTGGTTTGAAATGCCACATCCTACAGGAAGTTGTGTAACTTCTACAAGGATCATGTAGAAACTACAGACAAGCCAAAATCGGTCTCAGAAGAGGATCCGAGGGTTTGAGATCTGTCTATAAGGTCTATAAACCTCCCTGCCTCCATCCCTTGCCATATGTCATCCTTTTCCATCTCTGTACACCTCCATTCCACTCATTTTCATGTCCCTGCACAGTCACACAAAATCCTGTTTTTTTATGCTACAAACAAATTTTAGTGACAAATCAAAGCAACGATTTTTCTTTTCACTCACCATACCTGCTACCCTCCATCCGAGATTCCTTGCCAGTAGAGACCCCTGTCAATAATTATAGCCCTACTCATTTTATCTTGAATCTCAAAAGGAGAAGCAGCTACAGGAAATCCTACAGGATTCCTGTAGCAATTGATTCCTCTGAAACACATACTACAGAGCTAGGGACAACAAAGTATAGCCTATGACATGTTGGTCGCTTTAATTGTTTTCACAATTCAAGCTCCACATAAATTGTCAACCCGAGAAGGTCTTTTTATTTCAAAGATAATCACGCACTGGATATGCTCAATTTCAAAAGCAGAATCAATGTTGTAGTAAAAGAAGGACACACGATTATTAATCTAATCAATCTACTGATTCACACTCTACTTAATCAAAGCTGAAGTCAATTAAGTTATAGCAGAAATGATTTCTCTGTTGCAGTTACAATCCAAACAAAGGAAAATCAATCTACAAGGAAAGAAATCAATCAACCACAGCAGGAACATGACCCTATTCCTTAGTGAGGAACTTCAGCACCTGATGCCTGACACTTAATCACACTGTAAGAAAAGTAGCTTCAAGAGATCAAGACCCTATTCCCATGAACAGGAACCTCCAGCACTTATTCTCTTGTTCCTAATCACACTGCAGGCAAAGGAAAACAATCAATGGGAGCAAGACCCTATTCCTTTATGCAGGAATCTTCAGCACATGCTTCCCAACATCATTCATTCATGCATTCAATACATGTAGTGCTAAAGAAACAGAGTATTACTAAACTGTGTAACTAGTGTCCAACAACAGAATTAAGGGAAGTGCAAACACACAAAGAATTAAACAAACTACAGGAACCAAGAGGGTGAATCTTGTGAGGAAGGCGGGCCCTTTCCTTCTCACAAGATTCCCCAAGAGAAAGAATTAAATTGGAACGCTCAAAAGAAGATTTTATTCATCTGTCAAAGTAACTGATACATTACAGATGGAGACTAGCTCCAGTTCTCACACAATACTCTCCTGTAGCTTTTACAAAAATCACTCTTCTCTAATGATGATGTCTCCTCTTTTTAAAGAGGAGACATCTTTTACAATTTACATGAGAGCGAATCTACATTATCTCAATTCTGTTCTCTTTCCCAAAACAGGACTATTCTGTTCTTCCAAAAAAAAGATGCTGTTACAACAGAGACCATAAAAGTGCTATCTTCAGAATAATCCAGGTAACCGTGTCTTCGTGCTGCTGCTACTATTCCACAAAAAGTTCTTCCAGAATCGCAAATTACGCATAACGGGATTTGCGTGTTTGACGGCTGTTTCAGCAACTGAGTCAGTTGTTTCAGCAACAGACGCTTGTTCCCAACAAGGCATATAACTTATCTGCGATCTTTGGACTTGTGTTAGCAACAATACACTTCAATTAATGATAAAATATAAGAGTATTACGGAATTAAATGTAAAACAGATTAAACATATAATAAAGAAGAGGTTTCTATATACCTTGGGATAAAGTAGATGAAAAAGATAATGGAGTTCATGGTTATAAGAGTAGAATGGTGTCAAAATATATAGCAAAAATGATACATAGTGGAGTCCTAACATCCCCCCCAGCTAAAAATGTTGCATGTCCTCAGGCAACCCCTAGTCTGAATCAGAGTCTGAGTACTGGGACTGAGCATGCAAATTACTCAAGCAGTAGCTGGAGAAGGTGGCATCTGTAGGAGCTCTGAATCCGCTGTTGTTCTGCAAATGTTGCCATGCCAAGGCTTCATCTCTGTCAGTCAACTGGTAATGACATTGATATTTGTCTGAAGGCAGCCATAAAATTGGAAAACGGAAATGATACCCGATCCAGTTTACTCCACAATGTTGAATGCAACCAATGTACTTAGGGACCCTGGATAATGCAGCTTGAAGATTGTGAGGGTTAAAAGGGTGATAATCCTGTCTTTCTTTACATGACTGCTGCCAAAACATATCATTGGCCTTCAATGCAGCAGTACCCTTCATTCTAATGTGCTGTTGACACTTAGACAGTGTTGAAGCCTGTAATTGCTGCATATACTCGTGCATTCCTGGCTTCTGTAAGAATTCATAATATTGTGCTATGAACATGGCTGGGCCTAAAGGCTCTGGTCTAATCCATAGGAGTTTATTCTCCTCATTATGACTGCTTGCAGTGAACGCAGTTTGCCAAGTGAGCTGGTTAGACAAAAATGAAGCAAATGCCCTGATTTGTATATCTCCTGCAATTGGAATAAGATTAACTCTTCTATTTTCGGGAATGGCCTCATTATGAAGATAGAGTTCGCACAGCAGATGCTGGTCACTCTCGGAGGCCTCCTTAAAGGTCTCAACAAATTTCTCTGAAGTCATTAATTCATATGGTCTGCCATTTGCTATTGCTTTTAATTGGAAATAAACTAATCGTTCAGAAAGAAAGAGAGAGTAGTTTACAGAGGGTTTGCGTGTAGCCATCAACTTCTGGACTAATGAAAACATCAAGGCTATCTTTGCCTTAGATTCCTTGGCTTCCTTTTTGTACTCCCTGTGTTGTTGCATTATTTGATCCCAACTATCCCAGTTGGCATATACATGGTTCTGCCATTGTAACTTATGCTGTCGTAATATTATATCTTGTTCTTCAGCATATTGCTTCTTCCATTTGTTCATCTGTTCCAATTGATTCCATGGCAGGGTCTGTGTCTTGGCATCAGAAGTCGTGGGTTGGGACGTTGTTTCCTCTGTCTGGATGGCTGCATTAACCTGCAAAGGACGAGATATCTGAGGTTTGATTTCTTTTTCTTGCTTTATAGAGAGCCCTACTGGTTCTTGTGGAGCAGTAGGGCATTCCTCTTTTATTCCAGCTGACGTAGATGCCTCAGATAATTGGACTTTAACTATTTTGTAGCCTGCATCCTGGTAAATGCTGCCACACTCCTGGCACATGTATTCCTTGCATGGCTCCTTATTTTGCATTGAGGCTACGTGTGCTAATGTATGGAGATTCAGTTCTCTTTCAAAAGCCTCTCGAGCCATGGTTAGTTCCTTCTTGTAAGCTTCTAATTCAGACTTCAGGAATTCATTCTCCTCCAATAGAGATGTCATAGTATGTAACCCTTGTGCGCTGGTTGACTCTGTTGGGGTATTTTGTTGATGCACAGTCGTAGCTGGTTCTTGTACCACAGTGGCTGGTTCTTGTGTTTCAGCCACTGGGCAAGTGACTGGTTCTTGTGTGACAGTCACTGCTGATTTCCCACTATCGTCCTGCTTGGTGTATTCTTGTACCCCAGTGACTGGTTCTTGTGTTTCAGCCACTGGGCAAGTGACTGGTTCTTGTGTGACAGTCACTTCTTGAGCCATAAACAATGTCGTATTATCCCGGGGCACTGGTTCTTGTGTGGCAGTGCCTCCGGACGAGACGGGTTGGGAGGTTTGAGATGGGGATAAAGGTTTTAATAGAATAGTGGCAGGGTCAGGGGAAATGGAGGTGAGTTTTGTCTCAACAGTCATTTTCATTTTTCTTTTTGGTAGGAAGGCAGCAAAATCACTGCCTTTCCTTTTCTTTGAAGGGGAGGGTTTCTTTCTGGGGACAGGGTTTTTCGAAGAAGTAAGAATTTGGGATGTAGACCTTGTCCATGGTCTGGAGACTACGACTGTTGGGGTTCTCTTCTTTTTATAAGTGGGTGGGGAAGGGGGTGTTAGAGAGTCGTCACTAGGGACAGAAATAGTAGGGACAGTTGGCTCTGCTAACTGAGGCGAGCTCGGGGTTGGGTCAACTGGGGAATGTGGAATCTCGTCCTGTTGTTCTTCATAAGGAATTTCCGGAATATCATGAGAACTTTCGGGTTGTTGGGACGCTTGAGCCTGCTAGGGAATTTCAGGCGGCTGGGGAACAGGGGGTGGGACATGCAGAGGGGGATTTTGCTGAGCAAAACCCCTCTGTATCAACAACTGGCATAAACGGTGGTGGGTAAGGGATAACATTGGGAATTTAGCGCGTCTACAATAATAAGACATGTTTTTAATACAGCCAAGCAGATAATAGGGGATATTAATCAGTCGCCCATTTCTCAAATGATTCATCAAAACAAAATCATGATTGTACACTACCTGATAACGCCCCTCACACGTTAAGTAGTGTTTGATGAACTCTGCCACTGATGGCCATGGTTGAGGAAGTGAGTGCAGACTAACCCCGCGGCCTCTGGGTTCCACTTGCTCATCTGGGTGCAGAAATTCTTGCTGCGCATTGAGAACAACCTGCTTCCTGCTGAACCAGCGAGTACCAACAGCTGGCAACCCTGATACCTGAACTATGTCCTCCTCTGTTACTGAAATGCGAACCCCTTGGACCACTGAAAAATCGTCTTGAAGGTTTTGTGCAAACTCTAAGACTTGTTCCTGGTCAAATTCCCCCAATCTTTCAAAATATACTGTCCATCCCGCTTGTTGGAAAATCTGATAGACTTCGGGAAACAATTGAAGAAGATTTACGGAGCCGGGCTCATGTCTAACGGCCGACCCTCCCATGGCTGTAGCTTTGAGTTATACACAGAGGCACAGACACAGTGAACACAGACCCTGATCGCGCTAGTTGTTGCAACAGAGGCTGCATGGTCTAAATGACGGCGGAAATAGATATGACAAGGGACGGAAGTTTGGTTAATGCGAAATGATTGTTCAATTTTCGGAATTCCCCCCCTTACGTATGGTGTAATAATGATTGGACGTGTGAAGATCCATAATCATTATGAATGAAATCCTCTCTTTAATATAATTTAACTGAATTACATTAAGACCTCATACCTTACATTTTTACCTTTGGTTTAATAATTCGAAGTGTCGGTTGCTTCAAAATAGCTTAATGTACATAGAAGAATCTGTAGATTTCTCTGAAGTTTATAACAGGAGTGTAATTGGATCTGGTCCATGCTGAATAATTTTTCGCCGAGAGGATCTGAAGTATAATCATGGAGAACCAAAAAGCTTATATAACAGCAAAGAGAAATACTGTTTTGATGATAACAAGTTGCTGAAACTGGTGTTTTAGCAACGGAAAAATGAACGATACTTTGCTGAAGCAGGTGTTTCAGCAACGGGAAAAATCAATGATACGTTGCTGAAACAGGTGTTTCAGCAACGGGAAAAATCAGAGAAATGGGATAAATGACTTAGGTCTGTAAATGGGGAAAATATTTGATAGGGGATAATTTCAGTAGTAAGGGATGGGAAATACTGACTGAAGGAGGATATTTCAGAGATGGTAGGAGTAGGAATAGTGGAAAAAAAAAAATGGAAATAATGTGGTTATGGAGGGATATTGCTTAGGAAAAAAAAGGGTAAAATGATGGGAACAAGCTTCTGTGATTAAAGCTTCAGATCTTCTCATGATGAATCTGTCCTCCTTATTGCTTTTTCCAGAATCTGCAAAATTCAATTGTAATATGCCAATCCTTGACAGGGATTATTAGTGCTAAATCTAATCTAATACTAAAAATATAGTGCAGAAAATTAAGTGCTGTGAGGAGCAGAAGACTCCCCTAGAAAAAGATAATGAATATCAGTCATGCAAGCAGTCTTGAAATCCTCTTTAGAAACAGGGCGCTGATATAGACGGAGCCTATGGCCATTGACTAGTAGAGGTGTTTTAGCATCATCAATTGTTACAAGTCTTACCGTTCCGTTTGGAAAAACATAATCTACTTCATATGGTCCAAGCCAGCGTGTACGTAGCTTACCCTGAAAATTTTCAAACCGAGAGTCATACAACAAGGCCCAATTACCTTTTTGGAACTGCTTGTGTTTGATAATTTTATCATGCCACTTCATCCTTTGTTGCTGTATCATGTTTTTTTGATGAATGGCATCTAATCTCTTTTCATCTAACTCCAGAAGCTGCTGCAACCTAGCTGTCTGCACATCAGTCAAATCAAGATTAACAGCTAAGGCAGTTCTTAAAGTTTTAATTTCAAATTCCACAGGAAAAACAACATTTTTACCGTAAACCAATTCATAGGGAGAAAAACCTGTAGTGTTTCTCCAAGTAGTTCTGTAAGCCCATAATGCCTCAGGGAGCCTTTGGGACCAATCCTTCCGGTTGTCCTTCACTGTTTTGGTTAGAATGGCTTCTAAAACTTTGTTTGTGCTTTCCACCTGCCCATTGGCCTGGGGGTGGTATGGTGTAGTCATTCTATGTTGAATATGATATTTGTGAAGGGTAGATTTAAAACCATGAGAATTGAATGGAGGTCCTCCATCAGTAACTAGCTCTCTAGGAATTCCAAATCTAGTGAAAATCTCTTCAAATAAGAAAGCTAGGACAACCTCTTCATTGGCTCTAATAAGTGCTTTGGCCTCCACCCACTTAGTCATATAGTCTGTACAGACTAATATATAGGTTCTTTGATTGGATGGAGGGTTAATGGGTCCTATGAAGTCCAAGGCCCATCTTTCAAATGGTTCAGAAACTACCTGGGGGTTTAATGGCATTTGGTCTCTATGATTGGGTTGACCCATTCTCTGGCAGCTGTCACAAGCCCTTACATATTTCTTTGCATCCTTGAATAATAAGGGCCAATAGTAACCCATCCTCAGAATTTTGTGTGTTGTTCTCTTATCAGCGAAATGGCCTCCACAAGGGCCATCATGACAAGCTTTCAATATGTCATACACTTCATCTTCTCTAATGCATCTTCGGATCTCCTGATCAAGCCCAGTATAGAAAAGACACCCGCTTATCCAGCTGTACCTGGCACTTTGTTGAACAATTCTTCTCTTTTCTCTATATGACAGGTGTGCTGGTAATTTTCCTGCAACCAAATAATTAGCAATATCTGCATACCATGGAGAGTGAGCAGAGACTGCAAACAAATATTCATCAGGAAAAGAATCATCTACCGGAATATCATTGTCAGTTTTTAACCGTGAAAGGAAATCAGCCACCACATTTTCTTTACCAGGCCGATCTACAATTGTGATATCAAATTCCTGCAATAGTAATAGCCATCTGGTAACTCTAGCATTTGTGACAGATTTGTTCATTAAATATTTAATAGCTGAATGATCAGTGTGCACAAAAGTAGAATAACCAGTGATATAGTGTCGGAATTTATTAATGGCATAGACTACTGCAAGAAATTCTTTCTCGGTAACTGTATAGTTAAGCTCAGCAGGGGTCATATTCTTACTGATAAAGTATATAGCATAAGGAAGATGATTTTCCTCTTGTCCCAAAACAGCTCCAATATCAATGTCTAAAGCATCAGAAGATATGTGAAAAGGAAGATTCCAATCAGGCCCCCTCAAAATAGGAGCAGTAGACAACTGATGCTTCAGTTCTTCAAAATCTTTCTGACAAGAATTAGTCCACTTAAATTCAGCATTTTTCATAAGCAGTACAAATAATGGAGAAGCTATTTTAGAGAAATCTTTAATAAATCTCCTGTAATAACCAGCATGTCCTAGAAAACTTCTCACATCAGTTTGAGTTTTAGGAACAGAAAGATTCTGAATGACCAATATTTTAGATGGATCTACCTGAATACCTTGAGATGAAATAAAATGTCCAAACACTATTCCTTCACTTATCATCATATGGCATTTTTCGGTACTTAAGGAGAGGTGAGCTTGTATACATCTTTTGAGTACTTTCTCAAGGTTTTGTAATGCCTCTTCGAAAGACACACCATAAGGGGTAAAATCATCCATAAATATTTCCATAGAATCATTCAGCATATCAGAAAAAATTCCTATAACAGCTCTTTGAAAAGTTGCTGGTGCATTGCACAACCCGAATGGAAGAACTCTATAGGCAAAAGCTCCCCAAGGGCTGGTGAAAGTGGTCTTGTCTTGGTCTTGGGGTGCAATTCTTATCTAATTATACCCACTGAATCCATCTAGAAAAGAAAAGAATTTCTTCCCTGCAAGACTGTCCAACACCTGATCAATGAAGGGTAAGGGAAAGTGATCCTTTTGAGTAGCTTTGTTTAAAGCTCTATAGTCGACACATACTCTCCATTTCCCGTTTTTCTTAGGGACAATTACTAATGGGGAAACCCATTCACTGTCATATATGGGATATATAAATCCTGCATTAAGCAATTTTTGAAGTTCTTCCTTAACAATTTCTCGTAAATTAGGATTCATTCGTCTTTGGGGTTGACAAACAGGTCGGCATCCCTCTTTAATGTAAATTCGATGAGTACATAATTCAGAAGAAATACCTTTCATATCTGTGTAATCCCAGGCAAATGCCTCCTTATATTCATGCAATAACTTCATTAATTGTTGTGTTTCCACATCTGTTAGATCAGGATTTATGTTTAATGTCTTGCCGGGTTCAATTTCGACTGTTATGCTTTTGGATGAGATCGTGGTTAAAGTCTGAGATGAATCTTCAGATTCAATCTTTTCTTGTGCATCAGTTTCAAAAATTGCAGTTAATTGATTGTGTGTTTCAGCAATAACAGAAGAAGGTTCACAAATAAAATTATTGATTATCTCATCCTCTGTATTGTCTTTAAGAGTTAAAGCTTGTCCTATAGTTAGAATAGGCTGAACAACATTATCATCATAATCCATCCATATAGAATCTTCATTATTAACTACCGGTGTAGCATGAGGATAAAGAGTTAACTGTTTTGTTTCATAACCATTAGAAATTGTCATTGAGCCAGATCTGCAACTAATAAATGCATCAGCTGTGGCCAGCCATGGCCTTCCTAGAATTAAGGGATGTCCCCCCAGCTTTGTTTTAGTCTGCAATACAACAAAGTCAGCTGGATATTTCCAGGATTCAACTGAAATAAGTAGATCTTCAACAATTCCTTCCGGTTTAATTGTGGAACGGTCAGCTAACTCTAAAATGGTGGGTGTATCTCTGATTGTATTATTCAGCTGTAACAATTGTGAAGTTTCAAGAGTCATTATATTAATTGCTGCACCTAAATCTACCAGAACTCGGGGAATCATTGTTTTACCAATCTGAACTGTGACTGTAGGATGGCCGGGATCACCATATTTTACAGGAGGGGCTTTTCCAGACATTAATGCAGACAAGTCTCCCATCACATGTACTGTAAGGGGGTCCTTGGTTTTCCTACCTGGTTTCTTAACACAAATATCCCTTAATGTTCTGGCATAAATTGGTACATCTCTTAATGCTTGTAAAAGTGGAATTTTAATATACAAATTTTGCAATTCCCCTATAAAATTAAAAGCAGGTGTTTCAGCTGTTCTGGTTAAAACCAAACGTTCGGGGAATGGTGGTTCTGTTATTTCAACATTCTTGTTAGGAGATGGTTGTGCTTCTTTTTGTTTCTCGGTTTCATTTTTATCTGAATTAGAAGAAGTTATGTCATCAATAATAGGCTCTACTATTCTTCCAGATCTCAAATGAATATCATTACATTGCATAGTAGGAAATATAGACTGATTCTGAATATCAATGACTTGCACAACTTTATTATTGGGGTTAGGATTTGGTTGCACAGGTAGCTGGGGTCTCATTTGGTTATTTGGCGGAGCATTTGATGGCAGAGGGAGTGGTTGTTGGAATTGAGGCAATTGATTTGGATATGTGAGTGGTTGACTATTCCAATTTGGATTCCAAGGATTGAAAGGAGATGGCTGCTATGGAGGCCAAGGAGTCCACATTGAAGGATCGACAAAGGGAGGGTTTTGCATTTGCATGGGTGGGAAATTCATTTGATTGAAGGGTGGGTATTGCATTTGGTTGAAGGGGGGGTAACTTGTTTGGCCAAAAGCAGAATAATTGTTCCAACGATTAAATGGCATACTAGAGTTCATACCTTGTCCTTTTGGTTGCCATTGTCTTCTTTGAGTTAGCAGGTAAACTGCTTCAGCTTCTTCTTCCGTTGGCTGCAACGCTGCTTTTATTCCTGGTAGAGATGGACATTGTTCTGTCTCATGATCTTTCTCACAAAGGGTGCAAATTGGTATTTTGTCTCTTGGGCATTCCCTTAGTGGATGTTTGTCTCTGCATTTCGGGCAAAAGACAGCCAGAGTTGCTTCTGCTTCGGCCTGCTTCTTTTTAACCTGCAAAGTGTCAATCTGCGAAGCAAAAGAACTTAACATTTCAGTTTTAAATTCTTCAAGTAGATTACCTATTTCAGCTCTTGTTGCTCCTCCATTGGCTGATTTCTGCACTCTTGAATAGGTGGAATCTCTTATTCTGTTTCTTGCAGCTCCCCTAGAGCACCTCTTAGCAAGTTCACAAATCTCATCATATGATTCCTTAGATATATCTCCCTTAGCAAGCATATTTAACATATTTAAACAATCATCCCTTAAACCTCTAAGTAATATTGTTTTACGAATTTCCTTACTTATATCCGGATGATCAGATCTCTGTATGTTGTACTGCAGCCTTTCTATGTAGTCCTCCAGACTCTCATCCGACTTTTGTGCCATATTGAATAGTTCATCCTTCTTTTCTCTCGTCCGGCAGTAGTCTTGATATTTAAGCAGAAATTTTTGTTTCATCTGCTCCCATGTTGTGATTACCTGACTTCCAAGGCTCATGAACCATCTTAAGGCATTCCCTTTTAAGGTGGCTGGAAACAGTTTCAACTTTTGAGCATTAGTAACATAATCGTAACTTCTGCATAATATATCAAATTCAAAAAGAAATTCATCCGGATCCTCAGTGGATAAACCATGAAAGTTAGGTAAAGCAGACAATGGAATATTTTTCATTGTTCCTGCAGGAAGATCACTGATAGGAAATCCCAAAGTAGAGAGGGAATTTTCATCCCTTCTTTCTTCTTCAGGACCTGCACGTCCTCCACCAAAGAAACCATCATTGTTATCTTCCATTGTTGGCCCTCCTACTGCACTTTCTCGATCGTCAAGATCTTCTATTGGCTCTTCAATGTTCTCTACCGGTCGTCCAACGCTTTCTATTATTTCCTCAATGTGCTCTGCTGATCTACTAACACTTTCCTCTGACTCTTCAGTACTGACTGCTGGTTCTTCTATATTTTCAGGACCCACAACTTCCTCTATTATGTAATCTGACTGAGGGGAGCGCTGAAGTTTTGATTTTCGAGAACTTAATCTCTGTGATGATTCAGCCTTTGATACAATCTCGTCAATAAAAGTTTTTCGTCCTCCCCAGCCTTTGCCACCTGTGCAGTTATTTTTCTTCTGGTTTCCACGTGCTCTCATACAATCTGCACATTTAAAAAAAAAAAAAAAGATGAATGCTTTCGAAATCTATAATTACCTTCCCCGGCAACGGTGCCAAAATGTTGGTCGCTTTAATTGTTTTCACAATTCAAGCTTCACATAAATTGTCAACCCGAGAAGGTCTTTTTATTTCAAAGATAATCACGCACTGGATATGCTCAATTTCAAAAGCAGAATCAATGTTGTAGTAAAAGAAGGACACACGATTATTAATCTCATCAATCTACTGATTCACACTCTACTTAATCAAAGCTGAAGTCAATTAAGTTATAGCAGAAATGATTTCTCTGTTGCAGTTACAATCCAAACAAAGGAAAATCAATCTACAAGGAAAGAAATCAATCAACCACAGCAGGAACAGGACCCTATTCCTTAGTGAGGAACTTCAGCACCTGATGCCTGACACTTAATCACACTGTAAGAAAAGTAGCTTCAAGAGATCAAGACCCTATTCCCATGAACAGGAACCTCCAGCACTTGTTCTCTTGTTCCTAATCACACTGCAGGCAAAGGAAAACAATCAATGGGAGCAAGACCCTATTCCTTTATGCAGGAATCTTCAGCACATGCTTCCCAACATCATTCATTCATGCATTCAATACATGTAGTGCTAAAGAAACAGAGTATTGCTAAACTGTGTAACTAGTGTCCAACAACAGAATTAAGGGAAGTGCAAACACACAAAGAATTAAACAAACTACAGGAACCAAGAGGGTGAATCTTGTGAGGAAGGCGGGCCCTTTCCTTCTCACAAGATTCCCCAAGAGAAAGAATTAAATTGGAACGCTCAAAAGAAGATTTTATTCATCTGTCAAAGTAACTGATACATTACAGATGGAGACTAGCTCCAGTTCTCACACAATACTCTCCTGTAGCTTTTACAAAAATCACTCTTCTCTAATGATGATGTCTCCTCTTTTTAAAGAGGAGACATCTTTTACAATTTACATGAGAGCGAATCTACATTATCTCAATTCTGTTCTCTTTCCCAAAACAGGACTATTCTGTTCTTCCAAAAAAAAGATGTTGTTACAACAGAGACCATAAAAGTGCTATCTTCATAATAATCCAGGTAACCGTGTCTTCGTGCTGCTGCTACTATTCCACAAAAAGTTCTTCCAGAATCGCAAATTACGCATAACGGGATTTGCGTGTTTGACGGCTGTTTCAGCAACTGAGTCAGCTGTTTCAGCAACGGACGCTGTTCCCAACAAGGCATATAACTTATCTGCGATCTTTGGACTTGTGTTAGCAACAATACACTTCAATTAATGATAAAATATAAGAGTATTACGGAATTAAATGTAAAACAGATTAAACATATAATAAAGAAGAGGTTTCTATATACCTTGGGATAAAGTAGATGAAAAAGATAATGGAGTTCATGGTTATAAGAGTAGAATGGTGTCAAAATATATAGCAAAAATGATACATAGTGGAGTCCTAACATGACACATGAACGAGATTTGTTTGAACGTGTAAACATCATTAATAGTCCGAGGTCGAGCATGTAGAACGAAATCATCCACAACAATGAAGAAATGGGTTCCAGAATCCGAAATGTGCATAACACGGCCGCGACTGCACATGTAAGTGACTAAACCTATTCTGCAATTACATGAATTATATTTCAAGGCTGCGTAACTATGGGAATGGTTCGGTTTGAATGGAATCGGTGGCCAGTTAACTGGCCACCCTCGGTCAGTTACACGTCCTCGTGGAATCCAACTGAGCCCCGTTAAATTCAAAACTGTTGATAAGATACGCAGCCAGCACATGTGGAATGTCCATTCACGAAGAAATAATCGGGACTGGTAGTGGTGGCGGTGGATAACGGGAGTAAGGGAGGTGATGGCGGTTAGACGGCATGTAGCAACATTATGGCCATGACGTAGGATCAACGGTCCAGTCTGGCCACCTCATCACCTCACCATGAATCACGCCTGCAGATAAAACATAGCTCAGTTAAGCCATTCTTCGCCTTTTGTTCATTCTGCACTCACGACGTTTCCAACTAGAGTATGCATCTACCACTTCCAAAGCAGCTAACCAGTCATCCTCCATGATATTTCTGCCTGTTTTTCGAAAATATCCCGCCTATCGGACTCTACAGGAAGCACAGTTTCATTCTACAGGAGCTGCATGACTTCTACAGGAAGGGTTCTATGGGAAAAACAGAGGACGACTCTGCAGAAAGAAAACCCGAGACTTTCACCGAATTTCAAGCTCAAAACGAGGTAGGCTCGAGAAAACTTCTCTGTGCATGATTTGTTGGTGCAAAATGGTGAATTGAACATGGCATTAGATTGAAAAATGAGAGTGAAAAGTCTGCCTATGCATTGAGAAAAGTGGAAGTATGCTTGCATAATTCACTGAGTTTACCCAGTTTTTTCTTCTGCATTCGAAATCCCCTTATTAGTTTTTTTAAAATTCTCCTGTAAGGAAGACATGCAGCAATAGAGGCCAACCTGTGTGTGTGAAAACCCGAATTTACATATCTATCAATGTGCTGAGAAAAAAACCTGTGTCCTTATGCTCTGTTTTGTAAAAAAAAATTCTTTCATAGACAGACAAACGAAATTCTGTGCGACAACAGTTTTCAAACAGGGGAGTTATTACCATTTGATATTGTAAGGAGCACATGAGAAATTCCTCCTTTGATCCAAGAAAAAAAACCAAATTTATCTATCCTCTGTCTTAGTGAGTGACTGTGTTTTTTTCCCTCTTGAGCATTTTCTTTTTTGGTTAAAGACCAAACTCAACACCATGCTAAGAGGATTCATGAGGAAAGAACCCTTGAACTCTAGCAAATTGTACGAAAATGCTGAGGTGGTGGACCTTTTCACCAGGGCACATTGGATATCCTTCTTTGACAGAATTCAGGGTTATGATAAGGAGGTGACTGAAGAGTTTTTGATGTCCCTGAGACCACATTCGAAGACGCATGCCACAGTTAGTTTTAGGGGTTTGACCCTAGAACTTACCCCTGATTTCATCAATAGAATTACCAGTTTACCATTGGGGCTCCCTTGGAGCAAAGAGGAGAAGTCATTGGGACAAGTGGCTAAGAAAAACTTTTTTCTGCCTAAGGAGCATCCTATAGAAGAAAAAAACAGGGTCAGAAGGACCAGCTTGCCTCCTCTCTGGAGTGAATTCAGTTATCAAATAATGAATTATATCACATGTGAAGGGAGGTTTAGCATCATTTATGGTTATCATTTCAGGTTGCTACATGAATTGAGATATGGGATGGACTTACCTCCACCTAAGAAACTGAACATCCCGTATTTCCTCCTTCAGTCTTTGATTGAATGTGGTACAAAACTAAATGCAGGAGTCCTAGATCAGTTAGCCCACCATGGACTCATCAAACTGTTGGTGGAAGATTCTTTACACACCTATACTGTCCCCATAGCTTGGGAAATATTCAAAAATATGTCCAGGGATGATAACATCAAAACTTTGGTTGAGAACATCAACCCACCTAGCAGTGATGAGGGGGAGCAAATTGAAGAAACTGAGAAGAGCATTGATGAGGGAACACAAGACATTCAAGTAGAGGGAAAAACAGAGGAAGAACAGAAGGAAAAAGAGGAACGTGACAAGACTGCTGAACCTAAGACAACAAAGGAGAAAACAACAAAAACAGAGAAAGGAAAAAGGACAAAGTTTGGAAGGAAAAAGGCCAAGAAGGCCCAAAAGAAGGTTGCCACAGCTAAGACAAGCACCCAACAAGAGAAAGAAGAGACACACCCTGAGATATTAGGGACACAAGTAGAAACAGGGGGCATAGAGATTTCTACAGGAAGTGAAGAAAAAGAACAGCAGGAAGAGAAATCCCCTGAAATTCTAGCAAGAGAGGCAGCAGCTGTGCTTGCTGCATTAAGCACACCTACAAAACAAAGATGAAAAAGAAAAAGGACCTCCATGTACTTTAAATCTAGAAAAATCACAAGGATCAAAGTAGGCAAACCTCAGCCACCGTCCAAGGAACCGATTTTCATTGAGGACTCACCCACTAAAAAGAAGGAAGAGTCTCCTTCCAAGATATCCATCACCTATGAAAGAGGAAGCCCAAAAACCTCTACATGGAAAGAGAAAATTAAGTTGATGGACTTAAAGGCAGTTCTACAGGAAGCTGCAACATCTCTACAGGAAAATCTAGCCAAGTTAAAAGAGACTGAGAAATTGGAGGAGAAGGTAGCTAAACAATCACAAGAGGAGAGAAAAACTGAAGAAATACCTGAACCTACCCCTCAACCTGATTTGGGCTCATATTAAAATCTGTTAGAGGGTGAGAAAATTATCCCATAGAAATTTGTTGTACCATTATTTTTCGAATTAGAGAAAAAGAGGATCAGAACACACACATGGATGAAAATTGGCAAATCTAAGGGAGTTTAGGACATAGGCCACATGGAGGATAATGGGGAGAATTGGCCATGGTAAGGCATGTAGAAAGTTGCAAAAGTGCCCAGCTACAGGGGGAGAATGAGTTGCTGAAAAAACAGTTACAGCTACAGGAAGTCCACAAGGAAGATAGGCTGTCCATTTTGGGAGGGCAACAGCAGCAAGAAGGACCTCCAACAGACAAGGACACCACTGAGAAACAACAGAAAGAGGGAGAGCTACAAGCCAATGTGGAGATGCTAACAAAACTGCTGCAAGAACAAGAATCTCAGGCAGCAAAAGAAATACAAGCTTTGAAACAACAGTTGCAAGAGAAAGAGGCCCAATTGGCCTGCATGGCCAGTTGGGCAATAGAAGCCTTACAATGTAGGCAACCTACTAAATCTTATGCATTATACCTTAAAGACCAATGGTTTCAATTTCAAATTAACACACTAGCCCAAAGGGGCACCACTCCATTTTAGAATTACAATCAGTTTTTGCAATTGTGTGACAGTAGCTCAGCAGAAGATAAGGCCAAGTTTGTAGAATTCTATTTACATAACTTGGCGCTACCTAACATGAATCTATGGGACCCAAACACTGTATTAGGAGATCTGCAACTAATGGCCATGGCTTCTTGATTAAGCCACGAGGAGAAGAGGGGAATAGAGATTCAGAAGATTATGTCCAGGGAACTAAATGAGCCACTTATGATCAGGGCAAAACCAAAAGATCCCTCAACCCTTATATATTCCCATCGGTACCTTGCAGACAACCCTCACATCATGCCTGACTATGTTGAAAGACAAGCTCAGGCCATTGCTCACTTTGAGGACATGGAAAGACTGTTTGGTGATAATTGCATTCATGCTTGCACAAGGAGATGGAACACCTTGTCCCATAGTCTGAAAATAAGAGAGTACCACTCTCCAACCAGGATGAGGGAGGCTATGAGAAGAGTACCCCTATACAAACAATCAATGCAGAACCTGAAAGCCAATTGGATTAGTGTTAAGTTCAGCCCTCCACTACTGTTGGGGCTATTAGAAGGGGTCAAGGAAGAAGAGGAGCAAAGGCAATGGGAGGAGGTAGACAGAAAGGCAGGATTTCATGATAGGGAAGAGGACATCACCTCAGAGGCCTGGGATGTCAGAGAGGCAGTCAAAGCAATCAAGGATGATGAACTGGATTAGTTGCTTAGAGGATGAGCAACACATTCAGCATGGGGGTAATGATGAGCCCCGGAAATGGGTAACTATATGGGCTCATTTTTCCTAATATTCTCATTTAATCCACCATTCTCCATAGTTTTATGCATGCTTTTGAATATATTTATGTTAATTGTGTGAATGGGAATAGTCACTTTACCACAAGGTCTAATATGTACTTATTGCAGATTTTTGGACATTTTTGGACCAAGATCAGGCATTTATGAGCAAATTGGCAGCCAAATACAAGGAAACAAGGCTAAGGATTTGTAGGAGGGATGTCTACTGCACTAAATGACCCCTTCCTCAAGTTCTCCACCATCAACTCAGAGTTCTACAACCCACCAGGTCTAGTGAAGTGGCTGATTAACTGCAGTTTTGGGCAGCCAAGCTCCTCAAGTTAAGGAGGACTGTTGGGGGTCCTCTTATGCATAAGTAGTAAGACTTCAAGCCTTGGTAGTTTAGTCATTTTTTTAGTCTACTTTCGCACGTTAGTGTAGCTCTGTATCAGCGCATTTTCGAGCTTCTTCTTGTAAACAGCTTTTGGATGTAGCTATTATTTTTTGATCAATGATGATGAATCTTGCTTTGCGCCAGCTCTGATCTTTCTTAAGAGGCTGTAGCTCTTGGGGTTGGGCATAACCCAAGTGCCAGTACCTCCTTTGTGTACTTTTATGTGTTTTTCTTGCATTCATAGACTAATTTCTGTTATTTAGGTTAAAATCTTGCTTCATTTCTTAGGTTTCTTTTGATGATTTAGACAGCTGTTCATGCTTCAAGTTTATTTGACAGTTTGGTAACAGAAAAGATCCACAAAAATTGTACTAAGCAGTCCTTGATCTCAGTTCTCCCTCCTTGGGTTCATGAATTGAGACCAAGGTACACTTGCTACCACAAAACACTGTTTTTGCCTTCTAATGCAATTGCCAGTGTGAGATTTTGAATTGGAAAAGTTGATATCAGTTGTATCTTCATGTTCAAATCTATTCTTTCTTAGTTTCCATAGCTATCTTTCATGATTTCCTATTTATACACTGTTGTTCATCATATTTCTGATTGTTAAGAGTAGATTAGGTCAAAGTTGATAGATCTCCAGGTTTTTTTGTCTTGTTTGGATCAGATTTTGAAAAGTGATTTGCAGAACACCTGTAATGCATTCCCACCTACCCTTCCTCCATCATACAACCTGCTCCAACCCCTCACTCAATATTTCTTCTCTTCATTTGCCACACTTTCCCAACTAACCCTAATTTCTATATTTTTGTGCAACATTGCTTTCTACATCCTTGAACAAATCCAACCATCTTCATCACTCCTTAGCTTCATTTACCAAGTCCCAAACCTCTTAACATCCTTATCCATCCTTCATTTCCACTTCCTCACCATTTTTCCTCCATCAATCCTCTAAAAATCACTTTCAGCCTGTTCCTGTAGAATTTCCTGTAGATCCCCTGCAGCCTCCTATAGAAGATAACATAAGCAATTTTTCAAGATTTGAGCGTGGTGGAAATCTCCAAAAGGGTGATAGGGACCCCTTAGGTCCTCTCCATACCTTCCTAACCCCCTACAAACACCCATTCCATTTTCTTTCGCCAATAAAACTCTGCACAGTCAAAAATAGTTAAAACACATGCATAATAATTTTGCATAAAATTGCTCAAAAATACAAAAAGATGATTTTTCCATATTTCCTTTCAGAAGTAGCTTCAACACATGTATTTTACCTCTGCAATAGTCCATGGCATCCATTTCAGTAGTTGTATGTCTCTTTCTTGCACAAGTAGGGTTAGTCTGTAAAACTAGGGTTTACTAGGGTTTGCATTTCCTTTCAGCTTTCATCTTCTTTCTGCAAGCATACTAGCCTCTTTTGAGTTAGCCTTCATCCATCACAGTTAAAATTTTCTTCTAAGAACTCATAGAAGTTGGCTTAATCTCCTAGCGAACTTGTGCCAGCTGATCAAGTGACAGCCTGTAGTAAGAGCTAGTACTTGTGCATATAGCATCGTCGCTTCCAAGTTTGTTACAACTTACTGGGTTGATAAAAGTAAAGTAGGGAGTCCCAGGAGTTGCAGCATCATTGCTGCAATATTGGAGCTCACCAATTGGTATACACAAGGATTTCATAAAGGGATGAAGGACATCTCGAGAAGGAAACAAAGGTTTCCTATGACTTGGGAGTGCAAAAGGCACAAGGATTTCTTCAGACTTGATCAAGGATGTAATCAACTATAATATCAATATCCAATATTTTTTCTCCCCTTAGGCCTCCCATGGAGGTCTATTTATACTTCTCCAAATTAGTTTTTCAATTGGAAAATAGTTGGGCCACGGGTTATAGTAGGTGAGTAACAGGTAAAACCCATAAAATTCGCTCGAATTTAAGTAGATTATATATCTTTTAATGTTTTAACACATATATGCGGGTTGGGTATAGACTGACCCGCTTATACACGTGATTTATACAGGGGAAATCAACGTATGGGATTTAAAACATTGTTTTTTTTTTTTAATTTGGACCAAGTCTGGAAGGGAAGGGTTGCCCTAGGCCATAACACAGAGCATCAAATATACTAAGGGTGGTAAAAGGTGCTATAACAGAAACTCATGCATGTTAGTTTAGAGAAAGACCCAGTTGAGACTAGAGTGCAAGGAAAATGTACTATCAGTTGTATGATTTACTGAGTTGTAAATATCATGCATGCAATCAAAGAAGGACCTATGTTTGGATTGCATGGTTTTGGAAGCATGAATTCCCTTTAAATATGAGTTATTCATCCTAGGAATTGTGCAAGGAAATAGGGGATTTGTAGGCAGTGGAAATTGGCTAAGGTGTTGGCTAATAATGGGCTTGTAAGGTAGAGAGTTGAGCATACTTGTGTGGAATTGTTCTTGTGGGAACAAGCTTTGCATCTTCACTCATGTTTCTGATTTAATGCAATACAGATAGGTGAGGTTTTGAGCTGTGGCTTTCTCTAGGAAATCTTATTGTGTTATGTGCCATTGATTTGTCTTCTTCTTGTTCATATTGTTTTCATCGATTTAATGGCTTCCACTAGTTGGAAGTAGAAGTAGATTCTTGTATTTTGTTTTAGTAGATTACATGAGCTTGTGAATCTATAGGAAATTATACATGGTATTAGATATGAATTCGATATACTAGAGGAGATTTCAAAGTTTTGAGTTTTGGGTTATAGGTGAAATTCAAATTTGTAATACATACTTCAAGATCGGTAGATGAAGTTTTATGGTTTGCCGCTCGAGTATGCCTTGGAAGGAAAATCGAATTATATAGCCTGGAGGGACAGAATGGATGTTGTGCTGGAGGATAATCGCTTGAAGGAATTCATTTATCAAGACATTCCTAAGCCATCAAAATTGGATGCAAAAAATCTAGTCGAATGGTGTGTGGCAAAGGCGAGGCTGATAATCCTTGAGGGAGTTCGAGACCACATTGTCTTGAGTCTCCATGGGAAGGAAACTCTGTATGCTATGTGTAAAGCAATGACAGAATTTTATCAGAAGAGAAGTGACCAAAGGCAATTGGCACTGAAATACAAACTTCAAAAAATCAAAATGGAGAAAGGCGATACTATTCCAAAATAATTGACCAAGTTCACTCAATGTTGTGATGAACTTGGAAGTGTTGGATCATGGTTTCCGAGGATGATATGGTGAATCTTTCTCCTCTGGGACTCCCAAAGAGTTGGCATAGTTATTAGGAATTTATCAATGGTTGGGAGAAGCTGCCATATTGGGAATGACTGTGGTCGGATTTGATGCAGCAAGAGATCAGTAGGAACACCAAGGATGGCTCTTCATCAAAGACTAATGATGAAGAGAACTGTGCCTTAGAGATTAAGGAAAATAATTGGAAAGAGAAAGCTTCCCATTCCAAATCAGATTCTTATAATGGAGGTAAGAAGAAAGACACCACGAATGTAAAATTCATTCATTGTCTTGAGCTGGGCCATTTTGCTACAAATTGTCCACTCAAGAAGTCCAAGAAGAATTCCTCAGGAGGAGAAGTGGGTGAGGCTTTGGCCTCTTAATTCGGATTGGACTTTTCCCTCATTGCATGCATGGTTTCATCAATGATGGGAAGTGTATGGTACTTAGAAAATGGAGCTTCATTCCACATGACTGGTGACAAGGAGTTATTCAATGACCTGGAGGACAAATATCTCCAGATGCATATCGAGATGGGTGATGGCAGGAGGTATGGTGCTACTGGATTGGGCATGATTACTTTTTAGAGGGAGCATGGGGCTCCACTCACCTTGAAGAATGTTATTTACATTCCCGAGATGAAGAAGAACTTAGTATCTGTTGCCATGTTTGAGGATATAGGCTATGATGTGATCTTCTCAAAAGGAAAGGTGTTCCTTCGACACATAGCCACGGGTCATGTAAAGAATATATGGATTCAGGTGAAGAATATCAATAAGATGGAGGTAGTGGATTGTGCTGCTTTGAGCATAAAAGCAGAGATAGTGCATAGCCGAGATGTTGGCAAGTTGTGGCACAGGCGATTGGCCCACATGCATCACGAGTCTTTGAAGATCATGCAACAGATCTCCACCTGTTTTCCTAAAGGTACACTAGATCAAGTTGATAAATGCAAGGGGTGTACTTTGGGTAAATACACCAAGTATTCCATTCATGACAGAGACAGTCAAGCAAAGGCTATTCTAGAGAGAGTCCATTCAGATGTGTGTGGACCATTCTCGACAACTTCCACAACCAAACACAAGTATTATGTTATATTTGTTGATGAATTTTCTTGAAAATGCTGGATATTTTTCATGTAGAAAAAGGATCAAACCTTCACAAAGTTTTGTGAGTTTAAAGAATTGGTGGAGAAAGAGTCGATCAAGAAGGTTAAATCTTTACGAAGTGATAATGATGATGAGTATGTCTCAAACAAGTTTAAGAAATTTTGTGCAGCGGATGATATTAAACGAGAGTTGACGACACCCCATAACCCTAAGCAAAATGCGATGGCTGAGAGGAAGAATAGAAGCATAGTAGGGGAGTGAGGGCGATGTTGCATGATCAGGGTCTCCCACTACACTTGTGGACTGACGCATGCAACACAATGGTTTATGTTCAGAACCGTAGCCCACATCGGATACTTGGGATGAAGACACCAAAGGAGGCTTATTTCAGTAAGAGGCTAGATGTTGGTCACTTTAGGATTTTTGGGTCATTGGTATATTTCCATGTGACCAAAGATGCATGGAAGAAGCTTGTATCGGCAACCGAGTTGGGGATACTTGTGGGGTACACTGATACACTTCACAACTATCAGGTGTACTTTTCAACCAGCAGGATGACAGTGGTTCGTAGGGATATCATATTTAATGAGAAGGCCATGCGAGTTTCCCTTGAGAGGGAGCTTCGACTACATGCGGTTGAGGAGATTTTAGCTCTTAAGCTTGAGGATCCTCAGATTGATGTAGAGCAGCCACATGCAGAGGATTCAGGAGTGGAGACATCCACTCAGGCAGAGTCTTCTAGAGATGGTAGAAAGCACACCAGAGAGGCAGGTAGATTGTTGTCGAATGCTAGAGAGAATGTGGGAGCACCCACATCACAACACAGATAGAGGAGGTCACCTAATAGGCACACTGGATACATGGCTCTTATAAGCGGATGTGTTGTGACATAGACATATTCCTTTGAAGAAGCAGTGCAACAGCCAATTTGGGTTGATTCCATGCTGGAGGGGTATGACTCCATAGTTCGTAACAGTGTTTGGGATGTGGTCCCAAGACTGGAGGATAAATCCATGGTGAGATCCTATTGGATTTAAAAGGTAAAGCAAGCCACATATGGTAGTGTGGAGAAGCATATGGCTAGATTTGTGGCTCATGGCTTTTCATAGGTAGAGGGGATTCATTGTGATGAGACCTTTTCTCCTGTTGCAAGGTATTCACTGATCAGATCTGTATTGGCACTATCAGTGCAGATGAGGTGGATGATACATAAGATGGATGTAAAGAAAACCTTCCTTAATGGCACGATTGAGGAAGAGGTGTACATAGAGCAGCATGAAGGTTTTGAAACCTTCGGACATGAGTCACATGTGTGCCGGATCAAGAAAGTGTTGTATGGGTTGAAGCAAGCACCTCGTGCTTGGTACACCAGGATGAACAACTACTTCATCAGCTTGGGCTTCACAAAGAGTGAAGCAGATGTGAACCTGTACCACATAGTCATTGAAGGTAAACTATTGATCATTATACTTTATGTTGATGATCTCATACTGACAGGTGATGTTCATCTAATCAAATATTGTAAGGAGGACCTTGCAAGAGAGTTTGAGATGAAGGACTTGGGGCTCATGCATTACTTTCTGGGCTCAAAAGGTTCCACATGGAAAGATGCAAGCCAATGGAGACTCCTCTAGCTAGTAATTAGAGGAAGGAGGATGCTACTTCGGGAGAGGTAGTGGAAGCTACTGCTTACAGACAGATTGTGGGTTCACTCATATCCTTGGTGAAAACGTGAACAAATTTATGCTATGCAGTTAACCAGCTTAGTCAAGCTATATTGGAAGGTGGAAAATCATGTATTGAGATACCTCAGGGGAACTACTTAATACATATTTTTGGTACAGACAGACATAGGGAGTGAAGATTCAATGTTTCACGGATGGAGATTGGGCGGGGAGTCCATCCGAACAGAAAAGCACATAAGGAGGGATTTTCAGTATTGGGTCAATGACAGTTTCTTGGTACAACAGGAAACAAAGATCGGTTTCACTCAGTTCGGTAGAGGTAGAGTACATTGTTGCAAGTCAGGTAGCACGTGAGGGCATCTGGATGAGGAAGATCCTGGTTGGTCTGTTTGGTTAGTAGATGGATCTGACAATGATTTATTGCGATAATCAGAGTTGTATCAAGCTCTCTGAAAATATAATTTTTCATGATAGGTCCAAGCATATTGATATCTGATATCATCATCTTAGGGATTGTGTATTGAGGTAGATCATGTTGTTAGAGTACACTCCCATAAAGGAGAAAGATGCTGACATTTTGAAAAAGGAATTGTCAAGATGTAAATTCGAGTTTCACAGAGAGAGGATCGGGGTAGCTGATAATCCCTTTCTTGTTGAGAGGGTGTGTTGAGAAATGACAACAAGAAATTCTAGTTAAATTTGTCCTTGAATTAAACTGAGAATTAAAATCGAATTCTATTCTCATAGAAACTTGTAAATAGTTAATTAAGTTTAATTGACTTAATTAGCTTAGGAATTTCGAGTTTGAAGTCTTTCTATAGTCATGTATATGTTCTCCCTAAATTTTAGGGGTCCAATATGAGTTGAAACTGAGTTGTAATTAGATAACTAAGTTTACCAAGTTATGGTCAGTTAAATTAGTTCTAACTGTTTGTGGAAATAATAGAGGACTAACATCCAGTTGGTGCACTGGTGCATCCACAAGTGTTACTCCAGTTAACTGAAGATTCCCTCATGAGAAACTCATGCATGTTACTTCAGAGAAAGACCTAGTTGAGGCTAGAGTGCAGGGATAGTGTACTATTAGTTATATGATTTATTGAGTTGTAAATATCATGCATGCAATCAAAGAAGGAGTTATGTTTGGATTGCGCAGTTTTGCAAGCATGAATTCCCTTTAAATACAGGTTATTCATCCTAGGAATATCACAAGGAAATAGGGGCTTGGCATGTAGTGGAAATTGGCTAAGTGTTGGCTAATTGCAGGCTTGTGAGGTAGATAGTTGAGCATACTTGTGCGGAATTGTTCTTGTGGGAGCAAGCTTTGCATCTTCACTCATATTTCTGATTTAATGCAATACAGATAGGTAGAGTTTTGAACTGTGCCCTTCCCCAAGAAAAATTATTGTGTTATGTGCCATTGAGTTGTCTTCTTCTTGTGCATATTATTTTCATCGATCTATTGGCTTCCGCTAGTTGAAAGTAGAAGTAGATTCTTGTCTCTTGTTTCAGTAGATTACATGAGCTTGTGAATCTATAGGAAACTATACATATTGCTCTAATTAAACCCTTTACGCTTGCTATTTCGAAGTCTAAACAATGCGTCGATTTTATTTAACATGGAATACAATATTATGGCTTTAGTCATTTTTTTGGTATAAAAAAGGAGACCTACAAAGGCATGCAATATTTTAAGCCTATAAAAACAATTTCAAAAAATCAACTTTCTACTCTTATATTTTATATTTTGAATACTAATTAGTTTGACATATAATACACAAAAATATTTTTGATTTAATACTAATCGCTTATATATATATATATATATATATATATATATATATATATAGATATAGATATAATTCTAGCCTAAGCTCTCCCATACAGGAAGGAGTTTCACCTCCTTCACACATTCATCCTAAGAAGGATTAGATGATAAATCTCACTTGGTAAACAAATGCATGCCCTTAATTCTTAACATCAAATAAACAAAATTATTGTATATGAATTTTTTTTGTATGCTATCTTAATAGATATTATATCTTTGAAATGAGTGAATGAAATGAAAAGTCCTAAATCTAGATATAATTATAAGGTTAGAATATAACCTTTATAGTAAATATTTTATTAGAATTATATGTGTAAATAAATTGTGAGGCTTGTAACCATGGATGTAAAGCTTAGAGTTAGTACTTAACCTACATTAAAAATTGTTTGGAGGGTTATGAAATGGAGGGAAACCCAAGCCTTATTTTCATTAAGACAGAAAATTTGTATGTAGAAATGAAGTAGCTATGATAACGGAGGATCCATAGAAAACCATATTACAACCAATAGAGAACCAAAGCATGTAGATGATGGTAAGTGGGTTATCTTTATAAAATTGCATTTTCCTCTATAAATTTCAAATGTAAAAAGAACTATTTTGTTATGGATCATTTTCAATTTTTTTTTTTTTTTTTTTTTTTTCCTCAGATTATTTTTATCACAAATCTTAATTTATTATAAAAGGATAGAAAATATAGTAAAAAATGCAAAAACAAATAAACATATACTTTGAAAATGCTACATCTTTGTATAAAAGATAATTTATTTTACATATGCAACTATGGATAGTTAAAATATACATACAAATTTGGATAGTATTCACATTAAAGTTTACTTCAACCATGTTTATTTCAACATGTTTAGAGATTAGAAAGTATTAAAAATTATTTCAAAGTGAAGATAATGTTTGGGCCCAAGGATGAAGAAAGAAGTGACATGCTTTTTGTAGACTTAGGATTAATGGACTTTAACCCCTAGAATTTATTTCTAAAACTAGATATGTTATTACAACATATTTTAAATTCTTAGAAACACATCCCAAATTTCCCTATTTCAATCCATTTTCCCATGCTTCTAATGAAATACATACTTGTAAAATCATTTATATGTCTAGAAATAAGCATTATGGTCACACTTTTAGGGGTGTTGAGGCAAAGGAATGTGATATATGGTGCTACAAGAGTTTGCAATGGTGGTGGTGGTGGGGCATCGCTAGTGGTTATAGAGCACATGCAAGGAATCATCTTTGGTAAGGTTCCAACTCTTGTTGAGTTTAGAGTTACATTTTTTTCCTTTAGCTTAATTTTTTTTGCAAACAAGACAAAGTTCATTTAGATTGGAATACACCTATTGTTACTCCTGCGTACACTAACAACCATAAGATATAAAATATATTTTGGTTTTTTACATATATGCTTTTTTAATGCATTTTGTAATGTTTTTAAATAGTTATCCCACTCTTATATGACTTGATATAATTCAAGTGTGCTAATCACTTAAAATAATTACAAGTTCCTTGTGAAGACATATCAATGGGAAGGCCATGATTGCGGAAGACACAATTTATAGCAGTTTCTTATTATAATCACCAAGAAGTCAGATCCTAAGGACTCATGGTGTCTAGTCAAATATTATTGTCACCATCATTATTAATTTAGTGTTGTGTTTCTTGACTTGCCTTTCCTTTGACACAATTCATTGAGGATGGAAGAGGTTTTGTTTGATTGGGTCAAGAGATGATTGTTTGAGTTGGAAATGAAAAATGTTTCCATATATAGTATATTAGCAACATCTATGCATTTAATAAGATGTAGTTCATTGGGACCTACCACTCTTTGCTACAGCTTTTGAAATGATTTTAAAGACTTCATATGCTCCCTATGTATCCCTATGCATTTATGGACACAATTAACATATGGTTTAAAGTGCCACTTTACTAATGTAGGATATTAGATCTCATAACTATGTATGGATGAGGATTATTAGTTAGCACACAACTGATTTCATTTTGATGTGTATCAATGATATTTGGTTATTTAGTTGTCTAGATTTCAAGCTTCAATAAAATAATTTCTTCATCTTTCTATAAAAGTTTCTTAAGAAACCTTTTTGTGGGTGTGCATTAGAGACATATTTTGTACATGGTAGCCTTAGCCATGGAAACCATATAAATATATATTTGAAATAACTATCATAGTTATGAACTTCTTGTTTGTAAGTGACACTACAATTAAAATATAATAGTGATTTGTGCTATGGACAATAACACAAATCTATCTAAATATGATATGTGCAAATGTGGATTGTAGAAAAACTTAAATATGGGATTATTTTCCTTATGTTTCATCATTTGAATATTGAAAATCTATCCTATCAGTTTATTTTCTATTTCATATGATATGAATTTTCAAGAATATTATTATTTTCTCCTTAAATGAAAGTGTAGACCTTTCCTGTTTGTACTCATATCCCAAAGTGGGTTTTCTCTGCATAACGAAGCGATGGTGGATTCAAAAACACAAGTGGACAAGAAAAATGAGAAATTTATGGTGATTGTTGTGCAAAAGGAATGGAATTATAAGGAAAATGGGGCAGCCAAGGATGCTTTGCAGGTGGACGACGAAATTCTAGTACTAGAGGTGGAAGAAGGCGTAGGGAATATTAAATTCTATGCTGAGGCACTCAATCTTGTCAACTTGAAGAAGCGACAAAGGAAATTCAAAGAAATAGACTATCCTTTTACATTTTTTCCTAGTTATTCGAGTCTATGAGATTCATGACCTCTAGCTCTGGGGTTTTCACTGACCAACATGAATGCCAAATGTGAAAGTGTCACAGATTCTTGCAAAGTATTTGTGGGTTGTCTAATTAAGATAGGGTGCCTTGGAATGTAATGGATGAAACCTATACCCAGAATGGGATGGACAAATAGGCTTTGGAAATTTTTCAAGAGATACACATGAAAATTGCGACTTTGAATGCCAAGGCCTTAATTTCAGTGGTGACAGAAAGAGGCAGGTTTGTAGAGACTTCCCATAAAAACAAGTATGCCAATGGTGGGAAAATAGGCACAACATGAAATATATTTGATAAAATGCCTCAAAGGGGTGCAACAACCTAGGCTATGTTTAGGGAGGAGGCTCTTGCTCTTGTCCCATGATTCCTATTCACAAAGCAACTCGATCTATATCTAGATATGGTAAAGAAAGGAATAATAGATACAAATCTACTACAATTCCAATATATTTAAGGTCTTTCACTAGTGGGACTCTTTGCATAAAGGTGAAAGTAGTTGATCTAGTATTCATGCTCACTCCAAAATTCAAGAATGTATAAGAATCCATGCAGTTTCCATGATGCTTCCTTACAAAGGAACAAAACTTGAGGAGAAGATTTTACTCGGTGATTTTGACATCAACAAGGATGCATCAATCTCCCTATTGCAATATTAAAAGGGGGTGCCATGGGAGGGTCTTCTTCTACTTTCAAGCCCATGCGTTTCAAGGATGCCCTCAAACTAGGGACCCTGGTTTTGGGGACGAGCAGACCTATCAATGAAACCTTGGTTCCTGGATTTCAATCCTCCCACCATGAAGTCTCTGGCTACCCTAGTATGGGTAAGGATTCCTAAATTACCCATCCATTTTATCCAACCCTAAATCTTAGGAGATGTGGGAAATTTAATAGGACACTTCATTAAAATAGACAGTGAAAGGTTATCAAAAGGAACTATCACATATGTATACATAGGTATTGAAGTGGATTGGAGTTGAAGGATTGGAGGGCTCGGTGGATGAGGAACCCTAGTCAACTCTGCCATTTGGTCCATTCCTCTGCGTGCTCAATGTTGTGGCTTGTTAGTGTTGTCATTGTCGCTTTTTGTGGTTTCTCTTCCTCTAGTGTGCTTGAATGTTGGTAATTTATTTGTGATCATCTACACTTCACTCGTTGAGGTTCCTTTTCCTATGTGGGCTCTTGTTAAAATTGGAAACTAGGGCCAAGTTCCACCTTGGGACAACTCATTTGATGGAGATGATGATTGCATTAAATTCCTCTTTTCGAGAGGAACAAATTGATATAAATATCATATAATTTGGACACGCAAAATTGTGTTTTTAAATTTATGTCCACACATGTGCAACTTGTACAGGTCAGCGACATCATCATGTAGGCTCATGAAGCCCAATGGACATGTCTCCTCATCCTCAACGACTTTTATATATACAAGTGACCTCTCACCTCATTTGGCATCATCACAACTCATCATTTTCTCTCTCCTCATTTGATTAGGTTGTACAAAATTGTAGGCAATTCACTTTCTCTCACATATGCAGATTTCGGGAGGCTCTTTTGAATGTGTTGACTTTTATGTTTTCAGCTGAATTTTAACCAGCATTGACCAGTTTTGAATGTTTTTTTTGGAGTATTATTTTTGTTTCTCTAGGCCACATTGTTGGGCACAAAAATTGAGAAAATATGGGAACTTTGATCAACGTTGACTTCATGGTTGACTACAACTTTGACCGTAGAAAATTAGAACAAAATTTCTCTCTCGTTTCACAGAATTTGACTAGACTTTGAAGGACTTTTTTGGGTTGACTTTGACCATCAAGGAAGGTCGAGTTTGACTAAGGTTGAACGAGCTCAAGGAGGAGAGTTTGACAACTGCGTTGACCATCTTTGAATTTCTGGTTAGGGCTGAGTTTGACTATAGTTGACTGCAAGTTTTACACGGTTGTTTGACTTTGATTTAGCAAGTCAATTCTAACTTTTGTACTCTCTCTCTCCATTCAACATTTGATATAATAATAAGAAAAAAATGATCAAAGGGTTTTCCACACATTGGTTGTTTTTCCCTGGCATTCGCCAAATCTCGTGTCCTCTTGTCTTGGCTTGTCTTCTGCATTTTATTTTATGTTCTATCTACAATTATTGTCAATGTGATTTATGGTTAATGTGATTTCTATTGGAAACTAATTTGTAAATTGTCATTACGATGCTTAAAAGTACATTGAAGTAATTGTGCTAAGTATAGAACATACCATTGTTAACTAAATTTAACATGGTATCATAGACCAAGTGAAGATAAAGCCCAAGCAAGATAGAGAAAAGAAATCACCAAGAAATATTTATTGAATGAGTTTCAATGGATTATTCATCTTACTTCAAGACTGAGGACAAGCTCAATGAAAAATTTGATTATCATGCATGGAAGATGACTTTGGAACTAAATTTGGAGGAGCATGAAGTATTGCACTATGTGCAAGGAAAAGTGGTGGAGCCTCCTTCAAATGCACTAGTTGCTACTAAGATGAAGTATAGAAAAGGTGAGGTCAAAGGAAATAAAATTTTGGTTGACTTTATTCAAAAGCATTTGGTTACCTATATTTTTTATTTGGGAACTTCTAAGGAGATATATGATAAGTTGGTTGGGATGTTCAAAGTGAACAATGAAAATCAAATCCTCTTTCTCAAAAACAAGTTAAAGGACGCCAAGATGGATAAAGGGGAGTCTATCCAATTCTACTTCATGAGGATCACACAAATAAAGAGTGACCTTCTATCTATTAGAGAAGTTATTGCTAACAAGGAGCTCTCTCTCATTACACTTGGGGGTCTTTCAAGAGCACGAGATGTGTTTAACACCATCATTCTCAACAATGACAAGATTCCTAGTTTTGATGAATTGCTGGCTAGATGCACTCAAGAGGAGACAAGGATGATGGAGAGAGAAGCCTTCAAATGGAAATGAACCTATTTCTTTGTTCTCTCATGCAAAGAAGAAAAATAATGTTGGTCCAAGGACACAGGGTTAATGGTTCAAGCAAGGATTCAAATAAGTAAGAAAAGGAAGGTGCTTCAATTGTAACAAGTTCAACCACTATGCTAGAGAGTGTCCTCACAAGAAGAATTCTCCAAGGGATGACGAAAACAAAAAACAAAAAATCAAAGGCAATGGAAATAAAAGGAACAATAAGTTCAAAAATAAAGGAAAAAGGAATGCTCACGTTGCTTGATATGGAAATGGTTGACCTCCCAAAAGATCGAGAAATTATAGGTACGAGGAAAGTAATGTTATAGAAAAATAAAAGGAGTTTTATCTTATTTTCTCACTATCTACTGCCTCTCCTCTAGGTACTTTGGATCATTGGTTGAATGATAGTGGAGCCTCAAGGCACTTCATTGGGTACAAATATTCCCTCTCAAATTTGATTGAAATTAAGACTAATTTGGATATCATACTTGGAGACAATTCCACCTACCCCGTGAAAAGGATAGGTACTATCACTCTTCACTTGAATTAAGGTCAAGCCATTCATCTACATGAAGTATTGTATGTGCTCTGTTTGAAGAAGAACCTGGTGTCTATTTCTGCGATGGAAGATAAAGGATTCAAGGTAGCATTCATTGATGGAAAGATATATATTTGGAAAAGAAATCCTAAAGATGCATTCACACTTGGATTTAGGGTTGATGGTCTCTATAAAGTTGGAGGAATTCCTTTGGGAGCCTTGACTTGTGATGCTTCACTTCAATATGAATTATGATACTGGAGATTTTCCCACCTTAATTATCAAGCCTTACCCGGGGTAAGGAAGATGGTCATAGGTATGACCGATTTCGACATGAAACATGAAGGAGTTTATCAGGGTTGTGCAGCTGGAAAACATTCAAGGGGACTATTCCCTTCAAGTGAAAGCTAAACTACTGATATATTCAATTGGTCCAATTTGACCTATCTGGTATTTTCCTTGCAACATCATTAGGAGGATACTTATACTATGCATTTTTTGTGGATGACTTCTCTCGCAAAACATGGATATATTTCTTAAAGAAGAAGGATGATGTGTTCAAATGGTTATGTTCTTTCAAAGACTTGGTGTAGAATCAAACAGGGAAGAAGATCAAAATATTGAGTGTTAGCCTCCTGCTGCAGCAGGTTAATCATATTTCATGATCGACATTTTTACATGCCAAATATGTTCTACTATGCATGCTGCAATGCTCCATATTTGCTACAGATGGCCAGAGAAGTATCCATGAGAGTGTGCTAGTCTAAATGCCACTATTGTGTTCCTTTTATGATGAGTTTTCAGCTAAGGGAGGTCCAAACAGCTTAATCTTGGTCTCCCTAGGTTTCAATTTCCTATTGTAGAATACAGAGAATGAACATCTGTCCAAATAGCTTAATCTTGGCAGATTTGTAGATAGGTAGAGAAACAAAGGAGCTCAACAGCTTAATCTGAGCCCCTGAATGCAATAAGTGTAGTTGTAGATAGGAGGACAGCAAGAAGAAAAGAACAAAAAGTTGGGTATGCTAGTTCAACTGCACCCAAACCAAAAAGAAGAGAAAATGCTAGGTGAATAGGCCGGGTAGGTAGCTTTGTGGTTGCAGAATCATGGCTTGTGATCCATTTCATATTGTCAAGTGTTATATCTATCATATCACAAGTTGAAGGCAGTTGTTCAGTTGAAGGACTTCAAGAAATGCATGTCTAACTTCCCCCTTCTTCCTCTCCCCCAAATCACTCACTAACTTCCCCTAAAGAGGTCAAGATCTGCTTGATACCTCTTAGTTTCATCATTCTCCATATCATTTGCCTTGGTGAAGGTCTGCTTCGCTCAAGGAAGGTCCACACTTCTTCTATCAGTCATTTTCCATCTTAATAGCCTAAGACATCATTCTTAGCGCTTTTTCTCATCATTATCATATTAACTACTAACTTTATTATGTAACTCCCTATCTATTTCCCCTTCCCCTACTAAAACTATGTATATAACTCCCCTGTATACTTATCCCTTCCCCCCTGGTTGAAAAATAACCATATATATCCTCAGGAATTGCTAAGTTTATCTGAAACTCAGCAAGAACCCTCATTGACCCCTCTAACCATCTTCCAAATGCATAAGGACTCATTCCTTTGCATAGTTTCCCTTCACATGTATAAAAATCATCTCTTTGGCCTTGGTTTGCCTTTATAAGGCATGAAACCCTCTTTGGTCACTAAACCCTCTCAAAACACATCACATTCCTCCTAAATGCCTTTGGACTCCTTCCAAGGCATGAAAGTTGCCAAAAACCATGCAAAAATCATTAAAAACCTTCTACAAATGAAAAAATCCTCCCTTTTTGGCCATCGGACCCCTTCCGATGCCTTAGAATCCATCCGAAACACCAAAGGCTACCCCTCCGAATTCATTTTTCCTTTGCATTTTAATAAAATGCATGCTCCGATGAGAAAAGGATCTATTTGGTCCCCCTCCGATGCGATATCGCTATCGGGAGGGGGAAGTGGCATATAACAAGCATATTTGGAAACCCTCCGAAGACATGTGCCCTCCCTCCGACGCGATATCGTTGTCGGAGGTCGGGCGATATAATGTGTTAACTCTATGTTGCATTGCCGAAAGCCGGGGCCGGACCCGATTTCAAAAACAATAAAGGGCTTGCAAAGGATTTCGGGTCCGCCATATTTCGGCGATCACATATATGCTCCCTCCCGGTCCCTCCGACTGCCGATCCGCCGACAGATCCAGGACCGTTGGATCGGGCCCCAGATCTGACGGCCCAGATCTTGTCGCGCGGCCCCACACTTCGCATCACCCCATATACTGCTCCAATTTGGCGGGGTCGATGAGTTATCAAATGCAGCGTTAAGGGATATCGGGTCTGCGGACCCATTCCACTGTTCAAACCGCCGATTTGGGTTCCGCCAATGGGTCGGACCCGAAATAAAATAAAGAGGGCTTGTATAACTTATCGGGTCCGATGGGTTTCGGCATTTCTATGTGGAAACCCCATGACCCCGCCGATAGCGAATTGCCGAGTTAATCTCAGCCGCCCATTCAGGCCCAGAGATCAACGACCCATATTTAATCGCATCACTCCTATATGGCTCCGACCAGCGGAGCTGAAAAGTAATAAAGCACAGCATATAATATATCGGGTCCGCTTACCCATTTTTACCAAATCCGCCGATATGAAACCTCCGATGGGTTGGACCCGATCTCCATAAAGAAAGAGCCTATAAGCATTTCGGGTCTGCCAGGTTCATCGCTATTCGGAGGTTTTATGTGTTGGGACCAATGGTCCGCCCCGATGCGATTTAGCGCCAGCCGTTGGATCGGCCCGCGCCGGATCCAACGGCCAGGATTTAATGATTGCTACATTGTCCACTTAAGCGCCAAATTTTCACAATTTCGCAGTGTTTTGAGAGAATTTTCATATTATGATAAATGGCCATTGTTTAAGGTTTGTGTGCAGCGCTCCCACCCGCCACAACCAATAAGGGAAATCATACATCCTTAAGCCATTTAGGATCGCTCCAAGCCCGATTTTGCTCTAGGGGGCCAGTCTCAGCCTCGGCACAGTTGGCAACACTTTTTCCTCCTGTTTGCACCATTTTTCAAAAAAGTTTAAGGCTAGTTTTGATCGGCCAGAGTGCCGATAGCATTCCAAAGGCCACGGGAACCTTTGCAGCAGTTAATTTTGCATTAAGAGGCAAAAGGGGGCGATGGGACAGTTTAAAGAGCATCAGCGGTGAGAAAAGGCCCAGATTCAGTTCCAAAGTGTATCAGGATGCGGCAAAGAGTATCAGTCCAGTTTTTCAAAGCAGATGAAAGCAAAGCAAGCCCAGCAAAGTCAACAAAGCATCATTCAGCCATTAAGGCTCACCAACACTTCTTTTGTTGCTTTAAAGCCACCTAAAGGCATAGATGAAGGCTTTCAAGGCAGAGTTATTGCAGAGACATTGTTCCCAGTCATATTTTTGGAGCAGCGCTGCTTCCTTAATTGCGCAGTTATCACACAGAGGACAGCGCGTGGCTCAAGGCACTCTTTCAGTCCATTTTTGAAGCTGCAGGACCCTGTGCAGCCCTAAAGAGCCATTTTGATGAGGCTGCTCCCTCATGTGCAGCTGTTTTAGATATTTTATTGCATTTATTTCCAGCACAACTTAGCATTAGAAGCAGTTATTGCACAGATCTCTTTTGGCTCTGTTTTGATAGATATTTTGAGATATTTTCTCCTTTGACACCTGTTCAAGGGATGTTTGTAAATATTTTCTATTTAAACAACCCTCTGGATTTATGTAAAGGGTTGGTTGGTCGATAACTTCCTCTCTAGACTTGCACTGTATTTTCTGAGAGTCTCTATAATCAAAGATCGCTGGAATGTTTGGGAGATGAACTGGTTGTTGTGTTTTAATGACTGAAGAGTGACTATGGAATCCTAACGCTTCTACATAGCCCAATAAGTGTTTCTTATCTCTGTTTGCAATTTATATGTTTTATGCCATCATTGTTTCACTATCTAAATAGCAGAAGGAAAGAATAGTTCAGAGCTCACTTAGTTGTATTCTGTTCTCAATTTCTGTGATTTATCTATGTTTTCCTCTGAATTAGTCCTGAATATGAATACTGATTGGCTCATATTTACACTAGTTCCTTCATATATGAATGTTGTTTAGGAATCCTTGATTGCTCCTATATAAATGTTCATTCACCTTCCCTCTGTTAGCATAATGAGAGCTACTTAGTTGCCTTTCATTCGCTGACCTTCATTCCATCCTTATTCCAGCTTGATATTGTTTTATGTGTAGCTATCCTACTCTATATTCCTCTTGTGACCAAGAAAACGCAACAGCAAGCCTAATTCACGACTCCATGCCCAATGGTTTGAAATTCTCACACTATGCATCCCAACTCTGTTTGAAAGAATCCCCCATCCCATCAAACATAAACAAAACCCCCTTGAACTCATTAGCTAGCCTAATATCATCTTCAACAAAGCTAAATCATAAAGAGAGAGCCCTCTCTGATTGCAGGTAGGCTAGGACTTGCAGTCCAAAGATTAGTTTGTGGTTACCTCGGTCGTATCCTTTAAGGAGCTTTAAGGACAACCTGAGTGATAACATAATGGCGACTCCATTGGGGACCATCCTCAGATAATTTCGCAAATCAAGGTGGAAAGCTCCACTGGGAAGGAATCATACATTCAAAAGTTTCTTTCTAACCCTTATATTCTTAGAAAAATCCCCAAAAAACAAGCCAGAAGTTGGCTCCCAGGAAGAATTCACGTTATACAAGGTCAAATCCAGACCCAAATCCCACATCTGCCTTTGAAAATCTGAATTTGATCCAAAGAAACCTCAGGAAATTAGAACTAAAGGAGGATTTTGTTGATTCTACTCCTGTGATAGTTCAGCCAAACTATGGCCCAACCCCTGTCAAAGTTTTATTTCGTTCAACCCGCAGTTCCCCTTGTTCTTCATCCACCTCTCAAAGCACTCCTTTCACACCTCCATTCACTGCACATACTACCACTACTACTCCTATTATCCCAGTTGTTCCTATTGTCCCTCTTATCCCTGTGAATATGGCTAACATATATGCACCTTTGTAATTACCTGCTAATCCTGGAGCTATGCCTCAGGATTACCAAACTAAAATCACATATTTTGATGGCACAAGTGCCTGCACAGCCCTTCAGCATACAAAGAAAATGCAGGATTACTTTGAAAGCTATGAGATTGACGATGATAGTGTGAGAATGAAGATTTTTGTCCAAAGTTTGACAGGCGATGTCAACTAATTCCATAGCAGACCCAGAAGCCTTATACCAATCATTTATCAACAGATGGGAGAAAAAGAAAGACCCCTTGCACATACTAGCTGAATATGATACAATCAAAAGAGGTCCACAAGAAACAGTCTTGGACTATTGTGCAAGGTTCAATAGCGTTTATAATGCTATCCCACAAAACTTAAGGCCCCCACCTGACCTTGCCTTATATAAATTCCCTGATGGATTCGACCCAGATATGGCCTACCAATTAAAAGAAAGAACCCCTAACAGCCTTGCGGACATGCAAAATGTGGCTGTCACTGTGGAGGCAAGTTTAATTGCCAAAAGAAACAGAGCTAGAACTGAGAGAAGAACCACCTTCAAGGAAGAGCCCTCAGCCTTAGATCAAAAGCTAGATGCTATTATCAATGGTATGCACAGGCTGGGAGACAGAGTAGAGAGTGTTGAGAGGAAATCATCATGGGAAGGACAACAACCCAATACCATAAGGAACCCAAATTTCAGGAAAACTCAGAACACAAACGCTGATAGATCTAGCCCAGACCGTGATATAAGGCCTCCTTTCCAAGAAAATTATACAGAAGCATCCACATCTAGTGATGCCATAGAGGACACTCACATGAACCTGGTGGATTTGAAGGGTGAGCAACAAATTTTCCTAACTCAAGAAGACCAAGATGACCATGAGATAAATCAATTTCAGACTAAATCTGGTGAGTCTTTTGACTTTAAACAAGGTTATGATTCAGCTATTTATGAAGTCCACAAACAGTACAAGCTGAGGACAAGAACCATAGATGTGCCCGATAAAGTTAAACCAAAGGAGGGCAAACATCCCAAACAGATTAGAGGCAAGGCTATTATAACAGAAACAGCTGATATAACTGCCCCAAACCCGCACCAAGTGACTGTAGATGACATAACAGACATACAACCTTCTGTTGATCAGCCTCTGCCACCTTCTTCCTCGAAAGAGAACTTGAACAACATTCCAAAAATCCCTCTTAAAACTGAAAAATTGCAAGCAATCAATTCCCATAACGTTGATATACAAGAGCAAATCGTTGATAATTCAAATGAAAAAGAAAAAACTGCCATCATCAACACCAAGACTCCATTGGAAAAGCCATTTATTTAGAGGCAGAGATTGGAAAACTTAAAATATCCATCCCCCTTTCAGAACTTGCCAAACATGATGTGTATAGGCAACAAATTCAAAGATCACTTCAAATGCCAGAGGTCAAGGATGATGTAAATGTTTTATATGATACCCCTGAGCTGTTGTTCGGTCCTGAAGTTAATGGAAAATCAACATATGGATCTGTTCCACCCTTTTATGTCAGTTTTCACATTCATGACAAAGTCTTGCACAATGCTATGTTTGACTCAGGTGCCTCACACAATCTTATGCCCAAAGCTGTAATGGAGAAACTAAACCTTGATGTCACAAGACCCTACAAAAATCTATTCTCCTTTGACTCAAGTCAGGTCAAGTGTTTAGGCTTAATAAAAGACTTATGTGTATCCTTAGTTCAATTTCCCAACAAGACAATCCTAATGGACGTGGTGGTTGCTGACATCCCACCAAAGTATGGCATGCTCTTGTCAAGATCTTGGGGGGCAAAACTCCAAGGATCTCTCCAATTAGACCTCTCCCATGCCACTATTTCAGTCTTTGGGCAACCAAAGAGACTGTATAGAGAAACACTGATGAAGTATGTGGTAAGTAGTGAGGAAAAGCCACAGAATTTCCCTATCTATTCAATCCATTCTGATATGGATTCTTTTATTTTGTTTAATGATGAAACAAGTCCTCCAACTGATGATAAGCCTATGGCTTTAGTACAACAAACGCACATCAATGAAGAATCGGTTGCACATACCCATGAGACTGTTACAACAGCCAATGCAACCAGCACACAAGAAAAACCTCCCGAAACACAAGACTCGGGTCTGCCCAATCCTAAAATGACTGAAACTCTTAATACTAACCACAAGCAAGAAATCACATGGTATTTAGAGTTTGACGGCTCTATTAACAAGTTAGGAGCAGGGGCAGGAATATGGATTCACAATACACATAACAACCATGCAGAGGGTCATGCTTATAGACTGAACTTCAGATGTACCAACAACATGGCTGAGTATGAGGCACTCCTCTTAGGCCTTAAGCTGCTCAAAGCTTTAGGAGCTGCCAAAGTTTCCATTCTAGGTGATTCAGACCTAGTAATCCAACGAATGAAAGGAAACTTTGTTACCAATGATAGAAGGTTAAGAGCTTATAGGACTGCTGCCACTGCAATACTTGATACCTTTACTGAATCGAAACTTGCTAAGATTTCTAGAAGCAATAACATGCATGCTCACAGCCTAGCTACTTTTTCTAGCACTTTCAAGCTTCCTCTTCAGCCCAATCACCATTTTACTGCTGAGATGAAGCACAGGCCTGCTGTCCCTAACAATGTTAAAGATTAGCAAGTGTTCGAGGATGATGCTCAAATAAAAAAATTTCTTACCTTACAGCATGAATTTGCAGGTCTAAACATTGATGAGGATACCATGGAGGACCCACAACAACAAGCATTAAACGAAAATCAGCAAGTTGTAACAGCCAGACAGATCCTAAGCCCAATAGTCTTTGACAATGCAAACATTGAAGAGCTGAAACAAATGCATTTGGAGGAAATAGATAAAACAGAGGCCGAGATTATTGATCTAAAGGAAAATTTTCTCCTAGTTGGCCTCACTCCACTAGAAGACATGTTTGATGCAAATGATGTGCCCAAAAAGCCCAAAAATGCAGCCTATAAACACTGCCATAGAAGAATACAACATTGGAACAACAGAGAAGCCCAAAATGATCAAACTGTCTAAATCTTTGCCTCCTGATCAAAAACCAAAGTATGTGGATTTGTTCAAATAATTCCAAGATGTCTTTGCTTGGTGTTATGAGGACTTGAAGTCCTATGATACCTCAGCAATCCAACACACCATTCCCTTAAAACCAAATCAAAATCCTTTCAAACAAAAACTTAGAAGAATCAACCCCGTGCTCCTTCCCTTGGTTGAGAAGGAGGTAAAGAGGATGTATGAGGCAGGAATCATAGCACCAATCAGATTTTCCGAATGGGTGTCAAACTTAGTTCCCACAAGAAAGAAAACAAATGAGATCAGACTTTGTGTAGATCTCAGAAATCTAAATCAAGTCTCCCTAAAGGACCACTATCCTTTGCCCAAAATGGATCACATTCTACAGAGAGTAGTGGGGTCATCACGAATTTCCCTGCTCGATGGCTTTTCAGGTTTCAACCAAATACTTGTTCACCCGGATGACCAAGACAAGACAGCATTTACCACACCGTGGGGAACATTCAAGTATGTTAAAATGCCTTTCGGCCTAAAGAACGCTGGTGCCACCTTTCAAAGGGCAATGGACATTGCATTCGCCAAGGAAATCCATGATTTCCTAGTTGTCTACCTTGATGACTTAACCCCTTTCTCCAAATCTGATAAAGAGCACCTCAAACACCTAAGGCAAATATTCATCACATGTAGGAAATATGGCATTTCCTTGAATCCCAAGAAGTCTCTCTTTGGCCTTGAAGAAGGAAAATTACTTGGACATATCATCTCAAAGGATGGTATTAGAGTTGATCCGGAAAGGATCCAAGCCATATTGCAAATCCCATATCCTAGAAATATAAAAGAATTGCAAGCATTCCTTGGGAAAATCAATTTCCTAAGGAGGTTTATTACAAACTTGGCTGAGCTAATAAGAATGCTAAACAACATGCTCAAGAAAGACGCCAAGGTAAAGTGGTCTCCAGAGGCCAAGCAAGAATTTGAGGATATTAAATCAGCCTTAACTCAAGCCCTAGTCCTCACAAGTCCAAAATTTGATAGGGACTTTATCATATTTTCATTTGCATCTGATAATACTATAGCTGCTGTCCTTTTGCAAAAGGATGATCAAGGAACTGAAAAGCCAATTGCATTTTTCAGCCGAGCCTTAAGAGATGCACCCCTGAAATACCCAATCATGGAGAAGCAAGCCTATGCCCTTGTTAAAGCAATCAAGGAATTCCGAATTTATATTTTATATTCACATGTGATTGCTTATGTGCCAAATGCTATTGTAAAAGACATATTAACCCAAGAGGGGTTAGAAGGCAAAAGAGGCAAGTGGATTGCTAACATTCTTGAGTATGACATAGAGATAAAACCAACCAAGCTGATAAAGGGACAAGGTTTAGCTAAACTGATGTCTGAAACAAACTTTCAAGCCTTAGACATCAACCAACTGGACAATGAACAGGAGCTGGCGACTCCACAGATCAGTGACACCTTTTTGCAATCCCCATGGTATGCTGATATTTTCTTTGTATTGTTAAACCTGTGTGCTCCCCCAGGATTGTCCAGGACCAAGAAGAGATTTTTAAGAATGAAGGCTTTGAAATTTTGTGTCTTAGGTGGTGCATTATTTTGGAAAAATCATGAAGGTATATTACTTAACTGCTTGATTGTGAATGAAACTAACAATGTCATGAAAGAAATCCATGCAGGTGACTGTGGAGGACATCGATATTGGAAGTCCACTGCTGATAAAATTTTAAGGGTTGGTTTCTATTGGCCCACTTTGTTTGCAAATGTAAAGAAGTTTGCCACGCCATGCCACAATTGCCAAATCTTTGAGGGCAAGAGAAAGCTGCTCCCTTTGCCTCTTAAACCCATCTCAACCGAGAAGCCTTTTCAACAATGGGGTCTTGACTTCATTGGAGAAATCCATCCCTCTTCCTCAGGCCAGCATAAGTGGATCTTAACAGCTACCGACTATTTCACTAAATGGATTGAGGCCATCCCATGTAGGCAAGCCAATGACACCACCATTATCCAATTCCTTGAGTGCAATATCCTTTCTAGATTTGGCTGCCCTGAGAATGTCATCACTGACAATGCCGCTACTTTCAAATCCAAAAAGATGATCAATTTTTGCCATAAATTCCATATCACTTTAGGCCATTCCACAACCTATTACCCTCAAGGTAATGGCTTAGCCGAGTAATCTAATAAGAGCCTGATCAGTATCATTAAGAAGACCTTGAAAGAAAGCAAGAAGAACTGGCATAAAAAGCTCACCAATGCCCTTTGGGCAGACAGGCTTTCAACAAAAAAATCAATTGGGATGAGCCCTTATGAGCTTGTTTACGGTATGGAAGCCAGATTCCCATCTTCTTTGGGCATTTCCATTATGAGGTTGTTGCATGAGGTTCAAGCTGAACCAAATGATATTCAACGAAGGATCAATCAGACCATTCACCTTCAGCAGACCAGAGAACAGGTGTATGACAGAGCTCAAATGTTACAAGAGAGGCTGAAGAAGGCGTTTGACAAGAGGGCTAAAGCTGAGGATTTCTTTATTGGTGACAAGGTTCTAAAGTGGGAATCAAGACGAGAAGACAAGGGAAAGCATGCCAAGTTTGACTTTCTGTGGAAAGGCCCTTTTATCATCAGCGTTGTGCAAGGCAATAATACTTATTTCCTCAAATCTGAAGATGCCTCCGCACTTGAAGAAGGCCCGATTAATGGCCGAGTATTAAAGCATTACCACGTTCCCATCTATTGAATGCAATTCAGGCCAGTGTATATATTTGTATATTAGTCTTTGTTTAGACTCAAAGTTGTCCTTTTATGTTTGAATAAAGAAGTTCGATTGCTAGGACAAAAACGCAACACAGTTTTCAGTTAAAGGAGCAAAAAATGCAGCGTTACAGTTCTCTTTTCTTTGAAATATTTCAAAGAAAGTATTCAGTTTTGATACCTGTGCGCAAATAAGAGATAGATGGCTTCCCAAAGCAGAGTTCAACGCTGTTCTGAACATTCGGTGTCAAAAGGGTAGCGTTGTTACTTATAACAGCAAGTTCTATTAAAAATACTGCATTCAGGCTTCCAGTTCTTCAGTCAGTAGTATCAAAACAGAGGATTTTTTTTAGCGTTACATCTACAGCCTGTTCAAAGACAAGAAAAGAAGAGCTCCAGTTTTGTTCCCTTTTTGTGTTTAGTTCTCAAGCAAAAGTGTATGCAATATCAAGCACGCAGAAGAAAGCAGGCGATGCTTTACTTTTCACAGTGTTTCAGTTAAGGAGGAGTGCTGCATTCAGAAGTTAAAGTTCCAGTCATTCAGCAGTTAGCACAGAAGAAATTTTCAATTAAATAGCAACTACAGAGGATCAAGGCATTCTGACCTGCTGTTCTTGGCTTGTCACAAGGAAAAGCCATCCCCAAGTGGAGCCACTATTAGCCTCCTGCTGCAGCAGGTTAATCATCTTTCATGATCGACATTTTTACATGCCAAATATGTCGTACTATGCATGCTGCAATGCTCCATATTTGCTACAGATGGCCAGAGAAGTATCCATGAGAGTGTGCTAGTCTAAATGCCACTGCTGTGTTCCTTTTTTGATGAGTTTTCAGCTAAGGGAGGTCCAAACAGCTTAATCTTGGTCTCCCTAGGTTTCAATTTCCTGTTGTAGAATACAGAGAATGAACATTTATCCAAACAGCTTAATCTTGGCAGATTTGTAGATAGGTAGAGAAACAAGGGTGCTCAACAGCTTAATCTGAGCCCCTGAATGCAATAAGTGTAGTTGTAGATAGGAGGACAACAAGAAGAAAAGAACAAAAAGTTGGGTATGCTAGTTCAAGTGCACCAAAACCAAAAAGAAGAGAAAATGCTAGGTGAATAGGCCAGGTAGGTAGCTTTGTGGTTGCATAATCATGGCTTGTGATCCATTTCATATTGTCAAGTGTTATATCTATCATATCACAAGTTGAAGGCAGTTTTTCAGTTGAAGGACTTCAAGAAATGCATGTCTAACTTCCCCCTTCTTCCTCTCCCCCAAATCACTCACTAACTTCCCCCAAAGAGGTCAAGATCTGCTTGATACCTCTTAGTTTCATCATTCTCCATATCATTTGCCTTGGTGAAGGTCTGCTTCGCTCAAGGAAGGTCCACACTTCTTCTATCAGTCATTTTCCATCTTAATAGCCTAAGACATCATTCTTAGCGCTTTTTTCTCATCATTATCAAATTACCTACTAACTTTATTATGTAACTCCCTATCTATTTCCCATTCCCCTACTAAAACTATGTATATAACTCCCCTGTATACTTATCCCTTCCCCCCTGGTTGAAAAATAACCATATATATCCTCGGGAATTGCTAAGTTTATCTGAAACTCAGCGAGAACCCTCATTGACCCCTCTAACATCTTCCAAATGCATAAGGACTCATTCCTTTGCATAGTTTCCCTTCACATGTATAAAAATCATCTCTTTGGCCTTGGTTTTCCTTTATAAGGCATGAAACCCTCTTTGGTCACTAAACCCTCTCAAAACACATCACATTCCTCCTAAATGCCTTTGGACTCCTTCCAAGGCATGAAAGTTGCCAAAAACCATGAAAAAATCATTAAAAACCTTCTACAAATGAAAAAATCCTCCCTTTTTGGCCATCGAACCCTTTCGATGCCTTAGAATCCATCCGAAACACCAAAGGCTACCCCTCCGAATTCATTTTTCCTTTGCATTTTAATAAAATGCATGCTCCGATGAGAAAAGGATCTATTTGGTCCCCCTCCGATGCGATATCGCTATCGGGAGGGGGAAGTGGCATATAACAAGCATATTTGGAAACCCTCCGAAGACATGTGCCCTCCCTCCGACGCGATATCATTGTCGGAGGTCGGGCGATATAATGTGTTAACTCTATGTTGCATTGCCGAAAGCCCGGGCCGGACCCAATTTCAAAAATAATAAAGGGCTTGCAAAGGATTTCGGGTCCGCCATATTTCGGCGATCACATATATGCTGCCCCCCGGTCCCTCCGACTGTCAATCCACCGATGGATCCAAGACCATTGGATCGGGCCCCAGATCTGACGGCCCAGATCTTGTCCCGTGGCCCCCCACTTCGCATCGCCCCATATACTGCTCCAATTTGGCAAAGCCGATGAGTTATCAAATGCAGTGTTAAGGGATATCGGGTCCGCGGACCCATTCCACTGTTAAAACCGCCGATTTGGGTTCCGCCGATGGGTCGGACCCGAAATAAAATAAAGAGGGCCTGTATAACTTATCGGGTCCGATGGGTTTCGGTATTTCTATGTGGCAACCCCATGACCCCGCCGATAGCGAATTGCCGAGTTAATCTCAGCCGCCCATTCAGGCCCAGAGATCAACGGCCCATATTTAATCGCATCACTCCTATATGGCTCCGACCAGCGGAGCCGAAAAGTAATAAAGCGCAGCACATAGTATATCGGGTCCGCTTACCCATTTTTACCAAATCTACCGATATGAAAGCTCCGATGGGTCGGAACCGATCTCCATAAAGAAAGAGCCTATAAGCATTTCAGCTTCACCAGGTTCATCGCTATTCAGAGGTTTTATGTGTTGGGACCAATGGTCCACCCCGATGCGATTTAGCGCCAGCTGTTGGATCGGCCCGCGCCTAATCCAATGGCTAGGATTTAATGATTGCTACAGTGTCCACTTAAGCGCCAAATTTTCACAATTTCGCAGTGTTTTGAGAGAATTTTCATATTATGATAAAATGGCCATTGTTTAAGGTTTGTGTGCAGCGCTCCCGCCCGCCACAACCAATAAGGGAAATCATACATCCTTAAGCCATTTAGGATCGCTCCAAGCCCGGTTTTGCTCCAGGGGGCCAGTCTCGGCCTCGGCACAGTTGGCAACACTTTTTCCTCCTGTTTGCACCATTTTTCAAAAAAGTTTAAGGCTAGTTTTGATCGTCCAGAGCGCCGATAGCATTCCAAAGGCCACGGGAACCTTTGCAGCAGTTAATTTTGCATTAATAGGCAGAAGGGGGCGATGGGATAGTTTAAAGAGCATCAGCGGTGAGAAAAGGCCCAGATTCAGTGCCAAAGTGTATCAGGATGTGGCAAAGAGTATCAGTCCAGTTTTTCAAAGAAGATGAAAGAAAAGCAAGCCCAGGAAAGTCAACAAAGCATCATTCAGCCATTAAGGCTCACCAACACTTCTTTTGTTGCTTTAAAGCCACCTAAAGGCATAGATGAAGGCTTTCAAGGAAGAGTTATTGCAGAGACATTGTTCCCAGTCATATTTTTGGAGCAGCGTTGCTTCCTTAATTGTGCAGTTATCACACAAAGGACAGCGCATGGCTCAAGGCACTCTTTCAGTCCATTTTTGAAGTTGCAGGACCCTGTGCAGCCCTAAAGAGCCATTTTGATGAGGCTGCTCCCTCATGTGCAGCTGTTTTAGATATTTTATTGCATTTATTTCCAGCACAACTTAGCATTAGAAGCAGTTATTGTGCGGATCTCTTTTGGCTCTCTTTTGATAGATATTTTGAGATATTTTCTCCTTTGACACATGTTCAAGGGATGTTTGTAAATATATTCTATTTAAACAACCCTCTGGATTTATGTAAAGGGTTGGTTGTTCGATAACTTCCTCTCTAGACTTGCACTGTATTTTCTGAGAGTCTCTATAATCAAAGATCGCTGGAATGTTTGGGAGATGAACTGGCTGTTGTGTTTTAATGACTGAAGAGTGACTATGGAATCCTAACACTTCTACATAGCCCAATAAGTGTTTCTTATCTCTGTTTGCATTTTATATGTTTTATGCCATCATTGTTTCACTATCTAAATAGCAGAAAGAAAGAATAGTTCAGAGCTCACTTAGTTGTATTCTGTTCTCAATTTCTGTGATTTATCTATGTTTTCCTCCGAATTAGTCCTGAATATGAATACTGATTGGCTCATATTTACACTAGTTCCTTCATATATGAATGTTGTTTAGGAATCCTTGATTGCTCCTATTTAAATGTTCATTCACCTTCCCTCTGTTAGCATAATGAGAGCTACTTAGTTTCCTTTCATTCGCTGACCTTCATTCCATCCTTATTCCAGCTTGATATTGTTTTATGTGTAGCTATCCTGCTCTGTATTCCTCTTGTGACCAAGAAAACGCAACAGCAAGCCTAATTCACGACTCCATGCCCAATGGTTTGAACTTCTCACACTATGCATCCCAACTCTGTTTGAAAGAATCCCCCATCCCACCAAACATAAACAAAACCCCCTTGAACTCATTAGCTAGCCTAATATCATCTTCAACAAAGCTAAATCATAAAGAGAGAGCCCTCTCTGATTGCAGGTAGGCTAGGACCTGCAGTCCAAAGATTGGTTTGTGGTTACCTCGGCCGTATCCTTTAAGGAGATTTAAGGACAACCTGAGTGATAACATTGAGGACCACCAATTGAACCGAATATGAATCAAACGAGTTCAATGAATTTTGTACATAGGCTGTCATTAAGATGGAGACAACTATTCCATACACTCCTGAGAAAAATGGAGTTGTTGAAAGGAAGAATCAAACAATTATGGAAGCCACCTGTGCCATGCTCCATAATCAAGGTATACTAAAGTTCTTATGGAGAGAAGCTGCAACACTGATGTGTATGTTCAAAATAGGAGCCCACATCAAGCTTTGGATTTCATGACACCTGAAGAAGTTTTCACTGGTAAGAAACTTGATGTTTCTCATTTTATAATTTTTGGTTGTCCCATGTATTTTCATGTTCCTAAAGAGAAAAGAAACAAGTTGGAAGCATATGGGAAGAAAGGTATATTTGTGGGCTATAGTGAAAATTCAAATGCATATAGAATCTATGTGTCGAGTCAAAGAAACATGGAAATAAGCCATGATGTCACCTTCGATGAAGACATTGTCCTTAGGAAAGCCAGATATCTACACATTCCAAGGAAGGATAATGATGATGTTGTAGAAAAGCAAGATGAACCTCCTTCAGATGAGCCTATGCCCAATGTTAAAGGCCCAATGGATCCCATTGATCCACCTCCTAGTGATCCCTCTACCTCAAGGAAAATACCTTTGTGGCTCAAAGATACTATCAAAGATGTTGAAAGACATATTTTTCCAAGAGGGACATTCCATGAAAGTAAGAAGTCAAACATGTATCAAGGGTACTTAGCTACTATGAGTACTATCTTTCAAATTGAGCCATATCTGGAAGGATGAGATGAATGAAGAGTATGAATCGACCATGAAAAATGATACCTGGGATGTCATTCCTAGACCAAAGGACAAATCCATAGTCACCTCAAAATGGCTATACAAAATCAAATATGGAGAAGATGGGAGTGCCAGGAAATACAAGGCTAGGTTCTTTGCTCGAGGCTTCTCTCAAAAGGAAGGAGTGGACTATGATGAGATATTTGCATCGGATTCCCAGTATACCACTATCCAATCCATTATTTCTCTTGCTGCCACTCAATAATGGAGCCTTGATCCAGGTGGATTTTTCTAGCCACCTTCCATGTCCACTTGGACCCCCACCATTGTTTCTTTCAGCTTTTCAATTTCATTAATTGTAGCACAGTTTACTATTTTTAGCAGTTTTTTTGGTCTTGAAATTCTAGAGCTATTTTGAGGTCCTAAACAACGTTTTTTTGGGAAAACGGGTAGCGACATGGGTCCATGGACCAATGTTTGTCTTCCAAAGTTGTATTTCTCGGATAGATCTTTCTAATGAGATATTGTGCGCGTCAAATGAAGATAGTATGCCAAAGTTATGACCCCAGGAAGTTGATGTACCAATTTACCCAAACGGGGCCCACAGTTTGGCGTTTCATATTCTAGGGTTAGGTTTTTGGATGTTTAGGGTTCTCCATTATTTCTCAACAATAAATAAGCCTTTGAGCCTCATTGTAACACAGTTCAGAGGCATGTAGTCACCACATCTCTTCTCAAAGATAAGCTACCATCGCCTTAGCTAGTTTATTTCCATTTCTATTTGTAAGAATATTTTAGTATTTAACAATAACGAAATGAAGTATTATTTCTGTTGTATCTCTATATGTATGGTTATATTTGTAATTCATTGCATTCTTGTTTAAATTTGGATCAGTGGTATCAGAGCGGTCTTCTCTTTCTCTGCCTTTCTTTGCATGTCCCCAACGAGGTCGGGATATAAGGAGTTAGGGCTTGAACTAGCCGAACCTTTGCAAGACCAGCCTCACAAATCCTGACGGCCTCACATGGTGGATGAAAAGAAAGACGATGGGGCACGAGATCCTATCAAAATATTGCTTGAAGAGGCCCTCGAGTGACAAAGGAACGCGATGATGGACAGCTTGTTGTGGGGGAAAGTATCCAACTCGGAATGACCCTAACCCACTCTAAGGGTGACAGTTCCTTAGCAACAGCTGAAAGCAAAGCTATCTAAAGTTTCTTCTTTATGACATGCAAGAGATAGAAGGAAGAGATCCACTTACCGATGTCTTGCGCAAATGGTCGATCCAATCTCCTTTGATTGCCGCTTGCTCCCAGCTCCAAGTCTTTTCACGGGCCCAGCTACACGAGATCCTGCAAACAAGACAAAGAAATGAAACTACAAGGGGCATGCATTCATAACTGATTCAAGGATTAGCATAAATCAAATACGCAAGTAAGACAATACATCATTGAAACACATGCGAATAGAAGAACCTCAAATGCTTTATTAATATATGGAAGTAAGGTTCAGGCGGTGATACAACCATGAGAGGTCCAATCCAGCATCACCTTCCCGACGGAGAAAAATCTCTTCTTCACCTCCCTCAAGCAATCACCCAATGCTCACAACTGTAAACCAACAGCAATTCTTTGCACTAAATTCCGGCCCTCTAGATCCCACGGGATGAGATCCTTATATAGAGTTTTGGAGTGAAGATAAGTCAGCTTGATGTGTGACTTGTTGTCCTCTTCAACTCCAGTTGTTCTTCAGTTCTTCACTCGGAGTTTCTGTCTTCCACTTGGAGTTTTAGAAGCTCTTAACTCATCATTAGGCAAATCTTATCATCAAGTGTCTTTTTAGAAGCTTCCTGGGCACTGGCACTTTGAGAAAAAGATTCCTCCACATGTCCAAGTACGCCCAATGCAGGTAGCCTTTGTTCTACTTGCTATGCAACGCAGGTAGCCTTTGTTGTACCTGCTATGTAGCGCAGATGCCTAGTGGAGCAGCTACAATGATCCAAAACTGACCTGTTTTTGAGTGTTTTTCAGTGGAGAACTGATTTGCAGTGCTGTGGTTTGCTGACCTTGTTCCTCTAAGGGTAAGAACAACTTGTTTAGGGACTTTGGATCCCTTAGATTATTGACATTTCATGCTCTATGCTGTAAGGCACAAAAATGTCTATAACAGTTGCCCCCTAAAGTATGAGGTCGTTTATCGGGTGAAATGCTTTATTAGGAGGATCCGAAGTTCATTCAATCGCCGGGAGGTGACCTGTAACAAAATACAATACAATACATTATCTTTTCATGATCTAGCTGATGCGGGCATTTCCCATGATCAGCTTTATAAATACATTTTCCGTACATAAACAGACGATCGTCTGATAAGAGACGGATAATTCTCTGCTTTTAATTATCATCCTTTTAGTAGGATGCTCATCTGCTGCACATCTCTATGTTTTTATCTCCTGAATATATATCGCAGCCCGGATGGATGAAACTAGATCCGGGGTCTTCAAACTTGTCCGATCTTCACTCTAGTACAAGTCGATCCATGTGAGAATTTCTTGAAGTCGAACATGGAAAGACATCGCTTGATTACCAGTCAATAATGTAAACTGTTAACAAGCGCGAGAGGAATCACCGATAATGATGATGACCCTCAAGGTACTGCAACACAATTCACGTGGCGTGAATATAGGATCTGACGTCGAACACCACGCAAAGTCTCCCGGTCGAAGGTCATTAATGTATACCTATCGCCGGAAGTGAGAAGCTTGCCATTGAGGCATGCAAGCTTCAAAGTACTGAGGGGGTGTTCCTAGATCAACTTCTTGGATAATGAGCTGATGTCAACAAGAAGTGATCCGTCAAAGGAGGGCCTTAATGAATCCCACATCAGTGACACGGAACGGAGCTAGTGATGATGGTGAAAACAATCTGTGAAATATGATTCAGGGTGGCGGTCATGGAAGGATGAAAGATGATGTATGGTAGTGGATGGGACCCGGTTGACACTTTCTGAATGACATCTCTTGAACATATAACGACACTGATGTGATGGATCGGTAGCATTACCCCATGTATGGATGGTATGGCGAGACCATGGTGAAGGGACCGGTGAATGATAATAACCCAACCCGATATTTACGGAGGCCAAAAGTGTCATGTTCAAGAGCGACTTGCTACTATTAAGCTTTGAGGTTCTTCCCAATTTTTCCCCAGTCATTTCTGACCAGTACCTCTTTATTTTTGTCAAGCTTGAGGAGGGTAACATATGCTTGATCTATAACCTGCCCTTCGGGCAAGCCCATCGCTATGTTTTAACGAGCCTAGCGATAGGGAAACTCGTTCTTGTCTAAAGACAAGTTTGTCGCTATCTAATATTTTTAACAAGCCCAGCGACAAAGACAACTCGGTCCTTTTCATTTTTAGAGAGTCTGAAAAGGGTACATAAAGTGGACTCCAGGGGTCCTTTTTCGTCATCTAATCCCTTAAGTCCGAAAAAGTATAAAACAATACAGAAGGGATGAATGTTCGATATCTTTATCGAGCCGAACCAGACAAGCGCTCGATCTTTTTGTGCACTAATCCCTCAGGTCCAAAAAGATTAAAATCTAGAGGAGGGATAGCTCTTCCGGTCCTTTTAACGGGCTGGAAGGCCAAAACTCGGCAAACTTTTCATTTTTTTACGAGTCAGTGAAAAGAGCTCAAAGAAGACTCGTATTTTGAGGAACGAGTGATAAACAGGGATAGCAGCAGATTCCAGGTACAGGTTGGAATTTTCCAATCACGGCAGTATTACAAGGATGGCTAAGTGAAATCACTCTTCGCAGCTGTTCCTCAAAATAGGTAAACAATCAAGTGGATGTGAATGATCGGCCAAATGAAAAGTGGAGGTGACGGTGCACAAACACGACCAAGGCTTTTATGGCTGATGAATTTACGGTCTCAAATGGTTATTTACCGGTTCATTTTTTCTGAATGAGCTTGAACTCTGGGGGAAAGCCTGCTCACAAGCTTATGTTTATTTTTTAACGAGCATGAATTTCCGCATTAAAACTGCTCGGTTCTTGCGTTTATTTTTTAACGAGCATGAACTTTGCCAAAACTGCTCGTTCTTTTGCATGCCCCCAGCATCATAATAACGCATGTCAAAGGAGGGTGCCCCCCAAGCTTCATTGCATTCAACTTGGTGGTTGGAATGAAGGTTTACCTTTGAATTTTGAAAAGGGGATTTGTTTCATTTTTTAATGAGGTTGACATAGTAAAAGAACTATCCTCATGACTCCTTGTTTCATTTTTTAACGAGGTTGACATGAGATAAGAACCATCCTCGGAGCCCACTGTATTTACAGTATTTCCATTAGGGCGATGATCCATGCTGACAAAATATTTAGGAATCTTCTGAATCCGTTGGATATAGAAGATTTCATATTGTAGGTTTCCACTATGGCTACTTCCGCCAGATTACTCGCCGGCGGTAGGGCAAAAGTACCCATTAAGGCAGGGTCTTTTAGGAGACCTACTCCAATATTTTGGAGCGATTGATTACTTTCATGGATCATTGTGCTGCTTCCCGTAACTTGAGAACTGTTGGGGAGAAATGTTTGTTGGTCGACGATTGTAATTTTTCCTTGAAAAGGAAATACAATCCTCCTGTAGTAGGTCGACACAACTGCAGCCATGGCATATATCCAAGGCCTTCCCAGTAGGATGTTGTAATCGAGGTTTCCGACGATTACTTCCACATCAACTTCTACTGTTTTTCCCCCCAGTTCAACTTGCAAGTTATTTAAAATCCCATATGGAGTGTATGATCGTCCATCAAATGCTTTTAACGTCGTTGACGATTTCGACAAGGGTGGTGAGCCTAAATTTTTCCAGCAACTCACCGACATAAGACATGTAGATGCCCCCTCATCAATAATTGTTCGATGAACAGTTTTGTTGAGGGCTTTCACTTGAATAAGGAAAGCTAGTTGAGCTGGTATCTGAGGGTCATATCCTTTATGATCAAAGGCCACAAGATTGGAATCCATTGGGCCAATCCCACCTATGGCTGATAATAAAGCTTGCTCTTGGGAGGTGCATTTTTGCGCTACCTCAAGTGTCGACATAGCGGACGACGATTGGGTCAGGTCCTCTATTATATTGTAATCCTGTGTTATTTCTTCACGAGGATTAAATGTCGATTTGTGTACTACTCCCTTTGGCGACTTTATCATTGGTTTAGGAACGATGGGTGGCACAACTTTGGTCAAAGTTGTTGTTGAACTACTAGGTTGTTTATTTTCCTTGTTGTTCAATTGCTTTGGATTCCTGTGATCTTTATTCCTTGTCAAAGCATTATTTTTCTGCTTTGAGGTGGACAACATAAGCACTTGGGATCGGGAAGCATTTTGATTAGCAACCAGATTTTGTCTTGGACTAGGAAACGGATCAGTCAATACTGCTGGGGTTTTTGAACTCTTGAAGAGTTTCTTAACTTCAGCTATATGAGGACAATCTTTCGTCCAATGATCCTCATCGCATATATGACACCCTGTCAGGGGTTTCCCTTTCCTTTTCTTTTTCTTCTTGCCCCCTGGTTGCTTCAGTTGTTTGCCCTTGTCGGTCGACATGGCATTTACTTATGAGGCAAGAAGTTCCTCATTTGCATTTTGACTAGAAATTTTGCGTTTGCCAGTCACGCCATTGCTGGCGTGAGAGTCAGTATTCGATTTAGGAGGGGGAGGAATTGAAAATTCAGGTCTGGGGGCATCAGGTATTTTGTCGTAGAGCGTGCCAGAATGAGTATATACTAAGTCCAGATATTGAGCACGAGCAATGACCTGCTCCTCTGTTACGACTCCCCCCTTGGCCACATCTTCCGTTATAGCCGGAAGTAACGACTTTATAAACCATTCAGCTAACAGCTGATCGGGAACGTAAGTTTTCACCATCCTACGACGACGTCGCCACTCATGTATATGATCAGATATGTGAGTGGCCGTTGTCTATTTGAAGTTGGTAAGGAGTTCTGTTCCCGTTTCATACCTTATCGGTAATTGAAAATGGGTTAAGAAAGTCGTGGCTAAGGAGCTGAAATTGTCGAAAGAGGCTCTTGGCAATTCAATGTACCATTTAGCCGCTGGACCTGTCAATGTCCTCTGGAAGAGGCGAAGTCTTATCGAATCATCGTTTAGAGTGTTCGATGAACACCACAGATGAAAAGTCATGACGTGATTCGACGGGTCTTCACCTGGATTTCCATTGAATTTAGGAATGTCCGATGGAAGTTTATGCGGAATCGCTGGCCACCAAGGGGCATAAGCAATTGGATCATTCGTCAGCCGGTTTAGATCTGGAAATTCTAGAGTTGCTACAAAGGGCAACTGTTGGTTCAGGTTAGGCGAAGCATATCCAGGATAAGATGGTATCGCCTGAGCAATGGGTCTTTGCAGACCAGCATAGTGCTGACAACTTTGACAAAGTTGATGGGCATAACCATTATAGCATGGTTGCCCATTACTTACAAAGACTTGTTGCTCAGGTCCTTGATATGATTGTTGGAATGGCGGTTGTTGAGATTGAACCAACTCTGGTTGTTGGACCATTTGTTGTTGACCAATACTGGATGATTGACCGAGATGAGGAGTCACAGTACTTGTTCGAGCCTGAGTCGCTCCAGATAAGGAGGCACTACCCTGAGATTGTGATTGAGCCGCCGAGACAAGAGGTTGTTGTATTACAACAGGTAGCGCTTGTACTTGTGACGCATTCGCCGTAGCAGGTGTGGTGGGAATATTCGACACAGGGTGTACTGGTTGCATTGAATATGCAACTCCTGATTGTTGAGGCAGTATTGGTACCCAACCGCTAGATGTGATTCCAGTTTGACCTGAACTTTGCTGTAAACTCCCACATGGTTGTTCTCCGGGAGGGAACAATGAAAGAGCATACTGCCCTCCACATGGTGGAAATCCAGTACTTAAAGGGTAAATTGGCCTTTGAAGACACATTGGATCAATTTGTTGAGTTTCAACATAAGAAGTACCAGATGATAATCCGGATGAAGAAATAGGAACTAACCATATTGTTGTCCCTGATGGGACTCCGGCTTGTTGTTGGCAATTTGCCGGGACAGATGATATACCAGCAAACATCGTTGGAGTGGCAGCAGGAGGCTCTGCTGTTGCTATGTCGGACGACACAGTCCTAGATGTTGACGGTTGCTCAAACATTTTTAGTCTATCCAGAAGATTGCCTAGTGATTCTTCAGGAACTTTTCTGGGTGATATGCTAGCTTCTGATGCAGTAGGAAGTAGAGTGATCCCTGCTCCAAAATGTGTTGGAGTAGTTGCTTGCGGATCTTCTACAATCTCTTCTATTGCGATCAGACCGGGTGGAAGAGGAAGACCATCAGGTCCGTAGAATATCTCTGGTGCCGAAGAAGGGGTTGTTTCGACAGCGACAGTTGTTTGAGGAGCAAGACTCTCTGAACCGATCACTGATGGACCTGATTCAGTAACACAAGTATTTGCTTTCAGACTAGGATCAGTGTTACTGTCCTTCTGGGGCTGTTGAACTTCTTCAATAGGGGCAGGGTTTCCAGAAATGTTTGGAGTAACTGGAACCTCAGATGTTGTTGGAACACTTGTTCTAACTTTGACAGGAGATTTGGAACCAGTTGAACGAGGTCGCTTTGCCCGGGTTGTTTTCGATTCCGGGGACAAAGACATTTGTCTCGTGTTCCTTTGCGAACGACGGTTCATCGATTGACTTTCTTCCACGATTGCGGATTACTTGATCAACCAACAATGCATAGGGTAAAATGTGTTTTCGAATTGAATTAATTTTAGACGCTTTTAAGACACAACTTGCTTTTTCATGTTTTAAGAGTCGAGAAAAAGCTAAAGATGACTCTAGTCTCCTTCGATGTATTAACGAGCCCGAAGTGACAAATGCTCGGATGGAATTTTTCAGTTATAGAGTTTGAAAAAGGCCAAAAGAAACTACTCTGGAGTTCTAGGCAAGGGTGTGCCAAACCTTTCGCGAAACCACAGAATACGTTTTACGGTACGAGTGGTTGATCTTCGTGAATGATGTGTTCACTGCATCGCAATCAGTAGGGCGGCCGACACGGCTTCCTATGGATAAAGGCTTTGTTCCTATAGGGGTCCCCCAATATACGCGACGGTACGCGGGGGCACAAGTCCGTATTAGTGCTATCGTCCCTCAGGAGGAATCACCCACCTTCGTAGAGATCAACAGTCACTATGTTTAACGACGCCGGTTCACGTCTCTACCTAGACCTCTACTGTGTTTCGTTATGTTTCAAAGCGTTGTTAGATAAATTCAGTTCTTTTTAGGTTGATCTTGCTTAGCAGTTTGCCTTTACGGATCACCACGTGATGTATGATACAACTCCTAAATGCAGTCTAAGAATGATAAGCAAGCTTTTTCAATTCTTTCAACTTATGAAAACCTTAACTACTGAAGGAAAAGAAAGACATCATCTTTTCAAACAGATCATAGAGCACACACTGATGCACTTTTCCTAAATCGACATGCAAACTGTCAAAATGCACATGCACAATGCAAGTATTTCTTTTCTTCTTCCTTAATGTTGATGTATTACAAAAGAAAGCTGTTGTATAATTTCGAATTCAATTTCAAGCGAAAGAAACAAGTGTTTGTCCAACAATCAAAAGAACACCTTAAGTTTCACTCGTTTCAACACAAGAAATACTGAAATTCGAACCATATAACGAAAGCAAATGCTCAAGCAGCTATGAACAGCAATAAACTAACTCTTAGAATCACAACGACACTTTCTCACAGGTCTAGATTCAAGAGGTCATAGCAAGACTAGTTCACTTTCGCTATGGGAAACTGTGAATGACAGCAAGAAATACAATAAGAACAATCACGGTTTCTTCATACAACTGAGGTAGAATGAAGGCAAAGAGAAGTGGTTTCAGCTGGGTATACAGGTTGACAACAGGCTGCAAAAACAATACTGAAAACTGGGCAACAGACAGTGGGGAATCCCAGTTGCACAAGGCAAAACTGGATCAGCGCAGGTGCTGCACTGTCAATCTGAGATGCAGCGCAGGTAGCCCCTTCGGGACCTGCGTTGCAGTGCAGGTAGCCTTTGTGGCAGCTGCACTGATGAGACAAGTCACGTCTCTCTCAGATTCCAGGTCACAGTTTGCTAAAAAATGAGCGGTTTTTGGCCAAATCAGAGGCTGTCAGTCAAGTATACACTAGGGGATTATTAAAGGAAGATGAACACTATCACAAAGAGCTAAAAAGAGTCCTTGTGGATCTGCTCTTCAAATCATAAACAGGCCCAGCACTGGGCTAGAGTAGCTGCCCTCTACTTTGCATTCGAAAGACTCGAATGCAGTTCGATTCGGTACTCTCTTTGTTCAAGAAATGAATAGCAAGAAACACAAGCTACCAACAAGACACGCTCCCCAGCGGAGTCGCCAGTCTGTTGTGGGGGAAAGTATCCAACTCGGAATGACCCTAACCCACTCTAAGGGTGACAGTTCCTTAGCAACAGCTGAAAGCAAAGCTATCTAAAGTTTCTTCTTTATGACATGCAAGAGATAGAAGGAAGAGATCCACTTACCGATGTCTTGCGCAAATGGTCGATCCAATCTCCTTTGATTGCCGCTTGCTCCCAGCTCCAAGTCTTTTCACGGGCCCAGCTACACGAGATCCTGCAAACAAGACAAAGAAAGGAAACTACAAGGGGCATGCATTCATAACTGATTCAAGGATTAGCATAAATCAAATACGCAAGTAAGACAATACATCATTGAAACACATGCGAATAGAAGAACCTCAAATGCTTTATTAATATATGGAAGTAAGGTTCAGGCGGTGATACAACCATGAGAGGTCCAATCCAGCATCACCTTCCCGACGGAGAAAAATCTCTTCTTCACCTCCCTCAAGCAATCACCCAATGCTCACAACTGTAAACCAACAGCAATTCTTTGCACTAAATTCCGGCCCTCTAGATCCCATGGGATGAGATCCTTATATAGAGTTTTGGAGTGAAGATAAGTCAGCTTGATGTGTGACTTGTTGTCTTCTTCAACTCCAGTTGTTCTTCAGTTCTTCACTCGGAGTTTCTGTCTTCCACTTGGAGTTTTAGAAGCTCTTAACTCATCATTAGGCGAATCTTATCATCAAGTGTCTTTTTAGAAGCTTCCTGGGCACTGGCACTTTGAGAAAAAGATTCCTCCACATGTCCAAGTACACCCAACGCAGGTAGCCTTTGTTCTACTTGCTATGCAACGCAGGTAGCCTTTGTTGTACCTGCTATGCAGCGCAGATGCCTAGTGGAGCAGCTGCAATGATCCAAAACTGACCTGTTTTTGAGTGTTTTTCAGTGGAGAACTGATTTGCAGTGCTGTGGTTTGCTGACCTTGTTCCTCTAAGGGTAAGAACAACTTGTTTAGGGACTTTGGATCCCTTAGATTATTGACATTTCATTCTCTATGCTGTAAGGCACAAAAATGTCTATAACACAGCTTTACCCAGATCCTTCAGCAGCTACCCAAGGACTAGTGGGAAACCTACTGTGAACAAAAGGATGAAAGTACGACCTCATTGTTTTCAGCCACACCCACTTGCTACTCTGGAAGTGCCACACCCCTTAAGGTACAAGTTAACTTTGGCATTCCCATATTTGAGGGTCAGATAGATACAGAAGCCATAGATAAATGGTTAAATATGCTAGAAGGGTATTTTTCTGTTCATGATTTTTCTGGTCGGGAAAAGATTACTTTCGCTCTTCTCAAAGCCACCCCACACGTCAAGGACTAGTGGGAAACCTACTGTGAACAAAAGGATGAAAGTAAGACCTCATTGTTTTCAGCCACACCCACTTGGAATTCATTCCGGACTTCCATCAAGGAACAATACTACCCTTTCGAAAGCTATGAGGATCAATACATAAAGTGGACCACACTACAAAAGGGAAGGGACCAAGACGTGCCTGAGTTTACCAATATTTTTCCATACCCTTTGCACCAAGTTGGGTATTAAGGATTCGGAGCAACATTTGGTACTCAAATACCGCGACTTCCTACACAAGTACATCCAGGAAGAAATAGAATTCTTGAACATATCCTTGCTCGGCATGACATACCGATATGCCATCAAGATCGAGCAAAAGTTTAAATAGAAGAAGTGAGACTTTGGATCTGCGAATCCGAAGCAAGGGAAAGGTGCCCCCAAACCACAAAACAAAGGACAAAGCCAAGGCGGGGTGGCCCAAGATAACCTGCCAAAGATGTAAGAAAAGAACACCGCCGTGAAGCTGAAAAAGGACACGGAAAAGTGGTGTGAGTTACATAAGACCTCCACTCACAACACAAGTGAGTGTCGGTCCAAGTAGTCACTGGTGGCCGAGCTAAAGGTTTTGGAATCAGATGCATGTTCTGATTCTAAGTCAACACTTGACAAGGGGAATGAAAAAGGGAAGCAGATTATCGATGCAGAGCCCAACACCATCGTTGCCACCACGAAGATCCAGAAGGAGGAACCCGAAGATCTAGAGGAGGAGGAGTGTCTCTTCCACTCCTAGATGTGGGTAAAAGGCTCCCCACTACAGTTCATTGTCAACAACGGGAGCCAAAAGAACCTCATTTTGGCAGAGGTCATGAAGCTTCTAGGCTTATCGACTACAACACATCCACAATCGTACACCATCAGGTGGCTTCACCAAGGACAGGATCTTCGCATGAGCCAGCAGTGTCGCCTTCCATACAACATCAAGCCCTTCATGGATGAGGTATTTTGTGATGTTGCTCCCTTTGATGTTTGTGATGTATTATTAGGACAACCATACTTGTGGAAGCGACATGATATGTATGAATCAAGGCCCCGTGCTGTTATTGTTACTTTGGGAAATAAGTTGCACAGGATACCAGAGGTAGCACCGCCTACCGCCATCTCTTTGGTTACTGCAAAACAATGCAGTAAGCTCATTTCCAAAATCAGGAAATTTGTTTTCTTGATGATATGCCCTCAAGGATAGAAGAAGACGGTGGCCACGACCTCTAGACAGGGACCCTCCACACGACAATTACATATGGAAAAGGTCGTGGAGGAGTATGAGGACATCTTCACCTCCCCCGCAGGGGTTCCTCTGCACTGTCAAGTCAATCACTCCATTGATTTGACCCTAGATGTGTCGCTTCCCAATGGACCAATATATCGATCCTTCGTTCTAGAGAATGATGAAATCAAGAGGCAGATTCAGGAGCTACTGCTGAAAGGTCACATCCATCTTAGTTCATCACCCTGTGGGAGCCTGATCATGTTGGTACTAAAGAAGGATGGGACTTGGAGACTCTGTATTGACTATTAGGCACTGAACAAGATCACTATCTGTAATAGGTTCCCGATCCCATGGATTGATGACCTCCTGGACCAATGTAAGGAGTAAAATATTTTAGCAAGATTGATTTGAAGTCAGGATATCACCAGGTAGCAATCGAACCATCTGATGTGTGGAAGACTGCCTTCAAAGCCAAGGAGGGCCTTTTTGAATGGTTGGTTATGCCTTTCGAATTGACGAATGCTCCTACAACCTTCATGAGGCTAATGGATGACATCTTGCAGCCATTCACCAACTCATTTGTAGTGGTATACCTGGATGACATCTTGATCTTCAGCCAGAGTTGGGAAGAGCACCTCCACCACATCCGACAAGTTCTCCAAACACTGTGACAACACAAGTTATGTGCCAATTTGGAGAAATTCACTTTTGTCATGACCCAGGTTCAATATCTGGGACACATTATTGATGAACAGGGGATACATGTAGATCCAGCCAAGATCCAAGTCATTTTGGATTGGCCATCTCTAACCACTCTGACAGAGCTCTGCAGCTTTCTAGGTCTTGCCAACTTCTACCACAAGTTTGTGTTGGGATTTTCTCATATCACTTTGCCCTTGAGTCAAGTCACCAAGGGAGGAGCGAAAGAAAAATTATTTTGGTTTGAATCTCAACAGAAGGCATTCACAGAGTTGAAATATTGCCTCTGCTCAGCACCAATGCTCGCATTACCAGACTTGCAACAACCATTTGAGGTCGAGACAAATGCCTCTAACTATGCTATTGGGGTAGTCCTTACTCAACACAGTCATCCAGTGGCATATCACAGTGAGACACTTTCAAACAGAGTCTGGAAGTATCCCACTTATGACAAAGAGATGTATTTCATTGTGTAGGCCTGCCGACAATGGAAGCATTACATTTTGGGGAAGGAAACGGTAATCCACAGACCACCGACCCCTCCAGTTCATACAGACCCAAGGGAAATTGCAGAATCATCGTCATCAGTAGTGGTCCACATACCTACAATAGTTCCATTTGAATATAATGTATAAGAAGGGAAACACCAATAATGTTTCATATTGCCTCAATCAACCACCGATCATGGAGTTAACTACTGTGCTCAACTCTTGTGGGCACAAGACTTCTGATTGGCCACTTCTCTGCAAAAGCGACCCAGAATTCGGCCACACATACCAGAAACTCTTAGAGGGTTGGCATGTTCCAGATTTTCACCTCTAGGATGACCTGTTATGCAACCTGGGTCACCTTTGTGCTCCTTCAAGTGAGCGTGCCAAGATGATTTGGGAAGCACATTACAGTCAGGCTACTGGGAGTTTTGGGGTCGAGAAAACGGTGGCAGTACCGCAAAAGTATTTCTATTGGCTAAATCTTTGACAAGATGTCAGGAAGTACATTAGATCATGTACTACCTGCGTCATTGCTATACCAACCATCAAGAAGCAAGGCCTCTATACCCCGCTACCTACTCCTAGTCGACCTTGGGAATCCATCTCCATGGATTACATGTCGGGCCTTCCTTCTACTAAGCATCGAAATGATTGTATTTTTGTGGTCGTCGATAGGTTCTCGAAGATGGCCATTATGGCGGCATGCTAGAAGAAAATCACAGCAGAATCCACTGCTAAACTCTTATTTGAAAAAGTGTGGGTACACTTTGGGATCCCACAGTCTATCATCTCAGATCAAGACAACAGGTTCCTCAATACATTTTGGTCCAGTCTCTGGTCGATGCTGGACACCAAACTCACTAAGTCCACAACCTTCCATCCTCAAAATGATGGCCAGACAAAGGTTGTCAATAGGATGATCGTACACATTCTGCACATGTACAACTTAAGGCATCCACGCACATGGGATGAGAGCCTCCCCTATGTTCAGCACAGCTACAACTGGGCTCTCCACAGCTCGACTGGCCACATCCATTTTCAGGTGGGCTTAGGATTCCAACCACTATGTCCCATTGATGTGGCCATGCCATTTGTAGCTACTCGTGCAGATTCAAATCATGTCCATTCCGAAACAAATAAGGCAAACAGATTCATTGAGCACATCCAACATATTCTCCAGTAGGTCCATGACATTCTGGAGAAATCAAATGCCAAGTACAAGAAGCGACATGATCAACATCAGGTGCCACACAAGTTTAAGGTGGGGGACAAAGTTTGGTTGCATTTGCAAAAGGAACGCCTTACCAGAGCCTATCGAAAACTCAGACCACTCCAATATGGTCCTGTTGAGGGCCCCGAAGTCGGGTCGACAACAAGGGGGATACCCACCCGGTCCGGAACCTGGTTGGCGGCTCCTTGCCCGTTTGGAGTAGCGGGTCCGACTGGGGGTAATGGGACCAGTTTCCCAATGTGAAGGGTGTGCGTGTGTGTGTAGAGTTTGATGATATTAATCTAACAGGTTTCTCTGAACTAGTCTTAATTCTAACAGCTAAACTACTTCTATACTAATGTGATCTAATGAAAAGAAACAATACATCTAATCTACGCTAACCCGGGATGTTCTTTTTTTTTATGCGATCTAGAAATATTTCTAACAACAGCTGGTAATAAAGATCATTCAACTGTTATCAGAATATAAATCGATAAAGATAAACCATTCTGCATAAGAAGTTAGGCAGAGTAGTTGTGAACAACATATCGCATAATCAGTTTTCTATATGTCAAGCATAAATATAGGACTCCACCGTACAGAAGTGCCAAATGGTAATACAGACATTCATACAGTAACATATAAAGAACTCAGCTGTATATCACTTTAGGAATACTAGCAGAATTTAGTCAAGAGATAAAAGTACCATTTATGACTGATTTCACTAATAAACTTCAAGCAATAATGATTTACTTCTACTTGTTCTAATATCTGCTAAGAGTACAGAAGTGCAACATCAGTAACAGACATTAAAATGCAAACATAAATAAATCTCGATCCATCCATTCATCAAAAACCTCCTCTGAGGGTGCAGAAGTGCATGTTCTGAGGACAAGTTTTTTGACAGATTTCCGGACCCCTCTCCAAATGCCATGAAAAGGGTTAAATACTACTAGCTAATTGATCTTAATTACACGAATTTAGGGAATCGACTTCAAATGACCGCCCTTTACTACAAGCAAATTTATTTCTAAAACTTTAAATCTAATTTCTGACCGTTTCTGTATATTCTCTTTAGTGCTGTCAACAGCGCAACGCTTTCCTGGGAAGAGTCGGCTGGCTGCCTTCTTCTTTTGCTCAGGAGATAAAAGTGGAAATAACAAGAGCTGGCACCTCCTTCTGACAGACCAGAAGATATTTTCGAAAACCTTTCTCTAGCTGGGTGTATTCGCCACGTGTATACTTAGCACAACCTAGGTTCTTCTCGAACTGATTTTGCTGTTGCTATTCCGGTTTCCGATCGTGCGAATGACTGAGTGGGTTAGGAGTCGCGCTGTATGGAAAATCCCCTGTTTCGAGAATTGTTTCTGCTCTTTGTTCCAGGCTTTTCTGGAGCGTCCTCCTTCTTTTGCGTTCCTCTTTTTGCTTTACCCAGTCTGAGTTTCAAGATCTTTTGTGAACACGCTGCTTTTGTGCGCCTTTGACTCTGAGTCCTGGATAGTCTAATTTCATCAGTACCGGTTGTCTGATAGTCTGGAATCCGCGGTCCTGCTGCATGCGGCATTCGTCTGCGGAGGCATCTTCTCTCTGCTATTTGATTGGCGCTTTCCCCTTTCTCTCAGATGTTTCCTGCATATAGATTTATATCAGTTGCGTGTCTTGCAGTCTACGCAAAGAAGAAGGGAAATGAAAAGATTTGACATAAAAGCATTAAACTCTAATGAATGCATAATCCTGACATGCATCATGACTTGACTCTTCGATAAATGCGATGCAATCATTCCTTGATACTTAAGCATGCGGTCATTAATTTCCTTTAAGGCGCGCGCTTGGTCTTTGGGTTTATCGTGTGATGAGTCTTTTCAGATCGCGGATCGTAGATCGCAGTTTACTGATATCGCAGATCGCAGATATCGCAGATCGCAGTCATCGCAGATCGCAGATCTTATTCAATGGTTCATGGTGCCATAGCGTGACGTTTGCGATGTGCGATGTCGCATATCGGCGATCGGCGCTTCTTGGAGGTCTTCCTTTTAGAGCGCGTGTGAGATGCATGCGACGCGATGAACTTCGCGTCGCTCTTTCGCAGTTTTAATTTTCGCGCTTTAAGTAATGCTTCGACCTTTCTTTGCAATGCGATTTAAGCCTTAGGGAGAAAAATACAAAAATTTAACAAAATATTTTTTGGGATTTTTTGTTCAGGGTTCCCCCTTTGCTCGACGTTATTGCTAATATTAAGCAAAGAGGGGGGGTTGTTGGTGACCACAACAATGGCGATTCACTGTGAAGAACCAGTTATCTCTGCTTGTTCTATTGCATTTTCACTTCCAAAACAGAAAATTTTTTCTTATGTCTAAATTTTGTTATGGACGGATAGAGTATTACCCCTTATCCTGTCAATGATGTTTCGTCACAACTTTTTATTTCATTCCGATTGTTTTCTTCCTCTGGGTTATTTCTTGTATTCACACCTAGACATTACTCAGTCTTTTCAAAGACAAAATAAGGTCTTCTCTGCGTACTAGCTTTGTAAAGTATGCTCATTTGTCGTAGGTAGAGCCTCTGCTGCCCGCAAGCGTCCATAGCCTCGACAGGGTTACCATATTATCCAGCAATGATCCTTTTTCCTGCTTGAGGTTATTTACAACATTCCAGAGAAAAATCCTTTTGACACTTTTCTTTCTTTTTTGATTTTTTTTTTTTTTTATTCTCTAAAGAACAATGTCTTGGTTTGGTGGCCAAATTATGACACAGTCATTCACTTGATTTACACTTTTGCTGAACAAGCTGGCTCGCGATGAGACCCCTTGTCTTTTGATTGCAACAATCTTGAGTCGTTGCCCTGTTTTGATAGACAGTAGTGGCAAAGTCAGCAAGTTATAATATCTGTGATCATGATAAGCCGGCTCGTGATGAGACCTCTTATTCTTTGAGATATAGTGTTTTCTTGGATTGTTTCTCTAGATGCTGCGATTTTCCTTAACAGGGAGGAAGTCATTGTTTTTCCTTAAGAAAGCTCTGGACGACAATAATAGAGTTTAAGAACAGCAGTTTTGCAGAGAATACTTATTTTGCTATTGATGGTACTTTTCATTGCGTTGGCATAAAACAAATTTTTGCCAAAAGTTACTTTCATCCCAGATTTCTTTGTGAAGTTGAAACTAACATCATATTCAGGCTAAAGTTAACTCTATCTGTCAATAATAAATGTCAGATTTTTCGAAAAGTTTTACTATTTATACAAGTGAAATCAAAATCTGATAGAGAAATGGTATATTCTTCATAAATACAATTTATGATCACTCACAACCAACCTTATTTATAAAAATAAAACTAAAATTATCCTACAAAAATTAGAAGGATAACCTTCTATGGAAAATACATTTTTAGGATTTGTCCATTTACAGGCAGAGAATCTCTTCTGCCTGTTAAGTCCTGCAACACAAAAGTCGACGGGCCTATGACCTCTACAATCTGAAAGGGACCAAGCCACAGCTTCTGGAATTTCGTATGTTTGCCCTTTTCTTCATGTGCCTTATCCCACTTCAAAACTAAATCTCCCATCTGAAAGTTTATTCTGGTCATTATGTTCGAATCAAAAGAGGATTTTATCAGTGCTTGGTGGTGAGCATGGGTTTTCTTGGCCTGTTCTCGTTGTTCTTCTAGCTTGATTATTTCCGTTTGCCTTAGTTGTAAGGGAGAAGTGGATACTTCATCAATGTATTGTACTAAGGACAAGGAGGGAATGACTAAGTGAGTAGGAAGAACTGCTTCTCTCCCGTAAACTAAATTAAAGGGAGAAGTGCCGATAGAGGCTTTCTTTGTAATTCTGTCTGCCCATAGGGCGTTTACTAGCGCTTTATGCCAATTCTTTTGGCTTTGGTCGACTGTCTTTTTGATAATCCTGATCAGGTTCTTGTTCGTTGATTCAGCCAACCCATTACCTTGCGGATAGTAGTTGGTAGAATACTTCAGTTTGAACCCTCTTTTGAGCGCGAACTCAGTCATGGTATTTCCAGAAAAATATGAAGCATTATCGAATATTAAGGCCGTTGGCAATCCAAACCTAGTAATGATAAACTGATCTATGAATTCAATAATGTTTTCAGAATTAGCTGTCTTGAGAGGAACTGCCTCTACCCATTTAGTAAAATAGTCAGTTGCTGTGAGGATATACCTATGCTGTTTAGAGGAGTGAGGAACGATCTCACCTATTATGTCCAGGCCCCATTGGCTGAACGGCTGTTCGATGTTAACCGGCTGCAGTGGCATGGATGACTTCTTTTGTTTTCCTGCAGCAGTCTGGCAGACTTGGCATTTTCTTACGTGATTGTACGAGTCTTTGAACATCGTGGGCCAGTAGTATCCTGCATGTAAGATTTTGTGCGCAGTGGCTTCTCCAGCATAGTGTCCACCTGCTGGTCCATCGTGGAGTTCCTGCAAAACCTTTTCGGCTTCAGTTTTCTCAAGACATCTAAGAAGCACAGAATCATAATTTCTTTTAAACAGGACATCATTCACGAGTTGGTATTGTTTGGCTTTTAATCTCAGGGCTCTCTTCTTGATGTGATCCAGGTGAAATGGAGCATGCCCGTTCTTCAGGAAATAAATGATGTCAGCATATAATGATTCTACGTCGTTTAGGCTTACCTCATACGCGTGTACCTCTTCAGACGATTTTTCGGGGATTTGCGATGCTCCAGCTAACATCTTGCAGAAGCCTTGGCCTCGAACGATGTGTGCCGGCTTGATCTCCAAGTCGTATTCTTGCAAGGCGGTGATCCAATTCGCTCTCTTTTCGCCCACATCCTTCTGTATCAGGAGATTTCTTACCGTTGGGAACGGTACTATGACCTTGGTATGGGCCTTTAGCAAGAATGGTATGAAATATTTAATCGCTTTAAAAATGGCATATGCCTGTTTCTCTATGTCCGAATATTTCAGCTCAGTACCTTGTAAGTTTGAGCTAAAGAATGCGATCGAAGCTTCTACCTTTTCTTGATTCGCTCTAGTCAAGATTGCAGCATAAGAATTCTCTGAGGCAAACGTGTATAAGACAAAAGGCTCTGAAAAGTTTGGGGTTGCTAGAGATGGAGCGTTGATGATGGCTTGTTTGATTAAGTTAAACGCTTCGTGCTCGTCTAGACCCCATTTAAAGTTTGAATTCTTTTTTATCATTTTTTGTAAAGGAGAAATAATACGTGAAAAATCTGGGACAAATCTTTTGACAAAATTGATCTGTCCTAGGAAAGATTGCATGGTCTTTTTGTTATGGGGCATGGAAATCTCGGAAATTTCTTTGATTCTGTCAGGTTCAATGTGAATGCCAGATTTGGACACTATGAATCCTAGCAATTTTCCTTCACTCAACGCGAAAAAAGATTTCTTCGGGTTAAGCGAGATCCCATACCTTAAACATCTTTGAAAGATTTGCTTCAAATCTTTGAGGTGGTCGTTTCGGTTCTTGGAGTACACAGTTATATCATCCAGGTAAATCACTACCGATTTGTTGACTAAACCTTTAAACGCGATGTCCATGGCCCTTTGAAAAGTAGCACCGGCGTTGATCAGACCGAACGGCATCTTCCGATACGCGTAGGTACCCCATTTAGTTCGGAAGGTGGTTTTTAACTGATCATCTGGGTGTACCAACACTTGGTTATATCCTGAAAATCCATCCAGGAAAGACATTAACTCTGAGCCTGCGACTGCCTGTAATATTTGCTCCATAGGTGGGAGGGGAAAATTGTCTTTCTGACAGGCTTTGTTGAGGTTCCGGAAGTCGATGCAGATTCTAATATCTCCGTTTTTCTTCCTAACGGGTACCATATTGGATACCCGTTTGGAATGTCTGACCAGGAAGATTATTCTGGCTCTCAACAAGTTATTCAGCTCAGTTTTTATCTGACTTTCCAAGTTGGGGTGGATTTTTCTGAGCTTCTGCTGGACAGGTTTCTCGTTGTCAATCATGGGGATAGTGTGTTGAATGATAGAAGTGTTGTAGGTTTTCAGCTCATCGTAATTCCAGGCGAAGACGTTTTTGTACTGTCGTAGAAGACGGATATATGCTGATTTTTCTTCAGGAGCCAGGCCTTGGCCTAGATTAACGTTTTGCGGCTTCTCATGGGTTCCTAGGTTCACTGATTCATAGTTCAGAGTCGAACTGTAAAGTTTGGCATTAGCTGACCTTTTGAACCGACTTTTCAAGTCGTATAAGTCTTCTAGTTTGACCACTGATTTGGGTATGGCATTATCAGTGTTATTTTGTTGTATCTGGTGATCATGACAGTCTTCGTCGATTATCTGGTTTGAGTAGGATCCTTCGGAGGTGAGGAAACTTACGATGTCTGGGTCGTCGTTGAATACTCTCCAGTTAGTGATGTTGTCAGGGATAGACGGTTTAAAAATCAATTCTATCGAAAACCTATCTGGACTAAAGTCTTCGGAGGGAATGAGTCTGGAGGCTACATTAGCTAACAGGTCTGCACTTGCGTTGTGAAGTCTCGGGATTGACGAAATATTGAACGCTGTAAAATGTGCAGTGAGATCTTGTACTAAAGATTGATAGTGCTTTAAATGACTAGAGAGGTAGTGTATGGTGTTACGTACCTGTTTGACGACGATCTCGGAATCTCCAAAGACTTGAAGATATTTGACGTTGCAGCCGATTGCTTTGTATAGGCCTTGCACCAAGGCTTCGTATTCCGCTGTGTTGTTCGTGCAATCGAACTCCAGTCTGCATGTGAGCATGGTCTTATTTCCGTCAGGGCTAATCAAAATGCATCCTGCTCCCGCTCCCTCGTTGGATTTAGAGCCATCAAAATATAATTTCCAAAATAAAGAAGTATTTATAGGGTTATCTAAGAAACTAACACATTTTGAATCATCAGTCTGGGAAACGTTTTCTACTTGGGACAAAACTGAATTTTCTAAATATGGTGATATGTGAGCATTGAAATTTCCGAGGAAAGAGTCTACCGAGTAGTTGCCTATGATGTTGATGTTGTATGCTATGGCTTCATTCTCTCCTTCCAATTCCGTCACTATGTATTTTTGGTGCAATTCTCGTTCAACCTTTATTTGATTTGGTTTCCCGTTGAAGGGTAACCACATGTGCGACCAGTCGGTCGAAAAGTATCCGTGGAGTTTCTCGGACCAGTCCCTGCTCAGAATCAGGCCATAAAATTCAGGGATGTCAGCCACTAGGATGTCGATAACTTGGCATACCTTGGGGTTAGACGACAGTCTTATGGTCACTTGATTCAGTTCGCGTATCACTTCGACTTGTGATCGATCAAGTTGAACTATGCACACTGTGGATTTTTGCGGTTGAACGTTGAGTTTGGCACATATTGACTTGGGTAGAATATTGGTTGAAGCACCAGAATCAACCAAGTAGTTGTGCACGTTTCTGTTAAAGATTTCATAAGTGAGGAGGAAAGGAGGAGTATGAGATCTAGATCTCCCTCCAATCAAAGCGATGTCACTTGGATCGATTTTATTGATCGTGTTGATTGGAGGTCTTCCTATATTATGGGAAGCTACAGCTGTAGGTAAAGGCGTAGTGGGTATGGCGTGTAACTCTTTCATCATGATTTTCTGTTGGTGTTTCAATTTGCTCAACTCGTACAGGGTGATATTAGCCCTAGTCATTTTCATGTCATCGATGATGTTATACTCCATTTCATCCGACACTATTAGTGTCTTTGATGGAGGCGTTTGCTCTGATTGGACTGGGCTAAAAGAGGTCGCTTTAGCAGTTGTTTTCTTTGGTGCGACCCTTTATTTTGCTGCAGGGCTTGCGCCCTTCTGTTTTGGGATATTCTGGGGAGGATCAAGCTGATTTCTGCTTCGTGTGCTGACCGGAAGTGCTTCTTGATCTTCCTCTTGTGGGAGGATGAAATCCCACATTCCTTGCAGTTCCACCACTTCTTCATCGTCGGTCTGCGTTTCGATGGTGCTCTCTTCTTCTTCTTCGTCAGATTCCACATTTGAGACCACGTTGGGTGGCTTCGTCTCCATAGGAGGATTTCTCTTAAAACTCCTAAAAGGCTTTCTTGGGGACGATTCTGCTACTTGTTTCCTTATATCAATCATCTCATTGGACATGGCCTTTAATACCTTTTGTAATCCTTCCATGTCGAAAGGATCTTTCGTTTGCTTCTTCTTGGTGTCTTCTTTGAAAGAGATTTTCTTATATTTACGCTCTTCGATTGTAGATCTCTTTTCTAGGGCTACTACGCGTCTTTCAACTACCAACGCCTCAGCCAAATTTTCGACTAAGGTTGTCTTGCTCGCCCTATCTATGAAGATGGCCAAGTTTGAAGGTAAGGCCGTGATGTACCATTCGCATCTTACTTCCTCACTGGGTTGAGAAGCAGCGGGGATTTTGTTGAACCGTAAGTTAAAATCTTTAATGGGTTCTCTAGCCTTAGCTTTGAGATTGGATAAATCGTTGATTAGTGTCGCTGTCGATCTATCATCGCCGAATTTGGTGAGAAATTGATTTTGAAAAATGTCCCAGCTGGTGATAGATCCGGAGGGCAGCGAAAAGTACCATGACCCGGCTGTCCCTTGCATTGTATAGGGGAAAAGTCGGACCACGGCATCTTCGTTGGTAACTCCGTTGAGATTAACAGAAAGCATGAAATTATTGATATGTTCTTCAGCTAGCATTCCTGTTTCTGTATTGAATTTCAGCGGCCATTTCTCAGGATGGGCAGGTATTGGACTTAGGGGTGGAAGCATTAAAACCACCCCAGGATTGTTCCATGGAGATTGGGCCATCGCTGAGTGACTAGTTAACAAAAGTGCGGAAGATGGTCTTTGATGTTGAGAAGATGGAGATGTTACGATCTTCGATGATTGCGGAGGAAGGGTTGTGGGAGATGGATGAGTGTTTTGAGGTGACGACGTGGGTGGTAGACTTCGCGGAGAGGGAGTTGAAATGGACGAAGTTGATGAAAGAGTCTCTCTGTCAGACTCTGGAAGTGCTTTCCTTGCTCTTTTCCTAGTAGGGAGAGGGGTTTCAGTTGGCTGGATGCCAAACTTTTCACTCTTCAATCGGGTCAGGGGATGAGCAGGGTTGTACTGCGAAGTCAAGCTGCCTTTAGATTTATCAGACTTCTGGGTGAAAATAGAGAATCCCTGGAGTTTACGGATCAATGTTTGAACTTCAGGGGGATCAAAAATAGGACGGTCTGATGTATCGGGGTGCATAGCAGCGGTGGATGTCCGAGCGACTTCTAGTTCTGAGTTTAGTCGTACTGGAGAAGTCGGGGAAGTTGGTGAGGGTGATTTTCTCTCAGAATGGTATTTGGATTTTGAATTATGCGCCATTCATAGCTCGTGCCCTCCTTCTAGCGCCAGAAATTTTGAGGGCCCCGAAGTCGGGTCGACAACAAGGGGGATACCCACCCGGTCTGGAACCTGGTTGGCGGCTCCTTGCCCGTTTGGAGTAGCGGGTCCGACTGGGGGTAATGGGACCAGTTTCCCAATGTGAAGGGTGTGCGTGTGTGTGTAGAGTTTGATGATATTAATCTAACAGGTTTCTCTGAACTAGTCTTAATTCTAACAGCTAAACTACTTCTATACTAATGTGATCTAATGAAAAGAAACAATACATCTAATCTACGCTAACCCGGGGTGTTCTCTTTTGTTATGCGATCTAGAAAGATTTCTAACAACAGCTGGTAATAAAGATCATTCAACTGTTATCAGAATATAAATCGATAAAGATAAACCATTCTGCATAAGAAGTTAGGCAGAGTAGTTGTGAACAGCATATCGCATAATCAGTTTTCTATATGTCAAGCATAAATATAGGACTCCACCGTACAGAAGTGCCAAATGGTAATACAGACATTCATACAGTAACATATAAAGAACTTAGCTGTATATCACTTTAGGAATACTAGCAGAATTTAGTCAAGAGATAAAAGTACCATTTATGACTGATTTCACTAATAAACTTCAAGCAATAATGATTTACTTCTACTTGTTCTAATATCTGCTAAGAGTACAGAAGTGCAACATCAGTAACAGACATTAAAATGCAAACATAAATAAATCTCGATCCATCCATTCATCAAAAACCTCCTCTGAGGGTGCAGAAGTGCATGTTCTGAGGACAAGTTTTTTGACAGATTTCCGGACCCCTCTCCAAATGCCATGAGAAGGGTTAAATACTACTAGCTAATTGATCTTAATTACACAAATTTAGGGAATCGACTTCAAATGACCGCCCTTTACTAAAAGCAAATTTATTTCTAAAACTTTAAATCTAATTTCTGACCGTTTCTGTATATTCTCTTTAGTGCTGTCAACAGCGCAACGCTTTCCTGGGAAGAGTCGGCTGGCTGCCTTCTTCTTTTGCTCGGGAGATAAAAGTGGAAATAATAAGATCTGGCACCTCCTTCTAACAGACCAGAAGATATTTTCGAAAACCTTTCTCTAGCTGGGTGTATTTGCCACGTGTATACTTAGCACAACCCAGGTTCTTCTCGAATTGATTTTGCTGTTGCTATTCCAGTTTCCGGTCGTGCGAATGACTGAGTGGGTTAGGAGTCACGCTGTATGGACAATCCCCTGTTTCGAGAATTGTTTCCGCTCTTTGTTCCAGGCTTTTCTGGAGCGTCCTCCTTCTTTTGCGTTCCTCTTTTTGCTTTACCCAGTCTGAGTTTCAAGATCTTTTGTGAACACGCTGCTTTTGTGCGCCTTTGACTCTGAGTCCTGGATAGTCTAATTTCATCAGTGCCGGTTATCTGATAGTCTGGAATCCGCGGTCCTGCTACATGCGGCATTCGTCTGCAGAGGCATCTTCTCTCTGCTATTTGATTGGTGCTTTCCCCTTTCTCTCAGATGTTTCCTGCATATAGATTTATATCAGTTGCGTGTCTTGCAGTCTACGCAAAGAAGAAGGGAAATGAAAAGATTTGACATAAAACCATTAAACTCTAATGAATGCATAATCCTGACATGCATCATGACTTGACTCTTCGATAAATGCGATGCAATCATTCCTTGATACTTAAGCATGCGGTCATTAATTTCCTTTAAGGCGCGCGCTTGGTCTTTGGGTTTATCGTGTGATGAGTCTTTTCAGATCGCAGATCGCAGATCGCAGTTTACTGATATCGCAGATTGCAGATATCGCAGATCGCAGTCATCGCAGATCGCAGATCTTATTCAATGGTTCATGGTGCCATAGCGTGACGTTTGCGATGTGCGATGTTGCATATCGGCGATCGGCGCTTCTTGGAGGTCTTCCTTTTAGAGCGCGTGTGAGATGCATGCGACGCGATGAACTTTGCGTCGCTCTTTCGCAGTTTTACTTTTCGCGCTTTAAGTAATGCTTCGACCTTTCTTTGCGATGCAATTTAAGCCTTAGGGAGAAAAACACAAAAATTTAACAAAATATTTTTTGGGATTTTTTGTTCAGGGTCCCCCCATTGCTCGACGTTATTGCTAATATTAAGCAAAGAGGGGGGGTTGTTGGTGACCACAACAGGTCCTTACACCATTACCAAGGCTGTGGGATACAATGCATTTGAGCTCAACATTCCCCCATTCCTTGGCCTTTACCCAGTGATCAATGTGGACCGCCTTCGACCATACTTTCCACCATTACTAAACACATCTGACATTGCAGAAGAGTTCACACCCACAAAGTTAAATCCAAATTGCATGGAACAAGCTACAACTGATTGGATCATGGACACACAGATCAAGCACACTCACCAACAGAATATTCAACTATATCGAGTTGTCAAAGCAGGCCAACTCCTTCACCAGGGCAACTGGCTCACCAGAGATCAAGTTCAGCAGAAGTTTCCTCATCTCATGGAGGAACTCAACGCAATGGGGACCATTGCTTCCTAATGGGGGAGGAATGATCCAGGTGGATTTTGGTGGCCACATGCCAAGTCTTCTTGGACCCCACCATTGTTCTCTCAACTTTTCAGTTTCCTTAATTGTAGCACAGTTTACTATTTTTAGGATTTTTTCAGGTCCTGAACTTCTGAAGCCGTTTTGAGGCCCTAAACGACGTTTTTTGGGAAACCTGGGAGCAATATGGGTCCATGGATCGGTGTTGCTCTTCCTAAAGTTGTATTTCTTGGATATATCTTTCTAACGGGATATTGTGCGCATCAAACGGAGATCGTATGCCAAAGTTATGACCCCCAGAAGTTGATGTACCAATTTACCCAAACGGGGCCCACATTTTGGCGTTTCATCTTCTAGGGTTAGGTTTTTGGATGTTTAGGGTTTTTCATTGTTTCTCAACAATAAATAGTCCTTCGAGCCTCATTGTAACACAGTTCAGAGGAATGTAGCCGCCACATCTCTTCTCAGAGATAAGCTACCATCGCCCTAGCCAGTTTATTTCCATTTCTATTTGTAAGCATATTTCAGTATTTTACAGTAACGAAATGAAGTATTATTTCTGCTAAATCTCAATATGTATGGTTATATATGTCATTTTTTGCATTCCTGTTTAAATCTGGATCAAGCCTACATGAAATGGACATTAAGATTTATTTCTTTCATGGATCGCTTAAGGAGGAAGTCTACTTGGAACAACCTTAGGGGTTTGAAGTAAAATATCAAAGGACACATGTATGCAGGTTGAAGAAAACCTTCTATGGGTTGAAGCAAGCCACTAGGGCTTGGTATGAGAGGATTTATAACTATCTTCTGAAGCTGGGATTTACTAGGAGAGATGTTGATCCTAACCTATAATTGAAGGTTGATAAGGACACGCCTCTCATTTTGGTCCTTTATGTAGATGATCTCTTTCTCACAGGTGCAAATCCTCTTATTTATCAATGAAATATGGAGTTGGCTTCCAAGTTCGAGATGAAGGACCTAAGACTAATGCATTACTTCCTAGGCTTGGAGGTTTGGAAAAATCTAGGTGAGATTTTCCTTTCTCAAGGAAAATACATTGTGAAGTTTCTCGAGAGGTGTAGGATGTTGGATTGCAAGTGTGTGTCTACTCCGATGGAACTCAACTTCAAGAAGCTACACGGTAGCATTGTTGGGCCCGCATTGGCAAACCATTTTTAATATAGAAAACTTGTAGAGGCTTTGATATTCTTGGTAAACTATCATCAGAAATATGCTTTGTTGTGAATACATTGATTCAATTTATGGTCAAACCTCATCACATACATTGGATTTCTACTAAGAATCTCTTGAGATACCTTTGTGGCGCAATCAACTATGGAATGAGATACACTGCTAGGAATTTGAGGCTACATGGATGTTGCTGATGTTGACAGGGCTATAAGTGTGGTGGATCGCAAAAGAACGTCTAGATGTTGCTTTTCATTAGGGTCTGCTTCAATTTTGTGGATGAGAAGGAAGCAAAAATTGGTTTCTTTAAGCAACGTTGAGGTCAAATACATCGCAACAAGTATGGCATGTTGTGAAGATGTGTGGTTGAGGAAGCTCTTTAGTGAGATATTTGAGCATGTGATGGATACCACCATGATCTTCTACAACAACCAGAGTGGGATTCGCCTTCTAGATAATCTCATGTTCCACGACCGCTCCAAGCACATTGATATCAGGTACCACTTTATTTGGGATATGGTACAATGGGGAGAAATAAGGCTCCAACAAATCAAGGCTAATGAGCAGGTCATATAAATCCTCACGAAGCTCTTAGGGAAGGTCAAATTCTTGAATCTTATCCTTTCGAGAGAGACTTGGAGTCATGGAAATACCCTCCCATGAGGGTCCCTCTTGAGTTGGACATTGAGCTCTAAGAGATCCTGGGGGCTTTGGGTACTTCTTGGAGCTATGAGTAACCATAGAGTGAGTGGTTCACCTTCCCCAGTGATACCCCATGATGGTTGATATGTGTGTAGGGTGAGTGGTTCACCTTGCCCTATGATTGGTGACACATGTGTGTAGGGTGAGTGGTTTACCTTCCCTTATGATTGACATGTGCATAGGATGTATGGTTCACCTTATCCTATGGCATATGAGTAGGATAAGTGGTTCACCTTCTCCTACTGATGTCCCAACACACATCCTACCATGTAGTCTGAGACTCAACGGAAGTACCTCTCATATGGCCAATGAGTTGGGAAAAGTGAATAGGGACTATAACACTACCAATGGACACATTTTGTACTACTATACTCCCTATGTCTAGGATGCATGGTTTTCAACAACTTGGTCTGGGATCAATTCTAATTAAGGTTCTACCTCTGAACTGATTTTTGTAGGTAGAGAGTGGTAAGGTCTTGTGACTAACTCTCGATTGATTCTTCTTCATTATTCATATCAATGTTCAGCAAAGCAGAGATGATATGACATACATATATGGTTCATGATGACAGGATGGCATGATGATCGATGATGATGGATGGATTGGCAGGTGGAATTCTCCCTAGTTGAGAGGGAGTGTTAAAATTGGAAACTAGGGCCAAATTCCATCTTGGGATAACTTATTTAATGGAGATGATGATTGCATTGAATTCATCTTTTCGAGAGGACCAAAATTGATATAAATATCATCTAATTTGGATGAGCATAAGTGTGTTTTTGAATCTATGCCCACACATATGCAGATTGTACAGGTTGACCACATCATCATGTAGGCTCATGAAGCCCAATGGACGTGTCTCTTCACCCTCAATGACTTGTATAAATAAAAGTGACCTCTCACCTCATTTGGCATCATCACAACTCATTATTTTCTCTCTCCTCATCTGATTGGGTCGTACAAATTTGTAGGCAACTCACATTCTCTCACACTTGCAGATTTTAGGAGGCTCTTTTGAAAGCGTTGACTTTTCTATTTTCAACTGAAGTTTAACCAATGTTGCCCGAGGTGTATTTGACTATTTTTTACTATGTTTTTTGGAGGATTATTTCTAGTTCTCTAGGCCACATTAGGGGGCATATAAATTGAGAAAATCTAGGAACTTTGACTAGCATTGACTTTAGGGTTGACTGCAACTTTGACAAGAGAAAATTACAAAAAAATTTCTCTCTCCTTTGACCAAATTTGACTGGACTTTAAATGATGGTTTTGGGATGAATTTTACCATCAAGGAAGGTCAATTTTGACTAAGTTTGAGCTCACAGAGGCAAGTTTGAAAACTATGTTGGCCATCTTTGACTTTCTGGTTAGGGCCGAGTTTTACTACATTTCACTGCAAATTTGATAGGGTTGTTTTGACTTTGATTTGGCAAGTCGATTTTGAATTTTGTGCTCTCTCTTTGTTGAACATGTAATACAATAATAAGAATAATTGATCAAATGGTTTTCCCCACATTGGGGTTTTTCCCTGGCATCCACCAAATCTGGTGTCCTCTTGTCTTTGTCTTCTACATTTTATTTTATGTTCTATCTATAATTACTATCAATGTGGTTTATGGTTAATGTGATTGTTATTGGAAACTAATTTGGAAATTGTCATCTGCCTGCTTAAAAGTACATTGAAGTAAATATGTTAAGCATAAAACATACCATTGTTAACCAAATTTAACATATCTTCTTTGTTGCTGTCATCATTTCTTCTGGTTCAGGCCTGTTGCTGTGGATCTGCTCAGGGCTTCATTTGGTCATGTCACTGCCTCATCGCCTTGCTTTTCCACCACCTATGCTCCATTGTCTTCGTTGTTCCTCGCCATAGTTTCCAATGGTCATGGTGGGATTTGTTGTCATTCCTATCGTTTTTATGGACTTTCAAGGCATTCTGTTGCCTATTGGTATTTCTTTGTGGACTACTCACTGTCTGTTTTCGTCCTGTTAATGTATGTCATTCCAAAGTTTCTTTATGGTTTTTGGGTTTGTTTTGAGGTTTTATTTTTTTATTTATGGGGTCTTGTTGTAATCTCTGTTTGGTTCTCTTATGAGGGAATTAGTTTTTATGATCTCTATGCTCGATTTTTCTCTCTTCCTTGTGAATTTTTTCATTGTATACATTCAACATATATAGAATGTAATTTTTCCTTCTATTTTGGATGATAAAATTACAATTTTTTTTCTCTATAAAAAATGTGTTGAAGTGGGATCTTAGTAAAGGGATACTAGAAAAATCCTAATCAAGTGGTTAGGTAAGGTGTTTTCACAGTCTTTGGACTATGAAAGTACTGCCTTCTAATGCAGAAAGTGTCAACAAGTCAACCATGTTCATAATACATGTCCCTTTTCGAAAGGGGCTTATCCCCCCCATGAGTCTAAGAAATCCAATCATGGATGGTGGGATACAAGGGAAGTAAATGGACCCAAGAATCCTATAAGTTAGAAGAAGAAAAATCCTCAACAATAGAAGACATCTACAAAAAAATCAACTCCTATAGATTCTGCTCAACTTTCAATGACACCATCTCATCCCCTAGTAGGGGAGAACCATCTTGTTAATTAAAATTAAATAAACTCAGCTATGATTGTGTTTGCAACAAGTGGGAAAAAACGAACCAACAAATTAGATCATTAGATAGTGACAGGGAAATGACAAATAGGGGTGAACTCCTGGTGATGGATCTATCTAATAAAAATGATGACATTGTTTCATATTTAGTTGTTGTTCTTGATAACTCTGTGGGATGGATTGATGTACGTAAGAGAAAAGGAAAAAAATAAAAATTCATGAACTATCCTGAGATTTGATACTAAAAATGTTATGAAACCAACTCACAAAAGATAGAAAAGATAGATCAACACCTTAGAATTCAGCCTCTTTGAGGGGGAAACCTCCTTTACATTACACAAATGAACAATCCTTGGATGATACAAATGAAAATACCTTCTTTCTATATATAGGAGTCTAAGGGGTCATAATATAATCAGAGTCGACATAACAATAATAAGGTAAGGGCACAATAATAACAATAGTGGGCTTCTATGGTGCACAATAATAACAGTATGGGGACTACATGGGTACAACAATATAATAAGGGGGTTGTACTAATAACAACAAGGTGTTACACTAGTAGTATAGGGGCCTAACATGCCCCTCTCCTTCAAAAAGTGTTGTCCTCAATGCTTGAGTAGTTCTTGATGCTTCTGTATAAAATTCTTGTCCTTCCATGTGAAATCTTCAACAGGTAAGTTCTTCCACTTGATGAGATGCTTTGAAATTGATTGATTTCGTAGTTGTCGACTTCTCGATTCTATAAATGCTTCAGGTTCCAATATGCTTTTTCTTTCCTTGTCAAGTTCTGGTAATATTTTTGGAACTGAGATATTCAGAAACTTTTGAATGAGTTCCCACCCTGCTTCACCATTCTTCCATTCATACCTTCCTTTGTTTATCAAATTTGGTTGGATAATTGTACCAACCTCTACCATTTCTGCAACCATATGTTCAATTTCACTCCTTTGGGTATATGGATATCTATAAGCCTTGATGTTTGGAGGAACACATCCTGGAATAAAATGAATAGCATGATCATGATCACGAATAAGTGGGAGACCTTTGGGAGTCTCAAATACATTGGAATGATTGTCCAAGACTTTTTGGAGATATGGAGAAATACATGATTTCAATGTGCGAACAGTTAGCGAACATAATTGTGCAATTACGCCTCATTGTTCTTTCTTTAGAAGCTTTGTCATTCCGTCACAGTTGATTATCTTTCCTGGTTTCCTTGTGATACCCCTTAATTCAACTTGCTTTCCTTCCGAGGAAAATTTCATAAAAGGTTCTTGAAAATTAAAAGCTATTGTACCCAAGGATTGTAGCCATTGGACTCCTAGTACAACATAAACACCACCCATTGGAACGGAAAACATTGGGCTATTCAATACATATTCTCCCATGGATAGCTTGATATTATGACACTTTCCAGAGCAATTTATGGTTCCTCCACTTACAATCGTCACTTAACACTTTGGTGATGGATCTAGGAAGCAATTCAAGTCCTTGGCTATATTACAATTAATAAAATTATGGGTACTACCCGAATCAATCAACACTATTACCTTTTTCTTCTTGATATGTCCTTCTATATTTACAGTTTGAGGAGTGGTAATTTCGACAACTGCATTACAAGAAATGGTCGGATTCATTTCTTCTTTCTCCGGGGTTGGTTCCAGATGAGTATCCTTTTCTTTTGATGTTTCTTGATACTTTTCTTCCTGATATTTCACTGTTTGAATGTTCTTCTTCTTGATATGTCCTTCTATCTTGAGAGTTTGGGGAGTGGTAATTTCTTCCAATGCTTTACAAGATATAGTCGGATTCATTTCTTGATGCTCGATGTGATATTTCACTTCTTGATCATTTTTCTTCTTGATATGTCCTTCTATCTTGATAGTTTGAGGAGTGGTAATTCTGGCCAATGTATTACAAGATATGGTTGGATCCATTTCTTCTTTTTCGATGTGATCTTTCACTTCTTGAACATTTTTCTTCTTGATATGTCCTTCTATCTTGGTAGTTTGAGCAGTGGTAATTCTTGCCAATGCTTTACAAGATATGGTCGGATTCATTTCTTCTTTCTCTGGGGTTAGATCCTGGAGTATATCCTCTTCTTTTGATGTTTCTTGATCCTTTTCTTCCTCCTCCTCATACTCTATGTAAAATAATTTCTTCCTAGCACACTTATGACCTTTAGTGCATTTTCTATCACAATTGTAACAAAGCCCTTTTTCTCTTTTTTCTTCCTATTGTTGTGGTGTAACCCTTGTAGGTTGTGGAAGGCTAGGAGAAACAACACTTCCATCTTTATAGTTGTGAGGGGTAGAATTCCTTGTTGCCATAATTTTGCTTTCCACTTTGTAACAAAGCCCTTTTTCTCTTTTTTCTTCCAATTGTTGTGGCATTGCTCTAAAGAAGGTGTTGTGCTTTGTATTCTCATAATGTGCTATAATTTCCTTCGTGAAAATTGACCACGTAACAAGTTGTTTACGACAAAAAAGCCCTTTATACCATAAAAATTGATCTTTTTCTAAATATGAAGATGCAATACATACCTTTTTTAATAGTGGTACACCATGTAGATCAAAATATTTCTCCATCTGTACTATCCAATTTACTAGATCCTTGCCATCAAACTTCCTAATCTCGCTTTTTCTTGATTTTAGGAACTCGATCTTGAAACGACTGTAACTCTATACTTTCGAATCTTTAAGTTTTGAAATTGTGACCTATAGTAGCCCTCTGCTTCCTCTTTCCAATGCCACTAGTTTGATCGAATTTAGATTCTCCAAGAAATAGTTATGCACAATCTCCCAAGATGACCTGATTATATATCTTTTAAAAGAGCGAACTTGTATGAAGTGCCACATGTCACTGTTTTGACCTTAGGATCTGAAAAATATACACAGGAAACTACAGTCCATCCTCTTTCTGTAAATTCTTGTGAAATTTTAATCTGATGCTCAAAAAAGAAGTTATGACTATTTTCCCCAGGTCACCTGTTTGGAATGTAATTCAGGAGTCTACAACAAGGCCAACTTCCTCAGATCATATCTCCGCAAATATAGCACAAAAAGCTCTGAAATTCGGACCCGAGGTTCAAAACGATTTCAACCCAAAGGGGTTTTTTTTTTAGCATATGAAATGGCGCAAAAAAATAGTTATAGCGAAAATGCCACGCTGACCTATTTGGAGCAGCGAAACCCTAGAATCGAAAGCTTTGATACCAAATGTTATGAAACCAACTCACAAAAAGATAGAAAAGATAGATCAACACCTTAGAATTCAGCCTCTTAGAGGGGGCAACCTCCTTTACATTACACAAATGAACAATGCTTGTATGATACAAATGACAAGACCTCCTTTCTATATATAGGAGTCTAAGGGGTCATAATATAATCAGAACCGACATAACAATAATAATGTAAGGGCACAATAATAACAATAGTGGGCTTCTATGGGGCACAATAATAACAATATGGGAACTATATGGGTACAACAATATAATAAGGGGGTTGTACTAATAACAATAAGGGGTTACACTAGTAGTATAGGGGCCTAACAAAAAATGTAGGGAATGTAGTTGGGTAGACAAGGATTATCGATGATGATAAATGTTGTAATCTATTTTTTTTTTTTAAGTAATAGAATTTAATTTAAAAAAAGATGTGTAGATCTTTTCTTATTTTAGAGGAATGAGAAATGTTCAATTTTGTTACAAATCATCCCAAAACCCATCATAAAATAAATTGTAAAATATATCTTTGATTTGAAGTGGGAGACATCATTTATATTTTTCATATAATTTACAAATCTTATGTAGACACTATTTTTAAATCCATCAAGCAAGAGATACATATAACCATACTTTGTTCAATTTGTTTCAAAAGGTAATTATAGGTTCATTCTTAAGATGTCAGTCACTCTTCTTCGATATTTCTAAAGTCTAATAAGATGCAATTTTGAATATTTTTGGCCTTCACAATATTTAAAATAGAAATTGAATTATGATATTCATAATTGATTTAGCTCTAGGAAAAAGAATATTATGATGTTATTTTTAAATCATAGCCAAAGGAATTTAATAAGATGCATTTCTCAATTTTACCACTTCTTCACATAATATTGATTGAAATAATATATTGCTTAACGATTTCATTTCATTTCAAAAAATATTTCATTCTATTTCAAAAAACATTGATCTCATTTCATTTCAACTACGTATTGATTGTAACTACATTTTTTTTTTTTTTTATTTCAATAAATAATCCATTTTATTCAACAAAAAATATATAATATTGACATTTTAACTACATAAAATCTAGTTTCTAAAAAAATAATTGTGATAATCCCTTATATGGAAAACATAATATAACTTACTAAATTGCAACCAAATTGATGATACACACAACACTATTTAATATCAGGTTTAAATACATTTCCTTTTTGCCTCTGAAGCCACTCTCTTCTAAGTTTTGTACTTGCCTCCATATCACAAAACATGTCTATATTGTTGGATGATTTACTTCATCATAGATAAACCCTAAAAGGTCTCTTTTAACACTTAGAAATTTTCTCTTGGCTATAGGAGAGAAGTTTCCAAGGTAACCTTTTCAATCCAACTTATGGATTGAAGGCTAGCCCCTTCAATCCAAAGAGGGCTCTCTTTGACCTTTACACTGCGACTAGATCTTTAGATAGGTTATGTTGATGTAGGTTTTGGTTGGGCCTGAAATCAATATCTCATTGGGTGATGGAGTCAAATAAATAAGTTTAGATAGGTTTACCAAGATAACTAGTTGTCTAATCAGGATTGATAAAGGAAAGGTGGATAGAAGATCCTAGATCTTTGTCATTTGTTGTAGATGGATGAAGAAAAATAAGAACAATCCACCACTATAGGGAATGCACAATGAATCCTAAGGTGGATTTAGAAGATCAAAATGGGAACCTTTGAAAATCTTAACTCAGAGCATCAAAAACAAAGATGAATTCTGAACTAATTTATCTTTTCCAAACATTCAAAAGGAATGCATTCATGAGATTATTAAAGGAGAAATTGAAAAACACAGAGATACATACTAAAACCAACTATCTCATGGATCTTTATATCACTGGTTAGAATCTACTGATCTTGGAAAATGAAATAATTAAAGCATTCAAACACACGTAGACAGTGACTGTGTTTTTCAGAAAACCAACCCTTTCTTCATATTCTTGATGAAATATATGGAAAATACAATAGAGTTTAGCTCGAAATATGGTAGCAATACTTACAAATATTTACATAATCTTTGAAATTTTAATTGAAAAAGAACACAGAAACCATATCCTCTGAGCTATTCAAATCACTAATATGCTACATAATCCCTAGTCAAAATAGAGTACAAGGTTGTTATACACTCCTACTGCTAGTATTCTAGAAGAATAACGAGCTATCTGCTGCAATATAGTATATGGAACAATCTGTTGCTTTACCAACTTGATCTAAATCTAAACTCGTATTCCCTCCTTGTAGCCAATTGATGCATAAACCTGGAAATGACACCAAAACTGTGTAATTGTCTGCCTTCTTTGCTATTTTCTTTCCTCATGTTGACTTGTACTCCTTAGGCCACAAAAATATATGATATCTTACCACAATATAATCAAAATAATTACTGCTTGATGGTTAACCATGGTAAACCAAAATGTTAAATATCTATTAGGGTTTGGTGCAACAAAATTAGGGTTTACTATAACAAAAAATAGGGTTTATACTATACTCTTCCCTTGGAGTAAATTGATCACTTCCTTATGTCCTCTGCAAGTTAATCAAGGATGCCCTATTTATCTTGACTTATTTTTACCCTCCTGGTTATATTTTGTGCATTTTTATCAGTTTTTAGGGTTTATCCTTTTTTCTTCTCAACATACTCTGTCTTTTCTTACTTTTTGAACCTTGCTCTATTTTTTCTTCTTCATCAAGGATGATGACTTCTTTTTTGTACTTAGGATTCATTATGGATTTGCAGTTTAACTTCAGCTTCTTAGTAGGCCAAGTTTGAGGCCTTTCTCCCAGAACCCTAACTATCTCATCTTCCTCATCTTCTGTTTTGATTTTCTGTTTACCCTTTTTTCTCTTTAAGATTTCCTATTTTATTTCCTCCTACTCTACTAAATTTGTTTGTTGGATTCTTTGGCTTCTAGTCCTTCTTTCATAAACCTCAACCTTAACTTCTGGAATTTTCATAGGACCTCCTTATGTATTTCAATCCGGGGTTGGCTAGATTCTCCTTTGGTCTCATGAGCTACAACTTGAGGAGAAACTTTGTTTTGGCCTCTTTTTTATCTTCTAGGTATAGTTGGGTTTGGGTTCCTTTGTCTCATTTTCCTTAATTGTTCCACTTGCTTATTCAACTCATGGGTATATAAAATCTTAATGATACTTTGATGACAAATATAATGAGATCTTAATTTAGTTCTCTTACTTGCCTTAGTGCACATTTTCAAAAAAGTTTGATGTAGGAAATATGTAAAATTCATTTTCCTAAAACCGCTAAGTGACAAAGAAACCTCATGTGATATAGGTAAGCTTTATAATACCTACCTTCACAAGTGAAGAAAATATGGACATTTCTATGTGAAGTAACCCATTGGGGTTTCAGTTTTCTTTGAAGGACCCCTACATCCCAATCTTGATTTTGGAAATCTTCTTTCATGAAGAAATTCAAATCCACATTCAACAATCTCTGCTTCTTGAACCACCTTTCATCTTCTGTTGGAAAAATCGTTGCCTCAACAATCGAATCTTCTGTGACATGGAACTGTATGTCCTTGTTCTAGCTGTATTACCATCGAAATAGAAGACAAGATCATGGCACTAGTTGAGGTTGCACCCATTAAAACATTGAAAGGTCGTTTCCCAACCTACACTTTTGAAGAGATCAAACATTTCAGGGTACACTTTGAAGTACATGCCATGACGTTCAAACCTCTTCACATGGCCATACCAACCCATTTTTCCAAGCTCCAAGACATGCAACACCTTCACTGACCTTGCAATAACTTAACAAGGAACTATAAAATAAATAGCCCTCTTTCCGCACACGAAAACAACAAATCTAGGTTTGCTAGAAAAACTGTTTTCAGACAAACCAAAGTAAACTAGGGTTTAGTTTAAAATGGCTCAAATGGGATCAAAAATGGTGGTGAATGTCACATCATGTGGGGGTGGATTTATTTTATAAACCACCACTTAGGCACTCAGAAAATATGACTTAATGGGTCATAAGTCGAGTTCATTCAGGCTGAGCAAGTGCGCCCTACTTGGGTGCACTCCTTCGGATCGAAGACATGCATCATGTCTAGTTGCATTGATCCAAATCTTGGGGGGATGCCCCCAAGATCTAAAAGATTGAAATGGATTTTGGGGGAGAGCCCCAAGATATGAAAAATTGAAATGCCAGAAGAAAAAGAGGAGAATTCCCAATAAACAAAACCACAAAGAATTTTTTTATTAAAATGGAGAATAACTGTAAAAGCTACATTGTGGCGGACAAACTATCCTTTTACAAAATGTGACTTGTTACTTATAGTGTTTTTCGGTTACAATACCATGGGTAAATTCCATGGGTGGATGTCAAAAAACCATGGGAAAATACCATGGGTGGATGTCACTTACAATACCATGGGTGGATGCCACTTACAATACCATGGGTAAATTCCATGGGTGGATGAATAACGTGGGTGGATGAATACCATGGGTTGATGCCATTTTCCATTATGATATTTCTCCCTCCTTAAGAAGCAATGGTACCCATTGTGTGAAGTTCCCTCCTGCGAAGCCTTTGTTGAATATGAAGAGCCACTAAAGAGAAGGATTTTATGTGGTTAACCCATAACCATGATGAACAAAGATCCGAGGATAGAGATACCCTGTAATGCTTGTGACCAACTATGATACTGATAGTGTGTGGCATAGCAAATGGACTTTGATGAAGTGTGGGTTTTGTGGATGACCCATAACCATGATGAATCAAGATCCGAGGATAGAGATACCCTGTAATGCTTGTGACCAACTGTGGCACTCACAGTGTGCAGCCTAGCAAATGGACTTCGATGAAGCGTGGGTTTGTAGATGACCCATAACCATGAAAAATGAAGTTCTGATGATAGAGATACCCTGTAATGCTTGTGACCAACTGTGATACTAACAGTGTGCGGCCTGGGTAGACTTTGATGACAAGGATTTTGTGCCGTTGACCCATAACCGTGATGTTGATTGTTGATGAAGTAGCAAGTGCCTACATAGCTTGGGGTGGGAGGGCATGTATCCAAAGAACCCAAGCCGGATGTTGCTATGCTGAAACTGATGAAGGTGAAGAAAGTGTTTACTAAAGCGGGGTGGGAGGGCACGTCTCCAAAGGGAACCCACTCCAAATGCTACTCTAGATTTAAAATGGACATAACTCGGTCAATATAACTCAGAATATTTATCATAACATGTTTTTGGAAACATAATGACCATTTTTCAACTTCCCATTTGTTGGAAATCCTTATCTGTACACTCTAGAATCTCAGATTCACGCTGCAACTTTTTCGTCATCACAAAAGTTCTGAAAAAAATAGTTGATTTTAAATCAGCGATATCTCCCACAGCCAAACTCCGATTCGACCCATTTTTTTTGGGAATTGAGAGAGTTTTTGAGAGAAGCTCAGATATACAATTACTTTTCTGAAATTATACACCAAAATTGCAAAAAAAAATATAGGAGAGCTGTCATCCATGAATTATCGTCAGAAACATTTCTGCAACATAACTGATTTTAAATCAATGATATCTCCCTCATTCGGACTCCAATTTGGCCGATGTTTTTTTGCATTTGGCTAATTTTTCGCAAGAAATCCAGATCTATTATTTATTTTTTGTAAATTTTGCACCAAAAATTTCAGATTTGATATGCAAATTCGCCACCAAAAAACATTCCTTGAAAAAAATGAAAAAAATAAAAATTCTTCCTGCTTGGCCCAAGAAAATGCTCTATGGAGGACGTAGCACATGCCTAAATTTTGTTGAATATTGTTGCAAAATTTGAAATTGAATATGCATCAAACTCTCATTCCCATGGAATCATAACCTGCTCTCATACCACTTATCCAAATCTTGGGGGGATGCCCCCGAGATCTAAAAGATTGAAATGGATTTTGGGGTAGAGCCCCCAAGATATGAAAAATTGAAATGCCAGAAGAAAAAGAGGAGAATGCCCAATAAACAAATCCACAAATAATTTCTTTATTAAAATGGAGAATAACTATAAAAGCTACATTGTGGCGGACAAACTATCCTTTTACAAAATGCGACTTGTTACTTATAGTATTTTTCGGTTACAATACCATGGGTAAATTCCATGGGTGGATGTCACTTACAATACCATGGGTGGATGCCACTTACAATACCATGGGTAAATTCCAAGGGTGGATGAATACCATGGGTTGATGCCATTTTCCATTCCGATATTCCTCCCTCCTTAAGAAGCAATGGTCCCCATTGTGTGAAGTTCCCTCCTGCGAAGCCTTTTTTGAATATGAAGAGCCACTAAAGAGAAGGATTTTATGTGGTTAACCCATAACCATGATGAACGAAGATCCGAGGATAGAGATACCCTGTAATGCTTGTGACCAACTGTGATACTGATAGTGTGTGGCCTAGCAAATGGAATTCGATGAAGTGTGGGTTTTGTGGATGGCCCATAACCATGATGAATCAAGATCCAAGGATAGAGATACCTTGTAATGCTTGTGACCAACTGTGACACTCACGGTGTGCAGCCTAGCAAATGGACTTCGATGAAGTGTGGGTTTGTAGATGACCCATAACCATGAAAAACGAAGGTCCGATGATAGAGATACCCTGTAATTCTTGTGACCAACTGTGATACTAACAATGTGCGGCCTAGCTGGATATGGAAACGCGCGCGTAGGGAATGTGTTCTGCTAGGTTTGCGACTAGCTGCCGCCGCCATGGCTGCTCCAGGGGGTGCGGAGCCCTCTCCCACCCCTCCAATTTCGCCTGCAGAAGCCTTCAAGAAGATCCTTACGTAGAGAGGGAAAAAACGAATGCAGCCTGAAGCTCCGAAGTTTATCAAAAAATTAGAAGAAATTCCAAAAATTGCTCTGCCAGAAGACCAGACAATCAAAATCGCCCTTGCCCTGGCTGACAGAGGTTTAGTAGGGCAGTTTATGGGATGATGGCCAACAACCAAATCGACTGATGAATGGGTGCAAAGAAACTGGAGACCCCTGCTCCCAAACAATGTGATCAGCTACCCGATTGGAAGGGGCTACTTCATCTTTGAATTCACTACCAAGGAAGACCGAGATTTGGTGTTCAGAAATGGCCCATATTTCATGGGAAACCAAGGTCTCTTTCTGAATAAATGGACACCCGACTTTGACCCCTCAGTCGATGTCCCAAAGGAGGTCCCTGTTTGGGTTCGGCTCCCCAATCTTCCAATACACTGTTGGAGCTATCAAGCACTGCAAAAGATAGGAAATGGACTGGGAAGATTCATCGACAAAGCTGATAACAAGGGCCAATACACCTGCGCCAGAATATGCGTGGAAGTGGATCTCGAAGCTGGGCTACCGGAAGCTATCAAGCTGACAGTGGGAGATTGGCATCACTACCAGAAGCTGGACTACGAGCAACTCCCGTTTAAATGCAGGATCTGCCATGAACATGGCCATTTTCAACGAAACTGCCCTAAAGCACCATCAGGGGACAAAGAGGAAGAAGAAGGATGGAAGGAAATAAAAAAAGGAAAGGTAGTCTCAAAGCCAAACGAGAAGAAGCAGACAGAATCAAAGGGAAATCCCCAGCCCAACGACAAAACCAAACCAGTCTCAAATGAAGGCCCATCCACAGCTGAGAAGGGGGAGGCCTCAGAGAAACATGAAGAAACTGAAGGTCAGCCGAAGGAAAGGAAAGAATCCGAAGAAGAATCAAATCCCCAATTAACCAAGGCAGATCAAGGGGGAAAAGCAGGCGATGACGAGCACATTAGTCTTGCCTCTGAATCAGGAGAAGAATCAAAAGAAAGAGAATCTGAATCAGACAGTTCTCAAATCTCTCCTATCAAAACATCCAGGGGCCGAAAATCCAAGAAGAAACAAAGAGAGGAGAAAACCTACATGGATGTTCTCCAAGGTTCCCAGAAAACCCTCAAGGGAATGATGAATACCAGATCCGGGCGCAAGAATAACAAGGCTCCAAAAGGAGCCACTCCCCCCCTCTCCAGTAAATAATGAAATACGTCTCCTGGAATTGCAGAGGATTAGGTAGCAGCCTGAAAGAAGAGGCCCTGAAAGACATTGTAAGGTTGCATATGCCTGAAATCCTTCTCATCCAGGAGACAAAGATGGAGGACTCTCTTCTCCTCCATTCCAGCAAAACATTCTGGAGCAAAGGCCCTGGAAGAGCTGTCAGTGCTAGAGGTGCCTCTGGTGGGATCGCCTCCTTCTGGGACAGCTCCAAATACGACTTGATTCAAGAAGAAAGTGGCCAGCACTGGATTTTCACTCAACTCCTTCACAAAGATTCTGGTCAACAAGTAATTTTATTTAACCTTTATGCTCCAGTCTTGCCATCGGAGAAAAAAATTTGCTGGGACTCACTCCAGTCCTTTCTTGTTTTGCACAATCCAGGAAATATCATTATTGCAGGGGATCTGAACGTTACTCTAGCTGCTGAAGAGAAAAAAGGTGGTTCACCTGTAAGGGACCCTGCCAGAGAATGGGTAGAAGACATCATGAACGATTGGGATTTGGAGGACATCAAACCTTCAGTTGGGAAATATACTTGGTCTAATAAAAGACTAGGTCCCAGCCATATAGCAGCTCGCTTGGACAGATTCCTTGTCCAAACCTCCTTCCTCACTAGTGGTCTAATGACCTCATCCAAAATTCTGCCCAACTGCACCTCTGACCACAAACCCATAAGTCTAGAGCTTTCCGTGGATAGATTTCTCGGACCCATTCCATTTAGATTTAGCCCTTTATGGATTCAGCAAGAGGGGTTCAATGAGGTGGTTGCTGAAGTCTGGAACTGGAAAATTCAGGGTTCCCCTTTCTTCGTGTGGGAAGAAAAGTTGCGGGCTCTTAAGAGAAAGCTCAAGGAATGGGCAAAAGCTTTGAAAACTCCTGCTGCCAATCGAAAAGAGTCTATAGAAAATCTTGCTGCCCTCCAATCCTCAATGGAGAATTCAGATATTACCCAAAGTCTGCTCCAAAAAGAAGTTGAGTTACAAAAAGCCTTTCATAAAGCCAGTAGGGACGAAGAGGAGTATTGGAGACAGAAATCTAGAAACTTATGGTTACAAGCCGGCGACAAAAATACTAGTTTCTTCCACAAGCATGCCGAAGCCCGAAAGCAATACAAAAATGTTTCAGAAATCCGATTCCAAGATACAGTGGTTAATGATTTTGAGGGCATAAAGAGAGCAGCATTCTCCTTTTTTAAAGACCTCTATTCAGCTCCTGATTACCAGCCTATAGATCCCCAAGCATATCCGTACAATCTGATCCCCTTTTGTGTGCAAGACCCCGTCAATAATATGCTGACTGCCCCGATCAGCATGGATGAGCTCAAGAAATCTTTGGATTGCATGGATCCGGATAAAGCGCCAGGGCCTGATGGGTTCACTGCCAGGTTCTTTCAGTCTTGCTGGTCAATTATCAACAAAGACCTTCTGAGAATGGTAAGGAAATCCCAATTTTGTACTAAGATAGGAGGCAACACCAATTCAGCCTTCCTGGCTTTGCTTCCGAAAGAAAAAGGAGCTTCTGAGTTCAGTAGATTTCGCCCCATTTCGTTGTGTAACACTAGCTATAAACTTATTACCAAAATAATATCCATGCGCCTCAAGAATATATTGCCGGACATCATACCGGAGAACCAAGGAGGCTTCATCAAAGGGAGAAAGATACTGGATAATATTGTACTGGTTCAAGAGGCAGTACATTCAAGTGTCCAGAGAAAAGAGAAAGGAATGGTAATAAAACTAGATCTGGCTAATGCCTTTGACAGGGTGAGGCATGACTTCCTGTTTGCAGTTATGACAAAAATGGGCTTTTCAACAAAATTCACAAATTGGGTGAAAGCCTGCATAGCCTCTCCTTGGATTGCTCCGTTGGTAAATGGAAGATCAACTGAATTTTTTACAGCTTCAAGGGGATTAAGGCAAGGCTGTCCGCTGTCCCCGCTTCTCTATGCCATACAAGCCTCAGTGCTGAGTTTCCAGCTCGACTACTGTCAGCAAATCCAAATTCTGCCAGGTCTCAGAATGGTGCAAAATGTCAAAGAAATAAACCATGCTCAATTTGCCGACGATACTCTGCTACTAGGTGGAGCGAGTATTATTTCGGCCAATTCTTTCAAAAAGGAACTGGACATCTATAAGGAAGCATCCGGCAGCAAGATTAACTACTCAAAAAGTACAATCTATGGCTGGAATTGCTCAGCTAAAAACCTTGCTGATATAGCTAGGCTTCTTGAAATGAAAATCTGTCAAGACTGGGATTCTTTCAAATATCTTGGGATCCCAATATTCAGATCCATCCCCAAAGTCTCCCATTGGATGCCCCTTTTGGACAAGCTCAAACTCAGAATTAATGCCTGGGGAGCCTCCTGGCTGAACACTGCTGGGAAAATTATCCTTATAAAATCTGTCTTAACAAGCATGCCTCTGTTTCAGCATTCTATTCTCCTCGCCCCAAAACCTTTCTCAGTAAAAGGTATGCTGAGAAGATTTCTGTGGGAAGGGGGAAAAAACAATGAAAGAAGGCTTCATTTAGTAAATTGGGATACCATTAAGAAACCTTTCATAGAAGGAGGTCTGCAAATTAGAGACTTGGCTGCCCAAAATCTCGCTCTTGGCTCAAAAATACTGTGGAATATTGTGGCAGGGAAAATAAGCTGGAGCAAGAAAGTGCTGTGGAAGAAATACTTTCAAGGTCAACGATTGAGATGTCTTGATCTTCCTCCAAAAAATTCCAGAGGCTCCCCAATATCCAAACTTTGTATCACTGCTCTGGACAACTTCAGCCCCAACCTCTATTGGATCCCAGGTAATGGGAAAAAAATAAGAATTTGGAATGATCAGATTCTTGGAGACTAGCCTCTTCATCATATAAAAGGCCTGGCAAATATTAAGCTATGGTTGCATTCCAACAACAAGGAAACTCTATGGGACATAACCAACTGGACGGAGGATGCTGAAAGAAGATGGGACAGCTGGAATCTCGGGGAGGTACCACACCATTTGCAATCTGAAGCTTCTTTACTGTTAGACAATCTGCAAGGGAAATCACCATTATCAGCAACAGCCAAGGATAAAAGAGGATGGGGCTCCCATACTGGCTCCTACTCGGTAGCTGAAGGATACAAAAGTTTAATTGCTGTCCCGAATGTCCCTCCAGACCCAACGCAATGGAAATTCATATGGAACTTTCCTTCTCTCCCAAAAATAGACTTTTTCTGCTGGACTCTTGCTCATAATAGTATTCTCACAGGAGACAACCTGAGAAAACGGGGAATGGAAGGGCCTTCCAGATGTCCATTATGTATATCAGAGGAAGAAACAGCTGATCACCTGTTGCTGCTGTGCCCCTTTGCCAAGGCAGTCTGGAAAGGGGTCCTGAGTTCAAGGGCGAACAATATTGAGCTACCAAGAAGTGTGCCATCCCTGTTCTACGAGTGGGCCAAGCTACCTCCAATCTGCACCAACAATAAAAACCTCCTTAGGACTGCTTGGATGTGGACCCCTAAATACATATGTTGGAAATTATGGCTGGAAAGGAACAACAGAATCTTCAGAGGAGAAATCTGCACTGTAAACAATGTTATATCCAAAATTAAAGCTTTATTGGGAGAGACTTTGGAAGCTAAGCCAACCCTAAGGAATGAAGTAAAGCTGGACAATGAGGAGGAGCTGTGGCTAAAAGAAATCGTTCCAAATAATCAACCCATCCCTACTATTCCAAACACCTGCCATGCTAAGTGGGAAATCCGTCTGGAAGAACAGGAATTTCTAAAGTGGAGATCGACACTAGATGACCATTGTCTCTTCTTCGACGGGGCCTCTAAAGGCAATCCAGGAGCTGCAGGTGGAGGTGGAGTGCTGCTGAAACCCGATGGGTCTACTTTACTCCAGTACCATTGGGGTCTGGGAATCGAATCAAATAATAGAGCTGAGGCTCTAGCTTTGTGGCAGGGGCTGACTCTGGCTCTAAAACGGAACATTCAAACATTGACGGTCTTCGGAGACTCTCGGCTCATCATTCAAGCAATGAATTCTCCTTCGAATCAGTTGCAGATCCATTTAGGCCGAATTCTAAAGAAAATAAGACCCATGCTGGCTAAGTTTCGGAAAATCTCCTTCTTCCACATTATGAGGCAGCTTAATACTCAAGCTGATTCTGAAGCCAACCTTGGAGCTGCCAGAAGCCAAAGAACCCTATCAGTCAACTTGGAAGATTCTCTCTGCATCATCCCATAATCGGATTAACCAGTAACTCTGATTTAACACAGAAAACCCAGAAATTCGCTTGCTGGAAATGGTGTTTCAGCAACACAGTTATTTTATCAGTTGCTGAAACTGGTGTTTCAGCAACGCCGCTCGTGGTGTTTCAGCAACGCAAAATTTTGACGCCAGGCTCTGTACATTCAATCGGACAGCTGCCCATTTCGCACGGCTCTCTCTGCTCCAGGGGAAATTGTTTTGGCAAAAAGCAAGGCGCTGGAAGGTTAGAATGAAGACTAGAGATGGAAAACGATATTCATACTCCCAAGTGGAAATTGCTCATATCCGATTCGCTCCTCTGGCAACAGAGTTAGAGGAAGGCTCCAGAAAGGCATACTCAGGTTGTCAGAGACAGCTGGTAACATCAAGGTAAAGAACCCTCCGGCAGAGACACAGCGTTGCTTCTCCAAAAGGCGATCCTGAATCAAAGATTGATCATGGAATCGTGGACTTCATGAACTCAGAGAGAAATGAAATTGAGAAACTCAATCCAATGTAAAAGCAAGCGGCAGCTGTTTTGCCGCCTTTTAAATAAAAATCTAACCGTTAAAGTCAAAAAAAAAACAATGTGCGGCCTAGCTAGACTTTTATGATAAGGATTTTGTGTTGTTGACCCATAACCGTGATGTTGATTGTTGATGAAGTAGCAGGTGCCTACATAGCTTGGGGTGGGAGGGCATGTATCCAAAGAACGCAAGCCGGATGTTGCTATGCTGAAACTGATGAATGTGAAACAAGTGTTTACTAAAGCACGGTGGGAGGGCATGTCTCCAAAGGGAACCCACTCTGAATGTTGCTCCAGATTTAAAATGGACATAACTCGGTCAATATAACTCAGAATATTTATTATAACATGTTTTTGGAAACATAATGACCATTTTTCATCTTCCCATTTGTTGGAAATCCTTATTTGTACACTCTATAATCTCAGATTCATGCTGCAACTTTTCCGCCGTCACAAAAGTTCTGAAAAAATAGTTGATTTTAAATTAGCGATATCTCCCACATCCGAACTCCGATTTGACCCATTTTTTTTTTTGGAATTGAGCGATTTTTCGAGAGAAGCTCAGATATACAGTTACTTTTCTGAAATTATGCACCAAAATTTCAATATATATATATATATATAAGAGTTGTCATCCACGAGTTATCATCAGAAACATTTCTGCAACATAATTGATTTTAAATCAACGATATATCCCTCATCCGGTCTCCAATTCGACCAATGTTTCTTTGCATTTGGGTATTTTTTTGCAAGAAATCCATATCTATTATTTCTTTTTTGTAAATTTTGCACCAAAAATTTCAGATCTGATATGAAAATTCAACACCAAAAAACATTCCTGCAAAAAAATGACAAAAGAAAAATTCTTCCCGCTTGGCCCAAGAAAATGCTCTATGGAGGACGTAGCACATGCCTAAATTTTGTTGAATATTATTGCAAAATTTGAAACTGAATATGCATCAAACTCTCATTCCCATGGAATCATAACCTGCTCTCATACCATTGATCCAAATCTTGGGGGGATGCCCCCGAGATCTAAAAGATTAAAATGGATTTTGGGGGAGAGCCCCCAAGATCTGAAAAATTGAAATCCCAGAAGAAAAAGAGGAGAATGCCCAATAAACAAAACCACAAAGAATTTTTTTATTAAAATGGAGAATAACTGTAAAAGCTACATTGTGGCGAACAAACTATCCTTTTACAAAATGTGACTTATTACTTATAATATTTTTTAGTTACAATACCATGGGTAGATTCCATGGGTTGATGTCAAAAAACCATGGGTGAATGAATACCATGGGTGGATGTCACTTACAATACCATGGGTGGATGCCACTTACAATACCATGGGTAAATTCCTTAGTTAGATGAATAACATGGTTGGATGAATACCATGGGTTGATGCCATTTTCCTTTTGGATCATGCATGCATGAGCCAACTTGTTGCACAAGCATGCAATCCTAGAAAATAGGAGCCCCCTTAACTCTTCTTAACTTACCCTTCCATTTAACGACAAGTGGCACTCATGCATGATTCAATTTTGCATGTTAATTTCTTTAAATAAACTCAGTTAATCATTATTTCTGTAATCATTTCATACGAGTTGAGTGTACAAATGGGGAATCAAGAAGCTCTTCATCAACCAGTGCAACAAATAAGTTTGCATGTTGAATATTTTCATTGCTTTTCATCGTTTTACTTCCAAATCTTGCTTTGCTTGCTTTTGATCTCTTGTTTTACAGTTTGTTTGCTAGCATTTTTGTTGAATCTCCATCTTGCAAGTGTTAAACCACTGTTGCATGCAAGAAACTCTCCATATTCTTGAAACCCTTCATCTTCCACCATGCATGTGACAACAAATATAAAGCTGTTGAATTGAAGCTTCTGTGATCCATATTAGGTTTTAGAGAGATTCTTCGGTGTAAATCACAAGATATTTCATTTGTCGATGCGTTTCGAACCAACAAGTGTGGTACATCGTCAGGACAAGTTGAATGAGTAGATCAGGCTTTGCATGTTAAATAGATAGAGCAGAAACTCCAACAGCTATGACCAGGTAACGACTATATTGACAACGGCTAGATTTGACTGGATTAGGGGAATAACCAAATTTAATTAAATTTGGTTATTCCCCTAATCCAGTCAAATCTAGCTGTTGTCGGTATAGTCGTTACCTGGTCATAGCTATTGGAGTTTCTGCTCTATCTATTTAACATGCAAAGCATGATCTGCTCATTCAACTTGTCCTGACGATGTACCACACTTGTTGGTTCGAAACGCGTCGACAAATGAAATATCTTGTGATTTACGCCGAAGAATCTCTCTGAAACGATAAAGGTTTGCAAATTGTTCTCCTCCTCATCTTGGCATTGAATCTTGTTGATTGACCCTGTTTCTGGGATTTTTACAAGCAGAGCACACTTCCTGAGAAAAAAACCTCAACAAAAAAGGCGTCCCCTTTTAGCCAAAACAAATATGATACCAAAATGTAGGTTTTAATCCTATACAACAATTACCTGCAAGCGAATTCTAAAAGATAGAAAATAATAATGACGAGAATATAAAACAAATACACAGATATTTCCCCTGGATCTCAAAACCAGGACTACCAGATTGATATTATATTATATTCCTTTCAATGTGACAATACATATATATACATGCCGAAGTATTCATAAACCCCGATCCATTAACCTTGGATTAGAACATAATCGTAGTTCCCTTGACTGGGTCTACAAAATACCATGGGAAGAAACATGTGCAAAACCCATGCACAAAACTATAGGCAGGTCTACCCACCTAATATAGGGTCCAAGATTTTTTTCCAAGGGCGCTACCCTGGACCATGTGCAGGGGGGCTACTGCCCCCATCAAACCCCCCCATGACCTTCCTATTGCACCCAGCGCAATGAACAAGGCGTAGTGTCACCCCCCAATGAACCCCCCATGCGTGCGACTAGTCATGGAAAGAATATAACACACACCCAACATTCTCCCACTTGTTGTTTTCTTTTCCACACAAGGGGTCACATGAGAGCTTAGTCTTTTCTCCAACCCTGCAACACCCATTGTTTCTCTACACCAATAAAAATTATCAGCGCTCACAGACTTCATCAATGCATTTGCAACATTCTTCAGAGTGTGCACCCTTACCAGCAACAGCTTTGTCCTCAACCATAACCCTCACAAAGTATTACTGAACATCAGTGTTCTTTGTCTTTGAATGATAAGCAGGGTTGTTTGCCAAGAAAATTGCACCTTTTCTATCACAGTCTATCCTTATAACTCGTTGCACTAACCCCATATTTGAACAAAATCTCTGCAACCAAACTGCTTCCTTTCTTGCATGAGTGGCTGCCATGTATTCTGCCTCTGTAGTTGAAAGTGCCACTATAGACTATCTCCTACTCATCCAACTGACTGCACCTCCAAATAGGTTAAACACATACCCACTTGTAGATATGCTCTGATCCAGATCTCTAACCCAGTCTGCATCAACAAAGCCATGGATGTCCAAAAATTTGTCCAATCCTGATCTTCCATGGTAGCATAGACCATAATCGCTAGTGGCACGCAAATACTTGAAAACCCACTTCACTGTTGTCCAATGCTCCTTCCATGGTTTTGACATAAACCTTCTCAATAATCCCACTACATGTGCAATGTATGGTCTAGTACAAACCATTTCATACATCAGGCTACCAAGTGCACTTATGTATGGAACATGGGACATGTCCTCTTCCTCTTCTTGTGTCTTGGGATACTGTTTAGCAGATAACTTTACACCTACAGGAATAATAACCTTCATCGGTTTACTATCCTGCATATTAAACCTCTGCAGTATTGTCTCGACATACTTCCTCTGGTTTAACCAGAGATTCCTCTTTTCCTGATCTCATTTAATTTCCATGCCCAAAATATAGTTTGTAGCACCAAGATCCTTCATGTCGAATTTGGAGGATAATTGGGTCTTCAAATCCTAGATAATTTCTTTGTCATTTCCAATCAACAACATATCATCCCCATACAAGACCAGATAAATAACACAGTCACCAATTAATTTAAAAAATACACAGTGATCTGCTTTGCTTCTAGTGAAGCCAATTCCCCATATAGATGTATCAAATTTCTAATCCCACATCCGTGGTTACTGTTTTAACCCACACAAAGACTTTTGTAACCTGCATACCAACTCTTTCTTTCCCTTCACCACAAAGCCTTCAGGTTGCTTCATGTAGATCTCTTCTTCCAGATGTCCGTGAAGAAATTTTGTCTTCACATCCATCTGTTCTACCTCAAAATCAAAAGCAACAACAACATATAAAAGTAATCTAATATAATATACCTTGGAAACAAGAGAAAAAATATCACCAAAATCAATTCCTGACACCTGGGAATACCCTTTTTCTACCAATCGAGCTTTGTATTTCTCCACCTTTCCTTCTGCATTCATCTTCTTCTTAAACACCCATTCGCTTATAATGGGTTTCCTTCTAGTTGAAAACTCCACCAAATCCCAAGCCTCATTTTTGTCCAAATATGCCATTTCATCAACCATGGTCTCTTTCCAGAGCTTGCCATCATCTGAATCTACTACCTCCCTGACAATTCCCTAATCATCATCGATAATAGATAAAGATAAATTTGAATAGAAACCAAATGGACTATACCTTTCTGTCTGCCTTCTTTCTTGAACCAATCTTTCTCATAGCTGGAGTTTGTGGCTCTTCATCTTCTTATTCATGTTCTGCTATAGAGTGTGATTCTTCCTCATTTAGGTCAAACTCTATCTTCTCAGGGTCCTTTGGTAGGAATTCATTTTTAATAACATATTTGACCTCTCTAAACACCACATCTCAGATGTACACAACCCTCCTTGTTTCTAGGTTCCAAAGCTTATAACCTTTTAAACCATCCTTATACCCAATAAAGATGAACCCTTTAGATTCACTATCTAACTTAGTTCTTTTATCCTTTGGAACATGTACATATGCATCACATCCAAATACCCTTAGGTGTAAAAGAGAGGATTACCAATCCATACCTCATGTGCAGTCTTATCCTCCAATGCTAATGAAGGTGATATATTATCCAGGTAACATGCAGTCTCCATCGCCTCTACCCAGAATTCATGTCCTTACCTGGAACCACTGAGCATGCTTCTTGCCTTTTCCATCAACGTCCTGTTCATTATTTATGCAACTTCATTTTGTTGAGGTGTGTATGGATTAGTCTTCTACCGTGCTATACCACACTTCTAACAGAACGCTTCAAATTCCTTCTTGCAGAACTCTCCACCATTATCTTCCCTTAGCACCTTTATCTTTTTCTCTGTTTGGTTGTCCACTAGAGCCTTAAATTCTTTAAACATGATAAAGACTCTAGATTTCTTCCCAAGGAAATATATCCATGTATTCCTTGAGAAGTCATCTATAAATGATACATAGTAGACACATTTACCCAGTGATAGAATTGACGCAGGTCCAAACACATCACTGTGCATAAGCTCTAATATTCCTTTCACCCTCTTAGCACCAGAGGGGAAACTCACATGATTTTTCTTCCCATAAACACAATGTTCACACAAATAGAAATCCGAAGAACAATTAGACATACCTTATACCATACCATTACCATGAAGTATTCAAAGACCCTTCTCTCCAGTATATCTAGGCCTTTGATGCCATAGCATGGTCTTTTCTCAAAAGACCACTATATTTTCTGCTCCATTTCCAGGAACCATAGAATTATTGCACTGACCAATAACAGTATTGTTATCACCCCAAGAAACTCTCCTAGGTTGTGTCTCGGAGATGCTCGGGAACATTTAATCTTCAATATTGTTCTTTGAACTATTGGAAATAAAGATGGTTTGGATCAAGCCAGATAACCATTTCAACTCTGTTTTTACTCAAGACATGCATGAACACCCCCAGACTACAAGGCTTTAGACCACCAATCACTCACAGTTTAAGGAATAGGTGAATATGGAGAATACTGACCACATCAGCAGATGCACAAGACCATGTGATGGCCGACTGCAACCAGTAAAAAGGTCTACAAATCTATTTCCTAATACACAGATAGGATGACAGCTCTCTAGCACTAAGATAACAGAAACCTGCATAACACATTCAATGATACATACTAGATTCTAACACAGAGGTGGGATGACAGCCCCTCGAATGCTAAATATCAAGAGCACATAAAAAATGCATAACAGGCACAGCCTAGAACAGAGAAGAAATGGAAAGTGAGCAATTAACAACAAAAGAAGCTTGTATTAGCTGAAAATGAAGATGAGAAGCTTGAGTAGCAAAGTCTCAATAGTCTCCAGAAGTTGAACCCTTGTTACATTTAGTTTTCAGCCTTTTATAGGCCTTTTACAATGATGCTAAGCCTTCTGAGGCTTCAGAGGTCTTGATTTGTCCCCCTGTCTCGTTAACTGTTTGATTCCCTCAATCAGCAAGCAAGGCTCGATGGTTTTCCTCTTCTGACAAAGGAATAACCACCTTTAGATATTTTGGGTAGTTGCTGCGCTGTCTGGGAGCTCTCTCATGTCAGAGATGCTCCACGATCATTTTGTTTGTTCTGGTTGATTTGGCTATGTTGCGTTGTATATGCTCCTTGATCACCTCTGTTGCAGGCTGCATCGTGTAGTGCTGTCACCTTTCCACTTCCAACCTTCTGTCTCTGTCTCTAAGCCTCTTTTAAGTGATGGAATGGCTATTCGGGCCTTTGTGATCTCTTGAAAATGCTTAATGATGATCATTTTTTGTTTTACACAGAAAACACTGTAATACTGTAAATCCCGCCCATTTCTGCCTCTTTCGGACTTCAAAAGTCCTCAAGTATGGTTTAATTATCTATCGGGTCCGCCCTTAGGTCGTTGTCACATGTCGCACTTGGCATGTTCCCTTTGTTCCCTTTATTCCTTGAAATACTTGAAAAACACGGGAAATACATGAAAAAGGCCTCCCTTCGGACTTCAAATATTATAGATTTCATTCCCGAACCCTTTTGGGTCCGGGCTTCATCGCTATCAGCACAACTAAGTTCCCCTTTGTATTTCATCATATAACGAAATACATTGAAAATGCATTGAAACTGGACTTTCTGCGGACCTCAAATATTATCAAATAATCTTTAGAATACTATCTGGTCTACATCATCACATCGCACATATGAAGGTGTAAAGGCTCTGCCCCTTGGTTTTCCCAATAGCGATATTGCAATGCGATCTGGGCTGTTGATCTGTGTGCGTGATCGATGGTCCTCGTTGAATCGCCGATCGTGATCGCTCATTGCATATTGTCTGCGCCGATTGCCACTGCCTGTTTCCACCGATTTGATCTGCCGATGTGATCTGCCGATGTGATCCGCCGATTAGATCTGGACCATTGATCAGCCGGATCGAACGACTGTTGTGCAACCATTGTTTAAGCCCGCGCATGTGGGTTTTTTCATAGTTTTGGAGTGTTTTTGCCTCCCGATAGTGTATTTCCGCCCTTCCAAGGGCTCTCCTCTTGTGATGGTTTTGACTTTGAATGATCCTTAAGAGGATTTTGAAGACTTTTGGGGCATACTTGGATCCTTTGGCATGATTTTAAGCAAACATTGGAGACTTTGGGAGTGTTCTTGGCACATTTTTGGGCCAAACGCCTCCAAGGCTAACATATTTTCTGCTCCATTTCCAAGAACCACAGAATTGTTGCACTGATCAATAACAATACTACCCAGAAGCTTGTACAAAGTTCCAATCTGAACTCCCCACATCAATACTAGTGTCCCCGAACTATATTGCAAGTATATTTCTCGAACACTATTTTTGCACCTGCATCATTAATCTTTCTTAAAGAAATCAAATTTCTAGCCAATGCAGGAATATGCAGAACACCCAAAAGTGTTCTAATCCTTCCACCTTGCATATTCAGTTTGAATTTTCTACGTCCGATGATTCTAGACTTCCTATCATCCCCTAAGAAGACATCACCACCATCATATTCTCATACTCGCAGAACCAATCCCTATGGGGAGCGAAGTGAAAGGATGCACCTGAGTCAATCAACCATGCCTCATGATCTACATGTGTAATTGAAGAACAAGCCAAGTACACCTCCCCACCTTCATCTTAAGTGGGTTTCACCTCTACAGAAGTAGCATCATCAAATCCCTTTCATTTCTCAGGAGCTTTAGATCTACATTCCTTTTTCAAGTGCCCTTCCTTTCCGCACTTCCAGCACACCTTTACAAGTTTTCCTGGAGATTTAGATATCCCTTTTGATTTACATCTCTCACTGGAGGACTTATTTTTGTTTCTATTCTGGGATCGTCCTCATATAGATAAGGCATCTCCATTCTAGCCCCCCATATTTTTCCGTCTCATCTCCTCTGACAACAAGGATGAGACTATTTCATCAAACTTCAAGGTAGTTACATTGCTACCTATTACAACAACCAAACTATCCCACTAATCTAGTAGAGAACACAACAAACTAATGCATTTATCTTCATCCGAAATTTTAATATCAACATATAACAATTGGCTTACCACAGTATTAAAGGTGTTCAAATTCTCTATCACCAAGTCTCCATCCTTCATCTTGAGGTTATACAACTTTTTTCATAGGAACAGTTTGTTCATCAGAGATTTAGATTGGTACAAAGTCCCTAACTTGTCCCACAAGGCCTTCATGGTAGCATCCCCTAATACATTCAATGATATTGAATCTGAGATACACACTGTATTGTGATCTTTTCTTTTCGATCCAACTTCTCCCTGTCTTCATCTTACATTTCCGTTGGTTTTGTACCCAGGTCTACCGTGATCCATTGATCTTTATCCACCAATAGATCCTCCATCTTGAGTTTCCACAACTCAAAACTATGACCATTAAATTTCAAGATCTCTATCTTTCCACTACTTTCCATCTTCTTTCACTGCAAGAATTGATCCCACAAATCTCCCACTGGGTCTACCATAGGCCCAAGAAAAATCCCTCAACAGAAAAGGCATCCCCTTGAAGCCGAAACAACTTTGATACCAAAATGTAGGTTTTAACGGTATACAAAAGTACCTACAGACGAATTCTAAAAAACAGAAAATAAACAATGACGAGAATATAAAACAAATACATAGAGATTTCCCCTGGATCCCAAAACTAGGACTACAAGATTGATTTTTCATTATATTCCTTTCAATGTTACAATACATATATATGCATGCCGAAGCATTCATAAACCCCCAGTACATCAACCCTAGATTAGAACATAATCGTAGTTCCCTTGACCGGGTCTACAAAATACCAAGGGAAGAAAACCATCAAGCCCATAACCATGTGCAAAACCCATGAACAAAACCATAGGTAGGTCTGCCCACCTAATATAGGGTCCAAAAAACAATTCCTGGGGCACTGCCCCGGACCCTATGCAAGGGGGCTTCCACCCCCTCAAAACCCCCCAACACGGTCGTTTGCATCCCCCTGTGACCCCTTTTCTACCCTCGGTGCAATGAACAAGAGGGCCTTTCATCCCCCCGCATGTGCAACTAGTCGTGGAAATAATATATCACACACCCAATACCTTCAGTCTCGAAAATTGCGCCCTGCGTGACCATTTTTTTTCTTGAGTGGATGGGCATATCACAAAGCCATGACCCTTCTGAGTATGATAGTGTGCCCTCTTTGCCTTAGAGTGCATCATGAAGGCACAAAGCATCACTCATTCAACCCTTCGGCATGCGACAATGCACCCTCCTTTTCCTTGAGCGCATAGGCACACTTTGAAGACCTGAAGCTTTGTTTTCCTCATCCATTGTCCCTTCTGAGTGCAACATTGCACCCTCCTTGTCTCATTGGGCACATGGGCACATGAGGAAGACCTAAAGGTCCATTTTTCCATTCCTTCGACCCTTCAGGGTGCGGCAATGTGCCCTAGTTGATTTTTTCCTCTTTCTCGAATGCATGAGTGCATTATGAAGGCCCAAATGGCCATGCATGTCCCCTTTATGCTTTGAAAGTGCACCCTCCTAGTTTTCATGTGTATTTTTGATTGCATGTTATTTATTTTCTGTTCTCATTCATGGTTTTTCAAGATATCATCTGTGATGGCTCTTTGAACGTGATTTACAAGGATTGTTGCGTATTTATTGTTTTTTCCCACGATCTTGGGTCTAGGATAGAATATTAGAATCTTGATGCTACCAAACCAAGAATCACAATGATACTACTTTGCATAATGGAATATAAACAAGAGTAAATCTACTAGTGCAAAAAATATGGACAACTTTTTACAATTTTCAACCCAAATTCATTATATAAATCAATATATAATACAACATTCTAGGACTCCCATACCAGGGATACTGGCCCTCATACATCCACTGATACAAGACACAAAACTAGGGCTTGGTGTCAGTCCATTGACAACCAATCTTCCCATACAAGATACATTGACCATTTGGATGATGTAGCCAACTCTCTCAGCTCCACTTGATCATACCCTATACCTGCCCGGTCCTTCATCTCCAAATCTGCAACACTTTCTCTATCAATGCTCCAAGTCTATATGACCACAAAACCTTGGCTGCCTATTTTATCACTAGTTGTGCCTTAGCCCATCAATGGTACAACACATCGAGACTCCCGTTGAGTTGTTCACAACTCCATTTGTGAACAACACTTAATCTTCCCATTGTTGCTCCTCAACTACTTGTAGAAAATATGCTGATAGGTTAACCCAATAATGCAATATAAATCAAAGCAGAATACTATAACCTACTTCTACTATCAATTTACGGAAGTTTAAAGATCGAGCTGAACAATATAACCAGAAGAAGATGAATCAATGCACAGTACAAATGAAAATACTTTGGGGAAAGCCTCAACTAAAAACCCCACACTATTGTATTATCATACATGGTGGAAATACATAGGAATTATACAAAGCCTTAGCTCTCACAGCCGGCCAGCTCTTAGTACAATCCTCATAGATGCTCCAAGGCAATCTTGGCTTCTCACCATTCTTCCTTTCTACGCTCCAAGCTCCTATTTCCTTGTGTTGTTCCTTGTGGATGATTTTCCTTTACCAAGTGGATGATCTCCCTTCAAAACTGTGCAATCCTCAAGGATAAATCCTTGACTGCATGCATGAGTTTTCTACATGAGGAAACTGTTAGGATATTCCGACACATAGGATATAGTTAAGTTCAACTTGGTCTAGTATAGAGTTAGGTTAGAGTTAGGTAAAGTGTGTTTCTTTACCGTTGTACATTTTGTAACTTACAATCCGACGGTCACGATATGTAGTGATCCGACGGTTCACTCTCACCTCGGTATTACCGACACTTGATCCGTGGCTTGACACCCGATTGGTCCATGAGTTCTATTTAAAGCGCATGGAGGGTCATTGTTCGGGTAATCCGTGCATGAGAGAAGCTTATGTAAATTTTCATTCTTTGATTAATAAATTGCCTGTAGTACCCACGTTGGGACAGGCCGTGGACTGTTTCCCTCCTTGCACTTTGAGGGTTTTAACCACGTCAAAAATACTGGTGTATTGATTTGAGATCTGGTTGTGAGCGGTGTCCTTTTGGTATTCTTTCTGAGGAACTTACCCTGTAAATTCCTACATGGTATCGGAGCTATTTGAGGGCCGCGTCCGTTGGTGATCCAAATCTGAAGCCGGTAGAACTGCATGCGGCTGTCGTTTCCTAGATCTGCTGTTTCTGACTGCTTTCGGGCCGAGAGGACTGCTCTGTTGCGTTCGGAGCATCTGTTCCAGTGAGGAACCCCTTTCGTTTCACGCGAAAAGGTTTCCGGTAGCCCTAGCTGCGTCATTTTTCAGATCGGGAGGTATACAGTGTTTTTTTTGCAGTTTACTGTTATTTTCTCTCTGCTTATTTCGGTTTCGGTTTATTTAGCCTTTTTTTTAACCGGATCTATACCTTTCATTTCTGCGTATGCTCTTTGCCCTGCGACTCTGTGCGATCTGGGCAAATCAGAAACAGAAAGGAAGGATTTTTCTCATGCGTATGCTCTTTTCCCTGCACCTTAGTGTGATCTCGGAAAATCAGAAACATTGAGAAAAATATTTAGTTTTTCGGCTAAAGCTAACTTTGAGATTTTTTTTTATAAAATTTCTAGTTTTTTGGCTAAAGCTAACTTCGAGCCGCAAGGTTCGTTTTTCTTTGCATATTCGTGTTGGGTTTTGTGTTTTGTGTTTTGTAGGGAAAAAGAGCTTTCTCAAGGCAAGCACGCAAACCAAGCCCCCCCCCCCTCTCTCTCTCTCTCTCTCTCTCTCAAATTTTTTGTATAGATCAATTGGTTCAAAGCTATTTTAAGAGAGTAGAGGTCTTGGGTTCAAGTCTCCATTTTGTGGGGGCGGATTTTTTTCATTCCCGCACATTCGCGCACTTTGCCGGCAACTTCAACAATTTTTTTTCAAAAAGCCATAACTTCTTCATCCGGAAGCCTTTTTCAGAGCCGTTTTTTTTAAAACCGCCTATTTTTTCGAGATCTATCCATTGGAACACTTACTTTCAGCATCTTCAGCTTCAGTTTTTTTTAAAAATGGAAAGTCCATGCCAAGTCATTCTTGACAGCACTAACTACTTCCAATGGGTAGCCTACATCGAAGAAAGGTCTCTTCAGAATAGCCACAGACCAAGAGAAGAAACCAAAAGATGAAGACAAGGCGGCAAAATGGGAAAATAGACAAGATCAAGCACGTGGTTTGATAGGGATGTCTATTTCTCCTGATCTTAGATTCCACATTGCAGAACTTGAGACTCCTCATGAAGCATTAGAAAAACTTGCTAAAGTTTTTGGGATTAAAAATGAAATTAGAGCCCATCAACTTGAAAATGAGCTGCTTACTTTGGATCCTAATAATTTTTCTTGCATTGAAGATTTCTTGTCCAAATTCAAGACCCTTAGATATCTCTTGGAAGGTGTTAAAGTTAAGAAAGAAGATGGTAACCTTATTTATTCCATCCTTACTAAGTTGGGACCAGCCTACTCTGTATTTGTTTCCACTTTCCATTCTACAAGGGAAGCTTTCATTTGTCAAGGACAAGACTACAAGGCCCCTTCCTTTGACTCCTTTTGTGATTCCTTAATAAGAGAACAAGAAAAACTCTTACACCTTGGTCTTCTTAATCTTGGAAACTCTTCCACGAAAGCGTTAGCCGCCCAGCAGCAACCAAATTCAAAGAATCCTAAGAAGTCATATCCTCAAAAGAATGGTCCTAAACCATCTCAGCCTCAAAATGAAAGATCATTTCAGCAAAATGATAAGACCAATAAAAACAAATGGAAGAAGACTGATAGACATTGTAACTTTTGTAATCGAGATGGCCACTTAGAATCTAAATGCTTTAAGAAGATGGAAGCCTTGGAAGCCGCAATGAAGAAACATAACATCCATGTGGAGCCTACTTCAACTTCAACTTCCGGAATGGCACTTTCTGCATGTCATTGTCAATCATCTCAGTCTGGTTATGCATTAAATGTATCTTCTTCTTCTTCTCATTCTCATGAGTGGCTCATTGATTCTGGAGCCTCTTGTCACATGGCCAAAAACCAAGCCATGTTTTCTTCTTTAAATGATTGTAACACCAAAAATATATATATTGGTGATGATAGATCTCTTAATGTTGTAGGGACTGGAACTGTTCATCTAGACAATGGTCAGTTTAATGATGTATTATGTGTTCCAACCTTATCCTGCAACCTTCTATCTGTCTATCAGATAACTCATTCAGGTGAAGGTAAAATTGTTGAATTTTCACCTCATGATGTTGTAATCAAGGATCTAAAAGATCCTAAACAGATTCTAGCTACTGGTCTTGCTGATGATTCCAAAAGGTTGTATAAGTTTCACAACTTTGGGTCATCAAATCTTCCCTCAGTATTTGTTGCTCATAATGATGAAGTGAGCAAACTTTGGCATGAGCGATTTGGTCACTTAAACTATCGCTCCCTTCAGCATCTATGTAAAGAAAATATGGTGACAGGTCTTCCTATGGTATCTTGCAGAGATGGTGTTTGTTCCGGATGTGTACTCGGAAAACATCATCGGGACAGTTTTGACAAACGTGCCTCTTGGCACGCCTCAGCCCCTTTACAGCTTGTGCACAGTGATTTATGTGGTCCTCTTCCTGTTGCTTCATTCTCTGGCTGCAAGTACTTCTTAACTTTCATTGATGATTTCTCCAGACGCACTTGGGTATACTTCTTAAAACTCAAGAGCGAAGTATTTAACACTTTTTTGGCCTTCAAAGCCTTTGTTGAAAAACAATCTGGACATCAAATTCTTAAGCTAAGAACTGATAATGGTGGAGAATATGTTAAAAACACATTCATCAACTTTTGCACCGAAAATGGAATTCAAATGCAACATACTGTTCCATACACTCCACAACAAAATGGTGTAGCTGAAAGGAAAAATCGCACCTTAAAGGAAATGGCTAATTGTATGCTGCAATCTAAAGGACTCAGTCTTAGTTTTTGGGCCGAAGCAATTAATTGTGCAAATTATATAATCAATCGCACTCCTACTAAGGTTCTAGAGAATATCACTCCAGAAGAAGCTTGGAGTTCCATTAAACCAGATGTAAGTCACTTTCGTGTGTTTGGAAGTGAAGCATGGGCCCATATTCCAGATGAAAAGCATAAAGCTTTAGAACCTAAGAGTGAGAAATGTACTTTTGTTGGATATTCTGAAGATGTAAAAGGTTATAGACTTATTCCATTTAAGTCCAAAAATGTTATCATTAGAAGAGATGTAAAATTTGATGAAAATAAATCGGCCTGCGAGCCTAGTCCGGCGGATGTGCCACCTCTTCCTATCTCTTCTACTTTTGAAAACATTTCTTCTTCAGATGATGAAAGCGAGGATGATAATCCTCCCCCACCTTCTCAGGATCCTCAACTTCCAAGATGGGTCCGTGCTACTCGGGATGCAGCAGGTGATCTTGCCGGTGATCCTACAGATCAGCGACGTACACGTTCTCAGTTTGAAAGAGCCTCTTCTTTACTGGCTCAAGCTCCAGTAAATCATGATCCTGACACTTTTGCAGAAGCTTCAGGCCATCCACATTGGGAAGCAGCTATGAATGAAGAATATCATTCATTGATGACAAATGATACATGGGATCTTGTTCCTCTACCAAAGGGACGCAAACTTGTTAGATGTAAATGGGTTTACAGAACCAAGTATGGACCAGATGGGAAAGTTGATAAACATAAAGCTCGTCTCGTTGCTAAGGGCTTTTCACAGGTTGAAGGCATTGACTACACTGAAACCTTCTCCCCTGTTGCCAAAATGAACTCTATCCGCCTTGTTCTTTCCCTTGCTGCCTCTTTAAAATGGGAAGTCCATCAGATGGATGTTAAATCTGCCTTCTTGCATGGGGACTTGCAGGAAGAAATCTATATGGAACAACCCATTGGCTTCATACAAACAGACTCCAGCCTTGTTTGTCGACTTAAGAAATCCCTTTATGGCCTCAAGCAAGCTCCTCGGGCTTGGTATGCCAAAATGGATAGCTTTCTTTTAGAATCTGGCTTTTCTAGGTGTCATTCTGACAATACTGTCTACACCAAGAAAGTGGGCAACTCTCTTATCATCCTTGTTCTTTATGTTGATGATCTTATTCTTACTGGTAGTGATCCCAACCTTATAAACCATGTGAAGTCCAGCCTTAAAAAGAAATTTGAAATGACAGACTTAGGACACTTACACTATTTTCTCGGTCTTCAAGTCTTGCAATCCCAGGAGGGTATTTTCCTTTCCCAGTCCAAGTATGCTTGTGATATTCTTCGTCATTTTCACATGGAAGACTGTAAGCCAGCCCCTTCTCCCTTTCAGTCTGGAGTCAAACTTTCAGTCTCTTGTACTTCTCCTGAAGTTGATGCTACCTTATACCGTCAACTTGTCGGAAAACTCTTGTATTTAACCCATACTCGTCCTGATCTTTCCTTTGTTGTTGGCCTTGTTGCTCGTTTTATGCAAAACCCCCGTGAAAGTCATTGGAAAGCAGCTAAAAGAATACTTCGTTATGTTCGAGGTACAGTACAGTTTGGGATTCATTACAGTGCCAAAGCAGCTCCTCTGTTAGTTGGTTTCACTGATTCTGATTGGGCTGGTGACCCTGATGATCGGAAGTCTACTGCCGGTTATGTCTTCACTCTTGGTTCAGGACCTATTACATGGGCTTGTAAGAAACAGGCTGCCATTTCTCTTTCGTCAGCAGAAGCAGAGTATCGTGGTGCCGTGGAAGCTAGTAAGGAAGCCTTGTGGCTTCGTCAGATCCTATCAGAGTTTGGCTTTGAGCAGCAGCATCCAACCACACTTTGGTGTGATAATCAAAGTGCCATTCAGCTATGCAAAGATCCAGTCCAGCATCAGCGCAGCAAACACATTGAACTACACATGCACTTCATCAGAAAGCTCATTCATGACCATGTTCTTGAAGTGCAATATTGTCCAACAGATGATCAGGTTGCAGACATCTTCACAAAGGCTCTCACAGAGGCGAAGTTCACTAAACTTCGATATATGCTTGGAGTTCAGGAAGTTGTCACTAAGGGGGGATAGGCTCTAGTGCCTCCTTCCTTCTCCTATTGTGTCATATTTGTAAATCCTTCAATCCTATCCCAAGTTGTTCTTAAGGGGGGATGTTAGGATATTCCGACACATAGGATATAGTTAAGTTCAACTTGGTCTAGTATAGAGTTAGGTTAGAGTTAGGTAAAGTGTGTTTCTTTACCGTTGTACATTTTGTAACTTACAATCCGACGGTCACGATATGTAGTGATCCGACGGTTCACTCTCACCTCGGTATTACCGACACTTGATCCGTGGCTTGACACCCGATTGGTCCATGAGTTCTATTTAAAGCGCATGGAGGGTCATTGTTCGGGTAATCCGTGCATGAGAGAAGCTTATGTAAATTTTCATTCTTTGATTAATAAATTGCCTGTAGTACCCACGTTTGGACAGGCCGTGGACTGTTTCCCTCCTTGCACTTTGAGGGTTTTAACCACGTCAAAAATACTGGTGTATTGATTTGAGATCTGGTTGTGAGCGGTGTCCTTTTGGTATTCTTTCTGAGGAACTTACCCTGTAAATTCCTACAGAAACACATGCAATTGATATTACATTTTCCTTGACATTAATCTCAACTAGGTCTTTCTCAGAATAGACATGCATGAGTTTTTGATGAGGGAATATTTAGTTAACTGGAGTAGCACTAGTTGAGTGAATTAACGCATCAACTGAATGTTAACTCACTATTAGTTCCTCAAACAGTTTGGAACTAATTTAACTGAACTTAACTCAGTAAAATGAGTTAACTAATTACAACTCAAATATAACTCAATCTTATCTTCTTAATTTAAGGGATAACTCTTGCATGACTTCAGAAAGACTTCTAACTTGAATTTCTCCAACTAATTAATTTAAAATTAATTAATTAATTATTTCCAAGCAGCTGCTAAGACTAAATTCGATTTTAATTCACAATTTAATTCAAGGACAAATTAAATTGGAATATTCTTGTTGCCATATTTCAACACTCCCTCTCAACAAGAAATGGATTATCTACTACCCGGATCTTGTCTCTATGGAACTCAAATTTACACTTTGACAATGCCTTTGTCAAAATGTTAGCATCTTGCTCCTGTGTCAAAATATATAGCAGCAACATGATCCTCCTCGCTACACAATCTCTGAGATGATGCTTGTAAAGCCAATGGGAACTCACAACTGACTTGTTCTCTGGTCTTGGAACCACGTCCCAAACACTGTTACAAACTATGGAGCCATACTCCTCCACCATAGCATCAACCCAAATCTGCTGCTGCACTGCTTCCTCAAGGGAAGATGGCTCGGTCTCAACACATTCCCCAGCAAGGGCCATGTATCCAGTGTACTTCTCAGGTGACTTCCTCTATCTGTGCTCAGAAGATGGTGCTCCCACATTCTCTCTCGCATCCTCCAACAATCTGTCAGCCTCTCTTGTGCACTTTTGTCCATCTCTGGAAGACTCTACTTGAGTGTATGCCTCCACTCCTAGAACCTCTGCATGTGGCTACTCTGCATCAATCTGAGGCTCCTCCTCCTTAGGAACCAACAGTTCCTCCATAGCCTATAGTTGGAGCTCCCTATCAATGGAAACTCGCATGGGCTTCTCCTCATCAAACTTGAGATCTCTATGAACCACTATCCTCCGACTAGTAAGCAAGTACACCCGATAGTTGTGAGGTGTATTAGTGTACCCCACAAATATCCCCAACTCTGTTGTCAGCTCAAGCTTCTTTTGTGCATCCTTTGTCACATGGAAATATATCGATGAGCCAAAGATCCTGAAGTGACCCACATCTGGTCTCTTACTGGAGAAAGCTTCCTCTGGTGTCTTCATCCCAAGCATGCGATGTGGGCTTCTATTCTACAATTAGACTGTTGTGTTTCATGCCTCAACCCACAAGTGAAGTGGTAGGCCTTGGTCATGCAACGTTGCCTGTGCTACCCCTAGAATAGTTTTGTTCTTCCTCTCAGCCACCCCATTCTGCTGTGGGTTATGAGGTGTCATCAACTCTCGTTTAATTCCTTCTGCTGCACAGAAGTCCTTAAACTCTTGAGAGACATATTCTCCACCATTGCCGCTTCTCAAGGCCTTTATCTTCTTCCCTGACTCTTTCTCGACCAAAGATTTGAACTCACAAAACTTTATGAAAGTTTGGTCCTTCTTCTGCATGAAATAAATCCAGCATTTATGAGTAGTCATCAATGAAAATCACATAATACATTTGCTTCATTGTGGATTCCATCGAGAATGGTCCACACAAATTAGTATGAACTCGCTCTAAGATAGCCTCTGCTTGACTGTCTCGATCATGAAAGGAAGACTTGATGTACTTTCCCAAGGTACAACCTTTGCATGTGTCAACTTGCTCAAGTTTACCTTTGGGAAGTCCAGTAGATATCTATTGCATTATCTTCAAAGCCCCATGATGCAAATGGCCCAACCGCCTATGCCACAACTCGCTAATGTCTTGGCTTTGCACCAATTCTGCTTTCGTACTCAATGCTGCACAATCATCTACCTCTAGTTTATAGAGATTCTTCACCCGAATCCCTTTCCTCTTGGTCTGACCCATGGCTATGTGTCTTAGGAATGCCTTTACTTTACTGAAGAAAACATTGTAGCCTTTGTCCTCCAACATCACGACCGATACCAAGTTCTTCTTTAGTCCAGGCACATACATCACATTTATCAAGGTGAGAGGAGCTCCATGCTCCCTCTGAAAAGCAATCGTGCCCACTCCTGAAATATTATACCTTCTGTCGTCACCCATCTCTATGCGCATCTTGAGGTATGTCTCCTCCAAGGCACTGAATAAATTTTTATCACTGGTCATGCGGAATGAGGCTCCACTGTCAAGATACTAGACAAAACCCATCATCAATGACACCATGCATGCGATGAGGGTAAAGTCCATTTCTAACTCAGAGGTTAATGCCTCACCTTTTGATCCTTTTGAGGATCCCTTCTTGGACTTATTCAATGGGAAATTAGTCGCATAATGTCCCATCTTGTGACAATTAAAGCATCTTACCTTAGACATGTCACCCTTCTTCCCTCCATGAGAAGAATTCGATTTGAAATGGGATGCCTTCCCCTTCCCTTTCCTTGCCTTACTTGCTAAGGCCAGATTTTATTCATCATCATTCTTAGATGAAGAACCATCTTGTGTGCTCCTCCTGATCTCTCCATGCATAAGATCCGACCATAGTCATTCCAAATCCGACAGTTTCTCTCTTCCATTCATAGAGTCCTGGTAGCTATTCCTACTATTTGGAAGGTCAAGGAGAGCGAGGCTCACCATATCATCATCAGCAGTAGTTATTCCCACACTGCCAAGCTCATCTCTATAGGTGGTGAGCTTGTTTAGATATGTGGAAATATTTTCGCCCTTCTCCATATTGATTCTTTGAATCTTATCCTTGAGCGCCAATTTCCTCTGGTCGCTACTGTTCTGGTAGCGGTCCTTCAATGTCTTCCACATTGAAAATGGAGTATCCTTCCCATGGAGACTCAAGACAATATGGTCTCAAACTCCCTCAAGGATGATCCGTATCACCTTCACCACACACTTCTTCCACTCTACCAACTCTTGTGCATTAGTTGAAGCTGGATTTGGGATTTCTTGATCAATGAATTCCTTCAAGACATTGTCTTCTAATACAACCTCCATTTTGTCTTTCCATGCTATATAATTCCAGCTACCTTCCAAGGCATACTCGAGTCTCAAGCCATAGAACGCCATTGGCCAACCTTGAAGTATGATATGAATTTGATTTGTACCTGGAACCCCAAACTTCAAACTTCGAATTCTCTTCTCAGTATATTGTTCAAAGCTTCGATACCATGTAGAGCTCGCATAAATCCCATCACGTTCCGCGGCGTGGTGGCAGAAATCAAGATCGATGGGAGCGTAGCGAATTGCTGCTATCATATGGGCATTAAGTTGCCCAATCCCGTAATGAGGCGAGGAGGTCTGCTCATTCCTGCAGCTACCAGTCTGATCCCCATCGCTCAGAATCAATATATGAGGGAAGGGGATAATGTATAGGAGGGACTACAAATATAGCTCTGATACCATGTAGAGAATCTATGTAGGTTAACCCAATAATGCAATATAAATCAAAGAATAATACTATAACATACTTCTACTATCAATTTATGAAAGCTTAAAGATCGAGCTGAACAATATAACTAGAAGAAGATGAATCAATGCACAATACACATGAAAATACTTTGGGGAAAGCCTCAACTAAAAACCCCACACTATTGTATTATCATACATGGTGGAAATACATAGGAATTATACAAAGCCTTAGCTCTCACAGCTAGCGAGCTCTCAGTACAATCCTCACAGATGCTCACAGGCAATCTTGGCTTCTCTCCAGCGTTCCTCTTTGCCCTCCAAGATCCTATTTCCTTGCACTGTTCCTTGTGGATTATTTTCCTTTACCAAGTGGATGATCTCCCTTCAAAATTGCGCAATCCTCAAGGATAAATCCTTGACTACATGCATGAGTTTTCTACATGTGAAAACACATGCAACTGATAGTACATTGTCCTTGAAATTAATCTCAACTGGGAATTTCTCATAATAGACATGCATGAGTTTCTGATGAGGGAATCTTCAGTTAAATGGAGTAGCACTAGTTGAGTGCATTAATGCATCAACTAATCGTTAACTCACTATTAGTTCCTCAAACAGTTTGGAACTAATTTAACTGGAATTAACCCAATAAACTGAGTTAACTAATTACAACTCAACTATAACTCAATATTATCTTCTTAATTTAAGGGATAACTCTTGCATGACTTTAGAAAGACTTCTAACTTGAATTTCTCCAACTAATTAAATTAAAATAAATTAATTAATTATTTCCAAGTAGTTGTTAAGACTAAATTTGATTTTAATTCACAATTTAATTCAAGGATGAATTAAATTGGAACATTCTTGTTGCCATATTTCAACACTACTCAGGGACTTCAGCCCACTATGGTCTTCCTGTGTTTCTCCAATGAATACCAACATAGGGAACGAAGGGCTACCACCTATCACTGCAAGATGTCCATGTCCCACAATGAACATGGGCTAGGATGACTACCCATCATTTGTTGTAGAAGTATTTCTCCACACACAATTCTAGGGCTACTCAAACTTCTCCTGGTTGATCAGAACCTTGAGCTCAACAACTACCACTCTAGTGACAACTTAAGTCCATGAAGATGGTGGAAACCAGGCTCTAACTTGGGTGTGGAGTACTAAAGAAGGTATGTTTTTGGTAATTATGTCAGCATCTTTTCATTAGAACTTACAAACCTTTTGCATCATGAACTAGGAAAATGATAAGGAATTGTAATAAAACCTGTGAGATTAATGTGCAAAGCGGAAACACTGACAATTGTCTTTTTCTTATGTAGAAAGAAGGGAAAACAAAAGACTGCCATTCTGAAGGAAAGAACAAGGCCCGGTTAACCACTGTCCCTTTGACGGGGAACCGTATGCAAACAAGGCAAAACAGATCAAAGTGAATTAGCCCTGGAAAGGAAGTGGAGATGTCGGCTCAGCACAAGAAGCAAAAGAGATAACTGAGAACTAACGTTTTGGTGAATCCCTCAGGATCCTTTGATCCTGAGGGATCGCTGCTTCAACTATTTTTGCACCTAGACATCTCCGCCTTCATCATTATAAAAGGGGCAACACTGTTAGCTCGGGGGGTCGGTCGAATCCTTATGTTTTATGTAATTTCTCTGAAGATTGAAACTTTGATCATCGAGTCTCATTGAGAACTGATCTATTGTAATTCCATTTTATGCATTAATACAAACTCGGTTGCTATTTCATCCCTGAGTCTGGAATAACTTCAAGCAGTGTACCCCTGGAGGCTAAGGGCTCGACCCTGGAGGACACTTGCTCCTGTACTATTACGTTTGGTTTATGCGTGGTTTGCTTATCAGCGTTATTTGGTAATCTGATGTGTTTTGTTAGTTTACATCACATGCTCTGTTATGTTTACTTTACTGAGACAGAACTATTGCATTGACTCTGCAATGTATCACTGTTCTTCTAAGTGTTGATATAATACTGTCAGTCTTTACAGAATATTGTTGTTGTTCAATTACAGAGCCTCTGTGTTGTGCACTTATTCATTGATATTATGGAATTCATCTTAGCGATTATGTTCTTTGCGATTGTTGGATCTATAGACATTGTTGTTCCATTCTGAAACACAGTCGTAATCTTTTATAACTGAGAGTGATAACTGGTTTACCAAGATCAGGTTACTATTAAGGTGTGCCGTGTGCATATATGGTTTTGAAGTGTTGTTCTATAATTCATCATTAATCAGTGCTGTTCCATTTTGGTGTGTTGTTCAATTCGTCCTTAAGAGTGAAGGATTGCCATTTGATTCCTGTAGGTCACGATTCGTGCATTTGATCTTGTAGACTAAGGTGTTACTGCTTGCTAGACTTAGTTGCTGTTACAATTTCCTGTTTGCTGTTCTATTTCAGATTTGTTGTTCCATTTCAAATTTGTTGTTCTATTTCTTATTTAGTTGTTCCATTTATTATCTGCTATTCCATTTCCTGTCCTTTGTTATTTTGGTGTGAAGAACGATCCAAGGCTGTAATGAGCACTGACATTTACTGCCTGGCTCCCAGATCCACGATCTATTCTCTGATTTACCTTAGTTCCATCAATTTACAAAGGGATGAATTACTGCTACTGAACCCTTGACTGATAAATTTCTTAGTTTTCTGAATGTGTAGTTTAATATTTTGAAGTAGTTTGCTGTAAACAAGCATCCGTTTACTCTTGTATTTCTGAACACTATACTACTAGCATTACTCTAGAAAATGATAGCCTCAGACTGAGACACTCTTTGAAATAACAAAACGTTCCAGGATTGACAACTAATGTGAGGTAATTAGAGGTGAAAGATATCCTTTTTATAGCTCAACATTTTGGCGCCGTTGCCGGGGAAAGAGTGTAGCCATTTGTTTTTTCCATAGTAGTGTAAGAACCTGTTAGGGAAGAATTGGGTTTTAAAAATGGAAGGTAAGAACCTATGTGTGGAGCATGTAACAGCTCTGCTCCCCTGCCCGCTTTCCTACAGATTTGCTGCTGTTTTGTTTGGGTAAAATCTAGCAGTTGATTTGTGTGCATGACTAAGCAGAAAAAGCCAGAAAAGAATTCCAAACCTCTACCCAAGCCAGAAAAAGCTAAGGGGTCGGTGACCCTTGGCCGATCAACCTTCATAGATGAAATCTTCAAGAAAGCAGAATCTCAGCCTTCAGTAGGACCCAAAAAATTTATTTCTAGACAGCCTACTAGTTCCCTTCAGGCCACAGGATCACCATCTGTAGCCTTTGCTAAGGTGCATAGTCAAACTGAAGAGCAGGACTTTCAAGAAATTGAAAATTCTACTCCAGAACTATTGCAAGAAGGGAATTTCAGCAATCTTTGTGAAGGAGAAGGAGAAACAGGGGAAACTGAGGAACCAAGGTCTCCTCTTGGGACAACTCAGCCATTAAACAGCCCAGACAAGGGAAGTGCTGCAAAAATCATTGTTGAAGAAACTCAATCTCCTCAGACATTAGGCACTCTCATTATCCCAAACAAAGGAAGTGTTATTAAAACCATTCTTGTTAAAACCATTCCTTCTCAACCTAGGAATACCCTCCTAGATATCCCAGAAGGTTATTGGCATATATTCGACCAAATGGCTCAAAACCAGCCAAACACCCAAACCTCTACATTGCAATACCCCATAGTGGATACTGCAACAAATGCGCCCATGAAAGCAATCCCTCTTCAACATATCCCTACATTCCACGGTCTTACATCAGAAGATCCGGATGCATTTCTATTTGAGTTCGATGTGTTGTGTATGGGATATGATTACACCACCGACCCCCAGAAACTAAAATTATTTCCCTCTACATTAAAAGGGGTTGCCTTAAGATGGTTTATGGGATTAGGTGGTGGGGTTATAAATAACTGGGATCAAATGAAAGAATCTTTTCTAAAGAAATATCAGGACTATTGCAGGTCTAGAGAACTGAAGGATGAAATATTCCAGATGGTAGCTAGACCAAATGAAACATTAGAGGAGTATGTGGAATGTTTTCAGTATAATCTTCAAAGATCTCCTTATGCATCACTACCTTTACCTGATAATGTGTTAAAAACAACATTAATTAGGGGCATGAAGGAACAATGGATTGAAACATTAAATATTATGGGAAAAGGAGATATTTATCAGGAAAATTTTGCTGACATTATTGACTTATGTATCAGGAGTTCAAGAGGCAGCACAAGATTGAAACCGGCAGAACATGATCGGTTTGTAAGAGATAATAAAATTTCGACAGAAGGAGTAACGCGTGCAGAAATTGGAAATCTATTGGAAAATTTTAAAACTGATATACTAGGGACGCTAACTACACAACTTGATGTTATGCAGGCCAAGCAGAAGCAAATGGAGGCAGAACAGAATTTGGCAATCTTCTATCCCCGATGCAGGAAGAAACATAGCCATAAGGAGTGTCCACTAGATGTAGTCCGAACATGTGCCATCTGCACAAAAGATCACCTTACGGAAAGTTGTCCCTCACTTCCCATATTAAAAGCAGTATATAAGGAAGTAGAAGAAGAACCAAAATCGGTATATTTGCTCAACTAGCACCGTCAGTGGCAGCCGCGACAATCTGGTATGTTTTCGGACCCGACCTCTTCTTTTCAGTCTCTGCAGTATAATGCTCAACAATATAATATGTGGCAAAGTCAATCCCAACCCCCGCCCCCAAACTAGTCACCTCAGTCGTTTCCTTCATCAACCCCGTGGCTGAATCAGGCAATCCCATCTAGTTGGCCGATTTTTCCCTATACTCCACCATATTGGCAAAGTAATGCATACCCACCACAATGGACTCCGCCTACTGCACAAAGTTCAGCCTGGCAAACAAACTGGCAAAGACCGATGCATCAGTCAGTAGGAACCATGCTGCTCCCTCAACCTACACTGCCAGCCTTACAACAAAAATCCCCAGTCTAATCTGAGACTGCAACTCCCAGCCCAACCCAACCCCAATCCAAATAAAAGACCGGTCCAATCTATCCAAATAATAGAAACATCAGAAATAGGAGCTAATTTGAGGGAGTGTAATGATCTTCAGTTAAGATCAGAGCGTATTATTGAAACTGAGGGAGAAAAGACAGCCCATGTTGAAAATCAGTTACCCAGAGAACATCTGTCACAAGAAGAGGATGTGAACAAACAACAAACTCATAACTAAACAACCACATCCTCTCCCCCATTCCCAAAACTATTAATCATACCTCGACCTACACAATATCCTGATTTTGACATTCTGGGAGAATTACAAAATTTGTACATAAAAATTCCATTCCTCCAAGCCATTCAAGACATTCTGATATATGCAAAGACTATCAAAGAATTGTGTGTAAAGAAACCAAGGAGGAATGCAGCAAACAATCCAAGAGTCCAAGTAGTTGGCACTCTATCTGACTTATTATCAGGAAAAGAAATGCCCATTAAATACGAAGACCCAGGAAATCCAATAGTCACCGTACAAATTTATGGTCAAACCTTCCCTAATGCCTTAGTTGATCTAGGAGCTGCAATCAACATCTTAACAACTACTACTTGCCAAAAGCTAGGCATTACATCTGTAGAACCCACCTCTACCTTGTTAGAGATGGCTGACCGATATGTGGTTAGGCCAGAGGGCACGCTACATGATGTCATGGTATCTGTTTACTCTTGGGAATATCTTACTGATTTTCTGGTAATAAATCCCAAAAGCCGACTTGATGGACACCCTTTTATTTTAGGAAGACCTTGGCTTGCAACTGTCGATGCCTATATTGGCTGCCGACAAGGCAATATGACCATAACGAGGGGAGCGAATATCAAGAACTTAGCCTTATATCCTCCAGCACAGCCAAGTGTCACAATGATCAAAACTAATAAGCACCCTGTATCATACCTTACTGACAACATTAGATCTCCATTAACTATACAAGAGGCACTTGATTTTAAAGATCAGACAGAGGACGATGCCATTAATAAATTTATTAGTCAAACTGAATCCAAATCTCGCACACAGTGTCACATGATAGAGGCAGCATTCGATAACGAATTAGAAGAAGATCCTCTTAAAGATACACATGATCAAACGATACCTGTTACCTCTGTTGCAAATAGTAAAATTGTGGAAATCGAACTGAGAAAAACCTTAAACATTAATGCCAACCTCACCTCCGAACAAGAAACGAATCTCATCCATCTGTTGAGGAAATATAAAGAAGCATTTGCATGGGACTATCCTGATATGAAAGGAATTGACCCTCAATTATGTACCCACCACATTTACATAGAAAAAGATGCGAGACCTGTTCACCACCCTCAGAGGAGACTTAATCCTCATCTAAAAGATGTGGTAAAAGCTGAAATTCAAAAGCTTTTAGATGTCAACTTCATCTATCCTATCTCTGATAGTAAATGGGTCTCTCCGCTTGTGGTGGTACCAAAAAGGAATGGGAAATGGAGAATTTGTGTGGACTACAGAGAACTAAATAAAGCAACACAAAAAGTCCACTTCCCTCTCCCATTCATCGACCAAGTATTAGACACTTTGGCAGGAAAGAAATTCTTTTCTTTCCTGGATGGCTTCAGTGGATACAATCAGATCCAGATTGCCCCTGAAGACCAAGACAATACCAGTTTTACTTGTCCTTGGGGAACATTTGCCTATAGAGTTCTACCTTTTGGATTATGCAATGCTCTTGCCACATTCCAAAGGACTATCCTCAGCATTTTTGCAGACCTAATAAATGAAGGACTTGAAGTATACATGGATGACTTTACACCACATGGAAACAATTTTGATCCAGCATTGGATACACTGGAAAAAGTCCTACAACGCTGCATTGCTACCAGGCTTTGTTTAAGCCATGAAAAATGCTATATGATGATGACTGAAGGACTTATTCTCGGACATTATATTTCAACAGCTGACATTCAGGTAGACCCAACCAAAATCCAAATAATTTTGCTTATTCCCACTCTTACCACTCAAATGGAGGTACACAGTTTTCTTGGATTTTCTGGTTATTATAGGAGGTTTATAGAACATTTTTCGCATATTGTTGCACCTCTGTATGCACTAACTGGTAACATTGATTTTCTTTGGACAGAAAAATGTGAACGTGATTTCCAGGATCTAAAGAAGCTTGTGTCCACAGCGCCAGTCCTTCGAGGACCAAATTGGGATTTTCCATTTCAGATATCATTTGATGCCTCAGATACAGCCATTGGAGCAGTCCTTGGGCAGGAAGAGGATAAAAAACCATATGAAATTTATTATATTAGCAAAAATTTATCTCCTGCTGAATTAAATTACACTATTATTGAGAAAGAATTTTTAGCTGTAATACATGTTGTCAATAAGTTTAGACATTACATTACTAGATACCCTGTTATCTTGTATACAGATCATTCTGCCATCAAATATTTAGCAAACAAGCCTATCACAAATGGCAGAATAACTAGATGGCTGATTTTATTGCAGGAATTTGATATTACAATCAAGGATCGACCTGGAAAAGAAAATCCTGTAGCCGATTTTCTCTCAAGAATGCCAAAGCCAATCGATGCAGCAGCAGTTGAAGATCAATTTCCGGATGAGCATCTGTTTGTTGTTGCTGTTAAAACACCCTGGTATGTTGATGTTGCCAATTACCTAGCAGTAGGTAAAATACTGAAACATCTAACCCCTAATGAGCAGAAACATATTGTTCAGAAGAGTGCTCGATTCTCGTGGGTTGGAGGCTACCTGTTCCACATAGGGGCAGACATGCATATCAGAAGATGCATTTAAGAGGATGAAATCTTCGACATTTTAAAAGCCTGCCATGACGGACCATGTGGCGGACATTTCGCCAATCACAGAACTGGACATAAGGTCCTGCAAACAGGGTATTATTGGCCTACAATTTTCAAAGATGCAAAGAAATTCGTCCAAGCTTGTGACAGTTGCCAGAGAGCAGGACACCCTGGTCAGTCCGATGAGATGCCCTTGAACCCACAGTTAGTCATTGAACCATTCGAACGATGGGCCCTTGATTTCATCGGACCAATTAACCCACCCTCAAACCAGAAAACATATATTTTGGTGGCAACAGAATATGTCACCAAATGGGTTGAGGCAAAGGTGTTGCTGAGAGCTACAGAAGATTATGTCATACAGTTCTTGTTCCATATATTTGTGCATTATGGCCTTCCAAGAGATATAATTACAGACGGTGGACCACAGTTTGCTGGGAACAAAATAGTCGCAACACTCAAAAACTATCATGTCCATCATAAAATTACTACTCCATACCACCCATAGGCAAATGGTCAGGTAGAAAGAAGCAATAAAATAATAGAAGCAATCCTAACAAAAACAATCACGTCACATAGACGTGATTGGGTTGCCAGACTAACAGAGGCACTGCGGGCTTACAGAACAACTTGGAGAAGTACCACTGGTTACTCACCTTATCAATTAGTGTTTGGCAAGCAACCCATCTTTCCCATAGAATTCGAAATCCAAACACTGCGAACAGCACAGGAAGTTGGCTTAGATTTAACTGAGGCATAGATTAATCGATTGCAGCACATCAATGAGCTCGATGAAATCAAGCTCTCTGCACTCCAAAATACTGCACTTATCCAACAACAGCGAGCTAAATGGCATGATGCTCTCATTAAAAATAAAGTCTTCCACGAAGGAGACTGGGCACTTTTGTGCGATTCCAGGTTTCAGCACTTTCCCAGGAAACTCCAGACTCGTTGGTTGGGACCATACGAAATCCAGAAGGTACATGACAATGGTACTCTTACTCTAATCACTATTGGTGGTTCTGGATATTCCTTCAAGGCAAATGGCCACCGAGTTTGCCTTTATCGCAAACCACTCACTCGGGAGTCCTTCTGCCAGTAGCTACGCCAAGACTCCGATATGGAAATTTTGGGAGAGGGAGAGAAGTCTTCCTCACCTATTATTCATTAAGTAATTTATCTCTTTTCACAGTTTGTACATAATTTCTTTTGTTTTTGTACATATTTTTGAATCAAATGCTTTGCCGTTACTTTTTCGAAGAAGCAGCAATGTTATTATTTTTGTTGTTCCTTTTCTAAATGGGACAACATTTTTCGTTCTGTTGTTCATTTTTCAAAAGAATAGCACCTGTTGGATCAGCCGTCATTCTACTTTAATTTTGTTCTTTTTATTTATTTTTTCTTTCTGTTGTTCCTTTTCCAAAGGAACAACACTTTTGTTTTTTGTTGTTCCTTTTCGAAAGTAACATCATTTGTGTGTTTTGTTGTTCCTTTTCCAAAGGAACAACATTTTCGATTATTGTTGTTCCTTTTCCAAAGGAACAACATTTTCGATTTTTGTTGTTCCTTTTCCAAAGTAACGGCATTTGTGTGTTTTGTTGTTCCTTTTCGAAAGGAACAACGGTTTCGATTTTTGTTGTTCCATTTCCAAAGGAATGGCATTTGTGTGTTTTTTTGTTCCTTTTCCAAAGGAACAACGGTTTTGATTTTTGCTGTTCATTTTCCAAAGGAACGACATTTGTGTGTTTTGTTGTTCCTTTTCCAAAGGAACAACGGTTTCGATTTTTGTGTTTCCTTTTCCAAAGGAACGGCATTTGTGTGTTTTGCTGTTCATTTTCCAAAGGAACAGCATTTCTGATCTTTGCTGTTCCTTTTTCTAAAAGGAACACCACTTTTATTCTTTTTCTCTTCCTCTTTGAAGCAGCAACATCTTTGTATTCCTTTTACTTATGCTTGTTCCCCTTGCTATTTTAAATTAAGGATGCTTACTGTTCCTGTTCTTTCAAGTCTTTTGGAATACAGTTATGCACTTATGCAATGGATACAAAATCACAACATACTGAAATCAAGTGAATTATTGTTATGCTCTTAACCTGCAAAATGATACCCAATACAGAATATGCGAAGAAAAGATACCCAGAACACAGAATAGCAATGATTTTATTATTCAGAGAGTAATGCTCACTTTCCTCTTCAAGGGGGCAACCTCCAATAGAGCAGAGCTCGATTACAAAATAAGACACGATACTCCTCGCAGGGAGTCTCTATCCTTTATATATGACTCATACATGAAATACCACGGGCCAATACCGTGGGTTTTATTAATACCATCTATCTAATACTACGGCCCATTTGCAACTAACTGTGGTCCCGTCATTAATTGCGGGTTAACCACTTACAAATATTAATATGGGCTTTATTGACTCTTGACTATGACGTGATCCCATGACATAAATAAGGGGGTTAGGGTGGGACCCTAACATGCCCTCCCCCTTAAGACTAGCCTTGTCCTCAAGGCTGATGCTGCAGAAACTGCTAAAGAATAGTGGCTGGTTCCCAAGTTGCATCTTCCGAAGAGGTGTCTTTCCATTTGACGAGGACTTCCTTAATCATGCGGCCGCGCAGGTGTTTGTCTCTTGTGTCTAGAACCTATTCGGGTTGAAGCCAGATTGACCCTTCTTCGTCCAATTCAGGTAGATTGGTTTGAACTCGACAATTGTTCCCGATCACTTTCTTGAGGCACGATACATGGAAAACTGGATGGATTTTTGCAGTAGGTGGCAAAGCCAACTTGTAAGCCACTTCTCCAATGCACTGAAGTACTTGGTATGGTCCGTAGAATTTTGGAGATAGCTTCTGACAACCCTTGTCTTTGAGTGATGTTTGCTTATATGGTTGCAGCCTCAAAAAGACCTGATCCCCTTCTTGAAATTGGCGCTCTGAGCGATGCTGGTCTACTTGTTGCTTCATGCGGTTCTGAGCTTGATGAAGATTCTCTCTAAGATGGGCGAGCATGGTTGCGCGGTGTTTTAGGAGTTGATCCACTGCTTGTACTTTGGAGCACCCCTTGAGATAAGAAGTAGGGGAAGGCGGAAGTTGACCATATACTGCTTCATAGGGAGTCATTTTGGTGGTGGCATGATAGTTGGTGTTATACCACCATTCAGCCAGAGGTAACCACTGTACCCAAAGGTGTTGCTTTTCTGAAGTGAAACACCTAAGGTAGATTTCTAGACATTTGTTGACGGCTTCAGTTTGACAATCCGTTTGCGGATGATAGGAAGTACTGAGTTTTAGTTGAGTGCCTTGTATCCTGAAGAGTTCCTGCCAAAAATTACTGGTGAAGATCGGGTCGCGATCGGACACAATAGAAGTGGGCATGTCATGCAATTTGAAAATCTGATCAATGAAATATTGAGCGACTAAAGTTGGTGTAAATGGGCGGGGTAGTGCGCAGAAATGAGAATACATCGATAGTCGGTCCACAACCACCATGATGACTGACTTGTTCCCGAACTTTGGAAGACCTGTAATGAAATCCATAGAAACTTCCGTCCAAATGGATGTCGGAATGGGCAATGGTTGTAATGTGCCTGGTGTGTTGACTGTTTCCCCTTTGTGGCGTTGACAGACATCGCATTCTGCTACAAAAGTAAGGATGTCCTTTTTCATGCCTGTCCAAAAAAATGATCTTCTGGTGCGAGCATACGTCTTCTGAAAGATCAAATGTCCTGCAATGGGCGATGAGTGCAATTCTTCCAAAATGCGACCTTTGAGGGTGGATGTTGGGGATATTACGACTCTGTCCCTGTAGCGAAGAATATCATCCTGCCACGAGTAGCCCTTGGTGGAATTTGGATCTACCTGCAATTGAGAAATGAGTTGGGATAGCCCAGGGTGTGAAAACCATTCCTTTCGAGCCTCTTCAATCCATTCTAGAATGGGGAGGGAAATTGCTAGCAGAGTACTTTCTTCCTCAAATTGGCGAGATAATGCATCTGCTACACTATTGTCTTTCCCTTTCTTGTAAATGATCTCATAATCATATCCCAGCATTTTGGCGAGCCATTTATTTTGTTGTGGGGAGGATAGGCGTTGCTCCAAAAAATATTTAAGACTGTGATGATCTGTGCGGATTTGGAAATGTCGCCCCAATAAGTAAGGTCGCCAGGTCTCGACGGCATGTAAGATGGCCATCATTTCTTTTTCGTAGGTAGATTGGCCCAGATTCCTCCCACTTAGTTGTTGGCTTGTGAAGGCCAAAGGTCGCCCTTCCTGCATTAAGACCGCCCCAATACTAGTCCCTGAAGCATCAGATTCAATGACAAAGGATTTGGTGAAGTCAGGTAGTGCTAAGACTGGAGTGGAACACATGTCGTTTTTGAGAGCGGTAAATGCCTGTTGTGCTTCCTCATTCCAGAAGAAGGAATTTTTCTTTAGGAGTTGAGTGAGGGGCTTCGCTATGCGGCCATAGTTGCGGACAAATTTACGATAATAGCTTGTGAGACCCAAAAATCCTCTCAAGCTCTTCAAAGTCTTAGGTTGAGGCCATTCTTGCATTGCCTGGATCTTTTTGGGGTCCACCTTGACACCTTCACACCCCAAAATGTGGCCCAAATACTCAACTTCTTCCATGCCAAACGAACACTTCGACATCTTGACAAATAATTTATGCTTGCGGAGCAGGTGTAAGAGTAGATCTACATGCTGAAGATGTGCAGCCCAAGTGCCACTATAGATGAGGATGTCATCGAAGAAGACAAGGAAAAATTTCCTGAGATATGGTTTGAGAATGTGATTCATAAGGCTCTGAAAAGTAGAGGGGGCATTACAAAGACCAAATGGCATGACCAGGAACTCATAATGGCCTTCATGAGTTCAAAAAGCAGTCTTGGGAATGTCGACTTCCTTCATGCGAATTTGGTGGTAGCCTGAGCGAAGATCCAGCTTAGTGAAGAATTGCGCCCCATTGAGTTCGTCCAGCAAATCATCAACCACTGGAATGGGAAATTTATCTTTGACTGTCAACTTATTGAGGGCCCTGAAGTCGGGACACATCCGCCACTCCCCATCTTTCTTGAGCACCACGACCACTGGGGATGAATAAGGACTAATGCTGGGACGAATGACACCTGCTTCCAAAAGTTCCTTGATGATTTTTTCTATTTCATTCTTTTGGGTGAACGGATATCTGTATGGCCGCACATTTGGGGGTTGGGCCCCTGGAACCAAGGTGATGCTATGATCATGTTCCCCTCGCGAGGGTGGAAGCTCATGAGGCTTGTCAAAGACCGGAAGATGGTTATTTAAAATCTGTTGCATCTTAGGATGAATTGGCAGAGACTTGGTTTCGACGACCTAGATGGCATTAAATTGAGCCACCACTCCATGATTACCCTTTTTTAACAATTTTTCCATCTGATGAGAGCTGATGATAGAGGGGGCTCCCGCCTGGAATCCACGGAGGGTATGTGTGTAGTTTTTCTGCTTAAAACTCATATATAACTCCTAAAAATCCATTGTGATTGGCTCAAGCGTGCGGAGCCATTCAACGCCGAGGACAATGTCTCAACCCCCCATGTGTATGGCAAACATGTGGGTTTTTAACTGATAATCCCCCATTTGAAGTTTGACATTTTCATAGCGGCCTTCACATTTCATTGTGCCCCCATCCACAATTTGGGCTTGGAAGTTAGAAACTTCTCGTACAAAACAATGCACTGCTTCTGCGATTTTTTGATGGATGAAATTATGGGTACTTCCACTATCAATCAAGACTACTACTGGGCGATGTTTAAGAAAACCCCTGATTTTAAGAGTTTGAGGGGAAGAAATCCCTGCCAACGCATGCAGCGAAATAACTGGTTCGTCAGAGACATTCTCCTTTGGGTTGTCTTCTTCTAGCGCCTCATGTTCCTCAAGTGGTGGATCTTCCTCTGTTGAGTTGTAGTCAGTGGCATCTATTTGAAAAAATTTGGGCTCCTTGCATTTATGACTTTGGGAGTATTTTTCATCATAGTAGTAACATAGTCCTTGCTTCCTTCTTTCGGCTGTTTCCGCAGGTGACACCTTTTGGACCTTAAGTGTTTGAGTCGTGTTGTGAGCCTGTGGGAGACGACCTTTAGCGGGGAAATTTGGGTGACTGTATTGGGCTGCTAATGGACGTTCCACGTTACGGGCTACCTTGCAAGCCTCTGTCCAAGTGGGAGGGTGGTGTAGTAAGACTTGAGCTTTGATGGCTTCTTTAAGACCACTGATAAAACATTCCATGTAGATCTCATTTGAGAGACCCCAAGTGCGGAAGGCTAAGGCTTCAAAAGTTGTAATATATTCATCCACGGTACCTGTCTGTCGGAGCTTAGTAAGACGACCCAAAAAAGAGTCCTCCTGTTCAAAGCAGTCTTGAAGAGCTTTGGTAAATTGGGTCCAAGTCTTAAAAGGTCCATTGCAACGTTGATGCCATTCCCACCACTGCCACCGTTCATTGTCCAAGTACATGCTCCCCAACATAAGCTTAGTCGCATCATCTAAGATATGATTCAGTTTGAAATACTGCTCCATTTGTGTTATCCATGCGGACGGGTGAGAACCGTCAAATTTATGCATATCCAACTTGGGAGGTCGCTGGCTGGGTGGTGGGTGGGTGTGCCAGACGTGAGGAGAGTGGCTAGACTCACCCTCATTGTATTCATTGTCATTATACGCCTCCTCGTGGGCTTGCTCCTTGCCCTTCGGGATTAATTGCTGGACCTGGAGAGATAGTCCGGTAAGCTGCTTATTGATGGATTGGATGGATTCGTCAAGTTTGTCCAGTCTTTCATTGGCCATTGCTTGAGCTCTAGTTTCTACCATACACCAACCTGATGAAAAATTGGGACCGCCTAAAAATTTTCACTAATAATTGAATGGTACCACCGTGATCATCAATACTGCAGTCACCAAATCCTCAAAATGTCAATGCGGCCAAAAGTCCTACGAAAATTATACCTCGGTATAGGAACCCTTCACAACAACTCCGATCTGGTGGATCTGAGAGATCTGAATGGCGGATCGGATAGCTCTGGGCGGTGGAACAGACTGCTGCTGTGGATCAGTTGGCTCTAATAGATCGGAATGACTGATCTGCGAACTCGAGACTGCGGGACTGATGTCGGCTGCTTCTGCACCCCTTTGCACCAGCGGATCTGGAATAGATGATGTGCGATCCCCCGATAGAAAAGGGAACTATGGTCTTGAGGAGTGTCAGGTGCTACAGATCGCAATATACATAAGGGTCTGGCAGTAGTACTCGGCCCAATGTTTCAGGGCTCTAACTAAGGAGGATTGACCGTACCCTTAGCCGTACAACCCTACTACCCTATCGTACGGGCGAGTAATCTCTCCGAGTGCTATTCTCGGTGTACTGTAGCCACAAGACGGCCGACGGTTTATCTATGGTGAGGTTTCAAGGGAGCCTAGGGGCTTCAGATATACCCAGAGGGTACGTGGAAGACAGTCCGTGCGTGGTTCTGTCTAATGCGCTACTACTCGAAGGGGTACCCACAACGGTTACAAGGGAGTCCAACAGACGTGACCACCTCTTGTATTTCCTGCATGCATGCCTTCCCAGATCCGCAGGTTTATGCGCTCAACGACAGATCCCGTGGTTTAAAGACGCCGGAACACGTCTCTAGCCAAAAAAAAAAAAAAAAAAAATTGCTAAGAATTGGCGATCCCACCGGCCCTGGAAAGTGCTCTGATACCACTTGTTATGCTCTTAACCTACAAAATGATACCCAATACAGAATATGCGAAGAAAAGATACCCAGAACGCAGAATAGCAATGATTTTATTATTCAGAGAGTAATGTTCACTTGCCTCTTCGAGGGGGCAACCTCCAATAGAGCAGAGCTCGATTACAAAATAAGACATGATACTCCTCGCAGGGAGTCTCTATCCTTTATATATAACTCATACATGCAATACCACGGGCCAATACCGTGGGTTTTATTAATACCATCTATCTAATACTACGACCCATTTGCAACTAACTGTGGTCCCGTCATTAATTGCGGGTTAACCACTTACAAATATTAATATGGGCTTTATTGACTCTTGACTATGACGTGATCCCATGACATAAATAAGGGGGTTAGGGTGGGACCCTAACAATTATAAAATCGTTATTTTTATAAGAAATTTCTCTGAATTGGTAAAAGGACAGAGGGAAGGACACACTTACCCATTATCTTTTGTTGTCATTGCTTCACTAACTCCGCTCTGATTGGTTATCTTTATCATGTTGGTTCCTTTTAAATCCTCTTTGATTATTATTCAGGAATAAGAGCAAAGGGTTTATATCTTCCTATTGAGATGTTAAGACTTCTTCCACCATTCCTACTCTTAAGGAGTGTTGAACCACCCTTTGTGTATAAATGGGATAGTACTTTATGAAAAAAGAAAAAAGAAGAGAAAAAAGGGCAAACTGACTTGTTTATATAAAGTTGTCAAATGCAGGATAGGGGGTCTCACCAAGAGCCAGCCTACCATGATCATGAGGAAGAAAGTGAAGTGGCGTTCCCACTATGGCCACCACACTAGGGATATGGTCCAAAAGGTATATCAAATAAAGAACCCTTGGAACAGGAGGTCTCATCACGAGCCGGCCTACCCACCTTTTGCTCCTTCCTCGTGAATGGCATTATGACTAACTGGTTACCAAGCCAGCATAATGGCCTACATTTTGACATCACACAACACTTCCTAAGCATACACAAAGGATCATGGTTCCATGGGTGAAATAAACAACTCTGCCAAGGTTATGGACACCTGTCGGCAGTAGAGCACTGTTAATGGTATTGAAGTCACATTATTTACACCAATAGGTAGTTATTAGCACCCTTCTATTTCTTATACCTTAGTAATCAATCACATAAGATGAATGCATGTTATTTTCCAAACCATACAACGCATGTAAATCTATTATCACCAATCATGACAGAGCAGTTGACAATGATCGCATGAGACTCGGTATGTACGGCAGATGTCCTATCCTCCCAGCCTCGCATCATATCACAGCAGTCTCTTACGTATTAAGTGATCCAACTTGACACCTCGATTTTGGTAATCTGCTACCTTTGTAAACATGGCATATTGCCATACGCTGTTCCTTTATGACTCTGCTTCAGAACAGACCGGCACGCCACTCCTTTATTTGACGGCCGGGATGGCCTATCACATTGTGGGGGGGGAGGTTAACCTCATCATTCCTTGGATGACGTGTCAGACCGCTATTCGGGAAACTGCGTACTTGGGAATAGCACGGCTCAACGGTATACTATTTTTTATTTTTTGCATGACTTGCTGTTCCTAAGCCATTTCCATTGTATATCCTGCAGCATTAGATTTTGAGCGATTCTCGCGTCTGTCAGCCTCTCTGTGTTTCTAACAGCGTGAACAGTTGTCGTTCCATTGTCAAAATTCTGAGATTTCATAGCAAAACCATAAACATGGGAGGGAGATCAATTCGGAGAGAACTGCTAGTGTTAACAGTCTCTGATGCAGCATGGGAAATACTGGCAAGAGCCAGGGGGCTAACTTATCTCAATCGCTTACAGGAATCCAACGAGACTATAGCAATTGAATTCTTGCAGAACTTGCAAGAGGATCACTCCACAGTGAGGGGGAGATACATAGTAGTCACCGATGACACAATCGCAGAGGTCTCGGGACTGCCAGCCACTGGGCCTGTATGGACGCTAAAGAAGGAGAGATTGCAGAAGATTATAGAAACCTTCCAGGAGGAAGGCTAGAGCCTGACAATTAGAGGAAAGGGGGTTCTACCAGCAGCATTAGGAGAACCGTGGGCAGAATTGGAAAGGACCATTCAAAGCTACATCACCTGTGAAGGAAGAAAAGACATGGTAAGACTACAGCACCTTAAACTTTTAGCTGTGTTAAAACAAAAATGCTCTGTAAATTTACCAGCTTTCTTGAATTCATCACTGAATGATGTTGCACGGAGCATGAAAAAGGCACAGCATGTAGAATCACTTGTTAGTCATCATGGGTTGATATGGTTAATAGTCAGCCATAGCCTTACCCAGCAGCAGAGCAGCTAGGAAGAGCTAATTGCCATGATAGATGGAAGATTGACCACACCATCCCCGAAACGTAAACATGCCACCAGTACACCTAAGCGTCCAGAAAAACGAAGGAAATCGGTCCGACTAGCATGGCTATGAGGGAGGCTGGAGAAGCCCCAAGGAAATACCAGCCAACCGGTAGAGATAGAAGATACATGGGATGAGCAACCCCCATGATTAGAAGGAGAAGACAATGAGAAAGTAATGCAGGAAAATGAGGAAGGAGAAAATGAGGAAGAAACCGAGAAATCTGAGCAGGAGGAGGAAACGAAACAGTAGGAAGGTAGCCCAGTGCATGATCCATTGAGAGAAGATGAATTGGCCAAAGTTTTGGCCAATATGGGTGAATATGGCCAATCTTCCAGCCCATCAGACCTCCATGTTGAAGAAGAACCAAAAGAACACTCTGCTCAGGAGGGAAATGCACCTGAAGAATCACATGCAGAGGAAGTAGAAGAGGAGAGTCAGCCCGTTCATGATGAAAACATGACAGGAGATGCAGAACAGGAACAATCCGTTCCTAGCCAGATGACACCAGAAGAAACTCCGGAGGCAGGGGGGGCAGAAAAGGAAGTCACCCAAGAAATAATAGAACCAGCTAGGGTTCTTGCCCTGGAGCAGCCAGAGCAGAGCAACAAAGAAGCACCCTAGAAACAAAATCAGGGAATTGATCATAGTCCAGGCCGCAGTGAACAGTCTGTTGTTCCTTCTAAGGAAATTGAGGAAATTAAGAAATTACGGAAAGAACAGCAGCGACTACTGAATGTAATAGTTCAGCTTCGACAAAAAATCAAGATTTTGAAAGCAAGGAAAAGGGTAAAAAGGACTTCGGGGAGGAAACATGCAATCGATCCAGCAAAACCCCTCAAGACAAAGGATCGGAGGACCAGAGTCCACCCTGCTATTCAAAACCCTGTCGAAAACGGGCTGCTGTTCCAAGTGTTGTTGAGAAGCAGACTGTTGTTCAAATTAAAAAGGAACAACATTTGACTGATATCCACGTTAAGATAGAAATGGATGATAGATTGACCTGCGATAAGGAAATTCAGATAGAGGCACCACCCTCGAGAGTGATAAGGGTCATGAATGCAAGACAACGCAATAGGAAAATTTAGGTAAAACTCCCGGTCTCCACCGCCGCATGGGAAAGAGATCCGAGAATGAAAACCCTACGGGAGGGTTTGACGCAAGCTCAGCAAGCAACAGAAAAGCTCATAGAGCAAACGGTCCCTCGGGAAAGGTATGAAGAGCTACAACAACAGCTTAGGAACGTCAATCTATCCGAAAGCCAGGCCTTTGAAGGGTGGCGAAGGGAAGAAGAAAAAGTCGCGAAGGTAACTCGTAGGTTAGATATAGTTATCAAGCATATGGATACCTTATGTTCTTTGTAAGATGACGTCCTAGCATGTAGAGCCCCTGCTAAGAATTATGCCTTGTTTTTAATGGAATGATATTTGCAATTGAAAATAAAGGCTGTTAAAGCAGGTGATCCCATACAAATTAATACCCTCGATGATTTTTATAAACTACTGTAAGCACTACGGGGTAAAAGTTCAAAGACTACAGTGTGAGTTTTACTTACATAACCTTGTATTAGACTAGGAGACCGAGCTAACCCTGGGCCTTTTGTTGGGGATATCCAATTGCAGGCATTTATTTCATTTGAGGTTAATCAAATTAAATGGCTTAAAGCCTATAATGCTTTCCAAAGGCAAGAAAATGGATTAGATTTGTGGGTAAGAGCTGAGCCTAGGAATCCAGTATAGTTGTGGAGAGAACATAGGAACCTCATGAAGACTCCAAGTGTAATTGAAGCATTAAGACCCATTCACACAGCAATTAATCAACAAGGAATAGAATACTTTTTCACCATTAAAGACCTTGCCATTGATGCGGCTAAATTTCGATATCAGATCTCTAATCCGAATATCCAACTCAGGGAGCCATTTAAGTATGAAAATTTTAAGTTAGCCGCCAACCGCTTGCACCTCTATGGCAAAGTCATTTTGAGGGTAGGGCCATCCTGGTTAGGATATAGGTTCCGGAGTCCAATTATTTGGCACCCTGCACCTGGGTACCAAGCCCTATATGAGATGCTTGAGGGTCAAACAGGCCATTTCTTTGAACACCTAGTTATGCATCATGGCTGTAGACCTCCACATGAGATTCCATCTCCAGCCTACTCTCTCACTGCCTTACATGTCAACTACAATGTTTTCATGAGGGCATGAAAAAGGGTAAGCAGGGGGGTGTGTGGAGTACTAAAGAAGGTATGTTTTTTGTAATTATTTCAGCATCTTTTCATTAGAACTTACAAACCTTTTGCATCATGAACTAAGAAAATGATAAGGAATTGTAATAAAACCTGTGAGATTAATGTGCAAAGCGGAAACACTGACAATTGTCATTTTCTTATGCAGAAAGAAGGGAAAACAAAAGACTGCCGTTCTGAAGGAAAGAACAAGGCCGGGTTAACCGCTGTCCCTTTGACGGGGAACCATATGCAAACAAGGAAAAACATATCAAAGTGAATCAGCCCTTGAAAGGAAGTGGAGATGTCGACTCGGCGCAAGAAGGAAAAGAGATAACTGAGAACTAACGGTTCGGCGAATCCCTCAGGATCCTTTGATCCTGAGGGATCATTGCTTTACCTATTTTTTTACCTAGACATCTCCGCCTTCATCATATAAAAGGGGCAGCACTGTTAGCTCGGGGGGTCGTTCGAATCCTTATGTTTTATGTAATTTCTCTAAAGATTGAAACTTTGATCATCGAGTCTCGTTGAGAACTGATCTATTGTAATTCCATTTTATGCATTAATACAAACTTGGTTGCTATTTCATCCCTGACCCTGGGATAAATTCAAGCGGTGTACCCCTGGAGGCTAAGGGCTCGGCCCTGGAGGACACTTGCTCCTGTACAATTATGTTTGGTTTATGCGTGGTTTGCTTATTAGCTTTATTTGGTAATCTGATGTGTTTTTTTAGTTTACATCACATGCTCTGTTATGTTTACTTTACTGAGACAGAACTATTGCATTAACTGTGCAACGTATCACTGTTCTTCTAAGTGTTGATATAATACTGTCAGTATTTACAGAATATTGTTGATGTTCAATTATAGAGCCTCTGTGTTGTGCACTTATTCATTGATATTACGGAATTCACCTTAGCGATTATGTTCTTTGTGATTGTTGGATCTATAGACATTGTTGTTCCATTCTGAAACACAGTCGTAATCTTTTATAACTGAGAGTGATAACTGGTTTACCAAGATCAGGTTACTATTAAGGTGTGTCGTGTGCATATATGGTTTTGAAGTGTTGTTCTATAATTCATCATTAATCAGTGCTGTTCCATTTTGGTGTGTTGTTCAATTCGTCCTTAAGAGTGAAGGATTTCCATTTGATTCCTATAGGTCACGATTCGTGCATTTGATCTTGTAGACTAAGGTGTTACTGCTTGCTAGACTTAGTTGCTGTTACAATTTCCTGTTTGTTGTTCTATTTCAGATTTGTTGTTCCATTTCAGATTTGCTATTCTATTTCTTATTTCGCTGTTCCATTTCTTATCTGTCGTTCCATTTCCTGTCCTTTGTTATTTTGGTGTGAAGAACGATCCAGGGCTGTAGTGAGCACTGACATTTACTACCTGGCTCCCAGATCCACGATCTGTTCTATGATTTACCTTAGTTCCATCAGTTTACAAAGGGATGAGTTACTGCTACTGAACCCTTGACTGATAAATTGCGTAGTTTTCTGAATGTGTAGTTTAATCTTTTGAAGTAGTTTGTTGTAAACAAGCATCTTTTTACTCTTGTATTTCTGAAAATTGTACTACTAGCATTACTCTGGAACATGATAGCCTCAGACTAAGAAACTCTTTGAAATAACAAAATGTTCCTGGATTGACAACTAATGTGAGGTAATTAGAGGTGAAAGAGACCCTTTTTATAGCTCGACATTGGGAACTATCATGCCATCCTCCAACAGACCTTAAATTCCCAATCCACATCCACACTTGGTCCACTTTCACGTTGCCCTCCAAAAAACCATGAGTGACCAATGTTGCTATAGGATATGCTCCTAGTTAGGGCATACAATCGTCTAGGAGACCCTTACACATGGATGCTAACAGACTCCTCAACATGTCCTCTTCTAGGACCCTATCCAGCTAGCAAATCACCCATCAAACAAGAAAACATCTGTAAATATTGTTGTTGCCTTCTTGCCTTGGGCTCTATGCATTCATATGATTAGTTAGGGCACACAACAACAACCCCAAACCACTACCAAAACATGGTATAGTCCTCTTCCAAAGGCCTTCTTCCTTTGTTGTCCCCTCTAGGCTTCTTATGCATTGTTTTGGACCTTGTAAAAATCACACAATACACCCTACATGTGATTGTCCACCACAACAATAAAAACTGCCCATAAATAAAGGAAGACACCACTATTTGACTGTGTTGTTCCTAGGAGTATTTGCAGCTAGGGTAGAGAGCCTTTACTAGGCCTCTCATCCCTCCAAAATGTGCCTCCAATATTCCATTGTATAAACACTTTTCTACAGCCCAAACAATGAAAAAATACACCAAAAAAATGCATAGAATTCACCCAATCACATACCTCTGATATTTGGCCTGAACTAGTAAGATAATCTACTCCACAAACTTGTCCAAGACATGTCCTTTGCTCATCTAGAATGTTTCCACAGACCTGCAGCCTAGATGCCAAGAAACTCGCACCCAATCACAGAGAAAACCCTCTCAAACTCATGCTCTTGGCCTTCTTTTCCTCCTGCCTCATATCAGATGTCTATTTCAAAACTATCTTGATGGAAGATGCACTTAGGATATTTCTAAATGCATCACACTTAACCTATATTTATAGGCATCAAATGGCTCCAACGAATTTGTATCTGGGCACTATTTTAACCTCAAGTCAACCTTAACTTTGTACCATAAGCCCATACACAAACTTCAAAATTCATTTCTCTTCAACCACAACTCGGATTCAGATGATATTCAAAGCATCATATTCATCTCGATGTGTAATATCATCCTAATCCATCACATGTCGAAATATCTCCATGGTTTTTTCACCAACATCGATGGGTGAAAAACTCCAATCTTGGGTTTCAAGCCCACAAGGCTACTTGTGGAGTTCCTTCCTCCAACCCCTCAATCCTCAAGGATTGGAGCACCTCCTAAGATACAAAAATCAACACTCCCTCTTAGCGAGGGAGGTACTTCCAAGACTAGGAAGTGACCATCAACATCGATGAAAGTAGCCCATTTGTCATCCATCACTACAACATATCCTGTAGAATGAACCCAACAACCTCGGTAGTGTCTCTACCTCATCACATATGAACCTAAATATCCCAAACCTACATAGGGCTACTCCCTTTGAGGGTAGAATCCCTCTGAGCCTACACGATCTCCACTAGCTCAATCTTGCAATCCTTCATCCTCCTGGATCAAATATCACATGAAAATCCCTCCAATCTCGGTTATGCAACATCATGATCTAATTAATACTCTAGCATACCAACCTGTAGTCCATCACATGAAGCCATATTGATCAACCTGATCTCATCCAAGCTAAAGAAACCCTCGAGCTATCCCAACCATCCATGGCAAGTCAAAGGAAGTCCATAATTAGAAACTTTCCCTACAACAAATTGTTGTTCACTAGGCTTACCACCAATGCACTAGAATTCCCATCCAATGTCGTTGCCAAGCCAGTCAAGACCACATCTACATGTCTTCAGTTGAACCCTCTACTCCATGATCTAGACACCCACAACTCCCTCTAAGTTTCTTCTTTGTGCACACTATAATTCACTATCCCTCAAAGTAGCTCAAATACTCTCTAATACCATTCTTTTTTTCCATGATCTTGGGTCTAGGATAGAATCTTAGAATCTCTAACGCTACCAAACCAAAAATTACAACGATACTACTTTAAAAAATGAAATATAAACAACAATAAATATACTAGTGAAAAAAAATATGGACAACTTTTTACAACTTTCAACCCAACTTCTCTATATTAATAAACATATAATACAACAGTCTAGGGCTCCGGTACCAGGGATAATGGCCTTCATACATCCATTGATACAAGACACAAAGCTAGGGCTTAGTGTCAGTCCATCGACAACCAATCTACCCATACAAGATAAACTGAACATCTGGTTGATGTGGTCGACTCTCTCAGGTCCTCTCAGTCATACCTTGTACCTTCCCAGTACTTCGACTCCCAATATGTAGCACTGCCTCTACCAATGCTCCAAGTCCTTCTGACCACTGAACCTCGATAGTCAATATGATCACTAGTTGTGCCTTATTCCATCAAGGGAACAATAGATCGAGACTCTTGTTGAGTTGTTCACAACTCCGTTTATGAACAACTCTCAATTTGCCCACTACTTCTCCTCAGCTACTCAAGGACTTCAGCCCACTATGGTCTTCCTACGCGACTCCAATGAATTCCAACATAGGTGATGGAGGATTGCCACCTATCACTACAAGATGTCCATCTCCCACAATGAAAATGGGCTAGGAGGACTACCCATCATCTTTTGTATAAGTCCTTCTCCACACACTGCTCTAGGGCTACTCAAACTGCTCCTGGTTGATCATACCCTTGAGCTCAACAACTGCCACTCTAGCGACCACATAAGTCCATCAAGATGGTGCACATTGGGCTCTAACTTGGGCACTATCACATTTTTTTCCAACATACCATAAATGCCCAATCCACGTCCACACTTGGTCCACTCTCACGCTACCCTCCAACAAACCATGAGTGACCAATGTTGTTGTAGCATCCAATCATCTAGGAGAGCCTTACACATGGCTACTAATAGACTCCTCAACATGTCTTCTTCTAGGACCCCATACAACTATCCAATCACCCATCAATAAAGAAGACATATGCAAATATTGGTGTTGCCTCCATTACTTGGGATTTGTGCATTCATAGGACTGGTTAGGGCACACAACAAAAACCCAAAACCACTACCCAAACATGGTGTATTCCTCTCCAAAAGGTCTGCTTCCTTTCTGTCCCCTATGGGATTTTTGTGCACTATTTTGGACCTTGTTACAATCACACAAGACACCCTACAAGTGACTATCCACCACAACAATACACACTGCCCACAAATGAAGGAAGACACCATTGTTTGAATGCGTTGTTCCTAGGAGTATTTGTGGTTAGGGTAGAGAGCCTTTACTAGGAATCTCAACCCTCCAAAATGTGCCTCCAATCTGCCATTGTAGCAACACTTTCCTGTGGCCCAAATAATGACAAACTACACCATAAATATGCACAAAATTCACCCAATTACATACCTATGATCTGGGACCTGAACTGGAAAGATAATTTTCTCCACAAAATTCTCCAAGGCATGTCCTCTTCTCATCAGGTAGAAGTTTTCCTCAGACCTGTGGCCTAGCTGCCAAGAAAATCACACCCAATCACAGAGAAAACACTCTCAAACTTGTTCTCTTGGCCTTCTTTTATTCATGCCTCAGATCCGTTGTCTGTATCTTGATGGAAGATGCACTTAGGATATGTCTAAATGCCTCACACTTGACCTATATTTATAGGAATCAAGTGACTCCAATGAATTTTTCTTTGGGCATTATTTTAACCTCAAGTCGACCTTAACTTTGTACCATAAGCCCACACACAAACTTCAAAAATTTAATTCTCTTCAACCACAACTCGGAATTGGATGATTTTTGAAGTGTTGGATTCATCTTGACGTGTACTATCATCCTCATCCATCACATGTCGAAATTTCTCCATGGTTTTTTTCCCCAACATCGATTGGTGCAAAACTCCATGCATGGGTTTCAAGTCCACAAGGCCACTTGTGGAGCTCCTTCCTCCAAACCCTCGATCCTCCAAGATTAGAGTACCTCTCAAGCTACAAAAATAAAAAATTAGTTGTTTTAAGCTGATCTTGTTGTTATGAGTGTGATTCCACAAACATGTGCCTATGCCACAAGTTTTTCCACTGTGTTGTCATCTATTGGAGACATGCCACCTCGTAAAGTAGCCTCTAAAGAAATTTCAGTAGCAAGCACTGATGAGCCTGTAGAATTTGCAAAGCCAAAAACTCATATATATGCATACACTCAGTGTTTCATTGAAAAGACTACAAAGGTCACATGGAACAATATCTACAATACATTCATGCAGGAGAAGTTTTCTAAGCACTTAGAAGATGTGCATGCATACATCAACATTAAGAAGTCCAAGATGCACAAGATCACATGCATATTCCCGATCATTCCATGTGCAAAAGCTATTGAATGGATCATCACACACATGGATGACTCTGACCTTGTGCTGCATAGTGAGAGTGACAACCAACTCGCCACATTATGGTGAGGATATCCACACATACTGTAAGATGCTCAAGCCCAATGAATATAAAAATGAAAACTTATACAAAATATGGGCTACCCTCGACATGACTATTGTTATCAAACAATCGTATCGATATCCTACCAATTTTTGCCATCGCTCATCAACATTTTATCTAACAAAGATCTTAATATATGTATATAAGTATTTGATGAATATGTATTGTCGAATGTTTGGGCGCAATAATGCTAAAGTGTTCCAAGAGAATTGGATATATACGCTCAATATGGTGGTGACACATGGAAAATATTTCAATTGGGCAGATATATTATCATACGAATTGTAGCGTGAAGTGGGGCCAACAAAGCATCTTTACAAAAAAATCAAGCACCAAAATTTTACATGTCGACATTTCTTCTGGATGGAATATGTGCCATTCCCAAAAATATATTGGAAATGGACTCCTAAAGATAAGTTCCAAGTTTATTTCCACTATAGGGTGTTATAAGAAGAAAGCTTCAAACACACATATGACAGATTGGCCAAACACTTCTTTGCAACTATTTTTCTCATGATATTCAAGACCGATACGCCATGCATGATTTAGCAAGTGAAGGAGTCACTTCAAGATATTGCATATTTATTTGCAACTCTTGAGGGAACATACATCAGATGCTTTAGATTTCAAACAACCCCTCATCTTATGCTGCACTATGTGAGAAACAAGGTGGTCATGAAATAAGTGGAAAATTAGTTGGACAAGAGGTTGTTGATGACTCTTCACAGGAGGAAGAATGCCTCGTGTTCTATCTTTCCATTGAGGATTGAACTGTATTAATTAAAGAGTCACAAGGTGATAATAGTTTAGCTAGAAGAGTCAAAGAGCCTACACTTTGCCACCAAATACTTCCATGCATATGATCCTAGGCAAATTGTGAGGCAACATTGTCAAAGGATCAATCATAACATGGGGTATTCACCAACATGTAGAAAAGAAGATGAAAAGATAAATAATTGGTACTATGCCAGAATGAAGACATATCCAACAATGAAGACCAGTTCACCCCATGATCCATCAGATCATGACTTGCAGGAGCAGGAGGAGGAGGAAACAATGCCTATAGTGAAGAAGATGGCTACTAGGAAAAGGATCAGGTATTTATTTGGAGAGAGCACTAGGAAATGGAAGGTCGATCCTTTCAACATGGGAGGTAAACAAATAGAGCCAGAGAGTAGAGAAGTGGAAAAAGAAGAAGAAGAGGAGGAGAGAAGGAAGAAGGATGAGTTGCTTGAGAAGCAACACGTAGAAGAATAAGAGAGGAGACATATAGAGTAAGAGAAATAGAAGCAATCCCAAGAGGAGGAAGCAATGCAAATATTATAAGAAGAAAAATTGACTCAAGAGCTAGAGGAGGATAACTTAGTGGAAGAAGATACATCCAAACCATCGATGATGAGCCCAATACTCCAGATGAACAACCACTCACATGAGGTCATCTTCCATTTAGAGAGATGGGGATTACACTTCCACTGGAAGATAGAGTCACAGATGTTTGCAACGTAATGTTTGATCAACTAAAGAAGAATATCATGAAAAAAAGGCATAGGTACTTTCCCAATGATCCTTATAACCTAGTCTCAGTAGCAACATAAATGGTGATCACCTCCAACAATAGAAGAAATCTGAGGGTATTTATGGTGATAAATGTTGCATTCGCTACAACGACATAGGATAACTCGGAATACTTGTTGAATGTGAATTCTATGTTGAGAAGAGAATTGACCATAGTGAAGAAATAGGTAGAAAATCTCTCTATGGAAAACCAATAGCTATCAACATAGAACATCAATGTCGTATAATCGCAATTAGCCATGCTAGAATAATTTGGGCCAATGGAGGATACCATGGTGCGAATATATGATGAGATGATACTTGTACAACAGGTCATGGATCCTCTCATTGACATTTATAGGAATTCACAAGAAGTGGTGAAACTCCCGAAGATAACAAATATAGTAGTTGATCAAATGCAGGAGTGGGCTACCAAATATCTTGATGCTCTGCAACATTTTGAAAGGAAAGACAAGGTTTTCGCTGATATAGATAGAGTTCAGTTGAGAATCCACCTCCATAATTATTCACATCTTGGAGCACGGTCGGTTAGTACTATGGATACATACAACCGACTACATAATGGGTTCAAGTCTATCACACATAAACATAGGATGCCTACCATCAAAACCCTTGAATCCATTAGAGGCAGGGAGGTTATCTTCCAGGAGATCGGGATTACATTGAACAAATCAAGAAAGTAATATAACGAGAGAGCTTGGACGTAACTAAATATATTATTCAGCAGTATGTCTTTGCACCAGTCAAAGCGTACATGAAGCTTTCATGGATGTGGAATAATATGCAATCAATCTTCAAGAACTTACTAATGGAGTCATTGGAGGTGAATATGCGCTACAAATGGGACTTGCCAGATTGAATCAAAGACATTGCAAAGTAGTTCAGAGCATGGCACACTTACATCACAAATGAACTCCATGAAGAAGCAAATGATTTATTCATTTGATGATTCTTTGTCCTTTTAGAAGTTTTGTCTTATTAGGCCACCATCTCATTTGTAAATTGTCTTATGTAATAAATGTTATGTAATGAAGTCCAAGGGACAGATGTGGAATATGAAAAGCCACATATTGAAATGTAAATGACATATAGTGAATATGAATAGTCATAGGAATTCAAGAGTCATGAGAAGATCAAAGGTCATTCTATTTGTTTTAAATAGCTCCTCATAACTCTATTAAAAGTCCTTTTGGGACCAAGCTCTTAGGATTTTTAGCCTTGTCCTCTGTTGCACTACCTAGGAGAAAGATTATTCTTTGGAGAAGTAAGTTGTGGCTTCATCTTCACTACTATATACAATGTCTTATTCATGTAACAATGTACTTGGGATCTTATGCTTATAATTAGAAGCTCAATGAGCCGACATTCCTTCATACATGTAGCATAGATGTAGTTGGACTATTATGGTTATGTGTATGGTATATGTTGCTTTATTCACATACTAAGTTAATGAATTATTTTGTTGCTTAATTATGTCTACTATTGAATGAATGTTGTTATGTTTTAATGATTGTTGTTTACTGTGTGGACTAATCTACAAGCACTCAACAAGTCTTTCTCTTTTTCTCGAGTAACCCTTTAGGATAATACTATTACTTTTCTAACTGGTGGTTCATTTCTCTCACCAGTCATGTAAGTCTTCCTTGTATACCTTACATTAGGTGTCTCACAAAGCTCACATTCTTGCTGACCCAAAGAGGTGTTGTGTTCTCTTATGTTTATGATCCAAAATGGATCTAACATAGACTCCTAAGTCTATGAATTTTCCTCACAGAGGAAAAATGAAAGTCATTGGATGATTTTGAAAATAGTCTCATTTCGTAGATTGTTTCATTCTAAATCCAACACAAATTGAATGGACCAAAACGGACTCCGGATGGAGTTATTGTAGAAAGAAGTTGGCCCAATGTCCTTTAAAAAGCAGGCATTTCCTTATAAAAGTGGACTTAAGGCTTTCTATGGAAAAATTGCATCGAAAGGGTTAAAGGGAGGACTTAAGTGGGGGCAGAAGGACTCCCTGATTGCGACCTCCTACATATTGCATCGGAGGTAGGCCTTCACATGATTTCGGCACCTAGGCAGAGCTGATTAGCAATTGCAAGGGGTGACTTGCGCTTGCGATGATTGGATCAGCAAATCCGCATCGGTGATATGAAATCGCATCGCAATGTTCCATGGTATATGGAAAGAACCCCTTGGCTGTTGTGATTACAATATACGATGGGCCGAGATCAACGATCGACGAATCTCGGATATAAGGGTCGTTGCAACTTACGACATGTGATTGCGACATGCGATAAAGGCTAGACCCGATAAGGTTATGGACGCGATTTCATAATATTTGAAATCCGGATTTGTGGATTTTCTTTGTATTTTCCATGTATTTAGGTTTTTGGCCACGCAAAGCGATTGCGATATACGATGAAAGGATGGACACGAAAGGCTTAAGGGATGCGATTGCATATTATTTGAAGTCTGGATTTTCGGATTTTCAATGCATTCCTATGTATTTGGTGTTTCGCCATAGGCAATAAGATTTGGGATGAGCGATGAAGAACATGGACCCAATAGATTTATAGGGGCAATTCTATATTATTTGAGTTCTGGAAAAATGCCCCATGATGGGTTTTCATCAGTTTTCCTGTGTATTACATTACGTGTCCGAAAGCAGGATTTCTGCAGGAGGAAGGCCGAACGGTTGGGTTTTCCATGCCCACCAATTCCTTTTCAATTGTAAACTTCTTCTTTTAAGAAAACAGTCGAGCTTCCATGCATTAGGCGATTGTAACTGAAGTTTTACAAAGGCACGGAGAACACAATTGGTAGGAATGCACAGAGGCTGAGCAAAAACAGAAACCACAGGGAGCAGTGGATCCTCGGGAGGCTTAGACAGAGTCATGCTCAGAGGAAGCTCGGAGAAGCTCAGAAGAAGCTCAGAGATGTTTGAATGCTGAGTGTATTCCAAAGGCAGTCTACAGAGTAGAGGATGCTCGGTGCAGAGTAAGAGAAGCTCGATATAGCCACCAGAGGTTGGAAGGCAGAGCCAAAGAACTGATAGAGGCATAGCCACCAGAGGTTGGAAGGCAGAGCCATAGAACTGATAGAGGCATAGCCACCAGAGGTTGGAGGCAGAGCCGCAGAGCCAGAGGGCTCAATGGAATTCTACAAGCCATGGAGCTGTAATTAAGTTCAGAACAACAAAGGGATCAAATTATCAAGCTATTGTTGATGTCCTATGTGTGTTGATGACAGAAGAAGGAGTTCCAGAGATAGTTAAAAGAATTTTGAGGGAGTTGGTGCAAGCTAGAGCTCAAGATAGCTCAAAGCGCTAATTGAAGGAGTCTAACCCAAAGAAGCCTAGATATATCCGCAACAAGGATAGCCAGGGATAAGATGGTATTCCAAGCCCATAGGTACAGTTGTAAACCTATGGAGTTGAGGGTGGAACTTATAAAAGAATTTAAGCGATAATCCCAAAGAGCCAAGTCGAGTTGACAAGAGCTCATCGATACATAGCCCAAGAGGTTTGGGTGAACTCATAATTATATTATTGTTATGTGTGTTGGTTATTATTTGCATTATTTGTTGTTATATCTTTTTTATATCACAAAAAGAAAATCAACTTAAAGCACATAAACAGTTAAAGACAAATGCAATCATACACCTATTTCAATTTCTTAATTCCACATTTGTAAACATAAGCATAGATCTTGGGAATATATAAGCTTTGGAGTGGGAGAGGTAATTTTTTATTGGTGTTGAGTCTCAAACTTGCATCTTCCCTATACAACTTTTTAGCCTTCTTTTCCAGTTACTTGAACCACAAAGCTATCAAATCATTGCATATTAGTTTAAAAAGAGCTTATAAAATGGTTTCCTAACTATGTCTTGTGACTGCTGTTTGATTTAGATTTTTGCTCAGTCAGCTATGGAATCTTGTCAGTTTCCGCAGCCATTTTGTTGAAATCTATGTTACAGGTGTCCACTGGAGAATCCGGCCACATGGGCAAGCTGCAAATGATGTGTACATGGAACGTGTCCCCTTGGTTCAGCCGAATCACCCACAAAAGGCCATGGTCAAGGATAGTCAAAGCGGTGGTCAACCTAAGAGTTTTGCAGTGGCAGGACTCTGTTTTTCACCACGTGAAGACTTGTGTGGAAAATTCCTCAATCTCAGGAGGTGTGCTAACACCTGTGGACTGTTCCGTGAACCCAAATCCAACAGCCACCACTCCTTGGATTTAATTGTCATGGCTACCATATTGCTAGATCTTCGGACGTGGTTATTCACGTGTCTGTTTAGCAGCGTAGAATTTAGGAAGTAGTTGTAGCATCCTCAGTTATAAATAACGCGTTATCATACGCTTGTTAGTTAGCTTGATATATGTAATTTTGACTGTTTTATGAGCCCACTGTGTCGTGCTCTATCTTTATCTTATGACTACATTTTAATATATGAGAAGACAGTGTTCTTAAGTTCAACTTGTGACTGATTGTTGATTGGCCGAGGTTGCAGAGGGCCCCTGTACACCAAGGCTCTGTAACTACTGTATAGTTTCTTGCTTTCTTCCATTATGTTACTGTTTCCATAAGCGTTTGTTAGTATATACTATACTGTTTTTGATATTCATGTTAATTATTGTCCATATTTTCTTTTATGCTTTCTCATGATTGTTAATTGATCAATGTTTTTCTTTCAGGTTCTTGTAGACAGCCTGGGCAATTTACATATCTTTTTAATGACTAATGACATGAAATCGTCTTGTCCTTCTGCTGATTTATTTTCTGAGTTCTAATTCCAGCATTGTTATTCCTTTTAGTTTTGTTTTGTTCATTTACTTTTATGCAATTTAGAAATCAGATTACTCAATTTGTTCATGATTACCTCCTATAGCCAGAGCGAGACTATTGGTGAGGGGTCAGAATATGAGTTGATGTGATATGATTTAGTTTATTTTTCTGCAAGTTAGTGATTAGATTACTCATGTCATTTTCAGTTACCTCCTATAGCCAGAGCGAGACTACTGGTGAGGGATTGAAGTATGAATGCATAGTTTGATCTTAGTTTCATTTTATGCAATTTCATTTTATGCAATTTAGATATCAGATTACTCAATTTGTTTATGATTACCTCCTATAGCCAGAGCGAGACTACTGGTGAGGGGTCAAAATATGAGTTGAAGTAGTATGATCTAGTTTACTTTGCTTACAGTTTTTGAATTGCTTTAAGTTCAGTTTTTTTCTCTTTTTATACAACAGCAAGGATACTGGGCTTCATTGTCACTAGCTCACTGTTTGGTACATTTTTATTTTCTCTTAGTAATTGATTTCATCATTGCAAGTTTTGAAACCTTTTTGAGAACTTTGAAGTTTGGAAATCATTGTAGAGGTCACCATTGCCTTGAACACTTATATCCATACTTGATTTTTTATTTTGCCATCTCACATTAGGGAATCAACAAAAGATAAAACCAAAACAAACCAAAAATCACAAATGGCAAAGAATTAAGAAATCGGTTATCTTGCATATATAATGCACTTCACTTCAGCAGTTTACGACTCCCGGATTGACAATTTATATATCAATTTAGGACACACTAAATTGACCAAACAATTGGCAAGAAGCCTTTAGTACCCCATTTTCAGATCAGGTGGTATCAGAGCTGTTTATATCAGAGCTTCAGGTTGATTAACCCCACCTTCAAAGAAGGTGATATCAGAGCTTAAGTTATACTAATGCAGGTTGTATCATGGAGCAGGTTATATCATGATGTAGGTGATATCATATCAATATGCTTGATCGACAGAGCAATCTATATTCTTCTTTGACTTGAAAGGTGTTCAAATAGTAGAAAGAATTTAGCTGTTTGATTGATTGTAAACTGGCTGTCGTTTGAGTTTACAGAGGTGAAACCTATTGATAGTTAAGTCCAGGAGAGGACAAAAAGGAAGAGGGGCTGAAGTAATTCCTCTTATCCCAAAGGACTTCAAGGCAATCCTTGAAGCATAAGAGATTTGTTGCAAAAGGTTGCTTGAATAAGCTCTTTGTTAATCTTGTTTGAAGTTCTTTTGTTCATTCTGATAATGACAACTTCTACAAGTGAGTCCTCAAATTCTTCTTTCTTCACAAGATTCTTTGATGAATACATGAAGCAATATTTGTTCATCGTGATGGATATGGTGAGATAAATGTATGAGGATGGAAGGAAGAGCATCATACATAGAGAGAAGTTGAATTACATGAAGGAAGGAAGCAGTTTCTTTCTGACAAATTGTAGGAAATGGAGAGGCAACTTCATATTGCAAATATGAACCTGAAAAGGATGCATGAGTTGGAGACACGGCTCCTTGTTGCCAAGGAAGCCTTGGTCAAGTATCAGCTTGAAGAAGAGGTAAACAATTCATGTTTTTCTTCAAATTCTTCTAAGAATGTTTATGTTGGTTCTTTTGAAAAACATACCAGAGGCATAGGGTCCAAGTTAATGTCCAAGATGGGCTATGAAGGAAAATGCTTGGGAAAACATGCACAAGGTATTGTTGAGCCAATAATGGTTGAGGAAAGGCCTAAGTATTTGGGTCTTGGCTATGGACAATCTTATGGAGAAAGTTCTGAAGCTGCCATGAAGACAATTGAAACAGTTCCTAGAAGGAGTTTCATTGCAAGTCTTCTACCTTAAGAGTGTAAAGATTGTATTCTTGGGGAATGCAATGGTGTGAAGCATATTTTGCAGAAAGAAGGTGTGCATAAGCATACACTTGAACCAGAGAGTTGTGGAAACTCTGAAACCATTGAAGACGTTGATGGTGTTCCAAAGGGAGCTACTTCTTCATTCAATTCACCTCCTCATGAAGGTAATAAAGGTGAAAAGGAAAGGTATAAATCTAATTTTAACCATATTCCTTTTGATTATGTTCAGCATGGTAAATTTCCATATAAGTATGGGAAAAGAATTGCATGTTCCTTTTGTGTTTTAAATAACCATAATGTTTCTAGATGTTGGAAGAGAATGGCCACATACAGGAAACTTTGGAAGGAAAAGAAGCAAGAAGCCAAAGGTCCATTGGACAAGGCAAATCATGTTGTCAAGAAGATGCACATGTGTTGCACTTACTACCATAAGCAAGGACATATTGCTGCAAAATGTTGGACTCTAAATCCAATAATTCTTCCACGAAACTTGAAGAAGGTGGAAAGAGAAAATGGCAGGAATGGAAAGAAAGATTCCATGATTGATGTGTTTCAGGATGATTCACATGTTGATGCTAACGTGCAGACAAAGGAAGGACCTTTGAAATGGATTGGTAAGAAATGGTTAGAATTATTATCCAATTAAGATTGCATGTCTATTGATATAATGCATCTATTTGCATTTCTTTGTTAATGGAATGCAAGTTGCAGGATTTTACCAAGAAGGTGAATGGAAAAGTTGAGTAGGAGACTCACTTTATTGCTGCAACATTATATTCATTTCAGCTTCGAAAGTACAGTGTACTTAAGCAAAAGTTGAAGGATGAAATGCATGCATAAGCATGATATGCATGAACACAGGGATGTTGATGATTTCCTTGTATTTAAACATGTATGTGTAATTAACTTGAAGGGTTGATTGCTTTGTTTTTAAGCATGCATGTAATGTTAATGTTGACTTGGGAAAAGTTGATTTGGTCTCCAAGATGGAGATGATGATGAAGTGTTTCATCTTTGAAAAAGAACTTTAGAATTATTTTTCTACATGCTTGACTTGAAGGGTCAATTGTTTTAAAGGCCTATTTTGTTGGCTTGTTATCTAGTCAATCATTTGTATGCAGATGTAAAGACATGGAGGTGTTCACAAGGTGTGAAATCTATTTCTTTTGTTGAAGCAGGAGTTTAGGCCATCTAGTTGTTGTCTATAATTTTGTTGTTGTTAACAGTTGTTGTTGACAATATGTCAAACAGATACAAATGTAAATTTTTGTGAAGAAGATGTAACTTCACATTGGTTTGAGCCACCTTGGATCAATGATCAAGGAAGAGAAGTTCAAACTACCTTCTGTGACCTTCTCAGTAGGAGTTCTGCAGGAAGTCAAGGAGGAAGACAGTTCTTCCCAGGAGGACAAGCACATCCAGGAAGGGAGTGTTCAAAGGCTTTGGTTCAAAGGCACTATGAAAGGCAAGTGTATGGAGGCTGAAAGAAGAGGGTGAGGTACTCTCATTTACTATTTAGATCAGCATATCAGTCTTTTGAAGTCCACAAGCTTTTTAGTGGGAAGACGTGATCCAAAATGGATCTAACATAGACTTCTAAGTCTATGAATTTTCCTCACAGAGGAAAATTTAAATTCATTGGATGATTTTGAAAATGTTCTCATTTCGTAGATTGTTTCATTCTAAATCCAATGCAATTTGAATGGACCAAAACGGACTCCGGATGAAGGAGTTATTGTAGAAAGAAGTTGGCCCAATGTCCTTTAAAAAGGAGGCATTTCCTTATAAAAGTGGACTTAAGGCTTTCTATGGAAAAATCACATTGAAAGGGTTAAAGGGAGGACTTAAGCGGGGGCGGAAGAACTCCCCTATTGCAACCTCTGACATATCGCATCGGAGGTAGGCCTTCACGCGATTTCAGCACCCAAGCAGAGCCGATTAGCGATTGCGAGGGGCGACTTGCGATTGCGATGATCGCAACGGCGGATCGACATCATCGATATGAAATTGCATCACAATGTTCCATGGTATATGGAAAGAACCCCTGGGCCGTTGCGATTGCGATATGCGATGCGCCAAGATTGGCGATCGGCAAATCTTCGATACAAGGGCCATTGCAACTTGTGACATGCGATAAAGGCCTGACCCGATAAGGTTATGGACACGATTTCATAATATTTGAAATCTGGATTTGCGGATTTTCTTTTTATTTTCCGTGTATTTGGGTTTTTGGCCTATGCAAAGAGATTGTGATATGCGATGAAAGGATGGACCTGAAAGGCTTAAGGGACGCATTGCATATTATTTGAAGTCCAGATTTCGGATTTTCAGTGTATTCCTGTGTATTTGGTGTTTGGCCATAGGCAATGCGATTTGCGATGCACAATGAAGAACACGGACCTGATAGGTTTAGAGGGGCGATTCTATATTATTTGAGTTCCGTCAAAATGCCCCATGATGGGTTTTCATCAGTTTTCCTGTGTATTGCGTTACGTGTCTGAATGCGGGATTTCTGTAGGAGGAAGGCCGAATGGTTGGGTTTCCCATGCCCACCGATTCCTTTTCAATTGTAAACTGCTTCTTGTAAGAAAACAGTCGGGCTTCCATTCATTAGGCGACTGTAACTGAAGTGCTAAAAAGGCATGGAGAACACAATTGGTAGGAATGCACAGTGGCCTAGTGAAAACAAAAACCACAAGGAGCAATGGATCCTCGGGAGGCTCAGATCATGCTCAGAGGAAGCTCGGAGAAGCTTATAAAAAGCTCAGAGATGTTTGGATTCTCAGTGTATGGCAGAGGAGGCCTGTGGAGTATAGGATGATCAGTGTAGAGTAAGGGAAGCTCAACATAGCCACCAGAGGTTGGAAGGTAGAGCCAGAGCACTAACAGAGGCATAGCCACCAGAGGTTAGAGGCAGAGCCGCAGAGCCAGAGGGCTCAATGGACTTCTACAAGCCATGGAGTTGTAATGAAGTTTACAACAGCAAAGAGATCAAAAGATCAAGCTATTGTTGATGTCCTATGTGTGCTGAAGACAGAAGAAGGAGTTCTAGAGAGAGTTAAAAGAATTCTGAGGGAGTTTGTGCAAGCTAGAGCTCAAGATAGCTCAGAGAGCTTGATGAGCCCCAAATTGGGTAACTTATTGGACTCATTTTGCCTAATTGTCCTTGTTCAATCCTCCATTTTTCATAGATTATGCATGTTTTTCTAGTATGTTTATGTTATTTGAACGAATAAGGGTGGTCACTCTACCAAGGAGGCTAATACGTGGTCATTTCAGGTTTTTTGGACAAATTTTGGAGCAAAACCAAGCAATTATGGCCCAGGTGACAGCCAAGCTTGAGGTGAGGATTCGTAGGGAGGTTGTTTGTGGCATGAAATGGTCCTTCCTAGAAATCTCTACCCTCAACTCCGAGCTCAACAAGCCACCAAAACGAGTTCTAAAGGCAGCCAAGAAGCTTTGGGAAGAGTGACTGTTTACTAGCAGTTGGAACAGCCGAGTCCCTTGAATTTAGGAGGGTTGCTAGCCCCCTCGTATTGTATAAATAGAAAGGCCTCAGCCTTCGTAGTTTACTTTTGGAACTGTTGGTATTTGCACTAGAGTGTTGTCCTTTTCAGCTCATTTTTCTTAGCTACTGTTGTAAAACTTTCTTGTGATGATTATTTTTTAGTAATGAGAAGCAGCTTTACTTGGAATCAGATCTGAGTTCTTTATAGGAGCCTGCAGCTCTTAGGGTTGGGCCCAACCCGAGTGCTAAGGCCTCCTTTATGTATTGTTATTTGTTCTTTATGTATTTGCAAAATCATTTCTGTTAAGTAGATTAAATCTTGCTGATTAACTAGGTCACTATTAATGGTTAGAAAGACTTTTGATGTTCAGATTGAGTTGATAGGTTGTTAACAGGGAAAAGCTTCAAAAAAGGGCCATCAAACACCTCTGATTTCACCTCTCCCTCAGTGGGATCAGGAGCTGGGATCAGGGTGACCTTGCTGCCCACAAAAACACTGACTTTGCTTTGCCATGCAATCACTAGTGTTTGATTTTCATTTGTAGAAGTTGGTTACATGTTCAGATTTTTGCTTGCTTAGTTGCATAAGTTAGTATACATGGTTTCATTGCAGGTCAAACTTTTGTTCATTCTCTTTACTGACAGCTAGATCAGATTAGGTCAAAGTAACTAGGTCTTTGATTTTACAAGTCTTCATTGGTTCAATTGGAAAAACAACTTGCAGAGCACCTGTACCACTTCTCTACCTGCCCATACTCCATCAACCCATCTGCTCCATCCCTCACCTCAGCTTCTTGCCTTACGTTTTCCATTTGCTCACATAACCCTAGTTTTGTGCAACATCGCTTCAGTCCTTCTTGAACAAATCCAGTCATCTACATCTATCCTCAACTCCATCCACCAAGTCCTGGACCACCTCCAACCCTTATCCTACCTCCATACCCACTCCTTCAGCTTTCTTCCTCCATCCACCCTCCAAAATCCCATTTCTAAACATCCTATAGAAAAATTACAGACATCCTGTAGAAAATCACAGACATCTTGTAGAACCCCTGCAGACTTCCTGTAGAAGCTCACGAATGAGGTTTCTTGATAGCCAAACTCTATGAAACTCTTTGGAAGGGTGTTAGGGACCCCTTAGGCCCTCTCTGAACCTTCCCGACCTCCTCCAAGAATTTCCTCTCACAAATCCACCTCTGCACAGTCAAATCGCATGCATGATAATTCTGGCAACTTATTCAAAAATACAAAAAGATGTTTTTTCAGATGTTACTGTAGAAGTAGCTTAGATACATGTATTTACCTTCCTAGAAGTCAATGGCATTTCTTTCAGTAGCTTGCATCCTCTTTCTTGCATCGGTAGGGATAGCTGGTAAAATTAGGGTTTGCTTGGGTTTACGTTTCCTTTCAGCTTTCCAGTTCTTTCTGCAAGTAGATCAGTCTTCTTTGAGTTAGCTTTTGTCCATCAGTTAAAAAGCTTCTTCTCAGAGCTCATAGAAGTTGGCTTAAGCTCCTAGCAGACTTGTGCCCGCTGACCAAGTGACAGCTGCGGCAAGAGCTAGTACTTGTGCATATAGCACCGTCGCTTCCAAGTTTGTTACGAACTACCGGGTTGATAAAAGTAAAGAAGGGAGTCCCAGGAGTTGCAGCACTATTGCTGCAATACTGGAGCTCACCGCTCTTTTTGGCGCCATTGCCAGGGAAGCGTCAGAGTATTTGTGATTGCTACTTTTCTTCTATTTTCCTACTCTAACCTTCTGCTAAGTAGTTTATTTCAGTTCCATTCTGAAATTTCATTTCTGCAAAAGTAAATTAGACATTTCCTACTTTCATAGATTAGCCTTTCAATTCCACAATTTCATTTTTGCAAGCGTAGAATACAATTTCAATTCTGCAAGCATAGTCTAGCATTTCATTCTCACAATTTGATTTCAGCAAAATAGATTAGCCCTTTCATGCTTTCATTTCAATTCCACATTTTCATTTCTGCAAGATAAATTTTAGTTAGTCGCAATTCCATCTGTTTCAGTTTTGTAGGTACAAGCAGAGAAAAAGAAGCAAAAGCAACCAAAAATCTTTTCATGCCTCGTAGGAATAGAGATAATACCGGAAAATTCCTACCCAACACCCCCACCACTTCACTAAGTCACCCTTCTCTCTTCTTTGGTGGCAGTGACCCAGAAGAACCTATAGGTGAACCTCCTGAGATATACAAAGATCCTATAACAGAAGAAGAGCAAGAAAACGTTCCTTTTGAGACCATGGCTGACAACAGAAATGGTAGAGACGATGATGAGAGAATAGAAGGTACCTTCCCCATCCGAGAGACCAACGGGGACATGAAAATGAAGAACATAAGTCACTCAGCCTTACCTCATTTCCATGGATTGACCACTGAAGACCCTGATACCTTCCTGTTTGAGTTTGTTGTCCTTTATCGAACTTATGACTATACAGAAGATGAGCAAAAGTTGAAACTCTTTCCCTCTACTCTCAAGGATACAGCATTACGCTGGTTCATGGGGTTACCTAGAAACAGTATCACCACTTGGGCTCAGATGCAGTAAGCCTTTAACAACAAATACCGAGACTACTGTAGGTCAAAGGAAACCAAGGGAGAAATCTTTCGGATGACCATGGGAAATGATGAATCTTTAGAAGACTACGAGGAAAGGTTCCAACTCAGCTATAAACGGGCCAGGTTCACACTTGACCCTAAATCTCTAAAGTTGGTTCTGCTCCGAGGAGTCCCCGAAGACCTTCTAGATACCCTTCACATGCTAGCTGGAGGAGACATCTACCAACTACCTTATGAGGACATAAAGACTGTGTTTAGAAACCACTCTAGGGCAGCTCGGAAAAGAGGTAGGGGGAATCCACTTTCAACTAGTACTACCTTCTCCAAGCATGAGGTTGCTAATTAGATGGAAGACTTCAAAAGTGAGATGAGACAGACCATTTCCATGCAACTTGATACTTTCCGAATCCAACAAAAGAAAGAGGAAGCTGAGAGGGCTTTGGCCATTTTCTGTCCTAGATGTACGAGGAAGCATCCTAAGAACGAGTGTCCATTGCACTCAGTAGAGGTATGTTTCATTTGTGAGGAGAACCACCCCACAAACCAATGCCCAACCTTGCCTGGATTCAAAGCCATGTACCGAGGGACTGAGGCACCCACTGAACCTCTCTACTTCCTCAACCAAAGGAGGTCGCATGGACCCAGACCTTACCAGCAGGGGATGTAAGGGACATCCCAAGCTTATTATAGCCCCAACCAATCTGCTCACATGCCTTCTTGGGGTCCCCCTGCTCATCCTTCCTAGTCTGCACCTCCTCCGTGGTCCTATCCACCTCAATACCATACTCAACCCACTGCTCATTCGTTTCACTCACATGTCTAGCCACAGCCTTAGTGGAATGCACCTCAACCGGGGTGGAGGCCCCAATACAACTCTCCTCCCACCATTCTGCCTCCACCACCCGCTCAGCCACAACCATTACCTCCTGCTCCTCTGAGACAACCCCAGATGCCTGCTCAACTGAACCCGAACCCCAACAACCGACAGGCCCAACAGGTATACACTGGGGAGACAACATGTCCTACCTATGTTGTGGAGATCCAGGAGATCAACCTGCGATCCGGGAAGACCCTTCCAGATCGCCAACCTCCTCCCCCAGAGGACGAGGAAGAGAAATAGGAAAGTGAACCCAAAGCCATTCCACCCTTTCCTGAGCGACTAACAGTAACCACGCAACCAAACCCAGAGGAGACTGAACTTCTGGGAGAACTGAAATAGTTGTGTGTGAAAATACCACTTCTCCAGGCCATCAAAGATGTACCGATATACAACAAATTGATTAAGGAGAAGTGTTTCAGGCACCTAGGTAGGTGAAAGAGAGATGCCTCGACTATCAATGTCATCGGACAACTGTCCAATCTAATGTTGGGGCAAGTAATCTGTCCAAAGTATTTGAACCCTGGGAGTCTTGTAGTTGATTTCCACATCAATGGCACCATAATCCCCCATACCTTGATTGATCTAGGGGCTGCCATTAATGTGATGACTAGGGACACCATGCTTAAACTCAACCTTCAGAGTTCCTTAAGAAAGACCTCAACAGTCGTGCAATTGGCAGATCACTCCACCGTGACTCTCGAAGGGATTGTGGAAGATGTCTTGGTCTCTGTTGACTCTTGGGAGTACCCTGCGGACTTCTTCGTCCTTCAGCCAAAGGAAAATCTCACTGGATACCCCCTCATTTTGGGAAGGCCTTGGTTAGCCACTGTGGATGCTTACATCAGTTTCCGAGCTGGAAGCATGACCATCAAGAATGGGCCTATGTCCAAGCAGCTAGTCCTATATCCTCCTGCCCAACCTCTACTAGAACATGACTTACCACTCTGGTTGGAAGAAGGAGATGAGGATGAGGTCTACTCTGCACCATTGTGCATAGTAGAAACCACTAGGGGAGGCCCTCAAACCGAGGATGATTTGATTGAGACTTTGATTCAAAATCCACCTCCCAGTGCACTGTCCTTAGAGGAATTGGTGGAAGATACCCAAGCCAGCACCTTAGTGGACCTCTGTGTGACTAATCCAACCTCTCCCAGAGTTAAGAATGTGGAGTTTGGTCCCGAAAGAACTTTAAAGATCAGCTCCTCCCTATCTCCTTCCCAGGAGAAGGAGCTGTGTAGCTTACTGAACAATCATTTAGATGATTTTGCTTGGAGCTATAAGGAGATGAAAGGAGTCCATCCTTCGGTCTACCCATCACATCTACATTAAAGAAGATTGTAAACTAGCCACAGCCTCAGAAGAGAATGAATCCAGCCCTTAAAGACATTGTCAAAGAAGAATTGCAAAAATTATTGAATGCAGGATTCATCTACCCTATCTCCGATAGTGAGTGGGTCTCGCCTCTAGTGCTTGTGCCCAAAAAGAATGGGAAGTGGAGAATCTATGTAGATTATTGAGAACTTAACAAAGCCACCAAGAAAGACCATTTCCCTTTGCCTTTCATCGATCAGGTGTTGGATGGACTGGCAGGGAAGAAGTTCTTCTCTTTCCTAGATGGGTTCAGCGGGTATAACCAGATCCAAATCAGCCCAAAAGACCAAGATAAAACCACCTTCACCTGTCCTTGTGGTACCTTTGCCTACCAAGTCCTTCCCTTTGGGCTATGCAATGCTCTTGCCACTTTCTAGAGAGGAGTATTAAACATATTTTCTGAGTTGGTCCATGATTCAGTAGAAATCTATATGGATGACTTTACTCCTTATGGGTCCAACTTCCAAGAAGCATTGACTAATATTGGAAAAGTTCTAACCAAGTGCATTGAAATGAACCTGTCCCTTAGTCCTGAAAAATGTGAATTCCTGATGACTGAAGGGACTGTGCTAGGTCACACCATTTCTCAGCAAGGATTACAGGTGGATCCTAATAAAATTGCTATCATCCAAAAGGTCCCACCTCCTCAAAAGGTAAGAGATGTTTGGAATTTCCTAGGCTTAGCAGGATATTATCAAAGATTCATTAAAGACTTCAGCAAGCTAGCCTCGCCTTTGTTTGGCCTCTTAGGGAAAGATGTTGAGTTTAAATGGACTGACAACTGTCAAGGGGCATTAGATGAGTTGAAAGATAAGCTGGTGTCCGCCCCGATCTTGAGAGGTCCAAACTGGGCCTTACCTTTCCACATCCACACTGATGCCTCGAACAAAGCCATAGGGGCAGCCTTAGGACAAGTTGAGGAGAAACTCCCATATGCCATATACTTCGTCAGAAAAAACCTGTCCAAGGCATAAATGAACTATACTGTAACTGAGAAAGAGTTCCTGGCTGTAGTCCATTCCCTAAACAAGTTCAGACACTACATCACTGGTTATCAAACATTTGTACACATTGATCATGTTGCAATTAAATATTTAATGAATAAGCCTGATGTCAATGCTCGTATCATTAGATGGTTACTTTTGTTGCAGCAATTTGATTTGACTATTGTCGACAAGCCAGGTAAGGAAAATGTTGTTGCTGACTTCTTGTCTAGATTAGACTTGCCTGTAGGTGAAGAAGGAACAGTGGATGACCAGATGCCTGATGAACATCTGTTTGCTATCTCAGTACTCTCTCCATGGTTTGCTGATATAGAAAATCACTTGGTCTCAACACAGTTCCCTCCGCATCTATCCTCAAAGGAGAAGAGCAGAATTGTAAGGAAGCGTGCCTCGTTCACTTGGATCGGGGGCAACCTATTTAAACTTGGCCCAGATCAGATCTTGAGACGTTGTGTTAGGGAGGAGGAAGTCTTTGACATCCTCCTAACCTATCATGACGGACCTTGTGGAGGCCACTTTGCAGCCAAAAGGACTGCCTTCAAAATTCTACAGGCAGGCTACTATTGGCCTACTCTTCATCAAGATGTCAGAAGATACATCAGCCAGTGTGACCGATGTCAAAGGATGGGAAAATCGACTCCAAGGGATGAAATGCCTCTCCGGACTCAAGTGACCTTCGAGCCATTTGAGAAGTGGGGCATGGATTTTGTGGGTCCTATCAACCCTCCTTCAAAGCAACGATCTTACATCATTGTGTGCACCAACTATCTGACCAAGTGGGTAGAAACGAAGGCAATCAAATCAGCAACAAAAGAAAAGGTGGTTGAGTTTCTGAGGGAAAATATCTTCTACAAGTTTGGCTACCCAAGAGAGTTAGTCACCGATTAAGGAAGCCAGTTCACCTCCAACCTAATTTAAGATTTGCTCGCTCATCACAAGATCAAGCACAAGACTTCCACCCCCTATCATCCTCAAGCAAATGGGCAGGTGGAAGTCACTAATAGAGCATTGGAAGGGATTTTGACTAAGGTTGTGAGCAGCAGCAGAAAGGATTGGGCAGATCGCCTGGTTGAGGCCACCTGGGCCTACAACACCACTTGGAAGACTACAACAAGTTTCACACCTTATGAGCTGGTCTACGGGAAGAAAGCTTTGTTGTCCATAGAGTTTGAGTACAATACATTGAGGGTGGCAGCTCAGCTGGACCTAGATCTCAGCCATGCTCAACGTGAAATATTATTGCAGCTGAATGGATTAGATGAACAGAGAATGCAGGCCCTCCTCCACTCAGAAGTAGTTCAACTCCAGAGGAAGATATGGCATGATCGGTACCTTAATGAGAAGCAATTCCAACCGGGAGATTGGGTGCTGTTGTATGACTCAAGATACAAGGATTTCAAAGGAAAGCTAAGGACAAGATGGTTAAGACCATATACAGTGGAGAAATGCAATGAAAATGGTTCAGTCCTTATCCGAACCATTGATGAAGAAGCCATCCCCATGCTTGTCAATGGGCATCGATTGAAAATCTACAAGAAACCCCTTTCAAGGCAGGAGTTCATTGAAACTGTGGAAAAATCAGTGTTGGTAGTAGAGGAGGGTTTTGCCTCTATTCCGGCCACACCTTGATCATCACAAAAAAAAAGGGAATAAAAAGATCCTTGGGTGAAAACCTCGCTAAGGCACCCAGGGCAGACAATGAGGGTGAAAACCTCATGGAGGCGCCCCAGTTGTCTCTCAGAAAATAAAGAAATGGAAAAGATCCTTGGGCAAAAACCTCTCTGAGGCACCCAGGGCAGATAGTGGGGGTGAAAACCTCATGGAGGCGCCCCTGTTGTCTCTCAAAAAGAAAAAAGAAAAAAAGAAAGAAAAAAGAAAAAGAAACAGGTCTAATCTCTGGAATTATTGCAGGTTGCAGGGAATACATTGCAAATAAAGAAGGTCGCGCAAAACGAGGACAGGGGTCCGTACCAAGCTACCAGACATACTCACAAAAACCCCCTCCATGGCCACTCACTTTTTCTAGGATTTGAACACATTCGAGTCGAGATTCAACCTCTTACAGGAAGTTTTGAGCTTTCTACAGGAAGTTTTGGGGCTTTCTACAAGAAGTTTTGCATTTCTACAGGAAACATCCTGTAGAGCCTTCAGGCAGGCCAAAGTCGATTCTAGAAAGGGATTTAAAGCTTGAAGTCTATTGATGAGACCTACAGCCACTCCTCTCTTCCATCCATCACCAGTTTCATCTCTTTCCACCGCCATTACAACAATCTGGTCCTGTATTCCTGCACAGTCATGCAAAGAGTCCGGTTTTCCTCAAATTACAATTTTTTCAAGGGACAAATCAAGCACATGAAGGCTCATACACTCTACCTGTTAAAGCTCCATCAGGACCCTTCAATCGTGAATGCAACCATGCTCGTTTCAGCATGCATCCCAGGAGGAGAAGCAGCTATAGGATGTCCTATAGGAATCCTGTAGCAGCTGATCCGCTTGGAGTACACACTATGGAGTCAATAGCAGTTGAAATCAATGCAAGAGGCATGTAACTAGCTCCGCTTGAACGTGAACACCTCCTTGACAGCTGAGAAAAGGCAGAGTCGTGCATGCAACGTTCACCACCAGAGGATCAGGTCCCGAAGCCTTGCATGCAGCATCAGCCAATGAACGAAGGAATTCCAGTGCCTGTGCACGAAGCAACAGTGAGCAAAGCCATCGTTCCACGTCCAGAAACCTGCAGAGCACATCCACGGCCACACAGGTAAGTGCCTAACCTTATTTCGTCAAATTTCATAGACTATACTATGAAAACTGCATGTCTGTGAATGGTGCGGATTGAACGAATTCGGTGGCCAGTCAACTGGCCACCCACAGTCAGTCGAATGGCCTCGTGGGATCCGAACGAGCTCGGTTACACTCAAATCCGCCAAAGGGATGTGGAGCCGACACGTGGGAAGTGTCCAGTCGAGGAAAATCGACGGATTTGCAGTGAAATCGGCGGATGGGCAGTGATGACGGCGGGTAATGGCAGAGATAGAAAATGGCAGTCAGAGACACGCCGGAGAATGATGGCCGTGACATTGGCTAACGGATCAGCCTGGACACCTCACCCCCGTGCCATGAATCGTGCCATAATTCAAAATCCTTTGGCCAGAGCACTCACATTAACCACTGTCATTTACTCTTGCAACCGGTTTTCAGCAACATATGCATCCTCCTCCTCTGTAGTTCGTTAGCCCAAGCTTCTCGGCCTGTTTTAAACTCCTCCCACGTCCCAGGCTTGCTTAGAAGTGTCGTGACATCCTCCAGAAGCCGGCAAAGCTCTCTACAGGAAGGAGCTCTACAAGAAGCACAGCATAGCCTCCCGGAGCAGAGAAACCCGGATCTTCTGCGTCGGAATTGGAGTTTCGAAGAGAGGTAGGCTCGAAAACCGCCATTCCCATGCATGATATTTCGAAAGGTGGTAAATTAAACTATTTGGAATAGGAGAATTAAAACAAGTCTGCCTGTGGGTCAAGAATGGTGGTTTGCCTGTGTGATACACGGGATTTCTTTTAGTTGGTTCTGCGTCACATTCTCCTCCACGGTTCCTGTTAACAAATTCCTCCTGTAGAAACGATAAACCACTATAAGGGTTGACCTGTGCATGAAAATTATGACTTGTATGTGATTGGTGTGATAATTAAGCTCTGCACTCTATCTGTGAGAGCCTAATTTCCTTTTGACAGTCGAGTTTTGGGCAACATCAGCATTATAACTAGGGAATTGGTGAAAAGGGAGATACAAACATCTGAGAAACCCTGTCTTGAGAATCAAAGGAGGAAACCATACACAGAATTCCCCTTCTGATCAGAACACAAGCCAAAACAAAGCATTTTCACCATGCCAGGAGGGTTTATAAGAAAGGAACCCTCGGATTCTAGGAAATTGCAAGAAACTCCTGAGGTGGTAGACCTATTTACCCGTGCCAATTGGATGACCTTCTGTGACAAGATTCAAGGTCACGATGATGAGGTAATAGAAGAATTCCTAATGTCTCTGCAGCCTAAATCTAAGATACTGGCCACTGTAAATTTCAGAGGATTGACCTTAAAACTTACCCCACAACTCATCAACCGTGTCACTGATCTGCCATTGGGGATACCCTGGAGTAAAGAGGAGAGGGCATTGGGCCAAAAATCTAAAAAGGAATTCTTCCTACCAGAGAAACAGTTTTCAGAGGATAAAAATGGGGTCCGGAGAGCCAGCCTACATCCATTTTGGAGCGAGGTCAGCCTTCAGATCATGAAATACATTACCTGTGAGGGGCGGTTCAGTATTGTATATGGTTATCACTTCTGGTTGCTAACTGAGCTCAGGCATAAGATGGATTTACCCACAGAACAAAATTTAAGCATCCCATATTTCCTCCTACAATCATTAATGGAGTGCAGCACAAAAATGAAGGAAGGGACACCGGACCAGATGGCTCATCACGGGCTTATCAAGCTTCTAGTAGAAGATGCCCTCCATACCTATACTGTCCCTCTCTCCTGGGAGATTTTCCGCTATATGTCCAAGGATGATGATATCCGGATTCTGGCTGAGGAAATTACTTCATCCAGCAGTGAGGAAAGGGAGCACATTGAGGCCGAAGAGAAAGCCAAGGGTAAGGAACCCCAAGACAGACCACCATAGAAAAAGAAAAAAGAGAAACAAGAGAAGGGCCAAGCTGCTGAGCCCAAAACTGTGGGCGGAATAAAGGCACAAACGCCAAGGGAGAAACGGTTGCAAATTAGGGGAGAAAGGACTGAAAAAGTCCAAGCAAGTGAGGGCACATCCAAGGCAACCACAGCAAAATTGAAGGAGAAGGCACCCCCAGCCAAGCAGGCCAAAACAGTGAAAATTGTTTCTACAAGAAGCCCGAAAAATGTTTCTACAGGAAGACATAAAACAGCCAGCACAGGACTTTCTACAGGAAATCTGAAGACAAAGCAACAAACGGGAAAATCACCGGAAATGTTAGCTAGGGAGGCAGCAGCTGTGCTGGCCACTCTAAGCACATCTCCCAAGCAGAAGGGGAAGCGAAAGAGGGAGCCTCCCCTATATTTTAAGGCAAGAAGGAGTGTGAGGATTAAGACTGGCAGACCCCAGCCACCGTCAAAAGAACCAATCACAATTGTAGACACCCCTACCACACAAAAGGAGAGGTCCCCCTCCAAGGCATCCATCACTTATGAACGGGGAAGCCCGAAGACATCCACCTGGAGAGAAAGAATGAAAATGTTGGACACAAAGGCCTCTCTACAAGATGCTGAGACTATTCTACAGGAAACACTGGCTAGGCTGAAGGAGACTGAAGCAATGGAAGGTGAGGCAGCTAAATCACCACAAGAGGAAGAAAAGGTGGAGAAAATTATGGAACCGAGCCCCTAGCCTAGCTTGGGCTCCTACTATAACTTCTTAGAGGCCGGAAATATCATTCCTCAAAAATTCACAGTGCCACTTTTCCTTGCACTAGAAGAAGAGAGAGTGAGGACCCACACTTGGATGAAAATCGCTAAGTCCAAGGGTGTGGCAGATATAGGTCCTCTGGAGGAACAACTCAAAGAGGCAAGGAGGGAATTGGCTATGGTATGACATGTGGAGAGCAGCCAGCGGGTCAAGCTACAGGAAGAAAATGAGCTGCTTAGACAACAACTACAATTACAGGGACAAAGGAAGGAAGACAAGCCTCATATCTTGGGAGAACAATAGCAACAGGAGGAGCCCACAATAGCCAAAGATACCCCTGATGAACAGTAGAGAAAGGAAGGGATGCAGACTGAAATTGAGACACTGAATCGACAGCTACAGGAAAAAGAGTTGGAGACACAGTCTCTGAAACAGCAGGTACAAGAAAAGGAGGCCCAACTGGCCTGCATGGCCAGCTGGGCAATGGAAGCTCTATAGTGTAGGCATCCTGCCAAATCCAATGCCCTATAACTCAAGGATCAATGGTTACAGTTTCAGATCAATACCTTGGCCCAAAGGGGCATCACCCCATTCCAAAATTATCATCAGTTTGCAGCTCTATGTGGCAGTAGTTCATCTGAGGATAGGGCCAAATTATCAGAGTTCTACTTGCACAACTTTGCCCTTCCGAACATGAACGCATGGGATCCCAACATAGTGATAGGAGATTTCCAGCTTATGGCCATGGCCTCTTGGATGAGCCATGAGGAGAAGAGAGCAGCAGAGGTCCGCAGTATCATAGGCTGAGAGCTTAGTGAGCCACTCATGATCAAAGCAGAGCCGGATGACCCCTCAGCAGTGATAAGTTCCCACCAACACTTGGCCAACAGTCCTCAGGATCTACCAGAATACATTGAGCAATAGGCTCAAGCCACTGCCCACTTTGAGGACATGGAGAGACTATTGGGAGAAAACTGCCTGCATGCATGCACAAGGCGGTGGAACACACTGCCTCATAGCCTGAAGATAAAAGAATACCACTCTCCCACCAAGATGAGGGAAGCCTTGGCAAGGGTACCTCTCTACAAACAGTTGATGCAGAATTTGCAGGCCAATTGGATTGGCTTGAAATTCAGTCCTCCTTTACTTTAGGGATTGCTAAAAGGAGTGAAGGAAGAGGAGGAAGGTAGACAATGGGAGGAAGAGGAAAGGAAGGCAGGATTCCACGACCGGGAAGAGGATATCACCGTAGAGGCCTGGGACGTGAGGGAGGCAATCAAAGCCATAAAGGATGATGAGCTGGACTAGTTGCTCAGAGGATGAGCAACCCATTTAGCAGGGGGTGATGATGAGCCCCGAATTGGGTAACTTATTGGGCTCATTTTGCCTAATTGTCCTTGTTCAATCCTCCATTTTTCATATATTATGCATGTTTTTATAGTATGTTTATGCTATTTGAACGAATAAGGGTGTTCACTCTACCAACGAGGCTAATACATGGTCATTTCAGGTTTTTTGGAAAAATTTTGGAGCAAAACCAAGCAATTATGGCCCAGGTGACAGCCAAACTTGAGGTGAGGATTCGTAGGGAGGTTGTCTGTGGCATTAAATTTCCCTTCCTCGAAATTTCCACCCTCAACTTCGAGCTCAACAGACCACTAAAACGAGTTCTAAAGGCAGCCAAGCAGCTTTGGGAAGAGTGAATATTTACTAGCAGTTGGAACGGCCGAGTCCCTTGAATTTAGGAGGGCTACTAGCCCCCTCGTATTGTATAAATAGGAAGGCTTCAGCCTTCGTAGTTTACTTTTGGAACTGTTGGTATTTGCACTAGAGTGCTATCCTTTTCAGCTCGTTTTTCTTAGCTACTGTTGTACAACTTTCTTGTGATGATTATTTTTGAGTAATGAGAAGCAGCTTTACTTGGCATCAAATCTGAGTTCTTTATAGGAGCCTACAGCTCTTGGGGTTGGGCCCAACCCGAGTGCTAAGGCCTCCTTTATGTATTGTTATTTGTTCTTTATGTATTTGCAAAATCATTTTTGTTAAGTAGATTAAATCTTGTTGATTAACTAGGTCACTATTAGTGGTTAGAAAGACTTTTGATGTTCAGATTGAGTTGATAAGTTGTTAACAATGAAAAACTTCAAAAAAGGGCCATCAAACACCTCTGATTTCACCTCTCCATCAGTGGGATTAGGAGCTGGGAACAGGATGACCTTGCTGCCCATAAAAACACTGACTTTGCTTTGCCATGCAATCACTAGTGTTTGATTTTCATTTGTAGAAGTTGGTTACATGTTCAGATTTTTGCTTGCTTAGTTGCATAAGTTAGTATACATGGTTTCATTGCAGGTCAAACTTCTGTTCATTCTCTTTACTGGCAGCTAGATCAGATTAGTTCAATGTAACTAGGTCTTTGATTTTACAAGTCTTCGTTGGTTCAGTTGGAAAAACAACTTGCAGAGCACCTGTACCACTTCTCTACCTACCCATACTCCATCAACCCATCTACTCCATCCCTTAGCTCAGCTTCTTGCCTTACGTTTTCCATTTGCTCACATAACCCTAGTTTTGTGCAACATCACTTCAGTCCTCCTTGAACAAATCCAGCCATCTACATCTATCCTCAACTCCATCCACCAAGTCCTGGACCACCTCCAACCCTTATCTTACCTCCATACCCACTCCTTCAGCTTTCTTCCTCCATCCACCCTCCAAAATCCCATTTCTGAACAGCCTGTAGAAAAATTACAGACATCCTGTAGAAAATCACAGACATCCTGTAGAACCCTTGCATAATTCCTGTAGAAGCTCACGAATGAGGTTTCTTGATAGCCAAACTCTGTGAAACTCTCTGGAAGGGTGTTAGGGACCCCTTAGGCCCTCTCTGAACCTTCCCGACCTCATCCAAGCATTTCCTCTCGCCGATCCACCTCTACACAGTCAAATCGCATGCATGATAATTCTGGCAACTTATTCAAAAATACAAAAAAATGTTTTTTTTCAGATGTTACTGTAGAAGTAGCTTAGATACATGTATTTACCTTCCTAGAAGTCAATGGCATTTCTTTCATTAGCTTGCATCCTCTTTCTTGCATCGGTAGGGATAGCTGGTAAAATTAGGGTTTGCTAGGGTTTACGTTTCCTTTCAGCTTTCCAGTTCTTTCTGCAAGTAGATCAGTCTTCTTTGAATTAGCTTTCATCCATCAGTTAAAAAGCTTCTTCTTAGAGCTCATAGAAGTTGGCTTAAGCTCCTAGCGGACTTGTGCCAACTGACCAAGTGACAGCTGCGGCAAGAGCTAGTACTTGTGCATATAACACCGTCGCTTCCAAGTTTGTTACGAACTACCGGGTTGATAAAAGTAAAGAAGGGAGTCCGAGGAGTTGCAGCATTATTGCTGCAATACTGGAGCTCACCAGCACTAATTGAAGGAGTCTATTCCAGAGAAGCCTAGATCTGTCTGCAGAACAAGGACAACTAGGGATAATATGGTATTCTAAGCCCATAGGTACAGTTGTAAACGTATGGAGTTGAGTGTGGAACTTGTAAAAGAATTTAAGACATAATCCCAAAGAGCCAAGTCGAGTTGACAAGAGCTCATGGAGATGTAGCCCAAGAGGTTTGGGTGAACTCCTAATTATATTGTTGTTATGTGTGTTGGTTATTATTTGCATTATTTGATGTTATATCTTTTTTATATCACAAAAAGAAAATCAACTTAAAGCACATAAACAGTTAAAGACAAATGCAAGCATACCTATTTCAAGTTCTTAATTCCGCATTTGTAAACATAAGCATATATCTTGGGAATATATAAGCTTTGGAGTGGGAGAGGTTCTTGTTGATTGGCAAGAAGCCTTTAGTGCCCCATTTTCAAATCAGTTTGATTGTAAACAAGGCATATCCTGGAAAATTATTCAACGTTGGCTGGGCAGTATGACCATATGAGACTCATATGCCAAAAAATCTGAGGTCTAATTGGGATTTCACATTGGGGAGACCGCCTTACAATGTGTAGAAATTCCCACTGTAGATCACCTAATAATACAATATACTAAAGCAAAATACTTGATCCACTTCTACAAACAATTATGCGGAATCTTAATCGAATTGAGCAAGATCAATTGAACACATATAACTGATAAGGAGAAATCAATCACACATAACATAGAAAAAATAACCCGGGGAAAGCCTCAGCCTAAAACCTCAACTTTGTATTATCATACAAGTGGAAATATAGTCTGAATTACAAAAATAATCAGCTCACAAGCTATCCTGCTCTCTCTGCAGTCCCTCTACTGCTCATTGATAGTCAAAGGCCTCTCTCAAACCTTCTCCTCTACCCTCCAAGCCTCCTATTTCTTTGCGCAATTTTCCTTGGGGTTTAGTGCATCCACTTGTGTGAATTGGCCTCTTCACACACTCACTAACCTCTGATCTAACTGCACAATCCTGAAGGAGATAAATCCTTCTCCATGGATGAGCTTCCTTTATAGGAAAAATCCATCCAACTGATAGTACATTGTCCCTCCTTTGATCTCAACTGGGTCTCTGTCTGAACTGACATGCATGAGTTATTCATGAGATAATATTCAGTTATCTGAAGTGCAGCAGTTATATGCAAGCATGCATTAACTAACTGAACTCACATTAATTTAAACAAATTATTTAAATCAATCTAACTAGACTTGACTCAGTTAACTGAGCCAACTAATTACAACTCAAATTAGAACTCAACCTCATCTCTTTAACTGATGGGTAAATTCCTCAATTAATGGAGAAACTGTTGCATGTCCTCACATAGACTTCATGTTTGATTTTTCACATCTAATTAACTCATGGAGAATTAATTAATTTATTTTCAAATAGTTGTTTAAGTTCAAATTCTAATTTTACTTCCTATTTTTAGTCCAGGGATTGACTAAAATAGGAATCCATCCTGAACTGCTAAAAATAGAATGCTATTTTTAGCACTTCCATTTTTCATTCCCTGTTGTTCAATCCAGCACTGGTACCCAAACTGTTATTTTTAGCACTTCTATTTTTAGCATTTCTTGTTGCCATTTTCAACACTCCCTCTCAACAAGAAAGGCATTCAGCTCGAACCCGATCATGTACCTTTGGAATGTTCTGCATGCAACACTTCTCCCAAGTGTGGTTGCTTCAGCAACTCTAAAAACAAAAGAACTCCCACTGACCTCTCTGTTGGGATAGAAACATACTCTGATGCTGAAGCTCTACCTGCTGCTGACAAGTTCTCCCTCTCTGACCTCTGAGCTGCTGCAACAATCCATACATCTTGCACTGTTGCACACCTCTCTGTGCCATCCTACACTGGTGCAACACTTCTGTGCCTCTCGCATTGCTGCAGCTTGCTAGCTCTATACAGTCCTAGGACTCCTGCACCGTAGCTCTCTTTGTTGCTCCATCTGCATCTGTCTCTACCCAATCAATCAGTCCTACTACTCCTTGATGGGGCTCCTATAGTAAATTCGAATCAAAGAGTTTGGGTACCTCAAGGATCATGCCCCTATTTCAGCCTTCGTGGGACGATCACTCCACATCGCCCCACCACCTACCTGGAGGTATGGATGCATGTGATCCTGCTACCCACCTGGCTTGAAATTTCCCCCTACTGGAGGTCTCTGCATGAGTAGATGTCTCTACTTGATCTCCTCTCAGCTTCTCTAGTTGTGGCTACTCCACAACCTCCTAAAGTTGCTTCACCAATCATGGCTCCTCCACAATCGTTTAAGACTTCTTCTAGTGCTGCATGTTGAGAGGTAATGTACTCTCCCTCTCAACCACCACGTCTCCATCAGTTGCCTTGCTCCTCAAGGTTTTGCATGCATCTTGAACCTCAAGAGCATACAGGTTCTTGACCCGTGAACTAATCTGCTTCACTTGTCTAGTGATGATGTGTCTAAGGAAAACCTTTCCCTTACTGAAGGCTACATCATAGCCTCTGTCTTCCAACATCGCGATCAACACCAAATTTCTCTTCAATCCTGGTACATACTTGACATCAGTCAAGGTAATGCGAGCTCCATGCTCCCTCTGAAAAACAATCGTGCCTACACCTGAGACACTATACTTTTCATTATTATCCATCGCTATGAGTATCTGGAGATCTTTCTCCTCCAAAGTACTGAACAAACTCTTGTCACCGGTCATGTGGAAAGAAGCTCCACTGTCAAGAAACCAACCACTTCCCACCATGGATGAAACCATGCATGCGAACAATGTGAAACCCAACTCGAACTATGAGGCTAGTGCCTCACCTTCTGATCCTTCCACAGATCCCTTCTTGGATTTCCTTAATGGACAATTTAGAGCAAAATGGCCCACCTCATGACAATGAAAGTATCGCACCTTCGATTTGTCAAACTTCTTCCCGCCATGGGAAGAACTGGATTCGAAATGAGAAACCTTCTCCTTCCCCTTATTCACCTTACTCACTAAAGCACAATTTTATTCATCCTCCATGGATGAAGAACCATCTCTAGTGCTTCTTCTTATCTCCTCCTGCATTAGATCCGACCAAAGTCATTCCCAATCTCGCAATTTCTCTCTTCCATTAACCAAGTCTTGGTAGTTATGCCAACTCTTAGGAAGATCGAGGAGTGAAAGACTCACCATATCATCATCAGCTGCTGTGATCCCTAAACTTCCAAGCTCATCCCTGCATGTGGTGAGCTTTTTCAGATACATAGAGATTGTGTCGCCCTTTTCACACTTGATATTTCGAAGCTTGTCTTTCAGTGCCAGCTTCCTCTGATCACTGCTATTCTGATATAGATATTTCAATGTTTTCCACATTGAAAATGGTGTCTCCTTCCCATGGAGACTCGAGACTATGTGATCTCAAACTCCCTCCAGAAGGATTCTCCTTGCTCTAGCCACACATTTCTTCCATTCAGCCAATTCAGCAGCACCAATCGAGTTGGGGACTCCTTGATCAATGAAGTCCTTTAAACCGTTATCCTCTAGTACTACTTCCAAGCGATCCTTCTATGCTATATAATTCGAACTGCCATCAAGGGCATATTTGAGTCTTAAACCATTGAACGCCATAGGTGAAATAGAGATGTGATAAGAACTTGATTTCTATATTCAGGAATCACAAACTTCAAACTTCTCCCTTCTTGTATATTGTTCTTCCTTGATCACCTTTGCTTCGGTACCATGTAGAAATTCCCACTGTAGATCACCTGATAATGCAATATACTAAAGAAAAATATTCGATCCACTTCTACAAACAATTATGTGGAAGCTTAATCGAATTGAGCAAGATCAATTGAACACATATAACTGATAAGGACAAATCAATCAGACATAACACAGAAGAAACAACCCGGGGAATGCCTCAGCCTAAAACCCCAACTCTGTATTATCATACAAGTGGAAATATAGTCTCGATTACAAAAAGAATCAGTTCACAAGCTATCCTACTCTCTCTGCAATCCCTCTACTGCTCATAGACAGTCAAAAGCCTCTCTCAAACCTTCTCCTCTGCCCTCCAAGCCTCCTATTTCTTTGTGCAATTTTCCTTGGGGTCTAGTGTAGCCACTTATGTGAATTGGCCTCTTCACACACTCACTAACCTCTGATCTAATTGTGCAATCCTGAAGGAGATAAATCCTTCTCCATGGAGGAGCTTCCTTTATAGGAAAAATCCATCCAATTGATAGTAAATTGTCCCTCCTTTGATCTCAACTGGGTCCCTATCTAAACTGACATGCATAAGTTATTCATGAGATAATATTCAGTTATCTGAACTGCAACAATTATATGCAAGCATGCATTAACTAACTGAACTCACATTAATTTAAACAAACTGTTTAAATCAATCTAACTAGACTTGACTCAGTTAACTAAGCCAAATAATTACAACTCAAATTAGAACTCATTCTTATCGCTTTAACTGATGGATAGATTCCTCAATTAATGGAGAAACTGTTGCATGTCCTCACATAGACTTCATGTTTGATTTTTCACATCTAATTAACTCATGGAGAATTAATTAATTTATTTTCAAACAGTTGTTAAGTTCAAATTTGAATTTTACTTCCTATTTTTAGTCCATGGACTGACTAAAATAGAAATCCATCCTAAACTGCTAAAAATAGAATTCTATTTTTAGCACTTCCATTTTTCATTTCCTGTTGCTCAATCCAGCACTGGTAACCAAACTTCTATTTATAGCAGTGCTATTTGAGCACTTCTATTTTTGGCATTTCTTGTTGCCATTTTCAACACAATGTTGATGAATCCAACACTATCAACACCATGCCAACTCTTCCTACATCTATAAGGGAGTATTTTCATGATATCTTGTTGTAAAATCTATGAATCTATTATGAAGGTGGCAGTTTCTCCTTCGTGCTTGTTCTTCATAGTAAACATATTATCTCCTTGCTCAACCCCTCTCCCTTGGAATGGTGGCCTTAACCTCACTGATTTGATTTGTAGTATATGGTTTATTAGGTATTAATTGAACTTCTAATGTCAAGGAAGTCCTTTGACGTCGATTACTTCAATTGTTCAACTATAAATTATACCAAATGTCAAACTCCATTGAGTCACAATTTTTTTAATGTATTGTTCCCTCTGCCTATGAATAAAATACTATAAAAAATAATACTAAATGCACACCACACTACACTCGCAACTAACCACAGGTGTGGGTCTACTTTTCTCTCCATCCTCTCTTCAAAATGATCTTAGGGATACAAGAAAAACCCAAGAAATACCCTTGATACTTTTCTTCTCTTATCATCTAGTATGTGAACTTTCCTGGTCCCGCCGCACCAGAATTTAACTAAATTAAGTTCCTCAAATAAATCTTTCTAGGGCCCAAGATCTATATATCCCCTCGGGAGACAAGAGATACCATCCACCACACTAGCCTCCAAACCTCTATATATCACCAAGAGAATACCGGTCCAAATATCCTTCATCATCCACTCATTTCTACATTTCCACCTCAATAGTGAGAAAAATTATTATAAAGATGAACATTACCAAATTTTTCCCATAGTATAGCTAAGAGTGGGGGATATTCTCAAGTATAATTGTCAAAATCAAACCGGAACTAGGAAAAATACCAACCAATCCCTAGAAAAATAATTACTTGATATAGATGCAAGGGGCCTTTGGCCCCCATCCCTTTGTCATCTCAAACCTTGCCACTGTGTTGCTCGCTTTGTTGAACTTATGGGTCAAGTTCCCACCAATTCTCCCTCATAGTGTGTCACAATATCCTCCCTTTCTTTGAGACTGCATCTTACAAATCTATCTTCTCCCTACCAACAACCACTAGTACCATGCTAGGGCACAATATTCACCTAATAATAAACACTTTGCAGGTTGCAATTTGTTTCTCCTTCCATCTCCTTACTTTTACCTTGGTATACAAACCTTTTTATCATGTTGCTCTTTGGACTACATCTTCCCCCACAAGAGAAGTTGTCATTAAGCTCAACATGAGTGCCATCCTCCTCACACGGTTACAATCACCCAACCTCTCCTACTGGCACCATCTTGGCTGGCATATTGCTGACCCAATTAATTCCAGTAGCAAATGAAAACCTTTGTTTAGGACAGATCCCTTAACCACCGAGTTTTCCATGATCATAATTGCTTGCTTGTTCCCCATGTATTTCGATGCCCTTGTTGAAATTAATGGAGAATGTATTATTGGAGAAAGTAGGCTCATCATTTGTGTGTGAATCTTAGTTTAGGAATTAGTTCCTATATTTTAGGTGGTTGTTCTAACTCTCTTATATGCATGTAAACTGTATATTCTTGATGATTAATGATGAATGTGTAGAGAGTTCTACCAGAGGCAGTCTCCAGGTGAAACTCCTCACCTGTGAGCTACATAGTTTCTGAATATATGCTTGTTTCTTCTAATTTTAAAATGGTATTGAAGCTAGTGATCTTTTAGCGGTTGTGAAAGTATTAGCCTGGCAAGGAGGTGAAGTGCTGAGAAATAGCACAAGGGATTTTTCTTTTCTCTGAGGTAAATTGGAGTAGCGTTGGATTTTCCTTAAAAATTGTGCTTCCCTAGCTTTGGAGCGTCGCGGGATTTGCTTTAAAAAGCGTGTTGTTCACTCTTTGCTCTTACCATTTCTGTTCAACGTGCTCAATAAGCACGGATCCAACCCCCAGATGATGAGCTACGGTGTTTGAGCTGGAAGGTTGTCGTGGTGTTGTGGATCTGCCTGCATTGGTGGATCTGGAACTATGGTGCCTTAGATCACTATAAGTGCATGGGGCCTTCGATTGTTGCAGGTGTGTGGTACAAGATGAATTCGTGGTGCCTTCTCACAGGTAAATTAGAAATCTAGTTGGAAATTGTGGTGTGTTTTTGTATGTCGATCTCCCATGGTGTTTTGTAGGCCGATCTTCTGAGTCTGCAATGACATCGATGTGGTGTGGAATCCTGGTGTGGATCTAGATGTTTATTTTTTTCTTTTCCAATAGGTGCAACATAAGCCGAGGTCCAAACTGCGGTGTCTTCCAGTCGGAGAAGAATATCAGTAGCCATGACAGTAGATCATCAGTTATGGTGTGTCTACCAGTTGGAGAGCAAGATCCGAGCAAGTAGTGTGGATCTAACAACGAAAGTGACAATGAGATGAAGTGTTTGAGAAGAGTTCGTGAGGCTCGAGAAACTATCCACTGGTTATGATATTGGTGCTGGTGGCGACAAAAAATAATGTGTGTTCATCCATGGTGGTGCACTAAACGTTAAAGAAATTACTCGCAAGACATCGTTTGTCTAAGAATTGTTGGGAGCTATTCTCTGTGTTCTCGATTGTGTATTGACTTGAAAATCGTTGCTTGGTGGCCGAGATCCACAGGTCCAGCACAGGACTGATGGGTGGCCTTTTAAATATCAGATCTTTGACTGTGTGGTGGATCTGCGTGCTGGCTGGTGGCATCAAGGCCGAAGTGATGCGGTGAGCGTGAGGCCTTTACACAATCAAAGAAGACATATTGAGATGTCCTGTTAAGGGTATTTTCAGAACCGTTTTTTGAAAACATATATATATAAAATAAATAAAATAATAATAAATAAATAAATAAAATAAAATAAATAAAAATAAAAATAAAAATAAAAATAAAAAATAAAAATAAAAATAAAAAATAAAATAAACATAAAAATAAAAAATAAAATAAACATAAAAATAAAAATAAAAAATTTAATATTTTAAAAAGGAAAAGCGGGTTCTGTGTTTCTTTTGGGGCACCCATGTGAAAAGGGGCTCTTATTTTTTTTTTAAGGGATTTTTTTTAGCATCCATCTGAAGGGGTTGTATTTTAAAAATTTATACTCTTTTTTCAAAAGAGGGTACCCATATTTTTTTTCTCTTGAGAGATCCCTTCTCTAGATTTGGAGATAGATCCGTATTTTAATCAATTTATGAGGTTGAAAGTTTTTTTATTGAGGAATACCTATCACGATGAATAATCAAATGGTAGAGGTGTACTTGAACAAGAGCAATAAGCTTGATGGGTCCAATTATTCTAATTGGAAATTCAAGTTGCAGACCCTGCTTGAGGGGAAAAGTGCATGGGCGATTGCAAATGGGGATGAATTGAAGCCAATTGTAGCAGGAGGCGGAACAACTGCAGCAATTCAGGATTGGGAGAAGAGGGAGAACAAGGCGAAAGTGTTGTTGAAATTGTCAGTGAAAGACTGCATTATCCCTCACATCAGAGAGTGTAAATCAACAAATGAGATTTGGACAACTCTCAAGGATTTGTATGAGATAAAAAATACAAATTGCTTATTATTCCTAAAGAGCAAGATTCTCTCCATTAAAATGGAGGAGAATGAATCAATTGTTGCATTTATCTCTCGGATCAAGAAGCTGAGAAATAAGTTGGCTGATATAGGGGAGACAGTATCGAACACTGATCTCATCATGGTTACCATGAATGGTATGAATGATGATTATCAAATGTTCATCAAAGGCTTGAATGTGAGAGATAAAGCCCCAAATTTTGAAAAATTGACAAGGATTCTGATGCAAGAGGAAGAGACGCAGATGACTCTGAAACCCCAGAATTCAGATCTTGCATTATTGGAAAAGAAGAAGCCTTTCAGAGGGAAAGCAAGCACAAGACAGAAAGGTGGAGGTACACCACAAAGAAATCCACGTCAAGGTATGTCTTCAAACAGAAGTGATTCAAGAACCAAATTATTTTATTGTTGTAGAGTTGGTCACATTTCTAGAAATTTCCATAAGAATAAGCTTGATGAAGGTCGACATAAACATAAGAAGCATGAAAGGCACTTTGCTGATGAAGATTAGAATCAGAACCTCAAATTGTTTGTATCTGATTCTGCCTTCTCTGCTGAGAATGATGAAGCATAAATTTGGTTTGTGGATTCAGGAGCTTCCACTAACATGACAGATAACAGGCACTGGTTCAAAAGTTTTAAAGAAACCAATGGTGGTTATAATATATACCTTGGTGATGACAGAGCCTACCAAATCAAAGGACATGGAGATATTCTTGTGCTTTTTCCTGATGGCAATATCACGAAAATCTAGAATGTGATGTGTGTACCATAATTTAAAAAGAATTTAATTTATGTTTCAATGATTGGAGACCAAAACTTGAAGGTAGAGTTTTTAAAAACCTATTGTATCATTAAGGATTTGTTGGATACACATAAATAAATTGCTTCTGGAAGTTGAGTTGGATGCCTGTACAAGTTGAAATTCACAAGTGTACCACACAAGGCTTTGACTTCAACAACAATGACAACAAAGAATCTTTGGCACCAAAGATTCAGACACATCAATATTCTTGATTTAGTGCTACTACAAAAACAAGGTATGGTCAATGGTCTCCCTGTTTTAAAAAATGTTCATGTTGATTGTGAAGGATGTGCCCTCAGGAAGATGCTCAAACCCAACGAATATAAAAAGGACAACTTATAAAAAATATGGGCTACCCTCGACATGATTATTGTTATCAAATAATCATACTGAGATCCTGCCAAGTTTCGCCATCACCCATCAACATTTTATCTGACAAAGATCTTAAGAGATGTATATAAGTATTTGATGACTATGTATTGTCGAATGTTTTGGCACAAGAACGCTGAAGTGTTCCAAGAGAATTGGATATATACGCTCAATCTGGAGGTGACACATGGAAAATATTTCAATTGGGATCATACGAATTGCAGCGTGAGGCGGGGCCGGATAAAGCATCTTTTCATGAAAATCAAGCATCAAAATTTTACTTATTTGCATTTCTTCTGGATGGAATATGTGCACGGTATGCATTCCCAAAACTATATTGGAAATGGATTCCTAAATAGAAGTTCCCAATTTATTTCCACTACAGGATGTTATAAGAAGAAAGCTTCAAAGACACATATGACAAATTAGCCAAACACTTCTTTGTATCCATTTTTCGCATGATACTCAAGACCAATCAACCATGCATAACTGAGCAAGTGAAGGAGTCACTTCAAGATATTGCATATTTCTTTGAAACTCTTGAGGGAGCATACATCATATGCTTCAGATTTCAAACAACCCCTCATCTTATGCCGCACTATGTGACAAACAAGGTGGTCATGCAATAAGTGGAAAATTAGTTGGACAAGGGGTTGTCAATGACTCTTCACAGGAGAAAGAAAGCCCTGTGTCCTATCTTTCCATTGAGGATTGAATTGTATGAATTAAAGAGTCACAGGGTGATAACAATTGAGATAGAAGAGTCAAAGCATCTACACTTCGGCACCAAATACTTCCATGCATATGATCCTAGGTGAATTGTCAAGCAACATTGTCAAAGGATCAGTCATAACACGGGGTATTCACCAACATGTAGAATAGAAGATGAAAAGATAAAGAATTGGTATTATGCCAGAATCAATACATATCCATCCATGAAGACCAATTCACCCCATGATCCATCAGCTCATGACTTGCAGGAGCAAGAGGAGGAGGAAACAATGCATCAAGTGAAGAAGATGGCTACCAGGAAAAGGATCAGGTATTTATTCAGAGAGAGCAACAAGAAATGGAAGGTCGATATTTTCAACATGGGAGCTAAACAAATAGAGCCAGAGAGTAGAGAAGGGGGAAAAGAAGAAGAAGAAGAGGAGAGAAGGAAGCAGGATGAGTTGCTTGAGAAGCAACAAACAAAAGAAGAAGAGAGGACACATATAGAGTAAAAGCAAGAGAGGCAATCCCAGGAGGAGGAAGTAATGCAAAGAATAGAAGAATAAAAATTGACTCAAGAGCTAAAGGAGGAGCAGTTAGTGGAAGAAGATAGCATCCAAACCATCGATGATGAGCCCGATACTTCAAATGAACAATCCCTCACATGAGGTTATCTTCCATTTGGAGAGATGGGGATTACACTTCCACTGGAAGATAGAGTCACAGATGTTTTCAACGCAATGTTTGATCAACTAAAGTTGAAAATCATGCAGCAAAGGCATAGGTACTTTCCCAGTGATCCTCAGAACCTAGTCTCAGTAGAAACAAAAAAAGGTGATCACCTCCAACACTAGAATAAATCTGAGGGGAATTATGTTGACAAATGTTGCATTCGCTACAAAATCATAGGATAACTCATAATACTTGTTGAATGAGAATTCCAGGTTGAGAAGAGAAATGACTGTAGTGAAGTAATAGGTAGAACATATCTCAGTGGAAAACCAACAGCTATCATCATAGAACATCAATGCCACATAATCGCAATTATCCATGCTAGAATAATTGGTACCAATGGAGGATACCATAGTGCGACTATGTGATGAGATGATACTTATACAACAGGTCATGACTCTTCTCATTGACATTTAGAGGAATGAACAAGAAGTGGTGAAACTCCTGAAGATAGAAAAGAGAGTAGTTGATCAAATGCAGGAGTGGGCTACCAAATATCCAAATGCTCCGTAACATTTGGAAAGGAGAGACAAGGTTTCTGTTGAGATAGATAGAGTTCATTTGAGACTCCACCTACAAAATTATTCACATCTTGGAGCACAGTTGGTTAGTAATATGGCTGCATACAATCGACTACATAATGGGTTCGAGACTATAACACAAAAACATAGGATGCCTGCCATCAAAACCCTTGAAGCAATTAGAGGCAGCGAGGTTATCTTCCAGGAGATCGGGATTACATTGAACAAATCAAGCAAGTAATATAATGGGAGAGCTTGGAAGTAACTAAAGATATTATTCAGCAGTATGCATTTGCACCAGTCAAAGCATACATAAAGCTTTCATGGATGTGAAATAATATGCAATCAAGCTTCAAGAACTTACTGATGGAGGCAGTGGAGGTGAAGATGCGCTACAAAGGGGACTTTCCAGATCGGATCGAAGACATCGCAAAGTAGTTCAAAGCATGGCACACTTACATCACAAATGAACTACATGAAGAAGAAAATGATTTATCCATTTGATGATTCTTTGTCCTTTTAGCAGTTTTTTCTTATTAGGCCACCATCTCATTTGTAAATTGTTTTATGTAATAAATGTTATGTAATGAAGTCCAAGGGACACGTGGAATATAAAAATCCACATATTGGAATGTAAATGACATATAGTGAATATGAATAGTCATAGGAATTCAAGAGTCATGAGGAAGATCAAAGGTCATTGTACTTGTTATAAATAGCTCCTCATAACTCTAGAAAAAGTATTTTTGGGACCAAGCTCTTAGGATTTTTAGCCTTGGCCTCTCATAGGAGAAATATTATTCTTTGGAGAAGCAAGTTGTGGCTTCGTCTTCACTACTAGATACAATGTTTCATTCATGTAACAATGTACTTGGGATCTCATGCTTATAATTAGAAGCTCAATGATCCTACATTCCTTCATACATGTATCATAGGTGTAGTTGGAATATTCTGGTTATGTGTATGGTATATGTTGCTTTATTCACATACTAAGTTAATGAATTATTTTGTTGCTTATTTATGTCTACTATTGAATGAATGTTGTTATGTTTTAACGATTGTTGTTTACTGTGTGGAATAATCTACAAGCACTCAACAAGTCTTTCTCATTTCATCGAGTACCCCTTTAGGATAGTACTATTACTTTTCTAATTGTGGCTCGTTTCTCTCATCAGTCGCGTAAATCTTCCTAGTATACCTTACATTAGGTGTCTCACAAAGCTCGCATTCTTGCTGACACAAAGAGGCGTTGTGTTCTCTTATGTCTCATTGTAAACAAGGCATATCCTGGAAAACCATTCAATGTTAACTGGGCTGTATGACCAAATAGGACTACTATTCCAAACAATTTGAGGTCTAATTGGGACTTCACATTAGGGAGATATCATTACAATTTTGGTGAAATCCAGCACTATCAACACCATGTCAATATTCCTGCATCCATAAGGGAGTCTTTTCATGATATCTTGTTGTAAAAGATGTGGATCCGTTATGAAGGTGGGAGTTTCTCCTTCATGATTGTTCTTCATAGTAAACATATTCTCTTGCTCAACCCATCTCCCTTGGAATGGTGACCTTCACATCACTGGTTTGATTTGTAGGATATGGTTTATTAAGTATTTATTTAACTTCTAATGTCAAGGAAGCCCTTTAAGGAGGATGGACAACGTCGATTACTTCAATTGTCCAACTCTAAATTATACCAAATGTCAAACTCCATTGAGTCACAGGTTTTTTTAATGTATTGTTCCCTATGCCTACGAATAAAATACTATCGAAAACAAGACTAAATGCACATCACACTACACTCGCAACTAACCATAGGTGTGGGTCTAATTTTCTCTCCATCCTCTCTTCAAAATGATCTTATGGATACCAGATAAACCCAAGAAACACCCTCAATACCTTGCTTCTCTTATCGTCTAGTATGTGACCTTTCCTGGTCCCGCCGCACCAAAATTCAACTAAATTAATTCCCTCAAATAGCTCTTTCTAGGGAACAAGATCTATATATCCCCTTAAGGGACAAGAGATGCCATCCACCACATTATCCACTCATTTATACATTTCCACCTCAATAGTGAGAAACATTATTATAAATATAAACATTACAAAATTTTTCACATATTCTAGCTAAGGGTGGGGGATATTCTCAGGTATAATTGTCAAAAAGAAAACTAGAACTAGAAACTACAAAAGACCGATCAATCCCTAGAAAATCAACTACTTGATACAGATGTAAGGGGCCTTTGGCCCCCATCCCTTTTTCATGTCAAACTTTTCCACTGTGTTGCTCGCTTCGTTGAACTTCTGGGTCAAGTTCCCACCCATTGCACCTCAATGTTTGTCACAAAATCCTCCCTTTCTTTGAGACTGCATCTTACAAATCTATCTTCTCCCTACCAACAACCACTAGTACCATGCCAAGGAACAATCTTCACCTAATAATAAACACTTTGTAGGTTGCAATTCATTTCTCCTACCAGCTCCTTACTTTTACCTTGCTATACAAACCTTTTTAGAATAGAAGTTGCCATTAAGCTCAACATGAGTGCCATCCTCCTCACATGCTTACAGTGACCCAACCTCTCCTGCTGGCACCATCTTGGCTAGCATATTGCTGACCCAATTAATTCCAGTAGCAAGTGGAAACCTTTGTTGAGGATGGATCCCTTAACCACTGAGTTTTCCATGATCATAATTTCTTGCTTATTCCCCATGTATTTCGATGTCCTTGTTCAAATTAAGGTAGAATGTATTATTGGAGAACGTTTGTTCATCAGTTGTGTGTGAGTCTTAGTTTAGGAATTAGTTCCTATACTTTAGGTGGTTGTTCTATCTGTCTTATATGCATGTAAACTATATATTCTTGATGATTAATGATGAATGTGTAGAGCTTTCTTCTAGAGGTAGTCTCTAGGTGAGACTCCTCACCTGTGAGCTGCACAGTTTCTGAATATATGCTTGTTTCTTCTAATTTTAACAAGGTATCGGAGCTAGTGAGTTTTTGGCGGCTATGAGAGTAATGGTCTAGCGAGGAGGCGAAGTGCTGAGAAATAGCATGAGGGAATTGTTTTTTTTCTCTCAGGTAAATTGGAGCAGCTCTGGATTTGGAATAAAAATTATGCTTCCCTAGATTTGGAGCATTGCTTTCTTTAAAAAGTACGTTGTCCACTCTTTACTCTTACCATTTCTATTCAGTGTGCTCGATAAGCGTGGCCGAACCCCGGTTGACGCACTGCGGTGTTTGAGATGGCGAGTTGAGATGACAGGTCATTGTGGTGCCATGGATCTATGTGCATTGGTGGAATCAGAATGGTGGTGCCTTAGATCAGTGTAGGTGCATGGTACCTTCAATCATTGTAGGTCCGTGGTGCAAGATAAATTCATGGTGCCTTCTCACAGGTAAGCCAGAAATCTAGTTGGAATCTGTGGTGTGTTTTTGCAGGCCGATCTCCCATGCTGTTTTGTAGGACGATCTTCTATGTCTACAGTGGAACCCATCTGGTGAGGAATCCTAGTGTGGATCTACATGTTTATTTTTTTCTTTTCCTATTGGTTCATCAGAAGCCGAGGTCCGAACTATGGTGTGTCTACCAATTAGAGAGGCATATCGACGGTCATGACAGTAGATTGGCAGCCATGGTGTATCTACCAGTCAAAGAACGAGATCCGAGCAGGTGGTGCGTGGATCTTACAACATTTCTCTCGAGTGACAGTGAGATGAAGTGTTTGAGAAGAGCTCATGAGGCTCAAGTGGCTATCCACTAGTTATGATCTTGGTGCTCGTGGTGACAAAGGATAGTGTGTGTCCATCCATGGTGGTGCGGTAAATTTTAAAGAAATTACTCACAGGAGATCATTGGTTTGAGAATTCCTGGGTGATATTATTTGTATTCTCAATTGTGTATTGACCTGATAATCATCGCTTGGTGGTCGAGATCCACAGATCTAGCACAGGACTAGTGGGTGACATTTTAAATATTAGATCTTTGACCGTGTGGTGCATTTGCTTGTTGGCTGGTGGCATCAACGCCGAAGTGGTGCCGTGGGCATGAGGCCTTTACACGGTCAAAGAAGAAGGATTGAGATGTCCTGTTAAGGGTATTGTCAGAACCGTTTTTTGAATTTTTTTTTAAAACGGTTTTAATATTTTAAAAAGGAAAAGCGGGTTTTGTGTTTCTTTTAGGGAACCCATCTGAAAGGGACTCTTATTTTTTTTTTAGCGTCCATCTGAACGGGTTGTATTTTAAAAAATTATATTATTTTTTCAAAAGGGGGCACCCATACTTTTTTTTTCTTGAGGGATCCCTTCTCTGGATCTGAAGCTAGATCCATTTTTAAATCAATTTTTGGAGGTCGAAAGTTTCTTTTTGAGGTAGACTTGTCACGATGAACAATCAGATGGCGGAGGCATACTTGAACAAGAGCAATAAGCTCGATGAGTCCAATTATTCAATTGCAAATTCAAGTTGCAAACCCTACTTGAGGGAAAAAGTGTATGAGCGATTGAAAATAGGGACGAATTGAAGCCAATTACAGCAGGAGGCGGAACCTTTACAACAATTCAAGATTGGGAGAAGAGGGAGAACAAGGCGAAATTGTTGTTGAAATTGTCAGTGAAAGACTGCATTATCCCTCACATCAGAGCATGTAAATCAACAAATGAGATCTAGACAAATCTCAAGGATTTGTGTGAGATAAAAAATACAAATTGCTTATTATTCCTAAAGAGCAAGATTCTCTCCATTAAAATGGAGGAGAATGAATTATTTGCTGCATTTATCTCTCTGTTGTGACCACCAACAACCCCCCTCCTTCTTTAGTATTAGCAATAACACTAAAGAAGTGGGGACCCTTAGTAAAAAATCCAAAAAATTTTAAAAAAAAATTTGTATCATACTCCTAAAAAATAAATCGCACGGAGAAGAGTGAAATATTTCTTTATGAGCACAATAAAAAACTGCGAAGAAGCGAAGCGAAATTCATCGCATCACATACATTAAGAAGAGCCCATAAATGAAAGAAATCTCTGATGGCCGATATGCGACATCGCATATCGCAACATCGCATAAAAAGCACACAATAACTTAACAAATTGCAACGATAAATGCGATCTGCGATCTTGCGATAAATGCAATCTGCGATCTTGTGATAAACTGATCAGGAAACTCTGCAATAACACATTTTAATAATGCGATCCGCGATGCTGCGATGCGAGTCGCAGAAGTTACCCATCGCAAATTTTCCTCGGCTCAGCATTCAAGAAAAGCTGTCCCTAAACCAAAAATTGGGCGTGCGCCTTAAAGGAAATTAATGAATGTATGCCAAAGTATTCATGAAAGACAGTTTTGTGTTTTTCGAAGGGTCGGTTCACTATGGGTGTCATGATTTTATACATTCGTAGAGCTTAAAGCTTTCGTGTCAAAATTTATTATAATTACTCTTTTCCTTTGTGTGAACTGTAGGAATAAAAAACAGGAAACAACATGAAGCAATGTGCAGGAAACATCTAAGGAAAAAGGGAAAGCGTCAATGCTCGGAGAACAGAGAAGAGATGCCCTCATAAGTGGATACCGCATGCAACAGAAACGCAGATTTTAGAGTATTACTGAACAGATGTTGATACCAATAGGCGATTCGACACTCAAGGTCAAAAGCTCACAAAAGCAGCATGTTTACAAAATTCTGAAGCTTATGCCTGATAAAGGAAAAAGCGCTAAAGACGGAAAACGCACCAGAAAGGCCCAGATCAAAGAACGGAGGCGGTTTTTGATGCGCGATCAGCGCCTAGCGCTAATCGCGCATTGCTAAGAAAATTGTTCAGAAAGCAAAGTCCCTAACTTGCTTAGTCATCCACGAGTCCAGAAACCGAGATAGAAAAAACAGAGGCAATTTAAGAGGAATTTGGGTTGTTACCAAGTATATACGCAGTAAATTCGCCCAGCCAGAGGATGATTCCTAAAAATATCTTCTAGTTTACTAAAAAGTGGTGCCAGCGCTTGCCATTTCTATTTTCGTAGCTCAAGCAAAAGCAAAAGACAACCAGCCGACTCTTCCCAGGAAAATGCTGCATGCTCGTAGCACTAAGGAGCAAATACAGAAATAGTTAGGAATTAGATTCAATTTTTAGAAATAAGTTTGCTTAGATAAAGGGCGGTCATTTAAACTGTATCCTAAATTTATGTAATTAAGTTATTTAGTTAGCAATATTTAAACCCTTCTCAGGCATTTAGAGAAGGGTCCAGAAATTTGTCAAAAACTTGTCCTCAGAACATGCACTTTTGCACCCTCAGAGGAGGTTTTGATGAATGAATGGATCAAGGTTTATTAATGTTTGCATTTGATATCTGCTACTGATGTTGCACTTCTGTACTCTTTGTAGATATTAGAACAAGGAGAGATAAATCATTGTTGCTTGAAGCTTATGAGTAGGACCAGTCATAAATGGTACTTTTATCTCTTGACCATTTCTACTTATATTCTTAAAGTGATATACAGTTTTTAGTTGTTTATATGTTATTGCATGAATGTTTGAGTTACCATTTGGCACTTTTGTACGGTGGAGTCATTTATTTATGTTTGATATATGAATAACTTATTATGCGATATGTTTTTCACAACTGTTTGCCTAACTTTTTATGCAAAGTGGTTCATCTTAATTGATTTCCATTCTTATGATAGCTGAATGATCTTTATTACCAGTTATTATTTGAAATCTCTTTAGATCGCATAATAGAAGAAATACATCTCGGGTTAGCATAGATTAGATGTGTTGTTTTCATTAGATTACAATAGCATAGAATTAGATTAAAGTAGCTTAGATTAGAACTCTTAGATCAACATCATCCAACTCTACACACACACACACCCTTAGATTGGGAAACTGGTCCCATTATCCCCAGTTGGACCCGCTACACCAAACGGATAAGGAGCTACCAACCAACGTCCGGACCGGGTGGGTATCCCCCTTGTTGTCGATCCGATTTTAGGGGCTTCAACATATTTGGCGCTAGAAGGAGGGCCTGAACTATGAATGGCACTTAAACCAAAATCTAAATACCATTCTGAGAGTAAATCGCCCTCATCATCTCCCCCGACTTCTCCAGTATATTTAAATCCAGAGTTAGAAGTCACTCGAGTATCAATCGATGCTACACACCCTGATATTTCAGACCAGTCTACCATTAAACCTCTTGGAGTTGAATCTCCGATTCACAAACTTCAGGGATTTTCCATTTCTCCTCAGAGGTCTGATAAATCTCAAAGCAGTGTGACTTCACAGTACAATCCTGCTCATCCCCTAACCAGGTTAAAGAGTGAAAAATTTGGCATCCAGCCAACTGAGTTGCCTCTTCCCACCAGGAAAAGAGCGAGCAAATCACCACCGGAGTCTAATAGTGAGACTCTTTCGTCTACATCGCCCATTTCAACTACCTTACCGCGAAGTCAACCACCCACACCTCCATTCCAAACCATCATCCATCCGTCTACCGGGACTCCCACAACCCCTCTTCAATCATCTACGATCATAGTATCCTCATCTTCCCAGCCGCAGAGATCATCTTCTGCACTTTTCTCTACTATCAGCTCAACGATGGCCCAGTTTCCATGGAACAACCCTGGGGCAGTTTTAATGCCCGCGCCCTTGAGTCAAATACTGGCCCATCCTAAGAAATGGCTGCCCAAATTCAATCCAGAAGCAGGCATGCTAGCGGAAGAACACATAAACAATTTCATGCTTTCTATCAATCTCAACGGAGTTACTAACGAAGATGTTGTTGTTCGGTTTTTTCCCTATACACTGGAAGGGACAGCCGGGTCATGGTATTTTTCATTACCCTTCGGGTCTATCACAAGTTGGGATATCTTCCAGAATCAATTCCTTATCAAGTTTGGTGATGACAGATCAATGGCAACGTTAATCAATGACCTATCCAATCTTAAGGCCCAAGCTAAAGAACCTATCAAAGATTTCGATTTACGGTTCAATAAAATTCTCAACAAAATTCCCACTGTTTCCCAACCCAGCGAAGAAGTACGATGTGAATGGTATATTATTGCTTTACCATCAAACATAGCAATCTTCGTGGATAGAGAAAATAAAACAACCTTAGTTGAAAACATGATAGAGGCAATAGCAGTAGAGAAACGCGTAATAGCCCTAGAAAAGAGATCCGCGATAGAGGAACGAAAGTCTAAAAAAGTCACCTTCAAGGAAGACTCCAAGAAGAAACAAACAAAATACCCTTTCGATTTGGAAGGATTGCAGAAAGTATTAAAGACCATGTCTAATGAGATGGTTGACATAAAAAAACAAGTAGCAGAAACTTCTTCAAAAAAGCCCTATAGAGCTTTTAAAAGAGGTCCTTCAATGGATGCAAAACCACCAAATGCCATCTCCAATGCTGAAAATGAGGAAGAGGAAGAAGAAGAAAGTGCCACCGAATGGCAGACCGATGACGAAGAAGTTGTGGAATTACAAGGAATGTGGGATTTCATCCTCCCACAAGAAGAGGATCAAGAAGTATTTCCGGTTAGCACACGAAGCAAAAATCAGCTTGATCCTCCCCAAACTACCCCTAAGCAGAAGAGTGCAAGCCCTACAACAAAAGATAAAGTCGCAACAAAGAAAACAACCACTAAAGCGACTCAATCTAGCCCAGTCCAAGCAGATCAAACAACTCCATCAAAAACACTGATAGTGTCAGATGAAATGGAGTACAATATTATTGACGACATGAAAAAGACTAGGGCTAATATTACCCTTTATGAATTGAGCAAATTGAAGCAACAACAGAAGATAATGATGAAATAATTACATGCCGTGCCTATTGTACCTTTTCCTGTCGCTGTACTCTCTCAAGCTTCCCATAACATGGGAAGACCTCCAACTAACGCGATCAATAAGATTGATCCAAATGATATCGCCTTGATTGGAGGAAGATCAAGATCTCACACTCCCCGTTTCTTCTCACTTACGAGATTTTCAACAAAAAAGTGCACAATTGTTTGGTAGATTCTGGTGCTTCATCGAATATTTTACCCAGATCAATATGTGCTAAGTTAAATGTTCAACCACAAAAATCCGCAGTGCGCATAGTTCAGCTTGATCGATCTCAAGTCGAAGTGATTGGTGAAATTAATCAAGTAACCATAAGATTGTCATCTAACCCGAAGGTATGTCAGGTTATTAACATTCTAGTGCCTGATATCCCAGAATTCTATGGTTTAATTCTTAGCAGGGATTGATCCGAGAAACTCCATGGATACTTTGAAACCGACTGGTCGCACATGTAGTTACCCTACAACGGTAAACCGAATCAAATAAAGGTTGAACGAGAGTTACACCAGAAGTACATAGTAACGGAATTAGAGGGAGAAAATGAAGCAGTATCGTATAACAACAGTATCATAGGCAATTACTCGATAGATTCTTTTCTCGGTAATTTCAATGCTCACACATCACCTTAATTAGAAAATTCAGTTTTGTCCCAAGTCGAAAATTTTTCCCAAACTGATAGTTCAAAGTGTGTTAATTTTGTAGATGAACCTGTAAATACATCTTTGTTTTGGAAATTATATTTCGATGGCTCTAAATCTAACGAAGGAGTAGGAGCAGGATGCGTTCTGATTAGTCTAGAAGGAAACAAGACCATGCATACGTGCAGACTTGAATTCAATTGCACAAACAATACAGCAGAATATGAGGCCTTGGTGCAAGGCCTATACAAAGCAATCGGGTTAAACATCAAGTATCTTCAAGTCTTCAGAGACACTAAGATTATCGTCAAACAGGTATGTAACACTATACATTGCCTATCAGGTCATTTAAAACACTATCAATCTTTAGTACAAGATCTAACTGAGCATTTCATAGCATTTAATATTTCTTCAATCCCGAGACTCCAAAACGCAAGCACAGACCTTTTGGCTAACGTAGCCTCTAGGCTTATTCCCTCCGAAGATTTTAGTCCAGATAGATTCTCAATAGAATTAATCTTTAGACCGTCCATCCCTGACAACATTACAAATTGGAGAGTATTCAATGATGATCCTGATATTGTAAATTTCCTCACTTCTGAAGGATCCTACTCCAATCAGATAATTGAAAAAGACCATCACGATCGACAAATACAACAAAATAGCACTGATAATGCTATACCTAAATCGGTGGTTAAGTTAGAAGACTTATACGATTTAAAAAACCGGTTTAAAAGGTCTACCAATTCAAAGCTCTACAGTCCAACTCTGAACTACGAATTAGTAAATCTAGGAACCGATGATAAACCACAAAACGTTAATCTAGGCATCAGCCTAGTCCCTGAAGAAAAACTAGTATATATTTGTCTTTTGAGACAATATAAAAATGTTTTTGCCTGGAATTACGATGAGCTGAAGACATACGACACTTGTATCATTCAGCATACTATTCCTATGATTGACAACGAAAAACCTGTCCAACAGAAACTGAGAAAGATCCACCCCAATTTAGAAAATCAGTTAAAAACTGAGCTAAATAAGTTATTAAAAGCCAGAATAATTTTCCATGTCAGACATTCCAAATGGGTCTCCAATATGGTACCCGTTAGAAAGAAAAACGGAGATATTAGAATCTGTATCGATTTTCGGAATCTTAACAAAGCCTGTCAAAAAGACAATTTTCCTCTTCCACCCATGGAACAGATATTATAGGCAGTAGTAGGCTCAGAACTGATGTCTTTCTTAGACGGATTTTCAGGATATAATCAAGTGATGGTGCATCCCAATGGTTAGTTGAAAACCACATTCAGAACTAAATGGGGCACATATGCATATCGGAAGATGCCATTTGGTTTGATTAATGCTGGCACTACATTTCAAAGAGCCATGGACATCGCATTTAAGGGTTTAGTCAATAAATCTGTAGTGATTTATTTGGATGATATAACAGTGTACTCCAAGAAGCGAAGCGACCATCTCAAAGATTTAAAACAAATTTTTCAACGATGTTTAAGGTATGGGATTTCACTTAACCCAAAGAAATCTTTTTTCGCATTAAGTGAAGGAAAACTTCTAGGATTCATAGTGTCAAAATCCGGTATTCACATTGATCCTGACAGAATCAAAGAAATCTCTGAAATATCTCTACCTCATAATAAAAATGCCATGCAATCTTTCCTTGGTCAAATCAATTTTGTAAAGAGGTTTGTCCCATATTTTTCACGAATTGTCTCTCCTTTGCAAACCATGATTAAAAAGAATTCAAATTTCAAATGGGGTCAAGATGAACATGAAGCATTCAACCTGATCAAACAAGCTATTATTAATGCTCCATCTTTAGCAACCCCGAATTTTTCAGAGTCTTTTGTTTTATACACATTTGCCTCAGAGAAATCATATGCTGCGATTCTAACTCAAGCAAATCAAGAAAAAGCGGAAGCTCCAATTGTGTTTTTTAGCTCAAATTTACAAGGTGCTGAACTCAATTATTCAGACATAGAAAAACAGGCCTATGTTGTTTTCAAAGCGATCAAATATTTCAAACCTTTCTTACTCAAAACCCACACTAAGATCATAGTACCATTTCCAGCGGTAAGAAATCTTCTAGTACAGAAGGCTATGGGGGAGAAAAGAGCGAATTGGATCACTGCTTTACAGGAATACGACCTTGAGATTAAACCAACAAACATTGTAAGAGGTCAAGGCTTTTGAAAAATGTTGGCTGGAGCATCGCAAATCTCTGAAGTTTCATCCGAAGAGATACAAATGTATGAGGTAAGCCTAAACGATGTAGAATCATTGTATGCTGATATCATTTATTATCTTAAGAACGGGTATGCTCCATCACACCTGGATCACACTAGGAAAAGAGCTCTGAGATTGAAAGCTAAACAATATTAGCTCATAAATGATATTCTTTTTAGAAAGAATTACGATTCTGTTCTTCTTAGATGTCTTGAAAAAACTGAAGCTGAAAAAGTTTTGCAGGAACTCCACGATGGAACAGTAGGCGGACACTATGCTAGAGATGCTACTGCACATAAAATTTTACGTGCAGGATATTACTGGCCTACGCTGTTCAAAGATTCACACAGTTACGTAAGGAAATCTCAAGTCTGCCAAACTACTACTGGAAGACAAAAGAAGTCGTCCCTGCCACTACAACCGGTAAACATCAAGCAACCATTCAGCCAGTGGGGCTTGGACATAATAGGTGAGATCGTTCCTCACTCTTCTAAGCAGCATAGATACATCCTCACGCCAACAGATTATTTTACTAAATGGGTAGAGGCAGTTCCTCTCAAGACAGCTAATTCTGAAAATATTATCAAATTCATAGATCAATTTATAATCACTAGGTTTGGATTGCCAGCGATATTGCATCATACTTTTCTGGAAATGCAATGACTGAGTTCGCACTTAAAAGAGGATTCAAACTAAAATATTCAGCCAATTACTATCCGCAAGGTAATGGATTAGCTGAGTCAACAAATAAAAACCTAATCAGGATTATTAAAAGAACAGTTGACCAGAACCAAAAGAATTGGCATAAAGCTTTCGTAAATGCTTTATGGGCAGATAGAATAACAAAAAAAGCTTCGATCGGCACTTCCCCCTCTAATTTAGTTTATGGGAAAGAAGTGGTTCTTCCAACTCACTTAGTCATTCCCTCTTTGTCTTTAATACAATACATTGATGAAGTACCTACTTCCTCCATACAACTAAGACAAATGGAAATAATCAAATTAGAAGAGCAATGAGAACAAGCTAAGAAAACCCATGCTCATCATCAAGCGCTAATAAAATCCTCTTTTGATTCAAACATAATGACCAGAAAAAATTTTCAGATGGGAGATTTAGTTTTAAAATGGGATAAGGCTCATGAAGAAAAGGGCAAACATACAAAATTTCAAAAGATGTGGCTTGGTCCTTTTCAGATTGTTGAAGTCATAGCTCCATCATCGTTTTTCTTACAGGATCTAGCAGGTAGAAGGGATTCTTTGCCTCTTAATGGTCAAATCCTTAAAATATATTTTCCATAGAAGATTATTCTTCTATTTTGTAGAATAGTTTTGTTTTTTTTTTCTTCTCTTTTCTTTTTCATAATAAAACCAATTGTAAATGGTTACTACCGGTATTCACGAAAAGACACCAATTCTCTTTCAGTTTTTGAGCTTTTCGCTTGCATAAATAGAAAATTTTTGAAAATCTGATCTTTATTATTGACAGATACAGTTAAAAACTTTAGCCTAGATATGATACTAGTTTCAACTTCAAAAAATTTGATGAAAGCAACCTTTAGCGAAGGAATTGTTTTATATCAGCACAATGAAAGGTATCAATAACAAAATAAAGATTCTCTATAAAACTGCTGTTTTCAAACTCTATTATTGTCGTCTAGAACTTTCTTAAGGAAAACAATGATTTCCTCCCTGTTAAAGAAAATCGCAGCATTCAGAGGGACAATCCAAGAAACACTATATCTCAAAGAATAAGAGGTCTCATCACGAGCCGGCTTATCATGATCACAAATATTATAACTTTGCTGACTTTGCCAAACACTGTCCATCAAAACAGGGCAATGACTCAAGATTGTTGAAATCAAAAGACAAGGGGTCTCATCCCGAGCCAGCTTATTCAGCAAAAGTGTAAATCAAGTGAATGACTATGTCATAATTTGGCTACCAAACCAAGACATTGTTCTTTAAGAATAAAAAAGGAAAAAGTGTCAATATGGATTTTTCTTTGAAGGTTGTAGATAACCTTAAATAGGATAAAGGATCATTGCTGGGAAACAGGTAACCCTGTCGAGGCTATGGACGCCTGCTGGCAGCAGAGGCTCTACCTACGACAAACGAGCATATTTTAAGGCTAGCATTCATAGAAGACTTTATTTTATCTTTACAAGACCAAGAAATGGCTGTTGTAGATACAAGGACAAGCCTAAGGAAGCAAACAATTAGAATAGAAAGAGGTTGAAACAAAATATCATTGATAGAATAAGGCATAATGTACTCTATCTGTCCATAACAAAGTTTAGATTTATGAAAAAAAAATTGTTTTGGAAGTTTTAAAAAATTCAATAGAAAAGCAGAGATAACTGGTTCTTCCAAGTGAATCGCCATTGTTGTGACCACCAACAACCCCCCTCCTTCTTTAGTATTAGCAATAACACTAAAGAAGTGGGGACCCTTAGTAAAAAATCCAAAAAAAATTATAAAAAATTTTGTATCATACTCCTAAAAAATACATCGCACGGAGAAGAGTGGAATATTTCTTTATGAGCACAATAAAAAACTGTGAAGAAGCGACGCGAAAATCATCGCATCGCATACATTAAGAAGCACCCATAAATGAAAGAAATCTCCGATGGCCGATATGCGACATCGCATATCGCAACATCGCATAAACAGCACACAATAACTTAACAAATTGCAACGATAAATGCGATTTGCGATCTTGCGATAAATGCAATCTGCGATCTTGCGATCTGCGATCTTGCGATAAATGCGATCTGCGATCTGCGATCTTGTGATAAATTGATCAGGAAACTCTGCAATAACACATTTTAATAATGCGATCCGCGATGCTGCGATGCGAGTCATAGAAGTTACCCATCGCAAATTTTCCTCGGCTCAGCATTCAAGAAAAGTTGTCCCTAAACCAAAAATTGGGCGCGCGCCTTAAAGGAAATTAATGAATGTACGCCAAAGTATTCATGAAAGATAGTTTTGTGTTTTTCGAAGGGTCGGTTCACTATGGGTGTCATGATTTTATACATTCGTAGAGCTTAAAGCTTTCGTGTCGAAATTTATTATCATTACTCTTTTCCTTTGCGTGAACTGTAGGAATAAAAAACAGGAAACAACATGAAGCAATGTGCAGGAAACATCTAAGGAAAAAGGGAAAGCGTCAATGCTCGGAGAATAGAGAAGAGATGCCCTCATAAACGGATACCGCATGCAACAGAAACGCAGATTTCAGAGTATTACTGAACAGATGCTGATACCAATAGGCGATTCAACACTCAAGGTCAAAAGCTCACAAAAGCAGCATGTTTACAAAATTCTGAAGCTTATGCCCGATAAAGGAAAAAGCGCTAAAGACGGAAAATGCACCAGAAAGGCCTGGATCAAAGAACGGAGGTGGTTTTTGATGCGCGATTAGCGCCTAGCGCTAATCGCGCATCGCCAAGAAAATTATTCAGAAAGCAAAGTCCCTAACTTGCTTAATCATCCACGAGTTCGGAAACCGAGATAGCAAAAACAGAGGAATTTGGGTTGTTACCAAGTATATACGCAGTAAATTCGCCCAGCCAGAGGATGATTCCCAAAAATATCTTCTAGTTTACTAAAAAGTGGTGCCAGCGCTTGCCATTTCTATTTTCGTAGCTCAAGCAAAAGCAGAAGACAACCAGCCGACTCTTCCCAGGCAAATGTTGCATGCTCGCAGCACTAAGGAGCAAATACAGAAATAGTTAGGAATTAGATTCAATTTTTAGAAATAAGTTTTCTTAGATAAAGGGCGGTCATTTAAACCGTATCCTAAATTTATGTAATTAAGTTATTTAGTTAGCAGTATTTAAACCCTTCTCAGGCATTTAGAGAAGGGTCCAGAAATTTGTCAAAAACTTGTCCTCAGAACATGCACTTTTGCACCCTCAGAGGAGGTTTTGATGAATGAATGGATCAAGGTTTATTAATGTTTGCATTTGATATCTGCTACTGATGTTGCACTTCTGTACTCTTGGTATATATTAGAACAAGGAGAGATAAATCATTGTTGCTTGAAGCTTATGAGTAGGACCAGTCATAAATGGTACTTGTATCTCTTGACCATTTCTGCTTATATTCTTAAAGTGATATACAGTTTTTAGTTGTTTATATGTTATTGCATGAATGTTTGAGTTACCATTTGGCACTTTTGTACGGTGGAGTCATTTATTTATGTTTGATATATGAATAACTTATTATGCGATATGTTGTTCACAACTGTTTTGCCTAAATTTTTAGGCAAAGTGGTTCATCTTAATTGATTTCCATTCTTATGATAGCTGAATGATCTTTATCACCAGTTATTATTTGAAATCTCTTTAGATCGCATAATAGAATAAATACATCCCGGGTTAGCATAGATTAGATGTGCTGTTTTCATTAGATTACAATAGCATAGAATTAGATTAAAGTAGCTTAGATTAGAACTCTTAGATCAGCATCATCCAACTCTACACACACACACACCCTTAGATTGGGAAATTGGTCCCATTATCCCCAGTCGGACCCGCTACACCAAACGGATAAGGAGATGCCAACCAAGGTCCGGACTGGGTGGGTATCCCCCTTTTTGTCGACCCAATTTTCGGGGCTTCAACACTCTCGGATCAAGGAGCTGAGAAATAAGTTGGCCGATATAGGGGAGACAATATCAAACACTAATCTTGTCACGGTTACCATGAATGGTATGATTGACGATTATCAGATGTTCATCACAGGCTTGAGTGTGAGAGAGAAAGCCCCCAATTTCGAAGAATTGACAGGGATTCTGGTGCAAGAGGAAGAGAGGCAGATGATTCTGAAACTCCAAACTTCAGATATTTCATTAATGGCGAAGAAGAATCCTTTAAGAGGGAAAGAAAGTGCGGGACAGAAAGGCAAAGTTACACCACAAAGAAAGACATCTTAAGGTATGTCTTCAAACGGAAATGATTCAGGAACCAAATTTTTTTATTGTGGTAGAGTTGGTCACATTGCTAGAAATTGCCATAAGAAAAAGCTTGATGAAGGTCGACATAGACATAAGAAGCATGCAGGGCACTTTGTTGATGAAGATCAGAATCAAAACCTTAGATTGTTTGTATATGATTCTGCCCTTCTTTGCTGAGAATGATGAAGCATAAATTTGATTTGTGGATTCAAGAACTTCCACTCACATGATAGGTAACAGGCACTGGTTCAAAAGTTTTAAAGAAACCAGCGGTGGTGCTAATATATACCTTGGTGATGACAGAGCCTACCAAATCAAAGGACATGGAGACATTCCTGTGATTTTTCCTGATGGCAAGATCAGGAAAATCCAGAATGTGATGTATGTACCAGGAATTAAAAAGAATTTAATTTCTATTTCAATGATTGCAGATCAGAACTTGAAGGTAGAGTTTTTTAAAACCTATTGTATCATTAAGGATTTGTTGGATAAACATAAACTAGTTGCATCTGGAATTCGAGTTGGAGGCCTGTACAAGTTGAATGTCACAAGCATACCACACTAGGCTTTGACTTCAACAACAATGACAACAGAGAATATTTGGCACTAAAGATTCGGATACATCAATCTTCCTGATTTAGTGCTGCTACAAAAACAAGGTATGGTCAATGGTCTCCCTGTTTTAAAAAAAATTCATGTTGATTGTGAAGGATGTGCCCTCGGGAAGATGCATATGGATGATTTTCCCTCAAGTTTACATAGAAAGAAGAGAGATATACTAGAGCTTGTGCACACTGATATATGTGGGCCAATGCAGACAAGGTCATTAGGAGGTGCATATTATTTTTTATTATTTGTTGATGATTGCACAAGATTTACCTGGGTATATTTTCTCATAAAGAAGAGTCATACTTTTGAATATTTTAAAATGTTCAAAAGCATGGTTGAAAACAAAAAGGGAAGTTCATCAAAATTCTCCGCTCAGATCAAGGGGGAGAATACAAGAATAGTGGATTCATCAAATATTGCAAGGACTATGGGATAGTTCAATAGCTCACAGTACCTCACACTCCTCAACAAAACGAGGTTGGAGAGAGGAAGAACAAAACCCTTTAGAGTGTGCACGCAACATGTTAAAAGGTAAGAACATGTCTAATGGTTTTTGGGCAGAAGCAATAAATGCTACAATGTATTTAAAGAATAGGAGTCCAACAAAAATTCTTGATCTTAAAACTCCATTCGAAGCTTTATTAGGATTTAAGCCCGTAGTTAATCATTTACAAGTTTTTGGCTCGAAAATTTTTCTCATGTTCCAAAGGAGGATAGGATAAAATTGGATTCAAAGGCCATTAAATGCATTTTTGTTGGGTACTGCACAGAGTTTAAAGCTTATAAATTGTTTAATCCCTCTACTCATAAAGTGTTTGCAAGTAGAGATGTAGTATTCCATGAGCAGGTTGATGATGGAAACCATGATAGAAGAAATGAAGAAACAAGGGACAGCCATGAGCAGCAACAACAACAAAAGGGACAATTAAGTGATGCAGATACAATTAGTAAGCCAAGCCCACTAAGGGATGATCAAAATAGATTTGAGGTCAGTCCACCACTAAGGAGATCAGGTAGGAAAATTCAATTGCCAGCAAGATATAGGGATCATGCTTTTATAACTAGTATGATAAATGGTGTTGAACCCTCAAATTATAAAGAAGCAAGTCAATATGATGAATGGAGGGCTGCCATGGAAGAGGAATATGAGTCAATACTTAAGAATAGAACCTGGGATTTATTTGAACTACCTTAAGGCAAACAACCCATAGGTTGCAAATTGTTATGCAAGCCTAAATTTAAGGCAAATAGTAGTATAGACAAATATAAAGCTAGGCTGGTGGCAAAGGGGTACTCGCAGAAAGAAGGCATAGACTATGAGGAAACCTTCGCCCCTGTAGCTAAATTAAACACAATTAGAATGTTAATTTCTTTAGCTACCAAACATCATTGGATGATACACCAGCTAGATGTGAAATCTGCTTTCTTAAATGGTGAATTAAAAGAAGAAGTGTATTTAATGCAACCTGAGGGGTTTGTTAAACAGGGGGAGGAACATTTAGTCTGTAGATTGAGGAAAGCATTATATGGTTTAAAATAGGCACCCAGGTCATGGTATGAAAAAATTGATTCATTTTTCCTGCAGCATAGTTATAAGAGGAGCAAGAACGACCCTAATCTGTATACTGTGTTTGATGAAAAGGGGAAAATTGTTTTGATTTCTTTATATGTAGATGATCTTATTATTACAGGAAATGCAAATGAGCTCATTAAAGAAATCAAAGTGCAGATGTCACAGGATTTTGAGATGAAATACCTTGGAGAGTTACACTATTGTTTGGGTCTTGAAGTCTAGAGGGATTCTGGCCAGACTTTTCTGTCTCAAGGAAAGTATGTCAAGAGCTTATTGAAAAAGTTTAGAATGGATCAGTGCAAAGCTGCCTTAGTGCCTTTATAGAAAAATCTCAAACTTTAGAATGATGATGGTTCTAAGGAGGTGGATGCAACACTATACATACAACTAGTTGGGAGTTTGATTTATCTAACTACAACTAGACCTGATTTAGCTTTTACAGTCAGTGTTTTAAGCCAGTTTATGTCAAAGCCTCTTGAGAGTCATTGGGTGGCAGCGAAAGGCGTCTTAAGGTATCTTCAAGGAACCTTGGACTTTGGTATTAAATATACTAATTCGTTTGATGTTAGATTGACAGGTTTTTCAGATTTAGATTGGGCCGAAAATCTGGATGACAGACGATCCATAATAGGTTATGCATTCAGCATTGGGTTCAGGGTCATTGCATGGAGCAATAAGAAGAAGAACATTATATCCGTGTCTTCAGCAGAAGCCGAGTATCAAGCAATGTGTGCAGCAACGTGTGAAGCAGTTTGGTGGAGGAGACTTCTCCATGATTCTAGAGAAGAACAAAAAGATGCAACAGTTATCAGATGTGACAACCAGAGCTCAATCAAACTTGGAAACAATCCAGTGTTTCACAAAAACACAAAGCATATTGATACACAGTTTCACTTTGTTAGAGAGAAGGTTCAATCAAAAGAGATTTATATTGAATATTGTAATACTTGTGATAATGCTACAGACATTTTTACCAAGCCCCTTGGAAGAATTAAATTTGAGTTATTTAGGGAGATGTTAGGAGTACTAGTGAACCCTTTCTCCATTAAGGGGGAGTGTTGAAATTAATGGAGAATGTATTATTGGAGAAAGTTTGTTCATCAGTTGTGTGTGAGTCTTAGTTTAGGAATTAGTTCCTCTATTTTAGGTGGTTGTTCTAACTCTCCTATTTGCATGTAAACTATATATTCTTGATGATTAATGATGAATGTGTAGATCGTTCTGCCAGAGGCAGTCTCCAGGTGAAACTCCTCACCTGTGAGTTGCACAATTTCTGAATATATGCTTGTTTCTTCTAATTTTGATAGTCCTCTCACATGCACAATCACCCAATTTATTTATTCTATTGTGCTTCGTCAATCCCATAGTTAAATTGTTTTACTCTTCTTCATATCTATCAGCTAGGGGACATGTTGCCACGTCCCCTTGCCTATCAAACAAGTGGGGCAGTGACTTCGTGGCCTCTTATCCTTTTCTATGCTATTCACCCCATCCAGAGAAATTATAATTTATAATTTATTAAAATAAATTATATCTATTTTAATAAGGAGAAAAAATTAAACCTTATATATGTGATACCCATTTAAAGTAATGACCCTTCACCTCCCCAAATAAACAAAGTTTTTATTCAAGCAACTAATTTTAATATTCATTTTCAAACTCCTTGCACAATTTTTTAAGATTAATTTTCTTATTTCTTTTATTGCTAAATAAAAATTTCAAAATTTTTATTTAAAAAAAACTTCTAAATTGTATATTTAAAACTTAATAAAATTAATATTAAAAATATTATTTATTTTAAATTTTTATATTAATTAATTCACGTGACAACTTAATTGGTAATAGATTTGTTATGAAATACTATGTAAACCATATAATTCAAGTTTCACATTTCAATAAATCAAACCATATATATATTAATTACATATTTTAAATCTTATTAACATTATAATTTTTTAATATAAATTTCTATAAAGAAATTGAAAACATAAATTGTAATCTCAACCATGGAAGAAATTGAAAACAAAAATGAAGTTCATGAACTATGGGCTAGATGTCTTAATCTCCGAGACTTAAGCTGTAAATAGCAGTTCCATCGTTCTACATAATTGGATAAAGTCATTTATTCCTAAGAAATTGCATCGCCAACATGTGAATTGCGTCCATAGCCGACGCAGACCCGTTCCTTAGTGGAGTGGGTTGGTAGTGGCGGATCACCTAATTGGGTTCTCGCTTTGCGCTACATTGTTTTGGTAAAAAACTAGAGCAGAAAACTGGAAGATCAAATGCTAAAGCCACGTTAACTGGCGATGGTGATGCGGCATTGAAATGGGTTGGTAAAACTTAACGTGACCGTTAACATGGTATCCACAGTAAGATCTCACAGTAAGATCTCACACCATTTCCGTCGTCATGTTAATTTAATTAACCACTCGCCACGACATTGGATAATCGTTGCAGAGTACCGTATGTATTTTTATGTAATTGAAAATGCATTAAAAAACGCGTAGGATGATCCACATGGAAGAGTCGGGATAGCTCAGTTGGTAGAGCAGAGGACTGAAAATCCTCGTCCCACCCGTTCAAATCTGGTTCCTGGCAAGATGTCAATATCCCCAGAATTACATGTTGTTATTATATTAATAGATCTTGTAATGAGAGTATTTATTACTTAATGATTCAAGAGTAGAGCTGGAGATGGTAAACCGTACAAGTTACAATGAAAATCTCTTTAATGGCAGTTCATGAGGCAAATAAGGAAGGTCGAAGTCTCTATCACAAGCATGATAAAACTAAAGAGAATAATCTAAAGCAATGCCTACTAGGCCAGGTAATGATAGGATATCATAATTTTGATATGGAACATACGGCTCTTCGTCTCCTGTTGGTCAAGCCATGCTTACGCGTCCTGTTATAGGATCAGGGATGGTAATCACCAATGAAGGATGGTTCGTCAATGACCAATGAAAGTAAGCAACTCAGTAATGCACCTGACGACCTTCTAATGAGAAGAAGAGGAGTTAAGCTTTTTATCATCCTAGCACCGAGCTATTTTCCCGCAGGGCTTCCCCTACAATATTGGTGGATTCATTATGTTCGTGATAATTTCCAATATTCTGACTCATGATCGCATTCAATAAAAAAAAGTGACCTTATTCACATACCTAATCGGATTGAAAAAATATGCTAGACGTGCTCAATTAGGTGAAATGCATAGATATAGACTCATTTATCTACACATTGATTATTCACGAGGAGTCGTGAATTCTTTATCGAGCCATTAAAAATATTCAACAAAAGACGGATAAAAATCCACTATATGTTCTACGCCAAGCAATACGTAGACATTTGATTTAGCTCTATGAGTTATGAAAAAATCGACTTGTTCTTACCCGTAGACTAGGACAGGTAACGTTTGACTTACTCCTAATGGTAAAAATGAGCTCTATTTTGAATAAAACGGATCTCCCCAAGTAGGATTCGAACCTGTCAATGGAGAAAGTTATATGACTTGAATCATAAGTAGACCCAGAGAAACAAGCTTCTATTCATAAATATTCGATAAATATCTAGTTGATCCAAAAAAATAACAGGGAAAAAAGACCATTTTGAAACAAAGAGAAAGCTTTTATTGCGGCCCGATATGCTTTTCCCTTCCAAACATTTTTACGATTTTTTTTTTTTTTTTTTTATCTAGAAGTATGCTTTTTTGGAATGCGTTTTCGATTTTTCAACCTATGCCAAAAAATCTTACACTCTTGGGCATGACTGCTTCTCCAAATAAACCAATTTTTCCCCCACGATGGTAAGGAGCCAATATCTACTACTTTAATGCCTATTTCGAAGATGGATGTTTAGGTCGTCAGTTCAACATTGGAACTAAAATTGGATGAGAGCAGAAACTACAACGAGTAAGCTTATTGTTGTCTTCTCCTTTGTTTACTATTTCCCAACCTTAGTAAGAGGAGATTACCATGGATCCCTTAGCTTTTGTTGCTTCCGTTATTATTGCATTTCCAATTTGAGAATTTATTGATCCAATTGAAAGAATAAAGAGTATAACTGGACAGATCTTATTGATTTTCAGACCTAAATGATCATGTATTAAGGGCTAAATTAGCTAAAGGTATGGGACATAATTATTATGGAGAGCCATTTGCTTTCTATTCCTCTGGCTACTAAGATGTCTCAGTTCACCGGGTTGTCTCTTGCCTGCGCTTTCTGTGTTCTATTGACTAGATTCTAGTCACAATATCTATTCCATTCAATATTTTTTATTCATTTTCGTCTTCAACCTTCTGTGGGGCTCTGGAAAATTTAAAGAGAGAGAAATAACTACTGGGGGAGATGCTATCGAGAAACAACTAACAAGAATGTTGTTGTTGCTTCAGACAACTCGGTACCATCAGGAGCACATGTGAGAACCAAAAAGAGAGAAAGAGATGTGAGCCAATATATGTTCTAAAGTTATGAATATCATAATAAACTCATTTATTCATTCTATTCCCGAATGAGCTAATAGCCCATTGTGCAGGCCTCCCGGGGATGGAGGCCTCAATATATCTAAAATAGCAGAAGAGAAACCCTAACAGCTTTAGCTATTCGAAAATTTTCCGGGGCTTCTTGGGGATCGATGTCAACATCTCTCTCTGCATTATTTACCAAATATAGTGATTCTATCACTCTCCACAGTTAAGCGCGCTTGAGCCAGAGGCGATCTGGGATGGGTGACCTCCCGAGAAGTCCTGGTTACTGAGTGTAAGCCCCGGAAGTGATGATTGACGCTATGTGATTTATTTCACTAGTTTCAATCCCACCTCTTCACCCCTATGAGCATCACCCAATGCAATGAGTGTTAAGTGAACTATTAAAAAATCATGAGAAATTAGTTAGTTATGACTACCTCTCATGGAAATAGTCATAGATGAATGACTTACTTAACGCAGTTGAATCCCAAAAATTGATATCTATTACTTAGTCCTATCATTTTGGTTAAGATGATTGATCTTGCCTATCAATGTTATGGTTGGTAATCTACATATGGAAAGCAATTCAATCCAAACTTGTATATCACTCTACGCAAAATTGAAAAACATAGATTGGGTGTTATTGAGGCCATAATTTTTTTGAGATGGTAATTTTTATGCTTTTGATTACTGAATCGCTTTAGTGATAGTGGAAATGGATTCAGTACCATCAAGAACCACGATGCATCCAAAATCTTGAAGCTTAAAAGTTGTAGCCGGGATTTCCAAAAATTTCAGCCAGAATTTCCATTTTTCCGAGCAAAATTTTGGACCCTTTTTCTGAAAAACAATGGAAATTAATTCTATCTTGATTTTGACAAAATTCAATGAAAATTTTTAGAAATCCTAACCAATACCCAGGGTTTTTTATGGTGCTAAATCTATATCCATGTAAAGAAAATATAACTCAAATACTATTGGACACCTAATCCTCTAAGGATTGGTGTGGAAGCTGAACAACCAAAAGGAGTCCAAGAGACCACTTGGAATATGAATCCAAGGGTCACACAATATACTATAAATGTATATCATTTGTTAATAATAAATGTACTCTCTTACTTATCTTTAATATTCTATTGCTGCCATGTGTGTGTTTAACATGGTATCAGAGCAGGCGATCTCCTACCCTGCTCAAGAGTGAGCCACCTGTTTTTGTGGCCTTTGTAAACCAATGCTCTCAACTTGATTATGCCTTTCTAAGCATTTGTTAGAACAAAGGTTGTTTTTTTTTTTTTTTCCACTGGAAAAATCGTAATCTTTCATTAAAAGTTGAAAAATTACATGTTGTAGATGCATTGGCATATGCTGTATATTCTTCCACTGCATGTGGAAATCTGTGAAGTTGTTAAGTCTGATCACAAAAGGCAAAATGAACCATCACGCAGGATGTTCCTTAATCTATCTGTTAAAAATATGAAACATATTGCCACGCAGGGCATCATATATTGTCTGTTTCAGCTATGTACAGGAGTTCAAAAAAGTATCAAAAACAGATCTATATCTCATGGGCTGTCCGCCCTATAGTAGTGTGTATCAATATATGGTCGATGATAGTACTGGTAAAAATCTGTGCCTCGCTGCTCCTGGATCAGCCACACGCCTCTGGGAAGTGTCGTAGCCTCCTTGGAAAGTTGGTCGGCACTGCTGTTGTGTTCCCTGTAGATATGTTGACAAGTGATGTCAATAAATTGAGCCTTCAGTATATGAATATCATCCAAAATGGTTCTGAGAGTGTGTGTGTGGCATTCTGTATTATTGTTGAACCAATCAATGATAATCTTAGAGTCACCAAATATATGGATATGCATGCAGTTGTGCCCCAATGCAAAATGCAAGAGATGACGAAGAGAGATAATCTCAGCAAAATTGTTTGTGCCAGGTCCCAGCCCCAGTTTGGCTTTGTAGAAATGCTGATCATTGATGAATAATATAAAACCACCCCCACAACCCTGCTGTTGTGCTGAGCCATCAAAGAAAGCCCATGGAGTGCTATGGTCAATTTGTGGAGGGTCACGCGGGCTTCTGTTCCTGGGCTGTGGCGGGTCAGGCAGCGCGTTATAGGCAGCAATAATGAGAGAAATAATGTGCGGCCAGATAGCTGGTTTGTCATCAAAGATCAAACGATTCCGGGCTAACCATATGTACCAGCATGTAATAATAGGCAAGCTTTGAAGTTTTGAATTTTTATGGTTGTAAAACCAAGATTCCCATGAACGAATAATATCGTCACCCTCCCATTTGCCTGTATGCTGGATAGCATTTGATATGGCTTGCCAAATTGCAGTTATAGAGGGACAGTTTAAGAACAAATGTGTGCAGGATTCAGATGATTGTTTGCAGAAAGGGCACCAGGTCAGACCGTATACAGCGCGGCGCATAAGATATTCCCCTGTGGGGACAACTCCTTTTAGTATGCACCAAAAAAATAATTTATGTCTGGGGGGTGCAGTGAGTTTCCATACAGTATGCCACCAAAAGGAGATCGTGTCCAGGACTTTATGCGAAATCAGTGTAAGGTACCCCGACTTTGGGGTGTATATACCATTTCCTGTGTGGTACCAAATGAGTTCATCCTGTCCCTATTTGATCCTTATATGTGATTCTGCTAAGGCATTGATATATTCCAGCCATTCCTGATGCCAAACAGGTGGAAGATTGATTTGATTAGCTGTTTTCCAGCGCTGTTCAAAAATGGAGGAGTTTTGTGGATCAGCAATGTCTGCCAGAACTCTTATCTCCTGTGAGTGGAGATGTTGTATGAGGGCATCAGGTAATATATGTCTACCTCCACAACCAGACCAGGGGTCCATGCCAATACGAGCTAAGGTTCCATCATTGACCCTCCAAACCAGATTGTCCCTGATGAGAGGCAGAGAGTTTAGGAGAGCTTTCCAAACAGAGGATATGCCTGTTTTTGGCCAGGTGGGGAGACGAACCCAATCCAGGATATTTTGCGGCCAAATGTATTTGTTGTATGAGATGTTGGTCCATAGATTGTTACCAGTGAGAAGAGTCCACCCCATTTTTGCAACGAGAGCTTGGGCAAAAGAAGGGAGATCTTTTAACCCCCATCCTCCCCATTTTTTGGGAGTGGTGATCTTCTTCCATCCAACCCAAGCAAATATGTGTTTTTCCTGATTCCCATTCCATAGGTACCTGTTGCAAATTTGATGTAGCCTCACCAAGATGCTTCTCGGAATCCAGGCTAAAGCCATCCAGAACACCGGAGTAGCCTCTAGTACAACTTTTACCAGGACGAGCCTGCCAGCTCTGGAGAGGTATCAATGGCTCCAGATGTTAAGTCTCTTCTCCAATTTAGCCACTAGCCAGATCCAGTCGGTGATCTTAGAGCTGACGGGCTTAATTCTAAATCCCAAATATTTTAGACCATGATCTAATGGGAGGATGGTATATGGAAAAAACTGTTGAGCCAGGTGAGATTCATGGATGGAGGTTCTGGATAAAATGATAGATGATTTGGAGTGATTTGCAAGCATACCAGTAGCGGATGAGAAAAGATTGATAATGTTAGAGAATGACCGAGAGTCACGAATGCTGCCATCCAGGAAGATCATAACATCATCCACAAAGAGAAGGTGGGTAAGGAAGCATTCATCAGTAATCCTGAGACCACTAAATTCCCCATTTCTTTTAGCAGAATCGATAAGCCGACTCAAGGCATCCATGACGATCAAGAAGAGGAGGGGTGATAGTGGACATCCCTGTCTCAGTCCGCGTTCAGAGTGAAAAAAATGGGATGCAGATCCATTTATCAAAACACTGAAAGTCGGGGTGGTAATACAGGCCATAATCCAAGAAATGAAATTTTGGGGGAACCCGAGATGTATAAGGATCATTTTGAGATAGAGCCAACTGACTCGGTCAAAAGCTTTGGCTAAGTCAATCTTGAGGATGATGGCCTTTTGATGCTTGGTCCATATAGAATGAAGAGCTTCCTGAGCTGCACCAACAGCTTCATGGATCTGTCGATGTTCCAGGAAAGCAAATTGATGAGGAGCAATATGACGTGATAGAATAGGGCGGATGCGATTAGCAATGATTTTAGATATGATCTTGTATAGCACGTTACAGAGGGAGATGGGACGGTAGTCATCAAAGGAGGAAGGAGAATCGGATTTGGGAATCAAGGCGATGAAGGTGGAGTTGATGGCATTGTACATGGATCCGATCTCCCGACATTCCTCAATCACCCTCAATAAATCATAGCTAATAAGCTCGTAGAAAGCAATGTAGAATTCAATGGACCATCCATCCGGCCCCGGGCTCCGGTCCTTCTTGAACCATTTGATGGTGCTCTCTAGCTCTTCAGGAGAGACAGGATCAAAGAGATTTTCCGCCTCTTCCTCATTTACGAATCTGGGAAAATAACTCGCTATATTAATGATCTCAACAATGGAAGAGGCCTGGGGTTGCTTGTATAGATTTCTGAAATGGGAGGACCCCAACTGTGAGAGCTTTGGGAAAGTATCAGCAACATCTCCTTCAGGTGTAGGGAGACTCCATATAGTGTTATTAACCTTCCTACCCTTTGCAAAGTTATGAAAAAATCGGGTGTTTTCATCACCAGCTTTTAGCCATGTAGCTCTACTCCGAAGACGGATGGATTCTTCCCTCTCCCTTAAGATTTTTTGTTTCTGTACTTCGAGCTCTACCAGGTGTACTTTGTCTGCAGCAGTGATGAAGCCCAAACCTCTTTCATCAGTAAGGGAGGAGATTTCAGATTCAATGTGCATGAGCGCAGTATTATCCTGTTTGTTCTTTTCTCTGGCCCATTTTATTGACAGATTTTTTAGCTGTGAAAGGTTCATGCAGAACCCTTTTGCCAGTGAGTCCACTCTATCAATAGGATTTTGTGTCCAAAAGTCCTTGACCAGCTTGATGTAGGAGGGGTCCTGTAACCATCCGTGATTAAATTTGAAGGGAGCTTTTGGCTTTTTGTTTGGCCCCGATAGCTCCAAATAGATAGGATAATGATCTGAGATTCCTCCAGTTCCCACCCATTGCTTGTATAAGTGAAGTTGTCGAAACATAATGCCCTTCATAATGAATCTGTCCAATCTGCATGCCAGTGCAGCTTCCCCAATGCGTCTGTTCCTCCAGGTAGGAAGGGATTTGATCATGGGGACATCAATCAAGTCATGGCGCTCCAGAAGATCAGTGATGAACCCAGTGATTGGGTCGATCTGCGCAGATGAACCCCAGGATTCACTTTATCCCAGGGAAAAATTTAGATCCCCTCCAATGATAGTATTCTCTGCCGAGAGAATATGTAGGCTCAGGAGGCGATTCCAAAAGGCTTCCCTTTGTTGGCAAGGACCATATATGTTTATAATCCTGAGCTTGGTACGCAGGTCTGCCGAGAAGAGGTCGAGACCCAGAAACCCGGGTCCCCCCCATGTCCCATGTGCCTTGATAGATGCAGGGTTGTATCCAATTGCAAGGCCCCCCGAACGACCCGATGAGTCCAATGCTGTAAAGCGCCAACCCGGGGAAATGGAGGATAGGGCAGCCAAAATGGAGTCAGCAGGACCGAGGGTTTCCTAGAGGAGGATAATGTCAACAGGCAATGTATCCATCATCCTTTTTAGGGCTAGTTTCTTGGAGGCACTAGCTAAGCCTCTGCAATTGAAGGATAGGCATTTCATGGGGGAAGGTTGCCAGGGGTGTTCATAGCTCTAAGAACCCCAACAATGGTGGATTGTCGCCCGGAGGCAACCTCTGCACCCGCCTTCCTGATAGCCTTTGTAAGGTGAGATTTTCTACCACGAGCAGATAAAGGGATCAGGCTGGGTGATGTGGTACCCAGCCCAGCAATCTTCAAGTGTGAGCCAATTGCGTGAGGGCGAGGACGAAGATTGTAATTATGATATGCACCCCCGGATGACGAAGGGGAAGAGAGAGGCGAAGTGACCATGTGAGTGGATGGAATGGAGGGGGCAATAACCGGAGAGGAGGGTAGAGTGCAGTGAGCCACAGACAGTGAGGGAGCGAGAGAGGATGCACCAGATGTGAAAATAGACAAAGAAGGGAAAAGAGATGTACCCGGAGTGGATGTAGATGCTGAGGCCGCCCGAGCTCTGGTGACCGGAGATGGTGCGATGCCATGCACCGATCCAGGAGCCTGTGAGGGAGAGCTGGAGGGTATACCTGTAACCGGAGTGCGTTGTGCAGGCGGAGATGTAGGCCTCGATGGTATGGTGGATGCCACAGGGGTCTCCTCTTGTTTTTTATTGAGAGGGCAATCCTTAAAAATGTGACCAACCCTGTGACAGCGACGGCATCTGAAAGGCACTCCTTCGTAGTCTAGGATTTGAATCCGAGTATATCTGCCCCAGTGAAGTGTTATCTTCTCCTCTAAACCATCACGAGTGTCCAGGTGAACTAAAATACGGGCCAGTGTTCTGCTCCTGGATTCAACGAAAGTTCTATCGTGATCCAGGTATGTACCCAGCGCGTTCCCTATGCGCATGAAAACCTCTTCATTCCAATACTGGAGAGGGAGGCCAGGGAGTCGAACCCATAGTGGCCCTGCCCCTATCTGCTCACGTTCAAGGTCGAAAAGGGGGCTCCACCTTTTCAGCAACACCGGCGCCATCTCAATGTGCCAATATCTGGCCAGCACCAAATCAGTATAATTTTCCTTGGCAAAGTGAAGGGCGAACCATCCTCGGGGAAGGACTTGCACTTCAGGGAGTTCTTTAAGAACACCACCCCAAATCTCCTTTACCCAAAGGGTAAGCCGAGTAGCTGAGTATGCGCGCCCTCGGACATGCCCAACTAGAATGGTATTAGCCATTTTTGCTGCTTCCCCTATGGCAGATGTCTCGCCGAACCGGATGGATATATCCCTGGAAGTAGCTTTGACGCACTTATTCCTCTTCTTACCCGTGCGCGGAGCAGAAGGATGATCCGCAAGGGGGTCCGGAGAGCTATCCAGGGGGGGCGCCTTCGATGAACAGACCCTCACGGCAGGGGTCTCAAAACATCCAGAGGGGGAATGTCGATAGGCAGAAGGCCCAGCCCCCGACGAGAGAGGCGGATCGGTCGGTGCGGCAGCAAGGAAGGAGGAGGACGGAGGGTGAGGATCAAAAGATGGCGACGGGGGAATAACGGAGGATAGGAAATGTAGGGTTCCCGGGGACAGCGGGGGAAGATCGAGACCAGGAGATGCAGTAGGCAAGGAACCCTCGGGCACATGTGAGGGGGAGGTAACCGGGATAGTGATCACCGGGGAGGGATGAGAGGAGGGGAGCGACGAATAACCAGAGGACAGTGGAAGGAACGACGGACGGTCGAAAATAATCTGAGAATGAAGAGGGTCCTCTGTATAGTCTACCTCCTCTTCTGTTTCCATTACATCCAAACAAAGGTTGTTACCTCTATCAGCTCTGCCATTCCTCTGTTGTGAGCAGACCTGCCTCTGCGACTACAAAGAGGAATATTGCCAGACCTGTCCCTCTCTACCAATGTAACCACTCTCTACCATTGCAGAAGTGTAGCTCTGCCATTCTGGATGTTCTCTGACACATTGCTTTGTTGTTGGCATTAGTCGTGGTATTCATTCCATTCTCAGGCTCAGTGTTGTGCTCGGTTCCATATTCCACCTGCTCAATTCCGTTACAGTGGAATGTAGGACCTAAATTTGGCTCTCTGCCCCGCTAAATCCTAGTCACGCATCGCTGCTCCTACGCTGCTCATACGCTATTCAGGTTGTAACGCTGGTATCCTGTGAAAACATTTCAGTTTCGATTATAACAATCACAATTATAACATGCCATTATAGAAAGACACCACAGGTTGTAACGCTATCCTTTGGACTGCGCTCAGCCTCCTCCCTCTGTCACGCTGAATGTTGCTCCCTACCATATATCGCTCTGCTCCCACTGTGAAAAATACACCATAGCCAGAGACTGACTGAATTGTAAAACAATAGGTGTCAACATTCCCTAATGTTGGAGGTAACCAGCTAGTCACAAATCTGGGCTTCGCCTTGACACGATTTGAAGTTGAATTTCTTGAATTTCGTGGATCCGCATACATTTGCGGAACATCCTCCAGCCATCGCAGTCCCCCTTTGCTGGTTCATCTCACGCCAAGGGCATTGTTCTTGAAAAAATAGGGATCGAGGCCAAGCAACCAAACTCCGCCATTAGGAAGTGTGCAAGAGTTCAACTTATTAAGAATGGAAAGAAGATTGTTGCTTTTGTTCCCAATGATGGTTGTTTGAACTACATTGAAGAAAATGATGAGGTGTTGATTGCTGGATTTGGGCGAAAGGGGCATGCCGTGGGAGATATTCCTGGAGTTAGATTTAAAGTTGTTAAGGTATCCGGTGTATCCTTGTTAGCACTATTCAAGGAGAAAGAGGAGAAGGCGAGGAGGTTGAGTGGGAGTCAGGAGATTCTCTTATTGATTTCAGCCATCGATTGCAGTGGATTCAGGGTATTTCTATTTTCTATCCCTTTTCGAGCCAGGGTTTAGGAGGAGAAGACAAAGAAGTTCACGTATTTGGCCCTTTGAGGTTCACTATCTGCAACTATTTAATTTGCATATCGATCCTCTCCTTTTTCCTCACGGGTGGTCTTTTCAAGGCTCTTGTGCAGTAGGGATTTTCAAGGGTTTGGCCCCTTCAAACAAGGGAATGCCCGGAGTTTCATGTTTCCATGGCCAGCGCCAAGTCTAGAGCGCCTAAGCAGAAGAGGCCGCGAGGTGCTAAGGTCTCGAAGCCAGAGTTTCATGTTTCCTGGATAGTGATGATCGCAGGATATGCACAAGCCGGGCATCAACAGTGACAGGTACAGACGATTGAACAACATTGGTGAAGGTCAAGCTATTGGCTTGGACACCTGTTTCTCGCATTTGGCGGAACAGTGACAATGCCTCCTTAGGAAAGCCATGCCTTGCATAGGCTGCCATCATAAGAGTCCACGAGCACTCATCTCTTTGAGGCATTCGGTTGAAAACTCTACGAGCGTCTGCCAGCTTTTCGCACTTAACATACATTTTAACAAGTGCATTATGTAAAAGATTGTCTGCTTTAATTCTGATCTGATTAATGTGAGCGTGTACTATTTTGGCTTCTGGTAAAGCTTTGTACTGAATGCAAGCCTCCAACAGAGAAACGTAGAAGAATCCACAGAGTTGTCAGTAAAGCATAAAATATTCAGGGTTTCATTCAAGCAACCCTGTTTACACAATATTCTGACATCGATCAAAGGAAAACTATTGCCATTGGCATTGTATTAGAGTTTGGAGTGTGTTGAGGTCCTCATTGTTTTACTATTTTTTTTTTGTATATTAAAAAAAAAATGGCTCCAATTGGTGCAATATTAGAGTCACTGGACAATCTAATACTCTCTACTATGGATAATATAATCAAAATCAGCAAGGATTTTCTCACCGATATTCACAGTTGTTTACAAGATGTACATGACAAGATTGAATTTTTGTAGCTTGAATCTCAACTACAGCAAGCAGAATTACAACAATGGAGTCGTCATTCTAAACCTGTTTCTGTTCAGAACATTGAAACAGACTCCCATAAGTAGCAAGTCAATATTGTTGAAATTGATTCAGATCCAATGCCCAATAAAGCAGCAGAGTTACATGCAGATGCAAAAGTTCACTCTGCACTTCCCAAGTCGGTCATCAAACCTTGGGAAGAGCTTGTCCATAACAAGCACAGAACAAGTCTTGGATATGACAAGGACGTGTCCTTTCACATTCCAGACTACTCAAAGCCCATTCATTTTCAGAGTGTTGGATTCCTTCATGATAGTTCACCTCCAGCTGTTCCAGATTCTATTCCTCTTCCACAGCAACAACAACAGATTGTGAAATGCCAACACTGTGACCGAGTTGGCCATTTGAAAGATCACTGTTTTGATCTTCATCCATGTAAGCAATGTCATAAAACCAGTGATTCTTCAAACAGATGCTTCAAAAACAAACCTCCTGCAAAAACAAAGATTCATCTTGGATGGATCGCTTCTTGGCAATGGGCATCAACAGCCAAGAAAATATTCCAGTCACATGTCAAAAATTGTTCTAGAGTATTGAACAGTCTTGCAGTTGAGTTTTCTCCATCATCTCACCTTGTATCTGACGGGGGGGAAATGATGGTCATCTACAAAGTTCAAAACCACATCAAGCGAGCCTGAGCCACAACTTGTCACACCAGTTTCAGAGTTGTAGCCAGAGACAAAGATCCCTATGAGCATGCCTTCAGTTGGTAATTTGAGACACTTCCTCTAGTAGAAGACTTCAGCATCTTGCCAATTTTGGAAGAGTTCCAGGAATAGAATTGGGGACACTTCCTCTAGCAGAAGACTTCATCTTCTTGCCAGTTTTGGAAGAGTTCCAGGAATTGAATTAAGCATTCCAGAGTGGTGGTAATCCTTAAACCATCGCAGTTTGAGACCTCCCTTTTCAGGTTGAGGTTCTCCCTTTTATGCAGGGTGAGACCTCCCTTTATTGGTTGAAGGTTTCCCTCTTCAAAACATTAGGAGCACTTCCTCTAGCAGAAGACCTGAGCTTCATGCCAGACTTGGAAGAGTTCCGGGAACTGCACTAAGCGTTCCAGTGTTGGTGGTCATCCTTAAACCACCTCCCTTTATACCAACATTTCAGAGAGCACATTCAACTTAGCGTTGCCATGCATTTTTGCACGTTTTGTATTACATCACTCTTCTTGGACTCATATATAACCCTTTGGATTAAGCGGGGGAATGTTGGACACCTAATCCTCTAAGGTACTCTCCTACTTATCTTTAATATTCTGTTGTTGTCATATATGTGTTTAACAAATACTTCCACTTTTTTTTTTAATAGTAAAAATAAAAATAACCAAATTCTAGTGAAAATCAATATTTTAATAATTCAATATTTTATTTTGATTAAATGATATATTGTACATAATAAAGATATAACTTTATAAATATATTAAAAATTTATTATTTATATAACCTTTTCTAAGCTTTCATATACATTTTTAGTAAAATATCTGATATTTATATTCGACTGCATCCTATAATAATAGTGGATTTTCTGGAAATTTCTTTATTGGATTTGGCTTATTTGATATTTATATTCAACGTCATTCTGTAATAATGCAGGATTTTTCTGGGATATAAAAATAATTCGTCACTTATCATGATTTCCTCTTCATAAAGCATATTTTGTGGAACCTAATTTATAGAAAAGAGATTTGGTAAAGCCTAATTTAATGGCTTTTCTATATAAGTTTTTATTTTATTTAAAATTTAATAAAACTATATATTTGAATAATGTTTAAATACTTTTTCTTAGGTATTGAATTTATTTAGTATTTTATTTTAATTCTAAAAATGTGTGGGTATTAAATGTAATATAAAAAATTAGTATGTCAATATTTTTTAAATATTTATTTAATATGTTGAATTTATATTTATTTATATATTATTTATATTTTTATGTAAAATATTTGTTTAAATTATGGTGAGAAGTAAAATTTGTTAAATATGGTGGGAAGTAATATATTTATTATATGTTATTTTTATTTTTTTATGTAAAAGATTTGTTTAAATTATAGTGCGAAGTAAAATTTGTTAAATATGGTGGGAAGTAATAGTTGTTAAATATGTTATTTACTTGAATATAAACTATTTTCAAATATTTTATTTTTGAATTAAAAAATCACTACACAAATATCTAAAAATTCATAACTATATCCATAAATTATTGCATAAACATAAATTATGACATATATTTATTATATGTTATTTTTATTTTTGTTATGTAAAAGATTTGTTTAAATTATGGTGTGAAGTAAAATTTGTTAAATATGGTGGGAAGTAATAGTTGTTAAATATGTTATTTACTTGAATATAAACTATTTTCAAACATTTTATTTTTGAATTTAAAAATCACTACACAAATATCTAAAAATTAGTAACTATATCCATAAATTATTGCATAAACATAAATTATGGCATAAATATGTGAAGTGGTTATCCACATGATATTATATTATGAAAAGGGATAGTCTAACTCATAGACGTAATGTCATTTTTCACCTGAATCCAACACTACAATTTCAAGCAAGATTATGATTTTTTGTCTTTTAAAATACATTTTTGAATGCAAAAATAGATTTAACACCCTAAAAACCCAAAAAATGTTATGTTGCTTCATCTATTACTTAGACTACCTGTTATAAGTTACATTGATGCTAAACTAATGATTGTCAACCAACATATCAAGTCTTGGCTTGGCAGAGACTAATAATGATTTTGTAACCATATTTAAAGTTAATTAATAAGCACATAAAAACTTAATACTTGTAACATTCAAATTTAGGCTTTTGTGATCCATATCTTGAATACTAAGAAATATCTTTGTAAAAATCACATTAGAAATATTTACAAAATAAGAAATTTGTTTGTAATAATCACATTAGAAATATTTACAAAATAACAAGATTCTTAACCAAGGATATAATTAACTTGTAAATAAGTTTTGTTACAATACTATGCCCAATACCATGACTTATCAATACTACATGCCCAAAAAATATTTTATAAATATTTTATTTTAATTTAATTTTACAACATTTTTTAATTAAATCTAAAAAGAAAAAAGTTTATATTTTTTAGATATATCTAAACCCTCTACCCTTAGTATTACTAAAAATATTATGTGGATATTCCATAAAGATTAAATCAAGGTTTTAATAAAATGAAAAATGAGAATATTTTTATATATAGAGATGTGAAATTTATATAATACCAATTTAGATTCATCTTAATTCCGGATCTACTAAGGGCCAAGAGGGATCAAATCTCTTTTCGCTCCAAAATAGGTTTGCACACTTCAAGGGTTTTGATCCCTTTTAACCCTCGATAGATTCAGAATTCTAGGCCAGGGTATTCAAAAATGTATTTTTAATAATAAAAAATTACCATTTCACCAAAAAAAAAATATTATATCAAATTTTAAATTAAAAGAATTATAATAGAATTAAGAGAATTTTAAGAATAATAAACCTTGTAATGTGGGATAAAAAGAAGCTCCTCTTTGAAACTTTAGTCACTCCTGTTATCTTATATGGCTATGAGGTTTGGGGTTGCACATCTCCAGAGAATCATGGAGAAAGATTGGGCAAATCCAGAATCGTTTTATAATTTATAACCTGAAAATGAAAAGTAATACACCCTATCGTATTCTACTTATAGAAGCAGGTCTTTCCCCTATTGAGAGCCTAGCTATGATTAGGTTTCTGTTGTACAAGCACAAACTCAATAACATAGACGATCGTAGACTTCCTAAGCTAGCTTTAAATTCCAGCCAAAACCACCTAAGGCTCAATCGGGGGTGGCATAAAGACACAAGGGCCTGGTTAAACTATTGGGAGATCAATGAGAATGATGCATTGCAAAACATAAATAACATTAAAGATATTGTTACTTCTAAGTTCAAAAAAAAAATGTGGTGTGAGAAAGATTTAGCGGCTAAAAGAAAATTAAGTTATTATAAGAAGGTCATCAACCCCACCCTAGAAGATCAAAAGTATCTCTCTATTTTAACTAGCTCAAAGAAGAAAATTAATATAGCAAAGATTAGAACAAATTCTGATGAGCTCCATAGTGAAATAGGTCGTTGGGCAGTTCCTAAAACGCCATGGATGGAAAGGATCTGCCATATATGTGAGAATAGGAACATCGAGGATGAAAACCACTTCCTCTTAGAGTGCCCCACGTACAACCACATTAGATCTCAGTTTCACAATCTTTTTTACGATATTGACCTTCCTAGCCTTTTACAATGTCAAAATTATAGTGAGCTCGGGACGCTTCTCTCCAAGCTTTTTGAGCATGGGAATAAAATCTTAAATCAAAATAAATAATTTGTTTCTTTAGGTCCGATAGACCAATGTTTGGTCTCAGCGGACGTTAACCACCATCATCATCATCATCATCATCATCATCATCATCATCATCATCATCATCATCATCATCATCATCATATATATATATATATATATATATATATATATATATATATATATATATATATATATATATATATATATATATATATATATATATATATATATATATATATATATAATTATAATTATAATTTTTCAAATAGTATTAATAATAAAATATAAATATGTTCACAGATCTTAGACACACATAATCAAGTGCTTTACTAAGGCATTCTTTGATGTGAAGTTACTGGTTCAAGTCTCTGTCCCAAACGAGGTAATATATTAGACATGATAATGATGTACTCCCACCTAAACTTACAAAAAAAATATAAATATAAATATAAATATATATTTTAAAATTAATAATTAATAAAATTATTGAAAAAAATTCTTTAAAATACCAGCAAAATAATGACAGAAACCAAAAATATTATTAATGGGTACATATTATATTACACGATGAAATGTTAAAGTGGTGAAATTTTTTTTTGTAGTGTGTTTTGCAATACCATGTTGTTTGTTTTTGCAATACAACATTGTTTGTCTTATATTCATATGGTGGTTTTCATAATATAAGGTATTCATTATATTTATTTTGTAAATTTATTTGTATATTTAGATTTTTATTAAGTATTTTTTATTGTAATTTTAATTATGAATGATTAGTGAAAGGCAAGAGGGTTTTCAATTTTTTTCTGAATTTTGGTGGTCGACGTTGATTTTGACCATAACACTGTAACATACTCTAGAGGGCGACATAATCAAGCATAGATCATACACTTTTCACTCCATGAAGATGGATACAAGTGGTCTCATTGTCTTGAGGCCCTTATACCCTCAAGTGAAAAACTTGTGATGAGATTTATATCCAAGAAATGGCTTCGAACATGGCCCCTTCTTCTTGTCTGGGCTCTGGCAATGTCTGGTCCCAAAGCATCGTGGCTGACGAGGCAGCGTATATGTCGATGGAACCTTAAAGCAAAGGTGGTGAATGGTGTTTTCAGGTTAGGCGTGGAAGGTTTGATTGAAAGGTTATTTGGTCTAGGCTTCTCTTTCGAGGGAGATGTCATGAATGGAGTCTCCCCTCTATCCGTAGATCATGACCAGTGCTCGTGTTTCATGCTGGTTGTAGAGTGCACAAAAAACAAAAGGGTTTAGAAAATGTGTCTGAGAGAAGGATGCCTACAAAGTGTTTGCCAAAATGTCAAAGCAAGAAATCCATGAGGGGTATGCAAAGTGTTTGACGCAATTTCCCAGTTAGTGGGTTTTTCTTGGGTCAGCAGGCCTTCCCCACAAAACTTGGCTATTGGATGGGATTCGTCTAAGAATGGTATTGGAGACTTCTTTTTTTTTCCAAGGAAAAAAACGGTAACCTTTTATTAAAGAATTAATGAAAAGTTACACCAGCAGATGCAATGAAGCATTCAGTAAGTTGCCACATGGGCTCGAGTGCTTTCGCACCCCACGCAACGTTTGAAGACTAACGTGCACAAAGAATAAGAAGAGAGAAGAGAAAAGAGAAAGAAAAAGGGTAAAAACCTGAAATCCGGCTGTGAGTAAAACTCACGCTTCAAGTTTTTCTCCCCTTTTTCTTTTCGACCTTGCGCCACTCTCCTTGAGTGGGCTCGATCGAAGCAATGACTAACTGTGTTGTTGCATTTGGATGCCCTGTTTCTTTGTCTGAGTCTGAAGTATCTGAGTGATGATGCCGTTTGATGCCTCCCATGCTTTGATCCCCGCTTGTCATCTCTGCCTGATTTTGCTGAGTCTCTGCCTGATTTGAGTGGGACTGTGAAGCCTTGTTGTCTGCTGTATTTTCCTTCTGGTTCTCTATTTCAACTTCCTCTATGGTGGTATCATCCTCTTCTGCTTCTGTTTCTTCGTCTTCTGTTACCGAAGGGGCTTTCTTTTCCGCAGTTCTCTTCTTTATGACATCATCTATGTTCTGCCATCCTTTGGGCTTCCTTTGTTGTGGCTTGCTCTTGTTGAGGCTTTTGCATGCATTGAACAGATGACCTGTTTATTGACATCCCCTGCATCTGAATGCTGTATTCTCATTGTCCAAAGGTTGTTTCCACTGAGTATTGTTGAAATTCAGAATGATGCTTTCAGGTAATCCTTGGCTAAGATCTACCTCGACACATATCCTAGCAAAAGTAAAGATTCCTTTTATGTGTCTCTCTGAATCAATCTTTAACATTCTTCCAAGGGTATTCCCTATAACTGATAAGGTCTTGTAGTGCCAAAAATGTATCGGAAGATTATGCAGCCTTACCCATACTGGAATCCTTGATACCACCATAGTATTGGCATCAAACTCCGGGAACCATGGGGTAACAAACAATCCCGCACTACCCCAGAACCATGGTCCTTCATTGAGAATTTTTTCCCTTTCTCCTTCTACGAGGAAGATTACTATGAAGAAACCCTTCGAGCATAGGTGGATCTGGCAGTTTTTTTTCCAGACCGTATGAATCGATTGGTACAAAGCATCCATTCTAGGCCAGAAACCGTTAAATCTACAAATAACAGCATTTTTTTGTAGATCTGAGAATATGCACTTTACCTCTGGAATATCCAGCGAGATGGAGGGACTCTCTGGCACTTGATCCACGATATACTACCCTGGAGGTATATTAACAGCTGTGGGTTCTTTCCCCTTTGGAGGTTCTTTCCCTTTGGCTGCATCGCGATAGGTGCCTGTAGGTTTTGAGGTAGATCCCTTAGATCCACCTCGCAATCGGTGATTGAGGATAATTGTTGAGTCCTTTGCAACCCTGTAATGCTGGAGTGTGTGTTGATCCTGCAAGCATATCCCAGAAAAAATTAGGATTTGAAATGCAACTGGAATTCCCAGTTTGTCCTGGATCTCTTTTTTTAGCTCCAAAACACTCATCCGTTCCCAGATCTGCACACAAACGTGTCTGCCTTCTGTTGATCTGATGAAGATTTGTTTCAAATCTGCTATGTCTGCCTTGATCAAATCCCGTTTTTCGGATTTGTATTCTGGATCTGGCGAAATTTCATTTTGCTTCTGCCTAGATCTGGCCAGATCTGGTAGCTCCACCCCGAATCTACAATGCTTGGCCCTGATCTGCTCTACAGTGGGCAGATAAATCTCAAAACTCTGGGGAGCCAGGTCCATACTCCCTGCCCATACTTGATCTTCGACCATGCCTTTTAAAATCGGCCCTAGATCGGCAGATCGGATCCACGTCGTACCAAAATGGGTCATGGGAACTGTCATACGCCTCTTTCTTCCATAATCGCTGACAGATCTGCCAGGCCTGTGCAAAGCGTTCGCGCAGGAGGGCGCATCAGGACGAGACTGGGTAAGGACCGATTGTTTTGGATAAATCTCTGGACGATCAAGTGTCGCCCTGTGGTAATCGACCTGCGCCCAGAAAGAGGAGAAGTGCACCGAACTCTGTTTGCTGTGGTTTGAGCCATAACAGTCCTTTCCTTCAGCGGATCCAGCCCAGGACCAGAGGGAGGCAACACGCTCTGAGAACCCAGCAGTCTGGCTTCTAGCCGATCCAAAGCAGTGAAAATCTTTTGAGGTCGTGGCGACGCAGATCAGCCTTCCTGAAACCCTAAGCCCGTGAACCTCCATCCGTTCTCTTCTCCTATAAAAATAATCCGAATGGTATTGGAGACTTGTATCTTCAAAAATTCCCAATTTTTATCAGGTCCTTGTCTAGAAAATCTTTTTGCATCACGGTCAAAGAAATGAATGTTGTATAATTCCTCGCGGGAAACATTCAAAAATTGACACGGACGCCTATGAGAGTAGTGAGGCTCCTCCACGGAGGGAGGAAATTGTTGATGGCAAAATTCCTTGAAGATCACGACATAAAGAAGGACGCCACTATCTCACTAGTCGCAGGTTTAAAAGGAGGTATCAGGGGTGGTGGGTTGTCCTCTGCTTCAAAGCCCGTCTATTTCAAGGATACCTTGAAGCCGATATCAGTTCTTAATCACAAAAGGAGCTTTTAGATCATGTCTTTGTGGTAGATCATTCTGCAGACACTTAAACGCTAGAGGTGAATGAGATCATTAATAAGAAAAGGATGACATATTTTAAAAGTCTAATGATTATATGTCATTTCAATGGATTTTGGCCCTCGGCATCTGCGCTGCAAGATTGGCTTCATCAGAATTGGTCCTAAAATATACATTTTCTATTGTTAGGTCCCTATAATAATAGTGTATCCCCTTATTGTTATTGTAGTCTCGTTATTATTATTATTGTTCCCATCTAGTCCCCATATTGTTACTGTTGTGCCTCACAGAAGCCCACTATTGTTATTGTTATGTAGGCTATGATTATATTGTGACCCATTAGACTCCTATATATACCAAGGAGGTCATATTATTTGTATCATCCAAGAATTGTTCATTTATGTGATGTAAACGAGGTTTCCCCCTTGAAAAGGCTAATTTTCAAGTTGTTGATCTATCGTTTGTTTTTTTTTGTGATCTGGTTGCATAACATTTTGTATCAAAGTAGAAATCTTGGTGAACTTTGTGTAGACTTTCAAATCTTGGTTTGCTATATTTTTTGAGATATGGTCTAAAGACGTTATGGTTTCTGCATGCTCTAGAATTCAGTCTCAAACAGGAGACCTAGGCAAAATCATCATAAATTTCGTTTCAGACATCGAATTTGAATTATGTAAAAAGTGATTGAAATTACATGGGTTGTAGTTTCTTGTGTATCAATTTCAGGGACGAAGGTTGAAACATCTACATGTGGCATTCCGTACAAGTTCGCTCTACTGAACTAGTCCATAATCAATGCATCGTGGGAGATTTGGTATAACTTTATCTTGAAGGATCCAATATTGTTCTAACTTGTGGAGTTGGAAATAAGACTCATAATGATACCACAAGACCAAATTTCAGACCTTAGAGAGACAAAAATGTAGAGATACAATAGTTTCAATATTTAGCTCCGAAAAACAAGAAAAAAGGTGTGTATTTTTTAAATTTGCATAACTTTTATTTGAAAATTCATTTTGAAGTGATTCAGAGAGCTTAGTAAAGAGTAGATATCATTAATTGGTTCCAATATTCCTTGCAACAAAAAAATGGATACTTCTAGTAAGCAACCATAAACCTCTAATATAACGCATGAAGAAGATGAAGAAATGCAACATGATATATCAAAATTACAAGACCAAGTGCAACAAATTTCACTCTCACAAAGAGAAATGAAAAATTAATTGGATGGTTTAAAAGCAAACATAGAGGGTTTAAAGGATGGTTTAAAATCAAACATGGGAGTTTTTAAAGTAGACATGGATGCAATGAATGTCAAGTTGGAATGGCTGACAAAGTTGCTGCAAGAAAGGACTGCTAGTGGTGACAAGGTAATTCATGAAAATCATGATGAGGACAAAATGAATATGAATTATGATTTTAAAGACTCCAATGTTGGGTTTAAGACCCACCACATTCCAAGGATTGATATGAGGAAATTTGATGACAAGGATTTGGTAATATGGATACTACATATGGAGCAATATTTTTATTTCCATGATGTGCAATACACACAAAAGATAAACATTGCATCATTATATTTAGAACCCAATCAATTTGTATGGTGTCGATGGATTTTTTCTCGTAAACCACTTGTCACTTGGTCAATTTTTACAGAGAAAATGATAGCATGCTATGATGAAACAAAGAGCAACATCTTCTTTAGCCAATTGATAAATCTCAAACAAAAGGTTTCAACGGCAAAGCACATTAAAGACTTACAAAAAATGAATATTAGGGTAACTGATATTCTAGAGGAGTATAGAATTGATGTCTTCATAGGGACTTTAAAGGATAACATCCAACATGAGTTTCACCTTCAAGAATCTCATTCATTGGAGAAGGAATTCAAGGTGGAAAGAAAAGTTAGAAAGAAAAATTATGGAAAAAATGAAGTCTACCACTCATAACTATAAATGTGGAAATGTTGTTGCTCCTAGTGTTATACGAGATTTACGATTGCGGACAAAAGTATCTCCCCTAGGTGAGTGGCTAACCTATAACAATAGAGAGATAAGGAAATCAATGCTTTTCCTTAAAGGAAATGGATAGCGGAGTGAGGCCTACCTAGAATCCTTTGCACACTTCACTCCTTCTTTAGCTTGGAAACTCCAATTCCAACCCCGAATGCCAAAATTAGAACCTGCACAGTCAGATAAGACAAGCTAATAAACTAAGAGATCTATGTAGTATCATCTAAGTACTTCATTCAGTAGATCAACATGGTATTGAAATATATGAAATAACAACATCACATATAGGAAAACAATGAATTATTTGCATTAATATAAATGGAAGGAGATTAAAACCATAAGTGGCAGTTGATGTTGTAGAAGAGCTCCTCCAAGTTGTTGACTTGTCCTTTCCTTGTCACAATATGCACCTCCAATCACCCTAAATGCATGAGATAATAACCACTCACTGCAACAACATAAGGGCATAATCACTCTCCAAAAGCCAACCCCCAACCACATAGAAGGTTTGGAATATATAGAGAAGTAGGGTAAGTTGGGAGTTCTTATCCAATTACCAATATAAGGTTTGAGATCCACCTTTGATGGAGGGATAGGATCAAAGGATAAGTCATGAAAACTCCAAAGTAGGGCAATATAGGATCCGAATGTTCTATCAAAGGTAAGCAATTAAAAGAACTTCTAGAAACTCCTAGAAGGGCAAGTTTCTTGAATCTCGACCATTCTCCCAGATTTCTAGAACCAACGCAAGTGCAAAAGGGAGCACCCTGCTAGTGACCAATGCATGCCACAATGGAGAAACCTATAGGTGATCACAACCCAGTAGGCATACAGGGAGCGTTGGTCCTAAAACTGACTCAAATGATGCGGTCTAGGGCTGAAATTATGGGGGATGAAGGGAACATGCTTAGGGCTTTGTGAAAAATGGTGACAAGGGGGAATATGATGTTGATTGATCCCATTAGGAGGCTCACTGATCGGATGTGAAAAAATGGCCTATAACACCTAGTCTTTCACAACCTACAAGGTTGACACCAAAATAATTGGAGGAAAAAAGAGCAAAAGGGATTTGTTACAATTGTGATAGTGATACGAACTTAAACAGGAACGCTACAACTTACAGATATAATCATAAACACAGAGATGCAACAAAAACTACAAAAGACTGATCAATGCCTAGAAAAGTAATTACTTGATACAGATGTAAGGGGCCTTCGGCCCCCGTCCCTTTGTCATCTCAAACCTTGCCATTGTGTTGCTCGCTTCGTCAGACTTCTGGGTCGAGTTCCCACCAATTGTGCCTCATAGTGTGTCACAAAATCCTCCCTTTCTTTGGGACTACATCTTAGAAATCTATCTTCTCCCTACTAACAACCACTAGTACCATGTCAGGGCACAATCTTCACCTAATAATAAACACTTTTCAAGTTGCAATTCATTTCTCTTGCCGACTCCTTACTTTTACCTTGGGACACAAACCTTTTTATCATCGTTGCTCTTTGGACTAAATCTCCCCCCATAAGAGAAGTTTCCATTAAGCTTAACATGAGTGCCATTCTCCTCACACGCTTACAGTCACCCAACCTCTCCTGTTGGCGCCATCTTGGCTGGTGTATTATTGACCCAATGAGTTCTAGTAGCAAGTGAAAACCTTTATTGAAGATGGATCGCTTAACCTCCGAGTTTTCCATGACCATAATTGCTTGCTTATTCCCCAATTATTTCAATGTCCTCTCACATGCACAATCACCCAACTGATTTATTCTATTATGCTTCGTCAATCCCGTAGTTAAATTGTTGTACTCTTCTTCAAATCTGCCAACGACAGAGAGCGTGTTGCCACATCCCCTGCCTATCGAACAATTGAGACGGTGACTTCTTGGCCCCTTCTCCTTTTCTATGCTATTTACTCCATTCAAAGAAATTATAATTTAAAATTTATTAAAATAAATTATATCTATTTTAATAAGGAGAAAGAATTAAACCTTATATATGTGATACCATTTAAAGTAATGACCATTCACATCTCCAAATAAACAAAGTTTTTATTCAAACAACTAATTTTAATATTTATTTTCAAACTCTTTACACAATTTTTTAGATTAATTTTCTTATTTCTTTTATTCTTAAATAAAAATTTCAAATTTTTATTAAAAAAAAATTATATTTAAAATTAAAAAATTAATATTAAAAAATATTATTTATTTTAAATTTTTATACTAATTAACTCATATAACAACCTGTTATAAAATACTATGTAAACCATATAATTAAAATTTAAATCTCAATAAATCAAAACCCATATTCATATATATAATTTAAAAATTACATATTTTAAATCTTATTAACATTATCTAATTTTTATATAAATTCCTATAAATTTTCAAAACTCTATACATTCATGAAAATAGTTATGAAAATGAGAAATAACCAAACACATATTATTGATGCCATTGATGCCTTTTCTTATATACATTCATGAAAATAGTTATGAAAATGAGAAATAACCAAACACATATTATTGATGCATTTTCTTATTTTCTTATTTAAATTTTAGATTAATGTATAAAAAACATTGTTTGATTATTTGTCTCTTTTTTTTCATATATAATTATAAATAAAAATAAATAAATAAATAAATAAAAATATATAGTTTCGATCACCTTTTCCTTGTTTTAAGGATCTACCTCCATGGAATGAGATATTTACAAAGAAATAAAACAACATAATTATTTGGTTGAACAAATGGTGTAGATGATGGTAAGTATGTGGAATTTCATGATTATCTTAATGGGAAAATATATATCATATAAAATCATGTAAAATAAATAAATATATATATATATATATATATATATATATATATATAATATGGTAAATCAGATGATATTAATGGAATATGTGACTTTAGAGTAAAGGACGATTACATTTTAGGATTTAAATTATTTTATTAATAATTAATATAGATTTATTTCAAATATCAAGTATAAATCCAGAGAAATTCAATTTCTTCAACGTGTAAATTTTTAAATAATAAAAATAAAAATAACCATATTCTTGTTAAACCCCAGGTTACAGAGTAATAGTGGATATAGACAAATTACTTATCATGATCCTTTTTCAATTTACTTGCTCTTCCATTTGTTCTCCTCAATAATAAAAAATATGTTGAAAGTTTATTATGTGTGTGGTTCTCTCTTCCGGATTTATCGCATTTTACTTGTTTTATATATTAGACTACATTCTATTAATAATGGTAGATTTTCTAGAAATTTCTTTATTGGAGATGGCTTATTTGATATTTATATTCAACATCATTATATAATAATGCATGATTTTTCTGGGATATAAAATAAATTCTTTACTTATCATGATTTCCCCTTTCATAAAAGCACATTTTGTGGAGACTAATTTATAGAAAAGAGATTTTGTAAAGCCTAATTTAATGCTTTTTTTTTTTATGTATATGTTTTTTTAATTTTATTTAAAATTTAATAAAATCATATATTTGAGTCTTGTTATTGGTATAATTTTAATGTTTTAACAATTTTTGACGCTGTTGATTTCATTTATTGTTTTATTCTAATTTCATAAATATGTAGGTATTAAATGTAATATAAAAAAGATAGTATGTCAATATTTTTTTTTAAATGTCTACTTAATTTGCTAAATTTATATTTATAATTTTTTTTTATGTAAAATATTTATTTAAATTATAGTGGGAACTATTATGATTGAGGAGATATTTGCTTAAATATGTGTTTGAATATACTTTAGATTGAGGAGATATTTGCTTAAATATGTGTTTGAATATACTTTAGATTTGGGAGATATGCCCAAAATACAAGTTGCTACAAGAGAGTCACTGAGCTTTTAACTTTGTTTTTGGTCATTATTTTCAAAAGAGGTTTTTAACCAAATGAAGATGATTTTTGGGTTTTTGGTCATTCTTTTCAAAAGAGGTTTCTACCAAATGAAGATGAATTTTGTAAACCCAAAGGAGGTTTTTGTTAATGAGAGACCCAATCACGATAATGTCCTTCCGTTTATACACAAGTATCATAGATTGGGAGATATTCAACTTTCTTGGAGGCCTATTTCAGAAAATCAAATTCTCCAATTTTTCTTGTCTGTTTTAGTCATTCTTTTGTTGCATGGATCTAGAGAAGATGGGAACGAATTTCAAAAAACTGAGAGAGGTTCTTCTCCACAAAAACCTTATCTACAAAACCTCTCCCATTTTTGTAAAAAGTATTATGGTTAAAGAAATATCAGTTCGTCTTTTATCCCTATTTTTCGCTACTGGAAATTTGTTGTGTTTCTATGTGAGCAATGTTTTTTACTGCATGTAATGGTGAAAGGTCAATTAGGATGATGTAAATGGTTGTTACATAATTTTATCTGATGTAAATGGGTTTGTTAGTGGTTACTATAGTAAAGAATCTTGTAATTATTGCCTTGAGAGATAAGCTCAATCAGTTAGCTAATTGGGGAAGGTTGTGATTTATTCCCCTAGGATTTGGTAGTAGTTAGAGAGAATCGTGAAATCAGTTCCTATAGATAAGGATTCGGCCCCTTAAGGGGGAAATCTTGTTTTTCATCTATATGTAGTCAGAATCAAGTCATTGAGAAGGGTTGGATATTGGAAGCTCATGCTTTGGAACTATTGAGAAGGGTTGGATATTGGAAGCATATGCTTTGGAACTAGTGTACTTGATATTTGCAGAAATAATATACAGTTACAACTATTTTCATGGGATTCTTGTGTTGTGGTTAGTGGCTCTGTTTTTCTTATGTTTTCTTTTATATTTGATTATTAGACCTATCTAGCAGCCATCTACATTTCATCTTATGCTTTATCTAATGCGTTTTAAACAGAAATCATCATATGAATGCTCTGTTTTGTTTGGGATTAACATTTCCCCTAAATAAGTGAATTCATGCTTTTGCTACACTATAATGACAAATCATTTTGAGTCATTGATTGCATCTACCTTGCCCCATATAAACTACAATGACAAATCATTTTGAGTCATTGATAGCATCTACCTTGCCCCATCTTATGATTGCAACTGACCTTTAGGAATATTTGGCCTAGTTCTTAGACCTAGTGCTCTTTATTCAACAAACCCTAATCAAACCCTACTGAGCTGATACCTAGCCTAAAATCTACATATTCTCCAGTCACTTTCATTGGCTGTGAGGTTGATTTAGAGAGAGTCCTCTCTGATTTGGTAGGGCTAGCTTCCAGGTCAAAACTTGGTATGAGGTTACCTCTTTGGTTTCCTTTCTCAGCCTTCGAAAACTAAGGAGTGCTAACATTTTGGTGTCGTTGCCGGAGATCGAAAGTTAATCTTCTCTGGGAAAGATTGTTCACATTGTAGATATGATTGCTGATGGTGGACAGTGATCAGACACAGGAAGGATGAAATCATTCACCTGTCGACTCCAACTTGATTCAAAGACTCCACTGACATCAGGATCCAAAAATCAAGGTTTTATTGGTGATTCCACTGGTAGAAGAATCAGTAGCCTAAAGGATGCCTTAGTTCATCTATTGTTCTCAAGATGGATTCAATTGCTAGAAGGTATGCTCCTATGAAGCATGCTCACATTCTTGGTTTTCCAAATTGAATGCCTTGCATAGATTGGAAAACTTATTTGCCAAAATTCATAGATGGAAACGAGGATGAAGCTATTCTGCATCTAATAAAATTCCATTAGCATATAAATAAGCGTGGGATTAGATTTCATGAGGATTGTTTGATGAAAATGTTTATGGTTACCCTGGAAGGGAAAGCAGGATCATGGTATGAAGGGTTGAAGCCAGGTAGCTTAGTCTCTCTTAAAGATTTCCACACAACATTCTTTGAGTTTTATGGAAAATATTATCATTCAATACCTTGAAGAGGCTTTTGGTGATGAAGAGTGTCAAGACTATGAGATCATAGAGGCCCTTTATGAATTTTCTCCCAACAGAAAATAACAGAGATTAGCTACTTTGATACAAAGGATCATTCACAGCACACTTCAACTCCTTCTTTGCTTGAAGATGAAACAGATCTACATCCTAATAGTCGAGAAGAAATTGGTCCAAGTTAGAATTATGAAATTGCATGTACAGAAAACTTAAGTAGTGAATCATCTTATGGCAACGATCATCTACTTTTGCAAGGAAATAATGAACAAGAAGTTGTTTTCCTTGATTCTTGTGACAGTCAAATTGATATTCTTCCTATTGTAGCACCCGAGGAATCAAATATACTTGAAGTGATTACTGCACTTAAAGTTTTCCATGAACATCCAAAACCTTGTCTTTTGGATGAGAGGTATGAAGATAGTCATTCACTTGTTTTTTCAGATTGTTCTTTCTCTACCTTTTTATTTTAAGATGAAGTTTGTAAAAACCAAGATGAGGCTTCTGATGAAATGCATGAACAAGGATCTCTAGACATTCACCACTCATATGTCTCTCCAACTCATCCATTTTCTGAAACACTGTTCCAAGGGAAGATTCGTGCAAATCATAATTTTGAATTTGCATGTGTGGAAGTTTCAGACAATGTAATTACGACAAAGAATAATCATCAAACATTGCAAGCAGATTATGAAGAGGAGAGCAGCGATAAAGAAGAGGTTGTTTTAGAGCCTCTTGCACATGATGATTTTCCTCCAGGTTCAGAAAATGAAGAGTCTGCTGAAGAAGAGGAGTTTGTCCCAGATCCTGTGGATGTGGACACTTATGCTGTTGAGAAGGTGGCTCCCTCAAATGCAGATTTTCAAGAAAACATTTCTCTTTTTCCTGATGCAAGTGAAAAACATGATGAACATATTTTCTTCTTTCATTTAGACAAATATTTTTCATTGGAAAATAAAAGGAGTGCTTGTATTTCTACTGGATTTCAAGATAGGGTAACATTTTATATTATTGAGGATCCTTTTACTAATTTTCTACAGTCATCTGGGAAGATGAATTTTCTTGTATTTATGGATCATGAGCACATGTTCAGTGGACACTTTGAGTTGCCTAGCTTTTGTTTTTTCTGTCTGCTCAAGGAAAGTGTGAGCAGGATTCAAGTAAGTAGCCATTTGCTGGATTGGTTACACTGGAGGGATCATTTCACATGATTGTATATACATCTTCAGCAGATGGGCAGTTATCATCAGGATTTGAAGCCTGAAGTGAAGACTCTAATATCCCGATGGTCTGCTTCCATAAGTAAATTCAATCAGTAGTCATGCTGTTGATTCAAGTCAAGTCAGTTTTTGTTTTTCTAAGTTTAATTAGACAGTCATTTGAGTGTCAAATATTTTGTATATAACTCCATTGCCCAATGGATAAGGCTACTTGGTCTACGGTGTTCTTGACACCTCCTAAAGGAGCTTTCATCCCCAGTTGGAGCCAATGTTAGTGTCCAATAGTCACAGTGATCAAATGTACTATTTTCATATAGTGGATAGGGCCTTAGGATCAAATTATTATATTTTCAAATAAAATTTGACATCTCTCCTAGTTGTCAAAAGGTCCCAAAGTCATTTGTCTAGGTATTATTTCTACTCTCTCCAATTGTTCAAGGTCACCATCACCCATCATGGTCATGTCATCATTCCCTGTCCTAGGTCATCAAAAGAGTTAGTGGGTCACCATATAGGTCATGGTCTAGGATATACATTTGATGGTCATCATTATATCAGTCATCAATATCAAACAAGGGATTCATGTCATCCATATTGGTCATCATCATGGGAGTTAGCAATTAGGGAACAAAAAGAATCAAAGAAACATTTCCTTTTGAAGAAATAATGTTGCAGTCAAATCAATCAATAGTCATTTTATCAAAAAGTACACATGATGTCATTCAATCATCAAGCCAAAAATCGAGTTTTTGAGTTATAAAGGAGCATCATAGCATTTAAAAACTTCACTCTATCCTTCCAAAAGATCCAAGAGCTCCTCTTTTCCATTGTGAGACTTACCACAACCATCAAAACTCCGAAATTCATCATCAATTGCTTGTTTCATCAGTCTGTCGCGTTTCTCGAATAGTTGTCACGCTTTTGGTTTGGAGGCCAAAAGGAGGAAAGAATAGGTTCAATATTCATCTAAATGTTTCAAATCATCTCTAAATTAGTAATTTGAGCCTTAAAAAACCCTTTATTCAGTCAATTTCCTCAGAAAAATTGATTAAACTCCTTCCATAGGGTTTCACTGCGCTTTTGTTGCGTCATTGCATTTTCATGGGCTTTGCTTCACCTGACATGAAATTAATTTTGTTTCTAAGAATTAACATCCATAATTACCTTCATCAATTACTTCCCACCATCCCCACACTCAAACTCACTCATTTTATCATTTTCCCTCACAACCCTAGCTAGCTGTTGCGCTTTTGGCCTAGGACTATGTTTTCCATTTTTCACCCCTATTTCCTCACTCAATTTGAGAAATTACACTTCCATTTCCTTCCTCACACATATCCCTACCCGCCATAATTTTCTCAGAAATTATCCTATCCCCCTTCCCCTTCATTCCCTCTCCTCAAGTTGTTGCGCTTTTAGCTCTGTGTTGCTATCCTACAGAAACACAACAACTATTTGTTGCACCAACTTCAAGCTTGGACTCTGAAAAAATGGGAAAGTATTTTTGAAAACTGGAATAAATTTGTATTCATAGCATACCCAAAAACAATAACCTCTCTCATTTTTTGAATATATTTTATGATTTGGGAGATATGCCAAAAATACAAGTTGCTACAAGAGAGTCGTTACACTTTTGACTTTGTTTTTGGTCATCATTTTCAAAAGAGGTTTATGACCAAATGAAGATGAATTTTGGAAACAAAAAGGAGGTTTGTGTTAAGGACAGACCTAGTCACAATAACCTCCTTCAATTTCTACACAGGTATCATATATTGGGAGATATTCAACTTTCTTGGAGGCCTATTTCAGAAAATCAAATTCTCCAATTTTCTTGTCTGTTTTAAGAATTCTTTTGTGGCACGGATTCCGAGAATATGGGAATGAATTTAAAACAACGGAGATATGGTTTTATCCAAAACAACCTTATCTACAAAAACCGCTCCCATTTTTGTAAAAAGTATTATGGTTAAAGAGATATAAGTTCGTGTTTGACCCCTATTGTTTCGCTGCGCTTCTAGAGAATTTGTTGCATTTCTGTGTAAGCAATGTTTTTCACTGCATGTAATGGTGAAATGTCAATTAGGTTGATGTAAATGGTTGTTACATAAGTTTATCTGATGTAAATGGGTTTTTTAGTGGTTACTATATTAAATAATCTTGTAATTAATGCCTTGAGAGATAAGCTCAATCAATTAGCTAATTGGGGAAGATTGTTTTTTATTCCCCTAGGATTTGGTAGTAGTTAGAGAGGATCATGAAATCAGTTCCTATAGAGCAGGATTCGACCCTTTAGAGGGGAAGTATTTTTTTTCATCTATATGTAGTCAAAATCAAGTCATTGAGAAGGGTTGGTTATTGGAACCTCATGCTTTGGAACTAGCATCCTTAATATTGCCAAAAATAATATACAACTGCAGCTATTTTTATGGGATTCTTGTGTTGTGGTTAGTGGCTCTGTTTTTCTTATGTTTTCTTTTATATTTGATTATTAGACCTATCTAGTAGCCATCTACATTTCATATTATGCTTTATCTCATGATTTTTAAACAAAAATCATCATCTCAATGCTCTGTTTTGTTTGGGATTAGCATTTCAATGTTTTCCTTCTAGATAAGTGAATTCATGCTTTTTCTCACTTAAATCCTACTATATCATCCTCACTACACTACAATGAAAAATCATTTTGAGTCACTGATTTCATCTACCTTTCCCCATCTTATGACTACAACTAACCTTTAGGAATACTTGACCTAGTTCTTAGACCTAGTGCTCTTTATCTAGCAAACCCTAATCAAACCCTACTGAGCTGATACCTAGCTAAAATATACACATTCTCCAGTCACTTTCATTGGCTGTGAGGTTGATTTAGAGAGAGCCCTCTCTGCTTCGGCAGGGCTAGCTTCCAGGTCAAAATTTGGTATGATGTTACCTCTTTGGTTTCCTTTCTCAACCTTGGGAAACTAAGGAGCGTTAACAGTAGCAACTTTGTCAATCCTCCCATGCCTTTCTTCAAATCTTCCATGTTTCCTTTTAGTTTTTCTTCTATACCATCAATCTTAGATTCCATTCCATTATTCAAACCATTCATCTTAGCTTCGATTCCATTCTCCAAACCATCCATCTTAGCTCCAGTTACTTTGTGTGAGAGCGAAATTTGTTGCACTTGGTCTCGTAATTTTGATATATCATGTTTCATTTCTTTCTAGATAAGTGAATTCATGCTTTTTCTCACTTAAATCCTACTATATCATCCTCACTACACTACAGTGGTAAATCATTTTGAGTCACTGATTTCCTCTACCTTTCCCCATCTTATGACTACAACAGACCTTTAGCAATACTTGACCTAGTTCTTAGACCTAGTGCTCTTTATCCAGCAAACCCTAATCAAACCCTACTGAGTTGATACCTAGTCTAAAATATACATATTCTCCAGTCACTTTCATTAGCTGTGAGGTTGATTTAAAGAGAGCCCTCTCTAATTTGGCAGGGCTAGCTTCCAGGTCAAAATTTGGTATGATGTTACCTCTTTGGTTTCCTTTCTCAGCCTTGGGAAACTAAGGAGCGCTAACAATAGCAACTTTGTCAATCCTTCCATGCCTTTCTTCAAATAGTCCATGTTTCCCTTCAGTTTTTCTTCTAAACCATCGATCTTAGATTCCATTCCATTATTCAAACCATTCATCTTAGCTTTGATTCCATTCTCCAAACCATCCATCTTAGCTCCAGTTACTTTTTGTGAGAGCGAAATTTGTTGCACTTGGTCTCGTAATTTTGATATATCATATTGCATTTCTTCCACTTCTTCAGGTGTCATAGTAGAGGTTTCAGGTTGCTTACTAGGTGTTTCCATTTTCTTTCTTTGGTTCATCAATTAATGATAATTATGCTTTAGAATTCCCTTTGAATCACTTAAAATTACTTTCTCAAACACAACTTATGCAAATTTTAAAAAAAAAAATTACACACGTTTTTTTTCGCTTTGTAGGAGCTCGATATTAAATCTGATGTATCTCTGAAATTTTAGATCTCCAAGGTCTAAAATTTCATCCTGTGGTATCCCTCTGATTCCTCTTTCTAACCCCACAAGTTTGATCAATATTGGATTCTCCAAGAAAGAGTTATGCTCAATATCCCACGATGACCTGATTATAGACTGGTTCAATAGAGAAAATTTTACAAAGTGCCACATGTCACGGGTGTGACCTTCGGCCCTAAAAACGATACCCAACAAACTAAAGTCCGTCCTCTTTCTGTCGCTTTTTACGAAATTTGTATTCGATGCTCAGAGAGAAAGTTATGACTATTTTCCCAAGGTCACCTGTTTGAGATCAAATTCTGGAGCCTGCAAAAACCCTAAATTACTCGGATCATATCTCCAAAACTATAGTGAGACAAGATCTGAAATTTGTACAAAAGCTTCATCAGGAATTCGGTTCAAATGGGTTTTAATTTCATCTTCTTAAGCTTTGTAGAAACAAAATTATAGTGAAAATTCCACGATGTCCCGTTTCAAGCAGCGAAACCCTAAAATTCAAAGCTCAGATACCAAATTTTATGCAACCAGCTCACAAAATAGAAGAAGAAATAGATCGACAACTTCAAAATTAGCCTCTTCGAGGGGGAAAAATCCTTTACATTACACAATTGAACAATTCTCCGATGATACAAATGGAAATATCTCCTTTCTATATATATGAGTCTAAGGGGTCACAATATAATTAGAGCCTACATAACAATCATATTGTAAGGGCACAAAAATAACAATAGTGAGATTCTATAGGGCACATTAATAACAATATGGGGACTACATGGGCGCAACAATAAAATAAGGGGGTTGCACTAATAACAATAAGGGGCTACACTAGTAAGCCGTGGGGATCGAACCTGGGCATTTCATTATTTGTAAGGTTTTTCTTTTCCCATTTCTTTTTAAATATTGATATCTAACCCTCGCGGAAAATGGACAGCATGCAAACTGAAAAAGAAAATAAATAGGAGGACAAGCAAGATTATTTAAGAGAGAAGGATATTTTTTGGGAAATATACAGGGAAAATAAGAAAGAGGAAGAAGAGGCAAGACTGAAATCCAAAAGCCTATGGCTCAATGCAGGGGACAAAAATACAACCTTCTTCCACAACACCATTAAAATAAGAAGAGCAAGGAATCAGATAGACAAAATCCAAGTTGATGGACAAGAGGTAAAAGGAGCAGAGGAACTGAAAAAAACAGCCCATCAACATTTCAAAAACCTTCTTTCAGCTAGTGAAGATGCAGCAGATTATGAAAGCTTCCTACAGCACACCAAGAAAAAAAATTAAAGAAGAGAAAAATTCAGAAATATGCAAAGAGATAACAGAAGAGGAAGTAGTGGCAGCCATCTGGAGCCTACATCCAGACAAGGCCCCAGGGCCAGATGGCTTCACTATAGCTTTCTACAGGCAACATTGGAATATAATAAGAAAGGATTTTTTAAGAATGGTTAAAAATGTTTTCAAAAAAAAAAAGGAAACAACACAAAATCCTCTTATCTTGCTCTAGTCCCAAAAGAATCCAACCCCTCCACTTTCAATAGATTTCGCCCCATTTCCCTCTGCAACTCCTCCTACAAGATCATTACCAAAATAATTGCAAATAGAATCAAAGAAGTTCTTCCGACAATAGTATCAGAAAATCAAGGAGGTTTTGTGCCCAATAGGCAAATCATCGATAATGTAATTATTGTTCAGGAAGTCGCCCACTCCAGCATGCAAAGGAAAGAGAAAGGAATTATCATCAAACTAGATATGGAAAATGCATTTGATAGGGTCAGCCTTCCATATCTAATGGCAGTGCTCAAAAAATTTGGATTCTCTCATGAAATAATAGAGGTCATCCAAGCTTGCATCTCAACTCCATGGATCACACCTCTCATAAATGGAAGGCCTAGTGAATTTTTTCAAAGCACCAGAGATCTTAGACAAGGATGCTCTCTCTCTCTCTCTCCCCTTTTCTCTATATTATAATGGCTAAAACTCTAAGAAGAACATTAGAAAAACAAAGAAATATTACTGGGCTTCGAATAACAAGAGGAGTAAAGACCATAAACCACTCCTTGTTTGCGGATGACACCCTATTATTGGGAGGGGCCTCCACAATAATTGCAAGAAGATTCAAAAGAATTCTTGATGATTTTCTTCAGGTTTCAGGTGGGCTCTTAAACAACTCAAAATGCAGAATATATGGTTGGAACACTCCTCCCAGAATCATGCAAAGGATTTCACAAATCCTAGAAATCCCCATCCAGGAAAAATGGACTCATTTCTTCTATTTGGGGCTCCCCATCTCTAAAGAAAATATGAAGGCAGAACTATGGACCAAACAGATTGAAAAAATGAAAAACAAAATTCAGAGCTGGGGGATGATGTGGCTAAATATGGCAGGAAGGGTGATCCTAATAAAATCACTACTTGCAGCACTCCCAATCTATCAGTATGCAATAATTTTGGCACCAGCAAGTGCACACAAACAAATGGAGCTAATTCTAAGAATATTTCTAGGGGGGGGGGAGGGAAGAGAACAAGACAACAAAAAATTTAGTTTGGTTAGGTGGGAACAAGTAATATTACCATATGAACAATGAGTCTTATCAATAAGGCTACCTGGCTTCATGAATGATGCTCTGGGAATGAAAATAATATGGCGACTGATCACAGGAAAAGAGAGTTGTTGGAAAAAATCCCTCGCCTCAAAATATATGGACAAATCTAGAATAAGTTTTCTGAATGAAAATATCCCAATAAGGTCATGCACTTAAGTCTGAAAACTCGTAAAAAAGACAATCCCTTTATTTATAAATCATATATCTAAAATCCCAGGCAATGGGAAAACAATATCGATTTGGGAGGATAGAATTATGGGGGGACAACCTTTAAAAACTCATTTGGAACTTGAGGGCATCAAAAAATGGATGATAGAAAGAGGCCTCAATACTCTACACACAATATCTATTTGGAACTAGAGAGAATGGCAAGCATGGAAAAATATAATAACTCCTGAAAATATGAAAGTGCAATGGATCAAATTAAGGCATCACTTAAAAGGAGAAGTGCCCATAAGCTATGATGAAGAAGATGACTTCCTTTGGGACCCAAGTGGAGGAAGATACACAGTCAAGACTGGTTACAAAATCTTACAAGATCATCCAAATCAACATGATTGGGGCCTCTGGAAGACAATTTGGAAGTCTGAATTTTACCCAAGATTAAAATATTTATTTGGACTCTCTTAAAAGGAAAGACCCTAACTAGTGAAAACTTAAAAAAGAAGGCTTCCAAGGCCCTTCTAGATGTCCAATGTGCTTGCAGGTAGAAGAGAACATTACACATTTATTCTAGGATTGCATGTTAGCCAAAGAATGTTGGCAACAGCTCACAAGTCCCCTTGAAATCAACCTAAATTTTGCAAAGCCTCTGCCGAATTTTTCCAAGCCTAGGAGAAGGCTTACCCGTATGCAACAAAGAAGAAGGTGAAAATGTAGAGGTTCGAAATGCATCCCAACAGTTCTGTGTTGGAAAATTTGGTTGACAAGAAACAAAAGTATTTTCAAAAACTAGACCCCAAGAATAGGGAAAATTCTCTCCAAAACTTGGGGCTTAACTTCTGAAATCCTAAATGTAAAAGGAACAGCAACAATAGACTACAACATCCTTCAACAAGAAGAGAAAGACTGGTTCAATAAAGCCATAATAAATAACAATGGACAAACAGGACAAAAGAAAAAACCTTCAACTCAGAGTTGGAAAATTAGACTGAGCGAAGAAGAATTTGCAATTTGGAAAAAAGAACAAAAAAGACATTGTCTTTTCTTTGATGGGGCGTCAAAACATAACCTAGGGAAAGCAGGGGCAGGAGGAATCATTCTCAACCCTGATGGGAAAGAAATAGTTACATATGAATGGGGCCTCGGAGAAGTTTCAAACAATAAAGCTGAAGCTTATAGTTTGCTAATGGGGACAACAATAATTAAAAAAATATTGATTCGAGACCCAATCATAATAGGAGATTCAGCCATAATAATAGAGGCAATGGCCAGAGATAAAAATCCCAACAATGTATTCATAAACAGAGTATATAAGAGGATCAGGAAGAATTTAGAAGGCTTAGGAGTTGTGACTTTTAGACATGTTTTGAGAACTCACAATCAACTAGCAGATCAATATGCAAATCAAGCAGTCCAAAGAGCAGAAGGGAACACAAGGGAGAATGAAGAGACATATCACACCTCCGTTCCATAAGTCCACATCATATGTCATGAAGTATGAATCTGTTCAAAAAAGAAACAACGAAAATCCCCAAAAAAATATCCAAAAGGACAACAAGGAAACATCAGGAAGATATCCCTGCAGAAGAAATCAAATGGTCACGAGATTTCAAAGGAAAAAGCAGGGGGAATCCAAAATCATCACGCAGTCTGGAAATCAAGGACGATTGCGATCAAGCTCTCATGAATTTCACAGCAAAACATCTTATCAGGGATAAGTATTGTATCACTCCTCCTTTTAAGCGTAACTCGGTCTGCATTAATTTATTCAGTTTTAATCCTAGACAAACTCACTCCCATCATCAGCTCCACATCGCTTCGTCATTACCTCTTGCAATTCCGCTCTCTCTGAGCCTCCATTCGATTCTCCTCCTGTGCATCTGGCATCATAATAGTCTCCATCTAAAGGCTAACATCAGACAACAAGAAAGCCAAACCCACCAACATCATTTTCGCTCCCCTTCACTCCATTACGCTCCCTCCTCTCCTATAATCTCAACTAGCTCGAGGCCTGTCGCAGGCTTACCAAATCACAGGTTACTCAATCCCTCTCGCTCCTCCACTAGAATGCACCTGAGCCCTCTTCTCAATAACTCCCATTCAGTTATACTCCACTCTATTTTTTCTACATTTCCCCAGGAACATCAATATATTACTTCTTCAGCAGACAACATAGTCCCTCATTGCAAAAGAATAGAAGGTAGTCATAGCAGCAAAGGGATCATCTCAGGCAACACAAGGCACAAGAACATCAACAACAAAAGGAACAAGAAGCAACCCAAAAAGACAGAGAAGGAAGGAACTCAAATGGAATTCAATCCCATAGAAAAGGCAACAAGGAATGATGCATGTCCAACATGCAAAGCGGATAAATTCATGATCAGCAGACTCCAGGAATCATTGAAAGATCTCAGGGCTGAAATGAGAATGGAGTATAGTTATCAAAAAAGAAACATGGAAGCTCAAAAAGAAGAGATCATGGCACTTAAAGACAAATTCATGCATTTAGAGGAGGCAGTGGCATATTTCAAAACCACCACCATGAGCAAAGAAGGTCAAAACTCTGTACATATAAGAAGCAGCCCTCCGAGGAACAGTCAGTGTACAAGCCTTGAAAAACAACAAGAAAATCAATGTTATGTAAATTTACTTTACTTGTAGGTCAATACATAAGACAATACTCTAGAACAGTTATAGAAATCTATAAAATTTTGAACTCAAGCATAGGAGAAGGGACTGCGCTCCTAGCACATTCTCAATGCTTGGTTTTTAGTTTCACTATTGTCAAATGTAATAGGAGCTTGCTCCACCTCATCTTTTGGTAACATATCCATGATCCAACCTTGTTAAAAAAAAATAAGGGGATACACTAGTAGTATAGGGACCTAACATTGTATTTGTAGCTACCAATCTATAGCTCAACCTCATATTGTTCATTAACCAAAATCTGATGTCCCTTCTGCAACCAAGACACCTTGTAGGGTGTTTGGTGCTTTTGCTTCTTCAATTTCAACTTCTCTACAACCTCTATGGACACTAGATTTTTTGTACTACCACTATCAATCACAACTTTGCAACACTTACCTAACCTTGAAAACAGTCTGAAACAAGGCTCTCCCTTGAGCTAGGTCAACAACTTCCTTCTCCTGTTTGATAAACACCCTCTTCATCATCAGGGCTTCTCCCGTCTCTGGTACATTCTCTAGTCCATGCGCCTCTGCCTCCACCTCTTATGTTGGAGTTGCAACAACATTCCTTTGGCTTGAATATCTATTATTTGGACAATCATATGCCATATGTCTGAGCTTGCCACACCTCTAGAAACAAACCTCTCTCCTATCTCTTCCTCATCCTGTGGAAAAGGATCTTCGGCCTCTAGACTCTCCCTCTTGCTATTGTTGTGGACTAGAGCTACTAGCCCAATATTTAGATGTAGTAGACCTCCCTTTGCTTTGTTGTTTTCCTATGCTTCTAACATCACCTTTACCTTTGCCTGTGTGTTTCCTTGCAAGCTTCTCCTCTGGTTTCAGATCCAATTGGTATGCCTCCTCTATTGTCCTTGGAGACAATACACTTATTTCATCTTGAATGTCCAATCTGAGCCCATTTATATACCTTGAATTTTTCTCTGCAAATATTCTACATATCCAACTCTAATATTCACCTTATAGAATTCCTTTGTGTATTCCTTAACTGTCATACCTATTTTCCTAAGATTTTGCATACTTCTGAATAAAGTCAATTGGTAATCTTTTGGAAAAAATTCCCCTCTTAGTTTTTCCACCATCCCATCCCAGCTCTTGATTCTCTGCTTATTTTTTCTTCTCCTCTTTGTCTGCACACCATCCCACCAAAGAGTTGCATGTCCCTTCAACTTTGTCACTACAAACTTGACTTTATTTTCTTCATCCATTTCCTCATATTCAAAGAACTTATCCATCTTTGTGATCCAGTCAATCAACTCCTCTGGATTCATACTACCTGTATAAGAGGATAGATCTAGTTTTGGTTTCATGATAGAACCCAAAACTTCCCTTAGAACCTTAGCCTTTTTAGGTTCTTTTTCTACTTCTTCTTCTTAAGTCTCCTGCTCCTCAAAGCTCTCATCTCCAAGCTTTGGTTCCCTATGTTGACCAGATTCCATTGTTGCCATTATTTCCTCCAGTCTTTGCATTTCTCAACACTTCTCTATTTGAAATCGGTCTTTGTCCTTGTCCTCTTGTGCCTTGTCTAGTGTCGATATCAACTCTAGGAGGCATGATTCCTTCTCTTGTTTCTAAAGCAGACGCAAGGTCTGCTCTGATACCACTTGATGCAAACCTCATCAAAGATTTGCTTAAATCGGCCCCTCTAGGAGTTGTTCCCTCTTGTAGGTGCTTCCTTCAACCCAATCGGATCAAAATCCTTTTTAAAATCACAGTGGAAAGGCTTTAATACAGAGGAGGAATTACACAGGACACAGTCACAAAAATAGTTTTGTAGGCTCTTTTGTCTTCGTGCAATCCTGCGACCTAGGGTGCCCGACTCTTTTTGGAATTTAATTAAAAATAGTTGTGGGATTTCGATCCACTGGGTCGGACCACATAGCCTTTATCAAAGAAAAATTGTGCCCAATGCGTTCACTTCCTTATAGACCCCACAACTCTATCACTTAATGGATCCAAGGAACGAAAAGAAGTTTCCATCACTGTCACTTGATAGTCCCTGGTTCTTGGTCCCTGATGTTATTTAAAATAAAGTTATGGGATCCAACCTTTTCAGAAAAATACTCTGTTAGGGGATTTGGTCAACAAATGGTCCCGGACTCCGACAATTTATAGAATTCTCTAAAGCAAAAAATGGCTAAGTATTGGCCTTTTCATGCTTATTATGGGTTTTGATACTTCGACTCCTCTCGACTCTCTGTGTTCTTTGGGATTTCTCCTCTTTGCTCTGTGACACCTTTAAAGTGACTCCTCTCCTTTCTCTTACCTTCTATAACCACTCTGATGTTAAGATTGGGCGTTTTACATATCTTAGGTACGATAATTAAAAACACAGGGTTTACAGACTGTGTGAAATATAAAAATTGTAGAAGGACTGGTTATTCATATATAGATCTCTCGTAGACAAATTTCACTCCCACACTTTCTCTATATCTTTCTTACTGATTTCTTCCTCCATCAAAGAATATAAAAGTTACATCAATTCGGTTCAGATCCTTGAATATAAGATCTAAGGACACATTTAGGCAAATTAAACAAACTATAACAATTTGTCTAATTTTAATAAATTACATGGCTATTTTAAATAAATATCAATCTAACAAATCACACCTTGAGTAACCAACCCCTCTAGTAAATGATTTTGACCTCTCGGTCAATGAGAATTACGAATGCCCCTACCTCAAATACTATCGAAAACAGGACTAATTGCACACCACACTACACTTGCAGTTAACCATAGGCGTGGGTCAAATTTTCTCTCCATCCTCTCCTCATACTGGACTTAGGGATACTAGACAAGTCTAGGAAAGACCCTCAATACCTTGCTTCACTTATCATTTAGTATGTTACCTTTCTTGGTCCCGCCACACCATAATTCAGCTAAATCAAGTCCCTCAAATAGTCCTTTCTAGGGCCCAAGATATATATATCCCCTAGGGACATAATAGATACCATCCACCACATTATCCTCCAAACATTTATGCGTCACCAAGTGAATACCAATCCAAATATCCTTCACCCTCCAGTCATTTATGCCCTTCCACCTCAATAGTCGAGAAACATTATTATGAAGATGAACATTACCAAATTTTTCCCATAGTCTAGTTAAGAGTGGGGGAGATTCTCTAGTATAATTGTCAAAGAGAAAACTGAAATTAGAAACTACAGAAGACGGACCAATCCCTAGAAAAGTAAATACATGGTACAGATGTAAGGGAACTTCATCCCCCATTCCTTCATCATCTCAAACCTTTCGACTGCGTTGCTCACTTTCTCTGATTTTTGGGTTGAGTTCCCACCAATTGTGCCTCACAATGTGTCACAAACTCCTCCCTTTCTCTGAGACTACATCTTACAAATCTATCTTCTCCCTGCCAACAACTAGTAGTACCTTTCCAGGGCACAATCTTCACCTAATAATAAACACTATGCAGGTTACAATTTGTTTCTCCTGCCATCTCCTTACTTTTAACTTGGTCTAAAAACCTTTTTATCATCATTTCTCTTTGGACTGCATCTTCCCCCAGAAGAGAAGCTACCATTAAGATCAAAATGAGTTCCATCCTCCTCACATGCTCACAGTTTCCCACCCTCTCTTGGCGTCATCTCGGTTGGTGTATTTTTGACCCAATTAATGCCAATAGCAAGAAAAAACCTTTGTTGAGGATAGATCCCTTGACCATCGAGTTCGCCATGATCATAATTAATTGCTTATTCCCCATGCATTTTGATATCCTCTCACATTCACAATCACCTATCTTATTCGTTTTACTATGCTTCATCAATCCTATAGTTAAATTTTTGTTCTCTTATTTGGATCTACCAACTATTAGGGTTGTGTTTCGATGTCCCCCTACCTATTAGACAAGTGGGGTGGTGGCTTTCTGGCCCCTTCTCCTTTTCTACGCTATTCACCTAATTCGAAATGAATAGGTTTAAATGGGCTGGTAAAACTTACCGTGACAGTTAACATGGTATCCACAGTAACCTACTTAGACACCATTTTCGTCATCATGTTAAGTAAATTGACCACTCGCCATGACATCTCATAATTGTTGCAGTCAATTCTCACTAGAGCACGGTGGGCATAAGGACATCCTTATGTCAGATTTTTAGAATATTCTGGAATCTAGATTCCAAAATATTTTGGGAATCCGCAATTGACTTAAGGGAGTGGTCATCGAATTATCTCTATCATAATCTATCACACATCAGCATAATGCAAAAAATGCATATCATCATGCATTATGATTCATTAGCTTAGTTGAGGGTGGATAAGCTTTGCCTATAAAATATATATATGGTTGAAAATCACTTAGTCCTATCGTCTGGGGGTAATGGGATTGATCTTGCCTATCAATGCTATGTTAGGTAATCTACATATGGAAATCAATTCAATCTAAACTTTTATATCACCCTTCACAAATATTCAAAAGTGTAGATTGTGCATTGTCTACGGAGGCTACACTTTTGCTAGGACAACAATTTTTTTGTCAAAATTTGGTTAGAAATTTTTCAAAAAATTTGACTCGTGAATTTTTTTTTTACTGTGGAAATGGATTTAACACTATCAAGAACCATGAGGCATCCAAAATCCTAAATATTGAAAGTTGTAATGGGCATCCATGTTACCAGAAACAGAATGGGCGCTTTCATTTCTTGAAGAAAACGTATAAGAAATGGAACAAGACGGGAAACGACGTTTTGTACGGCCATTTATGTTTCACAGTCCATGAAACTGGTTTCTCCATAAATAGATGGTTTCTCCAGATGGCTTTCTGAGAAACGTTTCATGAAATGGAACTTGAGGGCCAAATGTCTGTGTAAAACCCTTGAAACCCATTAAAGATTAAAAACAATTACACATAGATATAAATAACTTGAGCCAGAATTCCAACTTTAACCCTATCATGTGTGTGAGGTTAAATCATAATGGTAGGTAAGTATTCACTTTCGTTGTAAATAAAAAAATTCCACATATACATCAATCTCTTAGAATAATAAGGGTCGTGCAACTACAATAATGCTTTAATAGTATTTAAAAAAGGTAAATCCATGGTATATAATACAAATAATATATATTGTTAGGAGCTACACAAATAGAGCCGGAGGGTAGAGAAAGTGAAAAATAAGAAGAAGAATAAGAGGAGAGTAGGAAGCAGGATGAGTTGCTTGAGAAGCAACATGCAAAAGAAGAAGAGAGGATACAAATAGAGGAAGAGCAATAGAGGCAATCCCAGGAGGAGGAAGCAATGTAAAGACTAAAAGAAGAAAATTTTACTAAAGAGCTAGAGGAGGAGCAGTTAGAGGAAGAAGATATCATCCAACCCATCAATGATGAGCTCAGTACTCCAGATGAACAACCACTCATAGGAAGCCATCTTCCATTCAAAGATATGGGGATTACACCTCAACCGACAGATAGATTCACAGATGTTTGCAGCGTAATGTTTGATTAACTAAAGAAGAAGATCATGTAGAAAAGGCATATGTACTTTCCCAATGATCCTCAAACCCAGTCTCAGTAGCAAAAGAAAAGGTGATCACATCCAAAACCAGAAGAAATATGAGGGCAGTTATGGCGACAAATGTTGCATTCACTACAACAGCACAGGATAAATCAAAATACTTGTTGAATGAGAATTCAAGGTTGAGAAGAGAATTGGTTGTAGTGGAGAAATAGGTAGAACATCTCTCAATAGAAAACCAACGATTATCATCACAAAACATCAATACCACAAAATCGCAATCAACCATGCTATTAGAATTGGGACCAATGGAGGATACCATGGCACAACTATATGATGAGATGATACTTATACAACGGGTCATGAATAATCTCATTGTCATTTAGAAGAATGCATAAGAAGTGGTGAAACTCCTGAAGATAGAAAATAGAGTTGTTGATAAGATGCAAGAGTGGATTGCCAAATATTTGGATGCTCCAAAGCATTTGGAAAGGAAAGAAAAGGTTTCCTATGATAGATAGAGTTTAGTTGAGACTCCACCTATAGGATTACTCGCATCTTGGAGCACATTCAGTTAGTACTATGGTTGCAGACAACTTGATACATAATGGGTTTGAGTCTGTAAAATAGAAATATGGGATGCCCGTCATTGGAACCCTTGAAGCAAGCAGAGGCAGGGAGGTTATCTTCCAGGAGACCAGGATTACATTGAAAAAATCAATAATGTAACAAAACGAGAGGGCTTGGAGGTAACTTAAGATATTATTTAGCAATATGACTTTGCACCAGTTAAAGCACACATGAAGCTTTCATGGATGTGGAATAATATGCAATCAAGCTTCAAGAACGTACTGATGAAGGCATTGGAGGTGAAGATGTGTTACAAAGGGGACTTGCTAGATCATATCGAAGATATTTCAAAGGAGTTCAGAGCATGGCACACTTATATCACAAATGAACTCCATGAAGAAGCAAATTGTTTATCCATTTGATGAGTCTTTGTCATTTTAGAAGTTTTGTCTTATTAGGCCACCGTCTCATTTGTAAATTGTCTTATGTAATAAATGCTATGTAATGAAGTCCAAGGAACACATGTGGAATATGAAAAGCCACACATTGGAATGTAAAGAGACATATAGTGAATATGAATTGTCATAGGAATTCAAGAGTCATGAGGAAAATCAAGGGTCATTGTACTTGTTATAAATAACTCCTCGTAACTCTAGCAAAAGGATTTTTGGGACCAAGCCCTTAGGATTTTTAGCCTTGGCTTCTCTTGCACTATATAGGAGATAAATTATTCTTTGGAGAAGCAAGTTGTGGCTTCATATTCACTACTGGATACCGTGTTTCATTCAGGTAATAGTGTACTTGGGATCTTATGCTTATAATCAAAATCTCAATGAGTTGATATTCCTTCATACTTGTATCATAGATGTAGTTGGACTATTTTGGTTATGTGTATGGTATATGTTGTTTTATTCACATACTAAGTTAATGAACTATTTTGTTGCTTAGTTATGTCTATTATTGAATGAATGTTGTTATGTTTTAATGATTGTTGTTTACTATGTGGACTAATCTGCAGGTACTCAACAAGTCTTTCTCATTTCCCCGAGTCCCCCTTTAGGATAATACTATTAATTTTCTAACTGGTGGCTCATTTCTCTCACCAGTCACATAATTCTTCCTAGTATACCTTACATTAGGTGTCTCACAAAGCTCACATTCTTGCTAACCCAAAGAGGTGTTGTGTTCTCTTATGTCTGATTGTAACCAAGGCATATCCTGGAAAACCATTCAACGCTAGTCGAGCCGTATGATTGGATGGGACTCCAATACCAAACGGTGTGAGGTCTAATTGGGACTTCACATTGGGGAGATTCCCTTACAATGTGGGCGAAATCCAACATTGTCAACACCATGTCATCTCTTCCTACATCTATAAGGAAGTATTTTCATGATATCTTGTTGTAAAAGTTGCGGCTCTGTTATGAAGTTGAGAGTTTCTCCTTCTTGCTTGTTCTCCATAGTAAGCAGATTCTCTCCTTTCTCAGCCCCTCTCCCTTGGAATGGTGGCCTTCACCTCACTGATTTGATTTGTAGTATATGGTTTATTAAGTATTAAGTGAACTTCTAATGTTAGGGAATTCCTCTGAGGAGAATGGCCAACGTCGACTACTTCAATTGTCCAACTATGAATTATACCAAATGTCAAACTCCATTGAGTCATAGGTTTTTTTAATGTATTGTTCTCTTTGTCCGCGAATAAAATACTATCGAAAACAACACTAAATGTACACCACATTACACTTGCAGCTAACCATAGGTGTAGGTCTACTTTTCTCTCCATCCTCTCTTTAGAATGAACTTAGGGATACTAGACAAACCCAAGAAAGACCCTCAATACCTTGCTTCTCTTATCGTCTAATATGTGACCTTTCTTGGTCATGCCGCAACAGAATTCAACTAAATTAAGTCCCTCAAATAGCTCTTTCTAGGCCCAAGATCTATATATCCCCTTGGGAGACAAGAGATACCATCCACCACACTATCCTCCAAACCTCTATGCATCACCAAGTGAATACCAATCCAAATATCCTTCACCATCCACTCATTTCTGCATTTCCACCTTAATAGTGGAGAAACATTCTTATAAAGTTGAACATTACCAGATTTTTCCCATAGTCTAGCTAAGAATTGGGGATATTCTCGAGTATAATTTTCAAAAAGAAAATCGGAACTAGAAACTACAAAAGACCAACCAATCCCTAGAAAAGTAATTACTGATACAGATGTAAGGGGCTTTTTCATCTCAAACATTACCACTGTGTTCCTCTCTTCGTTGAACTTCTAGGTCGAGTTCCCACCAATTGAACCTCATAGTGTGTCACAAACTCCTCCCTTTCTTTGAGACTACATCTTACAAATCTATCTTCTCCCTGCCAATAACCACTAGTACCATGCCAAGGCACAATCTTCACCTAATAATAAACACTATGCATCTCGCAACTCATTTCTCCTTCCATCTCCTTACTTTTACCTTGGTCTACAAACATTTTTATCATCGTTTCTCTTTAGACTCGATCTTCCCCCAGAAGAGAAGTTGTCATTAAGCTCAACATGAGTGTCAACCTCCTCACATGCTCATAGTCGCCCACCCTCTCGTTCTAACGTCGTCTTGGCTGGTGTATTGCTGATCCAACTAATTCCAGTAGCAAATGAAAACCTTTGTTGAGGATGGATCCCTTAACCATCGAGTTCGCAATGATCACAATTGCTTGCCTATTGCCCATGTATTTCGGTATCCTCTCACATGCACAATCACCCAACTTATTTGTTCTATGGTGCTTCGTCAATCCCGCAGTTAAATTGTTGTACTCTTCTTCGGATTTGCCAGCTACACAGGGGGTGTGTTGCCACGTCCCCTTATCTATCGAACAAGTGGGGTGGCGACTTCTTGGCCCCTTCTCCTCTTCTAGGTTGTTCACCCCATCTAGAGAAATTATAATTTAAAATTTATTAAAATAAATTATATCTATTTTAATAAGGAGAAAGAATTAAACTTTATATATGTAATATCCATTTAAAATAATGACCATTCACATCCCCAAATAAACAAAGTTTTTATTAAGCAACTAATTTTAATATTCATTTTTCAAACTCCTTACACAATTTTTTTAAGTTTAATTTTCTTATTTCTTTTATCATTAAAAAATTTTCAAAATTTCTTTAAAAAAAAAAAAAAAAAAATTATATTTAAAATAAAATTAAAAAATATAAAAAATATTATTGATTTTAAATTTTTATATTAATTAGCTCACATGAAAGTTCAGCGTATTATAAAATACTATGTAAACCATATTTAAATCTCAATAAATCAAACCCCATATATATATATATATATATATAAATATATAAATAGATATATAATTTAAAAATCACATATTTTAAATATTAATAACTTCACATATCTTTTATATAAATTCCTATAATTTTCAAAACTCTATATATTTAGGAGAATTAATGAGAAATGACCAAACACATATTATTGATGTTTTCTTAAAATTTTAATTTAATGTATACAAGGTTTTGTTCGATAATTTCTCTCTTTTTATACATATATAATTAAAAAAAAAAATAGTTCTATCACCTCTTCCTTGTTTTAATAATCTAGATATATGGAGTGAGATATTTACAAAGAAATAAAATAACATAATTATTTGGTTGAACAAATGGTTTAGATGATAAGTGGAATTTCATGCTTATTAATGAGAAACTATATATCATATATTTATGATCGAAATCATATGATATCAATGGAATACGTGACTCTAAGTAAAGGATGATCACACTTTAAGATTTAAGGTTGTAATGAAAGTCTTGTCACTTTCATATAATCAAGTCAAGGAAAAGAATGTGAAACTCAAATTAACATTTACTAGTTCATTTCCTATCAATAACAAGAGTATATATATATATATATATATATAATCTAAACAAATAGAAAAAAAAGTATATATTTATAATCTAAATAAATTTAAAAAATTAAAAGTAAATAATAAAATATAATTAATATAAAATTTAGGGGTAGATGTATTAATCTCTGAGACTTAAAATTATAAATAGCAGTTTCACACATTTTATGATGATGATGATGATGATGGTGGTTAACGTCCACTGAGACCAAATTGGTCTATCGGACCTACAATTTTCTTAATTTTTACTTGTCTGGCTCCTCGTCTTTCTTGGCGAGATTGGTGTTGTAGCTTTCTTTTTTTTCTCTACGGTCTTCCAACTTCCTTTATCTTGCATCTCCTTCATCTCTTCTGGTTCTTGGAACATTGGTGTCTTAGCTTCGCGATCTATTGTGTTCGTTCTTTTGAAGATAGTCGGAGATCTGCTTTGTTGTTAAATGAAGATTTATTTTCTGAGTTATTCGAATCCTCATAACTGTTGATTTGCTGGGGCGGGATTTCTCCTTGCTTGCCTTGAGAGTTGTTTATTTCTTCCCTGCTTTCTTGTGACTCAGAGTTTTCTCTAGAATATTCTTCTTTGATGACAGTGTAGTGTTCTTTTTGTGCTCCTTCCCACCATGTAGATCTGTGGTGGTTTTTTCTAGCAAAATTTTTCTCAGAGGCTTTTGGGCAATTTTTGGCTAGATGCCCTGTCTCAAAGCAGGATCGACATCTGAAGAGGACACTTATATAATTGGATAAAGTCATTTATAGATTCAGCACTATCAAGAACGTTGAGGTCTCAAAATTCCTAAAGTTTGAAAGTTATAATGGGAGCTGGACTTTCTCAAAATCTTGTCAAATTTTCTATTTTTTTTGGAGCAAACAAAATTAAGTGAAAATGTTTGGAAATCCGGACTTTACAACTGTCAAACTTAGGATTTTGGGTACCCCAAAAATCCCAGCCAAAGTAATGATCTTGTGAAAATTTTCACCTCAACATACAATGCCATATTCAAATCCAACCTCTTGCTCAGCGACATGTTCCCGCAAAAGAGATTCATAACAAATTTATAGCAAATTAATATTTTCTCATTTGTTAATTAATGTTCTCTAAATTTCCTCTTTCCTCTTTATTATTATTATTTGTATTAACTTCAATTTCTTTTTAATTTGCATCCCTTTAATTAATCAATTTGTTTAAATCTCTTGACTTACCCTTACTATTAATTTAATCTATTTATTATCCTCATTTTCCTCTTAATTCTCTACCCCTACTTATTTAATTAAGTAAATATGGAAGCTTAACCATTTCTTTTAATAGTAAAATTATTTATTTTAATTTCCATTTAATTTTAATTATCTTGATTTGATTTTCAACCTCTAATTAGTTAATCCTAATATATTCTTAATAATCCCTTATAATTCTCTTCCCTTGTTCTTCTATTTTATTTGACTTATTCATTTTAATCACTATTTTATTATCTAAATATTATTCCAAATAATTTTATTCTTTAACCGTTAGTTTTTTCTTATTATTATTAAACATTAACATTTAACTGCTAATTTTAAATCTTCTTATAAATAGATATACTGTTTGTGATCATTCGAATTTTTATAAGGAAGGGAGAATCCACCCCAAAATATTAGAAATGATATAAAATCTTCTACACAATTACTTCCAAAATATCCAAAATAGAGTTCTCCCAATATAAACACCCCAAACATTAAAAAAATATATAAACACTTTATAAAAATATACCATCTTTGAACGCATTAAAAATTATAGGTTAATTAAAATATGGAAAGCATTTCGAAAGTAATTATAAGTAATTGATTCCCTCATTAAAATATGTTTGTTGAAATTAAATCTCAATAAAATAAAAGTTAGAGATTCATTAAAATATGGAAAGCATTTGGGAAGGAATTGATTCCCTCATTAAAATATGTTGTGTTCAAATTAGATGAGTCACCCTCATGTTCAACGCTCCATATTCCTGTTCAACGTCAGGTTACATATTTACGTGTTCTTCCCTTTGTTCTCCTCAATAAATAAATAAAAATGTGTGAAAAGTTCATTACCTAGAATTTTGGGAAAACCTTTTTCTAAAATTTATAGTTAAATGTCTGATATTTATATTCCACTGCATCATAAAATAATGGTGGATTTTTCTAGAAAATTCATTATTGTATATTGGCTTTTTTGATATTATATTTAACATCATTATATAATAATGGTGGATTTTTCTGCGATATAAAATTAAGTCGTTATCATGATTACCTCTTTCATAAAGCACATTTTGTGGAGCCTAATTTATAGAAAAGAGGTTTTGTAAAGCCTTTATGTTTATTTATTTTTTGGTTTAAAATTTAATAAAATTATATATTTGATTTGTGTGAGGGGACAATTTGAATGTTGGATAATTTTTTTAATATCTTGAATTTTGTTAGAAGATATGTAAGAAAGAAAGAAAGAAATTATTTTAATGTCCATGAGGCTAAAGATAGCCTATGGGACGGATTGCTTTTTTATCTGCTTGATGTATTCGGTCTTTTTTCTATGAAGCTTCACAATAAATGCTACCAACTTCTCGACAAACCCCTCGCTAAATAGATTATCCCAAGAGCTAGCTGCTAGCATATCTGCATAACTTTCCCTGTTGTCTTTGAAGGCCTCACATTCTAAAATGAAATGTTTTTCTGTTTCCACTTTTCCGGAAGAACAAAAAATGCATACCCTTTCCTCCCACACTTCCATTGGCCTTTTCCAGCGCCCTGTTTCACAACGGAGTTGATGAGAATTAGTCCTTAACTGAGCAATAAGAATTCTGTCTCTCCAAGAGATATTGGCCTCTATGTATGTTTTTGGTTGATGATTATGAGTGGGATTAAACACTTCAATATAGTAATTTTTCTTTCTTCCTAGCTCCTTATCCCAAGTACGTTTGTGGAACTTTTCCATAACAAAAGTTTTTATCTCTTCGTTGTTTATGGGACACATGTTCAAGCAAATACCCCATTTACTAAACCATTTGTTATTCTGCTGCATCCAAGTTTTTTTGCTAGACTTGCACAATCTATCATTAAAGACAACCTTAGGTCATCTACCCTCTTCCATTTGCTCAATTTTTTTTAAATACCTTATGACTCGCATCATAGCAATTGCTTCAATAGAAGCATTCCCTGTTTCACTTAACAAGATATCATAAGGAACTGCACTTTTAATCTTAAATTTGATTGTAATCAAACGCTTCTTAATTTTCTCAATTTGTCTCCACTGCATGTCGGAGGTACTGCTAGCCCATAATTCACAACCATAGAAAATCACCAAAATCACTAGAAGCCCAAAAAGAGTTTGAGTGGTCTTCCAGTCCCATAACTCTTCCTCTTTGCACCTATTTTCAAAAGCATAAAACGCTTTCCAACCCCCCAAAGTTCTTTTCTTTCTACAACCATTCCAGCTTAGATTTTTGTTGTAGTCAATTCCGAGGTACTTGTAATCCGCAACTTCTTCCAGAATGTTGCCTTCAAAGTAGAACTTATGCTAGTTATGTTTTCTTTTCTTGGAGAAGACCACTACTTTTGTTTTGCTGATATTGACTTGCATCCCCACATTTCTACAAAAATTCTCAAGGGATAGTAAGTGCTCTTGCAAACCAAGAGCCAATTTAGTAATCGGAATAAGGTCATCTGCATACAAAAGAAGCCTTATAACAAACTTGCACAAATAGATACCATCACTCCTTGCGAATTTAACAACTCCTCAAGCTTGTCAATATATAATCCAAAAAGGGTAGGAGACAGTGGGCAACCTTGCTTGACCCCGATATCACTTCTAAAACTTTCAAAAATGCCAGCTGAAGTTCTAATTTTGACTTTCACCTCTTTATACAGCCTATGCACAATTTCTCTCAAATGCTTAGGAACCCCAAGTTCCTCCATTCTGTGCCAAAGTTTATCCCTAGGAACAGAGTCAAACACTTTTCTGAAATCAACAAAGCAACAAAAGACTTCTTCCTTTTTCTCCCAAACTTTTTCAATGATGTGCCATATTGTTATGCAATGATCAACTGTGGAATGTTTAGGTCTTTCTTCTGCCCACTTGCTAATTTTCTTTTCTATCATACTTCCAAATAGCTTTGCAAACAAAGGGTTTATCATGATGGTCCTATAATCGGAGGGATTATTGACATCACTATTCTTGAAAAGAGGTATTGCCAGACTAGTTGTCCAATCTGTGGGGAGCCCTTGTTGTATGATGTTGTTGAATATTTTTGTAATGTGAGGTGCAAGAATCTTTGAGCCCCACTTTAGATATTCTGCTTGGAGTTCAGCTAAGGCTTTTGCTTTTCCAACACCCAACTTCTTGATACCCATCTCTACCTCTGGTACCGTGAAGAGTTCAATATCAGTGTTGACCAAGGGGGGAGCGTCAACCTTGGAAACCTGCGCATAGAGTTGTATTGCATAGTCAAACAATTTAGAAGTTGTAATATTATTTCCAATTTGTATCTTTTTCGGTTGGAGCTACTTCCAAAATAATTTGGGATTATTTTTCCAAAGGAAGATTAGTTCTTCCCTCCTTGAAACCATGAAATCAGCCTTTTTCTTGCTTAATAACTGCTTGTAAGATTTGAGCTTTATGTTATCCTTGTTTGACTCTTTCCACATTCTCCTTTCCTTTTTGCATTCCTCGTCAAACCAAGCATTAACTGGAAAGTAATTTGTTTCAGACTTCTTAATTTTTGTTCTTTTGCACTTTTCAAGTGTGCATTGAATTAAATGTGTTAATTCATGACTATGAAGGCTGTGAATTGTAATTTTCTCCTTCTCAAAGAGCCTCTCTAGCATCATTTTGAAGGTATTACAATTTTCTGGGGTCAAAAGAATTTTGCCCTGTGGGAGATTTTATTGGACATGCTGAATTTTTGACTCTAACTATTTCTTTTCAATCCAAGAGAAACATAAATAAATTAGCTTGTGATCTGATTTCAAATCCCACAACTGATCTCCAACCAAAACTTCTTCCATTTTCTCACACAAACCATGCGAGCAAATTACATAATCTACCACACTTGCTCCATTGTAAGTATTGCAAGTGAAATTACCATACTTTTCCCATCTATTCGAGCCATTACAAATGACTAAATCAAAGGCCCCACATAGAGTAAGGAATTGTTCACCAAAGAGATTGCAACCCTTGTCCTCTAAAATTCTTTCCCACTGATGATTACTTTCTTCTGTAAGCCAAATAGGGTCACAATCATCTTTACAACAAAGAATGCTAGCTTACTCACTTGCAGTCCTAGCATTGAAATCACCCACTATAAGGACTTCACCTAGCTGCAAAAATGTTGCAATATCTCCTTTTAAAGCTGCAAATGGATCTTTGTGGTCAAGCCCTCTACCTTTGTAGATTTTTGAAACCTGTAGCACAAAATAGCATACTGCAATTCTGATGTGGTTTCCATTTTCTGATATTTTAAACCAAATGAATTTCTTATTTGGGTCTTCTTTTTCTAATTGAATGAGACGACCTTCTTTCTTCCTTACTAAAACCATGATACCCCCGTGTCCTTTGCCATTCTCGGCTGCCTTGTTCCACACTGCCATCTTCCAGTATCTTTCAAACAAAGTTGTCTTGCACCCTTCATGCTCATGTGTTTCTATGAGGCAAATTATGTCTCTATTTTCTGCAATAGGCCCTAACCCAGGTCCTCGTCTCCATGGGTAACCTCTGCAGTTCCAACAAACTAATCTTAAGGAAACTTGGGTATGACTTGATTGCTATTTATTTTGATATGCAAGACCCACATTTGAGTCTTTGTCCCTGTTTTCCCATATTGACCTTGCTTTTTGATTTCCTGTTGAAGAGTTTGTTGCCTCTTCTTTATTACCATCTTGCTGCTTTGTTCTGGAAGGAGGTCCAAATTGCGCTATCACAACTTTGCCTTTATAAATCCATGCTCTTTTTCCTTCATCTCTTGCTGTCCTAACCTTTAAAATTTCCTCCCTTCTTTCCTCATGTTGTTTTACAGTTAAATCTTCTTCTAGGAAAAAAAGAGAACCCCTCAAGATATGTTTCTTGCTTAGAATAATATATTTATCACGCAAGCTAGGCATAATGACTTTTATGGGCCTGGCTCTCTCCCCGTTAAACTTACCCACCCTCCATGCTTGGCATATTTTTCCTTGCCATAGCAACTTGTCTTTCAAGAAGTCTCTTGCAAGGTCAAGAGTATATTCATTTTTCCCATAGTCTTTCACCCCTTTAATAATTATGTTTGCTGCCCTGTTTTGTCTTTCCTTGCCTTCACTATCTTACATGTTGTCAACCTGAATATTTGTTTCTCCTTCCTTATTAGCAGAATTGCTAATAACTTGAGCCCAAGTTCTGGAAACTTTGGTGGAATCTCCTTTCGTTTCTTTTCTTGCATTCTCTTCGTGGTTGTTTATTTGGGTAATCATTTTCCCTTTATCCTGGGATGATTTCACATCCACCGCCTCTGTACTTTCCACTACACATTTCTTTATGTTTTGCACATCCGCCTTCATGCATTGCCATTCTGTCTTCTCCATCAGGAGAGCTTCCTGTAGCAATGCCACTTATTCTTTTAAAATTTTATTGTTTTTTGTTAACACCTTGTTCTTAGGGTTATTATATGAATTTTATGATCTCTTTCCTACCCTTTAACTTCTAAAACCTCCAACCTTTGTTTTGCATTTAACAATTCTTTCATATAAAGATCAGATGACCAGGTGACATGTGTGGATGTGGGACTATATAAGACATAATCATCAATGACTTTTCCTTTAGACTTCTTGTTGCCACGTGCTTGTGGAGGAGACTTGTTTGAGTTCTTTTTGCGAAGGGCTCGATTACTTTTCTTTTTAGACCGTTTCTTCCTTGTTTGTTCCCATTTTACACAGGCTATTCTTTGTTTTAAAATGCCCTGATATTGTTTGGCATTGACCCAAACCCACTTCCCAGCTTTGGTGGATGAGGCAATTTTCACTTGTCCTAAATCATTTGTTTCCACATGTTTTGAAATTTCTGGTTCCTTTGTCATGTTTGAATCCATTTGTTGCTGCTCATTCGCCGCTTGATACTCCTGCTACATAAAAACTCCCAATATAAGCTAAGCCTCGATCACAGCAATTTAATCAAATGGGCTAGGTTACTGAGTCTAGGGAAACCAAAGTATAAATGAAGCAATTCCATCTGAATCTTCAACCTTTATATTTCTTTGCATCCTAACCGCTCGGGACCTTCCCTGTTTTGCTTATTGTTTTATTATTAATTCTCAAAGTACCTTGCAAACTGTTCAATGTTGATCCAAAGTCGGAGGATGAGGCGTGCAATAAAAGCCAAACTTGTTTCGTGGAGTGGAAATTAGTCTGTTATTCTAAACTACAACAAAATATTGAAGGCATGGCCATTGTAGAATGTCTAATGTGTTTAACCTCTATTGTATGAGTTAGGTGGAATATAAAAAAAGATAATATGTTAATATTTTTTAAATTTAAATTTAGTGTGTTGAATTTATATTTATTTATAATTATTTACATGTTTTTTTAATTAAAAAATTAATATATAAATATTTAAAATTTAGAATCATATTTATAAATTATGACATAAAATATGAGATATAGTTATTCACAGGATATTATTACATAATCTAAATAACATTATATTGTGTAAATGTTATAATAATACCTTTAAATTAAATCCAATTAATATCGATTTTTTTTTTGATAATATTAAAAGATAAATATTAATGTTACAGTACATCTCTGCCCTAATATAAAACATGTCACAAAGACTTGGCCTCCTATAGGTCAACTTGGACCATTTGCAACTGGCCCATGAAAAACCACGTGGTGGCTGAAAATGATGAAGATGCACGACGGGCTCGTGATGGAGTCAGCGAAGACATGATGGGATCGCTTTCCACGTCAGAGCAAATTGAAGAAAGCAATCCTGCCTCAGATGATGGACAGGAAGCTACCTTTCCCAATCACAGGATTTTGCCAATCACATCTTTGAATTTTCGTCTTCCCCTGTCCAATATTTTCTAATCACGTGGAACTTCTAGAATGCGTCAGGATCACGTAGTTTCTACGGTTCGATTCCAAGATCACAGGGAATTTAAATTAGTGATCTATCTATCACAAAGAGTACTTTAACAGTGCACTTATTCACCGTCAATCCAAACCCCATGGGCCAGACCTTCAACATTTTCAACTATGAGATCACGGAAAAAATGGCCAATAATAATTTACTCTCTGATGCTTTGCCTCCTAGCTTGGGTAAGCTGCAACAACTGGAAAATCTGGACCTTAGCAGTAAACAGCTAAGTGGAGAGCTTCTTGCTGAAATCGGTTCCTGCAAACAGCTTAGGGAGATCAATCTTTCAAAAAACCAATATCTAGTTCGACACCTGCGAATCTCAGCATTTTGTCTGTGCTTAATTATTTAGACCTTTCGGACAATCTTCTCAGAGGGTCGATTCCTTCCGAGCTCGAGAACTTAAATCTGAATACCTTCAACGTCTCGAACAATTGTTTATCCGGTACCAGGTCCTTTGGCGTTTGAGAGTGTGGTCTATGAAAAAGTTTTACTAGAAATCCAGAGTTGTCACGGTTGGGATGCCTTTAACGGCATGGTTGATCTATATCCATATCTAAAAGGATTCAGAAAATGAGAGAAACAATACCATCATATTAGGAAGGGAGATGAGTATTTTATAAATAATGTAAATATTTTTTTTTTCTCATTTTTAATTACAAAATATATGAGATAAAAATCAATTACATTATTAGATAAAATAATTATATAGATGTTTTCATCTTTATTAGTTTTCGATGTTTTTTTCTTTTTGAGTTTTAGATGTTGCCAAGAAAGTAGTGTGTTTTTTCCTTGTGTCCAGATGTTTCTGATTGGTGAGCCTTTCTTGGTTGCCCAATTCCTCCCTATTTAGAGTGGGAAGCGTCCCAGCTTCCTCTACCAAAGGAGGGAAATTGTGCTTCAATGGTTCTATTGTCAACCATTGGGTATGCACTGGTGTGTGTCCCTTCCGACCAACAAGATATGATAAGTCAAGAGCCACATTGGCACCCCTAACTGGTGCCATTCTGCTTAGTGAGAGTTGCCCCTGTGAAATAGCAAAACTCGTTGCATGCTTTCCCATCAGAAGCGGTGAGTGGTTGAGATTATTCCTGCATAGAAAGTAGCATGAATTTGAGAATAGGCAAAAGGTTGTTTGTCTAACATGGAATCCTCCACCACAGGGCCCTTCAAAATTTTGAGAACATGACCCTTCATTGACTGCCATTCTTTAGTTGTTTTCTTGCTATTGAATACAGTATCCACACTCTACCCAAAAGTTGTTGACAATGGCTTTGCCCCAACTTGTGTGGCACTCTTGCGACTAGAATTTGAACTTGAGATTTCATCCATTGCTACCATTGATGGCTTTCTTTGAACCCCATTATTACCACCATTGGATGTTGCATATCTCTTTACAACCTGCATATTTTTGTGTCTAGTCTGACCTTTGACAACAACATGTTTCTTTGATGAATTATGTCCAATAGATTGTTTTCCAGTAAGGTAAAAGGATGGGGTGGTGGATAAGAAAGAACTTGGAATAAGATTGATTTGATGTTCAATAGAGAATTAGGAATGCAACACCGTGGGTTTGGTGAAGAGATTTGCAAATTCTCGTTGTAGTGGAGCCATCGCAAGGGGTATTGGGTTGGTGTTGTTTTCTGGCCTGACAGAGCGAACCAAACACAAAGGAATGTATTGGTGTATATTGACTTTCTTAATGGAAGCTTTGCCAATAAGAGGTTGGATTGATGTGAGGGCCGAGGATGTGAGCACATAGGTGTGGCCCTCATGTTGCAAGTGGTATTTGTGATCTTTAGCATGATAAACAACGTCTCGGGCTTGTTGGTATGGAATGCCTAGTAACAAATCAGCACAATCGAGAGGAGAAACATCACATACCACAGTATCTCAAAAAGGACCAATAGCAAAGGTGACGGCACAATGTTGGGAGATAGTAAGACGAGGGCCTTCCTTTTGAACCCAACCTAGCTGATATGGGTTAGGGTGTGGAGTGGTGGGAAGGTTAAGGCAGTGAACCAAGTCTTGTGCCACAAGATTCTTTTGACTCCCATTGTCGAGGATAAGAGTCACCAACTCATGTTTGATTTGACAATTATGGGTAAATAGAGGTGCAGCAGAGGTTCCAGCTTCATTAGCAGTCATGAGGATGAGAGAGGGGTCTACTTCGGTAGGATTGTCAAGAGAAAAAACTGCAAGTGAGGTAGAGGAATTTGGTTGCTCTGCCTCTGTAAAATGATTCTTGTTGGGGTGCATATTTTGAAGTACACAACAGTCTGCTGAAGCATGTGAGTTGGTCTTATGAAATGTACACTAGCGGGATGAGTCAGGGGCCACATTAGATGGACTAGCAGGAGATGGACCATTTTTGGTTTGAGGAGATCGAGTTTGAGGAGCCACTTTACATTCTATAGCCAAGGCCTGAATAAAGGCCTTGTCCAAGGAAGTACTATCAAAAAACTCAACTTCTCGACGAAAACCAGAATTAAATTTAATAATTAATACCTCTTCTGGATTAGAGATATGGAGTTGAATGTGCAATTTGCAGAAGACATCAATGTATGCTTGCACTGATTGATTCAGTAGTTTTCGGAGTTGCAACCATTTGGCAAGGAGATCCTGGAGATATCCCAGGGTGTAAAAACGTGCTCTTAAGGCTTGGCAGAAGTCATCCCAAGAAGTGATATGTGTGGATCTGGTCTTGGCTTGGTCTCCGAGATCAACAACCAAGGATATACTCTCAAGTCGAGTATCCCACCATGTTTACACCAGGCCCTCCAACTGTAGACTAGCGATTTGAAACTTCATATCTGCTTCCATTGTGGGACATGTCTTGAAATAGGTAGAGAGACTGTGGAACCAAGAATCGACGGCCTCTCCATTCATTTGGCCCGAAAATTTGGGCAATTGAAAGTGTGTATCCAACTGCATTTTTCAGGAAGGTGTCTTTGTTGTTGCAACGTAATTAGCTCTTGAATAACCATGGCTAAATCATGGACTGGTGAGTCCTCGGTTGACGGTTCTCGACGAGGCGGCATGATGTTCATCCACTAAATAAATTGAAAGGTATGACCTCAAGAGAATCTGTGATGAGAATCTGAAGTAAGGAGGGCACACTAAGAAGGGCATTGAATTGTTAAGCCACAAATCCCAAAAAAAATCTTTGAACAAGTGGATGGCTTCCAAGATCTTATGCTTTGATGCCAATTGATCTACATGCAGATCTAAAAAGATTCAGAAAATGAGAGAATAACACAGATGTTCTAGAAAACAATACCACCATCTTATTATGAGTGAGAGATGGGCATTTTATAAACAATGCAAACATTCTCCTTATGCATTTTTAATTACAAAATATATAAGATAAAAATCAATTACATTATTAGATAAACAACTATAGAGATGTTTCCATCTTTACTAGTTTTTGATGTTTCCTTCTTTTTGAGTTTTAGATGTTGCCATGAAAGTAGTGTGTTTTTTCCTTGTTGTCCATATGTTCATGATTAGTGAGCCTTTCTTGGTTGCCCAATGGAGTCATGTTCTAAACAACACAGTGAAAGAGCTAAGCACAGGACTTCGTGGTGGTTGTTTTGTTGCTTGTTTGTTTGTCTCATTATTTTCATCCTTGGATTGACGTGGTTTTACAAAAGGTACTGAAGCTTTGCAAATGCAGAGAAGAAGAAGTCACTCGACATACCTTTGTGGATGTTGACTTCATTTCACAAGATAGTATTAAGTGAATATGAAATTCTGGATTACTTGGATGAAGATAATGTAATTGGAAACAGTGGAGCTGATAAGGTTTACAAGGCTATGCTTAGTAATGGTGAATTCATGGCCATCAAGAGGCTTCAGAGCGGTGGTAAAAGAAATGCTTCCAATGACCATGGTTTCATGATTGAGGTGGACACATTGGGGAAGATCAAGCATAAGAACATCATAAAGCTATGGTGTTGTTGTAGCAATAGTGACTCCAATCTATTGGTTTATTAGTACATGCCTAATGGGAGCCTGGGAGATCTGCTTCATGGGCCTAAGTCTAATGTTCTTGACTGGCCCATAAGATACTCTTGAAGCAGCTCAGGCCTTGACATATCTCCATTGTTCACAGAGATGTGAGATCGAATAATATTATGTTGGATGATGATTATCGATCTTATGCTGCAGATTTTGGCATTGTGAAAAATCTACAAATTGATGGCAATGGGACTGATTCTATGCCTGGAATTGTTGGGTCTTATGGTTTCACAGTGTCAGGTTTGTACTGTTGACTCATTCTACATTGTGTTCAATTTTCCTTCTAATCTCGACCTCATTTCATTAGATTGTTTTGGCGTTTTTCTTTAATTTTGATCTTGAGATGGCGACACTGAAAGTTCAACATTCCTTTGTGTTAGAAGTATTAATCCTGACGCATATTTCCATGATGACTAGTCGGCGGCAATTTGCGGGGAATTAAGAGTCGGCAAGAGTCCGTGAGTGTTGGTGAAAAGTAAATGACAGTTGGCATATTGCACTGTAGAAACTTCGGCTGAGATTATGTATAAATAAACAGATGTTGAATGTAATTGACAAGCTCTCTTGGAGAGTCTTCAAGCTCACTTTGTGAGTTTCAAGGTGGTATTGGAGCCATGTGAAGGCTCGGTGGTGTGAAGGTCTCGCGACAATCTGAGGAAGTCGTGGGATTGTCGTGGAATGAGCTAAAGGGCTAAGATATGAGATCGAAGGCGTGCTTGTGAGTGGGAGAAGTGCATCTGTGTGTGGTTAAGGGTTCAGTTGTGGCTAAGTTGTTGTGTGATCGAACGTTGTTAGGAGAGAGCCCACTACTGTGTTTTTTTTTAGTTATTGTTGGAACCAGTGAAGTCTAAGAATTTCTCTTGTTCATATGGTGGTGTCATCATTGGATTGAGTAGAGATTTTGATATTGAGATTTTTTTATTTTTTATTTTTTTTTACTAGGGGTCCACATCCAAGCAGTCTTAAGGAGGTTTTTTTGTTGGTGCAGATTGGAGATAGCTTGGCCCACTCGTAGAGCAGGGAAGGCACATTTCTTGGTAGCTCAATCTTGTCCGCCCTTGAACTCAGGACCCCTTTCCAGACTGCCTTGGCAAAGGGGCACAGCAGCAACAGGTGATCAGTTGTTTCTTCCTTTGATATACATAATGGGCATCTGGAAGGCCCTTCCATTCCCCGTTTTCTCAGGTTGTCTCCTGTGAGAATACTATTATGAGCAAGAGTCCAGCAGAAGAAGTCTATTTTAGGGAGAGAAGGAAAGCTCCATATTAATTTCCATTGCGTTGGTCTGGAGGGACATTCGGGACAGCAATTAAACTTTTGTATCCTTCAGCTACCGAGAAGGAGCCAGTATGGGAGCCCCACCCTCTTTTGTCCTTGGCTGTTGCTGATAGTGGTGATTTTCCTTGCAGATTTTGATATTGAGATTTTTATGCTCAAGGAGTAGTGGAGAATAAGTTGTGTAAGTTTTATTCTTTGAAGTGGTGGATTGTGTGCCACCTAGAGGCTGCAATAGACTTGTGTTTGAAGTAGCCAGCCTTCTTAAGGCTGCAACGCCGCTACCTTCTGCATTGCAACCACATACTATTAATTTCGACCTTTGTTGGAGGTGTCGTTGAGCACCGTTTGACTGGAGCTCGTTGAGGCAGGTCATCCTTCATTGTTGATCGTGAAAGACTAGTGTGAAAACACTAACTGCTGAAGTGTGAAGTTGTGGGATCTATTCGTCGACCATTGATATCCAGCATACTACTCTCTTTCAAAATGAAGATTCATTGTTGAAGAATCGCAACAGTCAAAGGAGTTTTGCCTATTATTGAAGATGTGTGCATTAGTAAGCTTTGAATTTTATGAGGCATGTTTCACTTGTTGGCACAGAGGAATTTTGAAGTCAAAGGAAAACAAATTGTCGTAGTTCTATTTGGTAATGGGTTAAGCAGACGTGCCTGGGGCATGAGCAGAGACGCCGACAGTGGAGGTGTCAAAGTAGATTAAGTGCACTAGCACTGGAGAAAATCGCATGTGTATTGTTGCCATAATCTGTGAGTATTATTGCAAGAGAGCCTGAGCCCAGAGATTGTGAGCGTTGTGTGGACGTGATGTAAAGCACTGCGTGTAAGTGATTATGGTGTTGTCAATTGAAGAAGCAATTGCAGATCGGTGTGTTGTCAATTGAAGAAGCTGCTGCAAATGGATGTTTCGTGGATGAGTTTTGCCTATTGATTGAAGCTCGCTGTAGATTTTGTTTGGCAAACCTGAGCTCGATTGGAGCTAGCGTTCAGTAGTTGAATTGTGGGTTTTATTCTCTGCGACCCATTTTGTTACTTAGTCAAATTTGACATGTTACTTAGTCAAATTTAGTAATTCAATTTCCCACATTAGCAGGATGACTTCGATGGCAGTTAGTAGAGTGGAATGGCCTTGTATACTAGTTAAATCAGTAAATTCGAGTTATAGGCTAGAAGTACAGTTATGCATGTAGTGATTGTTAAAATTTAGCAATCTAGTTTAGTTATTTTTAATTTGACTCAGTTAACTAAGATCAAGTAACTAGTTGAGTCAGTTGAGGTTAGTTGAGTAGTAGAAATGTTTTTAACTCAGTGATCTCTCAGTGAAACTAGTCAATTAACTAAAAATATCCTATACATGCATGGAATTAGAATTGCCTAGTTGGAATGGAGGAAAAGGCACATTATAATTATCAATTGTATATTGGTTGAGTGTACAAGCTTGGTAGTTAAGTAGGTAAATCATTCTTTGGGAATTGCACAAGAAAATAGGAGGAAATTCCTATCTTTTAGGAGCTAATTTCCTCAAGAATTGAGCAAGGAAATAGGAGCAAGTTGGGGCCTATTACATAGTATTTGTCACGCCTCCTGCACTTCCCTGTGTCATACCCCAAAGTGCCTGAAACTTGGCGATCATGCAGTATACCCATTCTGATATGTAGCTCAGATCAGGGAAAATTTTAAGAACCCCCCCCTAAATTTATAAATATAATAAATGGGCGAATCTCCATGGTATATAGGAAAAATGGAAGGCGATTTTATCAATAATATAATATGTATATATAATTTTTTGGCGAATCTCTCACCAGGCATGGCGAATATTTTACTCAATTATAAAATCTTGTAAGATCTTGGCGAGCCTTTCACTAAATAATAAAACTTTGTAAAGTCCTAGTGAATCTTAGCATAGGCTACATGCTGGTTTAATTCCCCCATTTAAATAGGCTACATTCCAGGTGAATACCATGGGTCAATACCATGTGCCATTTTTATTTTTATTAATTCTAATATTAGGGTTAATAATGGTTTTTTGCATGGTATTAATAACAATCTAGTCCATGGTATTTGTCCCATAGTATTTTGGCCATAGGTTTCACCTAAATATAACCCATTTTTTGAGTGTTCGTAAATATAAGGTGACTTGTGGAGTAAATATAAAAAAATGTTTTATTTGTTTACCATACCTCTCGTTTATTTATATTTTTATTAATTTACCATACCTCTTTTACAAATATGGTATTTGGCCCATAGGATTCACTTAAATAAAACCTCTTTCTTGAGCCTTCATAAATAGAACGAGGGTTATGGACTAAATATAAAAAGAGGTTTTATTTATTTACGATACGTCTAGTTTATTTATATTTTTATTTATTTACCATACCTTTTGAGTAAGTATAAAAAGACGTTTTATTTATTTACCATACCTCCACTTTAATTATATTTTTATTTGTTTACACCCTTACATGTATATAAGGTGACTTATGGAGTAAATATAAAAAATGTTTTATTTATTTACCATACCTCTCATTTATTTATATTTTTATTAATTTACCATACCTCTTTTATAAATATGGTATTTGGCCCATAGGATTCACTTAAATAAAACCTATTCTTGAAAATGGGCGAATGGATTCACTTAAATAAAACCTATTCTTGAAAATGGGCGAATGGAAGGTTGTAAGTCCTAATTTCAAGGGCTAAATTTACCTTTTTTACCCTCTCCCTTAAAATAAGGTGGGCTATTTGAGGTGATTTGTAAAAATGTACTATGATACAAAATATTCGCCCACTAAAAATTTAAAACCCCTTAATTTCGCCAAAGGGCGAACATTCGCCCCTAAAATTATCCTTGGCTCAGATCCTCCTTGAAACACTGATGGAAGCATGCCTTGAGTCTTCCCTGAAGAAGTGAGCTCTAAAACCCTAATTTCAGGATCAATGCAACCCTGACACTGGAAACTCGTGTTGATCGCCAGTTTCACTATACTAGCCTCGCGATGCCAGCGCTCTTTTTTCTTGGATACCCACATTGATCCCTGAAAGGAAAGTTTTCCCAAAGAGGACAATAAGCTTTGTGATCTACAGGCTTCCAGAACGACGAGCTAGAGGTTGTTCAGTGTGGATGTGGTTGAATTCTCCCAATAATTCCCTTTGATATTATCCTTATGATCTACCTCCTTGAGATGAGGGCCTTCTCCTATCTTTGGAGATATCCTAACTCCCTTTCCCTACCTATATATTCATCCTCTCCCATTCCCAAATGGTTGGCCTTTGGCTATTTGCACCCTTATGCTAAGATAGTGCCAACATGCTACTCATTTGGCTTGGAGAAGGAGTGCTTGGAGAGCTTGAGATTAGAATTGGACATTCACTCAAGGAGAGCTTATTGACATCAAGGATTGGTTGTATGCTTCCTCCTTTATTTATTAATATATACAACTGTTGGTCCACTTTCCATAAATGTTTGTGTTAATGCATCATTTATGTGAATGCTCCTTGATTTGTTAAGTGGATTACTTTCGATTATGCTATTTGTACTTGTATGCTTTGTTGTGTCTTTGATCCCTTGTGTAGGTATCCGAACATTATGAGCAGTAGAGTTGAGCTTGAAGCACAAGTGATTCGAGGTCTTCAACAAAGGAGTACATTATAGCATCAGAATGAGGTAGGCCATCTTCCTTTTCTCTCATTTCGATTGTAATTTAGGAAAGTGTCCTTGTAGATTGTCATGTAGGTTGCTAGTCCCACTCATTAGGCTAGAGGGATTGACTCTTTCTGCAGATAGGATTTTCCTAGACAACAGGGCCTTGAATTGGCTAAGTGTTAGATAGAGAAAGACAGTCAGTAGGAGAACAACTTTACAGTGCAGGTTGTGGTTCAGGATCGAAGTAGGACATTGTAATAGTTTCTCATTCTCAATTGATTAATTAAAAGTAGTGGAAGGGTCTTTCCCAGTTGGGTTCCCCTGTAAAACCATTGTGTTGCTGTGGTTTTGATGGTTTCATGTCATTGCATGTGTTTCTAAATTGTGATTTCCATTCTGCAAAATAGTAGAGGAAATTTGTAATCTGTTTATTTTAGTTCAATCTCATCAGTAGTAGAAAAATTATATTAATTTATACACAACGTTGATTACTTCAATTGTCCATGTGTACATTATACCAATTGTCAAAATCCATTCAGTCACCGATTTTTTTTAATTTATTGCTCCCTCCATCTGTGAATAAAATATTGGTACAAATCTTAGCGAATATTTGCTTAAATTAGTCCCTCTAGGAGTTGGTCCCTCTTGTAGGCACTTCCTTTAACCCAAGGGGATCAAAATCCATATCAAAACCACAATGAAAAGGATTTAATATAGTGGAGGAATTACATTGGACAGAGTCGCAAAATAGCTTCACATGCTCTTTTGTCTTCATACAGTCCCGCGACCTCGGGGGCCGAACTCTGTTTTGAATTTAATTAGAAATAGTTATGGGCTTCCAGTTTACCAGGTCGGCCCACATAACATTTAACAAAGGAAAACCTTTCCCAACATGCTCACTTCCTTATTTTCTCCACAACTTCACTTAATGGATTCGAGGAACGGAAAGAAGTTTCTGTCACCGTCACTTGACGATCCCTAGTTCCTAGTCCTCGACATTATTTAAAATAAAGTTACGAGATATGATATTTCTGGGATTTCTGGGCTAAGACTCTATTACGGGATTCTGTCAACAAACAATCTCGGGCTCTGACAATTGATAGACTTCTCTAAAGTGAAAAATGGCTAAGTGTTGTCCTTTTCAGGCTTATTCCCAGTTTTGGTACTTCAACTCCTCTCAACTATGTGTGTTCTTTGGGCCTCTCCTCTCGAATTTGCGACACCTTTAAAGTGACTCATCTCCCTTCTCTACCCTCCTGCGACCACTTCGATGCTAATATTGGGCTTTTTACATAACTAGGGTATGATAATTAAAAAATAGGGCTTACAGACTGTGTGAAAAATAAAAATTACAAAAGGACTGGTTATCCAAATATAGAGCTCTCGTAGACAAATTTTACTCCCACACTTTCTCTCTCTCTCTCTTTCTTACTGATTTCTTCATTAATCAAAGAATATAAAATTTTTATCGATTCGGTTCAGAACCTTAAAGATAGGATCTAAGGATCCATTTAGGAAAATTAAACAAACTATAACAAATTGTCTAATTTTAATAAATTACATGGCAAATTTAAATAAATCCTAATCTAACAAACCACACCTTGAGGAACCAACTCCTCTAGTAAATGATTTTGACCTCTTCGTCAATGAGAATTATGGATGCCCCTTGACCATACTCCTAAGGAACAAATATTTCATGGTCTCCTATACATGAGTTCTTTGATGTATTTTACACTTTTCTTTCTAAGTTTGGTAGTTATCCAGTTTCAATTTGAAACTGGTAGGTTCTTCCACTTAACCAAGTACTCAATTTACTCTTTTTCCCTGGTCTTCTTGATCAACCTATTGTCCAAGATCCTTTCTAGTTGTAAAGGTTCAATCGTTGGAATTTGCTTTTCCCATTATACTAGTTGTTGTTTCTGGTCACTAGTTGGTTGTTTTGTCTCAGGATCATACTACTACATTAAAAATAGTTGAAATTGCAACTCCAGGTGGCAATTCAAGTTCATAAGTATTGGCAAAAAACTTCTTCAAAATTCTGTAGGGTCCTATATTTTTAAACTTAAGTTTGTTGTACTCACCCTTTGGGAATATTTCTCTCCTCAAGTGTGCGAGTAACATAACCCCAACCTAAAAATTTTGCTCCTTCTTAATAAGGTCTTCTCTGCTTTTATACTTCAAATTGTTGTCATATAGTTTTTGCTTCACTTGGTCAAGGATCTCTTTTATAGTTGTAGAAAAATCCTCTCTTGTTGTACTCCTTTACTCCATTATTCCCAATTTTCTAAGTTCATGTATTCCTCTTCGGTTCATCCAATACACAATTTGTAAATGGCTTTTCCTAGTGATTCTATTGGAAGTGCCATTGTAAGCATACTCAACCTATTCTAGAATTTGGTCCCACTATTTAGGGTGGTCTCCAATTAGACTGCGCAGAATGTTCCCAAGGGTTTTGTTCACAACTTTAGTTTGGCCATTAGTCTGTGGATTATATGCTGAGCTAAATTGTAGTTCTATGCCAAATTTCTTCCACAAGGTTCTCCATAAATGTCCCAGGAATTTAGTATCCCTGTCTGAAACATTTCTCTTTGGAATTCCGTGTAGTTTTACTTCTTCTTTAAAGAAAAAATTAGCAATATGGCTACCATTACTAGTCTTAGCACAAGGAATAAAATGAGCCACTTTTGAAAACTATCTACAACCACAAAGAGAAAATCATTACCTTTATGTGTTTTAGGAAATTCCAAAGTAAAATCCATACTTACTGAATCCCAAGGCCTTTCTAGAATTGGAAATGGGCTATACAATCTAGTGTTTTGGCTTCTCCTTTTGGCATATTGACAAGTTTTGCATCTCTTCACAAATTTTTGCACATTAGATCTAAGCTTTGACCAGTAATAATTCCTCCTCAGAATTCATAAGTCTTGTCTTGCCCAAAATGTTGTCCAATGCCTCCACCGTGTTTCTTTTTGATCAGGTTCTCTCTCATGGAATAGTTTGAAATGCACAGCTGGTTGTTCTTCAAGAGTAGTCCATCTTAAATCATGTAGTCAAGCCATGGACTCCTATATTGTGAAGCTGGACTCTTACAAACTTCAAATTCTTCCTTGAAGTTTATATCCTCCTCATATAACTCCTTTATAAAGTCAAATCCCAGCACTTGAATTTGACTCTCCTGCAATAAAAGTTGCCTCCTCCTCAAAGCATCTGTAATTTTATTAGATTAAACATTGATGTGCTTTAAAACAATTGTAAAAATTTGCAAGTATTCAATCCACTTAATATGTTTCTAGTTCAATTTTTGGTTTTTGCGTTATATACTAAAGAGCATGATTATTAGTGTATAAAATAAATTATCTAGACAACAAATAATACCTCTGTTTCTTAAGAGCTTTAACCACTCCATAGAAATATTTGTCATAGGTTGTGTACTTTCTCCTAACCTCATTCAACTTCTCATTGTAATAGGCTATGGGTATGTCCTCTTGGCTAAGCACTACTCCAATTGCATCATTGTTTTCATAAGTCTTCACTTGAAAGGGCTTGTTAAAATCTGGAAGAGTAAGCATTGGTTGCTCTATGATCTTCCTCTTCAACATTTGAAACCCTTTTTCAGCTTCATTAGTCCACCTAAATGGGTTTTTATTCTTCTTTACTATCTCTACAATTGGTGTGCTCATCTTACTGAAATTTCTAATAAACTTCCTGTAAAAACTTGCCAAACGATGAAAACTTCTAACTTCAAAAAAAAATGGACGAGGGCCATTCAAGGATAACTTTCACCTTACATGGATCCATTTTAAATCCTTCTTTGGAAATCACAAACCCTGGATATACCAATTCTGATTTCAAAAAGAACCATTTCTTCAAATTTACAAGCAACTTTTCTTGTTGCAACTTCTTTAATACATGCCTCAAATGCCTCATATGCTCCTCCTTTGTTTGATTATACACTAAAATATCATCCAGTTAAACAATCACAAACTCTCCTATAAACTCCTTCAGTACTTCATTCATCAACCTCATGAATGTACTGGGTGCATTAAACAAATCAAATGGCATGACCATCCATTCATACAAACCCTCACTAGCCTTAAATGCATTCTTCCACTTATATCCCTCTCTGGATATGATTTGATGGTATCCACTCTTTAAATAAAATTTAGAACACCAAAAGGAACCACTCAAACAATCTAATAAATCATCAATTCATGGTAGGGGAAAATGATATCTGATTGTAATTTTGTTCAGGGCTCTGGAGTCTGTACACATGTGCCATCCTCCATCCTTCTTTGGAGTCAACACTATGGGTAATGCACATGGATTAAGACTCTCTCTGATCAGTCCCTTATCGAGCAACTCCTGTACTTGTTTTCTGATCTCCTCATTCTCCTTAGGTGTCATGTGGTAGGAATATTTATTAGGAAAACTAGCTCCTGGTATCAAGTCAATATGATGATTGATACTCCTCATTGGTGGTAATTCACTTGGCAAATCATCCACTGCAATATCATGATACTCCTCTAGTATATTTCGAATTTATACAGGCAAATCAAAGATAGTACTAGAAGTAAGAACTACTCTAGGCTTGTAAACAATAACAAACTTTACCTCCTTTGGTTTCAACTATTGTAGAAACTATTTGCCACTCATCAACAACACCTTTGTATCAGTGCTTCCAAAATTTCCCTCTTCTTGCAATGACAATAAAGTATGGTTTATGCCATCTTTCTAGAATTTATAAATATTCCTCTTGTCATCATGCACCACATTTTTGTCAAATTTCCATGGTCTTCCAAGTAAAATGTGACACACACCCATTAGCATCACCACACAAAATATTTTCTGTTATGCAACCATCTTACAAAATAGAATAAGAGATACGTCAACGACTTCAAAATTAGCCTCTTGGAGGGGGAAACCTCCTTTACATTACACAAATGAACAATTCTTAGATGATACAAATGACAAGACCTCCTTTCTATATATAGGAGTCTAAGGGCTCACAATATAATCAGAACCCACATAACAATAATATTGTAAGGGCACAACAATAACAATAGTGGGCTTCTATGGGGCACAATAATAACAATATGGGGAATACATGGGCACAACAATAAAATAAGGGGGTTTCACTAATAATAATAAGGGGCTACACTAGTAGTATAGGGACCTAACATGCCCCTCTCTTTCAAAAAAGTGTTGTCTTGACCGCTTGAGTAGTTATGGATGCTTTTGTATAAAATTCTCATCCTCCCATGTGGAATCTTCAGGCTGTAAGTTCTTCCACTTTATGAGATACTTTGAAATTGATTGATTTCGTCGCTGTCAGGTTCTTGTTTTCGTGGCTTATTTAGGTTCCAATATGATTTTTCCTTCCTTGTCAAGTTCCTGCAATATTGTTTGAACTAGGAGCTTGTCACTTATAACCTTATTTAAGCGTGAAAAACGAAGAATTGGGTGCTCTGGGGAAGATACATGAAGCTCCAATTTGTATGTCATAGTACCCATCTTTTGCAACACCTTGTAAGGAACATAGTACTTTGGCGATAACTTATTATCCTTATTAGCTTACTTGAGGGACATTTGTTTGTATGGTTGTAGCCGTAAAAATAACCAGTCACCTACATAAAAACTTCTTTTGCTATTATGTTGATCTGTTTATTGTTTCATTTGATTATGCGCCAAGGTGAGGTTATCCTTTAACAATTGGAGAACTTGTTTTTGATGCTCGATGTGGTCTTATGTTTCTTGAACCTTAGAATGGTTGTCCAAGACTTTTTGGAGATATGGATAAATAGATGATTTCGATGTTTGAATCTCTAGTGAACATAATTGTGCAATTAAGCCCTGTTGTTCTTTCTTTAGAAGCTTTGTCATGTCATTAGAGTTGATTATCTTTCCTGGTTTCCCTACGATGCCCCTTAATTCAACTTCCTTTCCTTCCCAAAAAAAATTCAAGAAAAATTCTTGAAAATTAAAATCTATCGTACCCAAAGATTGTAACCATTGGACTCCTAGTACAACATCAGCACCAGCCATTGGAATGGAAAGCATTGGACTATTTAATACATATTCTCCCATAGATAGCTTGATATTATGGCACTTTCCAGATCAATTTATGTTTCCTCCATTTGCAACCATCACTGGACACTCTAGTGCTAGATATAGGAAGAAATTCAGTTCCTTGTCTATCTTACAATGAATAAAATTATGGGTACTACCTGAATCAATCAACACTATTACCATTTTCTTCTTGATGTGTCCTTCTATATTGAGAGTTTGAGGAGTGGTAATTATTGCTAATGCATTACAATATATAGTCGGATTCATTTCTTCTATCTCTAGGGTTGGTTCATGGTGTATATCCTATTCTTTTGATGTTTCTTGTTCCTTTTCTTCCTCCTCTTCCCAATCTATGTAAATTAATTTCTTCTTAGCACACTTATGACCTTTAGTGTATTTGCTATCACAACTATAAAAAAGCCCTTTTGCTCTTTTTTCTTCCAATTGTTGTGGTGTGAACCTTATAGGTTGTGGAAGGTTAGGAGCAACCACACTTCCGTCATTATAGTTGTGAGTAGTAGGATTCCTTGTTGCCATAATTTTGCTTTCAATTTTTCTTGCCAACCTAAATGCCTTCTCTAATGAATCAAGTTCCCAAAGACGAACCTCATGTTGGATGTTATCCTTTAAATTCCCTATGAAGGTATAAATCCTATGCTCCTCTGGAATATCATTTACCCATATATTCAATTTTTGGAAGTCCTCAATGTGCTCTGTCATTGAACCCTTTTGTTTGAGATTTAGCAATTGGCTAAAGAAGGTGTTGCTCTTTGTATCTTCATAATGTGATATCATTTCCTCCATAAAAATTGACCAGGTGACAAGTGGTTTACGAGAACAAAGCCCTCTATACCATACAAACTGATTCATTTCTAAATATAATGATGCAATATGTACCTTTTGTGACGGTTGCACATCATGGAGATCTAAATATTGCTCTATATATAGTATCCATGTTATGGGATCCTTGCCATCAAAATTCCTCATACTGATCTTTGGAACATGGTGGGTCTTCAATCCAGCATTAGAGTCTATGAAATCATGATTAACATTTCTTTTGTTCTCATCATGAGTTTCCTCTACTATCTTTTCACCATTATGAAGTCTTTCTTGTAGCAACTTTGTCAAACCTTCCATGTATTTCTTCAAATCTTCCATGTTGCATTTTAGTTTTGCTTCTATACCATCGATCTTAGCTTCCATGCCATTCTTCAAACTATTCATCTTAGCTTCGATTCCATTCTTAAAACCATCCATCTTAGCTTCATTTACTTTTTGTGAGAGTGAAATTTGTTGCACTTGGTCTTGTAATTTTTATATATCATGTTGCATTTCTTCCACTTCTTCATGTGTCATAGTAGACATTTCAGGTTGCTTACTAGGTGTTTCCATTTATTTCATCATTTCATCAATTAATGATAATTATGCTTCATAATTCCCTTTGAATCACTTCAAACTACTTTCTCAAACAAAACTTATGCAAATTTGAAAAAAAAACTACACCTTTTTTTTTGCTTTGTAGGAGTTCGATATTGAATATAATGTATCTTTGTAATTTAAAATATCCAAGGTATGAAATTTTACCTTGTGGTATCTCTCTGAGTCCTCTTTCCAACTCCACAAGTCTTATCAAGATTGGATTCTCCAAGAAAGACTTATGCTAATATCCCACGATGATCTAATTATAGACTAGCCCAATAAAGAATACTTGTACAAAGTTCCACGTGTCACTGGTGCAACCTTCGGCTATGCAAACGATAAAAAGCAAACTACATTCATCCTCTTTCTTTCAATTTTTACGAAAATTGCATCTGATGCTTAGAGAGAATGTTATGACAATTTTCCCAATGTCACCTATTTGAGATTGAATTATTGAGCCTGAAAAAACCTTACATTCCTTAGATCATATCTCTAACAATATAGTGAGACAAGTTCTGAAATCTATACGTGAGGTTTATCAAGAGTTCAGCTCAAATGGGTTTTAATTTTAACTTCTGAAGCTTTATAGAAACAAAGTTATAGCGAAAATTCCATGATGACATGTTTGAAGCAGTGAAACCCTAGAATCCAAAGCTCTGATACCAAATGTTATGCAAACAACTCACAAAATATAAGAAGAGATAGATCAACGACTTTAAAAGTAGCCTCTTTGAGGGGGGAAACTCCTTTACATTACACAAATGAACAATTCTTCGATGATACAAATGGAAAGACCTATTTTCTATATATAGGAGTCTAAGGGGTCACAATATAATCAGAGCCTACATAACAATAATATTGTAAGGGCACAAAAGTAACAATAGTGGGCTTCTATGGGGCACAATAATAACAATATGGAGACTACATGGGCACAAAAACACAATAAGGGGGTTGCAATAAAACAATAAGGGGCTACACTAGTAGTATAGGGACCTAACATTGTCTTTGTAGCTAACAATCTATAGCTCAACCTCACACTGTTCATTAACCAAAATCTGACGTCCCTTCTACAACCAAGACACCTTGTAGGGTTTTTGGTGTTCCTTCTTCTTTAATTTCAAGTTCTCTACAACCTCTATGGGCACTAGGTTTTTTGTACTACCATTATCAATCACAATTGTCCAACACTTACCTTGGACCTTGCAAATAGTCTGAAACAAGGCTCTCCTCTGAGTTGGCTCAATAACTTCCTTCTCCTATTTTAACAACACCTTCTTCATCATTAGGGCTTCTCCCGTCTCTGACACATTCTCTAGTTCCTACACCTCTACCTCCACCTCTTCTCTTGGAGTTGCAACAACCTTCGTTTGGCTTAGATATCAATTCTTTGGACAATCATATGCCATATGTCTGGGCTTTCCACACCTATAGCAACGAACCTCTCTCCTGCCTCTTCCTCATCCTATGGAAAAGTATCTTTGGCCTCTGGACTCTCCCTCTTATTGTTGTTGTGGATTAGAGCTACTAGCCCCATCTTTAGATGTTGTGGACCTCCCTTTTCTTTGTTTTTGTCCTTTGCTTCTTGTAGCACCTTTACCTTTGCCTGTGTGTTTCCTTGCAAGATTCTCCTCTGGTTTCAGATCCAATTGCTATGCGTCCTCTACTATCCTTGGAGACAATACACATATTTCATCTTGAATGTTCAATCTGAGCCCATTTATATACCTTTTAGTTTTCTCTGCAGAATCTTCTATATATCCAACTCTAATATTCACCTTATAGAATTCCTTGGTGTATTCCTTAACTGTCATACCTCTTTTCCTGAGATTTTTCCTACTTCTGAACCAAGTCAATTGGTAATCTTTTGTCAAAAACTTCCCTCTTAGGTTTTCCACCATCTTGTCCTAGCTCTTGATTTTCTACTTATTTTTTCTTCTCCTCTCTGTCTACACACCATCCCACCAGAGAGCTACATGTCCCTTCAACTTTGTTACTACAAACTTGACTTTCTTTTCTTCATCCATTTCCTCGTAGTCAAAGAACTTGTCCATCTTTATGATCCAATTGATCAACTCCTCTGGATTCATACTACCTGTATAAGAGGATAGATCTAGTTTTGGTTTCATGATAGAACCCAAAAATTCCATTAGAACCTTAGCCTCTGCAGGTTCTTTTGCTACTTCTTCTTCTATATCCTCCTGCTCCTCAGAGCTCTCATCTCCAAGCTCTGGTTCCCTATGTTGACCAGATTCCATTGTTGCCATTCTTTCCCCTAGTCACTGCATTTCTCTCAACACTTCTCTATTGGAAGCTGGTCTTTGTTCTTGTCCTCTTGTGCCTCATATAGTGTCAATCTCAACTCTAGGAGGCATGATTCCTTCTATTGTTCCCAAAGTAGACGCAGGGTCTGCTCTGATACCACTTGATGCAAACCTCAATGAAGGTTTTCTTAAATCATTCCCTCTTGTAGGTGCTTCCTTCAACCCTACGGGATCAAAATCCTTGTTAAAATCGTAGCGGAGAGGCTTTAATACATAGGAGGAATTACACATGACACAGTCGTAAAAATAGCTTCACATGCTCTTTTATCTCCGTACAGTCTTGCGTCCCTGAGTGCCCGACTCTTTTTGGAATTTAAGTAAAAATCTTTATGGGCTTTCGATCCACCAGGTCGGCCCACATAACCTTTATCAAAGGAAAACCTCGCCCAAGGCGCTCACTTCCTTATAGACCCCACAACTCTATCACTTAATGGATCCAAGGAATGGAAAGAAGTTTCCATCACCATCACTTGACGGTACCTGGTTCCTGGTCCCCTATGTTATTTAAAATAAAGTTACAGGATCCGACCTTTTCAGACTAAGACTCTGTTATGGGATTCCATCAACAAATGGTCCTGGGTTCCGACAATTGATAGACTTCTCCAAAGCAAAAAGTGGCTAAGTGTTGGCCTTTTCATGCTTATTTCGGGTTTCAATACTTCGACTCCTCTTGACTCTCTATGTTCTTTGCGCTTTCTCCTCTCCACTCTATGCCGCCTTTAAAGTGACTCCTCTCCCTTCTCTTCCCTTCTACAACCACTCTGATGTTAATATTGGGCATTTTACAGATCTCAGGTACGATAATTAAAAACATAGGGCTTACAGACCGTGTGAAAATAAAAATTGTAGAAAGATTGCATATTCAAATATAGATATCTTAGAGAAATTTCACTCCCACACTTTCTCTTTCTCTTTCTTATAGATTTCTTCATTAATCAAAGAATATAAAATTTACATCAATTCGGTTCATATCTTTGAATATAGGATCTAAGGATCCATTTAGGAAAATCAAACAAACTATAACAATTTGTCTAATTTTAATAAATTACATGGAAATTTTAAATAAATCCTAATCTAACAAACCACACCTTGAGTAACCAAATCCTCTAGTAAATGATTTTTACAATGAGAATTACGAATGCCCTTGCATCAAATACCAGCGAAAACAGGACTAAATGCACACCACTACACTTGCAGTTAACCATAGGTGTGGGTCAAGTTTTCTCTCCATCCACTCCTCAGAATGGAATTAGGAATACTAGACAAGCCTAGGAAAGACCCTCAATATCTTTATTTTCTTATCATTTAGTATGTTACCTTTCCTGGTCCCACCACACCATAATTCAGCTAAATTAAGTCCCTCAAATAGTCCTTTCTAGGGACCAAGATCTATATATCCCCTAGGGACACAATAGATACCATCCACCACATTATCCTCCAAACATTTATGCATCACCAAGTGAATACCAATCCAAATATCCTTCACCCTCCACTCATTTATGCACTTCCACCTCAATAGTGGAGAAACATTATTATGAATATGCACATTACCAAAATTTTCCCATATTCTGGCTAAAAGTGGGGGAGATTCTCGAGTATAATTGTCAAAAAGAAAACAAAATTAGAAACTACAGAAAACTCACCAATCCTTAGAAAAGTAATTACATGATACAAATGTAAGGGGCCTTCATCCCCTGTTCCTTCATCATCTCAAAACTTATCAGTATGTTGCTCGCTTTGTCGGATTTTTGGGTTGAGTTCCCACCAATTGTGCCTCACAATGTGTCACAAACTCCTCCCTTTCTTTGAGACTACATCTTACACATCTATATTCTCCCTGCTAACAACCAGTAGTACCTTTCTAGGGCATAATCTTCACCTAATAATAAACACTATGTGGGTTGCAATTCGTTTCTCCTACCATCTCCTTACTTTTAACTTGGTCTAGAAACCTTTTTATCATCATTGCTCTTTGGACTGCATCTTCCCCCAGAAGAGAAGTTACCATTAAGCTCAACATGAGTGCCATCCTCCTCACATCCTCATAGTTTCCCACCCTCTCCTGGCATCATCTCAGTTGGCGTATTGCTGACTCAATTAATTCCAGTAGAAAGAAAAAAACTTTGTTGATGATAGATCCCTTGACCCCCGAGTTCGCCATAATCATAATTTCTTGCTTATTCCCCATGTATTTCGATATCCTCATACACGCACAATCACTTATCTTATTCTTTTTACTATGCTTTGTCAATACTACAGTTAAATTTTTGTACTCTTCTTTGGATCTACCAACTATGGAGGGTGTGTTTCCATGTCCCTCTACCTATTAGACAAGTGGGGTGGTGGCTTTCTGGCTCCTTCTCCTTTTCTATGCTATTCACCCAATCCGGAATGAATAAATTGAAATGGGTTGGTAAAACTTACCGTGACAGTTAACATGGTATCCATAGTAACCTTCTTAGACACCATTTACGTCATCATGTTAAGAAAATTGGCCACTTGCCATGACATCTCATAATCGTTGCAATCAATTCTCACTAGAGCACTGTGGGCATAAGGGCATCCTTATATCGGATTTTTCGAATATTATGGGATCTGGATTCCAAAATATTTTGGGAATCCACAATTGACTTAAGGGAATGGTCATCAGATTATCTTTATCATACTCTATCACACATTAGCATACATACATCTAATGAAAAAAAGGAATATCATCATGTAATATGGTTCATTAGCTTAGTTCAGGGTGGATAAGCTTTGCCTATAAAAAAGATATATGGTTGAAAATCACTTAGCCCTATCATCCGAGGATAATGGGATCGATCTTTCCTATCAATGCTATGGTTGGTAATCTACATATGGAAATAAATTCAATCTAAACTTGTATATCACCGTTCGCAAATATTCAAAAGTGTAGATTGTGCATTGTCTATGGTGGCTACAATTTTGCTGGGAGAACAATTTGTTTGTCAAATTTTGGTTAGAAATTTTTCAAAAGAAATGACTAGTGAATTGTTTTTTTGACGGTGGAAATGGATTCAACACTATCAAGAACCATGAGGCATCCAAAATCCTAAATCTTGAAAGTTGTAATGGGCATCCATGTTACCAGAAACGGAATGAGCGCTTTCATTTCTCGAAGAAAACGTATGAGAAACGAAACAAGACGGGAAATGAAATTTTGTACGACCATTTACATTTCACAGTCCATGAAATCAGTTTCTCTAGACGGTTTTCTGAGAAACGTTTCATGAAATGGAACTTGAGGGCCAAATTTCCGTGTAAAACCCTCGAAACCCATCAAACATTAAAAACAATTACATAGAGATATAAATAACTTGAGCGAGAATTCTAACTTTAACCTTGTCATGGGTGTGAGGTTAAATCATAATGGTAGGTAAACTAATTCCAAGTATTCGCTTTCGTTGTAAATCAAAAAATTCCACATATACATCAATCCCTTAGAATAAGAAGGGTCATGCAACTACAATAATGCTATAATAGTATTTAAAAAAGGAAAATCCATGGTATATAATACAAATAATATATATTGCTAAGAGCTAGACAAATAGAGCCAGAGAGTAGAGAAGGGGAAAAAGAAGAATAAGAATAAGAGGAGGAGAGTAGGAAGCAAGATGAGTTGCTTGAGAAGCAACAGGAAGAAGAAGAAGAAAGGAGGCAGATAGAGGAAGAGCAGCAGAGGCAATCCCAGAAGGAGGAAGCAACACAAATACTAGAAGAAGAACAATTGACTCAAGAGCTAGAGGAGGAGCAGTTAGAGGAAGAAGATACCATACAGGCCATTGATGATGAGCCCAGTACTCCAGATGAACAACCACTCACGAGAAACCATCTTCCATTCAGAGAGATGTGGATTACACCTCCACCGATAAATAGAGTCACAAATGTTTGCAGTGTAACGTTTGATCAACTAAAGAAGAAGATCATGCAACAAAAGCATAGGTACTTTCCCAATGATCCTCAGAACCCAGTTTTGGTAGCAACAGAAAAGGTGATCACCTCCAACACTAGAAGAAATACGAGGGTATCTATGGCGGTAAATGTTGCATTCGCTACAAAGGAACATGATAACTTAGAGTACTTGTTGAATGATAATTCCAGGTTGAGAAGAGAATTGGTTGCATTGAAGCAATAGGTAGAACATCTCTCAGCGGAAAACCAATGACTATCATCACAGAACATCAATACTGCAGAATTGCAGTTAGCCATGCTAGAAGAATTGGGACCAATGGAGGATACCATGGCGCGACTATATGATGAGATTATACTTATACAACAAGTCATGGATCCTCTCATTGGCATTTAGAAGAATGCATAAGAAGTGGCGAAACTCCTAAAGTTAGAAAATAGAGTAGTTGATCAAATACAGGAGTGGGATGCCAAATATTTGGATGCTCCATAGCATTTGGAAAGGAAAGACAAGGTTCCGCTAAGATAGATAGAGTTTAGTTGAGACACCACCTGTAGGATTATTCGCATCTTGGAGCACATTCGGTTAGTACTATGGTTGCATACAACTGACTACATAATGGCTTTGAGTATTTAACATAGAAATATGGGATGCCTGTTAATGGAACCTTTGAAACAAGCAGAGGCAGGGAGGTTATCTTCCAGGAGACCATGATTACATTGGAAAAACAAGAAAGTCACAAAACGGGAGGGCTTGGAGGTAACTAAAGGTATTATTCAGAAGTATGACTTTGCATCCGTTAAAGCACACATGAAGCTTTCATGGATGTGGAATAATATGCAATCAAGATTCAAGAATGTATTGATGAAGGCATTGGAGGTGAATACGTGTTACAAAGGGGACTTGCCAAATCGGATTGAAGACATCACAAAGGAGTTCAGATCATTGCACACTTACATCACAAATGAACTCCATGAAGAAGAAAATGATGTATCCATTTGATGAGTCTTTGTCATTTGAAAAGTTTTGTCTTATTAGGCCACTCTCTCATTTGTAAATTGTCTTATGTAATAAATGTTATGTAATGAAGTCCAATGGACACATGTGGAATATGAAAAGCCACACATTGGAATGTAAAGAGACATATAATGAATATGAATAGTCATAGGAATTCAAGAGTCATGAAGAAACTCAAGGTCATTGTACTTGTTATAAATAACTCCTCATAACTCTAGCAAAAGGATTTTTGGGACCAAGCTCTTAGGAGTTTTAGCCTTTGCTTCTCTTGCACAACATAGGAGATAGATTATTCTTTGGAGAAGCAAGTTGTGGCTTCATATTCACTACTGGATACAATGTTTCATTCAGGTAATAGTGTACTTGGGATCTTATGCTTACAATCAAAACCTCAATGAGCTGACATTCCTTCATACATGTATCATAGATGTAGTTGGACTATTTTGGTTATGTGCATGGTATATGTTGTTTTATTCACATACTAAGTTAATGAACTATTTTGTTGCTTATTTATGTCTATTGTTAAATGAGTGTTGTTATGTTTTAATGATTGTTGTTTACTATGTGGACTAATCTGCAGGCACTCAACAAGTCTTTCTCATTTCCCTGAGTCCCCCTTTAGGATAATACTATTACTTTTCTAACTGATGGCTCATTTATCTCACCATTTGCATAAGTCTTCCTAGCATACCTTACATTAGGTGTCTCATAAAGCTCACATTCTTGCTAACCCAATGAGGCGTTGTGTTCTCTTATTGAAGATTGTAGCCAAGGCATATCCTCTAAAACCATTCAACGTTCGCTAGGCCGTATGACTGGATGGGACTCCTATACCAAACAGTTTGAGGTCTAATTGGGACTTCACATTGGGGATATCCCCTTACAATGTTGGTGAAATCCAACACTGTCAACACCATGTCAGCTCTTCTTACATCTATAAGGGAGTATTTTCATGATATCTTGTTGTAAAATTTGTGGCTCTGTTATGAAGTTGAGAGTTTCTCGTTCTTGCTTGTTCTTCCTAGTAAGCAGATTCTCTCCTTGCTCAACCCCTCTCCCTTGGAATGGTGGCCTTCACCTTACTGGTTTGATTTGTAGTATATGGCTTATTAAGTATTAAGCGAACTTCTAATGTTAGGGAAGTCCTCTGAGGAGGATGGCCACGTCGATTACTTCAATTGTCCAACTATAAATTATACAAAATATCAAACTCCACTGAGTCACAGGTTCTTTTAATGAATTGTTCTCTCTGCCTGCGAATAAAACACTATTGAAAACAAGACTAAATGCACACCACATCACACTCACAGCTAACCAAAGGTGTGGGTCGACTTTTCTCTCCATCCTCTCTTCATAATGAACTTAGGGATACCAGACAAACCCAAGAAACACCGTCAATATGTTGGTTCTCTTATCATCTAGTATGTGACCTTTCCCTGGTCCCATCACACCAGAATTCAACTAAATTAAGCACCTCAAATAGCTCTTTCTAGGGCTCGAGATCTATATATCCCCTTGGTAGACAAGAGATACCATCCACCACACTATCCTCCAAACCTCTATGCATCACCAAGTGAATACCAATCCAAATATCCTTTGCCGTCCACTAATTCTTGCATTTCGACCTCAATAGTGGAGAAACATTATTATAAAGATGAACATTACCAGATTTTTCTCGTAGTCTATCCAAGAATGGGGGATATTCTCAAGTATAATTGTCAAAAAACAAAGTGGAACTACAAACTACAAAACACTGACCAAGCCCTAGAAAAGTAATTATTTAATACAGATGTAAGGGGCCTTCGGTCCCCGTCCCTTTATCATCTCAAACCTTGCCATTGTGTTTCTTTCTTTGTCGAACTTCTAGGTCGAGTTCCCACTAATTGTGCCTCATAGTGTGTCACAAACTCCTCCCTTTCTTTGAGACTACATCTTACAAGTCTATTTTCTCCCTGCCAAAAACCACTAGAACCATGTCAAGGCACAATCTTCACCTAATAATAAACACTTTGCAGGTTGCAATTCATTTCTCCTTCTAGCTCCTTACTTTTACCTTGGTCTACAAACCTTTCTATCATTGTTTCTCTTTGGACTGCATCTTCCCCCAGAAGAGAAGTTGCCATTAAGCTCAACATGAGTGCCATCCTCCTCACATGCTCATAGTTGCCCACCCTCTCCTTTTGACATCGTCTTGGTTGGCGTATTGCTGACCTAATTAATGTCAGTAGCAAGCGAAAACCTTTGTTGAGGATGGATCCCTTAACCACCGAGTTCATAATGATCATAATTGCTTGCTTATTCCCCATGTATTTCGATATCCTCTCAATTGCACAATCACCCAACTTATTTGTTCTATTGTGCTTCGTTAATCCCGCAGTTAAATTGTTGTACTCTTCTTTGGATCTGCTAGCTATAGGGGTTGTGTTGCCACATCTCCCTGCCTATCGAACATGTGGGGCAGTGACTTCCTAGCCCCTTCTCCTTTTCTACACTATTCACCCATCCAGAGAAATTATAATTTAAATTTTATGAAAATAAATTATATCTATTTTAATAAGGAGAAAGAATTAAACCTTAAATATGCAATACCCATTTAAAGTAATGGCCATTCACATCCCCAAATAAACAAAGCTTTTATTCAAGCAACTAATTTTAATATTGATTTTTCAAACTACTTGCACAATTTTTTTAGTTTAATTTTCTTATTTCTTTTATAGTTAAATAAAATTTTCAAATTTTCTTTAAATAAAAAAACTTTTAAATTTTATATTTAAAACTTAAAAAAATTATTATTAAAAATTATTATTGATTTTAAATTTTTATATTAATTAGTTCACATGACAACTCAATTAATGACTTGTTATAAAATACTATGTAAACCATATAATTAAAAATTAAAATCTCAATAAATCAAACCCCATTTCTATATATAAATAAATATATATTTAAAAATTATATATTTTAAATCTTATTAAGATTATATATCATTCAACTCCATATCTCTGATCCAAAAGAGGTATTAATTATTAAATTTAATTCTGGTCTTCGTCGAGAAGTTGAGTTGTTTGATAGTACTTCCTTGGACAAGGCTTTTATTCAGGCCTTGGTTGTAGAACGTAAAGTGGCTCCTCAAACTCGACCTCCTCAAACCAAAAATGGTTCATCTCTTGCTAGTCCATCTAATGTGGTCTCTGACTCATCTCGTTGGTGTACATTTCATAATACCAACTGACATGCTTCATCAGACTGTCGTGTACTTCAAAATATGCACCCAAATAAGAATAATTTTGCTGAGGTAGAGCAACCAAATTCCTCTGCCTCACTTGAAGTTGTTTCTCTTAACATCCTACCGAAGTAGACCCCTCTCTCATCCTCATGACTGCTAATGAAGCTAGAACCTCTGTTGCACCTCTATTTACCCATAATTGTCAAATCAAACATGAGTTGGTGACTCTTATCCTCGACAATGGGAGTCAAAATAATCTTGTGGCACAAGGTTTGGTTCACTGCCTTAGCCTTCCCACCACTCCACACCCTAACCCATATCAGCTAGGTTGGGTTCAAAAGGAAGGTCCTTGTCTTACTGTCTCCCAACATTGTTCTGTCACCTTTGCTATTGGTCCTTTTCGAGACACTGTGATATGTGATGTTTCTCCTCTCGATTGTGTTGAATTGTTACTAGGCATTCCATACCAACAAGCACGAGATGTTGTTTATCATGCTAAAGATCACAAATACCACTTGCAACATGAGGGCCGCACCTATGTGCTCACATCCTCGGCCCTCACATCAATCCAACCTCTTACTGGCAAAGATGCCATTAAGAAAGTCAATATAAACCAATACATTCCTTTGTGTTTGGTTCGCTCTATCAAGCCAGAAAACAACACCAACCCAATACCCCTTGCCATGGCTCCACTACAGCGAGAATTTGCAAATCTCTTCACTAAACCCACGGTGTTGCATTCCTAATGTTCTATTGAACATCAAATCAATCTTATTCCAACTTCTTTCTTATCCACGGCCCCATCCTTTTGCCTCGCTGGAAAACGATCTATTGGACATGATTCATCAAAGAAACATGCTGTTGTCAAAGGTCAGACTAGACACAAAAATATGCAAAGTTGTAAAGAGATATACGACATCCAATGGTGGTAATAATGTGGTTCAAAGAAAGCCATCAATGGTAGCAATGGATGAAATCTCAAGTTCAAATTCTAGTCGCAAGAGTGCCACACAAGTTGGGGCAAAGCCATTGTCAACAACTTTTGGGTAGAATGTGGACACTGTATTCAATAGCAAGAAAACAACTAAAGAATGACAGTCAATGAAAGATCATGTTCTCAAAATTTTGAAGGGCCCTGTGGTGGAAGATTCTGTGTTAGACAAGCAACCTTTTGCCTGTTTTCAAATTCATGCTACTTTCTATGCAGGAATAATCTCAACCGCTCACCGCTCACCGCCTCTAATGGGAAAGCATGCAACGAGTTTTTCTATTTCACAGGGGCAACTCTCCGGCTGTTGCAGCTTACCCAAGCTAGTAGGCAAAGCATCAGAGAGTAAATTATTGTTGGCCATTATCTCGCCAGGTTTGTGCAGTTCGCCGATTTTTGTACTGAGGATCGCCGTAAATTTGTTGTCGTTTATGATAAGATGTGAAAGATTTTTGGCAGACTTTCAGGTAATTCGCCGGTGATCTCATAGTTGAAAATGTTGAGGATCCGAGGGTTTTTGTTCTTGCAAAGATCCAGAGGAAGCCTGGGAATCCAACCGTAGAAATCCGTGATCTTGGAATTGAACCGTAGAAACTACGTGATCCTGACGCATTCTAGAAGTTCCACGTGGTTAGAAAATATTGGACAGGTGAGGACGAAAATTCAAAGATGTGATTGGCAAAATCCACCGATACCAATCGTCCAAAGGAACACCTGTGGTGTAATTAAGTGTAACAACTGAATGGTACCAAATAAAGTTTCACCTCTTTAACATTTCATCCTAATCTAATATTTCCCAATTTATAATTTTTTGGAAATTTTCATCATCAATTTTGCCGGTATTTTTTTTAGATATTTTTTAATAATTTTATTATAAATTATTTTTCAAATATATATTTATATTATTATTATTAATATTATTTGAAAAAAATAATTTTTATAAAATATTAAAAAATTAAAATTTTTCTTTATTTAAAATTTGATAACAGAATTTTGGTAAAATGGTACTTTTTTATTATTAAAAATATATTTTTAAATATATTAGTTTAGCTTAGATTCATTATCAAATTTTTTGAAGTGTTCAAATTTATTTTGGAGTGAAAAGAAATTTGATCTTTCTCCTCATTTAATAGATCCAAAATCAAAATAAATCTAGATTGGTATTATATAAATTTCACATCTTTATATATAAAAGTATTCTCATTTTTTATTTTATTAAAACTTTGATTTAATCTCTATGAAATATCCAATATATATATATATATATATATATATATATATATACATATATATCCAATTTTAAGGTCATGGCAAAGTAAGATACCACATTGGTGTATGAGACCCCCTTGTTTGTGGAACAAAGGATCCACTTCCAAGCAGTGATTTCACTGCTAAATCTACTAAAACAAACACTCTATTCCCTCTAATTTTGAACCTATAACTTTTTAGAAGGAAACACATGCTTTTAACCATTAGACTCACTCAAGCTATATAAAAAAATAATTACATATTTCATAAAAAAAAATAGTTTGATATCCAAAACCTTGTACATCATATATAAAAAAACTCTTCTGCAAAGGCAAAAATCTCCCCTGGCAAAAAAAAATGTTATTTACTGAACCTAACATTATATGTCCTCCATTTTCCGGGTGACCTGGAATTCCAATGCTCGAGACTCGAGCATTGGAAAGGTAGCTTCCTGTCCATCATCACAGGCAGGATTCCATGATGGCGTTGCTGACTCCATCACGAGCCCTCGTGTGCCAGTTGCAAATGGTCTAACTTGAACTCCAGGTGGCCAACTCTTTGTGACATGTTTTATATTAGGTCAGAGATTTACTATAACATTAATATTTATTTATTAATATTATAAAAAAGATATTTTTTAAATATTTAATTGGATTTAATTTAAAGGTATTATTGTAACATTTACATAACATAATTCATTTAGATTATTTATTTGCATAATATAATGTCGTGTGAATAACTACATCACATATTTTATCTCATAATTTATAAATATGATTCCAAATTTTTAAATTTTTAAATATTAATTTTTTAATTAAAAAAACATGTAAATAATTATAAATAAATAAATATAAATTCAACACGCTGAAATTAAATTTAAAAAATATTGACATATTATCTTTTTTACATTACACCTAACTCATACAACAGAAGTTAAACACATTAGACATTCTACAATGGCCATTCCTTTAATATTTGTTGTAGTTTAGAATAACAACCTAATTTCCACTCCAGGAAACAAGTCTGGCTTTTATTGCACGCCTCATCCTCTGACATTGGATCAACAGTGAACAGTTCGTGAGGTACTCTGAGAATTAATAATAAAACAATAAGCAAAACAAGAAAGGTCTCGAGTTGTTAGGATGCAAAGAAATACAAACGATGAAGATTTAGATGGAATTGCTTCATTTATACTTGGTTTCCCTAGACTCAGTAACCTAGCCCATTTGATTAGATTGCTATGATCGAGGCTTAACTTATATTGGGAGTTTTTATGCAGCAGAAGTATCGAGCAGCGAGCAAGCAACAACAAATGCATTCAAACATGTCAAAGGAACCAGAAATTTCAGAACATGTGGAAACAAATGATTTAGGACAAGTGAAAATTGCCTCATCTGCCAAAGCTGGGAAGTGGGTTTGGGTCAATGCCAAACAATATCGGGGCATTTTAAAACGAAGAATAGCTCGTCTAAAATGGGAGAAAACAAGGAAGAAACGATCTAAAAAGAAAAGTAATCAAGCCCTTTGCAAAAAGCACTCAAACAAGTCTCCTCCACAAGCACGTGGCAACAAGAAGTCCAAAGGAAAGGTCATTGATGATTCTGTCTTATATAGTCTCACATCCACACCTCTCACCTGGTAATCTGATCTTTATGTGAAAGAATTGTTAAATGTAAAACAAAGGTTTGAGGTTTTAGAAGCTAAAGGACAGGAAAGAGATCATAAAATTCATATAATAACTGTTGAGAACAAGGCGTTAGCAAAAAGCAATAAAATTTTAATAGAACAAGTGGCATTGCTACAGGAAGCTCTCCTGATAGAGAAGACAGAATGGAAACGCATGAAGGCAGATGTGCAAAACATAAAGAAATATGTAGTGGAAAGTATAGAGGCAGTGAATGTGAAATCATCCCAGGATAAAGGGAAAATGATTGCCCAAATAAACAACCACGAAGAGAATGCAAGAGAAGAAACAAAAGGAGATTCCATCAAAGTTTCCAAAACTTGGGCTCAAGTTATTAGCAATTTTGCTAATAAGGAAGGATAAACAAATATTCAGGTTGACAACATGCAAGATAGTGAAATCAAGGAAAGAAAAAATAGGGCAGCAAACATAATTATTAAAGAGGTGAAAGACTATGGGAAAAATGAATGTACTCTTGACCTTGCAAGAGACTTCTTGAAAGACAAGTTGCTATGGCAAGGACAAATATGCCAAGCATGGAGGGTGGGTAAGTTTAACGGGGAGAGAGCCAGGCCCATAAAAGTCATTATGCCTAGCTTGCGTCATAAATATATTATTCTAAGCAAGAAACATCTCTTGAGGGATTCTCGTATTTTCCTAGAAGAAGATTTAACCATAAAACTACAGGAGGAAAGAAGGGAGGAAATTTTAAAGGTTAGGGCAGTACAAGATGAAAGAAAAAGAGCATGGATTTATAAAGGCAAAGCTGTGATAGCGCAATTTGGACCTCCTTCCAGAATAGAGCAGCAAGATGGTAATAAAGAAGAGGCAACAAACTCTTCAACAACAAATCAGAAAGCAAGGTCGTAATGGGAAAAAGGGGACAAAGACTCAAATTTAAGTCTCGCATATCAAAATAAATAGCAATCAAGTCATACCCAGGTTTCCTTAAGATTATTTTGTTGGAACTGCAAAGGTTTACCCATGGAGACAAGGACCTAGGTTAGGGCTTATTGCGGAAAATAGAGACATAATTTGCCTCATAGAAACACATGAGCATGAAGGGTGCAAGACACCTTTGTTTGAAGGATACTGGAAGATGGCAGTGTGGAACAAGGCAGTAGGGAATGGCAAAGGGCACGAGGGTATCATGGTTTTAGTAAGGGAGAAAGGAGGTCGTCTCATTCAGTTAGAAAAAGAAGACTCAAATAAGCAATTCATTTGGTTTAAAATATCAGAAAATGGAAACCACATCAAAATTGCAGCATGCTATTTTGCGCCACAGGTTTCAAAAATCTACAAAGGTAGAGGGTTTGACCACAAAGATCCATTTGCAGCTTTAAACGCGGACATTGCAACATATTTGCAGCTAGGTGAACTCCTTATAGTGGGTGATTTCAATGCTAGGACTGCAAGTGAGCAAGCTAGCATTCTTTGTTGTAAAGATGATTGTGACCCTATTTGGCTTACAGAAGAAAGTAATCATCAGTGGGAAAGAATTTCAGAGGACAAGGGCTGCAATATCTTTGGTGAAAAATTGCTTACTTTATGTGGGGCCTTTGATTTAGTCATTTTTGATGGCTTCAATAGATGGGCAAGGTTCAGTAATTTCACTTGCAATACTTACAATGGAGCAAGTGTGGTAGATTATGTAATTTGCTCGCATGGTTTGTGTGAGAAAATGGAAGAAGTTTTGGTTGGAGATCAGCTGTGGGATTTGAAATCAGATCACAAGCCAATTTATTTATGTTTTTCTTGGATCGGAAAGAAACACTTAGAGTAAAAAATTCAGCATGTCCAACAAAATCTCCCTCAAGGAAAAATTCTTTTGACCCCAGAAAATTGTAATACCTTCAAAATGACGCTAGAGAGGCTCTTTGAGAAGGAGAAAATTACAATTCACAGCCTTCATAGTAATGAATTAACACATTTAATTCAATGCACACTTGCAAAGTGCAAAAGAATAAAAATTAAGAAGTCTAAAACAAATTGCTTTCCGGATAATGCTTGGTTTGACGAGGAATGCAAAAAGGCAAGGAGAATGTGGAAAGAGTCAAACAAGGATAACATAAATCTCAAATCTTACAAGCAGTTATTAAGCAAGAAAAAGGTTGATTTCATGGTTTCAAGGATGGAAGAACTAATCTTCCATGGGAAAAATAATCCCATATTATTTTGGAAGGAGCTCCAACCGAAAAAGATACATATTGGAAATAATATTACAACTTCTAAATGGTTTGACTATGCAAGACAACTCTATGAGCAGGTTCCCAAGGTTGACGCTCCCCCCTTGGTCAACAATGATATTGAACTCTTCACAGTACAAGAGGTAGAGATGGGTATCAAGAAGTTGGGTGTTGGAAAAGCAAAAGACTTAGCTGAACTCCAAGCAGAATATCTAAATTGGGGCTCAAAGGTTCTTGCACCTCACATTACAAAAATCTTTAACAACATTATACAACAAGGGCTCCCCACAGATTGGACAACTGGTCTGGCAATACCTCTTTTCCAGAGCGGTGACGTCAATAATCCCTCCCATTATAGGACCATCATGATAAACCCTTTGTTTGCAAAGCTATTTGGAAGCATGCTAGAAAACAAAATTAGCAAGTGGGTAGAAGAAAGAGATAAGCGTGCTAAAGGGAAAGCAGGTTTTAGACCTAAACATTCCACAGTTGATCATTGCATAACTTTAAGGCACATCATTGAAAAAGTTTGGGAGAAAAAGGAAGAAGTCTTTTGTTGCTTTGTTTATTTCAGAAAAGCGTTTGACTCGGTTCCTAGGGATAAACTTTGGCAGAGAATGGAGGAACTTGGGGTTCCTAAGCATTTGAGAGCAGTTGTGCATAGGCTGTATGAAGAGGTGAAAGTCGAAATTAGAACTTCAGCAGGCATTTCTAAAAGTTTTAGGAGCGATATCGGGGTCAAGCAAGGTTGCCCACTGTCTCCTACCCTTTTTGGTTTATATATCGACAAGCTTGAGGAGTGGTTAAATTCGCAAGGGGGTGATGGTATCTATTTGTGCAAGTTTGTTATAAGGCTTCTTTTGTATGCAGATGACCTTATTTTGATTGCTAAATTGGCTCTTGGTTTGCAAGAGCACTTACTATCCCTTGAGCATTTTTGTAGAAGTGTGAGGATGCAAGTCAATATCAACAAAACAAAAGTAGTGGTCTTCTCTAAGAAAAGAAAACATAACCAGCATAAGTTCTACTTTGAAGGCAACATTCTCGAAGAAGTTGTGGATTACAAGTACCTCGGAATTGACTTCAACAAAAATCTAAGCTGGAATGGTTGTAGAAAGAAAAGAACTTTGGGGGGTTGGAAAGCATTTTATGTTTTTCAAAATAGGTGTAGAGAGGCAGAGTTATGGGACTGGAAGACCACTCAAACTCTTTTTGGGCTTCCAGTGATTCCGATGATTCTCTATGGTTGTGAACTGTGGGCTAGCAGTACCTCTGACATGCAGTGGAGACAAATCGAGAAAATTCAGAAGTGTTTGATTACAAACAAATTTAAGATTAAAAGTGCAATTCCTTATGATATCTTGTTAAGTGAAACAGGGATTGCTCCTATTGAAGCAATTGCTATGGTGCGAGTCATAAGGTATTTAAAAAAAATAGAGCAAATGGAAGAGGGTAGATGACCTAAGGTTGTCTTTAATGATAGATTGTGCAAGAGAAAAAAAACTTGGACGCAGCAAAATAACAAATGGTTTAATAAATGGGGTATTTGCTTGAACACGTGTCCCATAAACAGCAAAGAAATAAAAGCTTTTGTTATGAAAAAGTTTCACAAACATACTTGGGATAAGGAGCTAGGAAGAAAGAAAAATTACTATATTGAAGTGTTTAATCCCACTCATAATCATCAACCAAAAGCATACATAGAGGCCAATATCTCTTGGAGAGACAAAATTCTTATTGCTCAGTTAAGGACTAATTCTCATCAACTCCGTTGTGAAACAGGACGCTGGAAAAGGCCAAAGGAAGTGTGGGAGGAAAGGGTATGCATTTTTTGTTTTTCCAGAAAAGTGGAAACAAAAAAACATTTCATTTTAGAATGTGAGGCCTTCAAAGACAACAGGGAAAGTTACGCAGATATGCTGGTAGCTAGCTCTTGGGATAATCTATTTAGCGAGGGGTTTGTCGAGAAATTGGAAGCATTTATTGTGAAGCTTCACAGAAAAAGGGCCGAATACATCAAGGAGATAAAGAAGCAATCTGTCCCATAAACAGCCTCGTGAAAGTTAAAATAATTTCTTTCTTTGTTTTTTACATATCTTCTAACAAAATTCAAAATCCTGAAAAAATTATCTGGCATTCAAATTGTACCCATCACACAAATCAAATATATAATTTTATTAAATTTTAAACCAAAAAGATAAATAAACATCTATAAATTAGGCTCCACAAAATGTGCTTTATGAAAGAGGTAATCATGATAACGACTTAATTTTATATCGCAGAAAAATCCACCATTATTATATAATGATGTTGAATATAATATCAAATAAGCCAATATCCAATAATGAATTTTCTAGAAAAATCCACCATTATTTTATGATGCAGTCGAATATAAATTATCAGACATTTAACTATAAATGCATGACGAAATTTAAAAAAAAGGTTTTCCCAAAATTCTAGGTAATGAACTTTTGACACATTTTTATTTATTTATTGAGGAGAACACGCAAGTAATCTCTCCATATCCACCGTTACTATGTAACCTGACGTTGAACAGGAATATGGAGCGTTGAACCCAACATATTTTAATGAGGGAATCAATTCCTTCCCAAATGCTTTCCATATTTTAATTCATTTAATTTCAACAAACATATTTTAATGAGGGAATAAAAAAAAAACCAACTAGCAGTTAAATGTTAATACTAATAATAATATAAAAAAACCAACTAACAGTTAAAAGAATATAATTATTAGGAATAATATTAAGATAACAAAATAGTGGTAAAAATGAATAAGTCAAATAAAATAGAGGAACAAGGGAAGAGAATTGTAAGGGATTATTAAAAATATATTAGGATTAACTAATTAGATGTTAAAAAATCAAATCAAGATAATTAAAATTAAATGGAAATTAAAATAAATAATTTTACTATTAAAAGAAATGGTTAAACTTCCATATTTACTTACTTAACTAATTAATTAATTAATTAAGTAGGGGTAGATAATTAAGAGGAAAATGAGGATAATAAATAGATTAAATTAATTGTAAGGGTCAAGTCAAGAGATTTAAACAAATTGATTAATTAAAGGGATGCAAATTAAAATGAAATTGAAGTTAATACAAATAATAATAATAAAGAGGAAAGGGGAAATTTAGAGCACATTAATTAACAAATGAGAAAATATTAATTTGCTATAAATTTGTTATGAACCGCTTTTGCGGGAACATGTCGCTGAGCAAGAGGTTGGATTTGAATATGGCATTGTATGTTGAGGTGAAAATTTTCACAGGATCATTATTTTTGGTTGAGATTTCTGGGGTACCCAAAATCCTAAGTTTGACAGTTGTAAAGTCCGGATTTCCAAAATTTCCACTGAATTTTGTTTGCTCCAAAAAAATAGAAAATTTGGCAAGATTTTGAGAAAGTCCAGCGCCCATTACAACTTTCAAACTTTAGGATCTTTGATACCTCAACGTTCTTGATAGTGCTGAATCTATAAATGACTTTACCCAATTATATAGAATGTTTGAAACTGCTATTTACAACTTCAAATCCAAGAAATTAATACATCTACCTCATAAATTTATATATATATTTCCCCCTAAAATTATATATATATATATATATATATATATATATATATATTATTATTATTTACTTTTAATTTTTTCTATTTATATATATAGAGAGAGAGATTATATATATATACTCTTCTTATTATTGGTACAAATCAAAGAGGCTATGCCTGGAAGTGGACATCGGTAATTGTTTAGATTACATAAACAATATGATCAAAAATTTCGGTTTCTCGCTATTTTCAGTGCACAAATTATGATTAAAGGTCTTACGAACTGAAATGAACATTTTAATTATATATGTATAAAAAGAGAGAAGCTTATGTTCCGGTCAAGATCTGTAAGCAAATACATATCTCTCATAATCTGTTTGTAGACGACATATTGTTATTTGCTATGCTATCTAAATCATCCTGGATGTGCATTAAGTCTATTCTTGACCGCTTTCAAAGGGCCTCTGGGCTTGCCATCAATAAGGCCAAATCGGTCCTGTATCATAATGAAACAGATGAGATCACGACATCTTGGATCTCCCAGCTCTTTGGAATCGACTCTAGACCATTGTCTGAAGGTATCAAGTACCTGGGGTTTCGCCTTAAAGCTAAGGCTTATTTAAAGGATGACTGGAGATGGCTTGTTGAAAGATTTTATAGTAAGATCGCGCTGTGGGAATACAGATCATTATCCTTGGGTGGTAGAGTCGTCCTTGCCCAATCAGTCTTGATGCAGATGTCGGTCTACTGGGCACACCTTTATTTGCTCTCGGCTAGTATTATCCAGGCCATGAACAGGATCTCTGCCAATTTTATTTGGGGGGCGAAAGCTGAAAGAGGTAAAATCCATCTTTCAAAATTGAGTCACTTAACTTTGCCAAAAAAAATTGGAGGATGGGGTCTGATGGATTTAAGGATATTTGGAAAAGCTCTTGTTTGCAAATCTTTATGGAGAGGCATCTTTGACTCAAATCCCTGGAGTGCAATTATCCACCAAAAGTATCAAAAAGGAAGAAGCTTGGAGTTCTGGTTCAGGTTTGGCTCCATTGGAATAAAACAGGGGTCTGCTATTTGGCTTAGCTTCAGGAGAATTGAGAAATACTTTCTTAACAATCTAAAATGGAGGATATTCTCTGGAAGGAAAATCTTCATCGGCTTCGACTCTTTTGCTGGTTTCAGGGGTAATCTACAGGTTCCAGATCCTCTTCTTTTTTACCTTCACAGATCTGGTATTTTTACTTGGAACAGGGTTATCAAGGAGTGGAGGGGGCTCTCTCCTTCGCTCAAGAATGCAGCTGATCTTGGTATCCCACAGGCCTTGTCTCTTCTTTGGGATAACCTCAAGATCACACTTGATCAAGGTGGCTTGAATTGGGCTGGGACTGATGACCATGTGGTGTGGTCTTTATCTCTCTCTCATTCTCGAGCTTTTGTAAAGGACATATACTCTGATCTCATATCCAAAAAAATTATTCCTGCTAGACAGATTTTTCCAGTGTTCTGGTGGAAACTCGGCTGCCCCCTCAAAGTGATCATCTTCTCTTGGTTAGTCTTTTACAACAAGAATTTAACTTGGGAAAACTTGAGGAAGCGTTCTTGGCACGGTCCCAGCAGATGCGTGTTATGCAAAATGGAGGAGGAAACAAACTATCATATGTTCTTCAATTTCATGGCCTCCCAACAAATATGGTATAATTTAGCTTCGTATTTTTCTTTTCTGCACCTTAATTTCATTTCTGTTGATGCAGCTTTTGCCTGGTGGGGAAGTCAAGAAGCTGTCAAGCGCCCAATCCTTCCCATCACAATATGGTGCCTTTAGAAGTGGAGGAATTTAAAAATCTTTGAAGACTCAAATATTTCTTTCAAATATGTTCTGTTTTCAGTCTCAGCACTCTATCCTTCTATCTGATGATAGGTCGATGGGTGCAGTATGTCTGGCACTTAAATCTCGGTTTTGTGCCCTCGATTGGTTTCTGGGGGCTTTCATTTGGATGTTGTGGGCTTCCTTTTGTATTATGCCTATACCTGTAATGCATTGTGACAATGTTGGCGATACTGGTGATTCCAATTTTTATTGTGTTCCTATGTGATGTTTCATGTTTTCTTGTGGTAGGCCTCTCAGGTATTTTGTCTTCTTATATAGACTCTCTGATGCGGTCTTCTTTCATGGAATCCATCAGAATATGATGTATATATTGCCTCAATATAATATATTTTGCTTTTCTTTCTGGAAAAAAAATGTATAAAAAGAGAGAAATTATCCAACAAAACCTTCTATACATTAAATTAAAATGTTAAGAAGGGAAAAAATCAATAATATGTGTTTGGTTATTTCTCATTAATTCCCATAAATATATATGAATATATAGAGTTTTGAAAATTATAGGAATTTATATAAAAAATATATGAAGTTAATAATATTTTAAATATGTGATTTTTAAATTATATATCTATTTATATATATATAGAAATGGGGTTTGATTTATTGGGATTTAAATCTTCAATTATATGGTTTATATAGTATTTTATAACAGGTTGAACTGTCATGTGAGCTAATTAATATAAAAATTTAAAATCAATAATATTTTTTAATATTTTTTTAAAAATTTAAATATATAATTTAAGAGTTCTTTTATTTAAAGAAATTTTGAAAATTTTATTTAACAATAAAAGAAATAAGAAAATTAAAGTTAAAAAAAATTGTGTAAGGAGTTTGAGAAATGAATATTAAAATTAGTTGCTTAATAAAAACTTTGTTTATTTGGGGATGTGAATGCTCATTATTTTAAATGGATATTACATATATAAAGTTTAATTTTTTCTTCTTATTAGAATAGATGTAATTTATTTTATTAAATTTTAAATTATAATTTTTCTGGATGGGGTGAATAGTGTAGAAAAGAAGAAGGGGCCAAGAAGTCACCACCCCACTTGTTCGATAGGCAGGGGGACGTGGCAACACACCCTGTAGCTGGCAGATTCGAAGAAGAGTACAACAATTTAACTGTGGGATTGACGAAGCACCATAGAACAAATAAGTTGGGTGATTGTGCATGTAAGAGGATACCGAAATACATGGGGAATAAGCAAGCAATTGTGATCATTGCGAACTCGATGGTTAAGGGATCCATCCTCAACAAAGGTTTTCACTTACTACTGGAATTAGTTGGATCAGCAATACACCAGCCAAGACGACGTTAAAAGGAGAGGGTGGGCGACTATGAGCATGTGAGGAGGTTGACACTCATGTTGAGCTTAATGGCAACTTCTCTTCTGGGGGAAGATCGAGTCTAAAGAGAAACGATGATAAAAAGGTTTGTAGACCAAGGTAAAAGTAAGGAGATGGAAGGAGAAACAAATTGCAACATGCATAGTGTTTATTATTAGGTGAATATTGTTCCCTGGCATGGTACTAGTGGTTGTTGGCAAGGAGAAGATAGATTTGTAAGATGTAGTCTCAAATAAAGGGAGGAGTTTGTGACACACTATGAGGCACAGTTGATGGGAACTCGACCCAAAGTTCGACGAAGCGAGGAACACAGTGGCAAGGCTTGAGATGAAAAAGGAATGGGGGCCGAAGGCCCCTTACATTTCTAGGGATTGGTTGGTCTTTTGTAGTTTCTAGTTCCAATTTTTTTTTTGACAATTATACTTGAGAATATCCCCAATTCTTGGCTAGACTATGGGAAAAATCTGGTGATGTTCAACTTTATAACAATGTTTCTCCACTATTGAGGTGGAAATGCAAAAATGAGAGGATGGAGAAGGATATTTGGATTGGTATTCACCTGGTGATGCATAGAGGTTTGGAGGATAGTGTGGTGGATGGTATCTCTTGTCTCCCAAGGGGATAGATAGATCTTGGGCCTAGAAAGAGCTATTTGAGGGACTTAATTTAGTTGAATTCTGTTGCGGCATGACCAAGAAAGGTCACATATTAGACGATAAGAGAAACAAGGTATTGAGGGTCTTTCTTGGGTTTGTCTAGTATCCCTAAGTTCATTATGAAGAGAGGATGGAGAGAAAATTCGACCTACACCTGTGGTTAGCTGCAAGTGTAATGTGGTGTAAATTTAGTCTTATTTTCGATAGTATTTTATTCGTGGGCAGAGAGAACAATACATTAAAAAAACCTATGACTCAGTGGAGTTTGACATTTGGTACAATTTATAGCTGGACAATTGAAGTAATCGACGTTGGCCATTCTCCTCAGAGGAATTCCCTAACATTAGAATTTCACTTAATACTTAATAAACCATATACTACAAATCAAATTAGTGAGGTGAAGGCCACCATTCCAAGGGAGAGGAGCTGAGCAAGGAGAGAATCTGCTTACTATGAAGAAGAAGCAAGAAGGAGAAACTCTCAACTTCATAACAGAGTCACAACTTTTACAACAAGATATCATGAAAATACTTCCTTATAGATGTAGGAAGAGATGACATGGTGTTGACAATGTTGGATTTCACCCACATTGTAAGGGGATCTCCACAATGTGAAGTCCCAATTAGACCTCACACCGTTTGGTATTGGAGTCCCATCCAATCATATGGCCCGACTAGCATTGAATGGTTTTCCAGGATATGCCTTGGTTACAATCAGACATAAGAGAACACAACAACTCTTTGGGTTAGCAAGAATGTGAGCTTTGTGAGACACCTAATGTAAGGTATACTAGGAAGAATTATGCAACTGGTGAGAGAAATGAGCCACCAGTTAGAAAATTAATAGTATTATCCTAAAGGGGGACTCAGGGAAATGAGAAAGACTTGTTGAGTGCCCGCAGATTAGTCCACATAGTAAACAACAATCATTAAAACATAACAACATTCATTCAATAATAGACATAAATAAGCAACAAAATAGTCCATTAACTTAGTATGTGAATAAAACAAAATATACCATACACATAACCAAAATAGTCCAACTACATCTATGATACAAGTATGAAGGAATATCAAATCATTGAGATTTTGATTATAAGCATAAGATCCCAAGTACACTATTCCCTGAATGAAACATTGTATCCAGTAGTGAAGATGAAGCCACAACTTGCTTCTCCAAAGAATAATTTATCTCCTATCTAGTGCAAGAGAAGCCAAGGCTAAAAATCCTAAGGGCTTGGTCCCAAAAATCCTTTTGCTAGAGTTACGAGGAGTTATTTATAACAAGTACAATGACCTTTAATTTTCCTCATGACTCTTGAATTCCTATGACTATTCATATTCACTATATGTCTCTTTACATTCCAAAGTGTGGCTAGTGTTGAAAGTAGTGTAACTAGGTTCAGTCTTCATTATTTTTGCATTAATTTATTTTTTTGTATTGTTGCTCTAATTAAAGAGCCCAAGATAATTCATGTAAAAATAAAGATAATCATTTATTATTTGTGTAAGTGTAATGAATGTAAGTCCTTCTAGATCATCAAAGAAATACTCAAATGCGTACCCACAGTTTTACTCAAGAAACCACTCAAAGGAAGGCCAGGAAACCATGTCGGCTCAACGAATTGATCAAAGGTTATGTCGACCTAATCTAAGTTCATGCTAGCCCAATGGATGAGAGGGAAAACCTATATATAGGCTATGTGTGCCTCCTCCAAATGGCATCCGATTCTTGTCTCTCATGAAGAAGCAAAGTAACGTTGAGGACAAAAATAGGGAGTTGTCTTTAAAGAGACTTTTTGGAAGCTTTTCCGATGGGTTTTTCCGGTCAAAATCCAGCAGCAATTTATTGAAATCGCAAGTTTGATAGCTAATTTATGCACGATCAAAGCATCCCAGGGGTTTTTCAGGGTGTTGTATCCAAATATGTAGTTAAAAAACCATTTTAAATAATACAAATCAAGATTTAACCTCAATTTTTTCCGTCGGATTCCGTCACCAGAATCTCCAAAAATTCGCACTAAAGACAACTCCCAAATATAGCTGCAACACATTCCTGTCTCTCATGAAGAAGTGAAGTAACACCGAAGTCGAAGATAACTGCAACATATGAGGAAGTCTGTCCCCTCACGCAATTTACCATCGAGGTTTCTCTTCGGTTTGGAATCCGGATCAGGGTTAAGATATTACATTTTTTAATTACGTAAAGGGTTTGAAGATTAGTCTTGATCTCAAGCAAAAGGAGAAGATTGTGGTTGGATAGTACGAGGGTATCGCAGGGCTAGAAGAGTCCTCACTCCATTCGCGTACATGCATACGCTCTGAAATCTAAGGCTTCCCCTTTCACTGTGGTGACAATCAACCTTGTTATCGTGCGAAAGCTTTGCAAACTAGCTCTATTCATAACTGTGACAACGTATAAGACATCTACATGTGGAGCGAGGATAGATTTACGCTAGGAGAGCATATCCAAACTGTCTTGGTGCAGACTGTCATAATCATTCAACTACAGAACTGAACAGTGTGATTGGGTATACATTTTGAGGTATTTTCATTTGAAGTTGAAGGCATTTCATAGTCAATTTTAGGTCATGTAACTTCTCAATAAAGATTATATAAGAATGATTTCAAGGGTTTGTCCTCTCAAGTTTTGGAGAGGTTTTTGCCCTGGCATGGTGCCAATATCTTGTGTACTTGTGCATTGTTGATTTTCTTGTTTTGATAGCTGGTTGATGATAATACTTCATGGTAATAATAATATCAATCAAATCTGAAGAAAAATAACGTCTCAAACAGTTATCTGAGTAAAGAGAAACAGATTAATTGTATTGCCCTTAATTTCTCAACACAAACAATTTGTTATTTTCCTTGTAAAAAGACATTTTGATATGTTTAGAAGAGGACATAAAAACACTTACTTGAGAGAGTTGTTGTGAAGAGACCTTGTTGCTTCCTTGAAGATTTGATGATTAGACTCCTTAGATCTTGGAGTGCTTCAAGATGCTTCCTTCAAGGTGCCTTATGAGAAATTTGTTTGGTGATGAAAACTTGTCATTATGTAGATATGGAGATATTCAATGATGAACCTAGATCTTGAGTGCCTATATTTGAAGATGAAGGATGGATACTCTTCTTAGATATACCTTTTTGTAGATGCCTTTAGATGGAAGGCTTTCTTCTTTCCTTGTTCCCAGAATGGTAGTCCTTCTTGATGGATATGTAACCCCCGCTTGTAGATCTGATGCTTCAAACTTTGTGTGTCCTTGCTTCTTTATCTTGACGCTTCACTCTTCTGTGTGTTCTTAAGATGTCATTCCTTGATGTGTCACCTTAGCTCTAATACCATGTTGAAGAATCTAGGGCATCTAGGTTATAGAAAGATTCTTCTGACGATGATAACTATTTGTGAAGAACTTTTACTTTTCTTATTAGCACAATATTCTCTTATTATTATTTGTGTGTATTTTCTTTCTTCATCAAACAATTACGAAAACAAAAGAGATAAGAACATAATATATTGGGTCTCAATCAAGGAAAAACATCTCTTTCCTAGAGAGGAAAACATTTCTTCAAATTTCTCTTGTTGAAGCTTCAATTGACAAATGCCAAACCATAGACCCTTGACTAGTGGATCCTCCAAACACAAGACACAGTCTCTTTTTTGCAACTTCCTTTTGTTCTTCAATCAAGGCTTCCTTCTACACTGCACACTGATCTCTTCCTTTGCACTTCTTCTGACAACTGGAAGCACGACTACAGAAACCCTAGGCCCCTTTTAGATACCTCTACTATGGAGTACTTCTTTCCTCTTCCTTAATTGGAAATGTTCCTTTTGCTTGATGCTTAGGCTAGAAGATGGGGTTCTTCTTGAATGATATTTCTGATTTAGAGGTTGATCCTCTAACCCTATTGTAGATCTGAATTTTAGTCACACATGTGACTGATATAGACTTTTATTTGACCATTTTTCTTGCTCCCTTCCTTCGCTTAAGATGGGACCCACTTCGCTTGAGCTGGAGGCCTATTTGGAGCCTCTTTTTCACCCAAACGAAAATCTTCTTATGTTACTGCACTTCTAGATCTAATATGACAATAGAAAAACCCTTTCTCCTTCGCACGCGTGGCTTAGATTAGCCCCAAAAAATCCCTCCCAAAATCGGTTTCTACTTCTCCTTCTTCGCTGCCCTAAAAGCACCTTTCTTCTCCTTTTTCAAACTTATTTCTTGGCTCTTTTCTTCGTTGATTTCAGAGATCACTTGATGATACATTTGAGATCTCGAACTGGCCTATATATAGGAGATTGTCCCTCCTATTTGGGCCGACTTGAGCTAGTGAGGCTGACTTGAATTTAAGTGCACCAAAAATTCATTATTTGAGCTGACATGAAGAGGATACTTATATTTTCTTTGGAGGATCACCTTTGACATATTTATTTTACTCTAATACGTAGATTTACATAGTGTAACATGCCCATATGAGTCTTCAACAATTACATTGACTCTTTGACTTTCCTAGAAGCAATTAAACATGTGCTTGACCTATTAAATGAGAAAGAAACCCATTCTTGATGATTACAAAAATAATAATTATTTTCTTTTACAAGTAAAAAGATCAAAATTATATTTATGAAGACTGAACCTAGTTACACTTTCTTCAACACAATAAATGTCCTCACAACGTAATCATACCAATTACTGCATCGTTCATCAATATCACAACATTCACTATGCAAACATGACCCTAAATCTCCTGCACATACTCTATCCTCCGTACAAGGAAAATTGTATTAATTAATTATTATACATTTTGAAATACATTTCTAAATAAGAATTAAAAAAGATATTTGTATATTTATTATCCTAGCAAACTTTGCACAAAACTTCCATATAACATCTGCACATGCACAACCACATCCACACAATTGCATCTGCACAACCACTTATGTACTCAATAACACCCTTTGATTAGTCATTGACATTTGAAACCCCACATAGGATACATCTGAGAATCTACCTTCGCACAACTACTTTTGTACTTGCCAAAAACATTCCTAAATAATAATTAAAAAATACAAAGCCTTTCGCACATTTGTTTTACCGCACAGAACAATTTATTTAGAATCCCTCTCTATGCAACCACCTCCACATTGCCACTTTCACACTTGATAAGGCGCTTTGATTAGTCATTGACATTTGAAACCTTGCACATGATACCTCTGAGAAGCTACCTATGCACAACCATCTTCATAGAGGTATTTCCATACTTGCAAAAAAAATTCGTAAATAATAATTAAAAATAACAAAGAAAATAGCTTATTTAGCATCGTCGTCTATATAACCACTTTTGAAAAACTTCATCCGCACAATGACTTCTGCCCTTGACAACACCCTTTGATTAGCCATTGACATTTGAAACCCCGCACACGATACCTTCAAGAAACTAGCTTTGTAGAACTATTTCCGTTCTTGCAAAAAACCATTAACCATAACTTGCAAAGTATTATAGAGAAAGGATTGGTGAACCAAAAACTTGCAATATTTCCAAATGAAAACAAAAAAACGACAAATGTAAATAAATTTATAAGTTTGCAGTATTGTACAAGTTATGTATCTTTACACGACTGCTATCGTTCAAGCACAACTTCGTAGATAACAATTTATGTAAGGCAAAAAGTACAATTTGCAAAGAGAGAACACTACATGCCCCATTGTTTTCTCTATCATTGTAAATAACATTTATCCTTTCACTATACCAACTATTTCAAATATTTGTAATCTTTTTTCCCTAGAAATCACCACTTGCAACTATTTTGCATTTGAAACATGGTACAAAGATAAAATCGCCATCTCGATTTTTCATCATCCCAATCTTCGCCTTCTGATTAATAGAAAACTGACTTGCACATAAATACAAGTCATCTTAGGATTCAATTCACCGATGCCCTTCCATAAGTCATTAACATTTGAAATTGATAGTAATAAATATGGGAACTAGATATCATGGGCAGGAAGCATTTGTTCTTTGCACAAGCTACCTCTGAACAACACATTCCATTGTGTGCAAAAATCTTTGAAGCTTTCATTGTATGCACTTCCGAATCCCACAAAATATATCAATAATAAAACTAATATCAAAATGAGTTATAATTAAAATACCCCTTTGCACTTCCCTCATTCCACACATGCAATTGTTCTGTGCATAACCTCCGCACATGCGCAACCATCTCCGCACAACTTCGTTCGCACAACTACTTTCACAGTCAATAACGTCCTCAATCATTGACATTCAAAACTTATATTAATTAATGATAATACGTAGTGAAATACGTCCCTAAATAAGAATTAAAAAGCAAAAAAAAGAGATTTGTATATTTATTATCTTAGTAAACTTTGCACAAAACTTTTGCATAACATCCATACATGCACAACAACCTTCGCACAACTAGATTCAAAACTGATATTAATTAATGATTGTACATTGTGAAATATGTCCTTAAATAATAATTAAAAAAGATATTTGTATATTATCTTAGTAAACTTTGAACAAAAAATTAGCATAACATCCACACACGCACAAAAACTTCCGCACAACTTCGTTCACACACCTACTTCTGCCCTCAATAATGTCCTTAATTGACATTGGAAACTATGCACATGATACCTCTGAATAGCTAGCTTAGCATGACCACCTTCGTACAACTACTTTTGTACTTTTGAAAATGGTTTCTAAATAATAATTCAAAAAGACAAATCCTTCCCACATTCATTTTATCGCACATCACTTTTTCTTCACAGGAATTGAAGTTATTGTTTTTCGCACCCCCGTCTGTGCAAAACACCTCGAATATCTTGCACATACTTCATCCTCTGCACAATGACCCAAGTACTCACTATGTAAAGGACCTCATCTCTCTGAGACATACTCTGTACTCCACACAAGAAAAAATAATAATATTAATTCAACATTGTTCAGCCCTACCCCCCATATCGCCAACTGCATTGCCAACTAGATTTGGAAAACCGCCTTCATACAACTATTTCCGTAGTTGGAAAAAACATTCCTAAATAATTTTAAAATACAAATCCTTATGTACATTTGTTACACAATTTATTTAGCACCCTCGTCTATGAAAAATACCTCGAATCTCCCACAGATGTTCATTTGCACAACGAAACTGTACCAATTACCACATCATTCATTAGTATCACAACCCTCACTATGAAAAGGAACCAAGCTCTCCCGCACATAATAATATTAATTCGACGTTTGTTCAACCCCCCCTTCGCCCTCCTCTCCCCAAGCCTATGCAAACAAGTTGCAACCGCATCAATTCTCGCATCATTGAATAGAGCACTAATTGTAACATCTACATCAATTCTCGCATCATTGAGCATAGCATTAACACAACATCAATTGTGTCAGAGAACTTACCAACGCAATGGCCATTCATAAAATTACTTTTATTTTCATTTAAAAAAAACGAATTGTTAGGCATTGCAAAAAACAAAAATAAAATGCTCCGCTAGGGGATTATGTCCCATCAGAGCTTCCTCAACCAATCGAAAATTACAAATAACATTTACTGAAAATTCAATAATTATTTTTTTAATTTATATAAAAATACAAATATTAAGCATTTTCCCGAAACTTTGGTTAAAATTACAAAAACACAACCAAATAATGCATATTCAAAGCAACTTGACCACAAAGCAAATGTTATAGTCACTGACAAAGCAAGGACTAATAATAAGTAACTAAAACCATATAACATTAATATTTTATTAGATTGAGCTTTCAAGGTAATTGATATAGATTAATAAGTAGTAACTTTAAAGTAAATAAAGTTATTTTCTCATGTAGCAAGGTAGTTGTAAGAAAACCTTTCCATTGAGACTAAAACCATATAACATTGATATTTTATTAGATTGAGTTTTCAAGGTAATTGATATAGACTAATAAGTAGCAACTTTGAAGTAAATGAAGTTATTTTCTCATGTAGCAAGGTAGTTGTAAGAAAACCCTTCCATGGAGACAATTTTGAATTTTGAAACAAATTTATATATATATATTAAAGGAAAAAATTATAAATATTTTAAAAAATAAATAAATAAAATTATGAATATTTAAAAGAGAAAATGTGTGTTTTTTTTTTAAAATTGAATTTCATTTTTTTTATAAATTTACATAAATGTTAAATGTATGCATTCATGATACATTATTCGCTCGCTTATGCATATTAAATAGATAGTCTGTCTTCGAATTCGGATTTGAGCTCCGGCGATTTTCTGAAACAAGGGTTTCGTTAACCATGGCTGCGTCTATCATTCCGTCTGTCGTCGGCGCTGCAAGAGATGGCCAAGAGCTGTCTTGTAACAGTGGTTACAGGAATTCCAAGAACGATATTTCTCTCTCAGACATAGCCGCGTCCTCTGCCTTCGATGTTCTGGAAACTGCTTTGATTTCTCCGTCGGCCTGCAAATGGGAAGAGCTACCATGGCTGAAGGCCCAGAGCTCTTTCAGCCTCGCCGCTGTTACGGCCACCAAGCCGGAGCTATCATTGAGGCCCTCGGGGCTCCATTCCCACGGCAAGAATCGGAGCTCCAGGATGAATCCTATGGCGATTAGCCATGAAATGCACACAAATGGAAGAGATCTCGCAGGGATTGCGTCAAATGGGTTCTGGAGGAAGAAAGCCTGCGTCGATTGGTGGTCTAGGGTGAACGAAACGACCAGAGCTGAAGCATTTAAACTGGCAGTTGCAAAGGTCGCCAAATCCGAGGAGGATGTGGGGCATCTGTTTGACAAAACGCCCCTTCGAAATTTTATCTCAATCAGGGGCCTGTACTCTGTTTTAGCTCAAATGGAGGATGCAGATGATATGTTTGACAAAACGCCCCTGCGTGATTTTATCCCAAACAGGGGCTCGTTCTCTGTCTCAGCTCTAACGAAGAGCGCTGAACAGGATTTCGGTAGCCAGCAGAAAACAGAACTCTCAAAACCATTCCAGATTCTGATCGCACACATCTCCGGCAAGCCAATGCTGCATTGGGTGAGACCTTCGGACCTGGTGCAGGAGCTCAAGCTACTCATGGAAAAAAAGACGGGGATTCCAACAATGTATCAGCGTCTCCTTTACGAAGGCAAGCAATTGGAAGATACCTGCCCCCTGTCCTCTTATAATATTCAAAGAAATGCCTCCATTACCCTGTCCATGCGTCTGCGAGGGGGTGCTGCTGGACAATCCTCTTCAGCTGCTGCCTTTTCCTATAAAGATGCAGTCCATTCTAAGAAATCTAAGGAAAGAGCTTCCCCTGCTTCAGCTCCCAAACCCTTCGTAGTGGACAAGTCGGAGGATATTCCTTCCATTGAATTAGCACATCCCATGTTGGACAAGCAGTATCAGTTGTATGCAGAGAATGGCATCATCTGCAGGTTCAATGGTCTTTGGCCTAGTACAGCAGATCTGTACCAATGGATTCAGGCAAATTGGACCAACAATTGCAAGGTTTATTTCTGCTCTAAAGGCTTCTTTATAGTAGTGTTTGTTGACAGTGATGATTACCAAAGAGTCTTAACTAAAGGCCCTTGGTTTTGGAATTCTGCGGGTCTGTTCCTTACTCCGTGGTTCCCAGAGTTTGATCCTTCCACAGCAGTCATCACCAAACTCCCGATCTGGGTTAGACTCCCTAACCTTCCGGTGCACTTATGGAACTTTATTGTATTTGAAGCCATCGGCAATACCCTAGGTCGTTTCCTAGAAACAGATCCCTCAAGAGGGCAAAAAGGAATTTATACATATGCCAGAATCTGCGCAGAAATAGACATAAGCAAGGGACTTCCTGATCAGATCATTCTCAAAATAGGGGATTTCCATTGGTCTCAACCTCTGGATTACGAGAATACAGCATTTCGGTGCCGATATTGTCATCTCACAGGGCACCTACAAAGTTCGTGTCCCTCAATGCCATTCCAAAAAAAGAAAGCCAAATCCAAGCCAAAAGATAAAAGCTGGAAACCTCATGATCCTCCCCCAATGGACGTGTTTTCTAGCTCAGATGAAGAGGACGTGGATGAAGATGTGGAAGTCGTTGAAGAAAAGACAGAACAGGTTCCTCCCTCTGTGCGACACGAGGAAGCAACAGTCCCACCCATCGCTCAGAAACGACCTCATGAGTCATCTCCTTCGGATTCAGACAAGGAGCTTTCGCCTCCAGTCCAAAACAGTCTACAAATTGTTCTCGATCATCAAAGTCCAACTGATTGGGTCAAAGTCGGCAAGAAGAAAGGGAAAAAAAGTCGACCAAGTGTTTCCACACTCGGTGGGTAGTTCCTTTGGCTTGGTTCGGACTCCCTTCTTCTAGTTCTGTTGGTTCAGCTCTGCTTTAGTCTCTTCTTCTCCTGGGAGCCGAGGTGGATATTTTATCCTTTCCGGCTGCCCTTTCAGTCTTGTGTTTCTCGCCGCCCTGCGTGGTGGGCAGTCTTCTCTTTTTAGTTCCCTGAAGTCCAGTTTGATAACGTTTTTGTTTGTTGGAAGTATAGGAACCTCAGCGCTGTTCTCCCTTCGGAGCAGACTGAGGCCCCTAAGTTTTGTACTTGTATATTGGTTGTACGATAATAGAATCACCGCAGCTTACAAAAAAAAAAAAATGTATGCATTCATGGGATGAAAGAAATATATATTTTCTTGTATTTTCAATTTAACTTGGTGTGGGTATATTTAAAGAAATTTATTTCTGTGTCTAACAAGTATTTATTTTATATTTTTTTATTAAACTTATAAGAAGATGAGTTACGCGAAGCCCGGGCAGACCGAAGTTCAAATCTCATTGAGTACAATGACCTGTTGTGGTGGCAGCTAGAGGGGCAGATTCCCCTTTCCCGTGAGTCTGCTCTTGCTAAAATCATAGGAACTTAGTATACCCGACTTGCAGGTGGTTGGTTATGCTCTTGGTGTTATAGTGGCAGCGATGAGGTTTGATCCTTGGTCTCCCATAGATTAGGCCTGGCAGTTACCGATTCACCATGTGGTTAAAAAAAAAAAGATGAGTTAAAATAGAATTAAAATTTCTTATTTTTTGTTAAAAAATATTTACATATGAGGATGATATTATTACTTGAGGGCTAGTTCAATTGGTCAAGGTCCTGTTGCTAAAGCACTTTGCCATTAGGAAGTTATGGGGTCAATTCTCCTTGATGCCTTTAAGGTTATGCTTTGATTAGTTTGGCATGTGGGATATGAAATCTACCTAGATAAGTACACATTATATATTCTTTGAGTAAATCTATAAAAAGATAAGTCAAAATAGATTTTTTTTTTTTTGTATTTTTCCTCCATAAAAATTTACACATGAGGATTTCATTATTATTTTAGAAGCCTAGATAAGTCAAAATAGAATTTTTATTTATTTATTTTTCCTCCATAAATATTTACACATGAGGATTTCATTATTATTTTAGAAGCCTTGAGGGGTTTTTTAGTTATTTATTTTTCCTCCATAATATTTACACATGAGGATTTCATTATTATTTTAGAAACCTTGAGGGTTAGCTCAATTGTTTTTTTTTTTCCTCCATATTTACACATGAGGATTTCATTATTATTTTAGAAGCCTTAATGGTTAGCTCAATTGATCGAGGTCTCTTTGCTAAGGCGCCTCACCCATAGGAGGTCATGGGGGTCAATTCTCCTCAATGCCCTTGGGGTTAGGCTTTGATTAGCTTGGTCAATGGCTCATGATCCCTTCGAGTGGATGTGCCCAAATTTTCATTGGAAGAAAAAATAAAAAGATAGTAATATTTTAGATTTTACTGATTTTTAAAAATTGAATTTGATAACAATTCCACATCAAACAAGTAGCTACTTTATATTCTTTGAGATTCTTTGAGTAGAAAAATAAAAGTATAAGTAAAAAATATGATTAAAAATAGTTTTTTTTCTTCTCTCTAAAGATATTTATTCATGAGGATGACATCATTTTTTTTATGTGGTTCACGAACTTCGGAGATCGGTGGCCTCTATGTCCATGGAAATGGTCCCTGGTAGATCCACCCGGTGGCCTCTATGTCCATGGAAATGGTCCCTGGTAGATCCACTTAAAGGGATCAGTCCCACCAGTTCATTTCGGAGCCTAACCTCGAGGGTGTTGAGGAGAATTGACCCTATGACCTCTTATAGCGAGGTGCTTATGCAACGGGTGCTCGACCAATTGGGCTAACCCTCGGGGCTATGAGGATGACATAATTATCTTAAATATCATTGATTTTTTAAAATTAATTTTGATAATATATTTTGGCATTAGACTTTTTAGAGTTCGAAAAAAATTGTGGTTAAATCTTGATTTGTGTTGTTTAAGTTGGTTTTTTGACTTCATATATGGATTCAACACCTTGGAAAACCCCCAAGACACTTGGATTGTAAAAAGTTCACCCCTCAAATTTGTGACTACCAAATTCCAAGCAAATTAAAATGAAAATGCACTGGAAAACCTTCCAAGAAATATAATAAATAAACTACACTATATATCCTTTATTTTTAAATTTATTTTTTACTTTTAAAATTTCTTAAAATTCAATAATAAAAAAATCATCCATTCATTATTAAATTTATATTTTTTTAAAATTCAATAAAAAAAATCAGTCATTCATAATTAAATTTAAAATAAAAAAATATTTGATACAAATCTAAATATACAAATATACACCATAGTAATTTCTGAAAAAGAAATACAATAAATACCTTATATTATATTAAGAAAGCCACGAAAACCACGTATAAATCTATAAGGCAAACAATGTCATATTGCAAAACCAAACAAAGTTGTATTGCAAAACACACTACAATTAAGCGTGAGAACTAAATGGTACAAAATAAAGTTACACCACTAATATATATATATATATATAGGTAATCAATGTTTTGCAATGCGTATTGCAAAACACACTCCAATTAAGTGTCACAACTAAACAGTACAAAATAAAGTTACAGCACTTATATATATATATATATATTAAATTTTATTATTAAATAAATAGATTATATCAAAGAATATTTATGCATAGGATGATTTATGAGTTTTTTTTTCCCTTCCCTTAGGAACATCTGTCTAACCTACAAAACTATTTGTCACAATTAAGGAAAATGTTGATTTCTCATTTTCTTAAAAGGGTACCATAATCACCGGTTCAACTAAGATCAACATATCTTTTGTGCCATCTAATTGGTCTGATTCATGATTAACTTTTTGTCCACAAATTACAAACAATTTTATAGTTAAAATTCTCTCATAAATCTAACAAATAACCTACACTATAGACTTTTTATTTTCATATATATTATTGACTTTTAAAATTTCCTAAAATTTAATAAACATTAATTCATTCATAATTAAATATTTAATAAAAAAATTAAATATTTGTGATTTCTTTTGTACGAATACCACCACCATATAAATTTATAACGCAAACAATGTTGTATTGCAAAACCAAACAACATTGTATGGCAAAACACACTACAATTAAATGTTACAAGTTACGTTCAAACTCAGTTTGTCAAACCAACAGTGAGGACAGCCATCTCTGGCTGCTATCCGCGAATGTCAGTTGACACATCACTGTTATCAAGGAAAACCACGCCACCTGAAATAACAGCAGGGTTTCACTCCTGCCAGATGCCTCTGGGTCTTGGGCCGTTAACCTGTTTCCTTACGTCCGAGGAAGACGAGCTCTTAGCCAAGCAGAAGCAGTTTTAGGGCATACTCCAGGCCCAAGTTACGCCTCTTTTATATATATATATATATATATATATTTAAATTGAATTCTATTATTTCAAAAAAAACATATTACATCATAAAATCATATTATATTAAAGAATATCTATTGCATCTTTGGATTTAAAGACTCGGATGATTTATGAGCTTTTTCTTTTTCCCATTTTTCCTACAAACATTAATCCACCTCACAGAACTATTTGTCACAACTAAGGATAATTTTGGTTCCTCATTTTCTTAATAGACAACTAAGGATAATGTTGGTTCCTCATTTTCTTAATAGAAATAATGTTGGTTCCTCATTTTCTTGAAAAGAACGATAGCCACCGGTCGAGCCAGGATCGACATATCTTTCTCACCATTGACTCATACAATTCATAATTATGTTTTTTTCCACAAATTTTAGGCAAATTTATAACTGAAGTTCTCTCCTTTGAATTTAATAACAATTCCACGTAAAAAAAACTACTACTTTGTATTCTTAAAATATAATTAAAAAAATAATTTTTTGTTTCCCTAAAAATATTTACTCATAAAATAACACTATAATCTTAAATATTATTGATTTTTTAAAATTAATTTTAATAATATAGTTTTTGTTTTCTTATTTATCTTTTACTTTCAAAATTTCTTAAAATTCAATAAAAATTAATTCATTCATTCATATAAAATTTAAAATAAAAATACTTTTAACAAAAATCTAAACATACACAACACTAAATTGTAAAAATATATATATTAAATACCAAAACCACCGTATGAATTTATAAGGAAAACAATGTTGCATTGCAAAACCAAACAACGTTGTATTGCAAAACACACTACAATTAAGTGGGACAACTAAATGGTACAAAATAAAGTTACACCACTCTAACATTTCATCATCCATAATTAAATATAAATTTTTAAATTGAATTCTATTATTTCCAAAATAATAAGGTATATTAGAAAATTAGATTACATCAAAGAATATTTATTGTATTTTTAGATTCAAAGACTAGGATGATTTATGAGTTTATTTTCTTTTTCTCCCACGAACATTTGTTCATCTTGAAAAACCATCTCTCATAACTAAGGATAATGTTGATTTCTCATTTTCTTGAGAGAGTGCCAAAGGCATCGTTATGGCCAAGATCGACATATCTTTCTTGCCATTTGAATGGTTTGATTCATGATTACATTTTTCTCACAAATTGCAGGCAAAGTTATAGTTGAAGTTCTTTCCTTTTCCTTTGGCAAAAGATTTTCCTCCGCAGAGGAATGTGTCGGTACTATTGGGAGTTGACTTGTGTTGAAGAAAGTGTAACTAGGTTCAGTCTTCATAATGCCATGATCTTTGTAAATGATGTAATAAAAGAGAATGAATTATTTTTGTATGCCTTGCTACATGGGTTTCATGAGCAAGAAGTGTCATTAGGTCAAAGGACTTCTTCTTGATGTCTTTAAGATTTATTAATATGTCAAAGAGTCAAATCATGTATGAAGGAGCTCTTCCTGAGCCTATGTAAAATGTATTCTAGCCTAGAGCAACTCTCCAAGACCAAGCATAATCCTCTAGCTACAAGCACAAGGAAGTCTGCAAGTAAAACAATAAGGAGAACATCATGTCAGCCTAAAAACTAAATTAAATAGCTAAATGACAATCATGTCGGCTCAATAAAAAGACATGTCAGTTCACTTGTTGAAGTCGGCCCAAATATGGAGACAAACCACTATAAATACCCCGTCAAGGTATCCACAAAAAGGTATAGAAAAACTTGCATTTCTCTCTGAAATTTCGGATGGGTAATAGGAGTAGAGATCCGCACTACAGGAGGACATACCCCTGCACTTCAGATGGCACAATAAGCTGCAGTCTTGGTGATAATGACAGTGAAGCCCTCGCATATATATCTTTGTAGTCTCAGCATAATGAGAAGGAAAAGTAATGATCGTGACTATCACAGTCTCGACATTCATTCCATATGCAGTCACATACTTGATGGCCACTACCCTAAACATAGTCACAGTCCATGCATCATTTTGATGAGAAGGGTCATGTGATACAGTCTCGGCATGATTGTAACAAGTGAAAGGGTTCAGATCTGTCTCCAAGCAACCTCGACATACTCTCTAAGCACCGCTATAGTCTCGACATACTAATGATGAAGAGGATCTGAATGGTATCTCTGTAGCAGTATCGGCATAATGAGGAGTAGTGACAAGGATTATAGTTTCAGCATAATAAGGAGTGACAAGGATCATCATGGTCTCATGGTCTCAACCTAATGATAATAGAAGGATCCAACAGTAACACACCTTATATCGACTTACATTAAGGAACAATCATGATCCTATCATAGTCATAACCTCGTTATTGAAGGTTATAATCTTGATGAAAGTTGCAGCACTGATGGAGATCTTAATGGAGCAGTCATGGTGCAGCAGTGACCTAGCTGGAGGAGCAGTTTTAACAGAACAGTGATGATGATGATCTCAGCAGTGACAGAGAATGGGATTGGTGTCTTGGTCTTGGAGTGGCATAGCAGGTAAAGGGTCATGGTCTTGGTATTCGTCAATTGGAATCTCTATAAAAATAATTTTGAGCAGGTTTTCCTCTCCAAGAGGGAGAGGCTTTGGCCCTGGCAGAAAGCCAAATATCTTGTGTTCTTGTCTCTTTGTTTTTGGTAGTAGTTTGATGAATTAAACACACACAACTAATAATGAAAAGAAGATCAAGCTAAGATAAATTGTAAAAACACTTCACAAATTGTTATCATGTCAAGAAGAATCTCACTAATTCTCCATGCCCTAGATTCTTCAACAACTTGGATCCTGAGACGTTCAGTTGTTCATTGAGGTCTTTTGTTGACGTGAGTTATTCTTCTTTTAACCTGTAGAATTCTTGGCATCTGTTGTTGTCTTTGGATCTCACCAACCACAGTTGCTTCTTTTTTCCTCCTGGGTGTCGACGGTCCCTTTTGGAAAGGAAAATGCATGTTGAAGGTGCCGAAGTTGTTGGCAAGTTCTACACTTGAACACAATGTTTTCATAGTCCAATGGTTGGGAATACTCCTTGTCTCCCCACTTGAGGACAATTTTATCTGACAAACCTTCACTGAGGTCCACTTCCACACATATGTGAACGAAACTTACAAAGCCTTTTGACAATCTTTCATTATCTACATTGATAAAGCAGCTTATGGAGTCCCCAATGTCCTCTAGGATCTTTGGCCAGATCCATTAAAGGGGTAAATTTCATAGCCTAACCCAAACAGGGACACGAAAGAACTTCATGGTAAGTGTATTAAACCCTGGAAACCATGGTTGAATTGAAAGGCCAACTCTGCCTCAAAACCATGGACCTTGGTCTAAAACCCCCTTCTAGTCTTCAGGATCCTTAAAGAAAACCACAAAAAAACCTTTCGAGCAGAATAAAAAAATCTATATTCTAGGACCAATTCTGATGAACCCAATCTCGCAGAAAAAATGCCGAGGGCCAAAATCCATTGAAACGACACATAATCGCCCGAATTTGAAAATATGTCATCATTTTCTTATTAATGATCTCATTCACCTCTATCATTGGAGTGTCTGAAGAATCATCTACCACAAAGGCCTAACTTAAAAGCTCTTTGTGTCACTGACAACTGATATCCGACTTCAAGGCATCCTTTAAAGACATATGATTTGAAGCAGAGGATACCCCACTGCCCCTGGGACCTCCTTTTAGACCTACAACTAGTGAGATAGTGGCGTCCATCTTTATGCCATAATATTTGAGGTCTTTTTCTATCAACAATTTCCTCCCCTCGTGGAGGATCCTCATCACTCTCACAGGGTTCCCTACCAACTTTTGAATGTTGCTTGCGAGCAATTCTACATCTGTTTCTTTGACCATGATCCAAAGGATTTTCCACATAATGACCTAACAAAAATTGAGAATTTTCGAAGATCCAAGTCCCCAATACCATTCTTAGCTAGATCCCATCGAGTAGCTAGACTTTGTGGAAAAGACCTGTCAACCCAACGAAACCCCGCTCACTAGGAAATTACGCCAAACACTTTACATATTTTAATACACCCCTGATAAATATCTCAATCTAACATTTTGACAAACACTTTGCAAACATCCTCTCTCTAACACATTCACATTCGCTTAACCCTTTTGTTCCTACGTGCTCTACAACTGACATAAAACACGAGCATTGATCAGAATCTACAGATAGAGGGGAGACTCCATTGACGATGTCTCCCTCAAAAAAGCATTTGGACCAAAAACCCTTTCAATCAAGCCTTCCACGCCCAGCTTTAAAACGTCATCACCACCTTTGCCTTGAGGTTCCATCGGCATATATGTTACCCTATCATCCACGATGCCTTGGGACCAAACAGGAAGAAGGGGCCATGTTCGAAGCCATTGCTCGGATATAAAACCCTGTCAGAGTATGCACAGCAGAAACAAAATAAATCATACACACAGCAGAAATCATGAGACAACAAATTTAACATGGTTCACCCAACCAATCTGGGCTACGTCCACCAAACAGAGGCATCGGCAATCTTATTACTCAACAGGAGATTACAACAACAGATTTGCACATCTGGAATTCCTCTTCCTCACACCTTCTCATCACACATATCCTCTACGGGCTTACATTTTATAGCTGGGAGTAGAAAACTGAATCATAAATTCACTCACAACAAATATAGGATGCAATAACTCCTCATCAGGATTAAATGGAGTTAATTTAGCAACAAATCCTATTGTTGTCACATTCATGAGATTTTCTCCAAATTTAATTAACAGAAATCTCAACAATCTCCACCTTAACAACAATTAGCCTGATACCCTGTTCAATTATTATTTTTATCTTTTCTGCAAGCCAAGAGAATCTTGACACCATCGTAGCTTCTCTAACAAAACTGGTTTCGTGAACATGTTTGCACAGTTTTCCTTTGTATGCACTTTTTCAAGAGAGACTCCCCTTTCAGTGATAACATGTCTTACAAAATGGTACTTGATAGGTATGTGCTTTGATTTACTATGATAGGCTGGATTTTTAGCCAGGTGAATTGCACTTTGACTATCGCAAAATAACTTGATGTTGTCCTGCAACCTACCAAACTCACCAAACAAACCTTTCAACAAAACCGCTTCTTTGCAAGCATGTGAAACAGCTATGTATTCTGCTTCTGTAGTGGATAAAGAAACAATGTTTTGTAGCTTTGACATCCAGCTTATAGCTCCACCTGCAAGAGTAAAGACATATCCTGAAGTTGACCTTCTCTTATCCAAATCACCTGCAAAATCGAAATCAACATATCCACAAACAAATTCACTAGTTCTGTTATAAGTGATACAATAATCACTTGTGCCTCTCAAATACCGAAGCACCCATTTCACTACTGACCAGTGTTCTTTTCCTGGATTTGCCATATACCTGTTGACAACCCCAACTGCATGTGAAATATCTGGCCGTGTACAAACCATCACATACATCAAACAACCTACTACATTGGCATATGGAATTCGAGACATATATTCCTTTTCTTCATTTGTATTAGGACATAAACTTGAAGAAAGCTTAAAATGAGAAGCTAAAGGGACTGAAACTGGCTTCACATTGTTCATACCAAACCTTAAGAGTATTTTCTCAATATACTTCTATTGTGATAACCACAACTTGCCATTGCTCCTGTCTCTGAAAATCTCCATGCCCAAAATCTGTCTTGCTGCTCCTAGATCTTTCATATCAAACGTCCTAGCCATCTGAGCCTTTAACCTGTTGATCTCACTTATGCTTTTGCTTGCTAAAAGCATATCGTCAACATATAACACTAAGATAATGAACATGCCATTATTCAATTTCTTAAAGTAAACACAATGATCATATTCACTCCTTATATAATTTTGACTCATCATGAAAGAATCAAATTTCTTGTACCATTGTCGAGGCGACTGCTTCAGACCATACAATGATTTCTTGAGCCTGCAGACAAATTTCTTGTTGCGATTTTGAACAAACCCTTCCGGTTGTTCCATGTAAATCTCCTCATCTAAATCTCCATGTAAAAATGCAGTTTTAACATCTAGTTGGTGTAATTCTAAATCAAGTAAAGCAACTAATGCTAACACAATCCGAATTGAAACAATTTTTACAACTGGTGAAAATATCTCATGAAAGTCAATTCCTGCTTTCTGAGAAAAACCTTTTGTGACCAACCTTGCTTTGTACCTGTCCTCTGTATCATCAACACCCCTTTTCAATTTGTAAACCCATTTACATCCCACATTTTTTCTGTCTTTAGGAAGTTCTACCAGATCCCATGTGGCATTCTTGTCTAATGCCATCATCTCATCCTTCATAGCTTCTTTCCACTTATCACTTTTAGAACCTTCTACAGCTTCCTGATAGCACAAAGGTTCATCATCATTAGCGGTTAAAGCAACTGAAGTAACATAATCATCATACCTTTTAGGAGGACGTTTGATTCTTGTGGACCTCCTTAAAGATGTTTCTGGTACTTCCACAATTTGCTGACTATTATCTGTAGGAACTTCTTCATGATCTGCATCTGACACATGTTCATGATCTGCATCTGAAACTTGTTCATGATCTGCATCTGAAACTTGTTCATCTGGACTATCATCAGTGTTTGAACTGGTTTCAAACTGAATATGTTGAAACTTAGGTACATTATCCTGTTTCAATTTATCATCTACATCTGGATTATTGAGTGAAGATTCATTGAATTTAACATCTTTGTTAATGATGATCTTGTGAGTAGTAGGATCCCACAACCTGTATCCCTTAGTCCCATCACCATATCCAACAAAGATATATCTTTTTGATTTAGGATCTAATTTAGAACGCTGATGTTTCGGAATTAGAGCATATGCATCACAACCAAAAACTTTTAGTTTAGAATAATCACAAGGATGACCTTTCCATACCTCTTGAGGAATTTTGCATCCTATTGCATTTGATGGTGATCGATTTATCAAGTAAGAAGCCATAGATATTGCTTTTGTCCATAATTCCTTCTACAAATTGGTGTTACTTAGCATACTTCTTGCTCTTTCTAAGATAGTCTTGTTCATGCGTTCAACAACTCCGTTTTGCTGAGGAGTATAAGTAGTAGTTCTATGTCTTTCAATCCCAACTTCCTTGCAATAATTATCAAATTCCTTTGAAGTAAACTCACCACCATTGTCAGTTCTTAAACATTTAATGGTTCTTCCAGTGATATTTTCTACTAATGCTCTAAACTGCTTGAAAACTGTGAATACATCAGACTTTCTTTTCAACATGTAGACCCATACTTTCCTAGATAAATCATCTATGAAAGATAAAAATATGATGATCCTCCATATGAGGTTGTAGGAGAAGGACCCCAAACATCAGAATGGATATAATCAAGGATTCCCTTACTAGTATGTTTTCCAGTTTTAAATTTCTGCTTACTTTGTTTCCCATATATACAATGTTTGCAGAAATCTAACTTAAAAGACTTTAAACTAGGAAGTAACTTACGATCAGATAAAATTTTTAATCCTATTTCGCTCATATGGCCCAACCGTTGATGCCATAGTCGAATAGAATCACTGTCGTTTTTAAATACAATTGAAGCATGATCTGACTCTGTTCTTCCTTCTAATTGAAAAAGATTTCCAACCTTCTTTACTTTCATTACTAGTAGGATTCCTTTATAGATTTCATTACTCCACCTTGAATAAAGGTTTTATATCCATTTGTGTCTAGTATTCCTAGTGAAATGAGATTTTTTCTGAGTTCAGGAACGTGTCTTACATCAGTTAATATTTTATTTGTCCCATCAAACATTTTAATCTGGATGCTTCCAATTCCCACAATATTACATGTGACATCATTTCCCATGTAAACTACTCCATCATTGATTGATTTATAAGTTTTAAACCATTCTCTATGAATGCACATGTGATTTGACGCACCAGAATCTAACAACCAATGTTGATCATGATTAGACAAACTAACTGATAACACTTCATCACTCATACCTGAAACAGATGCCGAACCTATATCTATCGTGTTTGCTTCTTTCTTTTCTGTCGAAGAGTTTGCTTTAGATGTTTGCTGTCTCTTCCAGCAATTCTTCTTTAAATGTCCTGATTTGCCACAAAACCAGCACTTTACCTTACTCTTCTTCCCTTTCGATTTTGACCATGAGTTGTCGTGCTTACTGAAGCATCTTTCTTTAGAACGACCTCTGACCATCATTGCTTCTGATGTAGAGGTTTTTGAATTTGACCTTTTCCTTGTTTCTTCAGATAATAAAGCTCCAACAACATCATCAAACTCAAGGGTTTCTGATGAACTAAGACTTATAGAAGTAACAAAATGATCCCATGACTCGAGCAACGAGCATAATAAAGTTATAGCTTTATCTTCTAATTCAAATTTTACTTCTATACTTTCTAACTACACCAAGAGAGTATTAAAGGTATTCAAATGATCAGTAATAGATGTACCTTCCTTCATGCGCAAATTGTACAACTGTCGCTTCAGAAGAATCCTATTGGTTAAGGATTTTGTCATGTACAGCTTTTCAAGCTTTGTCCACAAACCAGCAGTAGTTTTCTCTGACACGATGTTAAACAAAACATCATCCACCAAACACAATCGAATGTCGCTTAGTGCTCTTTCATCCATGTCACTCCATTCGTCATCTGTCATGGTGTATGGTTGTTTGGCTTTTCCCAACAGCGCCTTCGCCACGCCTTGTTGCATGAGTAGATCATACATCTTAACTTTCCAGATCTCAAAGTTGTTTTTCCCATTAAACTTCTCGATCTCAAATCAAGCACTTTGTGTTTTTGACATTTTAATTTGCCTTTTTAATTAAATTAACAATTTGATAAAATTCCACAAACTGTAAATTGCAAATACCAGCAACTAGCATACAAATCAAATGGCATTTCAATACTGCTAGCAACGAAATGAAAAAACACTACCTTGCATCCATTCGAGCTTTTCAGATGATATGGCGGAACAACATTTTAATATTGAATCCACGCAGGTTGAGACCACGCTGCCTTCAGGAACACAGCTCCCTTCTTCGCACAGATCTACGTGAGCTTTAAGTTCCAACTCCAAGCCGAAGGAATCTCAGACCGGATCCAATACAAAGCCATAGACTGATATTCCCGCACTGTAAGTTTAGCTTTACAAAAAGAAATTGTAGTCCAATATCATGGATAAAATAAGTGGAAAAAGGTAGAGAACGAAGACTTCTGTTATGTCGTAAATGAGCGGAGTGAGCATAAATACAAATTTACTAATTGGGCGGTCAAATCCCCGACCCCCAATTGCAGTTGCACATCCCAAAAACGCTATCTTGACCAATGCTCTATCTCATCAAACATCGATTAAAAAAATAGGTCTAACGCTCTATTTCTGACCCGTTCGTTCTCACACCAGGTAGCTCATCGAGATGCAGGAATCGTAGACTACGTGAGTGATAATAATTTGTAGGCATTGACATGGAATAGGTATGCTGCAGAGACCAGTATCCACATTTATTAGCTCAGAAAACAGGCGTGGACAGAAAATCGAGGTGTCGACACTTTATCCTCCAGCTCATTGCTGCTTTATCTTCCAGCCCCCGACTACTTTATCCTCCAGCTCACTGCTGCGTTATCATTCCACTTCACGCAGAGATTGACACTAGCTCACAGCGCAGTGGATCAACACACACAGCCACACAGAATTTCACACAGTACATAGCATATTAATGGAGACAGCGATCCATGATCCGGAAGCCTCCATGCCCCATACTCGGCTAACTTCAACCTAAAATGCTCTGATACCAATTGTCAAAGTATGCACAACAGAAAAAAATAAATCATACAGACAGCAGAAATCATGAGACAACAAATTTAACATGGTTCACCCAACCAATCTGGCTACGTCCACCAAACAGAGGCATCGACAATCTTATTACTCAACAGGAGATTACAACAACATATTTGCACATCTAGAATTCCTCTTCCTCACACTTTCTCATCACACATATCCTCTACGGGCTTACATTTTATAGCTGGGAGTAGAAAACTGAATCATAAATTCACTCACAACAAATATAGGATGCAATAACTCCTCATCAGGATTCAATGGAGTTAATTTAGCAACAAATCCTATTGTTGTCACATTCATGAGATTTTCTCCAAATTTAATTAACAAAAATCTCAACAAACCCATCGCAGGTCTGTCGCTTGAGGGTATAAGGGCTTCAAAACACAAAATCCACTTGCATCCATCTCCATGGAGGGAAAATTGTATGATCTCTGCTCGATTATGTCACCATCCGGAGTCTATGACAGTGTTCTAGTCATCTTCGGCGTCGCCCACCAAAGTTCTGAGAACGTCAGAAACCTTCGTCCTCTTCACAACCTCCAATGCTCACCATTCATAATTAAAATATAAATATATAAATACATAATAATAATAATAATAATAATAATATAATAAATAATCACCTTACTAATTGAGCGGAGAGGCTCATTCTACAATTCGATATGAGGAGATTTGTAATTTTGTTTGTCTGTGAAATTGACATGTATCTTTTTAAAAATAAAAATAAATTATGCTCTAAATAAAAACAATGTTGTCAATAATAATAATAAATGAATATGTTGTAAAGTAATTAGAAGTAAAAAAAATGTGTGACAAGATATCAACTGCATATATATCTATATATAGAAAAAATTGTTAAAATAAAATATTTTAATATTGTATATAAAAAATATTCAATGTGAGTTATCAATAAAATATTTTAATACGAAATAATATTGACATATACATTTTAATTAGGGTTGATAAAATGTCTCATAAATTTCATGTAAAGTATTTGAGCAGAAAGCCTCTTCTTGTCTATCTGTTCGTGCCCCTTTAAAATAAAAATAATAATTAAAAACTATGTGTAAATAGAAAAACAATGTTGATTATAATTAAAAAAAATGAGTATGTTGTAAAGTAATTAGAAGTAAAAAAATGTGTGAATTTTATGGTTAAATTTTTTATTTAGTCTTATATATACTCTATTTAGCATTCAAAAATACAATTTGAACAATGAAAAAAACACATTGTGTTTTGCACTCTTAAAAAGTTTGCAAGTGGAGAAATTTGATCTATACTTAACATTGTATTTTGCATTCTAAAGAAGTTTGCACATGAAGAAATTTGATCCCTCTCATCTCATGTTAGATCCATACTTAAAATATATCTATAATGGTATAAGATATATCTATACTGATATAATACAAACAAAGTTATATTGCAAAACCAAACTTTGTATGGTAAAACACACAACAATTAAACATGACAACTGAATGGTAAAAAATAAAGTTTCACCTCTTTAACAACTTTGTATTGTAAAACATACTACAATTAAACGTGACAACTGAATGGTAAAAAATAAAGTTTCACCTCTTTAACATTTCATCCTGTAATCTAATATATCTTTATTACTAATTTTTTTGGGAACTTCCATCATCAATTTTGTTGGTATTTTAAGGGTATTTTTAATAATTTTATTATTAATTAATTTTCAAATATATACTTATATTTTATTATTAATATTATTTGAAAATTTGTTTTAAAAAAATATAAAAATAAATCAAATTTCTTTATTTAAAATTTGGTAATACAATTTTTGTGAAAAGGTAATTTTTTATTATTAAAAATATATTTTTGAATATATTAGTTTAGTCTAAATCCATTATCAAATCTTTTGAAGTGTTCAAACCTATTTTGGATTGAAAAGAGATTTGATCCTTCTTAAGGTTTAGTAAATTCAAAATTAAGATGAATCTAGATTAGCATTATATATTTCACAATTCTAATTACAAAAATATTTTCATTTTCTATTAACACATACATATCTCTCACATTTAAATTAATCATACATTTAAATTGTACACCTCTCACAATTCAAATATATAATTTTATTAAATTAGAAAAACAACAACCACAACTACAACAAAAACAAACACAAAAATATAAAAAAGCCATTAAATTAGGCTTTACAAATTCTCTTTTCATAAATTAGGCTCCACAAAATGTGCTTTTATGAAAAAGGCAATCATGATAACGACTTAACTTTATAGTGCACAAAAATCCACCATTATTATATAATGATGTTGAATATAATATCAAATAAGCCAATATCCAATAATGAATTTTCCAGAAAAAATCATCATTATTTTATGATGCAGTCGAATATAAATATCAGACATTTAACTATAAATGGATGACGATATTTTAGAAAAAGGTTTTCCCAAAATTCTAGGACACATTTTTATTTATTTATTGAGGAGAACAAATGGAAAAACACGTAAATTGAAAAAAGATCATGATAAGTAATCTGTTCATATCCACTGTTACTACGTAGTTAATTTCAACGCAATTAAGAAAATTTTTAGACGATCGTTATTTTTGGTTAAGATTTTTGGGTATCCAAATTCTTAAGTTTGACATGTCTTATTTTTTCCAGAAAGAAAATCATGATATTATATTGAGGATATATATACAAGATATTCAGATAGTTTTGTATGAGATTGGAAACTCATGAATACTACCGATAAGCAACATAGCACATCATGTAAAACAGATTACCATCATGCTGTATGTTCATATGATCAAATCCCAAAATCAAAAAGGACAAAAACCATTGCATCATTCAGCTGATTGGAAGAAAAGAGCAGAGATGGAAGAGAGAACATATTTGGCAGAGATAGAAGAATCCTCAAAAAATTTTAGGTTCCTCCACTTCCAAAGAGACCATAAGGTGATGGGAAGAATAGGCCGAAGAGTGTTTTGTCGTCCCCACCAAGCAAACGCTGCATCAACAGAGATGAAGTTAAGATGCTGAAAAGAAAAAAACTGTGCAAGTTCATACCAGATTTGTTGTGAGACAGAGCATTTGAAGAAAAGGTGGAAGTTTGTCTCCTCCTCCATTTTGCAGAGAACACATCTACTGGGACCGTGCCATGATCGCCTCCTCAAGGAATCCCAAGACAAATTTTTGTTGAAAAGCACCAGCCAAGAGAATAAGGTCACTTTGAGGGGACATCCAAGCTTCCACCAGAAGACTGGAAAGCGCTGTCTGTTCGATTTGATTGAATTCGAAATGAGGTCGAAATATATATCTTTTACAATTGCATGAGAGGAAGAGAAGGGAAGGGACCAGATTAGATGATCATCATTTGTAGAGCGCAGGACTCCTCCCAGCTAGAGAGAGGAAATAAGATTGGTCCAAAGTGGGAGCAGGTCCCGTGGAAGACCTATGTCATCAGCATCTCGAAGCATGGGTGAAAGTCCACACCATTCCTTTATGATGCGGTCCCATGTGAAGTAGCCAGATTTGCGAAGGAAAAAAAGAAGAGGAGGAGGAACCTGTAGCATGCCCCTGAATCCAGCAAAGGAGTCCAGGCCAATGAGAATCTTTCTGCCTGTGTAGATTTTCCATTTAAGATTCCTGAGAAAGTATCGTTGGACCCTTCTGAAACTGAGCCATATGGCGGAGCCCTGTTGAATGCCAATAGAATCATATCTGAACCAGAATTCAATGCCTCTTCCTCTTTGATATTTCTGTCGAATGATGTCGCTCCATATGTTGGAACCAAAAATACCCCTCCAAAGGGATTTACAGAGAAGAGCAATCCCAAAAGTCTTAATGTTCAGAAGACCCCAACCATCAAAATTTTTTGGTAATGTGAGAAGGTCCAGCTTTGCAAGATGAATTTTCCTACGATCGGCCTTGGCTCCCCAAATAAAGCTGGATATAATCCTGTTGATAGCTTGGATAATACTTGCCGGGAGGAGGAAGAGGTGACCCCAGAAAACTGAGAGCTGGGATAAAACCGATTTGACGAGCACAATCCTGCCACCTAAAGAGAGGGAGCGGAAACTCCAGAGAGCAATCTTATTGAGAAAACGGTCGACAAGCCAACGCCAGTCCGCCAACTTGTAGGAACGAGCTTTTAATCGAAACCCAAGATACTTGATGCCATCCGATAGAGGTTTGGACTGAATTTCGAAGAGCTGGGATATCCAGAGAATCAGGTCCTCATCAGAGCCATTATGGTAGAGAATTGATTTAGCTTTGTTGATGGCAAGCCCAGAAGCTTTGTGAAAACGGTCAAGGATGGATTTTATGCACAGCCATGTAGCCTTTGAAAGCATAGCAAATAAGAGTACATCGTCGACAAAGAGGTTATGCGATATATTGATATTCTTGCAGATCCTTATCGGAAAGTATTCTTTCAGTGCCACAGCACGATTGATATGAAGACTCATGGCATCAATAGCAAGGATAAAGAGAAGGGGAGACAGAGGGCATCCTTGCCGAAGGCCCCTTTCAGCCTGGAAGAAAGGGGAAGGGCGACCATTCACCAATATAGCATAGTTAACATTTTCAATGCAGCCCATAATCCAGCGGATGACTGCAGGAGACAATCCAATTTTGGCAAGGAGGCATTGAAGATACCCCCAGTCAATAACATCGAAAGCCCGCTGCAGGTCAATCTTCAGGATGGCTGCTTTGGAGTTGTTGATAGAAATGGAATGGAGACATTCCTGAGTGGTGGCCACTGCGTCATGGATGTTCCGTCCCTTTAGGAATGCATGCTGGTTTGGAGATAGATAATGGGCCAGAGTTCCCTTTATTCTAAGAGCAATGATTTTTGTGATGATCTTGAAAGAGATGTTGCAGAGCGAGATAGGGCGGAAATCAAGGAAGGATGTTGTTGAAACTGCTATTTACAATTTCAAGTCTCAAAAATTAATACATCTAATCTATAGACTTTATATATATATATTTTTTAGTATTTGCTTTTAATATTTTTTATTTGTTTAAATTATATATATATATATATATTGGTGGGTACAAATCAAAGAGGCTATGCCTGGAAGTGGACAGCGGTTCTGGTTTAGATTACATAAGTAGTATGATCAAAGATTTTGGCTTATAAGTATTTTCAGTGCACAAATTATGATTAAAGATCTTACAAACTGAATTAAACATTTTAGTTGTTTATGTTTTTGAGATTAAGAGAAATGGTTTAGATTACATAAGTAGTATGATCAAAGATTTTGGCTTATAAGTATTTTCAGTGCACAAATTATGATTAAAGATCTTACAAACTGAATTAAACATTTTAGTTGTTTATGTTTTTGAGATTAAGAGAAATGGACCGAAGGCTTTTATTCTAATTATGAGAAGATTTGAAGGTGTTAATGTTAATGTTAATGAAAACAATTTCAATTTGAGTTTGACATTCTTTTCCTTGACTTGATTATTAATGAAATGGTAAAGTGGCAAGACTGTCATTACAACCTTAAATCTTAAAGTGTGGATATCCTTTACTCTAGAGTCGCATATACCTTGATATCATATGATTTTGACCATAAACATATAATATATAGTTTCTCATTAATAAGCATGAAATTCCACTTATCATCTGAACCATTTGTTCAACCAAATAATTATGTTGTTTTATTTCTGTGCAAATATCTCACTCCATATATGTAGATTATTAAAACAAGGAAGAGGTGATAGAACTTATTTATATATATATATATATATATAAATAAAAGCGAGACAAATTATTGGTATACATTAAATTAAAATTTTAAGAAGAAAAAGCATCAATAATATGTGTTTGGTCATTTCTCATTTTGATAAATATTTTCATATATAGAATTTTGAAAATTATAGGAATTTATATAAAAATATATATAATGTTAATAAGATTTAAAACATGTAATTTTTGAATTATATATTTATTTATATAGACATGGAATTTGATTTATTGAGATTTAAATTTTTAATCATATGGTTTACATAGTATTTTATAACAAGTCATTGCCAATTGAGCTGTTATGTGAACTAATTAATATAAAAATTTAAAATCAATAATATTTTTTAATATTAATTTTTTTAAGTTTTAAATATAAAATTAAAAAAAATTATTTAAAAAAATTGAAAATTTTATTTAACGAGAAAAGAAATAAGAAAATTAAACTTAAAAAATTGTGCAAGCAGTTTGAAAAATCAATATTAAAATTAGTTGCTTGAATAAAAGCTTTGTTTATTTGGGGATGTGAATCGTCGTTACTTTAAATGGGTATTAAATATTTAAGGTTTAATTCTTTCTCCTTATTAAAATAGATATAATTTATTTTAATAAAATTTAAATTCTAAGTTCTCTGGATGGGTGAATAGTGTAGAAAAGGAGAATGGGCTAGGAAGTCACCACCCCACTGTTCGATAGGCAGGGAGATGTGGCAACACAACCCCTATAGCTAGCAGATCCAAAGAAGAGTACAACAATTTAATTGTGGGATTAACGAAGCACAATACAACAAATAAGTTGGGTGATTGTGCACTTGAGAGGATATCAAAATACATGGGGAATAAACAAGCAATTATGATCATTATGAACTCGGTGGTTAAGGGATCCATCCTCAACAAAGGTTTTCACTTGCTACTGACATTAATTGGGTCAACAATACACTAGCCAAGACGATGTCAGAAGGAGAGGGTGGGCGACTATAAGCATGTGAGGAGGATGGCACTCATGTTGAGCTTAATGGCAACTTCTCTTATGGGGGAAGATACAGCCCAAAGAGAAACAATGATAGAAAGGTTTGTAGACCAAGCTAAAAGTAAGGGGCTGGAAGGAGAAATGCATTGCAACCTGCAGAGTGTTTATTATTAGGTGAAGATTGTGCCCTGACATGGTACTAGTGGTTTTTGGCAGGGAGAAAATAGCCTTGTAAGATGTAGTCTCAAGGAAAGGGAGGAGTTTGTGACACACTATGAAGCACAATTGGTGGGAACTCGACCTAGAAGTTCGACGAAGCGAGAAACACAGTGGAAAGGTTTGAGATGATAAAGGGACGAGGGTCGAAGGCCCCTTACATCTGTATCAAATAATTACGTTTCTAGGGATTGGTCGGTCTTTTGCAGTTTGTAGTTCCAGTTTGCTTTTTGATAAGTATACTCGAGAATATCCCCCATTCTTGGATAGACTACAAGAAAAATCTGGTAATGTTCATCTTTATAATAATGTTTCTCCACTATTGAGGTCGAAATGCAAGAATTAGTGGGCGGTGAAGGATATTTGGATTGATATTCACGTGGTGGTGCATAGAGGTTTGGAGGATAGTGTGGTGGATGGTATCTCTTGTCTCCCAAGGGGATATATAGATCTCGGGCCCTAGAAAGAGCTATTTGAGGGGCTTAATTTAGTTGAATTCTGGTGTGATGGGACCAAGGAAAGGTCACATACTAGACGATAAGAGAAGCAAGGTATTGAGGGTGTTTCTTAGGTTTGTTTGGTATCCCTAAGTTCATTATGAAGAGAGGATGGAGAGAAACGTCGACCCACACCTTTGGTTAGCTACGAGTGTAATGTGGTGTGCATTTAGTCTTGTTTTCAATAGTTTTTTATTCGCAGGCAGAGAGAACAATTCATTAAAAGAACCTGTGACTCAGTGGAGTTTGATATTTGGTATAATTTATAGTTAGACAATTGAAGTAATCGACGATGACCATCCTCCTCAGAGGACTTCCCTAACATTAGAAGTTCACTTAATACTTAATAAGCCATATACTACAAATCAAACCACTGAGGTGAAGGCCACCATTCCAAGGGAAAGGGGTTGAGCAAGGAGAGAATTTGCTTACTAGGAAGAACAAGCAAGAAGGAGAAACTCTCGACTTCATAACAAAGCCACAACTTTTACAACAAGATATCATGAAAATGCTCCCTTATAGATGTAGGAAGAGCTGACATGGTGTTGACAGTGTTGGATTTCGCCAACATTGTAAGGAGATATCCCCAATGTGAAGTCCTAATTAGACCTCACACCGTTTGGTATAGGAGTCCCATATGGTCATACGGCCTAGCGAACGTTGAATGGTTTTAGAGGATATGCCTTGGCTACAATCGGACATAAGAGAACACAATGCCTCTTTGGGTTAGCAAGAATGTGAGCTTTGTGAGACACCTAATGTAAGGTATGCTAGGAAGACTTATGCAACTGGTGAGAGAAATGAGCCACCAGTTAGAAATGTAATAGTACTATCCTAAAGGGGGACTCAGGGAAATGAGAAAGACTTGTTGAGTGCCTGCAGATTAGTCCACATAGTAAACAACAATCATTAAAACATAACAACATTCATTTAATAATAGACATAAATAGGCAACAAAATAGTTTATTGACTTAGTATGTCAATAAAACAACATATACCATACACATAACCAAAATAGTCCAACTACATCTATGATACATGTATGAAGGAATGTCAGTGCATTGAGCTTTTGATTATAAGCATAAGATCCCAAGTACACTATTACATGAATGAAACATTGTATCCAGTAGTGGAAGATGAAGCCACAACTTGCTTCTCCAAAGAATAATCTATCTCCTATGTAGTGCAAGAGAAGCCAAGGCTAAAACTCCTAAGAGCTTGGTCCAAAAAATCCTTTTGTTAGAGTTATGAGGAGTTATTTATAACAAGTACAATGACCTTGAGTTTCCTCATGACTTTTGAATTCCTATGACTATTCATATTCATTATATGTCTCTTTACATTCCAATATGTGGCTTTTCATATTCCACGTGTCCATTGGACTTCATTACATAACATTTATTACATAAGACAATTTACAAATGAGACGGTGGCCTAATAAGACAAAACTGCTAAAATGACAAAGACTCATCAAACGGATACATCATTTTCTTCTTCACGGAGTTCATTTGTGATGTAAGTGTGCCATGATCTGAACTCCTTTGCAATGTCTTCAATCTGAATTGGAAAGTCCCCTTTGTAACACGTATTCACCTCCAATGCCTTCATCAATACGTTTTGAAGCTTGATTGCATATTATTCCACAACCATGAAAGCTTCATGTGTGCTTTAACGGATGCAAAGTCATACTTCTAAATAATATCTTTAGTTACCTCCAAGCCCTCTCGTTTTGTGACTTTCTTGATTTTTTCAATGTAATCATGGTCTCCTGGAAGATAACCTCCCTGCCTTTGCTTGTTTCAAAGGTTCCATTAACGGGCATCTCATATTTCTATGTTAAAGACTCGAAGCCATTATGTAGTCGATTGTATGCAACCATAGTACTAACCGAATGTGCTCCAAGATGCGAATAATCCTGAAGGTGGAGTCTCAATTGAACTCTACCTATCTTAGCAAAAACCTTGTCTTTCCTTTCCAAATGATGCAGAGCATCCAAATATTTGGCATCCCACTTGTGTATTTGATCAACTGCTCTATTTTCTATCTTTAAGATTCACCGCTTCTTATGCATTCTTCTAAATGCCAATGAGAGGATCCATGACTTGTTGTATAAGTATCATCTCATCATATAGTCACGCCATGGTATCCTCCATTGGTCCCAATTCTTCTAGCATGGCTAACTGCAATTTTGCAGTATTGGTGTTCTGTGATGATAGCCGTTGGCTTTTCGCTGAGAGATGTTCTACCTATTGCTTCACTACAACCAAATCTCTTCTCAACTTGGAATTATCATTCAACAAGTACTCTGAGTTATCATGTTCCGTTGTAGCGAATGCAACATTTACTGCCATAGATACCCTCGTATTTCTAGTGTTGGAGGTGATCACCTTTTCTATTGCTACCGAAACTGGGTTCTGAGGATCATTGGGAAAGTACCTATGCTTTTGCTACATGATCTTATTCTTTAGTTGATCAGACGTTACACCACAAACATCCGTGACTCTATTTATCAGTGGAGGTGTAATCCACATCTCTCTGAATGGAAGATGGTTTCCTGTGAGTGGTTGTTCATCTGGAGTACTGGGCTCATCGTCGATGGGTTGTATGGTATCTTCTTCCTCTAACTACTCCTCCTCTAGCTCTTGAAGCAATTGTTCTTCTTCTAGTATTTGTGGTGCTTCCTCCTTCTGAGATTGCCTCTGTTGCTCTTCCTCTATCTGTCTCCCTTCTTCTTCTTCTTCTTCTTCTTGCTTCTTAAGCCACTCATCCTACTTCCTACTCTCCTCCTCATATTCTTATTCTTCTTTTTCCCCTTCTCTACTCTCTAGCTCTATTTGTGTAGCTCCTGGCAATATATATTATTTGTATTATATACCATGGATTTTCCTTTTTTAAATACTATTAAAGCATTATTGTAGTTGCATGACCCTTCTTATTCTAAGGGATTGATGTATATGTGGACTTTTTTATTTACAACGAAAGCGAATACTTGGAATTAGTTTACCTACCATTATAGTTTAACCTCACACATATCACAAGGTTAAAGTTAGAATTCTCGCTCAAGTTATTTATATCTCTATGTAATTGTTTTTAATCTTTGATGGGTTTCGAGGGCTTTACACGGAAATCTGGCCCTCAAGTTCCATTTCATGAAACGTTTCTCAGAAAACTGTCTAGAGAAACCAATTTCATGGACTGTGAAATGTAAATGGTCGTACAAAATGTCGTTTCCTGTCTTGTTTCGTTTCTCATACGTTTTCTTCAATAAATGAAAGTGCTCATTCTGTTTCTGGTAACGTGGATGCCCATTACAACTTTCAAGATTTAGGATTTTGGATGCCTCATGGTTCTTGATAGTGCTGAATCCATTTCCATCGTCAAAAAAACAATCCACTAGTCATTTTTTTTGAAAAAATTCTAACCAAAATTTGACAAACAAATTGTTGTCCCAGCAAAATTGTAGCCACTGTAGACAATGCAAAATCTACACTTTTGAATATTTGTGAACGGTGATATACAAGTTTAGATTGAATTTATTTCCATATGTAGATTACCAACCATAACATTGATAGGAAAGATCAATCCCATTAGCCCCGGATGATAGGGCTAAGTGATTTTCAACCATATATCTTTTTTATAGGCAAAGCTTATCCACCCTGAACTAAGCTAATGAATCATATTGCATGATGATATTCCTTTTTTGCATTAGATGTATGTATGCTAATGTGTGATAGAGTATGATAAAGATAATCTGATGACCACTCCCTTAAGTCAATTGTGGATTCCCAAAATATTTTGGAATCCAGATCCTAGAATATTCGAAAACTCTGACATAAGGATGCCCTTATGCCCATAGTGCTCTAGTGAGAATTGACTGCAACAATTATGAGATGTCATGGTGAGTGGCCAATTTTCTTAACATGATGACATAAATGGTGCCTAAGAAGGTTACTATGGATACCATGTTAACTGTCACAGTAAGTTTTACCAACCCATTTCAATTTATTCATTCCGGATTGGGTGAATAGCATAGAAAAGGAGAAGGAGTCGAAAATCCACCACCCCACTTGTTTAATAGGCAAAGGGACATGGAAACACACCCTCCATAGTTGGTAGATCCAAAGAAGAGTACAAAAATTTAATTGTAGTATTGACAAAGCACAGTAAAAAGAATAAGATAGGTGATTGTGCATGTATGAGGATATCGAAATACCTGGGGAATAAGCAAGAAATTATGATCATGTCAAACTCGGTGGTCAAGGGATCTGTCCTCGACAAAGTTTTTTTCTTGCTACTAGAATTAATTGGGTCAGCAATACACCAACTGAGATGACGCCAGGAGAGGGTGGGAAACTATGAGGATGTGAGGAGGATGGCACTCATGTTGAGCTTAATGGTAACTTCTCTTCTGGGGGAAGATGCAGTCCAAAGAGCAATGATAATAAAAGGTTTCTAGACCAAGTTAAAAGTAAGGAGATGGCAGGAGAAACGAATTGCAACCTACATAGTGTTTATTATTAGGTGAAGATTGTGCCCTGGAAAGGTACTACTGGTTGTTAGCAGGGAGAATATAGATGTGTAAGATGTAGTCGCAGAGAAAGGGAGGAGTTTGTGACACATTGTGAGGCATAATTGGTGGGAACTCGACCCAAGAATCTGACAAAGCGAGCAACACAGCGGCAAGTTTTGAGATGATGAAGGAATGGGGGACGAAGGCCCCTTACATCTGTATCATATAATTACTTTTCTAAGGATTGGTGAGTTTTCTGTATTTTCTAATTTTGGTTTTCTTTTTGACAATTATACTCAAGAATCTCCCCCACTCTTAGATAGAATATGGCAAAATTTTGGTAATGTGCATATTCATAATAATGTTTCTCCACTATTGATGTGGAAGTGCATAAATGAGTGGAGGGTGAAGGATATTTGGATTGGTATTCTCTTGGTGATGCATAAATGTTTGGAGGATAATGTGGTGGATGGTATCTATTGTGTCCCTAGGGGATAAATAGATATTGGGCCCTAAAAAGGACTTTTTGAGGGACTTAATTTAGCTGACTTATGGTGTGGCAAGACCAGGAAAGGTAACATACTAAATGATAAGAAAATAAAAGTATTGAGGGTCTTTCCTAGGCTTGTCTAGTATTCCTAAGTCCATTCTGAGGAGTGGATGGAGAGAAAAGTTGACCCACACCTATGATTAATTGCAAGTGTAGTGTGGTGTGCATTTAGTCCTGTTTCGAATGGTATTTGATGCAGGGGCATCCGTAATTCTCATTGATTGAGAGGTAAAAATCATTTACTAGAGGATTTGGTTACTCAAGGTGTGATTTGTTAGATATGATTTATTTAAAATTTCCATGTAATTTATTAAAATTAGACAAATTGTTATAGTTTGTTTAATTTTCCTAAATGGATCCTTAGATCCTATATTCAAGGATATGAACCGAATTGATGTAACTTTTATATTATTTTATTAATGAAGAAATCATAAAGAAAGAGAAAGAGAAAGTGTGGGAGTGAAATTTGTTTACGAGATATCTATATTTGAATAAGCAGTCCTTCTGCAATTTTTATTTTTCACACAGTCTGTAAGCCCTGTGTTTTTAATTATCATACCTGAGATCTGTAAAATGCCCAATATTAACATTAGAGTGGTTGTAGAAGGGAAGAGAAGGGAGAGGAGTCACTTTAAAGGTGGCATACAACAGAGAGGAGAAAGCGCAAAGAACATAGAGAGTCAAGAGGAGTCGAAGTATTGAAACCTGAAATAAGCATGAAAAGGCCAACAGTTAGCCACTTTTTGCTTTGGAGAAGTCTATCAATTGTCGAAACCCAGGACCATTTATTGATGGAATCCCGTAACAGAGTCTTAGTCTGAAAAGGTCAGATCCTATAACTTTATTTTAAATAACATCGGGGACCAGGAACCAGGGACCGTCAAGTGATGGTGATTGAAACTTCTTTCCATTCCTTGGATCCATTAAGTGATAGAGTTGTGGGGTCTATAAGGAAGTGAGTGCCTTCGGTGAGGTTTCCTTTGATAAAGGTTATGTGGGTTGACTCGGTGGATCGAAAGCCCATAAATATTTTTAATTAAATTCCAAAAAGAGTCGAGCACTCGATGTCGCAGGACTGTACAGAGATAAAAGTGCATGTGAAGCTATTTTTGTGACTGTGTCATGTGTAATTCCTCCTATGTATTAAAGCCTTTCCGCTACAATTTTAACAAGGATTTTTATCTCGTTGGGTTGAAGGAAGCACCTACAAGAGGGACTGATTTAAGCAAATCTTCATTGAGGTTTGCATCAAGTGGTATCAGAGTAGACCCTGCGTCTGCTTTAGGAACAAGAGGAGGAAGCATGCCTCCTAGAGTTGAGATCGACACTATATGAGGCACAAGAGGACAAGGACAAAGATCGGCTTCCAATAGAGAAGTGTTGAGAGAAATGCAATGACTAGGGGAAAGAACGGCAACAATGGAATTTGGTCAACATAGGGAACCAGAGCTTAGAGATGAGAGCTTTAAGGAGCAAGAGGCTTTAGAAGAAGAAGTAGCAAAAGAACCTACAAAGGCTAAGTTTCTAAGGGAATTTTGGGTTCTATCATGAAACCAAAACTAGATCTATCCTCTTATACAGGTAGTATGAATCCAGAGGAGTTGATCGACTGGATCACATAGATGGACAAGTTCTTTGACTACGAGGAAATGGATGAAGAAAAGAAAGTCAAGTTTGTAGTGACAAAGTTGAAGGGACATGTAGCTCTCTGGTGGGATGGTGTGTAGACAGAGAGGAGAAGCAAAAATAAGTAGAAAATCAAGAGCTAGGATGGGATGGTGGCAAAACTAAGAGGGAAGTTTTTGCCAAAAGATTACCAATTGACTTTGTTCATAAGTAGGCAGAATCTCAGGAAAAGAGGTATGACAGTTAGGAATACACTAAGGAATTCTATAAGGTGAATATTAGAGTTGGATATATAGAAGATTCTGCAGAGAAAACTAAAAGGTATATAAATGGGCTCAGATTGAACATTCAAGATGAAATATGTGTATTGTCTCCAAGGATAGTAGAGGACGCTTAGCAATTGGATCTGAAACCAGAGGAGAATCTTGCAAGGAAACACACAGGAAAAGGTAAAGGTGCTACTATAAGCAAAGGACAAAAACAAATAAAAGGGAGGTCCACTACATCTAAAGATGGGGCTAGTAGCTCTAGTCCACAACAACAATAAGAGGGAGAGTCCAGAGGCTAAAGATCCTTTTCAACAGGATGAGGAATAGGAGGGAGAGAGGTTCGTTGCTACAAGGGTGGAAAGCCCAGACATATGGCATATGATTTTCCAGAGAATATATATCTAGGCCAAATGAAGGTTGTTGCAACTCCAAGAGAAGAGGTGGAGGCAGAGGTGCAGGAACTAGAGAATGTGTCAGAGACAGGAGAAGCCCTGATGATGAAGAAGGTGTTGTTAAAATAGGAGAAGGAAGTTATTGAGCCAACTCAGAGGAGAGCCTTGTTTCAAAATATTTGCAAGGTACAAGGTAAGTGTTGCACAATTGTGATTGATAGTGGTAGTACAAAAAACATAGTGTCCATAGACGTTGTAGAGAACTTGAAATTGAAGAAGAAGAAACACCAAAAACCCTACAAGGTGTCTTGGTTGTAGAAGGGACGTCAGATTTTGGTTAATGAACAGTTTGAGGTTGAGCTATAGATTGGTAGCTACAAAGATAATGTTAGTCCCTATACTACTAGTGTAGCCCCTTATTGTTTTATTGCAACCCCCTTATTGTATTTTTGTGCCCATGTAGTCTCCATATTGTTATTGTTGTGCCCCATAGAAGCCCATTATTGTTATTTTTGTGCCCTTACAATATTATTGTTATGTAGGCTCTGATTATATTCTGACCCCTTAGACTCCTATATATAGAAAATAGGTATTTCCATTTGTATCATCGAAGAATTGTTCATTTGTGTAATGTAAAGGAGTTTCCCCCCTCGAAGAGACTACTTTTGAAGTCGTTGATCTATCTCTTCTTCTATTTTGTGAGTTGGTTGCATAACATTTGGTATCAGAGCTTTGGATTCTAGGGTTTCACTGCTTCAAACATGTCATCATGGAATTTTCACTATAAATTTGTTTCTACAAAGCTTTAGAAGTTAAAATTAAAACCCATTTGAGTCGAACTCTTGATAAACCTCATGTGCGGATTTCAGAACTTGTCTCACTATATTGTCAGAGATATGATCCAAGGAATGTAGGGTTTTTGCAGGCTCGATAATTCGATCTCAAATAGGTGACCTTGGAAAAATTGTCATAACTTTCTCTCTAAGCATCAGATGCAAATTTCGTAAAAAGTGAAAGAAAGAGGATGGAATGTAGTTTGCTTTTTATCGTTTGCATAGTTGAAGGTTGCACCAGTGACACGTGGAACTTTGTACAAGTATTCTTTATTGGACTAGTCTATAATTAGATCATCGTGGGATATTGAGCATAACTCTTTCTTGGAGAATCCAATCTCAATAAGACTTGTGGAGTTGGAAAGAGGACTCAGAGAGATACCACAAGGGTAAAATGTTAGACCTTGGAGATCTGAAATTACAAATATACATTATATTCAATATCGAACTCCTACAAAGCAAAAAAAGGTGTAGTTTTTTTTTTTAATTTGCATAAGTTTTGTTTGAGAAAGTAGTTTGAAGTGATTCAAAGGGAATTATGAAGCATAATTATCATTAATTGATGAAATGATGAAAGAAATGGAAACACCTAGTAAGCAACCTGAAATGTCTACTATGACACATGAAGAAGTGGAAGAAATGCAACATGATATATCAAAATTATGCAACAAATTTCGCTCTCACAAAAAGTAAATGAAACTAATATGGATGGTTTTAAGAAAGGAATCAAAGCTAAGATGAATAGTTTGAAGAATGGCATGGAAGCTAAGATCGATGGTATAGAAGCAAAACTAAAAGGCAACATGGAAGATTCAAAGAAAGACATGGAAGGTTTGACAAAGTTGCTACAAGAAAGACTTCCTAATGCTGAAAAGGTAGTAGAGGAAACTCGTGATGAGAACAAAAGAAATGATAATCATGATTTCATAGACTCTAATGTTGGATTGAAGACCCACCATGTTCCACAGATCGATATGAGGAATTTTGATGGCAAGGATCCCGTAACATGGATACTACAGATGGAGCAATATTTAGATCTCCATGATGTGCAACCGTCACAAAAGGTACGTATTGCATCTTTATATTTAGAACCGAATCACTTTGTATGGTATAGAGGGCTTTCTTCTCGTAAACCACTTGTCACCTGGTCAATTTTTATAGAGGAGATGATATCACATTATGAAGATACAAAGAGCAATATATTCTTTAGCAAATAGATTTTAGGGTTTTGCTACTTCAAACAGGTCATCTCCAACAAAATGGTTCAATGACAGAGCACATTGAGGACTTCCAAAAATTGAATATATGGGTAAATGATATCCCAGAGGAGCATAAGATTTATACCTTCATAGGGAATTTAAAGGATAACATCCAACATGAGGTTCGTATTTGGGAACCTGATTCATTTGAGAATGCATTTAGGTTGGCAAGAAAAATTGAAAGCAAAATTATGGCAAGAAGGAATCCTACTACTCACAACTATAATGATGGAAGTGTTGTTGCTCCTAGCCTTCCACAACCTATAAGGTTGACACCACAACAATTGGAAGAAAAAAGAGCAAAAGGGCTTTGTTACAGTTGTGATTAAAAATACAGTAAAGGTCATAAGTATCCTAATAAGAAATTAATTTACATAGATTGGGAAGAGGAGGAAGAAAAGGAACAAGAAACATCAAAAGAAGAGGATATACACCGAGAACCAACCCTAGAGATAGAAGAAATGAATCTGACCATATCTTGTAATGCATTAGCAAGAATTACTACTTCTCAAACTCTCAATATAGAAGGACACATCAAGAAGAAAATGGTAATAGTGTTGATTGATTCGGGTAGTACCCATAATTTTATTCATTGTAAGATAGCCAAGGAATTGAATTGCTTCCTATATCTAGCACCAGAGTGTAAAGTGATGGTTGCAAATGGTGGAAACATAAATTGCTCTAGAAAGTGCCATAATATCAAACTATTGATGGGAGAATATGTATTGAATAGTCCAATGCTTTCCATTCCAATGGGTGGTGTTGATGTTGTACTAGGAGTCCAATGGTTACAATCTTTGGGTACAATAGATTTTAATTTTCAAGAATTTTTCTTGAAATTTTTTTGGGAAGGAAAGGAAGTTGAATTAAGGGGTATCGTAGGGAAACCAGGAAATATAATCAACTCTAATGGCATTACAAAGCTTCTAAATAAAGAACAACAGGGCTTAATTACACAATTATGTTCACTAGAGATTCAAACATCGAAATCTCCTATCCTTTCTCTTAATTCTGTTTATCCAGATCTCCAAAAAGTCTTGGACAACCATTTTAAGGTTCAAGCAACAGAAGACCACATCGAGCATCAAAAACAAGTTCTCCAATTGTTAAAGGATAACCTCACCTTGGTGCATAATCAAATGAAACAATAGGCATATCAACATAATAGCAAAAGAAGTTTTTATGTAGGCAACTAGTTATTTTTACGGCTACAACCATACAAACAAATGTCCCTCAAGTAAGCTAATAAGGATAATAAGTTATCGCCAAAGTACTATGGTCCTTACAAGGTGTTGCAAAAGATGGGTACTATGACATACAAATTGGAGCTTCCTATATCTTCCCGAGGGCACCCAATTCTTCATTTTTCACGCTTAAAGAAGGTTATAGGTGACAAGCTCCCAGTTCAAACAATATTGCAAGAACTTGACAAGGAAGGAAAAATCATATTGGAACCTAAAGAAGCCACGAAAACAAGAACCCGACAGCTACGAAATCAATCAATTTCAGAGTATTTCATAAAGTGGAAGAACTTACCTGCTGAAGATTCCACATGGGAGGTTGAGAATTTTATACAGAAGCATCCATAACTACTCAAGCAGTCAAGACAACACTTTTTTGAAGGAGAGAGGCATGTTAGGTCCCTATACTACTAGTATAGCCCCTTATTACTATTAGTGAAACCCCCTTATTTTATTGTTGTGCCCATGTAGTCCCCATATTGTTATTATTGTGCCCCATAGAAGCCCACTATTGTTATTGTTGTGCCCTTACAATAATATTGTTATGTTGGCTCTGATTATATTGTGACCCCTTAGACTCCTATATATAGAAAGGAGGTCTTGTCATTTGTATCATCTAAGAATTGTTCATTTGTGTAATGTAAAGGAGGTTTCCCCCTCGAAGAGGCTAATTTTGAAGCCGTTGAGGTATCCCTTATTCTATTTTGTGAGCTAGTTGCATAACAGAAAAGATTTTGTGTGATGTGATGCTAATGGATGTGTGTCACATTTTACTTGGAAGACCATGAAAATTTGACAAAAATGTGGTGCATTATGGCAAGAGGAATATTTATAAATTCTAGAAATATGGCATCAACCATACTTTATTGTCATTGCAAGAAGAGGGAAATTTTGGAAGCAGTGATACAAAGGTGTTGTTGATGAGTGGCAAAGAGTTTCTACAATAGTTGAAACCAAAGGAGGTAAATTTTGTTATTGTTTACAAGCCTAGAGTAGTTCTTACTTCCAGTACTATCTTTGATTTGCCTGTATAAATTCGAAATATACTAGAGGAGTATCATGATATTGTGGTGGATGATTTGCCAAGTGAATTACCACCAATGAGGAGTATCAATCATCATATTGACTTGATCCAGGAGCTAGTTTTCCTAATAAATCTTCCTACCACATGACACCTAAGGAGAATGAGGAGATCAAAAAACAAGTATAGGAGTTCTTGGATAAGGGACTGATCGGAGAGAGTCTTAATCCATGTGCATTACCCATAGTGTTGACTCCAAAGAAGGATGGAGGATGGTGCATTTGTATAGACTCCATAGCCCTGAACACAATGACAATCGGATATAATTTTCCCCTACCATGAATTGATGATTTATTGGATTGTTTGAGTGGTTCCTTTTGGTTTTCTAAATTTGATTTAAAGAGTGGAGACCATCAAATCAGAATCAGAGAGGGATATGAGTGGCAGAATGCACTTAAGGCTAGTGAGGGTTTGTATGAAGGGATGGTCATGCCATTTGATTTGTTTAATGCACCCAGTACATTCATGAGGTTGATGAATGAAGTACTGAAGGAGTTTATAGGAGAGTTTGTGATTGTTTACCTGGATGATATTTTAGTGTATAATCAAACAAAGGAGGAGCATATGAGGCATTTGAGGTATGTGTTAAAGAAGTTGCAACAAGAAAATTTGCTTGTAAATTTGAAGAAATGGTCCTTTTTGAAATCAGAATTGGTATATATAGGGTTTGTGATTTCCAGAGAAGGATTTAAAATGGATCCATGTAAGGTGAAAGTTATCCTTGAATGGCCCTCACCCATTGTCCTTTTTGAAATCAGAATTGGTATATATAGGGTTTGTGATTTCCAGAGAAGGATTTAAAATGGATCCATGTAAGGTGAAAGTTATCCTTGAATGGCCCTCACCCATTTTTTTTTTGAAGTTAGATGTTTTCATCATTTAGCAAGTTTTTACAGGAAGTTTATTAGAAATTTCAGTAAGATGAGCACACCAATTGTAGAGATAGTAAAGAAGAATAAAAACCCATTTAAGTGGACTAATGAAGCTGAAAAAGGGTTTGAGATGTTGAAGAGGAAGATCACAAAGCAACCAATGCTTACTCTTCCAGATTTTAGCAAGCCCTTTCAAGTGAAGACTTATGCCAACAATGATGCAATTGGAGCAGTGCTTAGCCAAGAGGACATACCCATAGCCTATCACAGTGAGAAGTTGAATGAGTTCAGGACAAAGTATACAACCTATGACAAAGATTTCTATGGAGTGGTTAAAGCTCTTAAGAAATAGCGGTATTATTTGTTGTCTAGAGATTTTATTTTATACACTAATAATCATGCTCTTTAGTATATAATGCAACAACCAAAAGTTGAACCAGAAACATATTAAGTGGGTTGAATACTTGCAAATTTTTAGAATTGTTTTAAAGCACATCAATGTTTAATCTAATAAAATTACAGATGCTTTGAGGAGGATACAACTTTTATTGCAGGAAAGTCAAATTCAAGTGCTGGGATTTGACTTTATAAAGGAGTTATATGAGGAGAATATAAACTTCAAGGAGGAATTTGAAGCTTGTAAGAGTCCAGATTCACAATATAGGAGTCCATGGCTTGACTACATGATTTAAGATGGACTATTCTTCAAGAACAACCAACTGTGCATTCCAAATTATTCCATGAGAGAGAATCTGATCAAGAAGTAACACGGTGGAGGAATTGGACAACATTTTGGGCAAGACAAGACTTATGAATTATGAGGAGGAATTATTACTAGCCAAAGCTTAGATCTAATGTGAAGAAATCTGTGAAGAGATACAAAACATGTCAATATGCCAAAGGGAGAAGCCAAAACACTAGATTGTATAGCCCATTTCCAATTCCAGAAAGGCCTTGGGATTTAGTAAGTATGGATTTTACTTTGGATTTCCTAAAACACATAAAGGTAATGATTTTGTCTTTGTGGCTGTAGATAGGTTTTCAAAAGTGGCTCACTTCATTCCTTGTGCTAAGAAAAGTAATGCTAGCCATATTGCTAATTTGTTCTTTAAAGAAGTAGTAAAACTACATGGAATTCCGAAGAGAAATGTTTCAGACAGGGATACTAAATTCTTGGGAGATTTATGAAGAACATTGTGGAAGAAATTTGGCATAGAACTACAATTTAGCTTAGCATATAATCCACAAACTAATGGCTAGACTGAAGTTGTGAACAAAACCCTTGGGAACATTCTGCGCAATCTAATTGGAAACCACCCTAAATAGTGGGACCAAATTCTAGAATAGGTTGAGTATGCTTACAATGACACTTCCAATAGAATCAATAGGAAAAGCCATTTACAAATTGTGTATGGGATGAACCCAAGAGGAATACATGAACTTAGAAAATTGGGAATAATGGAGTAGAGGAGTACAACAAGAGATCCTTGACCAAGTGAAGCAGAAACTGTATGACAACAATTTGAAGTATAAAAGCAGAGAAGACCTTATTAAGAAGGAGCAAAATTTTTAGGTTGGGGTTTTGTTCCTTGCACACTTGAGGAGAGAAATATTCCCAAAGGGTGAGTACAATAAACTTAAATTTAAAAATATAGGACCCTGTAGAATTCTAAAGAATTTTTTTACCAATACTTATGAACTTGAATTGCCACCCGGAGTTGCAATTTCAACCATTTTTAATGTAGTAGTATGATCCTGAGACAGAACAACCAACTAGTGACCAGAAACAACAACTAGTATAATGGGAAAAGTAGTTTCCAACCACTGAACCTTTAGAACTAGAAAGGATCATGGACAAGAGGTTGATCAAGAAAACTAGGGAAAAAGAGTACTTTGAGTACTTGGTTAAGTGGAAGAACCTACCAATTTCAAACTAAAACTGGATAACTACCACACTTAGAAAGAAAAGTGTAAAATACGTTAAAAAACCCATGTTAGGAGCCCATGAAATATTTGTTCCTTAGGAGTATGTTCAAGGGGCATTCGTAATTCTCATTGACCGAGAGATCAAAATAATTTACTAGAGGAGTTGGTTCCTAAAGGTGTGGTTTGTTAATTAGGATTTATTTAAATTTGCCATGTAGTTTGTTAAAATTAGACAATTTGTTATAGTTTGTTTAATTTTCCTAAATGGATCCTTAGATCCTATCTTCAAGGATCTGAACCGAATTGATGTAATTTTTATATTCTTTGATTAATGAAGAAATCAGTAAGAAAGAGAGAGAGAGAAAGTGTGGGAGTAAAATTTGTCTACAAGAGCTCTATATTTGGATAACCAATCCTTCTGTAATTTTTATTTTTCACACAGTCTGTAAGCCCTATTTTTTAATTATCGTACCCTAGTTATGCAAAATGCCCAATATTAGGATCGAAGTGGTTGCAGGAGGGTAGAGAAGGGAGATGAGTCACTTTAAAGGTGTCACAGATCTGAGAGGAGAGGCCCAAAGAACACACATAGTTGAGAGGAGTTGAAGTACCGAAACCTGGAATAAGCCTTAAAAGGACAACACTTAGCCATTTTTCACTTTAGAGTAGTCTATCAATTGTCGGAGCCCGAGATTGTTTGTTGACAAAATCCCTTAATAGAGTCTTAGCCCAGAAAGCCCAGAAATCTCATATCTCGTAACTTTATTTTAAATAATGTCTAGGACTATGAACTAGGGATCGTCAAGTGACGGTGACAGAAACTTCTTTCCGTTCCTTGAATCCATTAAGTGACAGAGTTGTGGGGTCCATAAGGAAGTGAGCATGTTCGGAAAGGTTTTCCTTTGTTAAAGGTTATGTGGGCTGACCTGGTAGACTGGAAGCCCATAACTATTTCTAATTAAATTCAAAAAAGAGTTCGGCCCCCAAGGTCGCGGGACTATATGAAGACAAAAGAGCCTGCGAAGCTATTTTTGCGACTACGTCCAATGTAATTCCTCCACTATATTAAATCCTTTTCATAGTGGTTTTAATATGGATTTTGATCCCCTTGGGTTAAAGGAAGCGCCTACAAGAGGTACCAACTACTAGAGGGACTGATTTAAGCAAATATTCGTTGAGATTTGTACCAATATTTTATTCACAGATGGAGGGAGCAATAAATTAAAAAAAGCAGTGACTCAGTGGAGTTTGACAATTGGTATAATGTACACATGGACAATTGAAGTAATCAACGTTGTGTATAAATTAATATAATTTTTATACTACTGATGAAATTGAACTAAAATAAACAGATTACAAATTTCCTCTACTATTTTGCAAAATGGAAATCACAATTTAGAAACACATGCAATGACATGAAACCATCAAAACCACAAGAACAAAAAGGTTTTACAGGGTAACCCAACTGGGAAAAACCCTTCCACTACTTTTAATTAATCAATTGACAATGAGAAACTATTACAATGTCTTGCTTTGATCTTGAACCACAACCTGCACGGTAAACCTGTTCTCTTGCTGACTGTCTTTCTTTGTCCAACACTTAGCCAATTCAAGGCCCTGTTGTCTAGGAAAAGCCTATCTGCGGAAAGAGACGATCCCTCTAGCCCAATGAGTGGGACTAGCAACCTACGTGACAATCTACAAGGACACTTTCCCAAATTACAATCGAAATGAGAGAGCAGGAAGATGGCCTACCTCGTTCTGATGCTATAATGTACTCCTTTGTTGAAGACCTCGAATCACTTGTGCTTCAAGCTCAGCTCTACTGCTCATAGTGTTCGGATACCTGCACAAGGGATCAAAGACACAACAAAGCATACAAGTACAAATAACATAATCAAAATTAATCCACTTAACAGATCAAAGAGCATTCACATAAATAATGCATTAACACAAACATTTATGGAAAGTGGACCAATAGTTGTATATATTAATAAAATAAAGGAGGAAGTATACAACCAATCCTTGATGTCAATAAGATCTCCTTGAGTGGATGTCCAATTCCAATCTCAAGCTCTCCCAGCACTCCTTCTCCAAGCCAAATGAGTATCATGTTGGCACTATCTCAGCATAAGGGTGCAAATAGCCGAACACCAACCATTTGGGAATGGGAGAGGATGAATATATAGGCAGTGAAAGGGAGTTAATATCTCTCCAAAGATAGGAGAAGGCCCTCATTTCAAGGAGGTAGATCATAGGGATAATATCAAAGGAAAATATTGGGAGAATTCGACCACATCCACACTGAACAACCTCTAGCTCATCGTTTTGGAAGCCTCTAGATCACGAAGCTTCTTGTCCTCTTTGGGAAAACTTTCCTTTCAGGGATCAACGTGGGTATCCAAGAAAAAATGGCACTGGCATCGCGAGGCTAGTATAGTGAAACTAGCGATCAACACGAGTTTCCAGTGTCGGGGTTGCGTTGATACTGAAATTAGGGTTTTAGAGCTCACTTCTTCAGGGAAGACTCAAGGCATGATTCCATCAGTGTTTCAGGGAGGATCTGAGCTGCATATCAGGATGGGTATACTGCATGATCACCAAGTTTCAAGCACTTTGGGCTATGACACAGGGAAGTGCAGGAGGCGTGACAAAATACTATGTAATAGGCCCCACCATTCTCCTATTTCCTTGCTCAATTCTTGAGGAAATTAGCTCCTAAAAGATAGGAATTTCCTCCTATTTTCTTGTGCAATTCCCAAAGAATGATTCACTTGCTTAACTGCCAAAATTGTACTCTCAACCAATATACAATTGATAATTATAATGTGCCTTTTCCTCCATTCTGACTAGGCAATTCTAATGCCATGCATGTATAGGATATTTTTAGTTAATTGACTAGTTTAACTGAGAGATCACTGAGTTAAAAACATTTCTACTACTCAACTAACCTCAACTGACTCAACTAGTTACTTTATCTTAGTTAACTGAGTCAAACTAAAATAAATAAACTAGATTGCTAAATTTTAACAATCACTACATGCATAACTCTACTTCTAGCCTATAACTCGAATTTACTAATTTAACTAGTATACAAGGCCATTCCACTCTACTAACTGCCATCAAAGTCATCCTGCTAATGTGGAAAATTGAATTACTAAATCTGACTAAGTAACATGTCAAATTTGACTAAGTAAAAAAACGGGTCGCAGAGAATAAAACCCACAATTCAACTACTGAACGCTAGCTCCAATCTAGCTCAGGTTTACCAAACAAAATCTACAACAAGCTTCAATCAGTAGGAAAAACTCGTCTATGAAACATCCATCTGCAGCAGCTTCTTCAATTGACAGCACACTGATTTGCAGTTGCTTCTTCAATTGACAACACCATAATCACTTATACGCAGTGCTTTGCATCACGTCCACGCAACGCTCACAATCTCTGGGCTCAGGCTCTCTTGCAATAATACTCACACGATTATGGCAGCAATACACATGCGCTTTTTGCCAGTGCTAGTGCACTTAATCTACTTTGACGCCTCCACCGTCGCCTTCTCTGCTCACACCCCAGGCACGTCTGCTTAACCCATTACCAAACAGAACTACAACAATTTGTTTTCCTTTGCCTTCAAAATTCCTCTATGCCAACAGGTTAAACAGGCCTCATAAAATTCAAAGCTTACTAATGCACACATCTTCAATAATAGGCAAAACTCCTTTGACTGTTGCGATTCTTCAACAATGAATCTTCATTTTGAAAGAGAGTAGTATGCTGGATATCGATGGTCAACGAATATATCCCACAACTTCACACTTCAGCAGTCAGTGTTTTCACATCGGTCTTCCATGATCAACAATGAAGGATGACCAACCTCAACGAGCTCCAGTCAAACAGTGCTTGGCGACACCTCCAACAAAGGTTGAAATTAATAGTACGTGGTTGCAATGCAGAAGGTAGCAGCGTTGCAGCCTCAAGAAGGCTGACTTCTTCAAACACAAGTTTGTTGCAACCTCTAGGTTGCACATAATCCACCACTTCAAAGAATAAAACTTACACAACTGCTTCTCCACTACTCCTTGAGCATAAAAATCTCAATATCAAAATCTCTACTCAATCCAATGATGACACCACCATATGAACAAGAGAAATTCTTAGACTTCATTGGTTTCGACAATAAACAAATAAAAACAGAGTAGTGGGCTCTCTCCTAACAACGTTCGATCACACAACAACTCAGCCACAACTGAACCCTTAACCACACACAGATGCACTTCTCCCACTCACAAGCATGCCTTCGATCTCATATCTCTTCCCTTTGGCTTGTTCCACGAAAATCCCATGACTTCCTTAGGCTGTCGCGAGACCTTAACACCACCGAGCCTTCACATGGCTCCAATACCATATTGAAACTCATAAAGTGAGCTTGAAGACTCTCCAAGAGAGCTTGTCAATTACATTCAACATCTATTTATTTATACATAACCTCAGTTGAAGTTTCTACAATGCAATATGCCAACTGTCATTTATTTTTCACCAACACTCACGGACTCTTACCGACTCTTAATTGCCCACAGATTTCTGTCGACTAATCATCATGGGAACAAGTGTCAGGATTAATACTTCTAACACAAAGGAATGTTGAACTTTCAGTCTCGCCATCTCAAGATCAAAATTAAAGAAAAACACCAAAACAATTTAATGAAATGAGGTCGAGATTAGAAGGAAAATTGAACACAATGTAGAATGAGTCAACAGTACAAACCTGACACTGTGAAACCATAAGACCCAACAATTCCAGGCATAGAATCAGTCCCATTGCCATCAATTTGTAGATTTTTCGCAATGCCAAAATCTGCAGCATAAGACCGATAATCATCATCCAACATAATATTATTGGATCTCACGTCTCTGTGAACAATGGAGATATGTCAAGGCCTGAGCTGCTTCAAGAGTATCTTATGGGCCAGTCAAGAACATTAGACTTAGGCCCATGAAGGAGATCTCCCAGACTCCCATTAGGCATGTACTCATAAACCAATAGATTGGAGTCACTATTGCTACAACAACACCATAGCTTTATGATGTTCTTATGCTTGATCTTCCCCAATGTGTCCACCTCAATCTTGAAACCATGGTCATTGGAAGCATTTCTTTTACCATCACTCTGAAGCCTCTTGATGGCCATGAATTCACCATTGCTAAGCATAGCCTTGTAAATCTTATAGGCTCCACAACTTCCAATTACATTATCTTCATCCAAGTAATCTAGAATTTCATATTCACTAAACACTATATTGTGAAATGAAGTCAACATCCACAAAGGTTTGTTCACTGAATTCTTCTTCTCTGCATTTGCAAAGCTTCAGTACCTTTTGTAAAACCACGTCAATCCAAGGATGAAAATAATGAGACAAGCAAATAAGCAACAAAGCAACCACCACGAAGTCTTGTGCTTAGCTCTTTCACTGTGTTGTTTAGAACATGACTCCATTGGGCAACCAAGAAAGGCTCACTAATTAGAAACATCTAGACAACAAGGAAAAAACACACTACTTTCTTCACAACATCTAAAACTCAAAAAGAAGGAAACATCAAAAACTAGTAAAGATGGAAACATCTCTATAGTTGTTTTATCTAATAATGTAATTGATTTTTATCTCATAGATTTTATAATTAAAAATGCAAAAGGAGAATGTTTGTATTGTTTATCAAATGCTCATCTCTCCCTCATAATAAGATGATGGTATTGTTTTCCAGAACATCTGTGTTATTCTCTCATTTTCTGAATCTTTTTAGATTTGCATGTAGATCAATTGGTATCAGAGCATAAGATCTTGGAAGCCACCCAATTGTTCAAAGATTTTTTTTTGGGATTTGTGGCTTAACAATTCAATGGCCTTCTTGTGTGCCCTCCTTACTTCAGATTCTCATCACAGATTGTCTCTTGAGGTCATACCTTTCAATTTATTTAGTGGATGAACATCATGTCGCCCCGTCGAGAACCTTCAACCGAGGACTCACCAACCCATGATTTAGCCATGGTTATTCAAGAGCTAATTACATTGCAACAACAAAGACACCTTCTTGGACAAATGCAGTTGGATACACGCTTTCAATTGCCCAAATTTTTGGGCCAAATGAATGGAGAGGCCGTCGATTCTTGGCTTCACAGTCTCTCTACCTATTTCAAGACATGTCCCACGATGGAAGCAGATCAGAAGTTTCAAATCACCAATCTACAGTTGTAGGGTCTGGCGCAAACATGGTGGGATACTCAACTCAAGAGTATATCCTTGGTTGTTGAGCTTGGAGACCAAGCTGAGACCAAATCTACACATATCACATCTTGGGATGACTTTTGCCAAGCCTTAAGAGCACGTTTTTACCCCCTGGGATATCTCCAGAATCTCCTTGCCAAATGGTTGCAACTCCGACAACTACCGAATCAATCAGTGCAAGCAGAGATTGACGTCTTCTGCAAATTGCACATTCAACTCCATATCTCTGATCTAGAAGAGGTATTAATTATTAAATTTAATTCTGGTCTTCATCGAGAAGTTGATTTGTTTGATAGTACTTCCTTGGACAAGGCCTTTATTCAGGCCTTGTCTATAGAACGTAAAGTGGCTCCTCAAATTCGATCTCCTCAAACCAAAAATGGTTCATCTCTTGCTAGTCCATCTAATGTGGCCCCTGACTCATCTCATTGGTGTACATTTCATAATACCAACTGACATGCTTCAGTAGACTGTCGATATGCACCCCAACAAGAATCATTTTACAGAGGTAGAGCAACCAAATTCCTCTACTCACTTGAAGTTGTTTCTCTTGACAATCCTACTGAAGTAGACCCCTCTCTCATCCTCATGACTGCTAATGAAGTCGGAACCTTTGTTGAACCTCTATTTACCCATAATTGTCAAATCAAACATGAGTTGGTGACCCTTATCCTCGACAATGGGAGTCAAAATAATCTTGTGGCACAAGGCTTGGTTCATTGCTTTAGCCTTCCCACCACTCCGCACCCTAACCCATATAAGCTAGGTTGGGTTCAAAAGGAAGGCCCTCGTCTTACTGTCTCCCAACGTTGTTCTGTCACCTTTGCTATTGGTCCTTTTTGAGATACTGTGGTATGTGATGTTTCTCCTCTCGATTGTGTTGATTTGTTACTAGGCATTCCATACCAACAAGCCCGAGATGTTGTTTATCATGCTAAAGATCACAAATACCACTTGCAACATGAGGGTCGCACCTATGTGCTCACATCCTCGACCTTCACATCAATCCAACCTCTTACTGGCGAAGCTGCCATTAAGAAAGTCAATATAAACCAATACATTCCTTTGTGTTTGGTTCGCTCTGTCAAGCCAGAAAACAACACCAACCCAATACCCTTTGCCATGGCTCCACTACAGGGAAAATTTGCAAATCTCTCACCAAACCCACGGTGTTGCTTTCCCAATGCTCTATTGAACATCAAATCAATCTTATTCCAAGTTCTTTCTTATCCACCGCCCCATCCTTTTGCCTTGTTGGAAAACGATCTATTGGACATGATTCATCAAAGAAACATGTTGTTGTCAAAGGTCAGACTAGACACAAAAATATGCAGGTTGTAAAGAGATATACGACATCCAATGGTGGTAATAATGGGGTTCAAAGAAAGCCATCAATTTTAGCAATGGATGAAATCTCAAGTTCAAATTCTAGTTGCAAGAGTGCCACACAAGTTGGGGCAAAGCCATTGTCAACAAATTTTAGGCAGAGTGTGCATATTGTATCCAATAGCAAGAAAACAACTAAAGAATGGCAATCAATGAAAGGTCCTGTTCTCAAAAATTTGAAGGGCCTTGTGGTGGAAGATTCCATGTTAGACAAGCAACCTTTTGCCTGTTCTCAAATTCATGCTACTTTCTATGCAGTTATAACCTCAACCGCTCACCGCTCACCACTTGTGATGGGAAAGCATGCAACGAGTTTTTCTATTTCACATGAGCAACTCTCACTAAGCAGAATGGCACGACTTAGGAGTGCCAATGTGGCTCTGACTTATTATATGTTGTTGGTGGAAAGGGACACACCCGTGCATACCCAATCGCTGACAATAAAACCATTGAAGCACAATTTCCCTCCATTGGTGGAGGAAGCCTCGTAAAACTTTTTCATAGACCACACTCTCAAACGCCAAAGGAACTGGTACCGGACAAACAATTGTTCGAGACATTGAAGGTATTCAGATTTTAATTCTCGAGCTCGGAAGGAATCGACCCTCTGAGAAGATTGTCCGAAAGGTCTAAATAATTAAGCACAGACAAAATTCTGAGATTCGCAGGTATCGAACTAGATATTTGGTTTTTTGAAAGATTGATCTCCCTAAGCTGTTTGCAGGAACCGATTTTAGCAAGAAGCTCTCCACTTAGCTGTTTACTGCTAAGGTCCAGATTTTCCAGCTGTTGCAGCTAGGTGGCAAAGCATCAGAGAGTAAATTATTGTTGGCCATTATCTCGCCAGGTTTGTGAGTTCGCCCATTTTTGTAGGGAGGATCCCCGTAAATTTATTGTCGTTTATGATAAGATGTGAGAGATTTTTCGCAGACTTTCAGGTAAGCAGTTCGCCGATTTCTGTAGGGAGGATCCTCGTAAAGTTATCGTCGTTTATGATGAGATGTGAGGTTTTTTTGGCCTACTTTCAGGTAATTTTTTCGTGATCTGGTCTACCGGGTTTTGGATTGCAAGTGAATAAATATACTATTAAAATACTCTTTGTAATAAATAGGTTACTAGTTCAAATTCCCTGTAAATACTTACCTATCAAAAATATTGAAGATCCCAAAATTTTTATTCTTGGTAATAAATAGGTTACTAGTTCAAATTCCCTGTAAATACTTACCTACCAAAAATATTGAAGATCCCAAAATTTTTGTTCTTGTTCTTGCAAAGATCCAGAAGAAGCCTGGAAATCGAACCGTAAGAATCCGTGATCTTGGAATCGAACCGTAGAAACTACGTGATCCTGACGCATTCCAGAAGTTCCACGTGGTTAGAAAATATTGGACAGGGGAAGACGAAAATTCAAAGATGTGATTGGCAAAATCCACCCATACCAAACACCTTTGGTGTAATTAAGTGTAACAACTGAATGGTACCAAATAAAGTTTCACCTCTTTAACATTTCATCCTAATCTAATATTTCCCAATTTATAATTTTTTGGAAATTTCCATCATCAATTTGCTGTTATTATTTTAGATATTTTTTAATAATTTTATTATAAATAAATTATTTTTCAAATATATATTTATATTTTATTATTAATATTATTTGAATTTTTTAAAAATATTATAAAATTATATAAAAAAAATTATTTAAAATTTGGTAATATAATTTTAGTAAAATAGTATTTTTTATTATTAAAAATATATTTTTGAATATACTAGTCTAGCCTAGATCCATTATCAAATCTTTTGAAGTGTTCAAATCTATTTTGGAGCAAATTTTTGATCCTTCTCCTAGCTTAGTAGATCCAAAAATTAAGATGAATCTAGATTGATATTATATAAATTTCACATCTTTATATATAAAAATATTCACATTTTTTATTTTATTAAAACTTTGATTTAATCTCTATTAAATATCCAGTATATATATATATCCAATTTTAAGGTCATGGCAAAGTAGGACACCATATTGGTGTATGAGATCCTCTTATTTGTGAGACAAAAGACCGACCTCCGAGTAGTGATTTCACTGCGAAATCTAAAAAACATACTTATTCTATCCCTTTTAATTTTAAACCTATAATTTAAAAAAAATACATACTTTTAACCATTAAACTTGCTCAAACTATATAAAAAAATAATTATATATTTTATAAAAATAAAAAAATATATATAAAAAATTCTTATACCAACGGGGCAAAAATCCCCAGAAAAAACAACACTGTTATCATATTTATTCTAAATTGGTTTTCCTCATAATTTCGCGAAAATAATCACAGAAGCACCGTATATTTACATGACAATATTATTTATTCACTGAACCTAACGTTATATGTCCTCCATTTTCGGGGTGACATGGAATTCAGGAGTGCATTATCAGAGGCAGGATTGCTTTCTTCAATTTGCTCTGACGTGGAAAGCGATTCCATCATGTCTTCGCTGACTCCTCCACGAGCCCGTCGTGCATCTTCATCATTTTCAGCCACCACGTGGTTTTTCATGGGCCAGTTGCAAATGGTCCAACTTGACCTCTAGGAGGCCAAGTCTTTGTGACATGTTTGATATTAGGTCAGAGATGTACTGTAACATTAATATTTATCTTTTAATATTATCAAAAAAAATATTTTTCAATATTTAATTGGATTTAATTTAAAGGTATTACTGTAACATTTACATGATATAATGTCATTTAGATTATGCAATAATATTGTGTGAATAACTATATCTCATATTTTATGTCATAATTTATAAATACGATTTCAAATTTTTAAATATTTATATATTAATTTTTTAATTTAAAAAACATGTAAATAATCATAAGTAAATAAATATAAATTCAACACATTGAAATTAAATTTAAAAATATGGCATATTATCATTTTTACATTACATCTAACTCATATAACAGAAGTTAAACACATTAGACATTCTACAATGGCCATGCCTTCAATATTTTGTTGTAGTTTAGAATAACAGCCTAATTTCCACTCCAGGAAACAAGTTTGGCTTTTATTGCACGCTTCATCCTCCGACATTGGATCAACATTGAACAATTCGCGAGGTACTCTGAGAATTAATAATAAAACAATAAGCAAAACAGGAAGGGTCTCGAGCGGTTAGGATGCAAAGAAATACAAAGGATGAAGATTTAGATGGAATTGCTTCATTTATACTTGGTTTCCCTAGACTCACTAACCTAGCCCATTTGATTAAATTGCTATGATCAAGGCTTAACTTATATTGGGAGTTTTTATGCAGTAGAAGTATCGAGCAACGATCAAGCAACAACAAATGCATTCAAACATGACAAAGGAACCAGGAATTTCAGAACATGTGGAGAAACAAATATTAGAAATTCTGCTAATAAGGAAGGAGAAACAAATATTCAGGTTGACAACATGCAAGATAGTGAAGGCAATGAAAGAAAAAATAGGGCAGTAAACATAATTACTAAAGGGGTGAAAGACTATGGGAAAAATGAATGTACTCTTGACCTTGCAAGAGATTTCTTGAAAGACAAGTTGCTATAGCAAGGACAAATATGCCAAGCATGGAGGGTGGGTAAGTTTAACGGGGAGAGAGCTAGGCCCATAAAAGTCATTATGCTTAGCTTGCGTGATAAATATAGTATTCTAAGCAATAAACATCTCTTGAGGGGTTCTCGTTTTTTCCTAGAAGAAGATTTAACTGTAAAAAAACAGGAGGAAAGAAGGGAGGAAATTTTAAAGGTTAGGGCAGTAAGAGATGAAAGAAAGAGAGCATGGATTTATAAAGGCAAAGTTGTGATAGCGCAAGTTGGACCTCCTTCCATAACAGAGTAGCAAGATGGTAATAAAGAAGAGGCAACAAACTCTTCAACAGGAAATCAGAAAGCAAGGTCGATATGGGAAAACGGGGACAAATACTCAAATGTGAGTCTTGCATATCAAAATAAATAGCAATCAAGTCATACCCAGGTTTCCTTAAGATTAGTTTGTTGGAACTGCAGGGGTTACCCATGTAGACGAGGACCTAGGTTAGGGCTTATTGCGGAAAATAGAGACATAATTTGCCTCATAGAAACACATGAGCATGAAAGGTGAAAGACACCTTTGTTTGAAGGATACTGGAAGATGGTAGTGTGGAACAAGGCAGCAGGGAATGGAAAAGGGCACGAGGGTATCACGGTTTTAGTAAGGGAGAAAGGAGGTCGTCTCATTCAGTTAGAAAAAGAAGACTCAAATAAGCAATTTATTTGGTTTAAAATATTAGAAAATGGAAACCACATCAGAATTGTACAATGCTATTTGGCGCCACAGGTTTCAAAAATCTACAAAGGTAGAGGGCTTGACCACAAAGATCCATTTGCAGCTTTAAAAGCGGATATTGCAGCATATTTGCAGCCACGTGAAGTCCTTATAGTGGGTGATTTCAATGCTAGGATTGCAAGTGAGTAAGCTAGCATTCTTTGTTGTAAAGATGATTGTGACCCTATTTGGCTTATAGAAGAAAGTAATCATCACTGGGAAAGAATTTCAGAGGACAAGGACTGCAATCTCTTTGGTGAACAATTGCTTACTCTATGTGGGGCCTTTGATTTAGTCATTTTTAATGGCTTGAATAGATGGGCAAAATCCAGTAATTTCACTTGCAATACTTACAATGGAGCAAGTGTGGTAGATTATGTAATTTGCTCGCATGGTTTGTGTGAGAAAATGGAAGAAGTTTTGGTTGGAGATCAGCTATGGGATTTGAAATTAGATCACAAGCCAATTTATTTATGTTTCTCTTGGATTGGAAAGAAACAATTAGAGTAAAAAGTTCAGCATGTCCAACAAAATCTCCCACGGGGAAAAATTCTTTTGACCCTAGAAATTGTAATACCTTCAAAATGATGCTAGAGAGGCTCTTTGAGAAGGAGAAAATTACAATTCACGGCCTTCATAGTAATGAATTAACACACTTAATTCAATGCACACTTGCAAAGTGCAAAAGAACAAAAATTAAGAAGTCTGAAACAAATTGCTTTCCGGTTAATGCTTGGTTTGACGAGGAATGCAAAAAGGCAAGGAGAATGTGGAAAGAGTCAAACAAGGATAGCATAAAGCTCAAATCTTACAAGCAGTTATTAAGCAAGAAAAGGGCTGATTTCATGGTTTCAAGGAGGGAAGAACTAATCTTCCTTAGGAAAAACAATCCCAAATTATTTTGGAAGGAGCTCCAACCGAAAAAGATACAAATTGGAAATAATATTACAACTTTTAAATGGTTTGACTATGCAAGACAACTCTATGAGCAGGTTCCTAAGGTTGGCGCTCCTCCCTTGGTTAACAATGATATTGAACTCTTCACAGTACAAGAGGTAGAAATGGGTATCAAGAAGTTGGGTGTTGCAAAAGCAAAAGACTTAGCTAAACTCCAAGCAGAATATCTAAAGTGGGGCTCAAAGATTCTTGCACCTCACATTACAAAAATCTTCAACAACATCATACAGCAAGGGCTTCCCACATATTGGACAACTAGTCTGGAAATACCTCTTTTCCAGAGCGGTGACGTCAATAATCCCTCCCATTATAGGACCATCATGATAAACCCTTTGTTTGCAAAGCTATTTGGAAGCATGCTACAAAACACAATTAGCAAGTGGGTAGAAGAAAGAGATAAGTGTGCTAAAGGGCAAGTAGGTTTTAGACCTAAACATTCTACAGTTGATCATTGCATAACTTTAAGGCACATCATTGAAAAAGTTTGGGAGAAAAAGGAAGAAGTCTTTTGTTGCTTTGTTTATTTCAGAAAAGCGTTTGACTCAGTTCCTAGGGATAAACTTTGGCAGAGAATGGAGGAACTTGGGGTTCCTAAGCATTTGAGAGCAGATGTGCATAGGCTGTATGAAGAGGTGAAAGTCAAAATTAGAACTTCAGCAGGCATTTCTGAAAGTTTTAAGAGCGATATCGGGGTCAAGCAAGGTTGCCCACTATCTCCTACCCTTTTTGGTTTATATATCGACAAGCTTGAGGAGTGGTTAAATTCGCAAGGGGGTGATGGTATCTATTTGTGCAAGTTTGTTATAAGGCTTCTTTTGTATGCAGATGACCTTATTCTGATTGCTAAATCGACTTTGGTTTGCAAGAGCACTTACTATCCCTTGAGCATTTTTGTAGAAGTGTGGGGATGCAAGTCAATATTAGCAAAACAAAAGCAGTGGTCTTCTCTAAGAAAATAAAACATAACCAGCATAAGTTCTACTTTGAAGGCAACATTCTGGAAGAAGTTTCAGATTACAAGTACCTCGGAATTGACTTCAACAAAAATCTAAGCTGGAATGGTTGTAGAAAGAAAATAACTTTGGGGTGTTGGAAAGCATTTTATGCTTTTCAAAATAGGTGCAGAGAGGCAGAGTTATGGGACTGGAAGACCACTCAAACTCTTTTTGGGCTTCCAATGATTCCGGTGATTCTCTATGGTTGTGAATTGTGGGCTAGCAGTACCTTTGACATGTAGTGGAGACAAATTGAGAAAATTTAGAAGCATTTGATTACAAACAAATTTAAGATTAAAAGTGCAGTTCCTTATGATATCTTGTTAAGTGAAACAGGGACTGCTCCTATTGAAGCAATTGCTATGGTGCGAGTCATAAGGAATTTAAAGAAAAATTAGCAAATGGAAGAGGGTAGATGGCCCAAGGTTGTCTTTAATGATAGACTGTGCAAGAGAAAAAAAACTTGGATGCAGCAAAATAACAAATGGTTTAGTAAATGGGGTATTTGCTTGAACACTTGTCCCATAAACAACAAAGAGATAAAATCTTTTGTTATGGAAAAGTTCCACAAACGTACTTGGGATAAGGAGCTAGGAAGAAAGAAAAATTACTATATTGAAGTGTTTAATCCCACTCATAATCATCAACCAAAAACATACATAGAGGCCAATATCTCTTGGAGAGACAAAATTCTTATTGCTCAGTTAAGGACTAATTCTCATCAACTCCGTTGTGAAACAGGGCATTGGAAAAGGCCAAAGGAAGTGTGGCAGGAAAGGGTATGCATTTTTTGTTCTTCCGGAAAAGTGGAAACAGAAAAACATTTCATTTTAGAATCTGAGGCCTTCAAAGACAACGAGGAAAGTTATGCAGATATGCTGGCATCTAGCACTTGGGATAATCTATTTAGCGAGGGGTTTGTCGAGAAGTTGGAAGCATTTATTGTGAAGCTTCACAGAAAAAAGGCGAAATACATCAAGGAGATGAAGAAGCAATCTGTCCCATAGGCTATTTTTAGCCTCATAGACATTAAAATAATTTCGTTCTTTCTTTCTTACATATCTTTTAACAAAATTCAAAATCCTGAAAAATTTATCCAAAATTGTACCCATCACACAAATCAAATATATAATTTTATTAAATTTTAAACCAAAAAAATAAATAAACATAAAGGCTTTGCAAAATCTCTTTTCTATAAATTAGGCTCCACAAATGTGCTTATATGAAAGAGGTAATCATGATAACGACTTAATTTTATATCGCAGAAAAATCCACCATTATTATATAATGATGTTGAATATAATATCAAATAAGCCAATATCCAATAATGAATTTTCTAGAAAAATCCACCATTATTTTATGATGCAGTCGAATATAAATTATGAGACATTTAACTATAAATGCATGACGAAATTTTAGAAAAAGGTTTTCCCAAAATTCTAGATAATCAACTTTTGACACATTTTAATTTATTTATTTATTGAGGAGAACAAATGGAAGAACACGTAAATATGTAACCTGACGTTGAACAGGAATATGGAGCGTTGAACATGAGGGTGACTCATCTAATTTGAACACAACATATTTTAATGAGGGAATCAATTCCTTCCCAAATGCTTTCCATGTTTTAATGAATCTATAACTTTTATTTTATTGAGATTTAATTTCAACAAACATATTTTAATGAGGGAATCCATTACTTATGATTCCTTTCGAAATGCTTTCCATATTTTAATTAACCTGTTGAAAGATGGTATATTTTTATAAAGTGTTTATATATTTTTTTAATGTTTGGGGTGTTTATAGTGGGAGAATTTTAATCGTGCAGAAGATTTTATATCATTTCTAATTGTGTAGAAGATTTTATATCATTTCTAATATTTGGGGTGGACTCTCCACTCATCATAAAAATTTGAATGATCACAAACGATGTATTCATTTATAAGAAGATTTAAAATTAGCAGTTAAATGTTAATATTAATTAAAAAAACAACTAATGGTTAAAAAATAAAATTATTAGGAATAATATTAAGATAACAAAATAGTGGTAAAAATGAATAAGTCAAATAAAATAGAAGAACAAGGGAAGAGAATTATAAGGGATTGTTAAAAATATATTAGGATTAACTAATTAGATGTTAAAAAATCAAATCAAGATAATTAAAATTAAATGGAAATTAAAATAAATAATTTTACTATTAAAAGAAATGGTTAAGCTTTCATATTTAATTAATTAATTAATTAATTAATTAATTAAGTAGGGGTAGATAATTAAGAGGAAAATGAGGATAATAAATAGATTAAATTAATAGTAAGGGTCAAGTCAAGAGATTTAAACAAATTGATTAATTAAAGGGATGCAAATTAAAAGGAAATTGAAGTTAATACAAATAATAATAATAAAGAGGAAAGGGGAAATTTAGAGAACATTAATTAACAAATGAGAAAATATTAATTTGCTATAAATTTGTTATGAACTGCGTTTGCGGGAACATGTGGCTGAGCAAGAGGTTGGATTTGAATATGGCATTGGTGAAAATTTTCACAGGATCACTATTTTTGGTTGAGATTTCTGGGGTACCCAAAATCCTAAGTTTGACAGTTGTAAAGTCCTGATTTCCAAAAATTTCCACTGAATTTTGTTTGCTCCAAAAAAATAGAAAATTTGGCAAGATTTTGAGAAAGTCCATCTCCTATTACAACTTTCAAACTTTAGGATCTTTGATACCTCAACGTTCTTGATAGTGTTGAATCTATAAATGACTTTACCCAATTATATAAAATGTTTGAAACTGCTATTTACAACTTCAAATCCAAGAAATTAATATATCTACCTAATAAATTTATATATATTTCCCCCTAAAAAATTTTATATATAGATTTTATTATTTACTTTTAATTTTTTATATTTATGTTAAAATTATATATATATATTCTCTTCTTATTATTACTAGTACGAATCAAAGAGGCGAGGCTACGACTGGAAGTGGACATTGGTAATTGTTTAGATTACATAATCAAAAATTTCGGTTTATAAGTTCTCGCTATTTCCAGTGCACAAATTATGATTAAAGGTCTTACGAACTGAAATTAACATTTTAATTATATATGTATAGAAAGAGAGAAATTATCCAACAAAACCTTGTATACATTAAATTAAAATTTTAAGAAGGAAAAAAATCAATAATATGTGTTCTGTCATTTCTCATTAATTCTCATAAATATATATAAATATATAGAGTTTTGAAAATTATAGGAATTTATATAAAAAATATATGAAGTTAATAATGATTTAAAAAATGTGATTTTTAAATTATATATCTATTTATATATATAGTAATGGGGTTTGATTTATTAGGATTTAAATCTTTAATTATATGGTTTGCATAGTATTTTATAATAAGCTGAACTGTCGATCAGGCAGACGATTGGGAGATATTACAGACACCATCAGAAAATGGCCAAAGCACCCTTTCCAAAGCCTTCTTCTCAATTCACTGTGGAACCTCCTCCCGGGCTTTATCTACTGGATCTTATGGAAGGAGAGAAACAATAGAGTCTTCAACAACATCAGTAGGCCAATTGACACTCTGTGGCTTCTTCTTAAGCAAAATCTCCAAGAAACTCTTGCTATTAGACATTGGCAAGACTCAGACCTACCAGACTCTCCTCAAGAACGCCTCATTATGAAAGCTTGGAACCTAGACCTCACCTTTTTGGCTCAAGTCAAGTCCAGACCCCCAACTAGTTCTGCCTCTCCCCTCAATTGGTCCCCTCCTGCATCCAACTCTTACAAATTGAACTTTGATGGGGCAGCCAAGGGCAATCCTGGGCCGGCTGGTTATGGCGGTGTCTTCAGGAACGAAATGGGCACAGTATTGCATATATATCATGGAACAATTGGCAAAGATACCAACAACGCTGCTGAATTGGAAGGATTATGGAAAGGTATTTGCATAGCAGAACAGAAAAACTTTTTCCCTCTTGAGGTAGAAGGGGATTCTCTTATCCTAATAACAGCAGCCACAAGGATTCAAACAGGCACCTCGGCAGCTAAGATTGCCTCAAGCTGGAGGCTGCTCAGTAGACTGGAACAAATTGAGGAACGGCTCAGGACTCCCCGGAGCATCACCTTCAAGCATATAAGGCGCACTGCCAACAAAGTAGCAGACAGATTGGCCAATCAGGGGGTCAACCAGCAGCTCCCATTCTTCTCAGGCCCTCTTTGCGACTCAGATGATGCACAACTCAAACATGAGTGCACTTCTTTGGTGCAACAGGATTATTCTCTCCCGGATGTGGGTGAATAGTCAGTTCAAGGGTACGAAGGTGGCGTGGAGGGTGGGCGCGTGGCCACTCACAATCGCCAGATGTATCTGCAGGAGGACGGAGACATGGTTTCGCACAATCTTATTAATTGCAGCATTAACGCTGCCCTCCCTTGAACACGATTTATCTGCGATGGCGCCTGGCCTGGTCCTCATTCCTGTTTCTCTTCCGCGCGCTTTCAGGTTCAACGAGGTGGCAGCTCCTTGTTGTTCCTCAAGCGCCAACCCCATCCCCTGCTTCCCTTCGGCTCTGGTTCAAGGTGCTGACAGTTATCAGCGCGCTCAGTCTCCATTACATCCGGTGTGCTTACTCCTCAGTCGCCTCCTTGCCATTCCCTCTCCGTTTGTCAGTCCTGCTCTTCACAAAATGCCAAGAGAACGCCCCAGAATGGGGTGCAGACGGGGCAGTTCTCGTGGCCGAGTCTCCCGCCAGCCTTCCTCTACCACTTCGGACCCCTCGTCTGACGCTTCGGAGTTCTGCTGCAACAGATATCCTGCTACAAGAAGTGGCAGGGGCAGGGGAAGAGGGCAAGTCATAGCAGAAGTATGTTCACATCATTCTCACTCGCATACAGCCCGATTCCGCATTCCCTGTTCTCTTGGAAACTCATCCTTCATCGTGTCAGTTACCGTCGAGATGTGTGAGGACGTTGTGGGTTCGGGGGAGGTTAATCCTGGGGCTCCTCTGGAACATCGGATGGCAGACCAGAACGTCTCCCAGCGCCGAGATTTAGGCGGCTTGCCAATTCTGAATTCAAACGCAAATGCTGGCCCAAGCGCACCAGCGGGAGGTGACCCTTCAAGTTTTGAGGCCCATCCTTCTGAATTCAAAGACACAGACCAATTTGGGTGCCGAATTGTAGAAGAACAGCCATCAACCTCGGATGAAGATTGAACGAGTCTGCGCCTTTGGTTTTTGGTCAGTTGCTGAAGAAAGAAGTTCAACTCCCTCTGGATACATAGTTTTTCATGCTTGTAAGCTCGCTGAATCAGGTCTCTATCAACTCTATATGTCGGTTTCCACTATGAGGGTGACATTCTCTTATATGTTGGTGTCTGTTTATGTTTATGTTGGTATCTGTCTAAGAGCTAGCTGTTTACAGGTCAGTCTTGGTCACTGTATGGGTCAGTTTTTGGTCACTGTCATGATTCTGAGTCTAATGTTTTCAGATACTACAAATCCTGAAGTAAGTCAATACGCAGGTTCTCTAGTAAGTACTTCAAGTGTTTTTTGTAAGAATGCCAACTCCATGGCTAGAACTCTCGAGGCATCTGCCTCTCTGTAATAACATTTTTGTATCAATATAGGAGTAGACCAATTAAGAAAACAAAAACAAGCTGAACTGTCATGTGAGCTAATTAATATAAAAATTTAAAATCAATAATATTTTTTAATTTTTAATTTATTTATTTATTTATTATTATTATTATTTTTTTTAATTTTAAATATAAAATTTAAAAGTTTTTTATTTAAATAAATTTTGAAAATTTTATTTAACGATAAAAGAAATAAGAAAATTAAAGTTAAAAAAATTGTGTAAGGAGTTTGAGAAATGAATATTAAAATTAGTTGCTTAATAAAAACTTTGTTTATTTGGGGATGTGAATGGTCATTATTTTAAATGGATATTACATATATAAAGTTTAATTCTTTCTTCTTATTAAAATAGATATAATTTATTTTAATAAATTTTAAATTATAATTTCTCTGGATGGGGTGAATAGCATAGAAAAGGAGAAGGGGCCAAGAAGTCACCACCCCACTTGTTCGATAGGCAGGGGGACGTGGCAACACACCCCCTGTGTAGCTGGCAGATCCGAAGAAGAGTAAAACAATTTAACTGCGGGATTGACGAAGCACCATAGAACAAATAAGTTGGGTGATTGTGCATGTGAGAGGATACCGAAATACATGGGGAATAAGCAAGCAATTGTGATCATTGCGAACTCGATGGTTAAGGGATCCATCCTCAACAAAGGTTTTCACTTGCTACTAGAATTAGTTGGATCAGCAATACACTAGCCAAGACAACGTCAAAAGGAGAGGGTGGGCGACTATGAGCATGTGAGGAGGTTGACACTCATGTTGAGCTTAATGGCAACTTCTCTTCTGGGGGAAGGTCGAGTCTAAAGAGAAACGATGATAAAAAGGTTTGTAGACCAAGGTAAAAGTAAGGAAATGGAGGGAGAAACAAATTGCAACCTGCATAGTGTTTATTATTAGGTAAGATTGTGCCTTACCATGGTACTAGTGGTTGCTGGCAGGGAGAAGATAGATTTGTAAGATGTAGTCTCAAATAAAGGGAGGAGTTTGTGACACACTATGAGGCACAATTGATGGGAACTCGACCCAGAAGTTCGACGAAGCGAGGAACACAGTGGCAAGGTGTGAGATGAAAAAGGGATGGGGGCCGAAGGCCCCTTACATCTGTATCAAGTAATTACTTTTCTAGGGATTGGTCGGTATTTTTTTAGTTTCTAGTTCCGATTTTCTTTTTGACAATTATACTTGAGAATATCCCCAATTCTTGGGTAGACTATGGGAAAAATCTGGTGATGTTCAACTTTATAACAATGTTTCTCCACTATTGAGGTGGAAATGCAGAAATGAGTGGATGGTGTAGGATATTTGGATTGGTATTCACTTGGTGATGCATAGAGGTTTGGAGGATAGTGTGGTGGATGGTATCTCTTGTCTCCCAAGGGGATATATAGATCTTGGGCCTAGAAAGAGCTATTTGAGGGACTTAATTTAGTTGAATTCTGTTGCGGCATGACCAAGAAAGGTCACATATTAGACGATAAGAGAAGCAAGGTATTGAGGGTCTTTCTTGGGTTTCTCTAGTATCCCTAAGTTCGTTCTGAAGAGAGGATGGAGAGAAAAGTCGACCTACACCTGTGGTTAGCTGCAAGTGTAATGTGGTGTACATTTAGTCTTGTTTTCGATAGTATTTTATTCGCGGGCAGAGAGAACAATACATTAAAAAAACCTATGACTCAGTGGAGTTTGACATTTGGTATAATTTATAGTTGGACAATTGAAGTAATCGACGTTGACCATTCTCCTTAGAGGAATTCCCTAACATTAGAAGTTCACTTAATACTTAATAAACCATATACTACAAATCAAATTAGTGAGGTGAAGGCCACCATTCCAAGGGAGAGGGGTTGATCAAGGAGAGAATCTGCTTACTATGACGAACAAGCAAGAAGGAGAAACTCTCAACTTCATAACAGAGTCGCAACTTTTACAACAAGATATCATGAAAATACTTCCTTATAGATGTAGGAAGAGATGACATGGTGTTGACAATGTTGGATTTCTCCCACATTGTAAGGGGATCTCCCCAATGTGAAGTCCCAATTAGACCTCACACCATTTGGTATTGGAGTCCCATCCAATCATACAACCCGACCAGCGTTGAATGGTTTTCCAGGATATGCCTTGGTTACAATCAGACATAAAAGAACACAACAACTCTTTGGGTTAGCAAGAATGTGAGCTTTGTGAGACACCTAATGTAAGGTATACTAGGAAGAATTATGCAATTGGTGAGAGAAATGAGCCACCAGTTAGAAAAATAATAGTATTATCCTAAAGGGGGACTCAGGGAAATGAGAAAGACTTGTTGAGTGCCTGCAGATTAGTCCACATAGTAAACAACAATCATTAAAACATAACAACATTCATTCAACAATAGACATAAATAAGCAACAAAATAGTTCATAAACTTAGTATGTGAATAAAACAAAATATACCATACACATAACCAAAATAGTCCAACTACATCTATGATACAAGTATGAAGGAATATCAAATCATTGAGATTTTGATTATAAGCATAAGATCCCAAGTACACTATTACCTGAATGAAACATTGTATCCAGTAGTGAAGATGAAGCCACAACTTGCTTCTCCAAAGAATAATTTATCTCCTATCTAGTGCAAGAGAAGCCAAGGCTAAAAATCCTAAGGGCTTGGTCCCAAAAATCCTTTTGCTAGAGTTATTAGGAGTTATTTATAACAAGTACAATGACCTTTGATGTTTCTCATGACTCTTGAATTGCTATGACTATTCATATTCACTATATGTCTCTTTACATTCCAATGTGTGGCTAGAGTTGAAAGTAGTGTAACTAGGTTCAGTCTTCAACATTTTTGCATTAATGTATTTTTTTGTATTGTTGCTCTAATTAAAGAGCCCAAGATAATTCATGTAAAAATAAAGACAATCTTTTATTATTTGTGTAAGTGTAATGAATGTAAGTCCTTCTAGATCATCAAAGAAATACTCAAATGTGTACCCACAATTTTACTCAAGAAACCACTAAAAGGAAGGCCATGAAACCACGCCGGCTCAGCGAATTGATCAAAGGTTATGTCGACCTAATCTAAGTTCATGCCGGCCCAATGGATGAGAGGGAAAACCTATATATAGGCTATGTGTGCCTCCTCCAAGTGGCATTTGATTCTTGTCTCTCATGAAGAAGCAAAGTAACGTTGAGGACAAATATAGCCGCAACACATTCCTGTCTCTCATGAAGAAGTGAAGTAACACCGAAGTCGAAGATAACTGCAACATATGAGGAAGTCTATCCCCCCACGCAATTTACCATCGAGGTTTATCTACGGTTTGGAAGCTGGATCAGGGTTAAGATATTACATTTTGTAATTACGTAAAGGGTTTGAAGATCAGTCTTGATCTCAATCAAAAGGAGAAGATTGTGGTTGGATAGTACGAGGGCTAGAAGAGCCCTAACTCCATTCACGTACATGCATACGCTCTGAAATCTAAGGCTTCCCCTATCACTGTGGTGACAATCAACCTTATTAACGTGCGGAAGCTTTGCAAACTAGCTCTATTCATAACTGTGACAACGTATAAGACACCTACATGTGGAGCGAGGATAGATTTAGGCTAGGAGAGCATATCCAAACTATCTTGGTGTAGACTGTCATAATCATTCAACTGTAGAACTGAACAGTGTGATTGGGTACACATTTTGAGGTATTTTCATTTGATGTTGAACGCATTGCAGAGTCAATTTTAGGTCATGTAACTTCTTAATAAAGATTATATAAGAAAGATTTCAAGGGTTTGTCCTCTCAAGTTTTGGAGAGGTTTTTTCCCTTGCATGGTGCCAATATCTTGTGTACTTGTGCATTGTTGATTTTCTTGTTTTGATAGTTGGTTGATGATAACTCTTCATGGTAATAATAATATCAATCAAATCTAAAGAAAAATAACGTTTGAAGCAGTTATCTGAGTAAAGAGAAATAGATTAATTGTATTGCCCTTAATTTCTCAACACAACCAATTTGTTGTTTTCCTTGTAAAAAGACATTTTGATATGTTTAGAAGAGGACATAAAAATACTTACTTGAGAGAGTTGTTGTGAAGAGACCTTGTTGCTTCCTTGAAGAGTTGATGATTTGACTCCTTAGATCTTGGAGTGCTTCAGGATGCTTCCTTCAAGGTGCCTTATGAGAAATTTGTTTGGTGATGAAAACTTCTCACTGTGTAGATATGGAGATATTCAATGATGAACCTAGATCTTGAGTTCTTGTATTTGAAGATTAAGGATGGATACTCTTCTTAGATATACCTTTTTATAGATGCCTTTAGATGGAAGGCTTTCTTCTTTCCTTGTTCCCGAGATGGTAGTCCTCGATGGATATGTAACCCCCGCTTGTAGATCTGATGCTTCAAACTTTGTGTGTTCTTGCTTCTTTATCTTGATGCTTCACTCTTCTGTGTGTTCTTAAGATGCCATTCCTTGATGTGTCACCTTAGCTCTAATTCCATGTTGAAGAATCTAGGGCATCTAGGTTATAGAGAGATTCTTCTGACGATGATAACTATTTATGAAGAACTTTTACTTTTCTTATTAGCACAATATTCTCTTATTATTATTTGTGTGTATTTTCTTTCTTCATCAAACAATTACCAAAACAACGGAGACAAGAACACAATATATTGGCTCTCAATCAGGGAAAACATCTCTTTCCTGGAGAGGAAAACCTTTCTTCAAATTTCTCTTGTTGAAGCTTCAATTGACAAATGCCAAACCATAGACCCTTGACCAGTAGATCCTCCAAGCATAAGACACAATCTCTTTTTTGCAACTTCCTTTTGTTCTTCAATCAAAGCCTCCTTCTACACTGCACACTAATCTCTTCCTTTGCACTTCTTCTGATAACTGGAAGCACGACTACAAAAACCCTAGGCCTCTTTTAGATACCTCTACTATGGAGTACTTCTTCTTTTCTCTTCCTTAATTGGAAATGTTCCTTTTGCTTGATGCTTAGGCTAGAAGATGGGGTTCTTCTTGAATGATATTTCTGAGTTAGAGGTTGATCCTCTAACCCTACTGCAGATTTGAATTTTCCTCACACGTGTGACTGATATAGACTTTTATTTGACCATTTTTCTTTCTCCCTTCCTTCGCTTAAGATGGGACCCACTCCGCTTGAGATGGAGGCCTATTTGGAGCCTCTTTTTCACCCAAACAAAACTCTTCTTATGTTGCTGCACTTGCAGATCTAATATGACAACAGACAAACCCTTTCTCCTTCGCACGTGTGGCAGAGATTAGCCCCAAAACAGCCCTCCCAAACTTGGTTTCTACTTCTCCTTCTTCGCTGCCCTAGAAGCACCTTTCTTCTCCTTTTTCAAACTTATTTCTTGGCTCTTTTCTTCGTTGATTTCAGAGATCACTTGATGATACATTTGAGATCTCAAACTGGCCTATATATAGGAGATTGTCCCTCCTATTTGGGCCGACTTGAGCTAGTGAGGCTGACTTGAATTTAAGTGCACCAAAAATTCATTATTTGAGCGTCATGATACTTATATTTTCTTTGGAGGATCACCTTTGACATATTTATTTTACTCTAATACATAGATTTACATAGTGTAACATGCCCACATGAGTCTTCAACAATTACATTGACTCTTTGACTTTCCTAGAAGCAATTAAACATGTGATTGACCTATTAAATGAGAAAGAAACCCATTCTTGATAATTACAAAAATAATAATTATTTTCTTTTACAAGTAAAAAGATCAAAATTATATTTATGAAGACCGAACCTAGTTACACTTTCTTCAACACAATAAATGTTCCTCAGAACATAATCATACCAATTACTGCATCGTTCATCAATATGACAACATTCACTATGCAAACATGACCCTAAATCTCCCGCACATACTCTATCCTCCGTACAAGGAAAACTGTATTAATTAATTATTATACATTTTGAAATACATTTCAAAATAAGAATTACAAAAGATTCTTGGAAAATTTAGGATTGACGCTTGGATAGAGGGTCGAAATTGGAATGGAGGAGCTAGGGTTTCAGAGATAGTGAGGGCTCAATCAGCCTTCCCTGATCGTAGCCTTGAAGCCAAGGCCAAACGCAGAGAGCCCAGATCCTCCTGCGACAGCCCAAGCCGGAGAATTGCAGCCATCAACAAAGGAGAGTGCGTAGAAAGCAATGGGTATTGGAAGCTTAATGGAAACAAGCGCGGGGAGGGGAGAGATCCCCTCTTATAAGAATATGACAGCAGGGGAGTCGAGTAGGGACCAAATGCGGAACAAGCCGAGGGCAAACAACAGAGAAAACCCAGCAAAGGGAACCAGCTGGCAGACGGGTTTGAGCGGAAAATGCCTTCCAAGGGCTTTGAAAAAACCCAGGTTCATAATCCAGAACAATAGACTTGAAGAGTATAGAAGCTACATGAGGGATTATGCCTTAATATGTAAGTTTGTTGGGTTTTGGCTGTCAGAGAAAGATCTGTCCAAATGGATACAGTAGAGATGGAAACCTAAGGGACACGTAGAATTAAAACTGGGGGCCAAGGGTTTTTTCACAGTAATCTTCTCCAACATAGAGGATAAGGAAAGGATTTTCGAGGGAGGTCCCTATTTTATGAATAATGCTGGTTTATTTATTCAACACTGGGAGGACTGCTACAATCCAGACAAGGAGAAAATGCTAGCAGCCCCTGTTTGGATCAGACTTTTCGGACTGCCAATAGAGTTTTGGGATCCGGAGATCCTAGAAGGGATAGGTAATGCAATAGGTTCATTCGTGAAAGTAGTTGAATCCACCAAAAGAGGGAGATATACGTCGTACGCCAGGATATGTGTGTATATGAATATTACCGAACCTCTCCTAGATTTTATCAAATTAGAATATCATGATGAGGTTTGGCAACAACCAGTGGATTATGAACATATTCCGTTCCGTTGCAGAAGATGTCATGAATATGGCCATCTCTACAGACAATGCCCTTTAAATAGAATAGAGGAATCAACAGACAAGAAAGAAGAGGAAAGAACACCAGCAGAGGATCCAGGAAAAGAGGAAGAGGGATTTAAAGAAGTGCAAAACAAATCGCAATATACATAAGGGTCTGGCAGTAGTACTCGGCCCAATGTTTCAGGGCTCTAACTAAGGAGGATCGATCGTACCCTTAGCCGTACAACCCGACTACCCTATCGTACGGGCGAGTAATCTCCCCGAGTGCTGTTCTCGGTGTACTGTAGCCACAAGACAGCCGACGGTTTATCTATGGCGAGGTTTCAAGGGAGCCTAGGGGGCTTCCAATATACCCAGAGGGTACGTGGAAGACAATCCGTGCGCGATTCTGTCTAATGCGCTACTACTCGAAGGGGTACCCACAGGGGTTACAAGGGAGTCCAACAGACGTGACCACCTCTTCTATTTCCTGCGTGCATGCCTCCCCAAATCCGCAGGTTTATGCGCTCAACGACAGATCCCGTGGTTTAAAGACGCCGGAACACGTCTCTAGCCAAAAAAAAAAAATTGCTAAGAAATGGAGATCCCACCGGCCCTGGAAAGTGCTTTAATACCACTTGTTATGCTCTTAACCTGCAAAATGATACCCAAATACAGAATATGCGAAGAAAAGATACCCAGAACACAGAATAGCAATGATTTTATTATTCAGAGAGTAATGTTCACTTGCCTCTTCGAGGGGGCAACCTCCAATAGAGCAGTGCTCGACTACAAAAATGAGACACGATGTTCCTCGCAGGGAGTCTCTATCCTTTATATATGACTCATACATGCAATACCACGGGCCAATACCGTGGGTTTTATTAATACCATCTATCTAATACTACGACCCATTGCAACTAATTGTGGTTCCGTCATTAATTGCGGATTAACCACTTACAATTATTAATATGGGCTTTATTGACTCTTGACTATGACGTGATCCCATTACATAAATAAGGGGGTTAGGGTGGAACCCTAACAGATGTACTGTAACATTAATATTTATCTTTTAATATTATCAAAAAAATATTTTTCAATATTTAATTGGATTTAATTTAAAGGTATTATTGTAACATTTACATGATATAATGTCATTCATCATTTAGATTATGCAATAATATCGTGTGAATAACTACATCTCATATTTTATGTTATAATTTATAAATATGATTCCAAATTTTTAAATATTTATATATTAATTTTTTAATTTAAAAAACATGTAAATAATCATAAGTAAATAAATATAAATTCAACACATTGAAATTAAATTTAAAAAATATTGACATATTATCATTTTTACATTACATCTAACTCATACAACAGAAGTTAAACACATTAGACATTCTACAATGGCCATGCCTTCAATATTTTATTGTAGTTTAGAATAACAGCCTAATTTCCACTCCAGGAAACAAGTCTGGCTTTTATTTCACACTTCATCCTCCGACATTGGATCAACATTGAACAGTTCGCAAGGTACTCTGAGAATTAATAATAAAACAATAAGCAAAAAAGGAAAGGTCTCGAGTGGTTAGGATGCAAAGAAATACAAAGGCTGAAGATTCAGATGGAATTGCTTCATTTATACTTGGTTTCCCTAGACTCGGTAACCTAGCTCATTTGATTAAATTTCTATGATCGAGGCTTAACTTATATTGGGAATTTTTATGCAGCAGAAGTATCGAGCAGCGAGCAAGCAACAACAAATGCATTCAAACATGACATAGGAACCAGAAATTTCAAAACATGGGGAGACAAATGATTTAGGACAAGTGAAAATTGCCTCATCCGCCAAAGCTGGGAAGTGGGTTTGGGTCAATACCAAACAATATCGGGGTATTTTAAAATGAAGAAACGGTCTAAAAAGAAAATTAATCAAGCCCTTCGCAAAAATCACTCAAACAAGTCTCCTCCACAAGCACATGGCAACAAGAAGTCCAAAGGAACAATCATGATGATTCTGTCTTATATAGTCCCACATCCACACCTCTCACCGGGTCATCTGATCTTTATGTGAAAGAATTGTTAAATGCAAAACAAAGGTTGGAGGTTTTAGAAGCTAAAGGGCAGGAAAGAGATCATAAAATTCATATAATAGCCGTTGAGAACAAGGCGTTAGCAGAAAGCAATAAAATTTTAAAAGAACAAGTGACATTGCTACAGGAAGCTCTCCTGATAGAGAAGACAGAATGGAAACGCATGAAGGCGGATGTGCAAAACATAAAGAAATGTGTAGTGGAAACTATAGAGGCGGTGAACGTGAAATAATCCCAGGATAAAGGGAAAATGATTGCCCAAATAAACAACCACGAAGAGAACACAAGAGAAGAAACAAAAGGAGATTCCACCAAAGTTTCCAAAACTTGGGCTCAAGTTATTAGAAATTCTGCTAATAAGGAAGGAGAAACAAATATTCAGGTTGACAACATGCAAGATAGTGAAGGCAAGGAAAGAAAAAATAGGGCAGTAAACATAATTATTAAAGGGGTGAAAGACTATGGGAAAAATGAATGTACTCTTAACCTTGCAAGAGACTTCTTGAAAGACAAGTTGCTATGGCAAGGACAAATATGCCAAGCATGGAGGGTGGGTAAGTTTAACGGGGAGAGAGCCAGGCCCATAAAAGTCATTATGCCTAGCTTGCGTGATAAATATATTATTCTAAGCAAGAAACATCTCTTGATGGGTTCTCGTTTTTTCCTAGAAGAAGATTTAACTATAAAACAACAGGATTAAAGAAGGGAGGAAATTTTAAAGGTTAGGGCAGAAGAGATGAAAGAAAGAGAGCATGGATTTATAAAGGCAAAGCTGTGATAGCGCAATTTGGACCTCCTTCCAAAACAGAGCAGCAAGATGGTAATAAAGAAGAGGCAACAAACTCTTCAACAGGAAATCAGAAAGCAATGTCGGTATGGGAAAACAAGGACAAATACTCAAATGTGAGCCTTGCATATCAAAATAAATAGCAATCAAGTCATACCCAGGTTTCCTTAAGATTAGTTTGTTGGAACTACAGGGGTTACCCATGGAGACGAGGACCTAGGTTAGGGCTTATTGTAGAAAATAGAGACATAATTTGCCTCATAAAAACACAAGAGCATGAAGGGTTCAAGACACCTTTGTTTGAAGGATACTGAAGATGGCAGTGTGGAATAAGGCAGCAGGGAATGGAAAAGGGCACGAGGGTATCATGGTTTTAGTAAGGGAGAAAGGAGGTCGTCTCATTCAGTTAGAAAAAGAAGACTCAAATAAGCAATTCATTTGGTTTAAAATATCAGAAAATGGAAACCACATCAGAATTGCAGCATGCTATTTTGCGCCACAGGTTTCAAAATTCTACAAAGGTAGAGGGCTTGACCACAAAGATCCATTTGTAGCTTTAAAAGCAGATATTGCAACATATTTGCAGCTAGGTGAATTCCTTATAGTGGGTGATTTCAATGCTAGGACTGTAAGTGAGTAAGCTAGCATTCTTTGTTGTAAAGATGATTGTGACCCTATTTGGCTTACAGAAGAAAGTAATCATCAGTGGGAAAGAATTTCAGAGGACAAGGGCTGCAATCTCTTTGATGAACAATTGCTTACTCTATGTGGAGCCTTTGATTTAGTCATTTTTAATGGCTTGAATAGATGGGCAAAGTCCGGTAATTTCACTTGCAATACTTACAATGGAGTAAGTGTGGTAGATTATGTAATTTTCTCACATGGTTTGTGTGAGAAAATAGAAGAAGTTTTGGTTGGAGATCAGCTGTGGGATTTGAAATCAGATCACAAGCCAATTTATTTATGTTTCTCTTGGATTGAAAAGAAACAATTAGAGTAAAAAATTCAGCATGTCCAACAAAATATCCCACAGGGAAAAATTCTTTTGACTCCAGAAAATTGTAATACCTTCAAAATGAGGCTAGAGAGGCTCTTTGAGAAGGAGAAAATTACAATTCACAGCCTTCATAGTCATGAATTAACACATTTAATTCAATGCACACTTGCAAAGTGAAAAAGAACAAAAATTAAGAAGTCTGAAACAAATTTTCTTCCGGTTAATGCTTGGTTTGAAGAGGAATGCAAAAAGGCAAGGAGAATGTGGAAAGAGTCAAACAAGGATAACATAAAGCTCAAATCTTACAAGCAGTTATTAAGCAAGAAAAAGGCTGATTTCATGGTTTCAAGGAGGGAAGAACTAATCTTCCTTGGGAAAAATAATCCCAAATTATTTTGGAAGGAGCTCCAACCGAAAAAGATACAAATTGGAAATAATATTACAACTTCTAAATGGTTTGACTATGCAAGACAACTCTATGAGCAGGTTCCCAAGGTTGATGCTCCCCCCTTGGTCAACACTGATATTGAACTCTTCACGGTACAAGAGGTAGAGATGGGTATCAAGAAGTTGGGTGTTGGAAAAGCAAAAGACTTCCCTGAACTCCAAGCAGAATATCTAAAGTGGGGCTCAAAGATTCTTGCACCTTACATTACAAAAATCTTCAACAACATCATACAACAAGGGCTCCCCACAGATTGGACAACTAGTCTGGCAATACCTCTTTTCTAGAGAGGTGACGTCAATAATCCCTCCCATTATAGGACCATCATGATAAACCCTTTGTTTGCAAAGCTATTTGGAAGCATGCTAGAAAACAAAATTAGCAAGTGGGCAGAAGAAAGAGATAAGTGTGCTAAAGGGCAAGCAGGTTTTAGACCTAAACATTCCATAGTTGATCATTGCATAACTTTAAGGCACATCATTGAAAAAGTTTGGGAGAAAAAGGAAGAAGTCTTTTGCTGCTTTGTTTATTTCAGAAAAGCGTTTGACTTGGTTCCTAGGGATAAACTTTGGCAGAGAATGGAGGAACTTGGGGTTTCTAAGCATTCGAGAGCGGATGTGCATAGGCTGTATGAAGAGGCGAAAGTCAAAATTAGAACTTTAGCAAGCATTTCTGAAAGTTTTAGGAGCGATATCGGGGTCAAGCAAGGTTGCCCACTATCTCCTACCCTTTTTGGTTTATATATCAACAAGCTTGAGGAGTGGTTAATTTTCAAGGGGGTGATGGTATCTATTTGTGCAAGTTTGTTATAAGGCTTCTTTTGTATGTAGATGACCTTATTTTGATTGCTAAATCGGATTTGGTTTGCAAGAGCACTTACTATGCCTTGAGCATTTTTGTAGAAGTGTGGGGATGCAAGTCAATATCAGCAAAACAAAAGCAGTGGTCTTCTCTAAGAAAAGAAAACATAACCAGCATAAGTTCTACTTTGAAGGCAACATTCTGGAAGAAGTTTCAGATTACAAGTACCTCGGAATTGACTTCAACAAAAATCTAAGCTGGAATGGTTGTAGAAAGAAAAGAACTTTGGGGGGTTGGAAAGCATTTTATGCTTTTCAAAATAGGTGCGGAGAGGCAGAGTTATGGCACTGGAAGACCACTCAAACTCTTTTTGGGTTTCCAATGATTCTGATGATTCTCTATGGTTGTGAATTGTGGGCTAGCAGTACCTCTGACATGTAGTGGAGACAAACTGAGAAAATTCAGAAGCATTTGATTACAAACAAATTTAAGATTAAAAGTGCAGTTCCTTATGATATCTTGTTAAGTGAAATAGGGATTGCTCCTATTGAAGCAATTGCAATGGTGCAAGTCATAAGGTATTTAAAAAAAAATTAGCAAATGGAAGTGGGTAGATGGCCCAAGGTTGTCTTTAATGATAGATTGTGCAAGAGCAAAAAAACTTGCATGCAGCAAAATAACAAATGGTTTAGTAAATGAGGTATTTGCTTGAACACGTGTCCCATAAACAACAAAGAGATAAAAACTTTTGTTATGGAAAAGTTCCACAAACGTACTTGGGATAAGAAGCTAGGAAGAAAGAAAAATTACTATATTGAAGTGTTTAATCCCACTCATAATCATCAACCAAAAACATACATAGAGGCCAATATCTCTTGGAGAGACAGAATTCTTATTGCTCAGTTAAGGACTAATTCTCATCAACTCCGTTGTGAAATAAGGCACTGGAAAAGGCCAAAGGAAGTTATGCAGATATGCTTCACAGAAAAAGGGTCAAATACATCAAGGAGATGAAGAAGCAATCTGTCCCATAGGCTATCTTTAGCGTCGTAGACGTTAAAATAATTTCTTTCTTTATTTCTTACCTATCTTCTAATAAAATTCAAAACCCTGAAAAATTTATCCAACATTCAAATTGTACCCATCACACAGATCAATATATAATTTTATTAAATTTTAAACCAAAAAGATAAATAAACATATAGGCTTTGCAAAATCTCTTTTCTCTAAATTAGGCACCACAAAATGTGCTTTTATGAAAGAGGTAATCATGATAACGACTTAATTTTATATCGCAGAAAAATCCACCAATGATGTTGAATATAATATCAAATAAGCCAATATCCAATAATGAATTTTCTAGAAAAAGGTTTTCTTAAAATTCTAGATAATGAACTTTTGACACATTTTTATTTATTTATTGAGGAGAACAAATGGAAGAACACGCATATTGAAAAAAGATCATGATAAGTAACCTGACGTTGAACAGGAATATGGAGCGTTGAACATGAGGATGACTCGTTTAATTTTAATTTTAATTTTAATTTTAATGTTATGGAGCGTTGAACATGAGGATGAGGGAATCAATTCCTTCCCAAATGCTTTCCATTTTTTTTTCAGAGAAAAAACATCATAGCTTTATATTAAGAGTATATAAAGATCTTGAATACATAATTCAGAATGACTGCTTTGGCTTGGCTTGGATGCCCAAACCTCTGCATAATGATGCAAAACCAATTTCCATACCAGCAGATAATGCCTATCATTATTTACAGAAAAACATTATGTCGGACCAGTTCAGAAGAGCACATGAGAAAGAACAGAGACAATATATATACATCTCCCGGATCTAATGGAGATGTGACAAAAACTTTACAGGGTTGTACCAAAAAGGAAATTCCATTAAAAAAAAAATAAGAAGAGAGCAGCTACGCCCTGCCTATATGAAGAGGAACCAAAAACAAAAGAGAAAGTGACAATCTGAAGGCAGAGACCTCTTGCAGAATCACAACCCGCGGCATCAAATGGGATCACATGTTGTTGCAGAAAGATATTAATGATAGGAATCATGGCAAGCCAGAATACGCTGAAGAATAGCCTGGAGAGGCTCCTTAGAGTCTTGGAATATGTGCGCATTCCTCCAGTTCCACAGGTACCAACAAGTGATAATGAACAGCGATCTCCAAGAGGGGGATTGTCTACTCCACCAGAGAAAACCTTCCTGAACAGAAGAAAAAAAGATGTGAGGGAAAACAAAATATGTAGACAAATCATACCAGATTGTGAGGGACGTAGGGCACTGAAAGAACATGTGCAAATTTGATTCCGAGGCATTGAGGCACATGGAGCATCTACTTGGACCCTGCCAACATTTCCTTTGTAGAGTCTCCCATGTAAGATTTTTGTTCCGAAATAACAACCAGGAGAAAATGATCATCTTCATCGGGCATGCAGCTTTCCAAAAACATAGAGGAAAAAGAGGAGGAGGATTTCCGGCAACAACAGAAATCATGTCAGCGTAAATGTTCTTGACGCTCACAGGTTTATGGATAGACCATACCAGACTATCATTAGTGCCTGTACGGGAGATCCCCAAGCAGTCAAGTCTCTCTTTTACCCTCAGCTATAGAGGAAGCGACTGACGAGGCAAATTAAGCTCCTCCCCATCCTTCCAAATCGGAGAGGCTCCAGACCATCCCTTAATCAACTTGTCCCACGTGAAGACCCCCAGCCTATGAAAATCATATAACAGTGGATGAGGAAATGTGAATCCCCGGCCAGATAAAATAGAGTCAAAAGCAATAAAAATGTTAGATCCAGAATATAAAGTCCAGCAAAATTTTTTCATGAAAAATGGGTGGACTTTTCGCAGGCTTTTCCATATCATCGAGCCGCTTCTGGTGCCAAGGATCCGCTTCCTGTACCAAAAGTCTACAGACTTTCCCTTCAGATATTTAGTCTTTACAAGACTACTCCACGGTCCATCCCATGCTTTCCATATTTTAATGAATCTATAACTTTTATTTTATTGAGATTTAATTTCACCAAACATATTTTAATGAGGGAATCAATTACTTATAATTCCTTTCGAAATGCTTTCCATATTTTAATTAACCTATAATTTTTAAAGTGTTGAAAGATGGTATATTTTTATAAAGTGTTTATATATTTTTTAATGTTTGGGGTGTTTATATTGGGAGAATTCTAACTGTGTAGAAGATTTTATATCATTTCTAATATTCGGGGTGGACTCTCCACTTGAATGATCACAAACGATGTATTCATTTATAAGAAGATTTAAAATTAGCAGTTAAATGTTAATATTAATTAAAAAAAAACAACTAATGGTTAAAGAATAAAATTATTAGGAATAATATTAAGATAATAAAATAGTGGTAAAAATGAATAAGTCAAATAAAATAGAGGAACAAGGGAAAAGAATTGTAAGGCATTATTAAGAATATATTAAGATTAACTAATTAGATGTTGAAAATCAAATTAAAAGAAATGGTTAAGCTTCCATATTTACTTAATTAATCAATTAATTAATTAAGTAGGGGTAGATAATTAAGAGGAAAATGAGGATAATAAATAGATTAAATTAATAGTAAGGTTCAAGTCAAGAGATTTAAACAAATTGATTAATTAAAGGGATGCAAATTAAAAGGAAATTGAAGTTAATAAAAATAATAATAATAAAGAGGAAAGGGGAAATTTAGAGAACATTAATTAACAAATGAGAAAATATTAATTTGCTATAAATTTGTTATGAATGGCTTTTGCGGGAACATGTCGCTGAGCAAGAGGTTGGATTTGAATATGGCATTGTATGTTGAGGTGAAAATTTTCACAAGATCATTATTTTCTGTTGGGATTCTTGGGGTACCCAAAATCCTAAGTTTGACAGTTGTAAAGTCCGGATTTCCAAACATTTCCACTGAATTTTGTTTGCTCCAAAAAAATAGAAAATTTGGCAAGATTCTGAGAAAGTCTAACTCCCATTACAACTTTCAAACTTTAGGGGTTTTGATACCTCAACGTTCTTGATAGTGCTGAATCTATAAATGACTTTACCCAATTATATAGAATGTGTGAAGCTGCTATTTACAACTTCAAACCTCAGAGATTAATATATCGACCCCTAAATTTTATATTAGTTATATTTTATTATTTACTTTTAATTATATATATATATATATGGTCTTCTTATTGGTACGAAATGATTTGAACTAGTAAATGTTAATGAAAACAATTTCAATTTGAGTTTCACATTCTTTTCCTTGACTTGATTATATGAAAGTGACAAGACTGTCATTACAACCTTAAATCTTAAAATATGATCATCCTTTACTCTAGAGTCACATATTCCATTGATATCATATGAAATCATAAATATATAATATATAGTTTCTCATTAATAAGCATGAAATTCCACTTATCATCTAAACCATTTGTTCTACCAAATAATTATGTTGTTTTATTTCCTTGTAAATATCTCACTCCATATATGTGGATTACTAAAACAAGGAAGAGGTGATAGAACTATTTTTTAAAATTATATATGTATAAAAAGAGAGAAATTACCAAACAAAACCTTGTATACATTAAATTAAAATTTTAAGAAGGGAAAAAATAAATAATATGTGTTTGGTCATTTCTCATTAATTCTCATACATATATAGAGTTTTGAAAATTATAGGAATTTATATAAAAAAATATATAAAGTTAAGAATATTTAAAATATGTGATTTTTAAATTATATATCTATTTATATATATATAGAAATGGGATTTGATTTATTGGGATTTAAATCTTCAATTATATGGTCTATATAGTATTTTGTAACTATTGGGATTTAAATCTTCAATTATATGGTCTACATAGTATTTTGTAACACGTTGAATTTTCATGTAAGCTAATTAATATAAAAATTTAATTTTAAAATTAAAAAACAAAATTATTTAAAGAAATTTTGAAAATTTTATTTAACGATAAAAGAAATAAGAAAATTAAACTTAAAAAATTGTGTAAGGAGTTTGAAAATGAATATTAAAATTAGTTGCTTAATAAAAACTTTGTTTATTTGGGGATGTGAATGGTCATTATTTTAAATGGATATTACATATAAAGTTTAATTCTTTCTCCTTATTAAAATAGATATAATTTATTTTAATAAATTTTAAATTATAATTTGTGGAACAAAGAACGGAACAAAGAACCCATTTCCAGGCAGTGATTTCACTGCTCAGTCTACTAAAACATACACTCTATCCCCTCTAATTTTGAACCTGTAACTTTTTAGAAGGAAACACATGCTCTTAACCATTAGACTCACTCAAGCACTCTAAAAAAATAATTATATATTTCATAAAAAAAAATAGTTTGATATCCAAAACCTTATACATCATATATAAAAAATTCTTATGCAAAGGCAAAAATCTGCCGGGAAAAAAAATGTTATTATATTTATTCTAAATTGGTTTTCCTCATAATTTTGCGAAAACACTCATAGAAGCACCGTATATTTACATAACATGACAAAAATATTTATTTACTGAACCTCGCCAACCACGATTGCTTCTTTTCGCCTCTTGGGTGCCGACAGTCCCTTTTGGAAAGGGACATGCATGTTGAAGGTGCCCAAGTTGTTGGAAGGTTCTACACTTGAACACAATGTTTGCATACTCCAATGGTTGGAAATACTCCTTGTCTTCCCACTTGAGGACAATTTTATCTGACAAACCTTCACTGAGGTCCACTTCCACACATATGTGAATGAAACTTACGAAGCCTTTTGACAATATTTCGTTGTCTACATTGATAAAGCAGCTTATGGAGTCCCCAATGTCCTCTAGGATCTTTGGCCTGATCCACTAAAGGGGTAAATTTCAGAGCCTAACCCAAACAGGTACATGAAATAACTTCATGGTAAGTGGATTAAAATCTGGAAACCATGGTTGAATTGAAAGGCCAACTTTGCCTCAAAACCATGGGCCTTGGTCTAAAACCCCCTTCTAGTCTTCAGGATCCTTAAAGAAAACCACAAAAAAAACCCTTTCGAGCAGAATAAAAAAAATCTATATCCTAGGACCAATTCTGATGAACCCAATCTCGTAGAAAAAATGCCCAAGGCCAAAATCCATTGAAACGACACAAAATCGCCCGAATTTTAAAATATGTCATCCTTTTCTTATTAGTGATCTCATTCACCTCTAGCATTGGAGTGTTCAAAGAATCATCTACCACAAAGGCCTAACCTAAAAGCTCTTTGTGTCACTGATATTGGCTTGTTGGGGCCTGACCCAGGTTCAAAGTTAATTAGCCAAACAAATCTTGGTACTACTGGCCCTTTCGGCAACAGTCTGCGGAGCGCGGACTAAGGTGTCACCAGAAGTAGTATGGGAGGGTGCTAGAACTAGGTTTTCGCACCCTGGAGATGTCTGATGAATTCGACTGGTCCACTGTTTGTCCCTGCGCGCAGGTTGCTTCACACACTTTCCCGTTCCTCGCGGCCTGATATACTGCCTTTGCGCAGACCTACCTAGGGGTTGTCCGCCGCACTCTGCGCTATTACCCAAGATCTTGCTTATATTCCAATATTAGTTAATTATCTTTGCCTACTTGAATGCTTTAAGTAATAATTAGTTATACAAAATATTCATATAGGTCCGTGCAGTAAAGAAACAATATACTTGCAAATTATATTCAATCATGCATTAAACCTAGAAAAGATACACATAAATGTAGTAAAACTTCTCTTTATTGATTTTCCCAACGATTACAGACTCGACCTGCCCTGCACACTCAGCTGCAGGGGTCCGCGCACTCAGCTGCGGACTACTAGGCCTCTGCGCACATAGCTGCAGAGCCTTCTCCTACTCTATGACCCATAGACACACTTTACACTTCGACTCAATCACTTAGACTTCTCCTCCTCTCATCTCTCTTAGTTATTCCTTTATTTTCTACACTTAGAGCCTCGCTCTATTTATACAATCCCATGGTCCGCAGACCATGGGTAGGTCTATCCAGCCGACATTACATTACAAAACTAGGGCGGACAACCTTGTGACTCTATTATGACTTCGCGCTCCGCGCCCACAATTCGCGGAGCTTTTACAAAAGACTTGCTCAAAACTTGGGCTTTAAGCCCCAAAACATGTCTTGGGGGGATTCCATGCCCAACAGGCCCCCAACATAGGTTCAGAGTTAATTAGCCAAACAAATCCCGGTACTACTGGCCTTTTCGGCAACAGTTCACGGAGTTGGAATGAGGTCTCACCCGAAGAAGTATGGGAGGGTGCTAGAACCAGGTTTCCGCACCCTAGAGATGTCTGATGAGTTCGACTGGTCCACTGTTTGTCCCTGCGCACAGGTTACTTCACACACTTTCCCATTCCTCGCGGCCTGATATACTGCCTGTGTGCAGCCCTACCCAGGGGTTGTGCGCTGTGCTCTGCGCTATTACCCAAGATCTTTCATATATTCCAATATTAGTTAATTATCTTTTCCTATTTGAATGCTTTAAGTAATAATTAGTTATACAAAATATTCATACAGGTCCGCACAGTAAAGAAATAATATACTTGCAAATTGTATTCAATCATGCATTAACCTCGGAAAAGATACACAATAATGTAGTAAAACTTCTCTTTATTGATTTTCCCAACGATTACAGACTCGACCCGCCCTGCGCACTCAGTTGTAGGGGTCCATGCACTCAGTTGCGGACTACTAGGCCTCTGCACACACAGCTTCAGAGCCTTCTCCTACTCTATGACCCAGAGACACACTTTACACTTCGACCCAATCACTTAGACTTCTCCTCCTCTCATCTCTCTTAGTTATTCCTTTATTTTCTATGCTTAGATCCTCGCTTTATTTATACAATCCCATGGTCCGTGGACCATGGGTAGGTCTATCCAACCGACATTACATTACAAAACTAGGGCAGACAACCTTGTGACTCGATCATGACTTCACACTCTGCGCCTGCAATTCGTAGAGCTTTTACAAAAGTTGCTCAAAACTTGAGCTTTAAGCCCCAAAACATGCTTTGGTGGATTCCATGCTCAACAACTGAGAACTGATATCTGACTTCAAGGCATCCTTGAAAGACATATGCTTTGAAGCAAAGGATACCCCACCTCCCCTCGGACCTCCTTTTAGACCTGCAACTAGCGAGATAGTGGCATCCTTCTTTATGCCATAATCTTTGAGGCCTTTTTCTATCAACAATTGCCTCCCCTCGTGGAGGATCCTCATCACTCTCGCAGGGTTCCCTACCAACTTTTGAATGTTGCTTGCAAGCAATTCTACAACATCTGTCTCTTTGACCATGATCCAAAGGATTTTCCAGATAAATACCTAACAAAAATTGAGAATTTTTGAAGATCCAAGTCCCCAATACCATTCTTAGTCCAATCCCATCGAGTAGCTAAGCTTTGTAGGGAAGACCTGCCAACCCAAGGAAACCTTACTCACTAGAAAATTATGCCAAACACTTTGCATATTTTAATATACCCCTTAAATATCTCACTCTAACATTTTGACAAACACTTTGCAAACATCCTTCTCTCTGACACATTCTCTTAACCCTTTTGTTCCCGCGCACTCTACAACTGACATGAAACACGAGCATTGATCAAAATCTACAGATAGAGGGGAGACTCCATTCACGGCGTCTCCCTCAAAAGAGCATTTGGACCAAAAACCCTTTCAATCAAGCCTTCCACGCCCAGCCTTAAAACATCATTCACCACCTTTGCTTTGAGGTTCCATCGGCATATATGTTGCCCTGTTAGCCACAATGCCTTAGGACCAGATAGGAAGAAGGGGCCATGTTCGAAGCCATTGCTTGAATATAAAACCCATCGCAAGTCCGTCGCTTGAGGGTATAAGGGCTTCAAAACACTAAATCCACTTGCATCCATCTCCATGGAGTGAAAAGTGTATGATCTTTGCTCGATTATGTCATCATCCAGAGTCTATGACAGTGTTCTAGTCAGCTTTGGCATCGCCCACCAAAGTTCTGAGGACGCCGGAAACCTTCATCCTCTTCACAACCTCCAACGCTTACCATTCATAATTAAAATACAAATATATAAATACACAATAATAATAATAATAATAATAATAATAATATAATGAATACGTTATATTATGAAAACCACCATACTAATTGAGCAGAGAGGCTCATTCTACAATTCAATGTGAGGGAATTTGTAATTTTGTTCGTCTGTGGAATTGACATGTATTTTTTTAAAAGTAAAAATAAATTATGCTCTAAATAAAATACAATGTTGTCTGAACACGGTTGATGGGGGGGCTCTGATGGAGATTGCGCGTCGCGACCGCGAAGGATTAGGTTAATTAGGACTGCAGAACCGCAGGACCACAGGCCGCCGCATACAGACCGGCCTGCTCAGGAACCGGACAACGGGGTTTGGGTTTATCGACAGTTCAGTTTTCGAAGACGGTTATCTGCGGTTTTGACCGGTATGGAGGGTTACAGCGCTTCGGATCTCGTGGATTATTCCGAGGATCCACTGGACGGGTATATAATATTCAGAAACCCTAATGCGGCGACCCCGGGTTCCATTCCACCAACTGCAGAAGAGGCCCCCACACAGGATACCACACCTGTGGTTACCCTGCCAGATCCTCTCTCCTCGCCGATCGGACTGGAAGCACCGCCTCTCTCGCCTGGGACAGCTTTCCTCCTCTCCACTCTCTCTCCTGACTCCTTGGCTTTCGACCCGATCCCATCAACGCGACTCGAACCCACATCTGCACAAGAAGAGCTTCGGGAGGCAGTAGCAAAACCCCTCCAGGAAGCTGGGACGAGGCCATCTGGTTGTTTTGGTACTCCGGCCATCAATGTAAAGCCCACAAAACCCTCTCCTCCGGTTGGGGTTACAAACCCCCTTGTAGATCACCCGTCGGCGCCCCGCACAAAGAAGCGGAAATCAAAGTGCATTAGAGCGACAGCAAAAGACATCACCATAGCCTTCGGTGACCCTACAGACTTTGGGGAAACTATGGCAATGGCTCGGACGGTCCTGGTTGGACATGTGAGGGGGCGTACCTTCTCGGCGGGCAGATTGACGCAATGGTCAAAGAAATATGGGGTGCCCTCTTCACAGAACTGCCAAAGGTACATGTACTCCCAAGGGGATGGTTCTCACTCCACTTTGCGAACGAGGGCCACACGGATACAGTACTTGCACAGTACTGGCATATAGAAATGGCACCTGTGCTATTGAAGCGGTGGAGTCCCCTTTTCGATCCTGAGCGCGAACAGATAGGAGCAGGGCCATTGTGGGTGCGCCTGCCAGGGCTGCCGTTACAATATTGGAGTGAGGAAGCACTTATCAGAATCGGGAACGCATTGGGCACGTATTTGGACCATGATCGTTCATATGTGGAAACAAAGAAAAGAACCCTAGCGAGGGTTCTGGTGCACCTGGACACGCGGGATGGCTTGGAAGAAAAAATCACACTGCAATGGGGAAAATACAGCAGAACTCAGATACTTGATTACGAAGGCGTCCCTTTCCGCTATAATCGATGTCACCAAGTGGGACACCTCTTCAAGGACTGTCCATTGAACAAAAGTCCGGAAGGTTCTCCAAAAATCTCGCCCTCAGCATCCAGAGGTGTCTCCCCAATCATCCCCCGTCCTCCCCAAGGCAGCGCGGCTCCCCAAGGCTCCCCAGAGAAAGCAGATATGCACAAGACAGCCTCGCCCTCGCCTCCACTGACAAGGGCTCGGGCAGCAGCAGCGGCAGCGCAGGCTTCGGGTACTTCACTTATCCCTCCCTCTATCTCTTTAGATCTCTCATCTGTATGTGTGAATACAATTGCATGTACCATGGCGCAGTGCACTATCCCTCCGCCCCCTCTGATCCCATCTACTGCACCGCCCTCATTGTCTCTCACATCTTCGCCTTCCACGAATTCATCATCCAGATCGACACCCTCCCACCCATACTCCCTTCGCCCTCGGTCTTCTCATTTGGAGGTCCCTGATACACAAATCGGGTTGGGTATTGTCCCTCTGGGTCCTGGGTCCCTATCTACCTGGGGCCGTAAATCTAATCTCAACAAAGCCATTAGGCGTGCAGGAGCGGAGGTCGCATCTGGGCGCCAATCCACCATTGACGGGGTCCTTAGAGCATCAAAACCCCCGAAGAATGGCCCCCCATGAAGTGCCTCTCCTTTAACTGTCGGGGCCTGGCTAGTTCCCCTAAGAAACTAGCGCTCAAACGACTTTTTGAAGTCGAATTTCTTGATATCATTCTACTACAAGAAACTCTTGGCCCTGCTGAGTCCATAACTGACTCCCTAAACTCCCTGTCAGTAAGATGGAAGTTCCTGGCCACAGATGCTATCGGCAGATCGGGGGGACTAGCGATAGGGTATAATCCCAAATCTATCAGGTTGGACTCCTCATGGGGAGGCCAAGGCTTCATGGGTGTGGACATCTTCTCTATGGACCTTGGCCTTACCCTACGCATTGTCAACGTATATGGTCCTTGTCAACAGCGGGAAAGCTTCTCCTCAATCATAATCTGTTGACTCTTGATCGCATCATTTTGGGAGGAGATATGAATTTTTCATTGGGGTTCAGGGAGTCATGGGGCTCAATGGCCCAAGTGGATACCATCACAGATTTCATGAGGAGCATCTTGCAGCAGCACGACTTCATTGACATTCCCATGCAGAAACCCCTTCCCACGTGGAGAAACAGAAGGGTGGGGGCAGCAGCACTGGCTCGCAGGCTGGATCGATTTCTGCTGAAAGGCCCCCTGATCCAACAGTTACATTTCTACAAACAATGGGTGGGAAATGGTGGTATATCTGATCATTCCCCTATCTTAGTAGAAATTATGGGCCCTCATCTGAAGCCAAAAGTGTCGTGGCGGAAAAAGTCGTTTGTGCGGACACAACTGACCTCCCTAGGAGTCTAAACTCTCTAGCGACAAACAAGACAAAATGGAGCAATCTTTCTCTAAATACATCTTTTAAAACATGAAAACTACAAGTGTTTAGGCTTACCTTATTCCAAAACGTTGTTGTTGTAGTCCGTCCTTGCCGATCCGGATGAGCTCCTCCTTCACATCAATTCCTGCAACCACCAACAATCAAACAATTACCAAGCACTTGCATCTCATATAATAAAACATATATTCAACATGCAGACCAAGGAACACATGAAATAACTCATTAACACAAGCTATTGAGAAAAATGAACCAGTTTGTATTAATAACGAAACAAAGAAACTCTTACAACCTGGCCTTGGTGTTGTGCAAGTTCCTCCCAGGGTCCATCAAGGGTTTTCCTCTACTTTGACAAAGCTCACCCACTTCCAAGTAGAATCAAGCAAAGACAATCTCTCCTCACAAGGTTCTAAATGGGAGTCCTAATTCCTGCAGCATTTACCCAAAGAAAATGTATAGCTTCAACCTCTCCTCCCTCTGGCTCAATGCCTTTATTTATAGTGCAGTAAAGAGGTTATTCAGGTCCACCATCAATGGGATAATCCCCCTCTTTGGGTGGGATAGCTCCCTTATTGATGGGATAAGTTCCTCCTTAATAGGGATACATGAACCAACTGGAGGCGCATCCATTTCATCAAACCGACCTCTAGAAAGTTCTAGAAGTAACCACAAGTAACTTTTTTAAGATGAAACTTGCGCATTTTGCCTTTTACAGAAGGACGCACCTGTCCCTTAACATACAGAGCGTCCAAAGACACATCCTTTGTGAACATTGTGAGCGTCCCCGCAGATAAGGCTTGAGAGAACCTGCGTCCCCAGAGATAAACACATTTTTTATAAGACTTTCTCTCTTCTTTGAGTTTGATATGGATAGCAGAGGCATAAGACTTGCCTAAGAGGGTAGCATGACTGTTGATTGAGCCATACTAACTGTAAATAGTCATGGTGACATTTTTTAGTGTAACAGATTGCCCCCTAAAGTGCGAAGCCTGGAATAGATTAGGGTTTTGTAATTCTAGGAAGGGTGAAGCGCTTTATCATTTCAAGGATTGTCTTGTGGATGACCTGGTTGGAACCTGCAATTTTCAACACAAAATACATGTATAAGATTATATCATCACTGAGGTAGGCATTCCCATACTCAGATTCAAAACTTTAACTAATGGACTAACTACTCTGATACAGGAATGATCTTGCAGTACATCATTTTTATAGACTTTTGTAGACACAGTATGGACGCAGCCATCTGTTTATGATTAGTCTACATAGATAATGAATACAAAACTCCTCGCAGCCTGGATGGTAAAAACTAGATCCAGGGTCTTCACTTCTACTTCCCGAATTGGTACGATTCTAGCCATGTGATTAAATGATTTGATGTCGAACATGTTAGAAACCACTTGATTACCAGTCGATGATGTAAACTGTTAACAAGCGTGAGAGAGACCACCAGTAATGTCAATGGTTCTCAAAGTACCAAGCACAACCCGTGAAATGTGAATAGATGTTTTGATGTCGAACACTTCACGGAATCCTTTGATCGAAAGTCAATGATGTAAACTGACGTCAAAGGCGAGAAACCTGCCATTGATGCATGCAGACTTCAAGGTACTGTCGATTCCTAAGTCATCTTTCTAGATAATGTGTCGATGTCGATAGAAAGCGACCCGTTGCAGGCAAGCCCGCAACACGAAATCATTGTTCAAGTTGAAGAAATGTTGTTGTAAGGACTGACTCAGGGATGGTCAAATGGATGACCAGTATTTTGCAGATGAAAGTTTTGCTTGCAGACCTCTTGAACACATAACGACACGACAGATGGCTTGGTGACGAATAACTCAAAGTTAATCCCCGGAACCCCGGTTAAAGACTTTCAAAGTGGTTTGATCAACTGTGAGGTAAAAGATTTCCCAACCCAGGTGAATGAGATAGTGTCGTGTTCAAGAGCGGTGATAAAGTTTCTTTCGAGACAAAAGGTAACAAACAGGTTCATTCTTCTCTCTTTTCCCCCACCATTTCTGGCAAGTACCTCTTTATTTTTAACAAGCTTGAGGAGGATAACATATGCTTGATTATAAGCTCATCCTTCGGACGAGTCCAACCTAGTTTAAATTCGAACCCTAGGAAGGAGTGGTTCGTTCCTGTTTGTAATTGAACAGGTCCTCTACTGTAAAAGTTTAACGAGCCCAGTATAGGAGAAACTCGGCATTTTTCAATTTTAGAGAGTCTGAAAAAACTAAAGGAGACTCTACGTTGAACTTTTTCGTACATTTGTGTCCCTCAAGCCCGAAAAAGTATAAAATAATACCTGGGGGAACCGCTTGATCTTGCGACCAAGGAGTACTTTCATAATAGTGTCGTTGACCTGAAAAGTAAAAAGCGATCAAGGACACGTCGTTTTATTTCCTTATCGAGTTTGAAACAACAAAAACCCGGCAATCTTTTCCTGATTTTGCGGTCAGAAAAGAGCTAAAAGGGGACCGTCTTTTAATTCCGTTTTAACGAGTGTAAAAGAAACGTTCGGCGATCTTTTCATGTTTTAGGAGTCAGAAAAGGGCTTAAAAGATGACTCTGATATTTTTGTTCGTGAAAAATGACAATTTCCCTCGAAATCCCTTTGTCCTGCACAAAAGCAACACATTACTCATACCTGTTTAAAATAGGCAAAAATACATCGAAAAACATCTTTTCATGGTAAAAAATGAACTAATTCATCCAAAAAACCTATAAAAAGACCTTTTACCATGTCATTTTACCGTTTCACTGTTGAGGTTGAAAAAGGAGCTTTTGACAAGAAAATTTCCCGTGGTCGCTGCGGAAAATCCGACCGTCGGAATCGAACGCCGTCTTATCCAGGTATTTTACACATCCTACTCTGCATTTCTATCCGTTTAGAATTAATTTTTAGGTCTTAGTTTCATTTTTTGGGGGGGTTTTGGTTTTGGAATGCGCCTCTCGGCGGACGCGGGTGCCCTTCGGGTGACCCGCGTCCCCCGACTTTTTCCTATACAGGAAAATGGTTGGAAGACGCGGTCCGCCTTCAGGCCAGCCGCGTCCGGGCGCCCTGTGCCGTAAAGTCGGGGTGCGTCTTCCGTGAAATGCGCATTTCAAAACCCCAACCTCCTCAAATAACTATCTAAAAATTCCCAAATCAATTTCTAATGAATATTTCTGGTGTGCAGGGCATTAACCATGTTAGATTGGAGAGAACGAGAGCATGTAGAGGATGATGAAGTTGCAATAAATCATCAACCTTCCCTGGATGCCCTAAGAGCATGCGGTTATACAAATACTGGACCATACCGGGCATGAGGGGCCAGGTAAGATTCTTGGAATGGCTGGTTGAGCGATGGAACGTTCAAGAACAATGCTTTTACATAGGAGGGCACCAGCTCGAGATAGAGCCCTCGGATGTATACTTTCTCACTGGCTTGCCGAACAGAGGCGAGCAACTCAGTCTTGCGGGGACTAGGCCGGGTGGCCAATCCCTTGATAGTCTCCGTGACGAGTGGTGCACACCTGGGGCTCACCATTCGAAAGGCATAGAGATAAAACACATCACTCTGCGTGAACTCAAAGTCATAGCGTTCACGGTTACCAGAATTTGCGGCGCAGCCGCTTTACACATTGCTTCCGGATCCCAAATGCGGATGGCAATTGACTGTTACCAAGGCACCATTTTCAACTGGTGTGAAGCTGTGTCGGCTCATATGAAGAGCCAACTGACCAAGGCAAAGAACGGACGACTAAAGACTTTTGGATATGGGCCTCTAGTCGTGAGCTTTGCCTTGGAGAGAGTTCCAATGCTGATCCCTCAGCAACTCACTGTTGATATCTTGGGTCCTCGGGAGCCAAAGCTGATACGATGGGTTGCGGTGATGGCCCGGCATCCTGACGAGGGCACGGCGGTGGTTCGATTCTCAGATAGTTACTTTCACTGGTTAGAGGACCAGGTTTTTTCGATACAGGACTTTCCGTATGCCGGAGTGGATTTTAGAGGTGATCCGGACATGGTTCTTCCACCAGGAGAACAATGGGATGACAGAGGTACTTTATTTTCCACAAGTTTTCTAATTATGTATTTTTTTATTTTTCATATATATCGTCTCAAAACTAACAGTAAAATTTTCAAAATGCAGATGTTGGTCCACAGCGTCCAGCCAACCTCCGGCCTTTTGATAGACTACATCCAGTTGCACCGGTACCGGCCCCACAGGACGCGGCTGCAGAAGTACTAGCTGAGTTGGAGCATGATCTAGAGCGTCTCACGGCAGATATACCTGAGACTACTATGGACGACATTCCTACCAGGCTTCAGCGCTTCGTAGTCGCGGTCCCTGGACCGTTTAGGAGATTTTTGCGTAAGGTAGCCCGCGCAGTGGTGTCATACAGAGAGCACCACCAGTGATTGACTAGTCACTTTTGTAGTCACATGTGACATTTTGACTTTTTGTACTTATCATTTTTGCCGATCATAAGGTGTTTTCAACCTATGATCGAAGACGATGTATATATTTTTTGACACACTCCTATCTATATATATATCACTATTACCGGCTTATCTTGTTTAACATATGTGATGAAATGTTTTTAAATTTACTTGCATGATTATTGTAAATGTCTGTCCAACATTCGAGAAGCAATTGCATCTGCTAATGTATTTAAAGACCTTGGAATATGCTGATATTCAATGTAATCAAATTCACGTTCCAAGAGACGCACTCTCAAAAACAACCTTAATAACACAGGATTTCTAATGGCATAAACTCTATTAAGCTGTAATACAACAAGTTCAGAATCTAACCTCACTATCAAACGTTGAATTCCAAATGAAATAGATTCGGATAATAATTCAACCACTGCACTGTATTCTGCAATGTTGTTCGTTGTTTGACCGAGGCTTACCCCATGCATAGAAACTAACTCGTCAGAGGGCGAATAGATAACCCAAGCTGCGGAAGAGATATTCCGTGTACTACGACAAGCACCATCAGCAAATCCAATGTATGTTTGGAGAGGCGTCGACATCTGCAATATCAAGAGTAAAACCAAGATAAGCCAAAATAACGACGAAAAACACACTCTCTAAGCTAAGCACACTGACTAAACTAACAAACACGCTAGCTAGAAAGAAAAACTAACCTATCTACAGATTTCTCCATACCCACCATTTAAGCATAATACCTCTTTAGGTAAAGTCCATTTCTGGGTTTACCCAAAGAGTCCCCATCAAAATCAACCAGCTCATAAGCCCCTTTTGCTAGCTTTCGCTTTACAATGTAGGGTCCATGCCACATAGGAACGAATTTTCCAGCACCTAGCTTATCGTTAGCTTGATCATATAATAGCACTAGGTCTCCTTCCGAAAAACTTCGAGGTGTTACATTTCTATCATACTGAGCTTTCATTCGTTTCGCGTGAGTCTCAATTGCCAATGTAGCGTCACGTCGAGTCTCATCTAATTTAGCCAAGTACAATAAACGTTTCTCCTCTTCGGAAGTAGCTGGAAGTAATTCAACAGCCATTTGAAGTGATGGGATTTCGCATTCAATGGGTAACACAGCTTCCAAGCCATAAACTAGCTGGAAAGGAGTGAACCCTGTTGAATTTTTCACTGAGGTTCGGTATGCCCATAGCGCTGAAAATAACATGTTGTGCCAATTCGACCGATGAACACCAATGGTTCGTCGGATCATGATAACTAGAACTTTGTTGATAGACTCAACCAAACCGTTGGCTTGCGGATAATAAGGAGTAGAGCTATCGTGGCGCAAACCAAGCTGGCTTGTAAGCTCAGTCATCATGATGTTTCGAAAATGGCTCCCATGGTCAGTGATGATTGCTTGTGGGACACCAAACCTAGTTATGATATGATTGAATACGAAAACTGCAGCTGTTTTGCCGCTTGCGTCGAATGTAGGCATCGCCTCGGCCCACTTAGTAAAATAATCAACCGCAAGGATGATATACGCATGCCCCCCGGCCGAGTGACCGTACTTATACCAGGCTGACCTATAGGCATCTGGACCGTGGTTTGAATCGTAGATCCAGACAACGGTAAAGATGTCTGAGGTGTGGTAACAGGGACAGTAGAAACTGGAGCCGTCGATACTCCAGAAGTAAGTATGGTAGATGTAGCGGTAGTTACAGCAGCCGTTTGAGATGGAGTACTAGGTGCAATTGGCGGCTGAGTAACTACCGAAGTTACAGAAGTTTGAACATTTGGCTGGACAGGTTGCGGTTGCTGGGTTGGACCAGAAACTACGGGTTGTCCAGCTTGAGGAACCATCTGTACACTTGGCTGCAACACCTGTTGACCCTGTGATGGATCCCATACTAACATTCCAGGGTATTGACCCGTAATAGGTTGAGGATACTGAGATCCATAACCGGATTGAGGGTAGGATTGATAATTATAAGGTGCAGTTCCCACACTTGGAACATATGACTGACCTTGAGGCGGTTGATAACCTTGACTCGAGTATTGACCTTGAGGTTGATAACCTTGAGGTAAATACTGATACTGGGGTTGACCTTGACCTTGAGGTTGGTACCCTTGAGGTTGATAACTTTGGGGTTGATACCCTTGAGGTTGCCATCCTTGAGGTTGATATTGATACTGAGGTTGACCCTGGGGTACATATTGAGGCTGGGGTTGACCTTGAGGCGCGTATTGCACCATAGGTGCATACTGACTTTGAGGTTGCCCCCCAGACACGATTTGTGTACCTTGAGGTTGCCCCCCAAGCGTTAACTGCGGTTGCCCCCCAGGCGGTAATTGGCCACCTTGAGGTTGAGAAACGGGAACTGAACCTGACATCATGTAAATGTCTCCTACACCCAATGGTACATTACCACTGTTTCCAATTAATAACCCATGATCAACGGGTTGAGGAGAAGCTCCCGCAAAGTTACCAGAAAGAGATTGATACCCAGTGGGAACAGAAGGACCGCCGTGTAAAAAAGATTCAGGACTTTGAGTAAACACGGACGACTGACCAGTCATATTTACAGGAGTATAAATACCTCTAGGTGGAAAAGGAGTACGAGGTGGAGAAAAACCTACCCCTGAGTTGTCCAAATAATTGGTTAACGAAAGGTACCAAGTAGTACTTCTAGGAGGACTGTAAAAGATGGATTCACGCTCCCTTAGATCAATAGTAAGTTGACCTTCAAGGTTAGAGACACCTATATCCTCCTCTGGAGCAAGTTCTTCTATAGCAATCAAACCAGTAGGAAGATTTTCGGTGATAATTCTTTCTATTCTCGGTGAATCTGGAACACTAGAAGTTGGAGTAACAGGTTCAGATATTTCAGGTTCTTCGCCTGTATCACTAGCAGACGAAAAATTACCGACAAGCTCAGAAACTGAAACAGCTTCAGGATTATAACCTGTCTCTAAACTTTGGTAATCTGGATGGACTACCAAGGAAGATTCTCCTTCTTCAGGTGAACCTACTCTACTGTCACTAGGAGGAGTTACAAGGACCTTTAACCCTTCGTACTGACCCGGAATGTCTTCAGGAGATTCACCCCGCGATTTACGGAGTTTTCTTAACAAATCTATTCCGGTAACAATCTCAGGAGACTTGCCCCGAAGTCGACGGGACTGTCTCGGTAATTCCGCCACAATTAAAGATTTTTAACTACAACACATGAAAACAAAGTAAAAATTTCAAATCAAACCACCTAAAGTCTTCTACAGAAGCAAACAAATTTGAAGCACACGCCTAAAGAATCTAGAGCGTCAAACCAAACACAAACAGTAGTCTTCCGGACCAAAAGCGCTAGTTGGTGATGAAGCCCAACCTCGCTGGATTCAGTACAGAAATGGCGGGTGGAACAGTTACCCCGGCAACCTGCTTAATGAATAGACCGGCACAAGTTCCTCCACTTTAACCGTCTCGAAGTGAAGTGAACCCCCCGGAAAATCCAAGTGAGTATAACCGACGTCTGCTCCAGGTACAGTGGGACCTTCCCTCCACCGTCACCTCGGTAGAACCCTAAAGATTATGGTCACTAAAGTTACCAATCACAACAATTACACCTGGGGGAACAGTCTAAACTCCGACAGCACGCAAGGGCAGAGTAACAAGCTCAATCCCCTTACCGGCTCCTTGACAGTAATCTAAGGTTTACCGATAAGTGACCCCTGGCTCCTCGACAATGGTCAATCCGAGGTTTACCGTTTGTAATACGTACTGTCTGGCGTCGTTCCCAACGAGGGGGGAATGATCCCCTCACTGGTTCGGACACGAGCTCGTGCTTCTCCTTTAAGAGGAGCTTTCCCAGAGTGCAATTGAAACAATTGGATTTATTCTACTCAAGATAAACTATCTGTTTGGTTTTGTAGTCTTGGAGAGTTAAGTACTCACCTACTCCAAGACCCTAGCCTAAGCTATGTTGGTGTTTCAGAGCCCTAGAAAAATAAAAATTACTAGATTGATTTTAATTTAAGCGTTACTTTTAAGGTTGTTTCTTAAGTCAAAAGGTGATGGAAGTGAAACCAGTGGTGTGTTGACTCGACTCGAAACCACTACAAAATGCACCTAGGATGATTTACCCACTACTTTACTTTTTCGATGAATTGCTTAACTAAAAAGTTGAGAGAATGCACTTTTTATAAAAGCAACTTCTTAATTAAAGACAATCAAAGAAACAATTCGTTTGTCTTTTCCAAGCATAAAAACATGACCGCTCTTTACTTGCACGAAAAAACTCTTTTTCTTCCAAAAACTTTAAATGCTACTTGAAACAAAACTTTTAAAGGAGATGTTTTTGTATTTTTCTTATTTAACGAAAAACATAAATCTATTTTAATAAAAATCAATTGCAAACTATGAAATCTATGAAAATTCACTCAAAAAACAAATCAAAAGGAAATTACCCTAATTAACCTAATGAGGCAAAGCCAACAATGATTATTCTAAGGTGTTTTACTTGATCACAATCAAATCAAGGACTAGCTTATTGCAGAACCAAAAACTAGTCAAAACAAAACTCTAATCTTTTTGTTCTTTTGTAAAATGGAAATCAACACTTTATAAACAAGTAATTCGAAATTTGACCCAAAAGACAACTTAAATGGCAAGCTGCTCACACAAGGAGACTTTACGACAGGCCCGACTTCTAAGAAGGCTGACAAACCAGAGAGATCTAAGGCTGGACAACTTTCTACCGTCAAAGTCACTACAGGACCTATTCAAAAATCAAACCCTAGGCCTAAACTTCGTTGAAATCCACTAAAACACTCAAAGCTCACAAAACAAGTTCAGGTGAAAATTTTTGACAGGGTACTAAAGGATCTGGGCAGAAAACACTAAGAAAAAACGAAATCTAAAAGCAATTAAAGCAAAAATGGAGTTTTCCTAAATTTTTACAGGAAGACGCAGGCAACCTGTTAGAACAGGCGCGGGCCCGCTCTGTGCAAACGGCAACAGCGCGTCCAAAGACGCACTGTGCAGTACTCAGAGGGTGCGTCCTTCTGGAAAAGTTAAGAAAAACCAAATCTAACTAAATCTAAAGCTAAGCCACCCAAATACTAATTCTCACAGTCAAAAACCAGAAAATAAAAATGATTTTCTCAGAGCAAAGTTCACACAAAGGAAAAGACTTTCACATTAATGGATTCCCCAGCGGAGTCGCCAATTTGTCGTGGCGGAAAAAGTCGTTTGTGCGGACACAACTGACCTCCCTAGGAGTCTAAACTCTCTAGCGACAAACAAGACAAAATGGAGCAATCTTTCTCTAAATACATCTTTTAAAACATGAAAACTACAAGTGTTTAGGCTTACCTTATTCCAAAACGCTGTTGTTGTAGTCCGTCCTTGCCGATCCGGATGAGCTCCTCCTTCACATCAATTCCTGCAACCACCAACAATCAAACAATTACCAAGCACTTGCATCTCATATAATAAAACATATATTCAACATGCAGACCAAGGAACACATGAAATAACTCATTAACACAAGCTATTGAGAAAAATGAACCAGTTTGTATTAATAACGAAACAAAGAAACTCTTACAACCTGGCCTTGGTGTTGTGCAAGTTCCTCCCAGGGTCCATCAAGGGTTTTCCTCTACTTTGACAAAGCTCACCCACTTCCAAGTAGAATCAAGCAAAGACAATCTCTCCTCACAAGGTTCTAAATGGGAGTCCTAATTCCTGCAGCATTTACCCAAAGAAAATGTATAGCTTCAACCTCTCCTCCCTCTGGCTCAATGCCTTTATTTATAGTGCAGTAAAGAGGTTATTCAGGTCCACCATCAATGGGATAATCCCCCTCTTTGGGTGGGATAGCTCCCTTATTGATGGGATAAGTTCCTCCTTAATAGGGATACATGAACCAACTGGAGGCGCATCCATTTCATCAAACCGACCTCTAGAAAGTTCTAGAAGTAACCACAAGTAACTTTTTTAAGATACTTGCGCATTTTGCCTTTTACAGAAGAACGCACCTGTCCCTTAACATACAGAGCGTCCAAAGACGCATCCTTTGTGAACATTGTGAGCGTCCCCGCAGATAAGGCTTGAGAGAACCTGCGTCCCCAGAGATAAACACATTTTTTATAAGACTTTCTCTCTTCTTTGAGTTTGAGATGGATAGCAGAGGCATAAGACTTGCCTAAGAGGGTAGCATGACTGTTGATTGAGCCATACTAACTGTAAATAGTCATGGTGACATTTTTTAGTGTAACAAAAAGCCCCGTTTAAGTTTAATCACCGGTGGCTTCTGGATCAATGCTTCTCTAAATTGGTCACAGATTTTTGGAAAGCTCATCCCATTGACAGAGAATCATCTATGGCTAGGGGATTCGTTAAAAATCTCACTGAACTAAAACACATAGTGATCAACTGGGCTAAAGATAAGAAGACAAGAGAAGATGTGCAGCTCTCTACAGTGGAAGAAGAATTGAAAGCTCTTCTGGATGAGCGAAATCTGGGATTCATTTCGCATGAAGACAAGGCCCGCCTAGTGGAACTGGAAAACCAGAAGAACAATATTCTCAAGAATAGGGAGGAATCGCTCAGACTGCGCAGCAGGGCAACTTGGCTTAAAGCTGGGGATGAAAACACAAGATTTTTCCACAATTTTGCAAAAGGAAGGAAAGTGGCAAATACCATTTGGAACCTTCCCCTTCCTGAAGGTGGACTGGCAGATTCCTTTAACAAGCTCTCTCAGCTCGGCACTGCACACTTCAGAGGAATATACAAGAGCCCAACTGGCACAAATCTGGCAGAAATCATCAATGTGGCCTCACACTTCCCCAGATTTGTAGATGATGAGGACTCTGAAGGTCTATCAGTCCCCGTCACTATGGAAGAACTGGAAAGCACACTCAAGTGGTTTCAAAAGGAAAAGAGCCCTGGGCCGGATGGCTGGACCATAGAGTTCTATATTGCCTTTTTTGAACTCATAGGAGGAGACATCCTAAAGGTGGTCGAGGAAAGCAGAACTTCGGGCCGTCTCTATAATGCTATAAACTCCACCTTCACTGCCCTCGTCCCTAAATCAGACTCCCCTTCCTCCTTTGACGACTTCCGTCCCATCTCCCTATGCAATGTACTCTATAAGATCATTGCCAATAGAATCAAGCCCATCCTGTCAAAGCACATCGCCCCTCAGCAATTTGCTTTCCTGGAACATAGGCAGATCCACGAAGCCATTGCCTCCGCCCAAGAAGCAATTCATTCCATTTGGACCAAACACCTCAAGTGTATTCTGCTGAAGATTGACCTATCTAAGGCATTTGATCGAGTCAGTTGGCTTTTTATTAAGATGACCCTTATTCATTTGGGTTTCCCCCTTCCTCTCATCAATTGGATCATGGCTTGCATTACATCTCCCACCTTCAGTATCTTGATCAATGGATCTGCCTCACACTTCTTTCACTCTGAAAGAGGGCTGCGACAGGGCTGTCCACTATCGCCCCTCCTTTTCCTCTTGGTTATGGAAGCTTTAAGTCGGCTAATCATCTCTGCAAAAAGGGAAGGGTCTATCAGAGGCCTAAAGATTACTGATGAATGCTACCTCACTCACCTACTATTTGTAGATGATGTCCTAATCTTATTGGATGGCAGCATACAGGACACTACTACTTTCAATCGCATATTAGGTCTCTTCTCACATGCTATGGGTATGGAAGTCAATCGGTTGAAATCTACCATCACTCTGGTTTGTAATTCAGCTAACGAAACCTTTATTGCAAGGCAGGCTTTCCCATACACTACTCAACCTTTGGACAGGGGGCTAAAATATCTCGGATATTGGTTAAAGCCGACAAGCCAAAAGATTGCAGACTGGGTTTGGCTTGTAGCAAAAGTGGAAAAAAGGTTATCTTGTTGGAGCCACAGATATCTCTCCAGGGCTGGGAGGTTAACCCTGATCAAATCTGTACTAGAAGCAACACCGGTATTTTGGATGGCACTCGCCTGGATCCCTCGGAACATACTGGCAAAGCTACAGCAATTATGTAACAGATATTTATGGGCAGGAAATCAAGACAAACGTATCTTTTCCTGGATCGGTTGGAATAAGATAGCTTTACCAAAGAAATGGGGCGGCTGGGGGTTAAAGGAGCTCCCCACTTTTGCTAAAGCCCTGGCAGCGAAAATGGGCTGGGCACTGCTGACGACACAAAGCTTATGGACCAGTCTTACCTACCATAAATATATATGGCCTCTCAGCACTATGGATTGGGTTAGACTTCCATCATGGAACATAACAGGCATATCCTCCATCTGGAAGGCCCTATTACACTCTCTGTCTCTAATTAGAGACAACCTGGTATGGCGTATCAGAGATGGAAACAGAGCTCGAATCGGACTCGACCCTTGGACTGGCAGTGGCGGGAGGCATTTACTCCCACGAGATCTGGTGGATTACCTCTCTGCACAAGATATAAAAGTGATCGCGCAGATCGCGGATCAAGATCACACTAATATATTCCACCAGGCATGGAAATCTGCTCATCAACTAAACCTTCCCAGAAGATGGCACCCAGCTTGGCGGGAATACAGAGAGGCCCTGATTGAATCACATATCAGAATCATAGAGGGGTCGGACGAGCTCATTTGGAACCAGGCTGAAAGTGGATATTACACACCCAAGGCAGGCTACAACCAGCTAATCATTCAAAAGAAACCTGAAGCCCTAGCTAGCTGGTGGAAGAGTATATGGAAACACTCCGCTTCGCCACGCTCCAAGCTCTTCACCTGGTGCATCTTGAGAAATAAAATACCCACAGGAGAACATCTAATGCACATGGCACTGTATGGACCTACCTGGTGCGTATTATGCAAAGATGCCTCAGAATAATAGAGCATATATTCATGAGATGTTGTACCACTCAGAACTTATGGAAAAATCTTAAGAATTTCACAAATTACACTAGAGAATGGAATGGAACAGACCTCATTAGTGCCTGGACCGAATGGGAAAGGAGACATAAAGGTTCGAAGAATATCAATCTACCTATTATTGTTAACTAGTCCATATGGAAATCAAGGAATCGTTTAATCTTTGAGGACAAGCCGATACATTGGCCACTGATTGAGGCCGGTATCATCACTGCTTTAAGAGAGCTTCCGGACCCGCCCCCTCCAAATACTCGACATCCAATTCCTCCCCCTCACATCGATCAAGGCACACCTTGGGCCTTCTTCGATGGAGCCACAAACATGCAGAGCAGTGGGGGCGGCATCATCATTCATATATCAGAGCATCATCTATTCAAAATAAAGGCGGGACTGGGTGCTGGAACCAACAATTACGCTGAACTTATCACACTGCGCCACTTACTTCATTTTGCATTGAGTCACCACTGCACTTGTATCAACATTTTCGGGGATTCTCAGATCATCATAAATTGGTTCAATGGCATATCCACCTGTCACATACACACACTCGGCATTATATTGAATGAAGTTCTCGAACTCAAAGCGGCATTTAACAAAATCACTGTTTCTCACATCTACAGGGAATATAACAAAGGCGCTGATAAATTATCCAAGGAGGCCGCGCTGATGGACAAAGGCATCTGGGAGATCACTGAGGTCCAGGATCAACAGGAACAAAAATTTTATCACCATCCATACATAGACCCGGGTTATCCAACAACGGGTCATCTAACAGTTTAAATGAACTTGCATGTATATGACAGCAGTATATATTTTGACAAACTTTTATTTTTGTTTTCAGTTAGATAGATGCCGGAAAGGCACACTGTAATCTGCTTAAACAGAATACCCTGCGTGGTAAATCTGTACAGCAACTCATACCGATCTTTTTGCAAAAAGCACAGATGTACAAAATGACTACGGCATATGCTTCAATGCATCTACACATGTAATTTTTCATATTAATGAAAATTACGGATTTTTCCAGTGGAAAAAAAATAAAAAAATACAATGTTGTCTATAATAATAAAAAATGAATATGTTGTAAAGTAATTAGAAGTAAAAAAATGTGTGAGTAAGATATCAACTTCATATATATTTATATATAGAAAAAAATTGTTAAAATAAAATATTTTAATATTGTGTATAAAAAATATTCAATATGAGTTATCAATAAAATATTTTAATATGAAATAATATTGAGATATACTTAAAAAAATATATTAGTAATAAAAAAACTATTTTAATTAGGGCTGATAAAATGTTTCATAGATTTCATGTAAAATATTTGAGCAGAGAGGCTCATTCTTGTCCATCTGTCCATGCCCCTTTAAAATAAAAATAATAATTAAAGACTATGTTGTAAATAGAAAAACAATGTCGATTGTTGTAAAGTAATTAGAAGTAAAAAAATGTGTGAATTTTATGGTTAAATTTTTTATTTGGTCTTATATATACTTTATTTAGCATTCAAAAATACAATTTGAACAATGAAAAAAAACATTGTATTTTGCACTCTTAAAAAGTTTGCAAGTGACGAAATTTGATCTGTACTTAAGATGGATCTATGATGATTTAATGACAATTATGTATATATTATATATCATTTAAAAACAATATATATATATCATAAAAAAAATAACAATTTATGTATATACTATATATAACATTCAAAAATACAATTTAAATAATGAAAAATCACACATTGCATTTTACACTCTAAAGAAGTTTTCACATAAGAAATTTGATCCCTCTCGGCTCATGTTAGATCCATACTTATATATATATATATATATATATATATATAATGGTATAAAATATATCTATACGATATAATACAAATAAAGTTATACTGCAAAACCAAACAACTTTGTATCGTAAAACACACTACAATTAAGTGTAACCACTGAATGATCAAAAATAAAGTTTCACCTCTTTAACATTTCATCATGTAATTTAATATATCCTGATTACTAATTTTTTGGGAACTTCCATGTGGTATTTTAAAAGTATTTTTAATAATTTTATTATTAATTAATTTTCAAATATATGATGATGATGATGGTGGTTAACGTCCGAGACCAAACTATGGTCTATCGGACCTAAAGAAACAAATTATTTATTTTGATTTAAGATTTTATTCCTATGCTCAAAAAGTTTGGAGAGAAGCCTCCCGAGCTCACTATAATTTGACATTGTAAAAGGCTAGGAAGGTCAGTATTGTAACAAAGATTGTGAAACTGAGATCTAATGTGGTTGTACGCGGGGCACTCTAAGAGGAAGTGGTTTTCATCCTCGATGTTCCTATTCTCACATATATGGCAGATCATTTCCATCCATGGCGTTTTAAGAACTGCCCAACAACCTGTTTCACTATGGAGCTCATGAGAATTCGTTCTAATCTTTGCTATATTAATTTTCTTCTTTGAGCTAGTTAAAATAGAGAGATACTTTTGATCTTCTAGGGTGGGGTTGATGACCTTCTTATAATAACTTAATTTTCTTTTAGCCACTAAATCTTTCTCACACCACATTTTTTCTTTGAACTTAGAAGTAACAATATCTTTAATGTTATTAATGTTTTATTAATAATATTATTTGAAATTTGTTTTTTAAAAAATTGTAAAAATAAAAAAATAAAAATTCTTTATTTAAAATTTGGTAATACAAGTTTGGTGAAATGGTAATTTTTTATTATTAAAAATATATTTTTAAATATACTAGCTTAGTCTAGATCCATTATCAAATCTTTTTTGAAGTGTTCAAACCTATTTTGTAGTGAAAAGAGATTTGATCTTTCTTAGGGCTTAATAGATCCAAAATTAAGATGAATTTAGATTGGCATTATATATTTCACAATTCTATATACAAAAGTATTCTCATTTTCTATTTTATTATTATCTAATTTTAAAATAAAACTTTGATTTAATCTCTATGAAATATCTACATTATCTATATATATATAAATATAATTATAATTTTAAGGTCAAGGCCAAACCCGATACCACATTGGCCTATGAGGCTCTTTTGTTTGTAAGACAAGAGAAAGTATATATACTTTATCTCTCTGGTTTTGAACACATAACCTCTTAAAAAGAAACTCATACTCTTAACCATTAAATCTACTCAAATTATATAAAAGAAATAATTATATATTTCTTGAAACTTTTTTATTTGGTGTCCACAAATTTATATATCGAAAATTCGTATACAACCGACAAAAAAAACACCCTGAAAAAACAATTATATCTCCTGGGCAGTTGATATTTATCCTAAATTGGGTTTCCTCATAATTTCACGTAAAAACACCTAAAACCACTATATTTACGTGACATGGCCAAAATATTTATTTACTAAACCTCAACACTATTTTTACCCAACATGGCAAAAATATTTATTTACTGAACCTAACACTATATGTCCTCCATTTTCAGGGTGACCTGGAATTCCAATGCTCGAGACTCGAGCTGCGGAAAGGTAGCTTCCTGTCCATCATCTGAGGCAGGATTGCTTTCTTCATTATGTTGTGGAGAATAGAACTAGAGGGTTTCTCATCATTATCTTTGAATTTATTCGTTTGCTTAATCATAATTATTGATTTTCGAAAACTATTATGTGATGATTTTTTTTTAGAGATGGCTCATTCTAATCCTCCAAAGGGCTAAATATTTAGTCTGGTTGTTGGTAGAAGTTCTAAGCCTTAAACAAATTGAATTTTTCTTTCTTTGTTGAGGTGAAAGCTAACCCTTCCCTCTCATTCCTCGCTAATTTATGAAATATTTTTAGTAGTAGTGAAGGTAGAGGGTTTAAATATATCTCAAATAAAATAAAGGAAAAAGGGGAAGAGAATTATAAGGGATTATTAAGAATATATTAGGATTAATTAATTAGATGTTGAAAATCAAATGAAGATAATTAAAATTAAATGGAAACTAAAATAAATAATTTTACTATTAAAAAAAATGGTTAAGCTTCCATATTTACTTAATTAATTAATTAATTAAGTAGAGGTAGAGAATTAAGAGGAAAATGAAGATAATAAATAGATTAAATTAATAGTAAGAGTCAAGTCAAGAAATTTAAACAAATTGATTAATTAAAGGATGCAAATTAAAAAGAAATTGAAGTTAATACAAATTATAATAATAAAGGAAATTGAAGTTAATACAAATAATAATAAAGAAGAGGACAGGGGAAATTTAGATAACATTAATTAACAAGTGAGAAAATATAAATTTGTTATGAATCGCTTTTGTTGGAACATGTGGTTGAGCAAGTGGTTGGATTTAAATATGGCTTTGTAGGTTGAGGTGAAAATTTTCACGAAATCGTTATTTTTTGTTGAAATTTTTGGGTTACCCAAAATCTTAAATTTAATAAACCCATTACAATTTTCAAGCTTTAAGATTTTTTTATGCCTCAACATCCTTGATAACCCTGAATCTATAAATGACTTTAACTAATTATGTAAAATGTTTGGAACTGTTATTTATAACTTCAAATCTCAAAAATTAATACATCTAGTCTATAAAATCTATATACTATTTTTAGTATTTGCTTCTAATTTTTCTATTTGTTAATCTATATATATTTTATATTTGTTTAGATTATATATATATATATGTTGGTACAAATCAAAGAGGCTATGCCTGAAAGTGGACATCGATACTGGTTTAGATTACATAAATAATATGATCAAAGATTTTGGTTTATAAGTTCTCGCTATTGTTAGTGCACAAATTATGATTAAAGATCTTAGGAACTGAATTAAACATTTTAGTTGTTTATGTTGTTAAGATTAAAAGTAATGGGCCGAAGACTTTTATTTTAATTATGAGAAGATTTGAAGGTGTTAATATTAATGTTAATGAAAGCAATTTCAATTTGAGTTTGACATTCTTTTCTTTGACTTGATTATTAATGAAATGGTAAAGTGGCAAGACTCTCATTACAACCTTAAATCTTAAAGCGTGGATATCCTTTACTCTAGAGTCGCATATACCATTGATATCATATGATTTTGATCATAAACATATAATATATAGTTTCTCTTCATAAACATGAAATTCCACTTATCATCGGAACCATTTGTTCAACCAAATAAATAATTATATTGTTTTATTTTTGTGCAAATATGTCACTCCATATATGTAGATTATTAAAACAAGGAAGAGGTGATAGAACTATTATATATATATATAAAAGAGGAAGAGGTGATAGAAAATATATATATATATAAAAGAAAGAGACAAATTATCAAACAAAATCTCGTACACATAAATTAAAATTTTAAAAAGAAAAAGCATCAATACTATGTGTTTGGTTATTTCTCATTTTGATAAAAAACTATGCGTTTGGTTATTTCTCATTTTGATAAAAAAATTCATATATAGAGTTTTGAAAGTTATAGGAATTTATATAAAAATATATATAATGTCAATAAGATTTAAAATATGTAATTTTTAAATTATATATTTATTTATATATAGAAATGAGGTTTTATTTATTGAGATTTAAATTTTTAATCATATGGTTTACATAGTATTTTATAACAAGTCATTGCTAATTGAACTATCATGTGAACTAATCAATATAAAAATTTAAAATCAATAATATTTTTTAATATTAATTTTTTTAAGTTTTAAATATAAAATGTAAAAGTTTTTTTATTAAAAAAAAAAAATTGAAAATTTTATTTAACGATAAAAGAAATAAGAAAATTAAACTTAAAAAATTGTGCAAGTAGTTTGAAAAATCAATATTAAAATTAGTTGCTTGAATAAAAGCTTTGTTTATTTGGGGATGTGAATGGTCATTACTTTAAATGGGTACTACATATATAAGGTTTAATTCTTTCTCCTTATTAAAATAGATATAATTTATTTTCATAAAATTTAAATTATAATTTCTCTGGATTGGTGAATAGCGTAGAAAAGGAGAAGGGGCTAGGAAGTCACCCCCCAACCTGTTCGATAGGCAGGGAGATGTGGCAACACAACCCCTATAGCTAGCAGATCCAAAGAAGAGTACAACGATTTAATTGTGGGATTAACGAAGCACAATAGAACAAATAAGTTGGGTGATTGTGCAATTGAGAGGATATCAAAATACATGGGGAATAAGCAAGCAATTATGATCATTATGAACTCGGCGGTTAAGGGATCCATCCTCAACAAAGGTTTTCACTTGCTACTGACATTAATAAGGTCAGCAATATGTCGGCCAAGACGATGTCAGAAGGAGAGGGTGGGCGACTATGAGCATGTGAGGAGGATGGCACTCATGTTGAGCTTAATGGCAACTTCTCTTCTCGAGGAAGATGCAGTCCAAAGAGAAACGATGATAGAAAGGTTTGTAGACCAAGGTAAAAGTAAGGAGCTGGAAGGAGAAACGAATTGCAACCTGTAGAGTGTTTATTAGTAAGTGAAGATTGTGCCCTGACATTGTTCTAGTGGTTTTTGGTAGGGAGAAAATAGACTTGTAAGATGTAGTCTCAAAGAAAGGGAGGGGTTTGTGACACACTATGAGGCACAATTGGTGGGAACTTGACCTAGAAGTTTGACAAAGCGAGAAACACAGTGGCAAGGTTTGAGATGATAAAGGAACCCTTACATCTGTATCAAATAATTACTTTTCTAGGGATTGGTCGGTCTTTTGTAGTTTGTACTTCCAGTTTTCTTTTTAGCAATTATACTCGAGAATATCCCCATTCTTCGATGACTACGAGAAAAATCTAGTAATGTTCATCTTTATAATAATGTTTCTCCACTATTGAGGTCGAAATGCAAGAATTAGTGGACAGCGAAGGACATTTGGATTGGTATTCACTTGGTGATGCATAGAGGTTTGGAGGATAGTGTGGTGGATGGTATCTCTTGTCTCCCAAGGGGATATATAGATCTCAGGCCCTAGAAAGAGCTATTTGAGGGGCTTAATTTAGTTGAATTCTGGTGCGATGGGACCAAGGAAAGGTCACATACTAGATGATAAGAGAAGCAATGTATTGACTGTGTTTCTTGGGTTTTTCTGGTATCCCTAAATTCATTATGAAGAGAGGATGGGGAGAAAAGTCAACCCACACCTTTGGTTAGCTGCAAGTGTAATGTGGTGTGCATTTAGTCTTGTTTTCAATAGTGTTTTATTCGTAGGTATAGAGAACAATTCATTAAAAAAATCTGTGACTCAGTGGAGTTTGATATTTGGTATAATTTATAGTTGGACAATTGAAGTAATCGACGTGGAAAGTAATCGACGTGGCCATCCTCCTCAGAGGACTTCCCTAACATTAGAAGTTCACTTAATACTTAATAAGCCATATAATACAAATCAAACCAGTGAGGTGAAGGCCACCATTCCAAGGGAGAGGGGTTGAGCAAGGAGAGAATCTGCTTACTAGTCCCATCCGGTCATACAGCCTAGCGAACATTGAATGGTTTTAGAGGATATGCCTTGGCTACAATTGGACATAAGAGAACACAACGCCTCTTTGGGTTAGCAAGAGTGTGAGCTTTGTGAGACACCTAATGTAAGGTATGCTAGGAAGACTTATGCAATTGGTGAGAGAAATGAGCCATTAGTTAGAAAATTAATAATACTATCCTAAAGGGGGACTCAAGGAAATGAGAAAGACTTGTTGAGTGCCTGCAGATTAGTCCACATAGTAAACAACAATCATTAAAACATAACAACATTCATTTAATAATAGACATAAATAAGCAACAAAATAGTTCATTAACTTAGCATGTCAATAAAACAACATATACCATACACATAACCAAAATAGTCCAACTACATCTATGATACATGTATGAAGGAATGTTAGCTCATTGAGATTTTGATTATAAGCATAAGATCCCAAGTACACTATTACCTGAATGAAACATTGTATCTAGTAGTGAATATGAAGCCACAACTTGCTTCTCCAAAGAATAATCTATCTCCTATGTAGTGCAAAAGAAGTAAAGGCTAAAACTCCTAAGAGCTTGGTCCCAAAAATCCTTTTTCTAGAGTTATGAGGAGTTATTTATAACAAGTACAATGACCTTTGAGCTTCCTCATGACTCTTGAATTCCTATGACTATTCATATTCATTATATGTCTCTTTACATTCCAATGTGTGGCTTTTCATATTCCACATGTGTCCATTGGACTTCATTACATAATATTTATTACATAGGACAATTTACAAATGAGATGGTGGCCTAATAAGACAAAACTACTAAAATGACAAAGACTCATCAAATGGATACATCATTTTCTTCTTCATGGAGTTCATTTGAGATGTAAGTGTGACATGATTTGAACTCCTTTGTGATGTCTTCAATCCAATTTGGCAAGTCCCCTTTGTAACACGTATTCACCTCCATTGCCTTCATCAATACATTCTTGAATATTGATTGCATATTATTCCACATCCATGAAAGCTTCATGTGTGCTTTAACGGATGCAAAATCATACTTCTAAATAATATCTTTAGTTACCTCCAAGCCCTCCTGTTTTGTGACTTTCTTATTTTTTTCAATGTAATCATGGTCTCTTGGAAGATAACCTCCCTGCCTCTGCTTGTTTCAAATGTTCCATTAACGGGCATCCCATATTTCTATGTTAAAGACTCGAAGCCATTATGTATTCGGTTGTATGCAACCATAGTAATAATCGAATGTGCTCCAAGCGTTTGTCAAATCGGCTCAGCCTTGTTGGTCGATTTGGGCCCACATCTACACATGCATTTAGGATAAAAATTGAAAAACTATCAAAATGTGAAACTCTCACCTAGGTCACCCCACTGATTTCCGAATGGAAATGGGATATCGGGATAACCTATGTAATCCATCCCGATATATGGGAAGTCCTTGATCGAAATGATCTCCTGGCCTAACCAGTTGAAAAACTTAGGAGTATACCTCACTATTGGTCCATCGCCTCCATGACGTGTCATCAGTGCAACCCACCACATCATGCGGGGATCCTTAGGTTCCCCCTCATCTGCTAGAATCTATTGTGACCGGAGAAGAGGAATCCTCTCTAGGGCGAAAGCAATAAGAATGGCGCCATAACTGAAATTCTTCAGTTTCTCATTCTTGCATCTAGTCAATTGTCTCTTCATGTTTATAACCATTGCCTCACACCAATTGAACACCGTGGATTCCCATCATTCCATTGCAGTCTGCATCTATGCCCTTGTGGCTAAATGAAGGGCAGCACTACCACACAATTTGCTAACATTGAAAGTAATGGTCCTTAGGGGCAAGCGCTCGATGGTATGAATATCAATTATGCCATCCTTGGGTGATGCACCTCTACAAAAGTGTCATAGATACCCATAAGTAGTATATCCTCCTGTCCTCTGTCCAAATAATGAAATATCAGCTCCGCGATGAGAAAGCAGTCAAGAAATAGATGTCATCGGTGTCAATGGTAACGCGATGATCTATGATCACGAAACATTGTTCCTGGACATTCCAGGTTCTTACCAGCCATGTCATCAGATCTACCTAGTAACCTTCCATCCCAGGAATGAGCCAGTATTTCAGGAGGCCATAAGTTCTTAGAGCTTGCACAGTAGCTGCATCTTCCAAAGCTACCAAATCGTTGGCTTCGTTCTCTCTTTCCTTACACTCCATTTTGAATAATCAATTAACCTGAAATGACCATTTTAAAAAGATTAGAATCATTTTTGAGGTCGGTCTCATGTTTTTTGGGGCCCAAATATTTCAAAAAATAAACCCTCTCCACCTGCATTGTTGTTTTTTTGTAGACAAGGTGCACCTACGCGAATTTTTCTAGAAAATATTCGCGCAGGCCACAATTTTCCATGTGGAAAATTTTACCCGACTACGCAGGCCCGACTGAAGAAATTTAGCGCAGGGCCGAGGTTGCATTTTTTGACAAATACTAGAAGAAGTGGTTTGTAATTTCATCCATCGGTTAGCCCGGAATCAATCCCGGAAATCTGGTGGTAAAAAACTCCTCTCTCTGCTATCAAATGGTAAAAATGAAAATGGTGAAAAATAATTTACTTTGTCCACTTTTATAGCGTTTTTAAGCTAAAAATAAATATTATTTTTATATTTAAAACCTTTTAGGAGGGGATTTTTATATTTTTGAGCATTTATAATGTTTTATTGAGTTCAAATGTGTAGGATAGGTTACAAAGTGAGGATAAATGATTTTGACTACTTAGCATACTTCTATCAGTTTTCATACTCTTAAAAAATTACGAAAAGTGAAAATCATAGAGTCCTCTTTTAAGCGCTTTCCAAAATCTTTTAAAATGAAAAGATTGTCGAGTACATGTTTGTTCGAACTCATAAAAGTAAATGAACAACCGTCCGCTTAGTATAAGTTTACCCCTTTTACGGACTGAGTTGAGACTATTTGCGAAAAAGGTATACTTTGATCGAACATGGTCAATAGAGTTCTCTCTTGTATTATCTTATCCTTTTTTGGGCGTGAGGGACTAAAACTTACTAAAAAGAACCTGATGGAGTCTACTTATGTTTTTCTTCTGACTCTCTAAAACTAAAAAACATCGAGCTTTAATTTCTTCGGTCTCGTTAAAATTATACGGTAAAAGAACTGAATGACTTTCCTTTTTGTGTCTTTTTCAAACTCTTTAAGAGAAAACAACATCGAGTTACTCTTTTACTGGACTCATAAAAACTAAACATTATAGGACTCGTTAAGCATAACGAGACCGAACCATTCCTACTTAGGGTTCGTTAAAAATACTTCAATGGACTCATCCGAAGAATGAGCTTATAGGCAAAGCATATGTTATCCTCCTCAAGCTTGTAAAAAATAAAGAGGTACTTTCCATTAATGGTGGGGGGGGATTGGGAAAAGGTGTCCATTTTACATTTCATTTCTAAAGGTAGCATGTCGCTCTTGAACACGACACTCCATCACATTCATGTCCGAGTTGGGAAATCCATTTGTCTTACAATTAATCGAACCTCATTGAAAGTCTTCATGGTTTTGGGTATTATCATTAAGTCAAATGTTGCCAAGTCAATTGTCGTGTCATTATGTGTTCAAGAGAAGTTCAACCTCAGTTCAAGTTCCTTTGCAAATTTTAGCCTTCAATCGCGTTGGCCATCCTTGAGTCAGTCCTTGCAAACTATTTTCAAAACTTGACATTGTGTTTCATGTCGTAGGCTTTCCTACGACAGGTCGCTTCCTATCGACTTCAGCTCATTATCTAGGAAGTTGATCTAGAAACCTTCAGTACCTTGAGGCATGCATGCCTTAATGGCAGGTTTCTCGCCTTTGATGACAGGTTCTCATCATTTTCCTTCGATCAAACGATTCTATGAGTGTTCGACTCTAGATCACTTATTCGCACTTCATAGATTGTACTGGAAGTACCTTGAGAACCATTGTCATTATTAGTGGTTTCTCTTGCACTTGTTAATGGTTCACATCATTAACTGGTAATCAAGTGGTTTCTACCATGTTCGACTTCAAAACATTCACTGACATGGTAGATTCGTAATGTGGATGGAGAGATGGAGATCATGACCCTCGATCTAGTTTCATCAATCCAGGTTGCAAGGAGATTTTATATTCATGATTATGTAGAACCATTTATGACAGATGGTTGCATCCATACTATGCCTACTATCTATATGATTTTTTTTCCATGCTTTTTCATTGAGTTCACTTTACTCTGACTATGGGAATGCCTACCTCAATGATGATTATTGTTATACATTTGCATTGTAATCCTTGAATGTTCCCTAGAGGTTTCCAACCATTGTCTTTGATCCGATCCTTGGAATGATAAAGCGCTTCAACATTTTAAACTTATTTTACGGACTTCACACTTTAGGGGGCAATATGTTACATGTCAATTTGTCGCCATGACACTTGATCAGTTTATGGGTCTTTTTACCATCCGTGAACATGTTTGATTGAACTCCCTTAGAAGTCGAACAACCAACAATATTTTGAAGAAGATGAGAAATTTGGGGAAAATAGTTGTCACACCTTATCAAGTTTCACATGTGCTAATTTTCCTAGCTTTTCTTGTGCATTCGCTGGAATTAACTTTGAGAACAATGCAGAGATGCGCTCTTTCTATCACTATAAACCTTCGCGGGTGAATTCAAGAAAGTAAAAATAAAAAGTACATTCTAGAAACATAGTTGGACGAATATTTCCCAAATGAAAGCTTCTAGACAATGACTATTCGAACTATAACCCTCAGATGATGCAGCTTAATCCCTTTCCTCATGGAAACATAATCCCTCAATTAAGGGGTGTCACCCTCCTCTTTTGGATCTAAAACTTCTTCCTCTTGGCCTATAAAATGACTAGAGGGTAGAGGGTTAGAGGAGGTTAGAACTCAGAGAAGATAAACTTATGTTGTTAGTTTGAGATTGGAAAGCTTGTCATCTAAGGAGGAGATTGAAGGCATTTGGGAGGAACCTCACGGCATCAAGGTGAAGGTTGTAAGGCTCCTCTTTATCTTTGATTAATACAAATGAACACTTTCTCCCATTGATTTGTCTTATTAGAATGATGAATGGTTTATAATTGTTTACAATGTTTATTAAGGAAAATTCAATTCCTAATTTCCTTGATCATTAGGTTAAGTTTTGTTTGGATTATTATATTGCATATGCTCCTTTTATGGTCTATTTTTGTCAATCATTGAGGAGCTGCATCAAATCACAACAAGGGATCTTCATTAAGAATTTCGTGAAATGGGTAAGAGGCTCATCCATTAGCCTTAATTCTTATAATTCAAACAAGTTCAACTTAGGGAAAGAGTCAGTTCAACTGTCTTGCTTGTTTCTAGTTTCTGTCAAGGATCTAAGGAGATCGCTCTTGTCCGCAAGAGGGACTTTTCCAGTGTAATTGTGGGGGAATGTGGAAGCCAATAATCAAGAAAAATAGACAATGAAATACAATGTGAGGTGTGTAGGATGGAGATGAGGATGTATATCAGGAGGAGATTGTGTGGGATTTGAAATTGATTAGCCACATGTCAAGGTTCAGTTGTTCCACGTGTTAGATTCGAATTCGAGGGAGGAAAATGGAAATGAAGCTCTACCATTAGTTGGAGTGAACAATGCTTGCCCACCCCAACCTCGCAAAGAGAGCACAAATGAAACAATGGTTGAGAGTAACGTGGAAAAGTTGGGCAAAGTATTGGATGTGTACAAAGAACGGTTGTCGAAGACAAAGTACTTGGACGAAGATTTCTTTAGTCTAGCGGATCTCCACCATTTTCCTTTCATTCATTGTTTGGTGCATTCAGTTGGGAAGGGCCACCTCATTACCTCTAAATAACATGTGGGTGCTTGGTATCAACGCATCTCTTCTCGCCACGCTTGGAGGAAAGTTTCATGCAACATGGAATTTCCCTTCAAATTCGTACCCCAATCTTAACCAAATAAAATACCTGCCCATGATGCTTTCTTAAGCAACAAGTCACTTTCATTACCCTAATCTAATTTCCAGTATACCTGAAGAAAACAAATTGTCTTAGACTTTTTTATGAAGCAATAGCTTGCTAGATGATGCCTCATGCATCTTTCTTCACAAACACATTTTCCTTATGAATTTGAGAGCAATTAATATTATCTTTTATGGTTGATTACAATATCATATCATATTAATGTTGTAATCACGTGGATAGGCGTTTCTTTGTGGGGTTGGGGTGGGCAGGCACTATTCACCCCAACCAATCACAAAGCCTCATTTTCACCTCCCTCCCTCGAATTAGAATCTAACACGTGGAACAATTGAACCCTATCATGTGGCTGATCAATTCCAAATCCTACACAATCTCCTCTCGATCTCCATCCAAATCCCGCACACCTTGCATTATATTTCATTGTACATATATTTTGATTGATTATTGTCTTCCACATTCCCCACTCCTATTGGTGTTCCTTTGCACCTCTTGGTGCAATTGCTAGTATTATTTTTTTTGGATCGGCTAGGTTTTTGTGGGTTACAGAGCGGTCTGTATACAAGGTACATTATTTTGCAATATAAATATTATTTAATATATATGTATATGTTATGAATAGTAAGTATTATATATATATATATATATAGAGAGAGAGAGAGAGAGGGAGAGAGAGATTATTATATTTAAGTTTTCAAATCAGAAACAGAAATAGTTATTATTTGCTATTATTTATTAATAAAGGTTGATTCATCATCTTACTCAAGGAAGGTATTAGTAATTTATAGAAAGACAGTCTTTCACTCTTGCTAAATACTTTTAATTTGGATCATTAACATATCAAACTCCAAAACTATATACATTATTGAGCAAAGAGGCTAATTTTCCAGTTTGACCTATCCTCAACATGGAGTTGACATGTGTCTCTCTTAAAATAATAAAAATAAAATATTCTCTCAATAGAAAAGCAATGTTCGCCATAATAAAACGTAAAAATGAATATGCTATACATGTTTAGTTAATTGTTCATATGATGTAATATAATATCATATAAACTAATTAGAAGTAAAAAAAATTAAAAGAAAATATTTTGATGTTGAATATAATAAAAATATTCAATGTGCATTATCAATAAAATATTTTAAAACGAATTAATGTTGATGTGTACTTAAAAATATATTAAAAAAAAAAAAATACAACTTAGACAATAAAAAATTACACATTGATGTATACTTAAAAATATATTAATAACAAGGAGGTTGAAAATTACGGAACCCTAGCTCTGCAGCCGCCGCCATGCCCTCGGCCGCCATAGTTTCTCAGATCGCCCCTGCCGCGAATGGAATCGAGCACCGCAGGCACAGATCAAGGGATATATCCCTCACTGCAGACGCACAGGATGCTCATTTTGTGAATGCTGTGGCCGCAAACAAGATTACTCGCGCGGATCTCTTTGCAGAGTGCCCTGGAGTAGCACGGCATCAGCTCCCCGCTTTTGCAAAAAACTCATGGAGCCATCCTCAGCCTGTCGGCGCAGCAGCCAAGGGCGCTCCAGCAGAACCCCACGCAGCGTATCCACTGATCTTGGATACTGGGAAGGAAAAGCCTGCTTCGATGGGCGGTATGCCTCCCCCGCAAATGAGGCAAATCCAAGATACGAAAACCAATCTTCACGCATGCAGCCTCTCTGCACAGATCTGCAATGGAAAGAGGCATTCGGACTTTTCTGCATCATTCCAGATACAAATCAAGCTCATTACAGGCAAAACTATGCTACAATGGGTTAACCAGACGGATCTAGTGCAGAATCTCAAGCATACACTGAGCATCAAACTGGGAATCCCCTCTGCAGCTCAACGGCTTCTCCATGAAGGTAAACAACTTGAGGATCCCTATCCCATTTCTTTTTTTGGCATTGAGAAAGATGCATGCATTATTTTAACCCTTCGTTTAAGGGGAGGAGCTGCTGGAGAGTCTTCCTCAGCTAAGGCTTTTTCTTATAAAGATGCAGTCCATGCTAATAAGCCTGAAAAGACAGATCCGCCAGTTCAAGCTCCTCCCAAACCCTTTCTGGTTGACAAAGCGGAAGAGGTCCCCTCTGTTGAGATCTCTTACCCTGACTTAGCAGATGACACCCAACAATTTGCTGAAAGGGCCATCATCTGCAGATTCAATGGACTCTGGCCACGCTCAAAGGATCTCTATGACTGGATCAAGGACACCTGGACTCACCGATGCAAGATTTACTTCTGTGCAAAGGGATATTTTATAGTGTTGTTCGACAATCTCGAGGACTACGAAGAGGCCTTAAAAGAAGGCCCTTGGTTCATGGGTTCGGCAGGCCTCTTCTTAACTCCATGGTTCCCAGACTTTGATCCAGCTTCTGCAGTTATCACAAAAGCCCCTGTCTGGATCAGACTTCCAAACCTCCCAATTCACCTGTGGCGCACAGAGGTATACAGGCAAATAGGCAACACTTTGGGTTGCTTCTTAATGGGAGATTACAAGAGGGAAATGCAGGGTCTTTACACATATGCCAGAATTTGCGTGGAGCTAGATTTAAGCAAGGGATTGCCAGAGCTAATCAATCTCAAGATCAAGGACTCTGTTTGGACTCAGCTTCTAGACTACGAGAACACTGCCTTTCGGTGCCGCCATTGTCACCTTACAGGACACCTGCAGAACTCCTGCCCATCGCTGACAGCAAGATCGAAAAAGGGATTCAACGCAAAAGCCAAGCCCAAGCGTTGGGCTCCCTGCCCTCCTCCGCCGACTGGGAGCCCCAGCTCCCCAGGTTCTAAGGATGGGGATAGCGATTCAGAACCAGATCAGGAGCCCCAGCCGATGGGTCCTCCCATGGATACCATGGGCCATCCCCCGGACACAGCAATCGCCCTGAAGCGCAGCCATGAGACCTCCTCAGACTCTGAAAAGGAATTCCAGATGTCAGAGTTTCCCAGTCTTCAAGTTGTCCTAGCTCATCCTCCCCAGGATGGCTGGACAAAAGTCAACAAAAAGAAAGGGAAAAAACAATGCGTTGTAGCTTCTACCCCCATGGGGTAAAGATCATTTGGTTTGTCTGTGATTACATGCTATCTGCTGTTGCCATTAGTTTAAATCTTTTCACCGGGACCGAGGTTGATGGATACATCATTTCCGGTCTGCCGGTCTCTTGCTTTTCCTGATTGTACTATATTTTCTACTTAATAGAATTAGTCTTTACCGAGAAAAAAATATATATATTAATAACAAAAATACAATTTAAACAATGAAAAATTACACATTGTATTTTGCACTAAAACAAATTTGGTCAATGATGCTTAAAATGGATCTATACTGATTTAAAATATATCCATATATTATTGTTAAAAATAATTTTATATTATATTATATAGTAAATAATATTTCCTAACGTTAATATTAATATTATAGTTAGATCTTAGACTTTTGTGATCTATATTGTAAATGATAATGTCTTTCGGATTAATCACATCATTAAGATTTGGTCAATGACATGATTTTGAAATACATTCTTATTTGCAATATTATAACTATCGTAAAACACGAAATTATTCTAATTATCGATGAGATTCCAATAAAAAAATTTCATTTAATTTTTTTATGTTTGTTATAAATACTGCAAAACTGTTGAAACCACGTACTCATAAATGAAGTGCATTAAACATTTCTAAAATGTGCTGGTTTGATTCGTTTGAGTTCAATTTAGAAAATTTAATATTAACCATGGTTTCTAAATATTAATAGGCCAAGACCCGAATTCAAAGAAGTTAGGACAGATTTAGTGATATTTTCTGTAATTTAAGAAAGTTTGATATTTTTTAATGCAATATATAAACATTAACGTTGCATATATGTGGTTAGAGTAAAAACTTTGTTGTACTCTTCTAGTGTAAAGGAGGAATGTGGTTATAGTAATTATAGTGTAATTGGGAAAGATAAAAGTACCTATATAATTATGACAAAAACGTCTATGAATAAATAGAATAATTAAATAATTAAAATTTATAAATGAGTTTTTAGAAAGTTTGCAAAACAAATTATGTTGGTCAAGAAATGGGTGTAAGCTCATTAAAAATGCAATGGTTGTTTATAGTTTCTCTTTCCATCCCATATATCCTACATTTATGTACCAATTGGAAGAACTACAAATTAATATTAGATAAAAATTAAACAAGAAACAAATCCACTGAGTGTGAAAAAGAAAGTAGAGAATCTAAGGACAAAAAAGATTGGAGGAGTAGGGCTTACTTCAAATCCCCTTAAATTAGGTAGTAAAGCCTCCCTGGTGGGTTTACTAAAGATGTTATTGATGAATATGGGAAGCACTCCTAGGGTTTATATGAGAGGTTTTCTTTTGGAAAAATAAAGTTTGGGGGCGGGAATAACTAAAGGTACTAAATTGTCATCCAATCAAGCCTCAACTAAATAATAAAAAATTTTCTAAAACAATGATAAATATGAGGAATAAATTGTTAGTTTTTGGTGTTACTCCAAGAGAGTTTTCACCTAGCTAGGAGAGTGCTAGGTCTTCTAGTCCCTTAGTAATAATCTGATGTGCATGTGGATGGCTCAATTTGTGTGGATATTTGAGCTTGAGTAGAGTAATAACATTGCACACTTACCTAGGATTTTATTATTCTAATTGGCATGATGACTTATCTATTGGGTGCACACAATGGGAGAATTAGTTCACTTGATTATGAGAGGTGACTACCTAGAAGGGATGAACACTTCGCACTTGGAGGAGGGCACTTGTCCCTAAGAGCATGGAGGCATGTGACATACACCTTGGAGGCTAGATACTAAACATGAGAATGCTTCGGTTGAAAAGTGTGCACCATGGAGGTTTGTTGTGGACCCAAAGATAGAGACGTATTGGAGCAAATAACTACCTTGGCACACATGTTGAGGAGCACTGGACACAAGATGACATGTGGCATGCATTTTAGAAAACTCCATGTGGGGTTGACTTAGGTTTAGAGTTTACTTGTGTGGACTTGACCCGTGTTTAAAAATTATTTTAGAAAAGAGCCTTTGTCATTAATCCCTATTGATGTACTAATTATTCTATGTTTGTAATTATCTTGGAGAACCCTTGCAGGGAACAAGAACTAGGGTTTCTGATGTAAATCTTAGAGACATGCTAATGGATGATAACACTTTGGTGTTTTTGGAGAGTTTGTTTTTGTAGGAGTGTGACACAGGTAAGTTCCCTCTGTGGACAGAGGCAACCCCTCTAGCCCTAGAGTAGGTCTAGTCACTGCACAGACAATACCAAAGCATATTCCTTAGAAAGTTGGTGTTATGAAGACCTACCTTCAATCCGATGTTCGATGAAGTCCTCATTGTGTTGCTTCAGCCCTTTGTTCTTCTAGTTATTCATACATGAAAACAACATGTAGAGAAACACCACAAACGCAAATAGAAAACAACCAAACAACCTACTTGAAGAGTCAAGGAACCTCAAGCTATCGACATATAATTTAACGCACGATATAGGAAACAAGCTATTGATTTTTATTAATATAAATCAAAGTAAAACTTACAACCGAGCCTTGACATCGTAAGTCTCCTTGAAGGGTCCTGTCGGTATGTCTCCGTAAGCATTCACTTGTGAACCATCTCCCAAGGGAACATATGACTCTCTCTTCTGTCCAAAAGGGTTGATACTAGAAAGCTCTCAAGTCAACTCTACTCAAGCATCTCTCAAATCAAAATACAAATGAGGCTACTTCCACACTCCAATAACACTCTCTACCTCTACTCCTCTCTTAGAAACTTGAAACTATCAAATTACATCTAGCTATCGTTCCATTACATCCAAGCTAGTTGATGTTATTCATGGAGGAGATATTTATAGGAGGGAGAGGTCACATAAGAGAAGGAAGGAAGATCTTATCTCTTAGGGAGGTTGCACAAAAGGTGGAATATCTATCCCAGAGGAGAAAGGCGAGCTCAACTGACCCAACAACCAGCCCTAGGACTGCCCATGAAGTAATTTCATCTAGAAGTTTCGACGAGTTGTTGAAAAACTTTCCAAATCTGGCTCGTCACGGGTGCAACATAGGGACAGAGTGAAGACTTCACTAGGGCTAGTGTTAATTTGTCAATCTTTGCGAGGAGGATAACTTCTGACTCGCGACGACCCAGAAACTTAGGTAAAAAGGGTCTTCTTCAGGGATAATGAAATGAGACACTCTTCCTGAGATTGCAAGGAAGGTAATAACACATAATTGGAAACATGACACAGCACAGATGTCAGTAACATGGACTAGCAGTATCCGGGATCAGGGAATGCAGAGTCGGTGACAAATTACTATGTAATAAGGAGGCAAGATGAAGCTAGGATTTGTGCCATGCAAGGAAACCTTAAAGGATAATATAGTGCTAGGGAGTTGATGACATGAAGACAAGATTTGCTTGTTCGCTTGAGTTACTCATGTCTTATATTATATTATAGAGGTCTCTTTTGTTATGAAACAAAAGGAAGTTGTGTTAGGGTTCCAAATCTAAGACACAAAGAATAGCACTAGCACTTTGAGTGATATTGTATACTTTTTCTTGTGTGATACATGGAGGATAGGGAAAGATCATGGAATGTTAGATGAGTAGCCTTGTTTAGTGGGTGGAGAACTTTTGAGTTTTATATGATACCTTGTGTGGAAGAAGACTTGTGTACTCTTGAATCTTAGCATTCATGGAGATATCAATGCTTATGTGGTGTTACAATTGTTTCATATGACTTGAAATTGTGTGATGCAAGTTGGAAAAATTTGTAAACCCTAATGAAGGCAGAAATAATAGTTTGAAAAAGTTGAACATGGTAAAAAAAATTGCTTGGAGAGGTTGGTGAAAAGTCAAGGGTGGAATTTTTAGTGTTGATGCTACCTTGTTGGTATGTGGATCCTTTGTTGTGGTTATATAATTTGGTAGGATGCTTTGGTATGTCTTTGCATCAATAGTTAGGGTTTGTTCCTGGTAGATACCTTAGCTAGCATTTAAAGGTATTATAGGTAATAACTATCTTGTACCAACATGTGATTAGTGGTTGGTAATGTAACTAAAATTGTATTCACACGCCCACACGTATATAGTGTGTTTTGTTGTCCAAGCTTTGTACATAAGAAAATCTTATTTATAGCTTAAAATCTCATGGTAAATGAGTAATTTCAAGGTTTGTTAGGTACAATAATTTATCATGAATAGTTAGGGTTTTTTCATGCTGGATACCCTAGATGGCAGTTGGAGGTATTAGAGGTAGTGATATGTGATTAGTGGTTGTTATGTACTTGAAAATTTATTCACACACACACAGTCACACACATATAGTGTGCTTTGTTGTCCAAGCTTTGTATAAACAAATCTTATTTTTGGCTTACAATCTAATGGTAAATGATTAATTTCAAGGTTTGTTTGACACAATAATTTATCATGAATAAGAAGATAGTTTTTTTGATGGAATTTGTAGAAATGTCAAGAAATTTGCTACTGCTAGTGAATTTGAACTAAAAACAAGAGACACAAATTTCTTCTACTATTTTGTGGAAAGGAAAACACATGATAGAAACACATGCAATAACATGCAGCCACAAAAACACAAGGAACAAAATTATTTTACAGGGGAACCCAACTGGGAAAACCCTCTTCGTTGTTTTTCATTAATTCAGATGAGAATATGGATCAATTACAATGATTGTTTCACACATGAAGCAAATTTTTGCACTACAGTTATGATCTCCTACTCTGATCAACACAACCAAAATAGGCCTCTGCTTTCCTCTTATTTCCTTGTGCAATCCTGGAGGAAATTAGCCCCTAAAAAATAGGAGAATTCCATATTTCCTTGTGCAAATCCTAAAGAAATTGACCACCTTCTCAATGCAAAAACATTGTACACTCAACTAGTATACAATTGATAATTACAATAAGCCTTTTCCTCCACTCCAACTAGGCAATTCAAATTCCATGCATCACTGGTTCTATTTTTAGTAAATTGATCAGTTAACTTTGATATTAGTGAGTTAACAATTTTTATAACTACTCAATTGAACTCCTACTTACTCCACTAAAGACTAGAGTTCAATTAACTGAGTTTAGCTAACAATAACTCCACTACTGTTAATGAATTTGAACTGAAAACAAGAGACACAAATTTCTTCTACTATTTTGTGGAAAGGAAAACACATGATAGAAACACATGCAATAACATGCAGCCATAAAAACACAAGGAACGAAATGATTTTACAGGGGAACCCAACTGGGAAGCCCTCTTCACTGCTTTGCATTAATTCAGATGAGAATATGGATCAATTACAATGATTATTTCACACATGAAGCACACCGTTGCACTACATTTATGATCTCCTGCTTTGATCAATACTTAGCCAAAATAGGCCTCTGCTTTCCTCCTATTTCCTTGTGCAATCCTGGAGGAAATTATCCCCTAAAAAATAGGAGAATTCCATATTTCCTTGCACAAATCCTAAAGGAATTGACCACCTGCTCAATGCAAAAACATTGTACACTCAACTAGTATAAAATTGATAATTACAATAAGCCTTTTCCTCCACTCCAACTAGGCAATTCAAATTCCATGCATCGCTGTGTCTATTTTTAGTAAATTGATCAGTTAACTTTGATATTAGTGAGTTAACAATTGTTATAACTACTCAATTGAACTCCTACTGACTCCACTAAAGACTAGAGTTCAATTAACTGATTTTAGCTAACAATAACTCCACCAGATTGCTAAATTTTAGCAATCAACCCATGCACAACTCTACTTCTAGCCTATAGCTCGAATTTACTAATTTAACTAGGAGACAAGGCCATTTCACTCCATCTAACTGCAATCCAAGTCATCCTGCTGATGTGAAAATCGAATTTCTCCATTTGACTAAGGAATGAGTCAAATGAAGCCTTTTCTTGCTACATTTTAACACTCCCACTTAGCAAGAAAAGGTTTCTGCACCACCCCTATCCTGCACCTATGGAACTCGAATTTTCCTCATGACAATGTCTTTGTCAAAATATCTATATCCTACTCTTCTATGGGAATGTACTGCAACAACATGATTCTCCTGTGCACACAATCTCTCAAGTGATGGTACCTGATATAAATGTGCTTGGACCTGTCATGAAATATTGGGTTTTCATAGAGTTCCATACAACTCTGGTTATCATAGTAAATAACAGAAGGATCCATCTCCTGATTGAAAAGGCCAACAAGAATTTTTCTCATCCAAATGGCCTTGCATGTTTCTTGACAAGCAGCCATATACTCGACCTTTGCTGAGTTGAATGCTACAAATATTTGTTTCCTGCTATACCGAGAAATAGTTGTTGACCCAACACTGAAGATAGCTCCTAAAGTTCTCTTCGTGTCTAATGGACTCCCTGCCCCATCTGCATCAATGAAGACATGGAGCTTCACACCATCATTCCTCTTGTACCATAACCCAAAAATTTATTATGCCTTTGAGGTATTTGAGCACATGTTTTGTTGCTTTCCAATGAAGCTTGGTAGGCTTCATTATGAATTGACTTAATTGATTAACTACATAACATATGTTAGGCCTTGTGTTCACGAGATACATCAAAGATCCCACCAGCAGCCTATAGATGGTGGCATCTATTCCCTCTCCTGTAGAAGCATCCTCCTTCCTCTAGTTGGTAGTTAGAGGAGTGTCCATAGGCTTGTAGTCCTGCGTATGGAATCTCTAAATTATTTTAGAGGTATACTTCCCCTGACTCACAAACAACTCTCCATCTTCCTACCACACCTCCAAACCAGGGAAGTAGTGCATCAAGCCCATGTCCTTCATCTTAAACTCTCTTACAAGGTCCTCCTTGCTAGACTGGATCAACTTCTCATCCATCTTCAGTTTCAAGTCATCTACATATAAGACTAGAATGAAAAATTTTCCATCTACCACAATGTAGTAGAGATTGGCATCTGCTTCACTCTTGGTGAAGCCCAATCCACTAAGATATGTGTCTATCTGAGTGTACCAAGCACGTGGTGCTTGCTTGAGACCATAAAGGGATATCCTTAGTCTACACACATATGTCTCCCTGTCAAATGTTTCAAACCCCTCAGACTACTCTATGTAAATCTCTTCCTCAACCACTCCATTGAGGAAGGAAGTATTCACATCCATTTGGTGGATATTCCACCCCGTCTGTGCTGCTAAAGCTAGAATGATTCTAATGGAGGAGTATCTTGTCATAGGGGAAAATTTCTCCACATAATCAAATCCCTCTACCTATCAGAATCCTTTGGCCAAAAATTTGGCCTTGTACTTCTTGATACTTCCATCAGCTGCATGTTTCACTTTGTATATCCATCTGGAACCAACCACTGACTTGTTATTTAGCCTTGGCACCACCTCCCATACATTGTTATTCATGATGGATTCATACTCCTCCACCATGGCATCTCCCCACACTAGTTGGGAAACTGCCTCCTCAAATGAAGAAGGCTCATAATCAATGAGTTATATCATGAGTGTCATATAACCAGTGTATTTGTCTGGTGATATCTTCTTCCTACACAAGGATGTAATATCTCCTATGTGTTCTTGTGCATCCTCCACCAACCTGTCAACCTCTTTGGTTCTCTTACTCCCCTATCTGAAATATTTTGGTTAAGTGGGTGCTTCCACTTTTCCTCCTTTCTTCTTCACCACATGTGGCTTCTCCACAACATCTTGAGGATCCTACTTTGGAGCTAGCAACTCCGCCTCTGGTAGAATACTCAATTCTCTCTATAGAAAGCTTCTCATAGTCTTCTCCTCATCAAATATGACATCTCTCCTCATCACTGTCATCCTTAGTGAGGGAAAATACACCTGATATTTATGAGGTGTCTTTGTGTATGCTACAAATATCCCTATCTTAGTTGTAGGCTCTAACTTTTTCCTGTTATCATTAGAGACATGACAATAGACAGTAGCTCAAAAAATTCGAAAATGGGATACATCTCGCTTCCTCCCATAGAAATCTTCTTTTGGTGTGATCATGCCAAGTATTTTGTGAGGACTTTGGTTCTATAAATAAACCATTGTAATGCATGCTTCTGCCCATAGATATAGTGGAAGTCCCTGACCATGCAACATTGCTCTTGTGACCCCTACAATGCTTCTATTTTTCCTCTCTGCCACCCCATTTTGTTGTGGCTTGTGGGGTGCAATTAGTTCTCTTCTAATACCTTCCTTGGCACAAAAATATTTTAAAGCATTAGACAAAAATTCTCCTCCATTATCACTTCTCAAGGATTTAATTTTTTTTCTAGTCTCATTTTCAACTAATGCTTTGAATTCAACAAATTTTGCAAACACTTCATATTTATTCTTCATAAAATAGATCCAGCACTTATGGGAAAAGTCATCTATGAAAATTACATAATACCTGTGTTTTGCAACTAAGACTGTAGAAAATGGTCCACACACATCCGAGTGGACTCACTCCAAGATGGCTCTAGCTCTGCTATCTTGGCCCTAGAAGGATGACTTCACATATTTTCCAAGGGTGCATCCCTTGCAAACATCATGTTGGTCAAGGGTGCATTTTGGAAGTCATGTGTTGATTTGTTGCGTGATTTTCAAAGCTCCATGGTGTAGGTGACCCATGCACCTATGCCAGATTTCTCCAACATCTCGACTCTGAACATGTTATGCTTTTTTGGTCAATGCATCACATGCATCCAACTCTAACTTGTAGATATTTTTCTCTCTAACACCAATTTGTTTTACTTGTCCAATAGCAACATGATTAAGAAAAGCTTTCCCCTTACTTAACACCAGATCATATCCTTTGTCCTCAAATACAGCTACCAAAATCAATTTTTTCTTCAAACCAAGCACATACATTACATTTTTCAGGTGAAGATGGGAACTTGACTCCCTCTTAAAGGTGAAAGTACCAATCCCTTTGGTACTATACCTCCCATCATCTCCAAGTTCTATGTGTAATTGTAGGTCCTTCTCCTCCAGGTTGTTGAAGAACTCCTTGCCTCTTGTCATGTGAAATGAGGCATCGGAACCTAAGTACGATACACTGCCTCGTATAGTACTTTCCATGCATTCAATGAAGGTGAAATCCAATTCGAATTGTGATGTGAGAGCATCACCTCCTTCTCCTCCTGCAAGCTTCTTCCCGGATTTCTTGTGCAGACACTTGGTTACATAGTGTCCATATTCATGGTAGTGAAAACATTTAATTTTGTTGAGGTCCTTCCTTTTTCCTTTATGCCTTGCCTTGGGCATTCTTTCCCTTGTATTTCTTTCCCTTTCCTGCCAAGGAAAATTTTTATTCCTCCTCAGCTCTGGATGTGACACCATGTCTAGCGTTTCTTCTGATCTCCTCCTGCACCAAATCAGCCCAATGTCTCTCCCAATCTAGTAGCTTGCCTCTTCCATTAATTGAATCTTGATAGTTGTGCCAGGATTTTGGAAGGCCATGGAGTGTTAAAATCACAAGTTCATGTGATGGCACATTTTCTCCTACTCCTCCAAGTTCATCTCGAAACTGAGTGAATCTGGATAGGTGTTGAGGAATGGTTTCATTTTTCTACATTCAAATTCTCCTAAGTTTATCTCTAAGTGTTAATTTCTTGGCATCTCTACTACTCTCAAATAGATCTGGGATATTTTTCCACATTACAAAAGGAGTCTCCCTGCCATGCAAGTTCGAAACCACATGATCTCTGACACCCTCTAGAATAATCCTCCTAGATTTTGCTATGTCTTTCTTCCACTGAACATGTGATTATGCATTTGATGTTGTTGGTTTTGGAATATTGGTTTGTGTATATTCTTGTCAGGGCAGGAGTAACTTGACGAATTTGTATGGTTTGCATTAAGGGAGAATATGAATATATACAAGGAGAAGGAGACTATTGGGTTTCATCTCCCAATCTCTCTTTGTCTTCCAACTTCCTTTTATTTTTACTATTTACATCAGTTTACCTAATACCAAAGATTAGGTGTCAACATCCCTCCCCCCCAAATCTGAAGGGATGTTGGTGAGTCCAAGCATCGTTTTGAATCTGTCAAACTTTTCCCTTCCAAACGCTTTGGTGAAGATGTTTGCAACCTGCTCATTTGTGGAACAATTTCGTAGGTGGATTATTTTGGCCTCAACATGATGTCGAATCAAATGATATTTTGTATTGATGTGCTTGGTTCGATCATGGAACTTTGGGTTCTTAGCTAACTTTATTGCAAAAGTGTTTTCAATCAAAAGAGGAGTTGAATGCAATTGTTTCTCCTACAAATCTTCCGGAATTTTCTTGGGCCACACAATTTCCTTTGTTTCTTCAGTTGTTGCCACATATTATGCTTCAGTTGTGGAATTCGCTAGAATTGATTATTTGTGTGACCTACAGGAGAAAACTCCTAATCCAAGACTCATAACTTAACCTGAAGTAGATACTCCAATTTCTTTATCTCCATCGAAATTTGAATCAGAGGATCCATTCAATCTACAGTCATCCACTTGTGTATACTTCAATCCAAAGTCTTGAGTTCCCTGCATGTACTTTAGAACTCTTTTTGCAGTATACCAATGACCCTTACAAGGCTTTTTCATAAACCTGGAGAGGGTTCTAACAACAAATGAAATGTATGGTCTGGTAGTAGTCAGGTAGTTGAGACTTCCTACGAGTTGTCTATACTTCGTTGCATCCTCAAATTATTTTCCTTCAATGGATGTGACCTTTAATTTTTGTTCCATTGGAGTGGTCAAAGGATTGGACTTAGCCATGCCAAACCTGTTCAACAGATCTCCAATGTAATTCTTCTGAGAGAGGAATATAAACTTCTGATGTTGAGTTACTTCAATACCAAGATAGTAGTGAACATAGCCCAAATCTGTCATTTCAAAACTTTTCCTCAGTTCTTTCTTTATGGATTCAATGTAGCTCCTATTGTTCCATATCATCAGAAGATCATCTACATACACCACAAGATATACAAATGTTTTTCCAACTTTCTTGACAAACAAAGTTGCATCATCAAGATCATAAGGTTTGAAATTGAGTTTCAGAAGATTCCCAGTTAACTTCTCATACCAGGCTCACGGTGCTTGCTTGAGTCCATACAAAGATTTTACAAGCTTGCATACTTAATGTTCCCAACCCTTCACAACAAATCCTTTTGGATGGGACATAAAAACATTCTCTTTCTGATCTCCATTCAAGAAAGCATTTTTTACATCCATTTGATGGACTTTCCAACCGTTATGAGTTGCCAAGGCAAAGAGTGTGTGGATGGTAGCCCATTTTGTTGTGGGGGGGGGGGGGGAATTATCCTCATAATTGACCCCTTCCTTCTGTGAAAAACGTTTTTTCCACAAGCCCGGATTTGTGCTTGTCAAGTGAGTCATCTGTTTTATACTTGTTTTTGAAGACCCACTTGTAGCCTATTGGTTTGGTTCCCAATGGAGGATAAACCAGCTTCCATGCGCCATTCTTTATCAAAGCATCATATTCTTTCTGCATTGCTTCTTTCCATTCATCATGAGAAGCGACTTCTGTAAGGAAGTTGGTTCAAAATTTGTAGACAAACTTAGTTCACAATCATAAGAAATATCCATATCAATAGGTGAATCGGGATTGTCTACATCACCTCCATTATGTCTAAATGAGCATCTTGTCCCTGTTTTTCCAACCTCATTAGAACGAACGCTTTCAAGTGTCTTTGTCAACCATTTTAGAGGAACTTTCTAAGATGGCCCAGGCTTCTCAGTTGACTGAGTTGGGGCTGAATCAAGATTTAGTCTCCCAATTATGTCAATTGCATCACTAAAAGTTTCATCAATTACTATAACTTCATGTGGGGGAGAGAGTATTTCAGAAGAAGATTCCACAGATTGATCTAATATAGGAATCCCCCTTCAAGATTTAGAATCTCATTATCAAACTCTTGAAAATACTTTGCATGTATGAATCTATCTAAGCGATCAACTTGTCGCTCAACAACATTGTCAGTCTTTGAAGATTCAAGAAAGATCACATCTCTAGATATTATAAACTTCTTATTCACTTCATCATAGAGACGGTATTCTTTGGAGGTATTTGAGTACCTCAAGAAGATACATTTGCTACTTCTTGCACCAAGTTTGTTTCTTTTTTCCTTAGGTATCAAAGCATAACAGGTGGAACCAAAAACCCTGAGATGCCTCACCAAAGGAATGTGGCCATATCACATTTCATATGGAGTCTTGTTTTTTATAGCATTACATGGAAACCTATTCTTTATATACACAGCACATAGAACTGCATTAGCCCAAAACATCAGTTTAACATTCTTGAAAAACATCATGGAACGTACCATATTTAAGATTGTCATGTTCATTCTTTTAGCTAATATGTTCTGTTAGGGATTATAAAGCATGGTTGTTTGATGTTTGATCCTATGGTGGCGAAGGTAGTTTTAAAATTCATTTGAAGTATATTCTTTTCCATCAGTAAGAATAGATCCAATATGATATTGCGCATCATTTTCAATCCATGCATGAAAGTTCTTTAATGTTTCAAAAGCTTTTGATTTGTTCTTCAATAAATAAACCCAACACATTTTGGTGTAGTCATCAATAAATGTCATCATATATTTATTTCCATTTGCAGAAGGAACAGGCATTGGGCCACATAAATCAAAATGAATGAGTTCAAGTTTTGTATGTGCTCTTGTATGAGAATCATGAAAATATTGTTTGTTGTGCTTTCCTCAGATACAAGCATCACATTGCTTAAGTTTCCTAGGAATTGTAGACAAACCAATAACACCATTTTTCTTCAACAAATGGAGGTTGTCATAGTTCAAGTGTCCAAATCTAGCATGCCATAAAAGACTTGATGGAAATTTACCTTCATCATAATGATAACTATATGAAAAGTTTTGTGCATGAACAAAGGTTCCTTGCAGCTTTAGAAGTCATTCTTCTTTTATCCCAGTCATGAAAATTGAGTGATATCATGCTTTTTCAAACTCAAACTTGCCATCAAATATGTGAATGGAGTGTCCTTGCTGGTGGATGTGGAACAAATATAGAAAGTTTCTCCTCAACTCCGGTAGGTATAGAACATCATGTAGAATAAAGTCTGGAAGACTAGGTATTTTGAGCTTGATGGTGCCAAGCCCTGATGGCTTGAGTTTTGAAATTCATCAAAGAAATCTCTCTTGAAATTCATGTGGCAAGTTTCTCTTGAATAAAGCAACCAAGCATCTTTCCATGAAGCAAGTGAAGCATTAAATAAGTATTCAGTTACTCCAATGTTGCAATGTGTCACAACATAATGAGCGGACTTGGGTGCTTTTCCTTTTCCTTTACCTTTTCATTCATTTATTTCGTGCTCAATCATGTCCCAAGGAAGCTTACATGTGGAATCATCATGTCCATCTCTATTGCATCATATGAAATGAAGATCAGACCTTTCTCCTTGGAAATTTCTGCCCCCTTGCCTCTAAAACTCTTCCTTCCTCTTCCTATTCGGCCACCTCTTCCTCTAGAAGAATCTTGTGCATGATTCTTCTCTTTTTGTGCAAGGCACATAGCTTCTTCAGTAGACTGGGGAGTTGTTTGCTTCCCAAAATCCTTCTCTATCTCAGAAAACTTCTTCTCAAGGGAGTCAAAGGTGATCTCCTTAAGTTTTCCACTTGCTTGCAATGACTCAAGATAATGTGAATAGGTGGGATATAGTGCCTTGAAATAAGCTATGAGAGGAGCATCCATTTCAACATCGGTGGACTTTATGTCATGCATAATGGATCTTATTTTTGATGCTAAGGCAAGAGGGTCATCATTTTTCAATTCAAGATAGAACAACTTAATCACCAATTGAAAAACTTCAAGTTCAGAGTGTGAGTCATACAATTCCTTCATCTTCTTTAAGGATTCAAATGCATTTGAAAATGGAGAAATATGTTGACTCGCCTCTTCATTTACTGATGATGCAATCAAGGAATAGGCCTTGTTGTTATTGTTTTCCCAGATGGAAATCTCCTTATCTGAAGTAGGCTTTTCAGGTGCATTGTCTTCTTCTCCTTCACAAACCCCATTCCACAACTCATTGAAAATGAGGGTGTGTTTTATCTTCTTGGACCACTCATGATAGTTCTCTTTTCCAGAGAGAACTATCCCACAATAGAGATTAAGGAGTGCATTATGTTCCTAGAAAAAACTCGACTCAAATGTAAAAAAATATGGCCCAAATCTCACTACTACTCGCATCATATATTAAACATCTCCATAATATATTTACAATGCTTCATAATGGGAGAACTCAATGTATGGCTTTAATATAAAATAATTATGTATAGTATATGATCATTATACCATATAACCCACTTTCATATTTCATGTGTACCAATTATGCCTTCATGAAAGGTTATCACCTTAATAATTGTATACGACCTTCATATGCCAACCACTCATAATAAAATCATAGGGCCTCCTTTGAAAAACTCAACGCATATATAAAATGAACTTCACTTCCTATACACTCTATATAAAAAAACACACACCACATGCATGGTCTTTAGAAATCAATCAACATGTATTCAAACCATTAGCAACGGGCAAATGCATGGAGAATCGCACACACAGTTTAGTCTTTACACACAGTCTTCATCAATGCATCATTAAATTTCCAGTACCAAAAGAAGCCCTTCAAAAACAATTTCAATGCAACATAAAAACTCCAACAGAGGTTGCATACCACGATAGTTAACATATATCGTTCCTTCATTTTAGTGCATAGATTTGAGTGCTCCATTCAGTGATTACCCTGCTCACAAAGACCACAGTTGTTGCACACATTTTATCGTCTCACATTCTCATGGTGCATACTATTTCAACGCAAAACAATTCATCCATACCATTTCAATGTAGAACAAACTTGAGCTCTAGTTCGAAAGGGCATGCATTCATATCCCATTTTTGAAAGCTTTTAAAACAGTTAAAACGACCACCAAAAAAAGACTTCAACACGGATCGTCTTCAAAAGGAGTTCAACGCACCATACGCACAACACTAACGTAGAGAATAATTGTAGAATGGTTGCAAAGACGTATTTGAATATTCTTATTACAGTACGCAGGAGGATAGAGATGTCAAAGAAGGAATTACATGACAGAGGACAATGGAACAGTATGGCAATATAACAGAGAATTTTGGTGGCCGGGGTGCAGGCGTAAGAGACAAATGTTCAAAACTGGAAACAATTTCCCCTAATTCAGACTGAATCTCTTCTTCAATCTCCTGTGGAGTATCACTCATCTATCTCTAAAGATATCTATTCCACTAAATTAGCGGAACTGTTTAACATTTCCCCAACAGCAAATGCCTTATAAGTATTTTAAACATCACAAATCGCAATCGCAAGTCTCTCAAGCAAGGTTTACTTACTTATGACCAATGTGATGTGAGATTGATCTAACGGTCAACAGCCTTAGTGATCCAACGGTCACTGTGTTGTCACTTGGAGATCTGCGCAACATTTAACCGACCTCACGGACCCGATGAGGTTTATAAATCCTCAATTTAATTAAGTTCGGTTTCGGCCTTTTCCACATGCTAAACTCTTTTGGATGGAGTTGATGGGGTTTATAAACTATAATTTAAATGAAATCGGGTCCAGTTCTTGAGTTGACGTCCACTCATTTTTAAGTCGATATCCATCGGATAACAATGGCCATTAGATCCTCCGGCTTGTGGGACTTCTATTTAAACCACAAGTTAACACTAGGATAAATCCCGTTGTTGACTGATTGTAAGGCGTTGAAAATAAAATCAACGGCTAAGGATGAGTGCGGCACTTCAAGCTCAATCAAGGAACTCGTACTCTTTCAAACCCCGCAGTTGTTAATACACGCGAAAAGAAACCCCGCAGTTTCTAATACACGCGAAAAGTGATTACATGCGATTGTACAATACTCTAAGTTTCAGGACTTAAACTGTAAATTCAGTAACACACAAGTGATATTACGAAGGGATGCAACACCTCTGGGAATGACCAATAGACACGGAAAGACACAGAGATATATTTCCTGCAACTAAATCTTATATGGCAAACAAGCCGAATTAGTCAAAATCCTTTTACAATGATTCGAAACTTACATAAGTACTATTTCATTAACAACCAAATCCTAAATTGAAGGATAGAATTAACTAATCCTATCTAATCTGCATAATGTTCTCCTCGAGAATCTCCACTACATCTAACTACTAGAATTTATTACATGATAATCTAAATCATATATTCTAGTTCAAATCCTAACTAGAAAACTTGTAAATTGACAGTTAAAGGACCCCACTCCTTTGCTTATAAACCTTTTTTGGATTTTTGGAAAAAGTTCGAAGCCTTTTTCCTTCAAGCCTCATGCTTCTGCATTAGATTCTTGAGGACAAAATTCTTCATGGGCTCCTGTCCATGAGCTCTATTACAGAACTGCCCATTTTCTGTAGCATGGAATCTGTTACCCAAGTAGCATCAGCAATTGGTTGATCTTTCCACTTGACCAAATATTTAAAATACTCTTGTCCCCTTGTCTTCTTTAACAATTTCTTGTCCAGGATCCTCTCTAGCTGCAATTCTTTTGTTGTAGGTAATTGTTTTACCCAATCAAACTCTTGTTCTTCTCGATCCTCTGATGTGTCATTTTCCTGTTCCTTTTCATACCTGTATAAGTCAGTAACATTAAAAATTAGAGATATTCCAATATCAGGGGGTAATTCAATTTCATTTGCATTTGTAGAAAATTTCCTCAAGACTCTGCATGGTCCAATTTTCTTAAACTTTAGTTTATTATACTCCCTTTTTGGAAATTTTTCCTTCCTCAAGTGTGCTAAAACCAAATCTCCAACTTCAAAGTTAACTTCCCTTCTCTTCAAATCTGCTCTGCCCTTGTATTTTATGTTGTTGTCCTGTAGTTGTTGTTTTACCTGTTCATGTATTGCTTGCATCTCTGAAGCAAAATCTTCCCCTTCAGCACTTCTCATCTCAGCTTTTCTCAGATTTCTTAATTCAAACACTCCCCTTGGGTGCATTCCATAAACTATATGGAATGGACTCTTCCATGTGCTCCTGTTAGGAGAGTCATTATATGCATATTCAGCTTGTGCCAATACTTGATCCCATTGTTTTGGATCTTCACCTGTAAGACTTCTTAGAAGATTACCCAAACTTTTGTTTATAACTTCAATTTGTCCATCTGTTTGAGGATGATAAGCAGAACTGAAACTCAGTTTAGTTCCAATATTCTTCCACAATGTCCTCCAAAAATGTCCAACAAATTTGGAGTCTTTGTCTGAGACAATACTCTTAGGTAATCCATGCAATCTTACAATCTCTTTGAAAAATAGATTAGCAATGTGAGTAGCATCACTGGTTTTATAACATGGAATAAAATGTGCCATTTTTGAAAATCTGTCAATCACAACATATATTGAATCATTTCCTCTTTGAGTCTTTGGTAATCCAAAAACAAAATCCATGCTTACCATATCCCAAGGTCTATCTGGAATAGGTAATGGAGCATACAACCCTGTATTTTGGCTTCTTCCTTTTGCATACCGACAGACTTCGCAATTTTTCACATACTTTTCCACTTCAGTCCTCATCTTCGGCTAGAAATTAAACCTGTTCAGTTGCTCATAAGTCTTGTCTGCACCAAAATTTCCTGCAAGTCCACCACTATGTTTCTCCTTGATTAAATTTTCCCTCATAGAAAAATTTAGTATGCACGGCTGATTTCTTTTAAACAACAACCCATCTTGTAAGAAATAATCAATCCACTTACTTCTCTCTAACAAAACAGGATTTTTACAAGTTTCAAATGCCTCTTTAAAATCTAAGTCTTTTTCATACAATTCCTTAAGAAAATAAAAACCGAACAATTGACTTTGACTTTCTTGAAGTAGTATGTTTTTTCTACTTAAGGCATATGCTACTCTATTTGATTGGCCATTTATATGCTTCAAGACAAAATTAAAACCTTGAAGATACTCTACCCATTTGGCATGCTTCTGATTAAGCTTTGGTTGTTGCATAATGTACTACAATGCATGGTTATTTGAATACAGTATAAACTCCTTGGACATCAAGTAATGTCTCCACTTCTTCAAAGACTGCACCACTACATAAAACTCCTTGTCATAAGAAGAATATTTCTTCTTGGTCTCGTTCAGCTTTTCACTAAAATAAGCTACAGGCCTATCCTCCTAACTCAAAACAGCTCCAATGGCTTCTCCACTGGCATCACACTTCACTTGGAAAGGTTTATTAAAATCAGGCAAAACCAAAATAGGTTTTTCAGTGATCTTCCTTTTCAACAGCTGAAAGTTCCTTTCTGCTTCAACAGTCCATTTAAATGGTTGTCTGTCCTTCTTTATTGTGTCAATAATTGAAGCATTAATCTTACTAAAATTCCTTATGAATTTCTTGTAAAAACTAGCAAGACCGTGAAAACTTCTTACCTCAAAGACACTTTTTGGTGAAGGCCACTCCATGATAGCTTTGATCTTCTCTGGGTCCATCTTTAACCCATCAGCAGAAACAAAAAAACCCAAATACACCAATTCTTCCTTCATGAATGAACACTTCTTTAAATTTAGCAGTAACTTCTCTTGCTGCAACCTTTGTAAGACATAATTCAGATGTCTTATGTGTTCCTCCTTAGACCTGTTGTAAACTAATATATCGTCCAGATATACTATTACAAAATTACCCATAAATTCCTTCAGAACTTCATTCATAAGTCTCATAAATGTACTAGGGCATTCGACAATCCAAAAGGCATTACCATCCACTCATATAATCCTTCATTGGTTTTAAAAGCAGTTTTCCACTCATCTCCCTCTCTAATTTTGATTTGATGATAACCACTTTTTAAATCTAACTTTGTAAAATACCTAGCTCCACTCAAACAATCCATCAAATCTTTGATTCTAGGTAAAGGAAATTTGTACCTGATTGTTATCTTATTGATTTCTCTCGAGTCAGTGCACATTCTCCAGCCTCCATCCTTCTTTGGGCTCAACATTGTTGGCACTGCGCAAGGACTCAAACTTTCTCTAACCAATCCCTTGTCTAACAATTCCTGAACCTGCTTCCTAATCTCTTCATTCTCTGTGGGAGTCATCTTGTAAGCTGCTTTGTTAGGTAGATTTGCTTCTGGAATCAAATCTATGTGATGGTTGATTTTTCTAATGGGTGGCAACTCATCAGGCAAATCATCTACAATGATATCACAATAACTGTCCAGCATCTCTTGAATTTCAATTGGTAAATTAGAAACTTTTGTGGAAGTAATTATTACCTTGGGTTTGCAAACCAACGCAAAACTCACCTCATTTTCCTCTATTTGTTGTAAGTACTCCTTTCCAGTCAACAAAAGGGTCTTTGGTTCAGGTTTCTTCGATGTATCTTCTTCTTCTATTGGCAGCAATGTATGAGTGGTACCATCTTTGTTGAATTTGTAGGTGTTCTTTTTTCCATCATGCATAGCTCCTTTGTCATATTGCCATGGTCTACCCAACAATATGTGACACACATCCATAGGCATCACATCACACAAAATTTTATCTTTATACTTGCCCAACTACAACTCCACTTCACATTGTTCATTTACTAACAACTGATGTTCCTTTTGTAGCCATGACACCTTGTAAGGTGTTGGATGTTTCTTTGTCTTCAATTTCAACTTCTCCACGAATTCTGTAGAGACCAAATTATCAGTGCTACCACTATTAATTATCATATGACAGCATTTTCCTTGAACCTTGCACACAGTCCTGAACAAAGCCTTCCTTTGTGCTGGTTAAACAACTTCCTTTACTGGCTTTAGCAATACTTTGTTAACTACCAAAGATTCTCGTCTCTCTGGTATACTTTCTTCTTCTATCATTGTTGTTGCTTCCTCTTCAGTTTGAGCAACAATTGCATTTCTCTGAGATATTCCTGCTTTTTCTGGGCACTCATAGGCTTTGTGTCCCAGCTTGTTACATATGTAACATCTAACTTCTCTTCCTCTACCTCTGCCTCCTCTTCCTCTGGAAAAACTCCCTTTGCCACTTGCATCACCTCCTGTGGGTGCATGCTGACTTGAGTTGCTGCTAGCTCCATCTCCAGGTGTTGTAGATCTTCCTCTACCACCTTGTCTTCCCCTTCCTCGGAAAGTACCTCTATTTCTGGCAGACTTCTTCCTCATGAGTTTTTCTTCAGCTTTTAGTACCATCTGATAAGCCTCTTCTACTGTTTTAGGAGATAGTACATTTATCTCATCTTGAATGTCCATTTTAAGACCATTCACATATCTGGCAACTTTCTCATCTGTATCTTGGATTTTCCCAGCTCTTAGGCTCACCTTGTAGAATTCCTCTGTGTATTCCTTTACTTTCATAGTCCTCTGTCTAAGATTCTGCATCTGTCTAAATAATGCTTTCTAGTAATCACTTGGCAAAAAATTACCTTTCAGTTTTGCCATCATCCTATTCCAAATCTTAATTGATTGTTTGCCAAGTCTTCTTCTTTCTACCTGCACTCCATCCCACCAAAGTGTTGCATGTCTTTTTAGCTTCGTGACAAGAAACTTCACCTTCTTTTCATCCTTTGTTTCTTCATAATCAAAGGATTTCTCCATGTCATTTATTCAGTCTATCAGCTCCTCAGGATTTAATCCTCCTGCATAAATTGAAACCTCAGTTCTGGGTCTAGATGTCGATTTCAACACTCACCTAAAGAACCTCATCTCAAGAGTAACTTCTACAGGTTCCTCCTCTTTTGCAGCTTCAGCTTCAGGTTCACTGACATCACCAGCATCTGCAGCTCTCCCTGTTTCCATTGCTTCCAATCTGGCTTTCATCTGTTGCACAGCTTCCATCACTTCAGCATTTGCAACAGGCCTTCCTCTTCTACCACATCCTCTTCCAACTCTGAAAGCCATGGTGGATTTCTTTCTCTAATCCTTAAGACCCTATTCAATGTCAGCAAGCTACTCTGATACCACTAATGGCGGTCGGGGTGTAGGAATAAGAGACAAACGTTCAAAACCTGAAACAATTTCCTCTAATTCAAACTGAATCTCTTCTTCAATCTCCTGCGAAGTATCACTCATCTATCTCTAAAGATATCTATTCTGCTAAATTAGCAGAACTGCTTAGCTTTTCCCCAATAGCAAATGCCTTATAAGTCTTTTAAACATCGCAAGTCTCTCAGGCAAGGTTTACTTACTTATGACCAATGCGATGTGAGATTGATCTAACAGTCAGCAGCCTTAGTGATCCAACGGTCACTGTGTCGTCGCTCGGAGATCTGTTCGATGTTTAACCGGTCTCACTGAGCTAATGAGGTTTATAAATCCTCAATTTAATTAAGTTTGTGTCCGGCCTTTTCCACATGCTAAGCTCTTTTGGACGGAGCTGATGGGGTTTATAAACTGTAATTTAAATGAAATCGGGTCTGGTTCTTGAGTTAACGTCCGCTCATTTTTAAGCCAATATCCATCGGATAACAATGGCCATTAGATCCTCCAGCTTGTGGGACTTCTATTTAAACCACGAGTTAACACTAGGCTAACTCTCTTTGTTGACTGATCATAAGGCGTTGAAAATAAAATCAACAGCTAAGGATGAGTGCAGCACTTCAAGCCCGATCAAGGAACTCGTACTCTTTCAAACCCCGCAGTTGTTAATACACGCGAAAAGAAACCCCACAGTTGCTAATGCACGCGAAAAGTGATTACATGCGATTATATAGTATTCTAAGTTTCAGGACTTAAACTGTAAATTCAGTAACACACAAGTGATATTACGGAGGGATGCAACACCTCCGGGACTGACCAATATACACGGAAAGACATAGAGATAGATATCTTGCAACAAAATCTTATATGGCAAACAAGCCAAATCAGTCAAAATCCCCTTACAATGATTCGAAACTTACATAAGTACTAGTTCATTAACAACCAGATCCTAAATCAAAGGATAGAATTAACTAATCCTATCTAATCTGCATAATATTCTTCTCGAGAATCTCCACTACATCTAACTACTAGAATTTATTACATGATAATCTAAATCCTAAATTATAGTTCAAATCCTAACTATAAAGCTTGTAAATTAACAGCTAAAGGACCCCGCTCCTTTGCTTATAAACTTTTTTTGGATTTTTGGAATAAGTTCGAAGCCTTTTTCCTTCAAGCCTCATGCTCCTGCATCAAATTTGTGGGAGTTACGATGCAGAAAACTGATAAAAATGGGGTTGGCTCTGATACCATGTCAGGCCAAGAGTAACTCCATGAATTTGAAGGATTTTCATTAAGGGAGAATATGAATATATACAAGGAGAGGGAGACTATTGGGTTTCAACTCCCAGTGTCTCTTCGTCTTCCAACTTCCTTTTATTTTTACTATTTACAATATTCACATCAATTTACCAAATCCAAAAGATTAGGTGTTAACAATTCCCATACTCCATTGTCATCCAGGACAACTTTGATCCTGTCTTTCCAAGCATAACATTTCGAGGTGACCTCCAATGCATACTCAATCCTCAATCCATTGAAATAAATTTTTCTGCACTAAAAAGAATCTGCACCAAAAACTCTACAAATTGAAATTTCTCTGAGAGAAGTTCTGGAACAAGGTTTCTATGTAGTCTTTTGTAGCTATGATTCCATGTAGAAATGTCAAGAAATTTTCTACTGCTAATGAATTCGAACTGAAAACAATCCTCACAAATTTCTTCTACTATTATGTGGAAAGGAAAACACATGATAGAAACGAGTACAATAACATGCAACCATCAAAACACAAGGAACACAATGATTTTATAGGGGAACCCAACTACGAAAAACCCCTCCGTTGCTTTCCATTAATTCATATGAGAATATGGATCAATTACAATGACTGCTTCACACATGAAGCACACCCTGCACTGCAATTTTGATCTCCTACTCACTAACCTTCTCTAACCAACACTTAGCCAAAGTAGGCCTTTGCTTTCCTCTTGTTTCCTTGCACAATCATGGAGGAAATTAGCCCCTAAAAGATAGGAGCATCCATATTTCCTTGCGCAAATCCTGAAGGAAATGACCACCTGCTCAATGAAAAAACATTGTACAATCAACTAGTATACAATTGATAATTACAATGTGCCTTTTCCTCCACTCCAACTAGGCAATTCGAATTCCATCCATGACTGGGTCTATTTTTAGTAAATTGATCAGTTAACTGAGAGATCAATGAGTTAACAATTGTTATAACTACTCAACTAAACTCCTATTCACTCCACTAAAGACTAGAGATCAGTTAACTAATTTTAACTAACAATAACTCCACTAGATTGCTAAATTTTAGAAATCAACCCATGCAAAACTCTACTTCTAGCCTATAACTCGAATTTACTAATTTAGCTAGGAGACAAGGCCATGTCACTCCATCTAATTGCAATCTAAGTCATCATGTTAATGTGGAAAATCGAATTTCTTCATTTAACTAAGGCACAAGTGATATGAAGCCTTTTCTTGCTACATTTAAACATAATTGACAAACATATAAAATCTAATTGGGTAGATGTGTGACTATAATTAATATGTGGTAATTAAATAATTTCATATCTATGATGTATTGGGATTTGTGCCCCAAGGGTTGGAAACATAATCCCCTTCAAATACAATTGTTTAGTGCTTATTTTCTTGGGTGGCCTTGCATATTTGGTTGGATAGAAGTAAAATATTTGTCACCATAGTTTATATTTCAGTTTCAGCCCCAAGGCTAAAAGTTCATAGGAAAAAAATATGAGGAAACTCAAGGTCGAGGTGAAATTTTTGAATTTGCATTAATAATAAATTTTCAAAATTCAGCATGGTATCAATGTTGATTTCACTATTATCACTCTCTTGTTGAAAAATGAGTTGGGTATTTGAAGCCCTGTGAGAGGTACTTGATTTATGATAGGTTGTCGAATATTGAAACCATAGTGTGCTTGAGATGAGCACTTGCATTTACACGTCTTCTTACTATTAGAGTGTCTTCACTTATGATAGGTGGACGACCTACTTTATTGAAACCTAGTATGTGATTCATTTTCAACACCTAGCATGTGATTCATTTTCCATAAGGGATGCGTAGGAGGACTTATAATATGTGGTTGATTTTTTCCATTGGACGTGAGTGTTTGGAGTTGATTAATCTATATAATAAGTACGCTTGTTTTGTTAATTAATTATGATTTATTCGTTTATTTGTTTTGGTTGAATTGGGACTTGAGATTTTACAAGAAATGAACCCTTGTTCAATTTCAATGTTGAGTAAAGATTAGAGGAAGCCTACATCATTATCCCTTGGGGATAATATTGCTCATAAATATTGTACATTGTACTGAGAGATTATCATAGATTCCATAGTGAGTGTGATGATAAACTATTACTAGGTCATCTTGTGCATTTATATTATTCATAGGAATTGTACTTTGTACCTAGCCTTAGAGAGTTAAGATTTCATGTTGTATTCTACATATGTGGTTATACTTTGTACTATTTTTTGAAGTATGAGGGTTTGGGGAAAACCATCGCAGAACAAAGGACCATTGGGGTTTGGATTTAAACTAATAAAATAAAGGAATGCTTGGCATTGAAAAAGGTCATAGAAAACAACTTGGAGATAGGTTTAAAATATATTATGGAATCAATGATTTATTCTAAGCTTGTTGTTAATGGGGGTAGTGATAAGGGCTCATGATAGGGTTGTTAGATTCACTTAGGAATAGGGAGTTGACCTCGATTTTACTCTTGCTTTAGAGTTTTCTCAGTAAGATGTGGTTGACGTTATTGCCTCAAGAAATTTGAATGTGCATAAGAGAGATTCTCGTATCACAAAGCGATGATAAATTAAACCACTATTAATGTGGTGATGAAATATTTTGGATTGCAATGTTGAATTTTCCAATATTGGAGTTTTAATGAGTTACTATTGATGTATTCCTTCCTCTAAAGTGATTTTAGAGTTCAAGAAGAAAAGATCCAATGTTGTGTATCTTCAATTTCACAAAAGGTCAATATTCTTCTTTTGGAACCCCTAGCAAATAGGAAGTTCAAAATGATGAGGGAGTTCCTTGGTTTGATGGTGTGAACCAATTTGCTTTGATTTTGTTCTAGTTGCATGCGCACCCTCTAAACACCCAATTTCAATTTTTTTGGTTGATTACTTCAAGATAGACACACCTTTATGAGTAGTGATCACTCATATCATGAAATGTACAATGTTGTAAATTTTAATTATGGGAGTGACTCTCATGAATACTTGCAAAGTCAGTATGTTGTCGACATCAGGTTCTTCCAAATTTGTGGAGGCAAAATATTTACAAGTCACACATTGACGTTTCAAAAACAAATTTCTTATAAAGACAGTGTTAGCTTTTAGGATTTCTCCCAAAAACAATCAACTAGCCAAAGAGTATTATGTCTTTGAGACCCTTGGTGGGAATAAATTGATTGATTATGAGAGGTACCCACCTAAGGGGATGAGTCCTTGGAACTTACAAAAAGGAACTTAGAACTAAGAGCACGAGACCATGGGACATACCTCTTGGAGGTTGGATACTTGACTTGAGGATGATGGGATTGAGGAGCATGCATCGTGGAAGTTAATTATGGACCCAAACACGTCAAGGAGAAGCATTGGCTTACATTAGAATATTTTGATCACAAATCATGTAAGAGGGAGTTTTTTTCTAACTACTTGTTGGATAGTGCACCATCTTAAAGGAGGGGCATCATGATCATGCTTGGAGAGTGAAATACACCTTGGGATTAAATAAAACCTTAGTGCAACATTTCTCATCCTTGTATTTGTAGAACTTTGATGTGGGTTTGTCTTGTTAACTTAGGTCTAGGGTTATTTGTGTGAACATAGTCATTGTTTTATGTTGGTTGGACTCACCTAATCTAAGAAAGGGAAGAGAGAGACTATCATTCTTCACAATTGAGGTACTTACTATTATATATTTCAATTGTCTTCAAGAATTCTTCTAGAGAGCAAGACTTAAGCTTAGTGATGTAAATATTGGAGGATATACATAGAAGGATTACAACACTCAATCATTCTTAGAGGGTTTGTGTCACAAACCTAGAGTCCATCCAAATTTGTTTTCTCGACTTAGTGCACCCAATGTTACAAACAAAGTTCATAAACACACGAGTTAAGTACTCCAAAACACTTGGAATACGAAGACATCCATTAGGATAGAAATATATATTAAATAGTATATAAAGAATTGATATGAGACTGTTACAAATGGGGGCCCACTTATATACCTAGGCAAGTGCCCCTTCATGAATGGTCATGTCCTTAGAGACATGTCTCTTCTATACTAATCACTAATTGATCATTATTACAATTGTTTATTAATATTTATATTGGCACTATTTTTATATATATTATATTCATAACATTGTCTTCTTATTCAAAGAATTAGATTTTTCCTCAGAGGTTATTGTTGAAAAGGCATGTCATCTATTTCTTTGTCTTGTAATCTATCTGCATCTTTCAGAATTCTTCAATTTCTCATCGTTGTTGATACAAAATGATAAGATCCTCTGAGTGACAAAAAAATTGTTGAACTAAGAAGGATTTGACCATCCTAAATTAATATTCTATGGAATCTTATGGTTATTGGATACTTCGTGTGAATTTTTATCATAAGACTGAATTTTATTGACATTACTAATCTTAGCAAGATAAGTTCGTTGTTTCTCTTCTGAGTGATACAGCTATGGAGACTAACTAAGTTGTTTTCTCTTGTGATTCAGATGTCAATAAGGAGTTCTTGCGGTTTGATTTTCCCTTAAATTTTTATCATAAGACTGAATTTTATTGACATTACTAATCTTAGCAAGATAAGTTCGTTGTTTCTCTTCTGAGTGATACAGCTATGGAGACTAACTAAGTTGTTTTCTCTTGTGATTCAGATGTCAATAAGGAGTTCTTGCGGTTTGATTTTCCCTTATCATGTGTGTGGCAATTTCCTAATTTGCTTCAAATACTGATGTTGTTGAGTTGGTTATATAATCTTCATTTTTGGATTTTCATCATCTGAATGGAAATGTTGAAATATGTTTTTACTTCAACTGGCTTGTCATCTTATTGAGTTGTAATATTCATTGGATCAGTATTCATTCATTTTTATTCAACTTGAATTTTTACATTTGAAGATTTTGATGCTTCCTTCTCAATAAGTTGTTGTACCTTTCTTTCCAACGACTTCTTGTCCTACTTATGCTTCTTAATGTGCGTCAGTAATTTTTTACTATGGTCCTTAAGCTGAGAAGCTTTTTCACTTTTGTACGCGGTGATTTTGTCAACTTCCATTTTCATATTTTGCATCATTTTTTTACTTTCTTGAAAAATTAATTGTGAGATATCTTATATGTCTTCTAGTGTTATTGACTCTAATTTCAATGTAATGTCCTATAGTGTTATTTTTTTCTTCTTGTAGGAAAATGTTAAAAACTTCTTCGTATTTAGGATGAAGGACCCTAGTGATTCCATCAAGGGAGAACCCATAATTTTATCATTGTCATCACAAATTAAGGTTTTAACGGTGAATTGCAAGATAAAAGTATAATCGTAAATACTTAGTTGTAGATTGCTTATGTCTTATTGTTTTTCATCCATCATTTCAATTATATTTGATTCAGGAATCACTAATTGGTTGGCACATTCAGTACTAACATAATTATTATCTTGAGTAGAATTGATAAAGATTATAATATCATTTCCTGCAAGTGATCCTTTGATTTTAAATAGCGCACTAACACTTCTACAAAAAGTTCTAGGAAATCTTCCATTACTAGTCTCCATTTCTTTTTTCAAGATGAACTTAGGGTTTAAAAGAAAGCTCTCTTTTTTAACTTCAAGCCTCTTTTATATAGTTTTTAACTTTATAATCTTCTGTTATATATATAAATATATAAGAACACTTCCTTTGAATTGAAGATTTTCCTTTGGATCTTTTGTTTAATAAAATAAGGGTTTTTAACTCGAACTAAAATTATTTTAGTATATTTATAAGCTTGTTTTTTTCACCCATACATATATTTCCACCTTATATTATTCTTTTTATAAAAGGATAATATATTTGTTGCACTTTTTAATAAATACCTCTTAATTTTTAATTGAATTTTTATAATCCTTTCATTAATTTAAACTTGGGACTGATTTAATTGAACAATACTTTAAACCTTCCTTTATTTTGGTGGGATGATTCTGAGCATCATGGTATTCCCTCAATATTCGTGGCTTGAAGAATATAGTGGGTAACCTTGATCCCAACTAAAACGTAGTCCCAACCCAATATTGCAACAAGAATCGAATCTGGTAGACCTTGCTAAATGTCAAATTGAAAATTTAGCGCAACAACATGTACAAACACCACTATTTAATACTTAGGGAGATGAAGGCCATGACATGGCGTGTGTCATGGCCCCATGCTATGATACCTTAAAATCACTTGTGGGTGTTGCGCGACGCCGACGAGTTTTCAATTTTTGTTAAGTTATTCCACTTGGACTACGCCTAACTTCCAACACTTAGTCAATTATTTATTCAAGTGTTCTCTTACTCAATTATGCAGTGGAATTACATTTACTTCAATTCATATTACATCTACTTCATCAAAGTGAAATATCCGCCAAATAAGCATAACAGTACAACAAACATGCGATACCGTAAATACAGCAATGAACACAAGTTTATGACTTAGGGAGGGGGCAACTCCCAAACAAGTTTGCCCCAACTATTATAATCAAACTCTTGCAAAATATTATACAATTATTTTACAAGTTACAATTTCGTGGTGATTTCCTGATAGAACTAACAAACTCTTCCACCTTAGTTACAAAGTCATGCAACCCCTACACCTTGCAACGTGTCAAGAAACCCTAAGAATTCTGCTTGGAACAATGACCAACAACTTTTGCCTAGATGTGTTGGTTCATTGGGTGAGCCCCACCTTGTCTGTGCCCTCTTGCTGCGTCACTTCTACCCTTGTGTGAAATTATGGTTTTCTTGTGATATTGCAAACTCATGGCCTATGATATCGTACTTTTCCTAACCTATGATATCACATGTCACCTTGCTTTGTGATTCTCCTTCGTGGTTGACTTCGCTTGTCCTTCTCAGTCAAGCTCCTCTCTTGTATGTATACGCTCCTTTTACCAATTCAATATGTTTCGTCAATGCCCCTTATGATTTTGAGTCGACCCATCAAGTTTAGTTGGGTTCCCCTTCATGGTTGGGCACGCCCCGGGCTAACCATCCCATAGGTGAGTGGGAGCCCCTTGTTGGTCGGGCGCACCCCTGCCTGGGCGCTCTCCTTGCCTTGTCACACACTCCACTACCCCATCAGTCGCTCCATTGAGTTGCCTGCTATATGACTTTCCCACGCACTTGCCTAACCAACTCACCTGACATGCCTCTTATGTGTCTGCATGCTCATCTCGCCTTCTTTCCCGGCGCTCACTCGACTCACCCACTTTCCCGCACATCGCACATCGACTTGCAATTTGCTAACGTGCCCAACGCCTGTGTGCTCACCCGCATCGCCCACTTGGGTGACTTGGGCATGCACGTCACCAATTCATGTCGTAGATCGACTTGCCCTTTACTAACATTCCTAATGCCCGTATGCTCACCCGCATCGCCCGCTCGGATGACTTGGGCATGCATGTCACCAATTCTACCAAGGCGTTTTGTGTGTCACCCTTGGGCACCCAGCCTTTGTGCGGGCGCGCCCATCTTGTGACCTACCCATTTGGTTCGGTTTTTTGGCTCTTCAATTGTCTATCGAGAATCATGGGCCCCTGTTGGTCATGGTGCCAACTCGTGGACCTGACATCCTCCCCCACTCTAAAAAAGGTTTTTGCCCTCAACAACATCATCTCAACAAACTTCGTTGCTAAGACCAAATGTCGCAAAGTGCTACCAGCTCCAATGTCAATCATCCCTGCTGCATAAATCCTTACCTTCATAGCATGAACCTCCATCAAGTCTCATGGCTCTATGTGGGTAAGACTCCTCAATCCACGATCATCATTCAAAACTCTTCGTAATCCTCCATACTGCCCCATCTCATGGAAGGTTTCTCCCTCCAACTCAACTACATGGTATCACTGCAACATATATCGTGCCAACCTACCGCATGTCGTCATCATGTGAACTTATGCTGCCATACTCTAACTCAACTCCCATATATCTCAGCATACTATTATAGCCCTCATGACTCAAACTAGTTGGGTGATTTGTCCAACCATCATGTCCAAATCCATGAGAATGCACCTCCTCATGCCTTCGTCATTCATTTCTCCAACATTATGTCACATCTTCAACTCGATCAAGAGATCTCCCCATCTCCATGTATCAATCCTCCAATCAATGCTCAATGTGTCATATCCAGGTCCGGGAAGAAAAATCCATCTCATATGCGATATGTTTCCCATCAACGTTGTCAAAGGGGCAAGTCTTCACCTGCCTCATCATCTCGTCCATGTGTTGCCCATGGTCATATACCAACAGCCTCCATGTCCATCAAAAATGGATAAGTCTCAGCCCATGCCTAAGTGCTCCCACCAAGGCATCTCCATCGCTACAACCAACATCCAACTCCAAAGTGTCTTGCCTCTATCGCATCCATCAAGTCACTCCTCAAGAACATATCCCATACTATGCCCAAGGTATGTGTCCTATACCGCATCAAAGTCAAGTCTAAACTAGCATCAGCTCATCAACGAACCAGATACTCCAAGACCACCATAGTATTAAGTCTTCATCAGTTTCAACTCTCTCAAGTCATCATAAGCTCCTATGAACCATCTCCATGCAACAGTTCAGCAAGAACACTTGTCTCCGTCACAAGTGCCATCGCAAGTTGCCTCTACCCTCTTCGTTGTATGAACACTCTCATAGCTTTCCCATGTCTCCACCAAAGATGATCATTTTCTTATTGTTCGAATGTGCCCAACACCTCATCGGTCCATCTACAAAACATCTTCAAGTGGCATTGGCAAGTCTATATTGCACAACATCCTTGCTTTAGTACTACTCCTAGATACCAATATATGACATACCTACAAGTGCTCTCGCTTTATGCCTCTACACGAATTCCTCTGTGCGCCCTTGTTCTTCAACTCTATGCCCACGGATTCGGTTGCCCAACTCGTCCACTTCAGTAGACCCCAATGCAACTTCAGTCATCACATCCTTGCATGTTAGCACCCTCAATTGTCCTACCCTCATATCGTTATCGCAAGTCCATTCCTTCATATTTGTATCCCCCACTAAAGGTTTTCCCAAGATTGCCTCTTGGCCCCAACGAAACTGCCATGAAGAATTCCACCCAAGTGTCTGTGTTACATCATATTTTCCTACGGTGTTCCCTTACTTCATTTTGTCCATGAGTCATGCCGAGCACTTAGCCAATTCTTCATTCAGCTAAGAATGACTCACCCATCGCAAAATCCATTATGTTCCACCCATGTCACGGGTGTTTGCGCCTTTTGCCCCAAGGTCGCAAACTACCCCAACAATTCCTACAACAAAAAATGCTTCTTGCTACCCAACTGCACAAGGCCTCATCCCAATCATCCATTGAAATTTTGTCCATTGCATCGACAAACAAATACTTCCTTCGTCCATCTCTACATATGGTTCATCTTTTAAGAATTCCAATGAAACACAAGTTACAACAATACTTATATCTTTATGATTTCTCTCCACGTGAGTGCCTCCTTCCTTTAATGGATGCATTGTACACGAATTTGGTTCAAGTTAGGAATGTTTCGTTGCACCAAGTTCCTCCTCTTTCATCGACACATCTGCAACACATTATTCTTCCCATATCACAACTTCTTCTTCCTCGTCGCAATCAATGGTGTCAACCTGCTCAACTACCCAATCAAGTCAAAGAAGCTCCCCTTTAACTTCACTTTCCAAAACTTCAAGTTTAGCCTGAATCCTCGATCTATCTTCCTTCATGCATTTCAACCTATACAAGGTTTGCAAAAGCCTTTCATGAAACTCTATCCAACTTTCCATTGTTTAACTCGGCCCTTGACCCAAGTCTATTCCATTGTCAAACACGTCACAAACCACATCGCACTACAACCACAAATCAGCCCTTACACTTCAACCTATTCACCCAACTTCTCATGGCAGTCGTGCCTCCGATTACCCAATTCGTTCAGCTCGGCCCTAACCCTGACATGCGTCTACCTCTACTAAATTTCAACACTTAAAATCAGATCAGTCTTGCTTGAACTAGGATTTGATACCATCTGTCATGACCCCACACTGTGATACCTTAAGATCACTTGTAGGCATTGTGCGGCACCAGTGAGTTTTCACTTTTTCTTAAGTTATTACACCTGGACTATGCCTAACTCCAACACTTATTCAATTATTTATTCACATGTTCTCTTACTTAATTATGCAGCGGAATTACATTTACTTCAATTCATATTACATCTACGTCATCAATGTGTGATATACATCAAATACACATAACAGTACAACAATCATGTGATATTGTAAAATACAGCAATGAACACAAGTTTATGAAGGGAGGGGGAAACTCCCAAATAAGTTCACCCCAACTGTTATAATTAAACTCTTGAAAAATATTACACAAGTATTTTACAAGTTACAAGGTTGTGGCAGTTGCCTAGTAGAACCAGCGAACTTGTCCACCTTAGTTACAAAGTCGTGCAGCACCTGCACTTTATTACCTGTTAAGAAACCCCAAGAATTTTTCCCGAAACAATGACCAACAACGTTTTCCCAGTTGTGTTAACTTGTTGGGTGGGGTCTGCGCCCTTTTGCTACGCCCCTTATGATTTTGATCTGACCTATTAAGTTTAGTTGGGCCCTCCTTCATGGTTGGGCGCGCCCCAAGCTGACTTGTCCATGGGTGAGTAGGCACCCCTTGTTGGGAAGGTGTGCCCCTGCCTAGGCACTCGCCTTCCCTATTTGCACGCACCATTGCCCCATCGGTCACTCCCTCAAGTCGTACACTACATGACTTGCCCAGGTGCTTACCTAACTAACTCATCTGATGTGCCTCTTCCATGCCCATGTGCTCATCTCGCTCACTTTCTCGCACGTCACACATTGGCTTTCCCTTCACTAACCCCTTCACTAAGGCTGCACATCGCCAATTCCTCAAAGTCATGTTGTGTGTCGCCCTTAGGCACCCAGCCTTCGTGCGGGCACACCCATCATGCGACCTGCCGACTCAATTCGGGTTTTTTACTCTTCAAGTGTTCGTCGATGATCATGGATGCCTATTGGACATGGTGCCAACTCGGGGCCCTAACAGTGTGAGTACAATGCAACAACTGATATGTTTGTCGACATTTGATGGATTAGGGGGCGGTATATGCACAAGAACAAAGCGTCAAGCATACGAGGATGGGTACTAACAAAGCACCGAGTAGACGGGGGGTGACAATACACAAAATCCATTGTTGCAGACCCAACGAATGGGAAAGAGGCAAGACAACTCAGAATGGCATGCAATGGTTGTTTCAGAACGCTGGGGACAGGCAATGGCAAAGAAAACTTTGGTGATGGCTTGTTGCAGCAGCTGCCAGCTTTTGTTTTTGTTTTCATAATCTCATCTTTTTTTTAATTGCTTTAAATGTAATTTTATTTTGACTTTTGACTTTTTTTCACTTATATATATATATATATATATATATATATATATATATATATATATATATATATATATATATATATATATATATATATAGATATATAGATATATATATATATCTATAGATATATATATATATCTTATAAATGTGTATATATAAAAATATATTTTTATATAAACTTGGTTCTGAATGTTGATGAGAAATCAGGGGGTATTTCTCATGTTGATCCATCTCGAGACTCCCTTGAAAACATAATAGAGTGTCATAACCAAATGGACATTCCCCCAAAGAATGGGAAATACACTTGGAACAATAAGAGGATTGGGAAAGGAAATATAAAATAACGTCTAGACCAAATCTTAATACATGATAGCATCATAGCAAAATTCCACGTTGTTTCTTCAAAAATTATTCCCTCAATGGCCTCTGATCATAAACTTGTGGTTATCAGTCTAGGAGCAATCGAAAACTTGGGTCCTCTCCCATTTCGATACAACCCATTATGGAACAATAAGGAAGAGGTCAATCAAATTATAGCAGCAACTTGGAATCAAAAGATCACGGGCTCGCCTAGCTATGTTTGGGAAACAAAAGTAAAAATTGTCAAGAATAGTCTAAAAAATTGGGCAAAAAATAATTACAAGGAACCACAGAAAAGAAAGGTTGAATTGCAAAGAGAAATGGAAAAAGTTTAGGAAAAGATTAGGGAAGACACAAAAGAGAACCAATTGAAAGAGAAATAGCTACACTAGGAAATCTATAAGAACAACAAAAAAGAGGAATAAGACTGGAGGTTAAAATCCAGAAACTTATGGATCCAAGTGGGGGACAAAAACACCACATTCTTCCATAACACAACAAAGATTAGAAGAATAACAAATCAGATTGACACAATAAAAGGTGAAGGAGACTCTAAGATCAAAGGACTGTTGAGATTTTGTATATATTAATTTGGCTAAAATCTCATGGATAATGCCAATAATAGGATTTGTTCCAAAACTGATTGCATCAAATCCTGATGAGGAGATATTCTATCCTATTTTGTTGTGATAGAATTTATTATTCAGTTTCTTCTATACATCTATAAATTGTAAAGCCTGTAGATGTAAATGTATATGTGAGGTGTGAGGAAGAGGAAATCTGTTGTTGTAATCTCTCGTTGAATAATAAGAAAGTCGATACCTCTGTTTGGTGGATGTAGCCCAGCTTGGTTGGGTGAACCATGTTAAATCGTTGTCTTTATTTTCTGCTATGTGTGATTTATTTATTTAGCTGTCTATTGTGTATACTCTAACAATTGGTATCAAAGCAGAATTCATTCAGTGCCTGTTGGAGAAATAATTGTTTGTTGCAATTATTCAAGTTGACAGCGCTGGAGGATAAATGTGGATACTCTAAAAGGGAGCACAGAACGGAGGTGAAATGTTGTGGTCAATTCTGCGTTTGTAAGGGCTGGATAAGGCTACAAACGCTAGTTTTGTCCACCCATCTGAAATCAATTTATCAAAAAGATCGCGGCAACATATTGCAGAAAACGAGCAGAGAACAAAAAACGCTATGAGTTGGAGGGCGTGGAGTATATGTATAATCTGAACATGGAACATTTCATGGTTGTTACACTTGTTTTCTTCGCGTTGGTTCTTTTATATTTCAGGAGATATAAGTTACCCAAGACCAATGAACACAGATCAGTTTTGAGTGAGCAGATAATAATATGAGTTTCAGCATAGTCCTGATTAGGTGGATTGGGTCACGAAACTAGCGGTGAAACCACTGCTAAAAGACGCAAGACCAGAGCCGTATTCATCTTCCTGAAGAGTCGAGTTTTTGTTTGTAAAAATAACCATGAGCTGGTGCTGAAGGTTCAAAAGCACCTTGAGCTGAAGACTGGTATCATTTTTCAGTACGTGAATTGAAGGAAGTTTTTTATTGTTGACACTATATGTTGTGTGAAGCTTTCTATTCTGTGTGAGAAGTTAAATCAAACTATGTCAAAAACTCAAAGTGCTCGATTTGAGATCGAGAAGTTTAATGGGAGAAATAACTTCGAAATCTGGAAAGTTAAGATGCACGATTTACTCGTGCAACAAGGTGTGGCGAAGGCACTTTTGGGAAAATCCAAACAACCTTACACCATGACAGATGACGAATGGAGTGACATCGATGACAAAGCACTAAGCGGCATACGATTGTGTTTGGCGGATGATGTTTTATTTAACATCGTGTCAGAGAAAACTGCCGCTGGTCTATGGACAAAGCTAGAAAAGTTGTACATGACTAAATCCTTAACAAATAGGATTCTTCTCAAGAGACAGTTGTACAACTTGCGCATGAAGGAAGGTACGACAATAACTGATCATTTGAATACCTTTAATACTCTCTTGGTGCAGTTAGATAGCATAGAAGTAAAATTTGATTCAGAAGATAAAGTTGTAACTTTATTATGCTCGTTGCCTGAGTCATGGGATCATTTTGTTACTTCTATAAGTCTTAGTTCATCAGAAACCCTTGAATTTGATGATGTTGTTGGAGCTATGCTGTCTGAAGAAACCAGAAAAAGGTCAAATCAAGAAACCTCTACATCAGAAGCAATGATGGTTAGAGGTCGATCTAAAGAAAGATGGTTCAGTAAGCAGAACAACTCTCAGTCAAAATCGAAAGGGAAGAAGAGTAAGCTAAAATGCTGGTTTTGCGGCAAATCAAGACATTTGAAGAAGGATTGTTGGAAGAGACAGCAAACATCCAAAGGAGACTCTTCAATAGAAAATAAAGAAGCAAACATGACAGATACAGGTACGGCATCCGGTTCAGGTATAAGTGATGAAGTTTTATCAGTTAATTTGTTAAATCATGATCAACATTGGTTGTTAGATTCTGGTGCGTCCAATCACATGTGCATTCATAAAGAGTGGTTTAAAACCTATAAATCAATCAATGATGGAGTTGTTTACATGGGAAATGATGTCTCATGTAATGTTGTGGGAATTGGAAGCATCCAGATTAAAATGTTTGATGGGACAATTAAAATCTTAACTGATGTAAGACATGTGCTTGAACTCAGAAAAAATCTTATTTCTCTAGGAGTTCTAGACACAAATGGATATAAAACTTTTATTCAAGGTGGAGTAATGAAAATTTATAAAGGAATCCTACTAGTAATGAAAGCAAATAAGGTTGGAAATCTTTTTCAGTTAGAAGGAAGAACAGAGTCAGATCATGCTTCAATTGTATCTGAAAACGACAGTGATTCTATTCGACTATGGCATCAACGGTTGGGCCATATGAGCGAAAGAGGATTAAAATTTTTATCTGATCGTAAGTTACTTCCTAGTTTAAAGTCTTTTAAGTTAGATTTCTGCAAACATTGTATATATGGGAAACAGAGCAAGCAGAAATTTAAAACTGGAAAACATACTAGTAAGGGAATCCTTGATTATATCCATTCTGATGTTTGGGGTCCATCTCCTACAACCTCATATGGAGGATCATCATATTTTGTATCTTTTATAGATGATTTCTCTAGGAAAGTATGGGTCTACATGTTGAAAAGAAAGTCTGATGTATTCACAGTTTTCAAGCAGTTTAGAGCATTAGTTGAAAATATCACTGGAAGAACCATTAAATGTTTAAGAACTGACAGTGGTGGTGAGTTTACTTCAAAGGAATTTGATAATTGTTGCAAGGAATTTGGGATCGAAAGACATAGAACTACTGCTTATACTCCTCAGCAAAACAGAGTTGTTGAATGCATGAACAGGACTCTCTTAGAAAGAGTAAGAAGTATGCTAAGTAATACCAATTTGCAGAAGGAATTATGGACAGAAGGAGTATCTACGCCTTGCTATTTGATAAATCGATCACCATCAACTGCAATAGGATGCAAAATTCCTCAAGAGGTATGGAAAGGTCATCCTTGTGATTATTCTAAACTAAAATTTTTTGGTTGTGATGCATATGCTCTAATTCTGAAACATCAGTGTTATAAATTAGATCCTAAATCAAAAAGATATATCTTTGTTGGATATGGTGTTGGGATTAAGGGATACAAGTTTTGGGATCCTACTACTCACAATATCATCATTAACAAAGATCTTAAATTAAATGAATCTTCACTCGATAATCCAGATGTAGATATTAAATTGAAACAAGAAAATGTACCTAAGTTTCAACATCTTCAGTTTGAATCTAGTTCAAACACTGATGATAGTAAAGATGAACAAGTTTCAGATGAAGATCGTGAATAAGTTCCTACAGATAATAATCAACAAATTGTGGAAGAACTAGAAACATCTTTAAGAAGGTCCACGAGAATCGGATATCGTCTTGAAAGGTATGATGATTATGTTACTTCAGTTGCTTTAACTGCTAATGATGATGAACCTTTATGCTATCAGGAAGCTATAGAAGGTTGTAGCAGTGATAAGTGGAATGAAGCTATGAAGGAATAAATGAAGGCATTAGACAAGAATGCCACATGGGACCTCATAGAACTTCCCAATGACAGAAAAACTGTAGGACGTAAATGGGTTTATAAATTGAAAAGGGGTGTTGAGGATAAAGAAGATAGGTTCAAAGCAAGGCTGGTCGCGAAAGGTTTTTCTCAAAAAGCAGGAATTGACTCTCATGAGATATTTTCACCAGTTGTTAAAATTGTTTCAATTCGGATTGTCTTAGCATTAGTTGCTTTACTTGATTTAGAATTACAACAACTAGATGTTACGACTGCATTTTTACATGGATATTTAGATGAAGAGATTTATATGGAACAACCTGAAGGGTTTGTTCAAAATCGCAACAATAAATTTGTCTGCAGGCTCAAGAAATCATTGTATGGTCTGAAGCAGTTGCCAAGACAATGGTACAAGAAATTTGATTCTTTCATGATGAGTCAAAATTATATAAGAAGTGAATATGAATATGATCATTGTGATTACTTTAAGAAATTAAGTAATGGCATGTTCATTATCTTAGTATTATATGTTGATGATATGCTTTTAGCAAGAAAAAGCATAAGTGAGATCAACAGGTTAAAGGCTCAAATGGTTAGGACATTTGATATGAAAGATCTAGGAGCAGCAAGATAGATTTTGGGCATGGAGATTTTCAGAGACAAGAGAAATGGTAAGTTGTGGTTATCACAAAAGAAGTATATTCAGAAAATACTCTTAAGGTTTGGTATGAACAATATGAAGCCAATTTCAGTCCCTTTAGCTTCCCATTTTAAGCTTTCTTCAAGTTTATGTCCTAACACAAATGAAGAAAATGAATATATGTCCCCAATTCCATATGAAAATGTAGTAGGTTGTTTGATGTATGCGATGGTTTCTACACAACCAGATATTTCACATGCAGTTGGGGTTGTCAGCAGGTATATGGAAAATCCAGGGAAAGAAAACTAGTCAGCAGTGAAATGGGTGCTTCAGTGTCTAAGAGGCACAAGTGATTATTGTATCACTTATAACAGAAGTAGTGAATTTGTTTGCGGATATGTTGATTCTGATTTTGCAGGTGATTTGGATAAGAGAAGGTCAACGTCAGCATATGTCTTTACTCTTGCAGGTGGAGCTATTAGCTGGATGTCAAAGATACAAAACATTGTTGCTTTATCCACTACATAAGCAGAATATATAGCTGCTTCGCATGCTTGCAAAGAAGCGGTTTGGTTGAAAGGTTTGTTTGGTGAGTTTGGTAGGTTACAAGACAACATTAAGTTATTTTGTTGATTATTATCTGTAGGAACTTCTTCATGGTCTTCATCTAAAGCTTTTTCATATTTACTATCATTAGTGTTTGAACTGGTTTCAAACTGAATATGTTGAAACTTAGGTACATTTTCTTGTTTCAATTTAATATTTACATCTGGATTATCGAGTGAAGATTCATTGAATTTAACATCTCTGTTAATGATGATCTTGTGTGTAGTAGGATCCCACAACCTGTATCCCTTAATCCCAACACCATATCTAAGAAAGATATATCTTTTTTATTTAGGATCTAATTTAGAACGATGATGTTTCGGAATTAGAGCATATGCATCACAACCAAAAACTTTCAGTTTAGAATAGTCACAAGGATGACCTTTCCATACCTCTTGAGGAATTTCGCATCCTATTGCAGTTGATGGTGATCGATTTATCAAATAGCAAGCCGTAGATATTGCTTTTGTCCATAATTCCTTCTGCAAATTGGCGTTACTTAGCATACTTCTTGCTCTTTCTAAGAGAGTCCTTTTCATGCGTTCAACAACTCCGTTTTGCTAAGGAGTATAAGCAGTAGTCTTTCGATCCCAACTTCCTTGCAATAATTATCAAATTCCTTTGAAGTAAACTTACCACCATTGTCAATTCTTAAACATTTAATGGTTCTTCCAGTGATATTTTCAACTAATGTTCTAAACTACTTGAAAACTGTGAATATATCAGACTTTCTTTTCAACATGTAGACCCATACTTTCCTAGAGAAATAATCTATAAAAGATACAAAATATGATGATCCTCCATATGAGGTTGTAGGAGATGGACCCCAAACATCAGAATGGATATAATCAAGGATTCCTTACTAGTATGTTTTCCAGTTTTAAATTTATGCTTGCTCTGTTTCCCATATATACAATGTTTGCAGAAATCTAAATTAAAAGACTTTAATCTAGGAAGTAACTTACAATCAGATAAAAATTTTAATCCTCTTTTGCTCATATGGCTGAACTGTTGATGCCAAAGTCGAATAGAATCACTGTCATTTTCAAATACAGTTAAAGCATGATCTGACTCTGTTCTTCCTTCTAAATGAAAAATATTTCCAACCTTCTTTGCTTTCATTACTAGTAGGATTCCTTTATAAATTTTCATTACTCCACCTTGAATAAAAGTTTTATATCCATTTATGTCTAGCAAGACAGATTTTGGGCATGGAGATTTTCAGAGACAGGAGCAATGGTAAGTTGTGGTTATCACAAAAGAAGTGTATTGAGAAAATACTCTTAAGGTTTGGTATGAACAATGTGAAGCCAGTTTCAATCCGTTTAGCTTCCCATTTTAAGCTTTCTTCAAGTTTATGTCCTAACACAAATGAAGAAAAGGAATATATGTCTCGAATTCCATATGAAAATGTAGTAGGTTGTTTGATGTATGTGATGGTTTCTACACGACCAGATATTTCACATGCAGTTGGGGTTTTCAGCAGGTATATGGCAAATCCAGGGAAAGAACATTGGTCAGCAATGAAATGGGTGCTTCAGTATTTGAGAGCCACAAGTGATTATTGTATCACTTATAACAAAAGTAGTGAATTTGTTTGCGAGTATGTTGATTCTGATTTTGTAGGTGATTTGGATAAGAGAAGGCCAACATCAGGATATGTCTTTACTCTTGCAAGTGGAGCTATTAGCTGGATGTCAAAGCTACAAAACATTGTTGCTTTATCCACTATAGAAGCAGAATACATAGTTGCTTCACATGCTTGCAAAGAAGCAGTTTGGTTGAAAGGTTTGTTTGGTGAGTCTAGTAGGTTACAAGAAAACATTAAGTTATTTTGTGATAGTCAAAGTGCAATTCACTTGGCTAAAAATCCTGCCTATCATAGTAAATCAAGGCATATACCTATAAAGTACCATTTTGTAAGACAGGTTATCATTGAACGAGGAGTCACTCTTGAAAAAGTGCATACATAGGAAAATTGTGCAGACATGTTCACGAAACTAGTTTTATTAGAGAAGCTACGATGGTGTCTGGCTTCTCTTGGCTTGCAAAGAAAATGAAAAGAATAAACAGGAACAAGGTATCAGACTAATTGTTTTCAAGGTGGAGATTGTTGAGATTTTGTATATATTAATTTGGCTAAAATCTCATGGATAATGCCAACAATAGGATTTGTTCCAAAACTGATTGCATCAAATCCTGATGAGGAGATATTCTATCCTATTTTGTTGTGATAGAATTTTTTATTCAGTTTCTTCTATACATCTATAAATTATAAATCCTGTAGAGGAAAATGTATATGTGAGGTGTAAGAAAGAGGAAATTTGTTGTTGTAATCTCCTGTTGAATAATAAGAAAGTTGATACCTCTTTTTGGTGGATGTAGCCCAGATTGGTTGGATGAACCACGTTAAATCGTTGTCTTTATTTTCTGCTATGTGTGTGATTTATTTATTTAGCTGTCTGCTGTGTATACTCTAACAAGGATAAGAGGCACTAAAAAATGAAGCATCTAACCACTTCAAAACTTTATTAACATCTTATCCGACAAACCCAAATTATGATAGCTTCACAAAGCACATTCCTAAGAGGATAAATGAAGAAACAAACTCAGATCTCTTGAAAGAAGTTGAAGAATATGAGGTCCAGGCAACAATGTAGGGCCTTCAACCTGATAAAGCCCCATGACTGGATGGTTTTTCTATAGCTTTATTTCGTTCCTTTTGGCCCATTATTAAAAAAGAGCTAATACGAATGATGAGAAATGTCTTCCGGAAAAGAAGTTGGGAGGATACACAAATTCGACCTTCCTAGCCCTCATCCCAAAAGAAGCAATACCTTTAACATTCAACTGCTTTTGGCCTCTCTCTCTATGCAATTCATCATATAAAATCATTTCCAAGATCCCTTCCAATCGCATCAAACCTCTTCTACCTAACTTAATCTCATAAAACCAAGGTGGTTTTGTTCCAGGCAGGCAGATTGTGGAAAACATCATGATTGTTCAAGAGGCACTGCACTCCAATTTAGAAAGAAAAGAGCAGGGATTCATTCTAGAACTTGAAATTTGTTGGTTCGAAACGTGCCGGCCAAAAAATTCTCTCATGTGATTTCTACCGAAAGACTTTGTTTAATTCATTATGGATCACAGAAGCTTGAATACAAAAATGGAAAATGCCTTCAAAATAGTCAATTTATCTTTCTTATCAGATGTCGTAAACAAATTTGGCTTCTCTACTGAGTTTATAGAAATTATAAATGCTTGTATTGTTCGCCCTTGGATAGCCCTCTCATTAATGGAAGGCCATGTGAATATTTTCAAAGCTCTCAGGGATTAGGACAAGGATGTCTGTTGCCTCCCTTCCTTTATATATTAATGGTTGATTCGTTGAGTAGAAACCTTGAGTATTGCAGAAAAAATCACACTCTAACAGGTCTCTCAATAAGCTCTCGAACCAAGAGTATAAACCACTCCCTATTCGCAGATGATACTCTTCTAATGGGAGGAGCATCTTGTATAGTGGCACGAAGATTCAAAAAAGTGATTGACAGTTTTATGGAAGTTTCATGTTGTTTTCTCAATAATAGTAAGAGCGGGATATATGGGTGGAATGCACCCTTTCATACCCTTCAAAGAATATCACAAATCCTTGATATTCCCCTCCAAGCACATTGGAACCATTTCCTCTATTTTGGCTTTCCATTATCAAAAGAAAATCTGAAAGCAAAACTATGGACTAGTTATATAGAGAAAATGAAAAAAAAAATACAAAATTGGGGGAATGATTTGGCTTAATCTAGCAGGGAATTCTAATCAAATCAATCATTGCAGCTCTTCCCCTCTACCAATTTGCTATAATTATAGCTCTGGAAAGTGTGCACAAGCAACTCAAATTAATCATAAGAAGCTTCCTTTGGCAGGGAGGCAAAATAGAGACAAAAAAATCGGTCTCATAAAATGGGAACAAGTTACAACTCCCTATGAGAAAGAAGGGCCCTCAATCAGAATTCTGGGACTGATGAACTTGGCCTTTGGAGCAAAAATAGTATGGAGATTCATCAATGGGGATAATTGTTGGTGGAAGCAGGTGTTGGAATCCAACTATCTAAATGACTCGCGCTCCTCCATTCTCTCAAGGAAAACACCAATCTGACCCTGCACCCAAATGTGGAAAGTCATAAAAAAAGGCTCTACCTCTCATCAAGGATAATACATCAAGGCTGCCAAGTGATGGTCAAGATATAAATATATAGAACCATAGTATAATGGGAAAACCCCCATTAACCGGCCACCAAGAATTTCAAAGGATAAGGAGGTGGATGAATTCAAAAGGGCTATGTACATTGGAGTCAATATCACAATGGGATCAAGAGGAAACCTCATGGAAATATTGGAAGACACCATATTTCCCTCAAGATCTTAAACATCAATGGGATTCTCTAATCTCCCTCCTCAAAGGAGTAGCCCCAATCAAATAAGGAATCCAAGACTCTTTCATTTGGGACCCATTTGAAGGGAACTACTAAGTGAAATCTGGACATCTAAAACTGCAAGAACAACAAGGACATCTTGACTGGTCTCCATGGAAATCGGTATGGAAAACAGAAAGCCTCCCAAAAATAAAAAATAAAATTATATGGATACTTTTAAAATGGAAAATCCTTACAGTTGACAATCTCAGGAAAAAATGTTTCATCGGACCTTCTTGATGCCCTATGTCTCTCATTGCAGAAGAAAACATTCAACACCTCTTTCTTGAGTGCAATTTTGCAAAAGAATGTTGGAATATTCTTGTGTGCCCTTTGGACATAGTTGTAAATCTATCACATCTCATCACTGAATTCTATGTAGCACGAAAAAACAAGTATCCTTACTCTCTTAAAAATAAGAAAACCATCAAAATATTTTGGACAAGCTTACCCTCCTTCCTCTACTAGCAAATTTGGCTTGCAAGGAACAATCAAATCATTCAAGACTCTATGCCAGAAGTTGACAAGGTGCTTCCAAAAACATGGGGGCTGGAAACAGAATTTCTATCATCCAAAGGAATAAGAACAATATATTTCAATCAGCTACAATAGGAAGAAAGAGCATGGATCAGCTATGCAGACAACAGGCCAAAACTGCCAAATATACCTAAAAGAAAAGAGGTCAAAAAAGCTGGAAAATTCGCTTGAAGGAAGAAGAATCCGTACTATGGTTGAATGCACTTAATAGACCATGTCTTTTCTTCGATGGAGCATCAAATTCTAACTCAGGAAAAGCAGGTGCATGAGGCATTGTTTTCAACCAAGACAGGCAAAACACTATCTCTTTTGAGTGGGGATTGGGCACAGTCTCAAACAATAAAGCATAGGCATACGGGTTCCTTCTAGGAGCCAAAATCGTCAACAACAAAAAAAACTAATGAACTCAGTCATTTTGGGTGATTCCTCCATCCTCATCCAAGCAATGGTTAAGAAGACCAAACCGAAAAATGCAACACTAAGCCAAATCATAACCAGAATCAGTTAGCAATTAAAATATTTGGGACAAACCACCTTCATGCATATCTTAAGGGAGAACAATAAAAAAGAAGACAGTGAAGCAAATAAAGCGGTGGCACGATTCCCAAGAGAAGTGTGGATTGAAAATGAAACTTGTTTTATTCCAATTCCATAATCATTGGTCCATCCTCTAAATCCAATTACAGCCACCTCATAATTCGGATTGGCATACATTAAATCTTGCACCTATCATTTCATGCCAGGTGCATAATATTTTACAAATCTTCCTCGTTACAGCTCTCTGCCCAATATCGATATATCTGAAAGATCGTCCCTCTCCTTTTTCCCATGACCAGCTCTTGTCCTCCTCCCACATGTTGTCCCCTCCCCCTCCTCTTGTATTTCTATTTATTCTCTCCTCCCCCCACAATTCTCCCCACTCCCTCCCTGGCCTCTACATCCCTCCCTTCGCATTGTGTCCTTGTTGCGCGTTTGCAGAGCATTCCCCTTATCCCTTCTACCTTTTCTTCAAAACGAGGTTGGGAAGCTTCCTTCGTATCGGGCGTCATTGCTTCTCTGCCCTCCAGCATAATTCGGGCTTCCATTTTTCAAGCCAAAGACCAATACAATCACCTCTCTCTCTGTCAAGATCTTTTGTGTTGACCCTTCCACTATCAAGGCCTTCTGAGGTGTGCTTAGCTCTGTCCAAGTATCATTCTCATCCTATCTCCAACCAGAATTCAACAAAATTTTAATCGTAGCACAGGGAAAATGGATCCCCTCGAATGAGCATCCAAGAACAAGGCATGCGTCTATTGTCGAGCTAAAAAGTTTATGAATGATCAGCTAAGGGAAACTGTAAAAGAAATATGACGTCACTCGAACTCAGAGAATGTTTTCTTAATGGGTCGACTTGCCAACCAGAATGTACAAATCGAAGCTTTGAACAATAAGTGTGCACAATTGGAAAATTCCATAACATTTATAAAAGGTGTCCTCACCAACAAGATTGGGGAAAACTCAGTAACAAGAGACAGAAGCAGCAGGAACAAACCAAAAAAAGAGCCCACTATAAACCAACGATAGGATGAACCAGTGTTCAGTCTTTCATGGATATTTTTTGTGTTTTTTTACCTTGCATCATCTCTAGTACTTAAAGCATTGTAACTAAGTAATTCCTTGCATCATGAAATGTAAATGTCAAGTATTTCTATAGCGATATTGTAGAATTTATAAGCAATCGATAGTAGGGAAATTAGGAATTTATAATATCAGGATATCATTTGATTAGGGAGGTGCCTTATTTTCGCCCTCTCTCTCAATTTTGCTAGCTACAAAAATATTGTAATGGGAGCTTTCTCCCTCCCCCTTTTTTGAATAATAATTCCAATATCTGACTTTGTTATATATATATATATATATATATATAGATATATATATATATATATATATATATACATATATATATATATATATATATATATATATATATATATATATATATATATATATATACAGCTTGAGTGGGCCTAATGGTTAAGATCATGTGCTTCCTCCTAAGAGGTCACAAGTTCAAAACTAGAGGGGGTAGAGTATGTATGCCTCCGTAGACTTAGCAGTCAAATCGTTGCGCGGAGGTGAGTCCCTTGTCCCACAAACAAGGGGGTCTCATACACTAATTTGGTGTCTAGCTTGGCCGTGAGCTTAAAATTTCATAATAATAATAATAAGATATATATATATATATATATATATTGGTGGTCGATCTTCTATCAAAATTTCATGCTCTGCATTTCCATGTGTGATCTGTTACAAAATCTATGTTGATGGCACTCCCTTAGTGACAGATATTTTAAGGAGGGCTCTTCTCTGAAGGCGCTCTCCTTAGTGAAGAATATATTAGCTTTTAAGGAGGGCTCTCTCCCTTGGATTGTTGGATTAGCCGAGAGTTCTCCCTTTGTGTTATCATATGGGACTCCAACCACATCTCGGCAACTCAGGTCTTTCTTTCCAGGTTTTTTTTGTCTATATTTATGTACTTGAAATACGCTCTGGCTGATGTTTGGTTGAGTTACTTCTCTGTCTTGTTTTTTGTTGTCTTTTATTATTCGTCCTAATCAAATTTTGAGCATAGATTTAAGGAATGTAGCTTTGTTACGCACTCCTTGTTTTGCTTCTCAACCATGGAACAGTAGACATTTGAACTTGAACAATGTATCTACCTTTTATTTATATAAAAGTTGGATGGTTTTTTTCCTTCTGAATATATATATATAAGAAAATGTGAGGGGAAGGAAATGTTATCTGTAAAAATCAAATTATGTATACAATTAAATTGTTATGCATTAATTAGGATTAATTTAGGAAGAAGGGGCATGATTAAAAGATCATGACCGCTCAAGTAAAGGCACCGAGGCTATATTTAAGCCAGGAGTCATCAATTGTAACACCATAATTCAATCATTTCATATAATAAATATATAAAAAAAAACATATGTTATTTAATATAAATCGCCTCTACAACACGCAAGTCATTTCGACACTTGGGACCCTATGACATTACCTTGTTTCAGTCACAACAACTAGGCCAAGTTGTATCTACTCCAAGTAAACTATGCCTCTTCACTCAAGGTCTACTCAGAGCTATGCCTTGAGCTACACAAGTTGAGTCACACACTCTAACTAAATATAAATTGGTTTAGGTATTGTTGAAGCCTTGAAAATCATTGCGACAACATGGGGGAAAACCACCCGGTCCGGACCTTGAAAGCAACTTCTTTTCCGTTTGGTATAGTGGCTCCGAATAGGGATAATGGGACCAGTTTCCCAGAAAAGGTTTGATAGTGATGGTGGGATGATATATGATGTAACAGGAAATCATTAAGCTAAGTGTAATCTAATGTAACTTCTAAACACATGCATATATCCTAATTTAACTATAAGTATACCCGGAAATCAAATATGATATGTGATCTACAAAGATGTCTTACAGCAATTGCTAATAAATATCATTCAACTGCAACAAGAAATTAAATCGTTTAACAATAATCGTTTTGGATAAATAGTTAGACAAAATGATTGACAAAAATATATCGCATATAAAATTGTTCATGTATTCACAACAGAATCAAAGCTAACATCATACAGAAGTGCAATAATGCTAAAACTATAATTCAGATTTTCATAAATAAAACAATTGAAAGAATAGGTATTGCTTGATACATAAATAAAACATGATCATAACATAAAGTACAATATATGACAAGTCATGCTCATGTGCTTCAGCAATATTGACCCATTTCAATCAATCCAACACATTATAAGAATACAAAAGTTCATTTCAGTAGATCATGCTAGATATTTAAAGAAAATAGATCATGTTCCATTCATTTCATCAAAACCTCCTCAAAAGTACAGAAGTGCAATGTTTTGAAAATCGTTTTTGATAAAATTTCTGGACCCCTCTCTAAATGCATGAGAGGGGTTTAAATACTAAACTATGTCTTAAAATAGATTATTACAAAAATAGTTGAGGAGGTTTCAAAGAACCTTCCTCAGAATATGCAAAAATAAAACTAAAAGAAAAATAAATTAATGACTAATTCCTTTGAACTTGAACTCTAAGGTCGCAAATATCAGTCATTGGCATGAGCTGAGGTGATTGGCCGATTGTAGATTTTAACTGCCCAAAAAATAAGGAATTTGTTAGTGCTAGTACCATCTTTTGTGTTGAGGTTGTTAAACACCTCAGAGTCATCCATTGGCTGTGTGGTTTCACTAAAAACTGTCAACATGCTTCCCAATTCAGCATGTTTAACTATTTGATTGCCTCCTCCTTTTCCTGCACTTCTTGTTTCCACTATTGCTCTAGTTGTTTGGCATTAGAAAGAAATCTTGGTACACATTCCTTGACCATATTAGTTCCATGAAGATTTTCGTTAATGGCTTCTATTATGTTGTTTGTTGTTGTCGTTGTTACCGATGTTGCCCTTTCCGCTTGTTTCAACCGAGAATCTCAATCTGTGAACAGAATATCTTTATGAGACTCTTCTAGCTTTGGCTAGTCAGCCTTCCTCCCATCCCCTGATTCTTTCCAGGTGATAAACTCATAAACCCTTTTGTGGATTTCGTCATACTCAAACCTCATATCAACAACTTGGTTTCTTAATTTATCACTGGTCTCACAATAAAGATTTATCTACGAGATTTTCTGGCAAAATACTTCATTTTGTTGCATCAGTAAGGAATTGAGGCTGAGTGATTTCTTGATGAATTCATCGATTTGCGAAATGTATTTATGTTTATCTATCATGGCTTGTATCTACAAATCATTTTCTACTAAGTTGGCTTGATGTTGTATTCCCATTTGTTCAAATTCCTTTTGGAGTTGGGCTACTTGTAATTCTACTTGCTGATTATATTTTTCTTGGGCTAATTGTTGTTCTAGTAGGAGAGTTCTTTTTTCCTTTTCCTTGAGCAGCATTTGGACCTTTGTCGCCTTGTCAATAGTTGTTGTGGCATAGGCTCTCGTGAATTGCGACATCTTTGTGAGATTCTCAGATGGGTTGATATGCTCCATACGATGTCAATTGGCTCATTTTCCAGAGTCGCAATAGCAAAGCGTCCAGTTTTCTTTTCTTCCTTTGTCTCTTGACTATAGCGTTGTGGGTAGGACTATAGAATACATCTAGAGGAGGTATTTCTTCAATTCTTAAAACAATTTCTGAAGTAGTAGTAGGAATGATCTCAACATCCTGAGTGCCCATAGCTCCTTCCCCTGTTGTTTCTAGATTTGACTTATGTTGCGTTTGCTTGGGAGTTTGTATTTTAGATGTTTTCTCAGGGTTTGTGTCCATGTGGAGCCTTTTATTGAAATACTCCCATTCTTGTTCTAGGTCAATGACTGGAGCTTTACCTAACTGAGTTGAAGTAGAAGCAATTTATGCTTGTTTCTTTGTATTGGCTTGCTTTGTCGTCTCCTCTATTCTTTGAGCTGTGTCTTTTTCAGATTATTAATTGGTGTTTCCTCCCAAATTTTGAGACTACTGCTCTGAGTGCTCAGACTCATGCGTAGATCTCTCTTGAGTTTCTTCTTCAGAGTTTTTTTTGGAGCTGCCCTCCAAGCTTACACTAGGAGTTGGCTCCCTTATTGGTTCAATCTACAGTAAGTCCAATGGGACGTTTAATAATCTCTTTTTTCTGTATACATGAAAAACCTTAACATCTTCCGGGGTCAAAAGTAGTGATGCCATATGCAAAACTTGTGAAAACGTTTATGCCTATAGGAAGAGGTCATCAAAGGCATCCTCTTCGTGGGTGAACTGTTTTACTTTTACTGTAGTAGTAAATTCTTTAATAGTGCCATTTGGGTCATACTGCCTTCCCAGAATTGTAGCTAATTTCAGAGATTTAATAATCTCTACTTCTTTTAATGCATGTCCATAATCATGTAGTGCAAAAGCACCACATTGTAATGGGAATGTAGGCCAAATGGCCTTCTTCTGCTCTTTCAGTCCTCTACTTAATCCGCCTTCCCCTGCTATTTGGTAGGCTATTTCTCTGGCCATTAGTTTGTCGGGGACATAATATGGGAGGACATGCGGTGAAGCAATGCTCCCAAAAACTCTGATGTAGGTGAATGTTTCTTCCCCAAACCATCTAGCTACTAGAAAGATATCTACTTCAGCCTCTTTAGAAAACCTAGGGGCGGTTCTATCATAAACTTCTTTATGAATGGGTAGCATAACCCCTTGACAGATCTTATAAAAATGGGGGTGGAATTGAGATTCCCACAAAATCTTATGGTATATATGGATGGGAAGTGGGTTATATACAGTCCACTTCCATCCCATATTGGGAAATTGAAAACAAAAACAGATTGCATCCATAACAAAAGCACTCATGAGAAAAGAGGGATAAACCCTTAAAGAGAAACTTCTTTTCCTTCTATATTCTATAATGGCCTTTGCCAAATTATTTGATAAAATTTGAACCCAGTTCATTATTGTTGAATTCACTGTTGCATCTATCACTGGGAGGCAGTCCATGGAAAACTTGGTGCTATCGAGTCTACTGAATAACCTACATATCATTGCTACTATGAAACTATGAGGGGGAGAAGTGGATGACGTGAAGCACATACAAGTTTTATCCCGTTTGAGCTTGCCCTCACTTGATTTCCAGGTATGGGTGACGTTTGACGGGTCCTCATTTTCCTTTGTGAATTGCTCAAGGAACTATTTGTTGTAGAACTTTTGCGGCTCTGGTAATTAGTACATTAGTCGTAGGTTGTCTGCTGAGAAATACCCCATGACCTCTTACCTGTGATTCTTGAAGGTTCTGTTTGTGATGTCTACCTCGTCAATTACCCATTTGACCATGTCCATGTATGGGATTATTCTTGGTCTTGCAGCTATGTGGTGCAAGAAAGAACATGATGTTTCGAAATAGGAAGCATCAGATGACTCTTGAGCATATGTCGTGGCCTTTGTTACCAATGGTCTGGGTTGTTCTTCTTCTAACAAGTTGTACATGGCCTCCCATGTCGTAGTTCCTCTGTCTCTGCTGCATGTGACATCAGAGAAAAGCGGCACAATTTCTAATTTCTCAGATGCAGCGCCCTTCCCCTTCTTACCCATTGTTTCTAACGATGCTCTCTGTGGAGTTTTCCTGAAATGGATCAAAACGAAAGTTATCGGATAAAAACCAACGAGAATGATAGTGAGAATAAATGATACAGTTAATCCCAAAAAGGTGACGATAGAAGTTATTATTCAAAACGCAAAAGAAAAGATATCGTATCACGTCGAGCCACTCTTTAACATAAATGCCATTAAACTCATTAAATAGCCACTAAGGCTCCTTATCGTTGCTTTTATTAAATTACCGCATGGCAAACGAGAAGGAAAAATTTTTAAGGTGGTGAGTTCTAACTACGAGAATGTCGATTTTGTGATTGCGATGCAATATCGCAAATCACATTATCGCATATTCGATTGTGCGGTTTCTCAAAGTTTTCTTATAATTTTGCGGGATGCAAGATAAGCGGGGTATCCTTTACCATTTGGAGTGTAGTTTGCTTGAAGGAGTAATTACTTCATAAAGTGTTTTTCACTACATGGCGGACTTAACTTACAATTTATATCATTTGCTTTTATCAGATCCGGACTTTATCGCATTTCGGAAGCTCGCGCAATTCATAAGATTGGACTTTTAAGTAAATTGACACGATGCAATGAGGTTGACTCGTGCTATTGCAATATCGCATCTCGCATGTTACAACATGTTTTGCGAGTTACATCCTTTGTGTACGCCGATATGCGATTGCGATAAGCGTTTTACTTATAGGAAATACTTTATATCTTAGATTTGAATGAAAAGTCTAATGAAGTCTAAGTCAAATGAGGTGATTCATTCTATCGCAATTTACGGAATTTGTTTGTTAATTAACCCTTCAATGCACTTGGTCCAGCGGTATGCGAAAAGGCGAGAATTGCTAGTCTTAGAGGGTTTTAACTCGATATCCTGATTTATTACTAAAACAAAAATTAAAAGAAAGATCCTAAGTGCTAAATGTTTATTGGAGGGTTTTTTTATAAAGTCTCCATTTATTAAAACAATATTACCCATTAAATTAATAAATGGAGGGGTTGTTGAATAACACAACAATTGGCGATCCGCTGGAAGAACCAGTGATCTCTGATAGTTTTTTTAAATTTCTAAAACTTCCAAAATAAATAAAGTTCAAAAAATTGGAAATACATGAAATATAAGATAAGTAACATTTCTCTAAATAAGAAAACAAAATCCACCTAATTATCATCCATTTGATTATCCTTTTCAAAATGAAAATTATTTTGTCTACATCAATCTTTACTTGGTCTTAAAGATAAAGCAAGGGGCTCTTGCAAATTATCTTTTAAATGTACTCATTTGTCACAAGTAGAGCCTTTGCTGTCAGCAGGCGTCCATAGCCTTGACAGGGTTACCTTTTAACCAGCAATGATTCAGTGTCCCATCTAGATAAGAGTGCAACTTTTAAATATAAATTCAGATTCACATACTTACTTCTTTTTCTTTCTTTCATAAAAATTTATTTTTTGTTAAAAAATTCATGTTTTCTACTTAAAGGTCATTGTCTTGGTTTGGTGGCAAAAATTGACAATGTCTTTCACTGGTTGTAGTTCAACTGAACAAGATGGCTCGTGATGAGACCCCTCGTCTCTTGATTAAAATAATCTCAAGCCATTACCCTGTTTTGATAAGAAGTATTGGTAATGTCATTTTATTACATCCCTATGATCATGGTAAATCTGCTCTTGATGAGACCTCTTATCTTTTAAGTTTAAGTATATTTTAGAATTACACTCTAAAAAGAGAAAAATTTACCAGATGGGGAGAACCATTGACTCCTTAAGAGTTCCTGGATGACAATTATAGAGCTAAAGATGCTTTTCTGCAGAGTCTTTACTTTGCTATAAATACTTTTCTTGACTAATGGTAGAGAAAAGGTCTCTTTATAAAGTTGAGGTTTTGCAAAAGGACAAGTAATTTTGGTGGAAAACACGCAAATTTTAGAGTAATAAAACTTAGCTTATGTTTCAAATGTGAAAATTATCTTATCAACAGTCTCTACTTATACAAGTGAAAAGTCAAAATATAAAAGAGATTATTATTGTAAAGGCCAAAAGTAAATGTTATTTAACTTTTATTTTCCTAGAAAAAGAAAAGGCAGTGGTGTACAAGGGATAGAAGAGGTTATCTTCTATGAACAATATTTCTTCAAAATCTGCCCATTAACAGGTAGAGAATCTCTCTTGCCTTATAAATTTTGCAGTAAAAAGGTGGATGGGTCGATTTGTTCCGTAATTTGAAATGGACCAAGCCATATTCTTTGGAATTTGGTATGCTTACCTTTTTCCTCGTGTGCTTTATCCCACTTTAATACAAGGTCTCCGAGCTGAAAGGATTTACGACTTACAGAATTTGCATCAAATGTAGATTTAACTAATTGTTGATGATGTGCATGTGTGATTTTGGCTTTGTCTCTTTCTTCTTCAAGATTTAGGATTTGAGATTGTCTTAATTGCATAGAAGAGGAAGGAGTTTCTTCAATAAATTGAACCAGGGCTAGAGAGGAAATAGTTATATTTGTAGGGAGAACATCTTCTTTCCCATAGACCAATTTAAAAGGAGAAGTGCCTATTGAGGCCTTTTGTGTTATTCGATCTGCCCATAAAGAGAATGTCAAAAATTTGTGCCAATTTTTCTGACTTTGATCAACAGTTCATTTGATGATTCTTATGATATTTTTGTTTGTAGATTTACCAAAACCATTTCCCTAAGGATAATAGTTAGCAGAGTATTTAAGTTTAAAACCTCTTTTAAGAGCAAATTCTGTCATAGCATTGTCTGTGAAGTAAGATGAATTGTCAAACGTGAGGGCAATTAGTAGACCAAATCTGGTAATAATAGACTGATCAATAAATTCAATGATGTTTTCAGAATTGACTACCTTAAGTGGAATCGCTTCCACCCATTTTGTGAAATAATTAGTTCTTGTAAGAATATATCTATGTTGCTTTCAAGAGCGAGGAACGATTTCACTTATTATGTCCAGTCCCCATTGTTCAAATGGTTGTTCAATGTTGACTGGCTGGAATAGTAATGCGGGTTTCCTCTGTCTTCCAGCAATTATTTGACAAATTTTACAATTCCTTACATATTCATGTGCATATTTGAATAAAGTTGGCCAATAATAGCCAATATGCAGGATTGTATGTGTTGTTGTGTCTCCTCCAAAATGTCCACCAGCTGCTCCATCATGGAATTCTTGCAAAACCTTTTCTGCCTTAAATTTTTCAAGGCATCCAAGAAAAACAGAATCATAATTTCTTCTAAACAACACATCATTGGTGATTTCATATTGCTTAGATTTTATCCTCAAAGCCCTTTTTATTTTGTAACTAAGTTGCATAGGGGCATATTCATTTTTCAAGTAAAAGATGGTATCGACATATTTGGATTCAGTATCACTGAGACTTACCTCATATATTTGCTAAATCTTGTAGTGTTGGTTGGATGTTCTTGCTAACATTTTGCAAAAACCTTGACCTTTAACAATTTTAGCTAGTATGATCTCAATGTCATATTCTTGCAGTTTTGTTACCTAATTTGATCTTTTCTTATCCACATCTCTTTGCATAAGTATATTTCTTACTGCTGAGAATGGGACTACTATCTTAGTGTGAGTCTTGAGAAGAAAGGGTCTGAAATGCTTTATTGATTTGAAAACAGAAAAAGCTTATTTTTCATCGTCTAAGTAGTTTAATTCAGCCCCCTGCAAATTGGAGCTAAAAAAAGAAATTGGTGCTTCGATTTTGTCATCATTGACTTGTGTCAGTATAGCTACCTATGATGTCTTGGAAGAAAATGTATATAAAATGAAATGATTAGAAAAAATTGGAGTTGCTAAAGAGGGATCATTTGTGATTGTTTGTTTAATCATATTAAAAGTTTCATGCTCGGTATGTCCCCATTTAAAAACATAACTTTTATTAATCATAGATTGGAGAGGTAAAACAATTCGCGAAAAGTCAGTGACAAATCTTTTGACAAAATTTATTTGACCTAGGAAAGATTACATGGTTTTTTTGTTATGAGGTAAAGGGATTTCAGAAATTTCTCTTATCCTATCAGGATCAATAAGAATTCCTTCTTTGGATACGATAAATCCAAGGAGCTTTCCTTCACTCAAAGCAAAGAAATATTTCTTAGGATTGAGAGAAATTCCATACCTCTGAAAACGCTCAAATATTTGTTTTAAATCCTTTAAATGATTACTGCGCTTTTTCGAATACACAGTTATGTCATCTAAATAAATTACCACTAATTTGTTCACCAAACCTTTGAAATCTATGTCCATGGCTCTTTGAAATGTTGCACCAGCATTGATTAACCCAAATGGCATCTTTTGATAGGCATAGGTGCCCCATTTGGTTCGAAATGTGGTCTTTAGTCGATCATCTGGATGTACTAGAATCTGATTATAACCTGAAAATCCATCCAAAAAAGACATCAATTCTAATCCTGCAACTGATTGCAGTATCTGTTCCATAGGAGGTAATGGGAAGTTGTCCTTCTGACAAGATTTGTTGAGATTGCAAAAGTCTATACATATTCGGATATCACCATTCTTTTTCTTGACTGAGACAAGGTTAGAAACCCACCTCGATTATCTTACACGAAAAATTATTTTGGCTTTGAGAAGCTTATTTAATTCAAATTTGATCTGATTTTCTAAATTCGGATGAATCTTTCTCAACTTCTATTGCATGGGCTTTTCATCGGATATCATGGGAATGGTATGTTGAATGATGGAAGTATCATATGTCTTGAGATATTCATAGTTCCAAGTAAAGACATTTTTGTTTTTCTTTAACAACTGAACAAAGGTTGATCTTTCATCTAGTGTAAGACCGAGTCCTAGATTGATATTTTGAGGCTTAAGATTAGTTCCAAGATTAACTAATTCAAACCTAAAAGTTGAACTTTGAAGTATTGAGTTAGTGGGCTTCTTGAACCTGTCCTTAAGATCATACAAGTCTTCCAGCTTAACCACAGATTTAGGCATGGAATTTGCAGTTATTTCTTGCTTAAGCTGGCAGTCATGCTGATCTTCATATATTATCTGGTCGTCGTAAGAGCCTTTAGATGTTAGAAAACTTATAATATCTGGATCATTATTAAAGACTCGCCAATTGGTTATATTGTCGAGAATAGAAGGCCTTAAAATCAGTTCAATAGAAAAGTGATCGGGGCTATAATCTCCTAGTGGAATGAGCTTGGATGCGACATTAGAAAAAAGATCGGCGCTTGCATTTTGGAGTCTTGGGATAGGGGAAATGTTAAATGTTGTAAAATGAGAGGTGAGGTCCTGGACTAATGATTAATAATGCTTCAAGTGTCCAGAGAGATAGTGTATAGTATTCCTTACCTACTTAATTACAATTTTTGAATCTCCAAACACTTGAAGATATTTGATATCAAGGTCGATAGTCATATATAGCCCTTGAACTAATGCTTCATATTCGGCAGTGTTATTTTTGCATTCGAATTCAAGTCTGCATGCTAACATAGTTTTTTCCCCTTCTAGGCTAACTAATATGCATCCTGCTCCAGCTCCATCGTTAGATCTAGATCCATCAAAATATAATTTCCAAAATAAAGACTTAACTACAAGTATATCTACAAAATTTACACATTTAGAATCATTTGTTTGAGAATAATTTTCAATTTGTGATATAACAGAATTTTTCAAGAAGGGTGAAGTATTTGCATTAAAATTGCCTAGAAATGATTCAACTGAATAATTTCCAATGATATTGTTGTTGTACATGACGGGTTCATTTTCTCCCTCCAATTTTGTGACGATATATTTTTTTATGTTTCTCTCGGTCAACCCTTATTTGATTCGGCTTACTGTTATAGGGAAGCCACATGTGGAACCATCGGTTGCGAAATGGCCATGAAGCTTTTCTGACCAATCTCTACTAAGGATTAAGTCGTAGAATTCCGAGATATTAGCCACAAGGATGTCAATGACTTGACATAATTTCGGGTTTGACGAGAGTCGAATAGTGACTTGATTGAGTTCCCCTATAACTTTGACTTGAGATTGATCTAACTGCACAATTCGAACAACAGATTTTTGGGGCTCCATGTTTAATTTCACACAAACTGTTCTTGGTAGAATGTTGGACGAAGCTCCAAAATCAACTAAAAAAATGTGTAGATTTTTATTGAAAATTTCTGAAGTCAGAAGAAATGGAGAAGTATGGGATTTGGAAATTCCTCCTTTTAGAGTGATATCAATTAAATTGATTTTATCTAATGAGGTAGTAGGAGGCCTTCCCATTTCTTGAGCAGCTTGTGAGATTACAGCAGCGACAAGAGGAGAAGTAGGAACTGCTTTTAGTTCTTTGAGCAATAGCTTATGTTGATGTTTTAATTTTCTAAGCTCATGGAATGTAATATTTGTCGTAGTCTTTTTAATATCTTCAACAATGTTGTATTCCATTTCATCAGAGACTAGCAGGGTTTTAGCTGAAGGTGAAGAATTTGATTGAGGAGTGGTTTGAGTGGATTTGGGGGAAGATTTCTTACCTATTACTTTATCTTTGGGTACTAGAGTTGATGCTTTATGTTTTGGATTTGTTTGTGGAAAATCTACAGTGCTTCTACTCCTAGTTGCGACAGGTAGTGCTTCCTGGGCTTCTTCATTAGGAAGGATAAAATCCCACATTCCTTGTAATTCAACTACTTCTTCATCATTAGTTTGTTCTTCAGCTGTTGAGATTTCATCTTCCTCTATATCTGATTCAGCATTTGATATTGTACTTGGAGGCTTAGGATCAAATGAAAGATTTATTTTATAAGGTCTAAAATTTTTCCTTGAGGAAGTCTCAGCTACCTGCTTTTTGATGTCAACCATTTCATTGGACATGGTTTTTAGGACCTTTTGCAATCCTTCAAGATCAAAAGGATCTTTAGGTGCTTTTTTCTTGGATTCGTCCCTAAAATTTACCTTCTTTGATTTTTGTTTTTCTGATGCATTCTTTTTCTCTAAAGCTAAAATGTGTTTTTTTACAGCTATGGCTTCTTTCATGTTTTCTACCAAAGTGGTTTGGCAACGCTATCGACAAAAATAGTTGCGTTTGAGGGAAGAGAAAAAATGTACCATTCATTTTGGACTTCATCATTGGGCATGGATGTCGTTGGGATTTTATTTAATAACTTATTAAAACACGAATTGAAGTCCTTAATTGGTTCTCTAAGTTTAGCGTTCAAGTTAGAAATATCATTGAAAAGAGTAGTTGTCAATCGGTCATCTCCAAACTTGGTTAAGGACTACACCTGATAGGCGTCCCAACTATTAATGGAACCAGATGGTAATGAAAAATACCATGATCATGTTGATCCTTGTAAAGTACAAGGAAATAATCTTACAACTACATCTTCTTCTACCACTACATTCAGATTTATAGACAACATAAAATTGTTTATGTGTTCTTCGGCAGGGAGACCATCATTAGGGTTAAATTTTGGCAACCATTTCATTGGATGTACAGGTAATGGGTGTAATGGTCCTGCCATTCGAACAGCTCCTGGATTTGTCCATGGTCTTTGAGCCATAATGGGTATCTGTGTAGAGGAAGATGTTCTAGTAGTTGAAGGTGATTGGGTAGAGGAGGTTTGTGCTCTAGTACCAGTGTAAACCACGATCTGGAATTCTGAGGTGGAGGGTTGATTTTGTGATGAAGTGGATGGAATAAATGAGGGTGTTTCAGGTGATGATGAGAGACCCTCACTATGAGCTTCAAACTGTGTTTTCTTAGTTTTCCTTTGGTTTGGTAGAGGGAATTCAAATGGGGGGATCCCAAATTTTTCGCTCTATGATCTGTTGTGTGTGGAGCATGATTGTTCAGAGGTCTTTGTTTCAGCCGGATGTATACCCCAGGAAGTTTTGTACACCACTCCACGCGGGGGGGTGCGGGGGGGACTTGACCTCCGGGGGCCAGCGGTCCCCTGGCGGGGGCTCGGGGGCAGCGCCCCCGAAGCCAAAAATAAATGTAAAATTGCCTTGTAAAAATATAGTAATTTCTAGTCAATCTGGGCCATTCATTAGGCGGATGATCTGACGGTAGAACTTATGTTTAGTTTAGGGTTTTTTGCCCTAGAAGGCAACCCCTCTCTTTGTATGAGGGCATTGTATTTGACGCTGTGTGATAGATGTGTATTCTGTGAGCGAGAAACAGAGAGCTGAGACTGTGAGAGAAAACAGAGGATATTACAGCGGATTCGTTGTAGGTTGTGTCTCTTCATTTTGCTGGATAATAGAAAGGAAGGACTGGCTGTTCGGGGTGGACGTAGCCCAAACTGGGTGAACCACGTATATCTGTGTCTCTCTTGTTTTATGCGTTTTCCATGTTTATATTTCTGCAATATTTTATGTGTTCCATTGCTTAGTAATAAATAATTTTCTAACATGATCTAGTTAACCGTTGAAAGGAAGGAAATTGAGAAGAAACACTAGCTTGAGATAGCTAGATTCTTCTTGAGATATTGAAATCCCCTATAGTTTATGGATTAAAGACTGCACTTCAAGAGTTTCTATAGAAGAAGATTGATCTGATTTCTTTGGGATCTCGGTAGTGGATTCTAAGGATTTTTTTACAACTTCTCGCTTAGGATTTGGGGATTTAGAATGCGACCGAGAAGTTGGAGGTGATGGTGAGGTAGTTTTACTCTTGGAATGACTCACTGATTTAGATTTGTTTTCCATTCATAGTTAGGCCCTCCTTCTAGCGCCAAAATGTTGAAGCCTCGAAAATCGTTGCGACAACATAGGGGAAAACCACCTGATCCGGACCTTGAAAGCAACTCCTTTTCCGTTTGGTATAGTGGCTCCAACTGGGGATAATGGGACCAATTTCCCATAAAAGAATTGATAATGATAGTGGGATGATTTATGATGTAACAATAAATGATTAAACTAAGTGTAAACTAATCTAACTTCTAAACACATGCATATATCCTAATTTAACATCATTTAACTATAAGTATATCAGAGAATCAAATACGATATGTGATCTACAAGGATGTCTTACAGCAATTGGTAATAAAGATCATTCAATTGCAACAGGAAATTAAATCGTTTAACAATAATCGTTTTGGATAAATAGTTAGACAAATTGATTGAGAAAAATATAATGCATATAAAACCGTTCATGTATTCACAACGAAATTAGAGCTAACATCATACAGAAGTGCAATCATGCTAAAACTATAATTCAGACTTTCATACATAAAACAATTGAAAGAATAAGTATTGTTTGATACATAAATAAAACATGATCATAAGATAAAAGTACCATATACAATAAGTCATGCCCATGCGCTTTAGCAATATTGACCCAATTTCAATCAATCCAACACATTCTAAGAGTACAACAATGGATTTCAATAGAGCATGCTAGATATTTAAAGAAAATGAATCATGTTCCATTCATTTCATCAAAACCTCCTCAAAAGTACAGATGTGCAATGTTTTAAAAAGTGTTTTTGATAAAAGTTATGGACCCCTCTCTAAATGCATGAGAAGGGTTTAAATACTAAACTATATGTCTTAAAATAGATTATTACAAAAATAGCTAAGGAGGTTTCAAACAACCTTCCTCAGAGTATGCAAAAATAAAACTAAAAGAAAAATAAATTAATGACTAGTTCTTTTGAACTTGATCTCTAAGGTCACAAATATTAGTCATTGGCTTGAGTTGAGGTGGTAGGCCGATTGCAGATTTTAACTGCCCAGCAAATAAGGCATCTGTTAGCGTTGGCACCATCTTTTGTGTTGAGGTTGTTAAACACCTCAGAGTCATCCATTGGTTGTGTGGTTTCACTAAAACTGTCAGTATGCCTCCCAATTCAGTCTGTTTAACTGTTTGATTGCCGCCTCCTTTTCTTGCGCTGCCTATTTCCATTGTTGCTCTAGTTGTTTGGCATTAAGAAGAAACCCTGGTACACATTCCTTAACCAGATTGGCGCCATGAATATTTTCGTTAATCGCTTCTATTATGTTGTTTGTTGTTGTCGTTGCTAGCCCTTTCCGCCTATTTCAATCGAGAATCCCAATCTGTGAACGGAATATCATTATGAGACTCTTCTAGCTTTGGTAGGTCAACCTTCCTCCCATCTTTTGATTCTTGCCAAGTGATAAACCCAGAAACCCTTTTGTGGATTTCGTCACACTCAAGGCTCATATCAACAACTTGGTTTGTTAATTTATCATTGGTCTCGCAATAAAGATTTATCTGCGAGATTTTTTGCATTAGTAAAGAATTGAGGCCGAGTGCTTCCTTGATGAATTCGTCGATTTGCAGATTGTCTTTATGTTTATCTATCATGGCTTGTATTTTCAAATCCTTTTCTACTAAGTTGGTTTGATGTTGTATTCTCATCTGTTCAAATTCCTTTTGGAGCTAGGCTACTTGTAATTCTACTTACTGATTAGATTTCTCTTGGGCTAATTGTTGTTCTAGCAGCACAATTCTCTGTTCATTTTCTTTTAGCGGCATTTGGACCTTTGTCGCCTTGTCAATAGTTGTTGTGGCATAGGCTCCCGCGAATTGCAACAGATTTGTGAGATACTCAGATGGGTTGATATGCAAGTCCTTCCATACGATGTCCATTGGCTCATTTTCCGAAGTCGCAACAACCACAACGTCCAGTTTTATTTTCTTCCTTTGTCTATTGACCACAGCTTTGTGGGTAGGACTATAGAATACATCTAGAGGAGGTATTTCTTCAATTCTTAAAACAATTTCTGAAGTAGGAGTAGCAGGAATGATCTCGACATCTTGAGTGCCCATAGCTTCTTCCCCTGTGGTTTCTGAATTTAACTTATGTTGGGTCTGCTTAGGAGTTTGTATTTCAGATGTTTGCTCAAGGTTTGTGTCCGTGTGGAGCTTTTTATTGAACTGCTCCCATTCTTGTTCCAGGTCAATGATTGGAGCTTTACCCGACTGAGTTGAAGTAGAAGCAATTTCTACTCGTTTCTTTGCTTTGGCCTGCTTGGTCGTCTCCTTTATACTTTGAGCCATCTTTTTCGGATTATTTATGGGTGTTTCCTCCCCCATTTTGAGATTGTCGGTCTGAATGCTCAGACTCATGCGTAGATATTTCTTGAGTTTCTTCTTCAGAGTTTTCTTTGGAGCTATCCTCCAAGCTTACACTGGGAGTTGACTCCCTTATTGGTTCAATCTGTAGTAGGTCCAATGGGACCTTTAATAATCTCTTTTTTTTGTATACATGAAAAGCCTTAACATCTTCTGGGGTCAAAAGTAGTGATGCCATATGCAAAACTTGTGAAAATGTTTTTTCCTGTAGGAAGAGGTCATCAAAGGCGTCCTCTTCATGGGTGAACTGTTTTACTTTTACTGTAGTAGTAAATTCCTTAACAGTGCCATTTGGGTCGTACTGCCTTCCCGGAATTGTAGCTAATTTCAAAGACTTAATAATATCTGCTTCTTTTAATGCATGTCCATAATCGTGTAGTGCAAAAGCACCACATTCTAATGGGAAAGTAGGCTAAATGGCCGCCTTCTCCTCTTTCAGTCCTCTAATTAATCCATCTTCCTCTGTTGTTTGGTAGGCTATTTCTCTGGCCATTAGTTTGTCGAGGACATGCGGTGAAGCAATGCTCCCAAAGACTCTGATGTAGGTAAACATTTCTTCCCCAAACCATCTTGCTACTGGCAAGATATCTACTTCGACCTCTTTAGAAAACCTAGGGGCGGTTCTGTCATAAACTTCTCTATGAATAGGTAGCATAACCCCTTGACAGATCTTATAAAAATGGGGGTGGAATTGAGATTCCCACAAAATCTTATGGTATATATGGATGGGAAGTGGGTTCTGTACAGTCCACTTCCATCCCATATTGGGAAATTGAGAACAAAAACATATTGCATCCATAACAAAAGCACTCATGAAAAAAGGGGGATAAACCCTTAAAGAGGAACTTATTTTCTTTCTATATTCTATAATGGCATTTGCCAAATTATCTGATAAAATTTGAGCCCAATTCATTATTGTTGCATTCATTGTTGCATCTATCAATGGGAGTCAGTCCATGAAAAACTTGGTGCTATCGAGTCTACCAAATAACCTACATATCATTGCTGCTGCGAAACTATGAGGGGGAGAAATGGATGTCGTGGAATACATGCCAATTTTATCCCGTTTGAGCTTGCCCTCGCTTGATTTCCAAGTTTGGGTGACGTCTAACGGATCCTCATTTTCCTTTGCGAATTGCTCAAGGAACTATTTGTTGTAGAACTTTTGCGACTCTGGTAACTGGTACATTAGTCGTAGGATGTCTGCTGAGAAAGACCCCATGACCTCTTGCATGTGATTCTTGAAGGTTCTGTATGTGATGTCTTCCTCGTTAATTACCCATTTGACCATGTCTGTGTATAGGATTATTTTTCGTCTTGCAACTATGCGGTGCAGGAAAGAACATGTTGTTTCGAAATAGGAGGCATCAGATGACTCATGAGCATCCGTTGTAGCCTTTGTTACCAGTGGCCTAGGCTTCTCTTCTTCTAACAAGTTGTGCATGGACTCCCATGTCGTAATTCCTCCATCTCTACAACATGTGGTATCAAAGAAAAATAGCACCATTTCTGATTTCTCAAATGCAGTGCCCTTCCCCTTCTTCCCCATTGTTTCTAACGATGTTTTCTATGGAGTTTTCCTGAAATGGACCAAAATGAGAGTTATCGAACAAACACGAGCGAGAATGATAGTGAGAATAAATGATACAGTTAATCCCAAAAAGGTGACAATATAGGAGTTATTATTCAAAACGCAGAGGAAAAGATATAGTATCACGTCAAGCCGCTCTTTAACATAAATGCCATTAAACTCATTAAATAGCCACTGAGGCTCCTTATCATTGCTTTTATTAAATTACCGCATCGCAAATGGGAAGGGAAAACTTTTAAGGTGGCGGGTTCTAACTACGAGAATGTCGCTTTTGCGATTGTCATGCAATATCGCAAATCGCATTATCACATATTCAATTGTGCGCTTTCTCAAAGTTTTCTTAAAATTTTCTGGGATGCGAGATAAGCAAGTCATCATTTATCGTTTGGAGCATAGTTTTCCAAAAGGAGTAATTACTTCATAAAGTGTTTTTCACTACATGGCGGACTTAACTTACAATTTATATCATTTGCTTTTATCGGGTCCGGACTTTATCGCATTTCAAAAGCTTGCGCAATTCATAAGATTGGATTTTTAAGTAAATTGACACGATGCGATGAGGTTGACTCATTCTATCGCAATATCGCATCTCGCATGTTACAACATGCTTTGCGAGTTGCATCCTTTGTGTACGTCGATATGTGATTGCGATAAGCACTTTACTTATAGGAAATGCTTTAAATCTTAGATTTTGAATGAAAAGTCTAATGAAGTCTAAGTCAAATGCAGTGATTCATTCTATCGCAATTCGCGGACTTTGTTTGTTAATTAACCCTTCAATGCACTTGGTCCAACGATATGCGAAAAGATGAGAATTGCTAGTCTTAAAGAGTTTTGACTCGATATCCTGATTTATTCCTAAAAGTTTTTTAAAATAAAGAACCTAAGTGCTAAATTTTCCTTGGAGGGTTTTGTATAAAGGGTCTCCATTTATTAAAACAATTTTACCCATTAAATTAATAAATGGGAGGGTTGTTGAATAATGCAACAAGTACACACCCATCTTTTCCATACACAAAGTAATACTTAGCCAATTTTAACAATTACATATGTCAACTCTAAAGACAAGTATAGAGCATGCAACCAAGACATGCCTAACACTCATTCAACAATATGAGATACAAGATGCTACAAATACAATGATACAAGATACAATGAGGGGAACTCAACTCAACCAACACCTCATTACAACAATACAAGAATATTAAGACACATGCCTCTCACGACTGCTCAACAACCCCATACAAGTAAACCCCAAAATCACCAACAGTGTGCATCACATGTTCTTGTGTGTTAGACTTGCTAAAAACATGTTCTGAAAGTCATATCCAAATCTGTTTGGGAAATCGTTCCAAAAGTGTTTCAAGAATCATTATGTTCTAAAAGTCGTTCCATTATCTAAGTCATTCCAAAACTTGTCTGAGCACTTGCCTTTGCACGTTAGCACAAGTCGTTCCATTGTGGCCAACTTGCACAATGCATGACTCATTGTATGCCTTAGCTCATCCCAACTCATGCCAAATATATAAGCATCCACTCCTTTTAGATGAAGTGTCGTGCTCCTTTGGAACAAACTGGGCCTACCCTTCCATCACAACATTTGGTCCACTTGAGTTTTGGCAAGTCCACCTCCTTTCCTATTTGTGTGCCTTAAGTCACCTAATTGCATGTCACAGCCCAAGTCATCCATCCCTCACAATGCCTTGCCAAAGATGCAATGCTTGTTAAGTACCAAGTGTTGAGTCCCTCTGACATGCCTTAGCCCAAGTCACTTGTCTATGTCTTGTGCAACTGGAGTTGGAGCGTAGCTTAACCACACTTGCTCAACTCACAAAGTGTATGTAATACATAAGGGTGTGAGTCCCTTGGCACACCATGCCCAAGGTATGTGCCCAAAGCACTCCCAATCACACTTATAGGAGGCAAGTCACCACTTCATCTCTTGCTTTGTTAAGAACGCCTCATGCCAACTTGTTTTGTGCCAAGTGGAGGCCTCACATTCCTACCCCCATCCCAAAACCAGAAGTGATTGTCATCCTTGACAACATCCACAAAAATCTACTATCTCCAAGTCTCTACCTAAACTCATGCCTCCGCAAGTCACCACTTCATCTCTTGCTTTGTTAAGAACGCCTCATGCCAACTTGTTTTGTGCCAAGTGGAGGCCTCACATTCCTACCCCCATCCCAAAACCAGAAGTGATTGTCATCCTTGACAACATCCACAAAAATCTACTATCTCCAAGTCTCTACCTAAACTCATGCCTCCGTCTACAACTAAGTGTGATAGAAACCCCAAATATTTTCCAAATGGAAACTCCAAGTTTCTTGTGAAGTGGAAACCCCAAGTAACCAAAACACAACACTACCATCCACAATTGTGTGCAACTTTCCACATTGCCTTGCTCGAAACTATCATGCAACTACTCCATCCTTAATGCTCCAAGATGTTGATTCCTCTCTGTGATGATTGCATTGCACTACCACAACTATCCTCCATAGTTGTTGTAAAACTTCCAATGGCTAAGCGCTGAACAATGGTGACTACAACTACACCCTGCCACAAATCTCTCTACTAGGGTTTTGCACACTAAATTCCTTCATCCCTTGAACTAGTTGGGTAGTTAGTCCAACCTTCACATCCAATCCATAGGAGAGTATGTCCATTCATCTGAACATAGTCTTTTCTATCTACACTTTTGTCACTTTGTCCAAATCTAAAACACCATGGCAAGGTCACTCTTGCCTTTCCCCTATTATTGTCGTCATCTAATCTTTGTTAAGGAGCTCATCCACAACACCCAAGGGTTGCACTTCTAAATCTACTAAACTCAATCCATCTGCACAACATTCCTTGACCAAGGTAGGGTCGCCCCTCTTACCTTGCAATATTGTGAAGTTGTCGCAAACCAAAGTCTTCCTTTAGCACTATCCACCTCCTAACAATTAGCAAATCTACTGCAAAAGATACTAACACTTCCACTACTCCCACACATTGTATGTGGCACGTCCAAGTCATGAACAGTTAGAAAAGCACTGCAAATCCAACCAACTCTACCCTTGCAATTGTCCAACAGCATACTAACATTGTGATTACACCCAAAAAGATTGAATCCTCCTTGGCACTATAGTCTATTGTTAAGTTTTCCTAGTTCAACTACAACTCTAGGTTCCCTGATCGAATTCTTCTATCTTCATCTACGTCACATCCTTTAATATGGAACATCCTATTTGCTACAAGTCTTGCACATCCAAACTATCGATGCACCATTGCTTCCATCCCCTGTCATGTTGCTATGTACACTTCTTCATGTCTTGGAACAAATAAGTGCCTCACCTAACTATGTTGTCCTAGTCATGAGAAATGCCCATGCCCAAGTGCTTTCTGCATTATACCATCCTATCTACTCATGAAATCTATCAAGCTAAGGCAAGTCCTCAACTCACCTCCAACTGCGAAGTCACCTCTCATAACTCAACTTCCAAAACAAAGGTAGCCAACATGCCCCCTCAAGTGCCTCAACAAAGCATCTAATGCAATCCAAGCAAGACAAGCCACCCAAAGAATTCCATGCCTTCTTGCCAAAAAAATGCATATTTGTGCCAACATTTCAATGACTTCAACCAATGATTCTTCGATCTTTGAATAATCTGACAAACATCCACAAGTTGCCCAAGGAATGCTCTACCTCAACCAATGTCCCATACCAAAGGTAGGAGAGCATCACCCAAGTCACTTGGTCTATTTTGGCCATTTAGGTCGAATATCCATGACTCTCTCCCAACCTTAAAACCACACTCTGAGTGAGAGCGCTCGGGGAATACACCATGATGAATCTTTTTGGCACACTCCCTACCAATTTGGGAGTGTGATGCTCCTAAGGATGCTCCCATAGCCAAAGCACACACTCTTAAGGTGTTCTTTGGATGCTCCCTAGGCACTCCCTAAACACCCTAATGGTAATGTTAAATTCTTAAAGTATGAGTTTACATTTTCTTTATCTTAAGTTAACATTAAAAAAAGATTAAGGAAATGTAAACTTTTAGCTAAATTTTAACATTACCTTTAATTGTTTCGTGATTGATATTAGTTAATTCCAACCTCATCAAACTTCATATGGAGAAAATAGAAGTTTAATCCCATTCAAAATTCAGCGAACTTAATAGTTTTCAAAATTTTAAGATAGATAGGATTGACGTATTTCATTAGAGATTCTATTACCTATGAGGATATGTGATTGGCATTTAATCAAGAGCACCAAGCCATATCTGTACCCTAGTGTTGATGGTGTTGATTGTTGAACTCCTTTATCATGGCCTTCGTAAAAATTTACTCTCCACTCTAACCAAAATCATTGATCAAGCATGTCAAGCTTTTTCTACCATATTTTAAGGCTTGGATTAAGCAATTTCATCAAAAATGGGAGACGTTCACTGATGTCCCTAGAGGATCAAGGTAAAGCAAAGGTTAGACAAGACGAAAAGAATGAAAAATCATATTAATTATGAGGATGTTGAATTAAGTGATGGTGGAACATTGTTTGTCAAAGAGCGGTGCAACATACCTAACAACGCTACCACATAGCTACAACAATTGACAACATTGGTGCTTTCATAATTGGTTTTGGAAAGAGGTGTTTGGCGACTAGCTCAGTTTATTGCTTTGGACCTTTTGGTCTTCATATTTTGGTGTATAGATGACCTATTTCGTAAACATAACTATTTAGTTATGTTATTGTGGACAATTGTTAAATAGCCTATTTCATTCCATAAGTTGATGGTCTACTTTCTATTATATCACTTAAAAATTTGTATGTTTATTTGTAATTAATAGAATCTATATTTTAAAATGATTAACATAACTATTTAGTTGTGTTATTGTGGAGTCCAAATATGCATGTTTTTAAGTACTATGCATACCATTTCTATCTTCATTAGTGTCCAAATATGCATGTTTTTACATATTCCGCAAATAATTTAAAAGAATATGACAAAATGACTTTTGTGGCCAAAATTCGACATTACAATTTTTTGCGAAATTGTGATTTCTGGTTTGAAATGCATAAATAGATTCAACACCTTAAAAAACCCCTAAAGCACTCAAACTCTACAAGTTAAAACGCGTTAAACTTGTGATTTTTAATATATTTTGAAAAAAATCACCAAAAAAACACAACAATGGACCATTTCTTCTGTTAACTAGATGCAAATTCTTCCATTTATGCGTCTGTCTGCCAGTGTGTGTATATATATATATTCCCCGCTCCCAACGTTTTTGTTTGGAAAATGACACTCCCGTTTCATGGAAGCTTGAATTCTACTTTGTAGAAAGTCTATCAACCTTCAAGTTTGTCCAACAACAAAATGACTCAACCAACGGTTTTTGGTGAAGCTTAGGGCGAAGATATTTCTGTGTTGTGTGCAAGTCTACCGTCCAAACTCTGCAACGCCGTGTGCCAAAACTTGTACACCTAACTTGTCAATGTAACTTGAACTACTCGCACGATCAAGCCAAAAACCCGCGTGATGCAAGTTTTCAAGTAAACCTGAAGGAAGACAATCACAGCACCGTGGAGACCTTGTGCATCGTGAAAGGCTTTGCTTGGAGGGCTTATGCGAGACAAACTTAGTGAAAGATCAAGAGTATATTTCTTGATGTTGATGGTTGCCTCTGGTGCAGTTAAAAAACTTGGTAGGATGCCTTATTAGGCCTTTTGTATTGCTAGTTGGGATTTGCTATTTATTGAGGACTTGTGTCCACGGGCTGAAGACATATTTCTCTTCAGGTACAGTAGTTAAGTGGTGATTTTCTTGGACAATTTTATGAATTTGGTTAGAAGTGAAATATACAATGCTATCATTTATATTTCACAATCCTAAAGCTGAAATTCTGAAATTCACAAGAAATAAATCCAGAACCTCAACGTTGAGATTAGGTTCTGAATTTACATCAAATACAGAGTTTCAGAAGACCACTACTTATATTTACTTAAAAGGGTGAAAAAGTCAATTAGACAGTTTCTCATAAATGCCAATAAAGTAGCGCTAAGAATCATAATTTAATAAAAATAAAACGATATAGATAACGAGCATAATGATGCGGATAATAAAGTTGAACTTTCCGGGATTCAACTTATTTTGCTTAATAAAACTAATGCCTAAACCATCTGTGTTGCTGCAGGCACAGGGGTGCGTATAAGTAAGGGGGCACCAACGTCTATACTCTGTCAAAACTTGGGGAAAAGACACCCAGTTGTGCAAAATACAGTCTCGAGGAAAGTAAGTACGGCATACTATCTGGGACTTTTGACCTCCGAGAAAAGAATCAAAGGTAACAAAAAAAAGGGGCCACAACTTTGCACAACACTTGAGGAAACTATACCATTAGCTTCAACAACAATATTGTAAATACTTTAGTTATTGATGCAATTTCAGCCAAACTTAAATCATAGCTGAATATTTTTGCAATTGTCATTTGAAAACACATATTTTGTTAGGACACATTTTTGATATGCAAGTAGAAAAATTTGGTGTCAAAACATGAACAAATTAATGAAGTCCATTGAACATTTTCAACAGCTGCTGAATTAATTTTAATCCAAACGTACAACATCAAATTTCAACCATGGTGTCAGGTCACCATTTTCACCCTGGTAAACATTAACAGGTAAAAACCATGATGCCTAATCAAAAAGCCTTAAAAACAGATTCAGTCAGTTTTTGTGCAATTCAAAAATGTTTGTTATATTTGAGTAAAATATATAACCACCAATGTTGCACGAGTGTGTGTAGACTAGAAACTTATTTAATAATGGGTGCAAGGTACTGCAATTTTCATTTCTAATCTTCAAAAATGGGTGCAAAGGTACCGCAATTTTCCTTTCTAAAGGAGAGTCACTAGGACGCAGGTATAGCATGGGTGCAACTGGGAGGAGATAAAAGTAGTAAGTACCCATGCAACTATCACAAATTTCTGAGAGGAAATAATTCTGCCAAGAAAAATCAACCAGGAATGTCTGCAAAGTTTACAAAACAACTCATGAGCATCAAGAGAGATTTGAAAGCTCATCGAAAACTCATAATCGTTTATTGTATCTCCTTCATCCCACATATCTTACATCTATCCAATAGTGGGAAGAACTGCAGACGGATATATAAAACACAGGCTGAGAAGCCGATCAACCCAGTCTGAGAAAGAAAGTATACGATTGGAGGTTTAAAAAGGCAGGGGAGAAAAGGAGAAGGAACTAGACTATAATTAAATCAAGTCTCGGCTACATAACTTGATACATTTTTTCTCTAAAACCGTCATAAATATGAAAAATAAATCCTCGGGTATACTAACATTTCCATCTATAAAGATTATAGAATTATTAGACAAAATTTCTCATAAATGCCAATAAGGTGGATCTAGTAGTAATAATCTAACAAAAGTAATACGATACAAGCTTCAACAAATGAACATAATGACATGAACGACAACTTTAAACTTTCTGGGATCGAACGGATTTTGTCTAATAAATTAAGGACTAAATACCCAGGGCATTTGAAAGTGTTGACGCAGGGACTAGTGTGGGTGTAGGCAAGAAAATCAAGGTATTAGACACACCAAAGATAGTATATAAACCAAAAATAAATAAATAATTGTTTAACAGATTTCAATTTTATGCATATCAGCAACACTGAAAGCACTAAACAGACTGCACCAGTCGTGGAAAGTACGAATTGTGAAAACAGTTAGAGGTATACAGTAAGTAATTTGGCACCATTAGACACATGGGTTGAATGTCTGTAACAGATTGCATGGCAATGCATATCCAACTTTTTAGAAATTATTGGATATAACACAAACATTAAACCTCTATATCTGCTAGCTGGACATATGCAGTTCAGACTCTTGGGATGGCTCACCGGAGAGGTTTGTATAACAAATTGCAAAGACTGTCCACAGGGTGGGGTCTTCAATAGATGGTGATCGGGTGCGCTCTTAAGGTACTTCTAGATGTTAAGTCACCAGTTCAAATCCTCAACCTATTCGGGTATTATACTTGGAAAGGAACATGATGTAGCCTCACGGTTGCCAAACTTACCAAAAAAGATAGATCACGCATACTGGAAAATACAAGTAGAACTTAAATCAGCTTGCTGGGCATGCAAGACATGCATTGGACCTTGACAGTGAGAATACTTGGCATCAAACATGGAAACAGACCATCCAAACCAGAATTTGGAATTGTTTTGAGGGATCCCCCGGTTAGAAGCATATCCTACACAAGTAACAGGGATGCATTTCCCAGCGCTGAGACAATTCCTCTGGCAACACAGCTTTATACTTTGGGGATTGAACTTGCTTTTACACAAATAAAAGTAACATAAGATAACACCTGTCCCCTTTCCTCCATACCAAAATAAACAAACTGTGTTTTTTCGGAAGGAAATGCGAAAGAAATACATCCTTCCAAAAGCTAAGCTAGCTCCATCAAGAAGAATGAAACCAGAAAACCAGCATCACCTTCTATGTGAGAATAAATGGACTGTGTTTAAACAGATTTCATCATGCTTGCAAAAGATTACTCAAACCCTGGAATCTCATGCACACCACAATTCTAACACATACAACCATCTCTGATTCAGCACAAACCAGGAAAATAAATCAATGAGTGATACATATCTTGCAGAGACCCATCATGTACTAAGAACGGAAATCACCAAAATCGAGGCTTGCTTTAAAATATTTGGAAAGAGACATAAAATCCAGACTTTATGCTTTCTATCTATAGTAGTTTAACCACTTTGCTCCGTGTCTTCCGAAACCAAGTCTCTATAAGCCTGGTTGGCATCCAGACCACGTTAATGTATACAACCATCGTTTATATATCAGCATAACATTTAAACCTACGTGACTAAGAACAGTAGTTTAACAATGAGTCTCGTGTAGCCAGCTGATTTCAGCAAAATCAGGTTCTCTTTTTAACTGGAATTCTGGAACATGTGATCAATTTTCTTTCTCATTTGCCTGCATTCTTCAGTATATCTTCTTGCTGAGATCTTAAGATGGATTTCCCATCAACATACATTCTCTAATGTGATTTACTACTCAAATCTTCTTGTGGCTTAGTAGACAAACGCTTAAGGAACTCATAGGTTGTAATCATAGTGGTGGCCGACATTGACATGGTAGCCCATCTAGGCCCTAAGCCTCTGTAACAAGCCGTCCATCCACCCTCTTTCAAGAGCGTTCTGACAGTTTGGCCAATAGTAGGTTGACAATTTCCGTTACCTTCGAGTACTTGTAACCGAGTTTTGATGGTATCCAGCGGAGTGGTAACAATGGCAGACACTCCCCCTGCCATCGCAGCACTCAATCCTTGAACAGCGACAACTGTTTTGGAACCGGGCACCAAGGATTCTTTGCTCTGTTCCTCCCGATTCCTGCAATAACCAAGGCCTGTCCACACCATTCGCTGTGTCATGCAGTAGGAGGCCCACCAGAGAGCATTTGAAGGAGCATAAGTAAGAATAGACATGCCAAACCCCCGGTACAGGCCCTGCAATCCGTCAGTTTTCATTATGGTCCGAAATGCATCAATGCCCCCCCGGTAATTTGTGGATATCTGAGACATTCCCTGCCCCCCTTGAACCATCAGCCTCTGGCTAATTACATCAACAGGTGTCCAAACAAGTTGTGCAGCCATGGCTGCACTCAGACCAGCAGCAGCATTTGCAGCAGCTGCTGCTGCAGGTTCTGAGAATCCCAGCTGAACAGCTGTGGTGCCGACATAGCTCTTGGTGATTTCAAGTGCGCTCATGTACAGTGCACGAGCTGGTATTGTCCCCATTAACGATGTTCCAAAGCCTCTATACATGCCTGAAAAACCTTCATGCCGTAAGATGTTTGAACCAACACTTATACAAGACATATGCTTCTGTGAAACCTGTTGCCTAGTTTTAAGCACAACAACTGGATACAGAGTTGCTGATACTCCTGAAAAGAGAGCTGCTCCAAGGATAAAGAACTTGGACTTGTCAAGCATTTGCCAATCTATGTCTGCCGGCAGACGGATGTCCTCTGCAGGCCGTTGAGAAGTTCTGAGGCTCATCTTTGCCACAGTGGCAATCCAGCAGAATTGTCTCGCTAGTTTTTGAGTAGAGCTATTTGTTATGGTACAGGGTATCTACACTAAAATTTGAAGCCCAAGACAGAAAAGCCAAAAGTTCCCACCAACAAGAAGTCACAATGAATAACTAGATAAAGGTGCCACTCGCAGATCCCAGGCACCGAATTCCTCCCCTACAACCCACACAACCCACACACTTGTACACAAGTGTTCCAAACCATCAGATTTACACTAAACTAAAGTCTTTTAAGACTATGAAATTATTTTCTAGCAGAGTTGACAGAGCTTTGTAGCACAGTCAATCAACCCACAGTATGAAAAGCCAAAACCTCCATGAAATCGATCACAAAATCCTCTGCCCTGGCAAGTTCACAAGAAGTACTCACCCTTTCTGAGATCATCAGTATGTACAACATGCCTAAAAAAAATATACAACATATAATACAGCAGTAGATCTGGTTATGGTGATTTAATAGAATGGTTGGGTGTGGCTTTGATCTGACCTTTAGAGAACATAAATGCCTGGGTCTGGCCCAGGCCTAGGTCTGATTAACACCTAATCTAAGTGTAGACGCCATCGAGCCAGACCCGTACCGAAAACCACCCACAACTTCCAACTGCAGCACACAAGAACCGTTATGGGAAACATCAAATAAACAAAACCCCCTCAAACCCTACCCACAACACAATGGCATCATTTAAACGAACAAAGTCCCCTTCAAACCCTGTTAGCCAGAGCAGCCCCCCTGACCGAAATCATTCACTAACGAATCCAGATGCTTTTCTTTCTCTCTCACACACACAGATTTGTTTCCACAAACACACACACAGATTGTCACACACACAGATTTGTTAAACCATTAAACTGTGGGCTGCCAATTTCAATACCATCCAAACCCTCCCTCCCCATGTTTTCTAAAAAAGGTTCAAACAGTTCTTCACAAAAAATCTAGAAAAAGAAATAGCGAATTTGAAAGGCATACCAGTTCGAGAGAAAAACCCTGGTAATAAATCGAAGAGCCCATTCATATCCCTCATCTGACTTTGAGGCCACCGCCACCATTACCCCTCACACCTTCCATCGCCTCCACGAACACACCAAAGAAATGAAACCCTACAGCTCATCAAACACGAAAATAATCAGCGCGCCCTAACGTGGAGGTAGGTATTGTATGTATTACAGTCTTTCATCGTATGTATTACACACTCTTTCAAATCAATCGTCGGTTAATTTTCCTACCGACCGGATAAGGGTGCCACGTGGCAGATTCAGTGCCAGGACGACTGCCGGATCAAAAGTATGGCGGCGCTGATGCTGATGTTGACGTGGTCTGACCATGTTCCATAAGGGCAACGCCTAACCAGCCATCTATAGCGTATTTAATGTCTGGGGATATGCACGCAGGTTAGCCCGAAAGTTCAAATATTATTTAATGCCGAAACTCCCCGCTTCCGTGTTATCACGTTAAGCAGCGTGCATATCCCAGGCATTAAATACCCTATAGATGGCTGGTTAGGCATTAAGCAAAGTAAGAATTTCAAATCTAAATTATTTGTAAATTTAGAAATTTAGGCAACTCAAATACTAGGTTCTAGTCATTTTAAGAAAAAAATATTGATAATTATGAAAAAATTAATTATATTTGAAAATAAATCAACCAATAAAAAATTTTAAAATTTCCCCATCAAATTTTATCTCTGTCCACAAAATTAAAATTTACCCCTCAAATTCTATCCGTCCACAAAATTACAACTTGCTTTCTAACGCATTTTACAACCGCAATGTAACATATTTCCAAGATTTAACTGTCAGTGTCTTTGGACTATCGTAGGGTATTCCAAATTATTTGGATTTAGCATTTATTGTTAATATTGGGACTTGGTTTGTATTGTATTTTTTATATTATTATTAATTTTGTAGATGGTTGAGAAATTAATATATATATATTAGTTATTTAATTTTTTAATGTGGAAATTTTTGTTTTTTAATATAGTAATATAGTTTTGAATGAGACTATAATTTTTATGGTTCAAAATGTGTTTTTAAATATATAAGTAATTTTGAATGACATATAGTTTGAGTGTGTTTAATGATTAAGAGTATGTCTTTTTTCTAAGAGGTCACAAGTTCAAAATGAGATGGAATAGAATATGTATATTTTTATAGATTTTAGTAGTCAAATCGCAAAGTGGGTCCCTTGTCCCACAAACAAGGAGTTTCATACACCAATTGGTATAATAATAATAATGGTTCCCTTGTCCCACAAACAATGGGGTCTCATACACCAATTTGATGTCTAGCTTGACCCTGACCTAAAATTTTAATAATAATAATTTATTGTTTAAAATATGTTTTTAAATATAAAAATACATTAAATTTGGTATCCCTAACCTAAAAATTGGATAAAAATAATAATAATATTTTTATTGTTTAAAATGTGTTTTTAAATATATAAATAAATTTACTTTACATTGATTGATTATCCAATTTCACAATAACCAATTATTTTATTACTTAATATTATAACATAATTTATGAAACAAAATTAATTAGAAATTATGTCTAAAACATCAAAACATTAAAAGATAAAAATTTATTTAAAAAAAAATATTTATAAAATTTAATGAATAAAAACTAAACTTTACATTTACCAATTATCCAACCTTAAAATACTTATCTATTATATGGTTTCTAATTATAATATTATTTAAAAGTAACCAAAATTCATTTTAATTTTGGATCTTCTAAACGTTTCAAGGGATCAAATCTCTTTTCACTTTAAATGAGATTTGCATCTCAAGAGATTTAATCCCTCTAAGCATTTTTTTTCAAAAAGAAAAAGCCAACAAGCTTTTACTAATATAAAAGTTGTTTACATATGCCAAGATATATCTCAAATCTCAATGTCTAAATCATGGAATACCAAAAATAAGATAGCAGAGCACCCACACCCGCCCAATATTCCCATAGGGAGCTTCAAAAATGACCCAACAAATAGGTATTCATTCATTACAATGTGGGTCAGCAGACCCCAACTAAAACTGAACAATAAAGGCCCAAAGCTTGCTTATTAAAAACATGTCAAAAGATGCTATGACCGGCTTGTACGTGCCTGGAGATGCTCTAACAGGCCTCATCACACGTATACATGCAAAAATGTCAAAAAATATAGGCAGAAGAATGTTTTGATTGGCTTGGATGCACTCGGAGATGCTCCAACAGACCCCATCACACGCATAGGCACAAAAAGTCCACCAAGGTCGAAACCCCCTAAAAAATAGTGCAAAAACAGGCAGTATAATAACGAGCCCAACAAAGCATGTAAGTTCGTCGACGAGTCCCAGAGAGAGCACGGAAAATGCCCAAAACAAGGGGTCACAACACCTTTCATTACGGGTCATACAACCCCAGCATAATACTTGGAAATTAAAGGCGCAAGGCCCATAGACAGAATCCATCAAGGGTTTCAAAAGATCCAAAGTCAAAACCCTGAGACAGGGCAGATGTTGATCCATAAGCCATGACTGCAATGAAATTCGACAGCTTGGAGAATGAGCCCAAAGCTCGAAGTAGACCTGCAAAGGCACCAATAACCGAAACCATGAAATGGTGGAGACTAGTGAAACCCGAGATAGAGAACAAGCCACGAGGCCCACGAAGAATTCGACCACAACCCCCGACCCCGACGAAACGTAACAGCAAACCAGACCAATTGGAAATGGTGATAAAATAGAGGCGTTCAGAACCCCAATTCCGTAGAAACCCTGAAATACCACACAAAAGCACCACACAGAGAGGACCTACAACAAACAAGTACTCTCGCAAAGGAACAAGAAGAAAGCCATCAACTTCATGAATAAGGAGACATGATCTAGGGAGCCAAGGCGACTAGGGTTACAGTCACCCTACTCCCAAGTGCATTCTCAAAAGCTAGAGTTCTCAAGAAAATCGATAGCCTCTTTCCTCTCGACACTTAGTATATCTAAAGTTAAGACAAATCTAAACTGATTTAATTATTAATTACAATTAAAATTAAAATTATTAATTATAACTATACTATAAATACAAATGTAAATGTAAATGTAATTATTCTATTAATTATATTTATAACTATAAATATAAATATAAATATAATTATTCTATTTTATTTTATGTTTTTTAATTTTAATTTAGTGCAACATTAAATATGAAACAAAATAATATCACTTATATATTTATTTTATTTTATTTTAATATAGTGAAAATATTTAACAAAACATTACATACTTGACCTTACATTACAATATTAATTATTTTTTATATTCATTAATTTTCACTATTTAATTATCACAAATTTAAACGATTTTTTATATTCATTAATTTAAACAATTGCATATTACCACATCATCCAAAAAGAATAAACTATAGATGTATTTTTCATGACGCAATTTCAATATTTTGAAAGAGACTATGGGTGAGATGGTTTAGATATTTGACTTAGATTTTTAGATTTGATCTGTTTATAATGATCAGATATTTTATTTTATTTTGTTATTTCATTTATATTAAATAATATGATGATTCTTTATAAAGATTTGTGAATCTCAATATTATGTTAGAAATAAAAATTCAATATTTAAAATTTCTATAAATATAATCAATACTTTATTTAATATACTGTTAAAAAACCAATAAACCTGTGAAACTCTATAAGTGGATATAGTATATCCATGTTTGTTTATTATTCATAGATTATATATTTTTTTAACTTAACATCTTTAATTAAATATATTATTTAATGAAATTTAAAAATAATATAAAAAAAAATTTTAACTTTATTTATATATAGGTATACTCATAAATGAAATAGTTTTTTGTTTTGAGTTAATCAATGTAAATTTTAGTAGATTGTGATTTTTTTTTATTTAAAATGTATTTTTAAATGAATAAATATATTCAACACCCTAAAAAACTTTAAGACATTTGACTTTTGCAAATTAAATAACTTAAAGATATGATTTTTAAAAATTTGAAGTGGATTTTGAGTAAATTTGACATGCAAAAGGGTAACTTCATCTATTAGTTCTAAATTGGAATAGAGTTTCCGGAAATTTAATTTAATTATCAATAAGTATTAGGTGGATGGTGGGGACTTAACCTCCATGGAACATTTTAGAATATTCATAATAATATACACAAATCAAAGGTTGAGATTTATCTCCAAAGTTGTTATGCCATGTTCATCCTTTAAATTAACTGATTAATTAAAAAAATGGCAGACCAACAAGTCTCATTTAAAGTGAGTTATGGTTTTATGAACTTGTCATATAGATAAACCATAATGATGATGCTGATGATGATGGTTAACGTCCACTGAGACCAAACATTGGTCTATCGAGCCTAAAGAAACAAATTATTTATTTTGATTTAAGATTTTATTCCTATGCTCAAAAAGCTTGGAGAGAAGCCTCCCGAGCTCACTATAATTTTGACATTGTAAAAGGCTAGGAAGGTCAATATTGTAACAAAGATTGTGAAACTGAGATCTAATGTGGTTGTACGTGGGGCACTCTAAGAGGAAGTGGTTTCATCCTCGATGTTCCTATTCTCACATATATGGCAGATCCTTTCCATCCATGGCGTTTTAGGAACTGCCCAACGACCTCTTTCACTATGGAGCTCATGAGAATTCGTTCTAATCTTTGCTATATTAATTTTCTTCTTTGAGCTAGTTAAAATAGAGAGATACTTTTGATCTTCTAGGGTGGGGCTAATGACCTTCTTATAATAACTTAATTTTCTTTTAGGTGCTAAATCTTTCTCATACCACATTTTTTCTTTGAACTTAGAAGTAACAATATCTTTAATGTTATTTATGTTTTGCAGTGCATCATTCTCGTTGATCTCCCAATAGTTTAACCAAGCCCTTGTGTCTTTATGCCACCTCGATTGAGCCTTAGGTGGTTTTGGCTGGAATTTAAAGCTAGCTTAGGAAGTCTATGATCGTCTATGTTATTGAGTTTGTGCTTGTATAGCAGAAACCTAATCATAGCTAGGCTCTTAATAGGGGAAAGACCTACTTCTATAAGGAGAATAGGATAGGGTGTATTAGTTTTAATTTTCAAGTTATAAGTTATAAAACGCTTCTGGATTTGCTCAATCCTTCTCCATGATTCTCTGGAGATGCTGCAACCCAAACCTCACAGCCATATAAGATAACAGGAGTGACTAAAGTTTCAAAGAGGAACTTCTTTTTATCCCACATTACGAGGTTTGTTGTTTTACAATTATTTTCAAGACCAAAATAAGCTTTCCACCCCCCATTAATCCTTTTCTCAATGCTATGGTTCTAGTTGAGCTTGTGATGAATATCAATTCCTAGGTACTTGTAAGAATACACTTCCTCCAAGTTATTATTGTCATACATAAAATTAGCGTAAGTGTCCTTCTTGGATTTGATAATCATAACTTTTGTTTTGTCAGTGTTAACAGTCATACCCATGGTAGTGCAGAAATCCTTAAGAAGCCTGAGTTGCTTATCAAGATCAGATGGGCACCTTGCGAAAAGAACAATATCATCAGCATAGAGAAGAAGGATGACGACTATCCCAACTAAGATCTGTTGGCATTATGTTTTCTGGTATGACTGTATGTTACAGATGTTGTACTTGATGGCAACTCCAGTGGTAAGGCTCTCAGTTTGATGAAAATTAAGAAGGACGCAGGCAATCGGTTCAGAAAGTGCGCCCCCGCAGGTATACCATGCAGAAACCGTGTCCAGGGACGCCGGCCGGCCGTTCAGGGGGTGCGTCCACCCAGTGCACACATTTCAAGGCAGAGAAAAGCACGTGGGGGTTTCTTGTGTGGTATCTAGCCGACGGTTTTGTGTTTCTATGGTGTCGGCTCGTGGTATTGTTCCATGTTTTGGGGAGAAGCTTGCCTATATAAAGCAAAGGAGTTCATTTGGATTGAGCAATAGTCTTGGGTTGAATATCTTATTTGGTGAGATCTAGTCCAGATCTAAAAGGCGAATCTTCTAATGGACTGTGATCTCTATGGCGCATGAACAGATCGATAGATCTGACTGTTTGGGTTTGTTCTAAAGTCTTCATATCATTTATATCTGAAGGGTCGCAGGTTCAGTGAAGGGAAAGTGCGCCGGGACGCAGGTACTGTAAAGGGCAAGTGCGCCGAGACGCAGTACAGTAGAGAGAGACCTGCGTGGGGACGCTGGGCGATCAAGGTTCAGGTGTGTCTTTGAAGCAGAAGGACGCGGCGCGATAATGTTTTCAGGTGCGTCTCTGTAGCGAAAGACGCGGCGCGATAGTATCCTTGGGTGCGTCCCTGAAGCAACAGAACGCAGAGCAGTCAAAGGAACAGTGCGTGGGCACGCAGCGAAGCAGAAGGATATCTGCGGGTGGACGCAGAGTAGCAGAAGGTTAACAGCGTCTGGTCGCAGGCCACAGAAAAGAAAACTGCGTCTCTGTTTTAAGATGTTCTGTTGATTGAATTTCTCTATTGATAAGGTGTTATGGGTTAGTTCTGTTGTTGTTGATCTGATATCTGTAGTGATCTATATCTGTTATGTACTTGTTGATCATCTGATGCTTTATGAAAAGAAGTAGGGGGTTGTAGCTCCCTTCCAGGAGTAGACTGGAAAACAAGAGAGAGAGAGAGTTGCAGCTCTCTGCAGGTTGCAGCCTGCGTACTGGTAAAGGACTGCACCAGTACAAAATCATTGTAAAAGAAGTTTCTAAATTGAAAGAAGATAGAGACATATTGCAGCAGGTGGTTTTCACCCACATTGGGTTTCCACCTTACATCTTGTGTTCTTTGGTGTGACTATCTGTGTTTCATGCTCATTATTTTATGGTACTGACATACTAAAATAATTCAAAGATCAAATAAGGAAGATTTATTAAATTGCTAGATAATACTGATTCACCCCCCCTCTCAGTATTATTTCCAACAATTGGTATCAGAGCAGGTCCTTCAGAGAAGCTTGATCGCTTGAAGGTAGATCGTTCATCATGAGCAACTACGAGAGAGAAGCATCAATCAGGCCACCGATTTTTGATGGGACAAACTTCAATTATTGGAAGGTAAGAGTTACTGCATATCTTCAATCTCTTGGTACAGAAGTTTGGGACATTGTAGAAACATGCTATGCTTTTCCTTCAGCTACTCCTACAGATCCAGCTGAGAAAAAGAAGTATGAAACAAATGCAAAAGCAGTCAGTACTCTATTAGGAAGTATATCCCAAACAGAATTCATGAAGGTCATGCACTTCAAATCAGCAAAAGAGATATGGGACAAAATGATCACTAGCTATGAAGGAGATGAACAGGTAAAACAAGCTAAACTTCAAACTCTCAGGATTCAATATGAGACTCTCAAGATGTATAATGATGAAAGTGTGGCTAATTATTTTCTTCGGGTAGATGAGATTGTTAATTGTATGAAAAATTTGGGTGAAGAAATAAAAGAGACTATAGTAGTTCAAAAGATTCTAAGATCATTATCCCCCAAGTTTGAATCTAAAGTATCTGCAATAGAAGAAAAAGAAAATCTCTGTGTTCTCACTATGTCTTAGCTACATGGAATTCTAACTGCTTATGAAATGAGAAAGGGAGGTCCATCAGACAGAAGGGAAGTTGCTTTTAAGGCATCAGGCAAAGAAGATTACTATGAAGCAAGCCATGTTCCAGAAGAAGAGGAAGAAGAATCAAATTTTGTCAGAAGTCTTCAAAGGGGTTCTGGAAGGTTCAGAGGTAAGCTACCTTTCAAATGCTTTGCTTGTGGAAGAGTAGGTCATTATGCTGCAAAATGTCCTTATAAGGATAAAGGAAAAGAACCTGCTAGATGGAACAAGAAACAAAGTGCAAATAAGAAAAGCTACTACACCCATGAAGATAGCGATGGCTTATCAAACAGTGATGAAGATGAACAAGGTAATAAATATAAGCTGTTAATGGCATTTGAAGATGATGATTATGAGGATGCTGTAGATGTGGATAATCTCTATGATGAAATTACTAGACTCAAGAGATGCATAGAAGAAAAGAATGTGATCATTGATACTTTGCAATTTCAAATTGATGAAAAGGAAAAACATCTTGAAAAACTAGAAGGTGAAATTGTTGGTCTCAGAAAAGAAATAGAGAAAACAAAAGCTATTAATCTTAAGTTTGTCAAAGGATCTGAAACTTTGGATGAGATTATCAATGTGCAGCGGTCTCCTCTAAACAAGACAGGTTTGGGCTATAATGGAGAAACCTCTCAAGCATCCACCTCAAAAAGTTATCTTGATGCAGCAAGAAGAAATGAGCAGAAGAACAATGAAGATAATCAGGTAAAGCAGGGACGAATTACAAACAGAAACTATCAGGGACAATCCATCTTAAGGGTGAACAAAAGCTACAACCAGCCACAGGTAAAATCTTCTCAGTTTGGTTCAAGAATAGATGAAAATAGAAATTACAATCAATTGGCTGTTAGATTCAATAACCGCAGAAGCTTCTTCAATGGACAATGCTTTTCTTGCCATAACTTTGGTCACAAAGCAGCTCAATGTGTTGCATATAAAACAATCATGACTAGGGAAGCTCAAAAACAAAGAAGTATGACAGGGATTACAAAAAGGACCTATAACAACTTTTCGGTTCTTGAAAATGAAGTTGAATGTTCTATTTGCAATAATTTTGGTCATGAAGACTCTGAATGTAGGAGCAGGTTTCAGGAGAAAAAGGAACAAGCCACAAGCACCAAAACATGGAGAATAAAGGAACCTCAAACAGAAAGATGTGGGATAGCATTTTATGCAGAAGGACAGGAAAATCTATGGTACATTGACAGTGGATGTTCGAAACATATGACAGGTGATAAAGAAAAACTTGAATCTTATTCTACTTTAGAAAAGGGAAAGAAAGTTTCCTTTGGAAATGATACTCCTGCAACTATAAAAGGAAAAGGTATTGCTCCGTTAAAAGAAAAGGTCAAGGCTGGAAATGTTCTGTATGTTGATGGATTGAAGCATAATCTACTAAGTGTCAGCCAGATGTGTGATCAAAAAACCGAGGTTATTTTCAGATCAAATGGATGTCTTGTTCGTGATCTTGATACAGGTAAAACAGTACTCAAAGGCAAAAGAACTCCAAATAATCTGTACATATTTGAAGAAGGACAACAACAATGCTATCTTAGCAAGGATGAAGAGCACTGGTTATGGCATCGAAGGTTGGGACATCTAAGCTTCTCACAAATAAGGAAAGCATGCAAATATCAGGCAGTTCGCGATCTTCCAGATATCAAAATTCCTGACAACACCATATGCAGATCATGTCAGTTTGGAAAACAAACCAGGACTAACTTTCCAGAGAAAGAGGGATCAGCTAGCATGCCTCTTGAGCTAGTACATACAGATACATGTGGCCCATTCAGGAAAAGAACACCTAGAGGAGAGGAATACTTGATATTATTTATTGACGATTTCTCCAGGTTTGTCTGGTTAGGACTTATGAAACACAAAGATGAAGCATTCGAAAAATTCAAGACCTTCAAAGCCTTGGTTGAAAATGAATCAGGTCACAAAATTAAGTGCCTCAGATCCGACAGAGGTGGGGAATTTACTTCAAATGAATTTTTCGATTTCTGTGATGAACATGGGATAAGGAGAGAATTCTCTACAGCTAGAACTCCTCAGCAAAATGGAGTTGTTGAAAGAATGAACAGAACAATCCAACAAATGGCTCGTGCTATGCTTGATGAATCAGGAACTCCCGCAACTTTCTGGGGTGAAGCTGCACATGCTGCGGTTATTATTCTCAACAAGACAAATGTCCGGGTGAACAGCACTCAAACTCCTCATGAGCTCTGGAGTGGTAAAACTCCTTCGGTAAAGCACTTCAAAATCTTTGGGAGCAAATGCTATATCAAGAATACTGATGAGCAGCTTGGCAAACTTGAACCTAGAGCAGATGAAGGCATTCTTCTTGGCTATTCTCCACACAGCAAAGCATACAAATGCTACAATAAAAGACTTGGCAGAATTGTTGACAGCATTGATGTAGTGGTTGATGAGAAGGGATATATTCCTAGGCAAGTACATCATGAAGATATAGAGGAAGATGAAGGCTACCCTTAAAGACAGAATAATGAAGAAGAAGAACCCCAAGGAGAACTTCAAGAAGAACCAGAGGAGCAGACAAGAATAGAAGAGAAAACTCCATCCAGATATGTTCAGAAGAATCATCCAAAATCTCAGATTGTGGGGCAGAAAGAAGCAGGTGTACAAACAAGAAGAACAGCTGCAGAAGCCTCAAGCTATTTGGCATTACTCTCCTCTACTGAACCACAAAATGTGAAGGAAGCATGCAAAGATGAATGTTGGGTGAAAGCAATGGATGAAGAACTTGAGCAAATCGAAAAGAACAACACTTGGGAGCTGGTTCCTAGACCAAAGGATAAGAATGTTATCGGAACAAAATGGGTCTTCAAAAATAAATTGAATGAAAATGGAGAAGTAATTAGAAACAAAGCCAGACTTGTTTGTAAAGGGTATGCGCAGCAAGAAGGAATAGACTCTGAAGAAACTTTTGCTCCTGTTGCAAGACTTGAGGCCATCCGAATGTTCCTTGCTCTCTCAAGTTTTCAAAACTTCAAAGTATTTCAAATGGACGTGAAATCAGCCTTTCTGAATGGAGACTTGGAAGAAGAAGTGTACATTGAACAACCAGATGGGTTCATTCTTGGAAATGATCCAAATCTTGTATGCCGATTGAAAAAGGCTCTCTATGGTCTCAAACAAGCTCCAAGGGCTTGGTACTACCGGTTGGACAAATATCTTCATCAACAAGGTTTCTCAAAAGGTTCAACAGATAGCAATCTGTATATAAAAATTGAAAATGACAAATTGCTAATACTTGTTGTGTATGTAGATGACATTATTTTTGGCAACAATGAAGAAGCTATGAGTCAAAGCTTTGCCTCGGTCATGCAGAAAGAATTTGAAATGTCTTTGCTAGGAGAACTGACATATTTCCTTGGTTTGCAAATCCAACAGAAGGAAGGAGGAATCTTTTTATCTCAAACCAAGTATCTCAAGCAGATTTTGAAGAAATATGGCATGGAAGATGCAAAACCTGTATGTACACCCATGGTCACAGGATGTAGTCTCAGTGCAAATGATGAATCTGCAGCAGTACATCAACCAACCTACAGATCTATGATTGGAAGTTTACTATATTTGACAGGTACCCGACCAGACATCATGCATGCAGTTGGAATAGTTGGAAGATTTCAGGCAAATCCGAAGGAGACTCATCTTCAGGCAGTAAAGAGAATTTTCAAATATCTTCAAGGAACTCAAAATTATGGCTTATGGTATCCTAGAGATACAGATCTTACTCTTCATGCTTATACAGATGCAGATTGGGCCGGAAGCGTGGATGACAGGAAAAGCACAAGTGGTGGTGCATTCTTTATGGGTTCCAGACTGGTATCTTGGTTCAGCAAGAAACATAGTTCGATTGCCTTATCTACAGCTGAAGCGGAATATGTTGCTGCTGCATCTTGTTGCACTCAACTCCTTTGGATGATGCAGACTTTGCAGGATTTTCAAATCACTTGTACACCACCTATTCCCATCTTATGTGATAACACAAGTGCAATTAGCATCTCAAAGAATCCGGTCATGCATTCAAAAACCAAGCACATACCAATCAAGTACCATTTTCTCCGGGAACAAGTGCTTGAACAGAAAGTCAAGTTGGAGTATGTTCCTTCCAAGGAACAAGTTGCTGATATTCTTACCAAACCATTGCCCAGGGACACGTTTGAATACCTCAGGCAAAAGCTGGGGGTTGTTGATGCATCATCTTGTTGAACCTCTTCTTATTGGTGGTACAGGCTCAGGGGGAGCACATAATGCATTGTTGGCATTATGGAGAAGGAGATCTTGGAAATAGCTGCAATATGTCTCTATCTCTTTCATGGTGGTGCGTCTACAGATCCGGTTCATATTCAGGGGGAGCATGCGCTTAGGGGGAGCATACCCTTTGCTCTTGATGTCAAAGGGGGAGAATGAAGCTGAAGTTTGTGAGGTTGCCATCAAGTCCAAAGGGGGAGATTGTTGGCATTATGTTTTCTGGTATGACTGTATGTTACAGATGTTGTACTTGATGGCAACTCCAGTGGTAAGGCTCTCAGTTTGATGAAAATTAAGAAGGACGTAGGCAATCGGTTCAGAAAGTGCGCCCCCGCAGGTATACCATGCAGAAACCGCGTCCAGGGACGCCGGCCGGCCGTTCAGGGGGTGCGTCCACCCAGTGCACACATTTCAAGGCAGAGAAAAGCACGTGGGGGTTTCTTGTGTGGTATCTAGCCGACGGTTTTGTGTTTCTATGGTGTCGGCTCGTGGTATTGTTCCATGTTTTGGGGAGAAGCTTGCCTATATAAAGCAAAGGAGTTCATTTGGATTGAGCAATAGTCTTGGGTTGAATATCTTATTTGGTGAGATCTAGTCCAGTTCTAAAAGGCGAATCTTCTAATGGACTGTGATCTCTATGGCGCATGAACAGATCGATAGATCTGACTGTTTGGGTTTGTTCTAAAGTCTTCATATCATTTATATCTGAAGGGTCGCAGGTTCAGTGAAGGGAAAGTGCGCCGGGACGCAGGTAATGTAAAGGGCAAGTGCGCCGAGACGCAGTACAGTAGAGAGAGACCTGCGTGGGGACGCTGGGCGATCAAGGTTCAGGTGCGTCTTTGAAGCAGAAGGACGCGGCGCGATAATGTTTTCAGGTGCGTCTCTGTAGCGAAAGACGCGGCGCGATAGTATCCTTGGGTGCGTCCCTGAAGCAACAGAACGCAGAGCAGTCAAAGGAACAGTGCGTGGGCACGCAGCGAAGCAGAAGGATATCTGCGGGTGGACGCAGAGTAGCAGAAGGTTAACAGCGTCTGGTCGCAGGCCACAGAAAAGAAAACTGCGTCTCTGTTTTAAGATGTTCTGTTGATTGAATTTCTCTATTGATAAGGTGTTCTGGGTTAGTTCTGTTGTTGCTGATCTGATATCTGTAGTGATCTATATCTGTTATGTACTTGTTGATCATCTGATGCTTTATGAAAAGAAGTAGGGGGTTGTAGCTCCCTTCCAGGAGTAGACTGGAAAACAAGAGAGAGAGAGAGTTGCAGCTCTCTGCAGGTTGCAGCCTGCGTACTGGTAAAGGACTTCACCAGTACAAAATCATTGTAAAAGAAGTTTCTAAATTGAAAGAAGATAGAGACATATTGCAGCAGGTGGTTTTCACCCACATTGGGTTTCCACCTTACATCTTGTGTTCTTTGGTGTGACTATCTGTGTTTCATGCTCATTATTTTATGGTACTGACATACTAAAATAATTCAAAGATCAAATAAGGAAGATTTATTAAATTGCTAGATAATACTGATTCACCCCCCCTCTCAGTATTATTTCCAACAAGATCATGTCATCGCATCCTGCTTCCTCTAAATAGCCTTCGAGCTTATCGATGTAAATGCCAAATAAGGCAGGGGAGAGGGGGCAACCTTGTTTAACTCCGATGTTACACTTAATATCTTTCGACCACCCCTCATTGATCTTTAGCTTGGCAATTACATTCTCGTATAACCTTATAGCGGTAGCTCTCAACTCGAGAGGAACCTTTAGCTCTTCTAATATATTCTAAAGGTTGTATATAGGAACCGTATCGAAAGCTTTTCTAAAGTCCACAAAGCAACAAAATAAATTGGATTTATCGTTACGACATTCCTCCACAATGATACTAAGCATAACGAGGTGTTCTGTTGTTGAGTGATGCCTTTTGAAACCTGCTTGGCCTTTAGCTCGCTTACCTTCACTTTCAAGCCATATGCTTAACTTCTTTGCCAAAATACTACCATATAACTTGGCTAGGAGAGGGTTGATCATAATTGTCTGATAATTATTAATAATAACAATAATAATAATTTAAAATAAAGTTGTAATTTAGTTAGTTTTTATGAATTTTTAAATTTTAGTAACATTAGAAGTATAATGAAGTAAGTGTTTTGATGTTTGTTATGGATTGTTTTTGTTTATCAGCCATTTAATTTATATGGTTGCACTAGTATGTATATTTTAAAAATTTCACCACTTTTTAAAAATGCTTCTATTACTATTATATATATAAAATAATTATTTTATAAAAATGAAATCTTCGTTATAAATAAGTCATCATTTTAAAAACCACCTTAGACCCATCTTAACTCTAGATTTACTAGAGGAATCAAATCTCTTTTCACTCTAAAAGAGGTTTACACGTCAAGAGATTTGATTCCTTTAAGTTAAAATGGATTTAGGTTGGTTTAAATATTAATAATTAATGATGATAATAATTGTTTTATTTTATTTTATTTTGATCGTATTGTATTTTTATTTTTATTTCATGTAATTTAGTCAAAAGATTTTAATGAATAGTTATAATTATTAATTTATTTATTTTTTATTTATGTAACTTGAGTGAGTCAAAATGTTTTAATTAAAAATTATAATTATTAATTCTCAAAATGGATAGGTATATCATCATCCCTCATATACACAAACTCCTCAATTTGGTAATGAAACACGACTTCCCTAAGTCTTGGACGCAAAGCCTTATTTTGTCTATCTTTACAAGTTGGGATAAAAATGTTCCCTTTAATTACAAGATCATTTTGATTAGCCGCATTTTAGCCAAACTGTATGGGCTCATTTTGGAAAAGAAGATTAGCCTCTAGCTTGAAAGCCATGGTAAAAGAGCTAAAGGGCAAGCTGGTTTTAGGAGACATCACTCAACTCTTGACCATCTTGTTACTCTTAGGATCATTTTCAAGGAATGTTGCAATAATAAAATTGATCTATTTTGTTGTTTTGTTGACTTTAAAAAAGTTTTTGATGTAATTCCTTAGGATAAGCTATGGTAGAGACTTGAAGAAATATCAATTCCTCTTGAGATGAGGGTTGTTGTGATTAGGTTTTACAAGAATGTTATTTCCAAGCTTAAGACCATCAAGAATTGGTCTAAAGAAATTAAATGTGATATCAGAGTTAAACAAGGGCATCTCTTATCCCCAACCCCTTTTGGCATTTACATTGATGAGCTAGAACATTGTTTAGAAGCTATAGGATGTGATGGCCTTAATCTCGTTGGTATGGTCATTACTCTTCTGCTTTATGTTGATGATATTGTTCTTCTAGCCAAAAGATATGATGATCTTGACAAGCAGCTTAGAATCTTCCATGATTACTTCTCCAAGATGAGTATGATTGTTAATATCGACAAGACTAAAGTCATGATAATTTCCAAAAATATTAATTATGATCATTTCAATTATGATAACAATTACTTGGGGAAAGTTTCTTCCTACAAATATTTAGGTATTGACATTCATAATCAGCTCAACTGGAATTATAGCATTGAGAAAAGGATAATAGGATGCTAGAAAGCTTATTATGAGCTTGAAAACAATTGTAAGTCAATTGATCTTTGGGTATGGAGTAAAAACAAGTTCCTCTTTTAGACTCTCGTCACCCTTGTTATTTTATATTGATGTGAGGTTTGGGGTTGTAGTATATCTAGAGAACCTTGGAGGAAGATTGAGCTAATCAAAAAGCAATTTATAACCTACAACCTCAAGATCAAAGGAAATACTCCCTACCCTATCCTCTTGATTGAAGACAACCTTCGCCCCATTGAAATCATGTCTATGTTTAGGTATTTGATGTATAAGAATAATATTTACAACATGGAAGCCAAGAGGCTCCCTAAAATTGCTTCTAACTCTAGCCAAAACCCCTGGCACCTCCGGCTCAAGCCAGCCTGGCATAACGATGTCCATTCTTGGCTCAACCAATGGGGGATAAAGGAGGAGATGATCTTGGAGGACAAGGATAATATCAAAAATATTATTACTTCTAAATTTAAGGATAAGTTGTGGGAGGATAAGGAGTTAGAGGGAAAAAAGAAGCTAAGGTATTATAAGGAGGTGATCAACCCATTCTTGCTAACTAGAATTATCTTTCTATCTTTACCAGTGCTAAGAATAAAATGAACATTGTGAAGATAAGAATTAATTTTCATGAGCTTCGAAGTGAAATAGGACATTGGACAGTTCCCAAAAAACCGTGTGACAAAAGAGTTTGTCACCTTTGTGATACTAAGAGGGTTTTGAAGATGAAAAACACTTTCTCTGGGATTGCCCAACTCTTACTCACATCTTATCTTATTTCCAAAACCCTTGTCGCACAACCGACCATCTTGACTTGTTAAGTCAACAAAACTCTATTCTCTCCTTCTATTTTATCAGAGAAATAAAATATTAAAGTGTCTCAATTAATCTCTTACTTTTTAAGGTTTGATAGATCACATTGGTCTTAGTGGACATTAATCATCATCATCGTCATTTTTTATGTAATTTGACATAGTCAAAATGTTTACTTAACATAACAGGACAAGACATTGCATCTCTTGCATATTGGGCTGGAGAGCACCTCTAGACGTAATAAGTGTAAATTCATTCTAAATCTAAATTTATTAAACATAAAAAAGAATCAAATTTCTTAATGTATAAGTTTTTAGTCGTTTAATTTCATGTCAAGTATTGATTTTTTATATTAAATTATAAAGAAATTATACCATAGGAAATTTGATTCATTATAATATTTGATAAATAAAGCTTTGAGATTTACGTTTTTTATTTAAAAACTTTGATGTAATTGAGTCTAGAGACACACTCCAACACAATATGGTAGAGATGTTGTAATGTTTAACATTTTGACATGATCAAAATAAAAAATTAAATAAAATTTCAATTTTAATTAAAAAAAACAAAATTGATAATTATAATTATCAATCAAACATTTTAACTTGATCAAATTAGATAAAACTAAAAATAAAAATAAAATAACATTATATTTATAATTATAATTAATAATTAAACTAGCCTAGTTCCATCTTAACTCCATATCTACCAAGCACCCAGAGGGATTAAATCTTTTGAGGTGCAAATCTCTTTTACAGTGAAAAATGATTTGACCTCTCAGCACTTGGAAGATTCGAAGTTAAAATAAATCTAGAATTATTTAAACTCACTCATCTAATATAAATCTAAATTTATTTTAACATTGTCTTGTATTTTTTTCTCTAAAATTATTTATATTTTTTAATTTTTCAATATAAATATTTTTATTACTTTTACTAATTTTCCTATACTAAATTGTAAAATAGCTTTTTTTTTTTAGTTTTTAATATAAATATTTTTTATTTCATTTTAATAACTTTCCTATACTTTCCTATACTAAATTGTAAAACATCTTACTATTTTTTATACAATTAAATTTAAATATAAATTTAGTTTTATTTATTAAAAATGCAATTTTTTTGTTTGTCTGTTTGGCTATGTGAGCTTTGAGATGACTAACACGCCTAACTTGTGGCTTGAATAGACACGATACAAGGGCATCTAAGCCGTCAAAATCATCGAGGGATCGCCCCCAACCTGGGCCACACCAACCCTTAGCATGACTTGATGTTTACCATAAAGTTTCAAAACGATGACCTTTACACCACGAAGTGTCTTAACCAAACACCTTGTCACCATCTACTCTAGTCCCCGTAAATTATTAAAAATTTATTATTTTTAATTAAAATTTTAAATAAATATTTATATATCTATAATTAAAAAAGAAAAAGAAAAAAAAGGTTTAAGTTTCAAAGCCATATATCAAATATGTAGGTCTCTCATGTAATAATAATGTCTTGATGTTTCCATGTTATAGTTGTACTGTAGTTTTGGGTAAAAGACAAATAAACGGACATGGTTTAATAAAGACAAAAAGGTGCACATAGTTTTTATACTTGGTGCCATATATTGTGGGTTTAAAAAAAGGTAAGTTTGACATGTTATATGGATGGGATTGTATTGGTAAATATTATATTAATATGACAGTTTCTTCTAATATAAATAATTAAACATAATTTACCAAAATGCTAATATTGTTTGTGGGAATTAATTTCATCTATTTGCAAAAATGAATAAGGATGTTAGTACAGTCTCTATTTAGAACGTGGGCTATGACTTGAAAACTAAATTCAAATATGCACTTCAACCTTGCATTTACTCCACTTCGAATTGTATCACATGGCATTAAGGGAGGACCCACATGTTGTCGTTTATTTGTTATAATGACATGACTAAAACACTAATGGGCTTATAAGTACTATTCATGGATGAGTACACTTTTCAAGTGTAAAAATGAAACTTGTGTGGATAATGTATATACTAGAAGGTGCCCTTTGTGATTCATGGTTTTTCTTTTATCCTTTGAAGCAAAATTTTTACCAAACATGTTGATAATAGATATTAAATTGAAAATTATGGTTGAGAATAAGATTTGTATTTACTAATTTCAAATTCATTAAAATATGTATTGTAAATCTTTTTGCATGTAAGTTAAGAAAGGAAAACCCCTTAACAACTACCTTGGTTTTATGCCCAACAAACCTTAACACTATTTTGAGTAGTAACAAACCTTAAACCAGTTTAACCAAATAGAGTAACATGTATAGAAACAACACATTTTCTATAAGAACAAGAATTGTAACTTTTAAAGAGGACACAAAAGGTTGTTAGATGTTACAAATTATTCAATTTATTGTAAAGTAGGCTAATGATTTAACCTTTTTAATGATGCATGTCAAAATGTTTATTTGATATAATTGTTTGGTTGTTTAATCTGATTTACGAGCCAATGAGTATAAAACTGACAATTCGTGGCTCTATGCTAGTTTGTTATTAGATGAGGAAACATTTTCTAACAAACATAGGGTATTTGGGCCTATCATATAACTTCAAATGGAGTTATATCTATAACACTAGATTGACATCATGCAAAGCATGCTCTTTTTGGTAGGTAAATTTGAATTCTTTATATAATATAATCTCTTTTCACTAGTCAAAAACAAAACAAGTATCACAAAGGAGATCAAGAAAAAAAATGATGCAATCCACATAACATAAAAGTTAAACTAATGAGGCCATCCTTGTAGAGTTAAAAAAAATTAACTAATGGTTCCATCCATGGAACATAAAAATTCTAAACATGCACTCTCTGTGAAAACTCCTCTACTTCTTCTTTTGTTGCTATAGTTACACAAATTTATTAAAAAATTACAAATTATGACTTGCATTTTTGTCTTCCATGCATCAATAAATAAGACAAGTAACTAAAATTTGTACACATTTTTTACTGCCATTTGTTGTTATGCAACCAACTTACAAAATAGAAGAAAAGATAGATCAACGACTTCAAAATCAGCCTCTTCAAGGGGGCAACCTCCTTTACATTACACAAATGAACAATTTGTGGATGATACAAATGACAAGACCTATTTTCTATATATAGGAGTCTAAGGGATCACAATATAATCAGAGCCGACATAACAATAATAAAGTAAGGGCACAACAATAACAATAGTGGACTTCTATGGGGCACAATAATAACAATATGGGGACAACATGGGCACACCAATAATAATAATAAGGGAATACACTAGTATTATAGGGACCTAACATGCTCCTCTTCTTCAGAAAAGTGTTTTCCTCAACGCTTGAGTAGTTTTGGATGCTTCTGTATAAATTCTCATCCTCTCATGTTGAATATTCAACTGGTAAGTTCTTCCTCTTGATGAGATACTATGAAATTGATCGATTTCGTAGCTGTAGAGTTCTTGTTTCTATCACTGCTTCAGGTTCCAATATGATTTTTCCTTCCTCGTCAAGTTCTGGCAATATTGTTTGAACTGGGAGCTTGTCACCTATAACCTTCTTTAAGCATGAAACATGGAAAACTAGGTGCACTCGGGAAGCTACAGGGAGCTCCAATTTGTATGCCATAGTACCAATCTTTTGCAGCACCTTGTACGGACCATAATACTTTGGTGATAATATATTATCCTTCTTAGCTTACTTGAGGGACATTTGTTTGTATGGTTGTAGCCGCAGAAATACCCAGTCACCTACATCAAAACTTATTTTGTCGCGATGTTGATATGCTTGTTGTTTCATTCTATATTGCACCAAAGTGAGGTTATCCTTTAAGAGTTGGAGAACTTGTTGTTGATGCTCGATGTGATCTTCCACTGCTTGAACCTTAGAATTTTCTCTTAAATATGATGTGATGGATGGTGGATGGTATCCATAAAGTTCCATAAATGGGGTCATTTTTGCTGTAGTATGGAAGGAAGTGTTATACCACCATTTAGCCAGAGGCAACCATTTGACCCATTCTGTCTGTTTATCATATACAAAGCAACGAAGATATCCTTCCAAACATTTTTTCACTATCGCAATTTTCCCATCAGATAGAGGATGATAAGATGAGCTATGAGCTAACTGAGTACCTAGACAAGAAAATAATTATGTCCAAAAATTTCCAATGAAAATGGGATCTCTATCGCTTACAATAATCTTTGGGTTTCCATGTAGCTTTTAAATTGTTTCCATAAATGCAGTAGCAATTTTATTGGCTTTAAAGGGAGGAGATAATGCACAAAAGTGTGCATACTTGGTAAATCTATAAACTATCACCATGATGACACTCTTTCCTTCGGACTTGGGTAAAATTGTGATAAAATCCATTGAAACACCCTCCCAACATTGACTTGGAATGGATAAAGGTTGTAATATACCCGAGGTCTTAATTGTTTCAACTTTATTTTGTTGGCAAACCAAACATTCTGCCACAAACTTTTGAATATCAAATTTAAGGCCAGCCCAAAAAAAATCCTTCTTAACCCTGTGGTAAGTTTTTAAAAATCCATAGTGCCCTCCTAAGGGAGAGGTGTGCAATTCCATAAAAATATTTTGTTTGAGTTGGGAATTCTTATAGAGGTATAAGCAATCTTTGTACCAAAATGAATCATTTTTCCAGCTAAATGTATCATATGTGTTGGGATCTTGTGGTAACTTTTGAATGAGTGCTCACACTTCTTCGTCATTCTTCCATTCATCTGTTGCTTCATTTATCCAATCTAGTTGGATAATAGAAATGGCGCAAAGCAATGCTTCCACATCCTCATCCTTTCTTGAGAGTGCATCTGCAACAACATTTTACTTCCCTTTTTTGTAGATGATTTCAAAGTCATAGCCCAACATATTTGTGACCCATTTTTGCTGATCTTCTGAAGATAATCTTTGTTCTAAAAAGTATTTAAGACTATCATGATCTGTTTTTACCTTGAAGTGTCTTCCCATTAGGTAAGGTCGTCATTTCTTAAGTGCATGTAGTATTGCCAACATTTCCTTCTCATAAATAGCTTTGTGTAAATACTTTCCTTTGATTGGACGACTTTTGAAAGCAATGTGTCTATTTTCTTGCATTAAAACAACACCAATTCCATTTCCCGAGGCATCATATTCCACAATAAGGGTTTTTGTGAAGTCTATCATAGCTAAGATCGGTGCTTGGCACATTTGCCTCTTTAAGATGTTCAAAGGCCGTCATTGCTTCTTGAATTCAAGAAAATGCATCTTTCTTCAATAATGTTGTTAGAGGTGTTGCTATTCTCCCATAGTTTTTAACAAACTTGCGATAATACCCTGTCAACCCAAGAAATCCTCGCAGATGCTTTATGGATGTGGGGATTTTCCATTCCTTAATGGCTTTAATTTTTCTAGGTTCTACCTTAACACCTTCATGAGATACAATATGACTCAGATATTCCACCTCTTGTACTCCAAAGAAACATTTAGAGGTTTTGCATATAATTGTTTCTCCTCCAATAGCTTGAGCACCATGTCAACATGTTGAACATGATCCTTCCAAGACTTATTGTGGATTATTATATCATCAAAAAATACTAACACAAATTTTCTAAGGAAGGGTTTGAAAATGGAATTCATCAAACCTTGAAATGTAAAAGGTACATTAGTAAGGCCAAAAGGCATGACCAAATATTCATAATGACCCTCATGAGTTTTAAATGTTGTTTTCAGAATGTCTTCAGTCTTCATTAGGATTTGATGATATCTTGAATGAAGATCCAACTTGGTGAAGTAAATTGATCCATGCAATTCATCCAGTAATTCATCAATGAAAGGAATGAGAAATTTATCTTTAATAGTGAGCTTGTTGAGCTCCCTATAATCCGAACACATGTGCCATGATCCATCCTTCTTGTGCTCCAATACTGCTGGAGCAGAGAAAGAACTTTGACTAGGTTGAATTATATCAGCCTCTAGCATTTCTGCAACCATACGTTCAATTTCACTCTTTTGGGCATAGGGATATCTGTAAGGCCTAATGTTTGGAGGAACACTTCCTAGAATCAAATGAAAAACATGATCATGATCACGAATAGGTGGGAGGATTTTGGGAGTTTCAAAATGCCTTGGAATGATTGTCAAAGAATTTTTGGAGATCTGGACAAATATATGATTTTGATGTGGGAACCCATAGCGAACATTATTGTGCAAATACGTCTCGTTTTTCTTTCTTTAGAAGCTTTGTCATGCCATTAGACATGATTATTTTTCCTGGTTTCCCTGTGATACCCCTTGATTCAACTTCCTTTCCTTCCAAAAAAGAATTTCAAGAAAAGTTCTTGAAAATTAAAAGCTATCATACCCAAAGATTGTAGCCATTGGACTCCTAGTACAACATCAACACCACCCATTGGAATGAAAAGCATTGGACTATTCAATACATATTCTCCCATGGAATGCTTGATATTATGGCACTTTCTAGAGCAATTTATGGTTCCTCCATTTGCAACCATCACTTGAAACTTTGGTGTTTGATATAGGAGGCAATTCAATTCCTTGGCTATCTTACATTGAATAAAATTATGGGTACTGCCCGAATCAATCAACACTATTACCTTTTTCTTCTTGATATGTCCTTCTATCTTAAGAGTTTGCGGAGTGGTAATTTCGTCCAATGCATTACAAGATATGGTTGGATTCATTTCTTCTTTCTCTAGGGTTTGTTCCTGGTGTATATCCTCTTCTTTTGACGTTTCTTGTTCCTTTTCTTCCTCCTCTTCACAATATATGTAAAATAATTTCTTCTGAGCAAACTTATGACCTTTTATGTATTTGTTATCACAACTGTAACAAAACCCTTTTGCTCTTTTTTCTTACAATTGTTGTGGTCTCAACCTTGTAGGTTGTGTAAGGCTAGGGGCAACAACACTTCCATATTTATAGTTGTGAGCGGTAGGCTTCCTTTTTTCCATAATTTTGCTTTCAATTTTTCTTGCCAACCTGGATGCCTTCTCCAATGAATCAGGTTCCCAAAGGTGAACCTCATGTTGGATGTTATCCTTTAGTGTCCCCATAAACACATCAATCCTATGCTCCTCTGTATATTTTACCCTTATATTCAATTTTTGGAAGTCCTCAATGTGCTCCGCCATTGAACCCTTTTGTTTGAGATTTATTAATTGGCTAAAAAAAGTGTTTCTTTTTGTATCCTCATAATATGCTATCATTTATTCCGTAAAAATTGCCCAAGTGACAATTTGCTTATGAGTTCAAAGCCATTGATACCATACAAACTGATTGGGTTCCAAAAATAAAGTTGCAATGCGTATCTTTTGTGTGTTTTGCACATTATGGAGATTGAAATATTGCTCCATCTGTAGTATCCATGTTACAAGATCCTTGCCATCAAACTTCCTCATATCGATATTTGGAACATGGTGGGTCTTCAATCCAACGTTAGAGTCTATGAAATCATGTTTAACATTTATTTTGTTCTCATCATGAGTTTCCTTTACTACCCTTTTGCCATTGGTAAGCATTTTTTATAACAACTTTGTCAAATCTATCTTCAAATCTTCCATGTTGCCCTTAAGTTTTGCTTCTATACCATCCATCTTAGCTTCCATGCCATCCGTATTAGCTTCCACGACATTCGTCTTAGTTTCCATGCCTTTCTTTAAATCATCCATCTTAGCTTCTGTTACTTTTTATGAGAATGAAAATTGTTGTATTTGGTCTCATAATTTTGATATAGCTTGTTGCATTTCTTCCTCTTCTTCATGAGTCATGGTAGAGCTTTCAGGTTGCTTACTAGGTGTTTCCATTTTCTTTCTTCGGGGCATCAATTAATGATAATTATGCTTCACTATGTCCTTTGAATTCCTTCAAACTAATTTTTCAGACCAAACTGATGCAAGATTTTAAAAAGACTACACATCTTTTTTTGCTTTGTAGGAGCTCGATATTGAATCTGTTTTATTTCTATAATTTCAAATCTCCAAGGTCTGAAATTGCATCTTGTGGTAGCCCTCTTAGTCCTTGTTCCAACCCTACAAGTTTGATCAAGATTGGATTCTCCAAGAAAGAATTATTCCAAATTTACACGATGACTTGATTTTAGACTAGTTCAGTAAAGCGAACTTGTACGAAGTGCCACGTGTCACTGTTTCAACCTTCAAACCTAAAAACAATACACAGAAAACTAAATTCTGTCCTAGTTCTTTAAATTTTTATGAAATTTCAATCTGATGCTCAGAGAGAAATTTATTATGATTTTTCCTAGGTCGCCTGTTTGAGATATAATTTGGGAGTCTACAAAACCCTAACTTCCTTGGATCATATCTCTGAAAATATTGCAAGACAAGATCTGAAATTCATATCCGAAGTTCATCACAATTTTGGCTCGAATGGGTTTTAATTTCAGCACCTAAAATGTTGTAGAAAAAAGGTTATAGCAAACATGCCACGATGACCTATTTGAAGCAGCAAAACCCTAGAATCCAAAGCTTTGATACCAATTGTTATTCAACCAGCTCACAAAATAGAAGAAAAGATAGATCAATGACTTCAAAATCAGCCTCTTAGAGGGGTCAACCTCCTTTACATTACACAAATGAACAATTCGTGGATGATACAAATGACAATACCTCCTTTCTATATATAGGAGTCTAAGGGGTCATAATATAATCAGAGCCGACATAACAATAATAATGTAAGGGCACAATAATAACAATAGTGGGCTTCTATGGGGCACAATAATAACAATATGGGGACAACATGGGCACAACAATAACAATAAGGGGCTACAATGACAATAAAAATAAGGGAATACACCAGTATTATAGGGACAAAACATTTTCCTACACCTATGTTATCACAATATGAATGGTTAGTGCTTATGTTCTAAAGAACATAAAAACATTGAACATTCTGATTACATTATGGTTAAGTTCTTCAAGTAATTTTAATTTAAGAGAACATGTCCTCGAGGAAGCTCTCTAATGCAATGGTCGCGTGGACAATTCCTCTCTCTTTTAGAACCCACACACTTGAATAATAAGTCATCCACATGTTTTTCATTTCTCACTTCCACGCTTGAGAAATCCCTTTCAGACCCTCTTTCACTGTATAAAAGGATTTAAGACCAAACTCCAAGTTAGAGCAGCTTCGCACAATTCTCGAGGTTAGTCGAGAGTCGAGACTCCTCTATAGGTCGAGGGCGACACTTGTCCCAATTGTAACGCCGCCTGAGTATACTAATGAATGTGTAGGTTAGAGGGGTCGGGGTTGGGCCTCTCTATTATTTGCCAAACTTTTATGTCGAAGACCCTGACGACCGAATACGAGTGGGACGCACACACGAAGTCGAGGTCGGTCTTAAATTTCGATTTCAATGGAATGAAATGGGTTGGGGGCCGACCTTCGACTATCAGCCTACCAATCCAAAATTTAACAAATAACCAAAGAATTGTGTGTTAATTGGGTCTATCTCCTTCATGGCGATTTAATATTTTCACTTAGATTACATTTGTGATTTTACGTCGAGCAAAGGATAAAATCTTCCATGTAGAAATAATCAAATAACTCTTATCCTCACTACATGTGGAATAAGATTGATGTTCCCTTTGGACCAACAACATGGTCAAAGCAACATAAACTAGGAAAACCAATTTGATTTGAAGGCATATTTATAGTGGTTGAGGAGTTTTCCAACTATGAATCCTAGACAATTAAGTGTGCTCCCAAAGATGGAGGGTTCCATCAAACTTAAAAATGCCAATCAAGTAATGGGCTGGCTAATTTTCTTTTCGAGCCACATAATGAAATTGAGTGGCTTATAAAAATCAACTTTGTGATTGTTTTTATTGCTTCCACCCTCTCCATACAATTCATTCCATTCCTTTTGTTCATTCATTCCAATGCCTTCGGATGCAAAGCTTGGTGAAATATGTTGAAAAGATAGTTTTCACATTATGAAATAAATTCCTTTTGTAGGTAGCAAAACCAAGTCCATAATGAACTTGTAATATTTATACAACGTCTTATGCCTCGCCTAATTTTTTGCTTGTTTCAAATCCTCCCTTATTAAAGGTATGAGGGTAACTACAGTTTCCTCAACCTCTTCCCTTTTGTCTTCCTTTATTTTTGCCCCATCCTTGATAGGTTGTCGAGAGTTCTCTGACTCTCCTTTGTCTTCCTTTTTCTCCTCTTATTTCTTGTTAGCCTGGAGAAAGAGAATATTAATAAAAGATGTACAATATCTCGAGGGGTTACTAAGAATATCCATACTTAATATGAGATATAAATGGAGAAATGCTAGTAATGAGAGATTTGATGTTTTATCTTTTACTTGTGTTTTAAGAAAGTTCAATTATTTAGCTAATAAACGATCAAAATAAACATTTTAATGCAAGAAGGGGTCCACATTGAGCAAGAATTCAGAAGAGGAACCTAATGATCAACTTCTGAATATTTATGTCCTTAATAAAGGGTATAATAAACATTAATTTTATGTGTTTGGCCTTTTTTTTTTGGATGCTATTATATCCATTTTTGTAGCCATTGGGCTGAATATAGAGAGACGAGGTCTCTTTTGTGAAGGTTGTCTCAAAGGAGACTAGGAAGACTATAATAGGAAGTAATAGAATAGAAGCATCAATAGCTATAAGACGATGCAAAAGACACTTAATTTTTGAGCCTCTAAATACAATCTAATGTATATGTTGATTTCATACTTGAAATATCAAATAAAAAACTTTTCTTCTTAAATAAATGATAACTTCATTATGTAACTATAATACTTAAAGATATAAAGCCTATCAAAAAATAACATTGGATCAATAAACCACATAAAATCATTAAAATATGAAATATCACAGTGACTATGTTGGGGGCTAAGGGGGAGTAGACATAAAAATCACTTAGTCGACTCAATCTCACAAGCAAAATGGATCTCTAATATAACCCATGTTGCCCAAAACGGGAGTAAAATTACTTCAAAATTCAATGGAGAAATCCAGTGCGTGTGATATATATATATATATATATATATATATATATATATATATATATATATATATATATATATATATATATATATATATATATATATAAGCAAGTATTAAAATTTGATGATAATGTTGTTGTCTCAAAACCATCACATCATCAATAGCAGTGCACATTTTTAAATCTAAAAAATATGTCATATTTGTCAAGGGTAGCTGAATAAATCTGACCAAATTTTCCAGTGATGCTTTTCTTTCTCTTTTGAATGATAATTCCTTGACCTTAGATCCTTGCAACTGTGAAATTATATATGTAGAAGCAACCAAAATACAAGTTTTTTAGACAATTGTTGTTTTACTATGTTGGTAGGCTAAAGCATAGGTCCTTTATGTTTACAATTGCATTTTCCAAATTAATAGTTTGCATTCATGGCAATATTATAATTTGACTAGGTTTTCTGCCCAAGTCAGGGATATGATGCAAGTTTCAACCCTCTTGTCCAATTCTTGTAAAATGCAATGTGAATCAAGAACTACAAATATCTCAAAGGAGCCTACAAATCCATGTGTAATAATAGCATAGCACGGATAGCTACAATACAACTCAAAAAACTATTACTTTTCAGCTCGAAAAGGCAATCTAATGTATATGTTGATTTCTTACTTGAAATAACGAATACAAAACTTTTTTCCTCAAAATGAAATCAGAGCTTAATGACTTAACTATAATTGACTAAAATGTATAAAGTGTTGATAGGTGGTTGTCATTGATGTCAACCCAAGTGTTGTTGGGAAAAGTATCCAATACGGAATGACCCTATCCCACTCTAAGGGTGATAGTGCCTCAGCAACAACCGAATGCAAAGCTATTCAAGATTACTTCTTTATGAGATGTAAGAGAGAGGAGAAAGAGATCCACTAACCGTTATCTTCCGCTAATGGTTGATCCAATCTTCTCTCTTTGCTGCTTGCTCCCAGCTCCTTGCTCTTTCACTGGCCCAGCTACACAAAGATCCTGCAAAAGCACAAGAAAAGGAAACTACAAGAAGCATACATCCATAATTGATTCAAGGATTAGAATAAATCAAATATACAAGCATCAATACGCCACAAAGACACATGCATATAGAAGAACCTCAAATGCTTTATTAATGGAAGAAGTAAAGTTCTGAGAGTGTTACAACCATAAGAGGCCCAATCCAGCAACACCTCCCAGTAGAAAGAAATCTCCTCTTCACCTCCTTCAAAGCAATCACCCAATAGTTCTATGCACAAACCAACAGCACTTCCTTACATTCACAAGATTCCAGCCTCCCTAGACCTCATGAGAGAGCTCTATATATAGGAGTTTTGGAGAAAGGATGAGTCAGCTTGAGCTTGGCATGAAGCTGACTAGTGTCCTCTCCCACTTCAGTTATACTTCAGTTCTTGAGTCCACTTGGAGTTTCTTGCTTCCACTTGGAGATCTAGATCCTCTTACTCATCACAAGGCGAATTCCCTGATCTAAGTGTCATTTTGGAAGCTTCCTGGGCATTTGACACCTTGCAGAATGACTGTGCCACTTGGCCAATCTCGCCCAGCGCAGGTAGCCTTCATTAGAGTTGACATTCAGCGCAGGTACAGAGTGGAGCAGTTGACATTTAGCGCAGATGCTCAGTGGAGCAGCTGACATGATCCAGAATTAGCTTGTTTTTGAGTGTTTTCAGGTGGAAAACTGATTTTTAGTGCTGTGGTTTGCTGACCTTGTTCCTATAGGGGTAGGAACAACATGTTTAGGGACTTTGGATCCCTTAGATTATTGACATTTCATGCTTCATGCTGTAAGGCACAAAAATGTCTATAACAGTTGCCCCCTAAAGTATGAGGTCGTTTATCGGGTGAAATGCTTTATCAGGAGGATCCGAAGTTCATTCAATCGCTGAGAGGTGCCCTGTAATAAAATACAATACAATACATTATTTTTCATTCTGCTTTCATGATCTAGCTGAGGCGGGCATTCCCATGCTCAGCTTTATAGCTTCATTTTGGTACATAGAACAGACGATCGTCTGATGGTAGACTGATAATTCTCTGCTGAAATTATCATCCTTTGAGTAGGATGATCATCTGCTGCAATGATGTACATATCAAATGTCTTTATATTTCCTGAATATATATCGCAGCCCGGATGGATGAAACTAGATCCGGCGTCTTCAAACTCGTTCGATCTTCACTCTAAGTACAAGTCGATCCATGTGAGAATTGCGCTGAAGTCGGACATGGAAAGACATCGCTTGATTACCGGTCAATAATGTAAACCGTTAACAAGCGCGAGAGGAATCACCAATAATGACAATGACCCTCAAGGTACTGCAGTACAATTCACGTGGTGTGAATAAAGGACTTGGCGTCGAACACCACGCAAAATCTTCTGGTTGAAGGTCATTGATGTATACCTGTCGCTGGAAGTGAGAAACTTGCCATTGAGGCATGCAAGCTTCAAAGTACTGAGGGGTTAGTTCCTAGATCAACTTCTTGGATAATGAGTTGAAGTTGACAAGAAGCGATCCGTCAAAGGAGGGCCTTAATGAATCCCACATCAGTGACACGGAACGGAGCTAATGATTTTAGTGGAGGTGAAAACAATCTGTGAAATATGATTCAGGGTGGCGATCATGGGTGGATGAAGGATAATGTATGGTAGTGGATGGGACACGGTTGACTCTTTTTGAACAACATCTCTTGAACATATAACGACACTGATGCGATGGATCGGTAGCATTACCCCAAATGTGGATGGTTTGGCGAAGACCATGGTGATGAGACCGGTGAATGAAACAACCCAACCCGATGTGATACGGAGGAAAAGTGTCATGTTCAAGAGCGACTTGCTACCATTAAAGCTTTGAGGTTCTCCCAATTTTTCCCCAGTCATTTCTAACCAGTACCTCTTTATTTTTGTCAAGCTTGAGGAGGATAACATATGCTTGTTCTATAACCTGCCCTTCGGGCAAGCCCATCGCTATGTTTTAACGAGCCTAGCGATAGGGAAACTCGTTCTCGTCTAAAGACAAGTTTGTCGCTATTTAATCATTTTAATGAGTCTAACGACAAGGAAAACTCGGTCCTTTTCATTTTTAGAGAGTCTGAAAAGGTACATAAAGTTAACTCCAAAATTCCTTTTTCGTCATCTAATCCCTTAAGTACGAAAAAGTATAAAACAATACAGAAGGGATGAGTTTTCGATAGTTTTAACGAGCTGAACAAAACAAGAGCTCGATCTTTTTGTGCAATAATCCCTCAGGTCCAAAAAGATTAAAATCTAGAGGAGGGATAGCTCTTCCGATCGTTTAACGAGCTGGAAGGCCAAAACTCGGCAATCTTTTCATATTTTATGAGTCAGTTGAAAAGAGCTTAAAGAAGACTCGTCTTTTGAGGAACGAGTGATGAACAGGGATAGCAGCTGATTCCAGGTACAGGTTGGAATTTTCCAATCACGGTAGTGTCACAAGGATGGCTAGGTGAAATCACTCTTCGCAGTTGTTCCTCAAAATGGGTAAACAATCATATGGAGGTGAACGATCGGCCAAATGAAAGTGGAGGTGGCAGGTGCAAAACACGACCAAGGCTTTTATGGTTGATCAGGTTACATACTTAATGTTTATTTACCGAGATGGGTTCATTTTTTAACGAGCTTGAATACGCCAAAACACAGCTCAATCTTATGTTTATTTTTTAACGAGCATGAACTATGTGCTAAAACTGCTCGGATCTTGCGTTTATTTTTTAACGAGCATGAACTTTATGCTAAAACTGCTCGATATAAGTTTGCATGCCCCCAGCATAATAACGCAAATCGAGGTGCATGCCCCCCAAGCTTCATTGCATTCAACTCGGTGGTTAGAATGAAGGTTTACCTTTGAGATTTGAAAAGGGGATTTGTTTCATTTTTTAATGAGGTTGACATAGTAAAAGAACTATCCTCATGACCCCTTGTTTCATTTTTTAACGAGGTTGACACGAGATAAGAACCGTCCTCAGACTCCTTGTTTCATTTTTTAACGAGGTTGACACGAGATAAGAACCGTCCTCGGATTCCAAATCCATCAGACATAGAAGGTTTCATATTCCACTGTGGCCACTTCCGCCAGATTACTTGGAGGCGGTAGGGCAAAAGTACCCATTAAGGCAGGGTCTTTTAGGAGACCTACTCCGATATTTTGGAGCGAATGATTCCTTCCATGGATCATTGGAATGCTTCCTGTAACTTGTGAACTGTTGGGGAGAAAAGTTTGTTGGTCGACGATTGTAATTCCTCCTTGGAAGGGAAATAAAATCTTCCTGAAGTAGGTCGACACAACTGCGGCCATGGCATAGATCCATGGTCTTCCGAGTAGGATGTTGTAATCGAGGTTTCCATCGATTACTTCGACATCAATTCCTATTGTTTTGCCCCCCAGTTCAACTTGCAAGTTACTTAAAATCCCGTATGGAGTGTATGATCGTCCATCAAATGCTTTTAACGTCGTCGACGATTTCGACAAGGGTGGTGAGCCTAAATCTTTCCAGCAACTCATCGACATAAGACATGTAGATGCCCCCTCATCAATAATTGTTCGATGAACAATTTTGTTGAGGGCTTTCACTTGAATAAGGAAAGCTAGTTGAGCTGGTAACTGAGGGTCATATCCTTTATGATCAAAGGTGACAAGATTGGAATCCATTGGGTCAATTCCACCTATTGCTAATAATAAATCTTGTTCTTGGGAAAAGCAATTTTGCGGTACCTCAAGTGTCGACACAACGGACGGCGATTGGGCCAGGTCCTCTATCTGTGCTATTTTCGCACAAGGATTAAATGTCGATTTGTGTACTGCTCCCTTTTACGACTTTATTATTGGCTCAGGGACGATGGGCGGCACAACTTCGGTCAAAGTTGTTGTCGAACTACTAGGTCGTTCATTAGCCTTGTTGTTCGACAGCTTTGGATTCCTGTAATCCTTATTCCTCGTCAAAGCATTAGTTTGCTGCTTTGAGGTAGACAACATAAGCACTTGGGATCGGGAAGAATTTTGATTAGCAACCAGATTTTGACCTGGATTAGGAAACGGATCAATCAATACTGCTGGGGTTTTTGAACTCTTAAAGAGTTTCTTAACTTCAGCTATATGTGGACAATCTTTCGTCCAATGATCCTCATCGCATATATGACACCTTGCTGGGGGTTTCCTTTTTCTCCCTTTCTTTTTCTTCTTGCCCCCTGGTTGCTTCAGTTGTTTGCCCTTGTCGGTCGACATGGCATTTACTTCTGAGGCAAGAAGTTCTTCATTTGCATTTTGACTATAAATTTTGTGCTTGCCAATCACGCCATCGCTGGCGTGAGAGTCATTGTTTGATTTAGGAGGAGGAGGAATTGAAAATTCTGGTCTAGGAGCGTCGGGTATTTTGTCATAGAGCGTGCCGGACTGAGTATAAACTAAGTCCAAATACTGTGCACGAGCGATAACTTGCTCCTCTGTTACGACTCCCCCCTTGGCCACATCTTCCGTTATAGCAGGAAGTAACGACTTTATAAACCATTCAACTAACAGCTGATCGGGAACATATGTTTTCACCATCCTATGACGACGACGCCACTCATGTATATGATCAGATATGTGGGTGGCAGTCGTCTGTTTGAAGTTGGTAAGGAGTTCTGTTCCCGTTTCATACCTTATCGGTAATTGAAAAAAAAAGGTTGTGGCTAAGGTACTGAAGTTGTCGAACGAAGCTCTAGGCAATTCAATGTACCATTTTGCCGTTGGACCCGTTAACGTCCTATGAAAGAGGCGAAGTCTTATCGAATCATCATTCAGGGTGTTCGATGAACACCATAGATGGAATGTCATCACATGATTCGACGGATCTTCACCCGGATTTCCATTAAATTTAGGAATATCTGACGGAAGTTTATGCGGAATCGCTGGCCACCAAGGAGCATAAGCAATTGGATCATTTGTCAGCCGGTTTAGATCTGGTAATTCTAGAGTTGCTACAAATGGCAACTGTTGGTTCAGGTTAGGCGAAGCATATCCAGGATAAGATGGTATCACCTGAGCAATGGGTCTTTGTAGACCGGCATAATGCTGGCAACTTTGACAAGGTTGATGGGCATAACCATTATAGCATGGTTGCCCATTACTTACAAAGACTTGTTGCTCAGGTCCTTGATATGATTGTTGGAATGGCAGTTGTTGAGATTGAACCAGCTCTGGTTGTTGGACCATTTGCTGTTGACCAATACTGGATGATTGACCAAGATGAGGAGTCACAGTACTTGTTTGAGCCTGAGTCGCTCCAGATAAGGAGGCACTACCCTCAGATTGTGATTGAGTCGTTGAGACAAGAGGCTATTGTATTGCAACCTGAGAAACTTGGGGTTGACATACAACAGGTAGCGCTTGTACTAGCGACGCATTCACCATAGCAGGTGTGGTGGGAATATCCGACACAGGGTGTACTGGTTGCATTGAATATACAACCCCTGGTTGTTGAGGCAGTATTGGTACCCAACCGCTGGATGTAATTCCAGTTTGACCTGAACTTTGTTGTAAACTCCCATATGGTTGTTCTCTGGGAGGGAACAATGAAAGAGCATACTGCCCTCCATATGGTGGAAATCCAGTACTTAAAGGGTAAATTGGCCTTTGAAGACACATTGGATCAATTTGTTGAGTTTCAACATAAGAAATACCAGATGATAATCCGGATGAAGAAATAGGAACTAACCATGTCGTTGTTCCTGATTGGACTTCGACTTGTTGTTGACAATTGGCCGGGACAGATGGTATACCAGCGAACATCGTTGGAGTAGTAGCAGGAGGCTCTGCTGCTGCTATGTCGGACGACACAGTCCTAGATGTCGACGGTTGTTCAGACATATCTAGTCTATCCAAAAGATTTCTTAGCGATTCTACAGGAACTTCCACTTGTGGTGGACTAACTTCGAAGATCAATGAGGGAAAGGTGATGATTATTCCGCTTAAAATAAATTTTATAACGACGCTTTAGACACAACTTGCTTTTTCAGTTTTAAAGAGTCGAGAAAAAGCTAAAGATGACTCTAGTCTCCTTCGATGTTTTAACGAGCCCGAAGTGACAAATGCTCGGATGGAATTTTTCAGTTATAGAGTTTGAAAAAGGCCAAAAGAAACTGCTTTGGAGTTCTAGGCAGAGGGTGTGCCAAACTTTTCGGAAAACCACATAATACGTTTTACAGTACGGGTGGTCGATCTTCGTGAATGCTGTGTTCACTGCATTGCGATCAGTAGGGCGGTCGACACGGTTTCCTATGGATAAAGGCTTTGTTCCTATAGGGGTCTCCCAATATATACGCGACGGTACGTGGGAGCACAAGTCCGTATTAGTGCCACCGACTCTCAGGAGGAATCACCCACCTTCTTCGAGATCGATAGTCACTATGTTTAACGACGCCGGAACACGTCTCTACCTTAGACCTCTATGTGTTTGCGTTATGTTTCAAAGCGTTGTTAGGTTCATTCAATATATTTTAAGTTGATCTTTTTAAAGTTTTCCTTTCAAGGTTCACCACGAGATGTATGATACAAATTCCTAAATGCAGTCTAAGATGAGAAGCAAGCTTTTTCAATCTTTTCGACTTATGAAAATCTTAACTACGGAGGGAAAAGAAAGACACCATCTTTTCACACAGATCAAAGAGCATACACTAATGCACTTTTCCCTAAATCAACATACAAACTTATCAAATGCAAAATGCAAAATGCAGGTATTTCTTTTCTCTTTCTTAATGTTGATGTAATACAAAAAGAAAGCTGTTGTATAATTTCGAATTCAATTTCAAGCGAAAGCAAACAAGCTTGTCCAAAATCAAAAGAAACCTTAAGATTTACTTGTTTCGACACTAGAAATATATAAATTCAAACCATATGAAGAAAGCAAAAGCTCAATCAGCTATGAACAGCAAACAAACTAACTCTTAAGATCAAAACGACACTTATCACAAGTCTAGATCTAAGAGGCCACAGCAAGACTAGTTCACTTTTCGTTATGGGAAACTGCAAATGATATAAGAAATACACAAAGAACAAACACAGTTTCTTTATACAATCGAGGCGGAATAGTGGCAAGGAAAGTTGGTTTCAGATAGGTACATTGACTGGTAACAAGCTGCAAAAACAAGGATGAAAACAGGGCAATAAACAGGAGGGAACCCTAGTAGCACTAGGCAAAACTGGTTCAGCGCAGGTAGTACACTGTCAGTTTGACATTCAGCGCAGGTAGCCCCTTCGGGAACTGCGCTGAAATGCAGACTGCCTTCACAATGCCTGCACTGAAGATTCAAACTTTCGTTTTTCTCAGTTTCCGGGTCACAGATTGCTCAAAAATTCACAATTTTTGGCCAAATCAGAAGCTATCAGTCAAGTACACACTAAGGGATGAAAAGGAGGATGAAAAACTATCACTAAGAGCTATTTAGAGTCCTTGTGGATCAGATCTTCAAATCATAAACTTTCCCAGAAACTGAGCTAGAGTAGCTGCCCTCTACTTTGCATTTGAAAGATCCAAATGCAGTTCGATTCGATACTTCTTTTGTTTATGAAATGAATAGAAAAAACACAAACAACCAACAAGATACGATCCCCAGCGGAGTCGCCAATTTGTTGTTGGGAAAAGTATCCAATACGGAATGACCCTATCCCACTCTAAGGGTGATAGTACCTCAGCAACAATCAAAGCAAAGCTATTCGAGATTACTTCTTTATGAGATGTAAGAGAGAGGAGAAAGAGATCCACTAACCGTTATCTTCCGCTAATGGTTGATCCAATCTTCTCTCTTTGCTGCTTGCTCCCAGCTCCTTGCTCTTTCACTGGCCCAGCTACACAAAGATCCTGCAAAAGCACAAGAAAAGGAAACTACAAGAAGCATACATCCATAATTGATTCAAGGATTAGAATAAATCAAATATACAAGCATCAATACGCCACAAAGACACATGCATATAGAAGAACCTCAAATGCTTTATTAATGGAAGAAGTAAAGTTCTGAGAGTGTTACAACCATAAGAGGCCCAATCCAGCAACACCTCCCAACAGAAAGAAATCTCCTCTTCACCTCCTTCAAAGCAATCACCCAATAGTTCTATGCACAAACCAACAACACTTCCTTACATTCACAAGATTCCAGCCTCCCTAGACCTCATGAGAGAGCTCTATATATAGGAGTTTTGGAGAAAGGATGAGTCAGCTTGAGCTTGGCATGAAGCTGACTAGTGTCCTCTCCCACTTCAGTTATACTTCAGTTCTTGAGTCCACTTGGAGTTTCTTGCTTCCACTTGGAGATCTAGATCCTCTTACTCATCACAAGGCAAATTCCCTGATCCAAGTGTCATTTTGGAAGCTTCCTGGGCATTTGACACCTTGCAGAATGACTGTGCCACTTGGCCAATCTCGCCCAGCGTAGGTAGCCTTCATTAGAGTTGACATTCAGTGCAGGTACAGAGTGGAGCAGTTGACATTCAACGCAGATGCTCAGTGGAGCAGCTGACATGATCCAGAATTAGCTTGTTTTTGAGTGTTTTCAGGTGGAGAACTGATTTTTAGTGCTGTGGTTTGCTGACCTTGTTCCTATAGGGGTAGGAACAACATGTTTAGGGACTTTGGATCCCTTAGATTATTGACATTTCATGCTTCATGCTGTAAGGCACAAAAATGTCTATAACACCAAGCAGCTCCAGGAGCTACCCTAATTTTTTTTCAAAAAATCTGGCATGGAAATTTGTGGTTTCTTGTCTCCTAATCCATCTACCTAGATTCTCCTCGAGAAGATATTTCTGATGATATGTGGTAACCCATGCAGTTCTTTACGGTTTAAAATTTATTTTCATTTTAAATTGAAGACCCAATTTTGTGAGCTAAAACCCCAACGGGGAGGGACATGAAACCCTATCATTTATTCAGATATGGTTGTCACTATATGACAGTGATTCTCACCATAATCTCATTGTGTATAAGTTGAATATCTTCAAGAACGAAAGGTAGTAACTCAATCATTGACTTCACAAAATTGGTAGGACCATATGCACTAAGCCAATAATTGATTCCATATTTCTAGTGGAATTGAAAATATTTCTGAGAAAGATATTTAACACAATATTAAATAGGGATCTTAAGGGTTAGTTATTATTATTTAGTTAATATTAATGAAATTATATTATTTTGATAATTTATTTTTACTTATCAAATGAATCAACGTTATTTTAAGGGATTATTCCTTTCTCCAACAGTCTACTAAGAAACCCTTATAAGATCAAAAGGTCTAGGCATTACTAAGGTTGAAAATATATTAAAATTAAGTGCCAAAAGGATAACAGTCCTTCCTTAATCAATAAGACTTTTATTGTTTAATATTAAATGTTTTTTAGTCCTTCCTTAACCTCAAACGATCATCTTGTAAAGGCCTTACATTATACTCTCAAACCATATAAAATGAGTATGATTCCTCTCCTTAGAACAAAAAAAAAATGAAAGAATATTAAAAAGAACTTTTGAATTTTTTGTTGTTCCCTAGAGAAGATAACACATAAATCATTTAGGCTAGGGTTCACTTATATTTTTTGGAGGTTCGTTTCTTTTGAAGTCACCATACAAGAAGGAAGCGAAGTCTTTTAGAGTGATTATTATCTACTCCGAACCTGAGGTTATTCTTGTGCATCTATTTCTAAAATTCAGACCTATATAGCATTTACAAACAAGGGATAAAAGATTGGGAAAAAGTTCACACTTATAATTAAGAGTATCATTCCTTAAAGTTTGCAATATCTCTTATTGATTTGATCCAAGGTGTTGGCCCTCAAAATCAAATCTATAGGGGCTCGGTCTGAAATGAAAGTCTAGAATACGACATTATGTGCAGTTTGGAGGTACTTCTAGCATTAACTCAGTGAAGATCAGACTATTCCTTGAAGGCATTACCTCTGCGGCTTCATTATCTAAGAAGATAATCTACTATAACAGACTTCTTGTGACTCTCGGCATATCTTCTTGTTTACAAGAATAACATCATTTGATTGGGAAGTGTTATGAATATAAGAATCCAAGTTCTGAAAACTGAATCTTATAATTTGATGTCCAATGATACAATCCAACTTCACTTGGTAATGAATTATTTAAGGTACACAAAATAAACAAGTATTTAAAGAAGTAATTGTACTAACAATGGCTTACAATTCCTTTAGCAACGAAGAATTCAAGTGCAGTTTCAACATTATATTCCTATTGAAGTGATTTCTTGATTAATAGTACAATGTACAATTTTGTTGCTATCTAAAACAAGGAGGTGCCATGGCAAGTAGTTGAACACTTGTATTAACAAGGTATGTACATCCTACAGTTGTTCATTTTCAGAGTTTCATCATCCGTGTTTTGTGGAATGTGTCAAGTTTGTTAAGACATGGATTAAAATCACCATCTAGAACTGTGGTAAGTGATTATATTAAGGGTTGTATATGTTTAGTCTTGTTAGGATTGTCTAAGGCTTTGTATTAGAGTAAATGGGTAAAGGTTGTCAAAGTTGAAAATTCAATAGTAGGTCTAGGATCATTAAGGTCTATTTGAAAAGGAAGGGGTGGATAAGTTTTGATCATTAAGGTACAAGTAAGCACTTGTTGTAGTTGTATTAAATTGTTGTATGAATTTTATTACCGACAACTCAAGTATATTTTCATGATTGCAGCATTATCAATATTACACTGACTCTTGGTTGCAGGAAAAGGTAAGTATTTGGGCATAACGTATTTATGTTTTTATTCGAGGTTAGGGTTTCGCTTGGGTTCATTTTCTTGCAGGTGAAAACTATGTTCAAGAACATATCATCACCCATAGTTGTGAAGAAAAGATAACATACAAAAGCAGCTCAATTGTAAGACATATTATTGGAAACAAGCAACCAAGCCTTGAATATTACGAGTACATCAAGAATAAGAGCATCTCATTGTCATTTCTACAACAACTTCCAATTTTCAGCATCAAGGATGAATTGTACAATGTCTTGTAATATTTTGTAAAGAGTTATTGCCTAGAGTTGAAGAAGGCAAGTTTGTTTTTGGGAAAAGATTCTTTGGTTGTTGTTAGGATAAAAGGGTTCTTGGTTGTCAGGATAGGGGTGTAGGTCCTAGTGTTGTTGGTCCATCAAAAACATTCATTGAAAATATTACTGTAACATGGATCATTGTACCTGGTACGAGAGTCTACACATTTATTTTATTTTGTCTTTATAGGGTGGTAGGGTGGTGCTAGGGCAAGTTAGGGCTAGCTAGGGTGTTGGGGCATCCTTTCAGCTCACAACTAATAAAACCTGGGCGTTGGGGCATCCTTCTAGTGGGAGCTGGAGAAGAATGTTTTTCTAGAGTTCTAGGAAGTTTTAGCTTTATTTTTAGTTGGGGTCAGAGCTTAAAGAGCTTATTATAAAAGTGTTTGGTGGTTTTTGACCCGGAGGGGTTTTCCACCTAAAAATCTTGTGCCTAGTGTCTCTATATTTTGCATTGTTGTTTACTGCTTTTACTGAATAATTATAATAACTAAAGATTAACATATGCTTTGAAAAATATTAATAAAGTGTTAATTTCTAAGAAATACTGATTCACCCCCCCCAGTAAGTCTATCAAATCATTGTCCTGAAATCACTAAAATATGAAAGAGAGTTTTAAGATTTGATGATAATGTTAGTGTATCAAAACATCACCTTCAACAGTAGTGCAAGCACATTTTTTAAATGTAATAAATATGGCATATTTGTCGAGGATAAATGAATAACTCTAACTACAAATTTTCTAGTGATGTTCTCTCTTTTGAATGATATTCCTTGACCTTAAACCCTTGCAACTATGAAATTATATATGAAAAAGCAACCAAAATACAAGTTTCTTAAACGAGTGCTGACTTACTATGTTAGTAAGCTAAAGCATAGGTCCTTTATGTTTAGATTTACATATTTAGTAGTTTTCATTCATGGCAATATTATAATTTGACTAGGCCTTCTGCTCAAGTCACACATATGATGCAAGTTTCAACCCTCTTATCCAATTCTTGTGAAACACAAATACTTCAAAGTCAAGAAATAATTAGGCTTAAGAAATTTGTGCAAGTGACCAATGAAAGTAAGAGACTTCACTGTAATGAAACTTTCACATAAGTATGTTTTTAAAGTTTAAACTTGTAAGATCCAACATGCAACCCAAATTAGATATGTGTGTTGTGAAAAAGTGTATGAGGTAGTGTTGGCAGTTCTAGACCCACCAACGTTCATGGGATCTCCCCGATGTGAAGTCCCAATCAAACCTCATATTGTTTGGTGTAGGAGTCCCATATAGTATAAAGGTTCAGTTGCCAAATACTTAAATATTTTCCTTGGCTCTAGCTATCAGCACAAGAGAGTGATGTAATGGTGTCTTCAAAAAACAAGGGGAGTGTGCCTAGTGAGTGTGTAGTGCAACTATGACGAGATTCTTCTACTGTAAAGGGGTAGAAAAAAATGAGCCTCTAAGTGAGAGGTAATAGTACCACCCAGGAAGAGACACACATGAACCATAATGACCCGTCTGAGATCCAAAGGAATAGTCCACAATGGATGTGACAGTCGTTACAAGAAACAAACAAGGAAAGATATGTCTAGCATCCAATGGAATAGTCTAGAGTGGATGCAACGATCGTTACAACCAACAAACAAGGAATGATTTGTTTAGTATCCCACAGAATAATCTACAAGGATGGGACAATGATAACAACCATTACAACACATTCTCAATAAGATAAGCACTAAAATAACCGAAATAGTTCAACTATATTAGTACATGTGAAAGCAAACATGAAATACAAATGTCCACAGAATAGTCTTACAAACATTCATAGTTCATGCATGAAGAACATGTTGGCCTTAAAAGGCTTCTGTTATTAAGCAAAAATTTCCAAGGCACATATTTACATTGTACATCACTAGCCCCAGTAGTGGGACATTGGAGCCACTCCTTGCTCCTCAAAGAACTAGTTGATCTCTTTAATGCCTTGCGGGAGGAGCCAAGGTGAAAAGTCCCTTGCTCATACAATGAGGGGGTATATATAAAAAAGGGGTGATGCTTCCCCTTGTGACTATTTGACTACCCTCATGAATGTTCAACTTCCTATGAATTTTCAACTTACATGACTCTTCGTATTCATGTGTGTCCTTTGGACTTCCAATTTACAGTACATTTGATTACAATATACATGGTCCACACTAGTGATGTGGCATATGAAAACTCATGACATGACTTGACATGACACTACTGACATGGACTGACTTGATGATGTGGCAATGTCAAGTCATTGTTGTTGCTGAGTGTTAGATGTGTTCTTGGATATGCTTTCTCTTCTCCTCTACATAACTTGGTGATGCATGGTCTTCAATGATCTTCAGTCTTGGAAGGTGGTTGCAAAATTGTGTCCCTTTGCTTGCTCTTGATAGGTCCACTCGTAAGTTCAACTACAAGTGAGTCTTTAGGCATGCTTCCCTCCTTCTCCTCCTTCTTTATCATCTTGCCATGACTTGATAGTGTACTTGTTCTTGCAATTCACTCATGAAGGGACGAAATCAATTCGAAAACCCCCTAGTCTAAGATGATGCATTATTATCCATGAATTGAGCCTAAGAGAAGTGACAGACTAGGAGAAAGGGCTCAGTAACTACGCATTGCATAGTTGCACCTGCTAGGGAGAGAGCTTGTCATTGGGAATGCACAGAGCGCAACTCAGTGTTGGTTGAGGAACTTTTTTGCACAATCCTCACTGAGGAGAAAAATTGCGCAATGCTCACTGAGGGACAAAATTACGCAGTTCAAGCAAGCAGTGGATGTTTTGGGATGAGGCCCTGGGAGGACAGACTGTGTAGTTATTGGTGTTCAGATATGAATCATGCAATTCACCCAAATCCACATTAATTGTCAACCCAAGGCTCGACTAGTTATTTCAAGGCTATCATGCAAGGTATATGCAGGCCATAGTTGCCATACCCAACATTCAGCATTTAATCATAGCATAAATTTTATTCTAGGTTGTCATTGATGTCAATATAGCAATGTTTGTGATGGAAAATTCTTTGATACATGATTGCCCATTGATCATAATGCGCATAGTGATGAAAGTTTGATATATGATGATATGATGAAAATGAGGTCAATTGAACAACAATTGAACAACAATTAAACATCAATTGAACAACAATTGAACAGAAATTGAACAACAATTGAACAACAATTGAACAACAACCGAACAACAATTGAACAACAACTGAACAACAATTGAACAACAAATGACGCAGGAGGTCGATTGATCAGTAATTGAACAAAAAATGACGCAGTAGATCCAGTAAAGCAACAAGAGCAAGAAGCCAAGGATTAAAGAAGAAAACTATCGGAAGAGTGGAAGAGTGAAGAGAAGTCATAGGAGCAACAACTATTGGAAGGGCGGAAGAGTGAAGAGAAGTCACAAGAGCAACAACTATTGGAAGAGCAGGGGTAGGAAAGTACAGACTTCCTTGATCGTGGCTGAAGTCCCGCACTCAATCCTAGTCGTCGATCTCATAGTCAACCCTTAGATCATGGTCAACTGTGGGGGTTAAGGTCAGTTTTAATCCATGTGCCAGTTGAAGTCCCGCAAACCTCCGATTGCGATATGTAATACGGATCGAATAGTTCCATTACATACGCCTTAAGATGATATCGTGTCCGCCACATCGCAAGTCTCTTTAAAGCCTTGCCACATTGAAATCTGCCAATTGCGATATGTATGCGGACCCGCTGCACCATTATAATACGTCCTAAAGAAATATCACATCTGTCGCATATCACAAGTCACGAAGAAATGTAACGATGGCAAACTGTCATTGCGATAAGAATTGTGGACTCGATAGACCGTTGATTGCGATGGAACTATGGACCCGACGGATCTATTGATGAATGTTTAATATTATATCGCGTCCATTTTAGTGGCAATATGAATATCGGCCATGTTACATCGGTGATGTTAAGAGTTGTGATTGCGAGACCTCTGGAAGTTGCGATTGTGATTAAAGGTGATGATGTGGCATGTGGGACCTCCATATGGGTAACGTATCTCGGGCATCTATCATAGAGAAGAGGTAACAATTCATGAACTTGAAGGAAGAGAAGAAGTCGGAAGGTGTTAGCCAAATATTTGATCAAGGACATAATGTTGTCTTTAGCACTAAAGATTGTGAAATATGAAACTCTTCCTCAGGGGAACTTGTGGTGAAAGGGGTTAGAACATCATATAACATCTACATTATGAACAAAATTCAAGAAGATAAATGTTACTTAAGTCAAACAGATGAAATTTGGTTGTGGCACAAGTGAATTGGACTTACAAGTTTCGATAACTTGATCAATATCAGCAAGATTAATGCAGTACGAGACATCCCAAAGTTATTCAAGCCAAATCAAGGAGTATGTGGTCCATGTCAACATGGAAAGCAAACTAGAACTAGCCACAAGACTAAGGAGTTTTCTACATCAAAACCTTTGGAGATCATCCATGTTGATTTATGTGGACCAACTAGAACCTCAACACTCCAAGGAGAAAGGTACTTTTCTTTATTTGTTGATGATTATACTAGAATGATGTGGGTATATTTCATAAAATATAAATCTGAAGCATTTGAGTGATTTAAGAATCTTAAATCTCTTGTAGAAAATGAAAAGGATTCTAAGATTAAATGTCTTAGAACAGATAGAGGGGGAGAATTCACATCAAAATAATTTGACGAATTCTGTAAAGTACATGGAATCGAAAGAGAACTCTTTGCTTCTAGAACACCCAAGCAAAATGGGGTAGTTGAAAGAAGCAATCGAGTTTGGTAAACCATTCTCATTCATTACAATGTGTGAGTGATTCTTTGGAGGTGAAATACGAGTTTGGTAAACCATTCTCATTCATTCTTGAGCAGGTATTGAGCAGTGGAGGCAGGCAAGCAGTGGAATAGATTTGGAGATCAGATCTTAGCTGTATTGTGTGTAACAGGTGGAGCTGGTACTGGATTGCTTGTGATAGCATTGTACTTTGTAATGTTACATGGTCTCAATCATTAATATACAGATAGTTGGGATTTTTAGCGAGATGCTTTCCCCGGGTTACATACTGTGTTAATGTGTGAATGCTCTTGATGTTTTATTGTTATTGATGCTGCTATATTAATGATCAATGTAGAGGAGCTTATGTATTGTGTATGTATTCCGCAATAGTACATGATCAGGATAATCTCTGTTGAATATGTGTTAAATTATTCAAAATTTCTACACTCTCGACTCTCCTGACTGCAATCTAGATAGATGATCTAGCCCCACATTTTCCTGGCTTGAAAATGACTTCAAATGGGAACTCTTGAAACAAAAGTAACCACTGACAAATTCTTCCTGCACATGCTTATTAACTAAGTACTTCAATGCTAAATGGTCTGTAAAAAACGTAAATGGACCTCCTTGCAAGTAATATCAGAACTTCTAGAGAGAATATAACATCACTAAGGATTCTAGTTCTGTTGTGGTATAGTTCTTCTCTGCACTAGAAAGTTTTATGGTTGTGAAATAAATAGGATGGTCCAAGTTTCCTTCACTTGATTGCGTCAAGATAAATCCAAGGTGATCACGAAGCCATCATCATGGACATGGAATTGCTTATTCTAGTCAGGATAGACTAAAATCGGTGTGCTCGCAAGCTTCTCTTTCAATGTATCAAATGCAACATTACATTTCGCAGACCACAAAAAACACTCAGATTTCTTAAGGATCTTCTCCAACGGGGCCATAATGGAAGCATAATTTTGAAGGAATATTCAATAGTAACCAGTATGTCGTAGAGTGGAACGCAATTGACAAACTGAGGTGGGCGACAACATATTCAATATCACGACAACTTTGGAAGGATCCACACAAACTCCCTCCTTACAAGCAATATGTCCCAATAGAGTTCCAAAAGGCACAACAAAAATGCATTTCTTCATGTTCAAGGATATTTGAATTTTCCTTCACCTATCAAACATAACCCTTAACAAGCTAGGGTGATTCTTGAGCAAGATATAAACAGTCCAATCATCCATGTAAACGTCTAGGAACTTGTGTATATATTCACGAAAAGCAACAATGTCAATATGAGAGAAAACAATCAAAGAATTATTCAACCAAAACGACATAAAATTATAGGCATACGACCCCCATTCAATGGTGAATGTGATCTTCTTCTTGTCTTCTTAATTAGTAATAAGTACTTGATGATATCCCAAGAACCCATCAGTAAAGGAATATGCTTCATTCCCCCCAACATTGTCTAAGACTTCATCGTTGAAAGGGGTGGGAAATGGATCATGTACACATGCATTATTGATACTATGATAATCAACACATACCTGGATTTCATCTGAATCCTTCTTATCCTGGATGACAATGGGGCTTATCCATTCAGCTTCATCAATAGGGAATATAAGACCGACAACTAACATTTTATCAATCTCCTTCTTGACTTTCTCCTTGACTCGTGGATTCAACCTATAAGGTTTATGCTTAATAAGCTTTTCATCTGGCATTACTGCAATTTTCATTTCTCCCAGATTTTCTTTAATTCCTTTCAATTCTAAGACGGAAGAGGGGAAGAAATCTTCATATTCTTTGAACAGGTCGAAGATTTCCTGCGTTGTCTGATCATCCCAATAGTCCCCAATAGAGGCAAGCTTCAGTTTCTCTTCCGTCCCAATATTCATCTTCTTCAATTTAAGTCACGGCAGGTGCATAGCATCACAAACAAGATCCGCTTTAATTTTTCGTTCCCCTTCAGACTCTTTGAAAGATAAGTGCCTTAGCAACTCTAAATAATCATCCAGGTCTTTTTTAATTTTATTGCAAACAACAAATTCATGAAATCATGAATCATATTGGTGCGCAAAGTCTCCATACTCTTTTCATTTTGTTAGTGCATCCTCTCCCAAAAATAAGACACCTCTAATAGCTTTAAGAACCCGTGCCATCTTCTCATCAATAACAAAAAAGAAGAAGAATCTTTACAAAACTGAGTTATCAATACATCCCAATATGTTGTCTGGAGTTTTAGCTCCTCTTGTAAATACCAAGCTTGCGGAATATTTCCTAAAAAATGAATAAATAGATGAGGCCACATTTCAACTACTAGACCATCAACCTTCCATACAAAAGAATAATGCTCAACATGGTCTTATGGAGAAGTAAGACCATTATAAATAGGAATGTTGCTCAAAAGCTTGTTTGGCGGAGAAAATAGATATAACAAAACAACCTTAATAGTGCTCCACTCTTGCAGCCGATCCCGGAGTGCTGCCCACCACCTTGTGGGAGTAGCTTTCAAATCAACACTCATCTTCTGACATTCTTCTATGCCAGAATCAATTTCTTTAATAAAATTTACAACCGAATTAGTACCATTAAAAATAGGATACTCACATGCCTTGGTACCAATCTAATGAATACATGGAAAAATAGCACAATGTCGGGAGTGGAATTCATGGGCACCCTATTGCCAGTCTTCCATTGCAGCTTCAGAGCCAATTTCAGTAATCTGGATACTCCTCCAAATAATAGAGCCAACTGTTGTGGGGTTAACGTAATCTTCTCACTTTCCAACAGTCAATTGATACAACTGGTCCACTAAACTAGAAAATTCAACATCATCCATAGGTTCGGTAAACCTCAAACCTTGATATGGATCAAGAGGTTGTATAACGCACATACCATCCACTTCAAAAGTCATAGTCTCCCGCTTTAAATCAATGACTGCATAATTCTTGAAATCCCAGTCAATGCCCAACAAAGCTGGATATGGGTCTTTGTCCCTAATAATATCAATAACCTCAAAATCTGCATAAGTTTTAACATTAACTATATCAACCTCAACGCCTTCTAGTCTACCAATTGGGAGAATGAAGTACTGGTTTTCCATCCACAACTGAATATGGGAATAAACAAAATTGGGTTTTCCAAGAGCTTCCCAAGTCTTTCTTAGCAAAATATTAACATCCGATCCTAAATCTAGTATGGATTCCTTGATTTGAAACCTTGTAATATGAGCATCTACCCAAAACTCCCTTCCAGTCCTCCTCTTATTCCTCTTCATGCATATGGAATGCCTCTCAGGTAGGTTTGCAGAAATTGGTTCCTCAGAGAACACATTGTCCTTAACAATGGTCTTCAATCTCTTCCGCAACTGCTCATCATTCATAATATGTAAGAAAAACTTAAACCAGTCCATTATAGGTTGGGAATATTCTGCGGAATGTTTCTCCTAACATCTCTTTAATAGCTCCTACAATTCATTGTGAGGTCCCTGTGACGACATTAACTTATGGAAGAGTTTAGTTGCATCCCTCTAATACTCCTTTTGCTGGTTTGGATTATATGATTTATTTAGAGATGCAGGATTACTAATAGTTAGCTGATTAGGGGATCCAATATCAGTTCTCGTCCTCTTTCCTCCTCTCGTAATAAAATTTATATTATATTGTGTTGAAGGACGAGGATCCCGAGGCTCTGCACAGACTAAGTTATCTCCCTTCGCCTGGTTTCGCTCTTCCCATCTAACAATAAGTTCAGGGAAATCTTCAGTTGCATGCATATTTACTCGATAGTATGAACACGATGGTCTCCATGAAAAATGATTTTCTCATGTCACATGGCCTTCTTGATCACAATTATAACATGTTATCGGGCCTCTTCCATTTTTCCTCCCTCCCCTCGAAGCTTCTCCTCCTTTCCCTTGAGGAGTCTCATTAACACGAAAAGCAAAATGGTCAAGACAATCTGTTAAGGCATCCAAGGACCTACATTGATCCATATGATAATTAGCTGATCTAAATAATTAAGAAAACATGTTATTTAGAACATTTGAATACTTCTGTAAAATAGGACACATACAAGGCTGATGCCCAAAACTTCGACATATTTCACAGTAATCATTTTCAGACATAACTGGCGAACTGGGAAATGATTGGAACTAATTATGACCCAGATAAGGAAGCACATATAAGATTTGTGCAACTCCCAGAGGCTGTGGTGACGAGGGTCCCATAGGCGTACTGCACGATCTTGGCCCTCTCAGTCGTGGGAATTCTATAGAATGATGTCCTTCGACCTGACTGTGGGTACACCAAACATTATGTTTGGCTAGACGTACATGTGCTAGATCTTTTAGCCTTTCTGTTAGAGTAGCAATTTAATTTTGGAGGCCCATAATAACAGGGTTTGTTGAAGGCCCCCCAACTTTGTGATATTGTGGATAACCAACCATAGCCTCTACTTGCATTGCTTGCTCCAAGGCATCTTGCAGCGTGCTAACCTTCTACTCAGATAACAGAATCCAGGTCATTGGTAATAGAGCCTTGATAAAACAGTCTCTTTGGTGATGTGGGTCAATAGGGTAATATAATTTACTAATAACATCATTGAATCGTTGCATGCACTGCCAAGATGATTCTGCCTCCCTTTGGCTAATGTCCAGTAGTTCTGCCAATCCTTCTTGATTTGATTTTTGTAACTTAAACTCATGAATAAATTCCTGCTTAACTAGGTCAATACCAGCATTGGGGTTAACATCAATCCATTTTATGAACCACCTCAAAGCTCTATCCCACAATGTGGTCTGAAACTCAATGAGTTTGGTAATGTTAGGGGTTTGACGAGCTCTCCAAACATATTCACACAAATACGAATGTTGCTCAACATCTTCTACCCCCTTTGCTGCAAAATCGGGGTATCTTGTAAGTGATCCAACTCTGACTCTAGCCATGGTTGGTTGAACCATCGTAAACTCGGTTGAGAATAACTAACTGAACTTGATTGACTAACACCACTAGAACTACTTTCACCTTGAAGTGATGACTGAATTTTAATAAACTTGTGTACCTCTTAAAAGAGAAAATCCAGACTTTGATATAGCACTAGTGGAAAGTTAGGGGGAGGAGGAATATTTGTGCTGCTATGCTTTAGGGTTTTGTGTTATGGTGTTGACTCATATTCAAAGAAAAGATGCCTCATCACAAACTATAAATCATCATTTACTGGTGTATCATCATATGATGTCCTGGTCAATCATACATCTAGCTCAGATGTCCAAAACCCTTCTACATCCTCATGCATTAGAGAAAACGCTCCTAATCCCTTCACTCCAATTTCGCTTCTACTTCCACTGGCCGCTCCCATTGTGCCAGAAAAATAGCTCTCTCCGTCACTCCCTTTCCTTAGCTCCGAATTTTCCATTTCCATCTTGCACTTTGCTAAACTCTTCACAACATCGCCTATGCACTGTAGTTCCCTTTGTCTAGCACTAAGTTCCTGCAACTTCTTCTCACGCTACTCTTCAGAGATTCTCACCCTCTGTAACGCCCTAAAGTCCCTTGCCTTTTGCAACTCTTCTTGATTCATTATAGGAATTCCTTCATCCTCCCACAGTGACACGACCTTCCTTTCCCTTATCCATTCCCTCAATATAAGTAACTTAACTGCCATTTGATTTGGTTGAAACTCCAACAGGTTTTCTTTGACTAACAATATCTTAATCCAAAGTGGGATTTCCTTCAACAACCATCCTCGAATTCCAAATTTGAATATAGCCTCTGCGCGGGAAAATGACTGATGATTTTTAGGTACAAAATCAATAATATATCTTTCAAGCGTCGAGTTAACCCAAAAGTCAATGACTCTTGTTAGTTTTGTATCCTATAGGAATTTACAGGGTAAGTTCCTTAGATAGAAAACCAAAGGACAATGCTCACAAACAGATCACAAATCAATACACTAGTGTTGGCTTGTTAGGGCCTGACCCAGGTTCAGAAGTGATTTAGCCAAACAAATCCTGAAACTACTGGCCCTTTCAGCAATAGTCTGCGGTGTGCAGACTGAGGTCTCACTCGAGGTAGTATGGGAGGGTGTTGGAACCAGGCTTCTGCACCCTAGGGATGTCTTGATGAAGTCTAGGACGTTTGCGAAACTAACCTGCGCGCTTGTGCTGCTCCGCGAAGCCGTCTGTCCTTCGAAACTTGTGCGACTGCTTCCGCGTAGCTCTGTAAAGAGTGTGAAGAGGTGCTATCTAGATCCTTTATCCTTACTATGCTATTATTATAGATATTGACTTAATTGTGTGTACCCAATATTTTCATTAGTCACTCAATATTCATAACAAGTGCACGCAATCATAAAACTTGATAGAGATGCATAAATATAACAAAAGCATAAACCCACAGTATTTCAGAATCAACTTACCTTTTATTAATCCTCTGTTCAATTACAATCACAACTCCACCCTATGCACTCAGCTGCAGGGGTCCGCGCACACACCTGCGGACTCTACCAGGCCTCTGCGCACTCAGCTGTAGAGCCTCTTCCTACCACTACAACCCAAGACTCGGACTTATAGACTCAGAGCTAATTCATCATCCAAAAGAACATCGTCAGACTTGAGACTCCCTTTACACTTAGAGCCTCGCTCTATTTATACAATCCCATGGTCTGCAGACCATGGGTAGGCCAACCTTACAATATATTAATTTACATTATTTTAGGGTGGAAAACCCTAGACTCTCGCGCTCCGCACCTGCATTCCGCGGGGTCTTTACATTACACTTGACCAAAATCCAGGCTTCAAGCCCAAAAAAAATACTATGGGGGGATCTGCTACCCAATAGGCCCCCAACACAATCATCATGACTCGCCCTGAGTGACTCTGCTAGTGCGACGATCTTTGCACGATGTCCATCCAATAGTGCCTGTGTTGCGCGAAGATCAATAGCGCACTCCTTTGCCATTCATTGGATCTGTTCTGCTGGCTTGGCCGAATGCTCAGTATCAGGGTCAAATCCCTGTCTCAGGTCACGCATCGCTTTCATTTGCATGAGTTTTCCTTCGATGCCGGTTGTGATGAGGAACGCCTCATCAATCCAAGGCTGGACACATGATTTAAGTATTGCCTCTTTTTTGCACACTGCTTCACTTGCTCCTTAAATGCCTTTTCCTGTTGTAACCTCGCGAGCCGCTGAGTTAGGACCACTGTCTGCGACATCCCATGCACGCTATCATATTGCATTTGAAGCTCCCACGCCTCTGTTTCCAATCGCTGTATGGTGGGGTCCTCCTGTAAGGTTGTGAGGACCCTGAAGGATTCTTCCAACAACGTGGTGCAACTCTGCACTGCCTGTTCAATTTCTTCCAACCCTTTTCGGATATTTTCGGCGCGCTGATCTCAAACTTCTGGGGGCGTGGAGGGCTGCGCCTTTAACTGTAGTTTAGCAATTTACAGGTTGAGGTCCAGCTGGATCCTTGTAGCTTCCCCCTTCGCCTTGTGGAATCCATTGGCCAATTTGTGGATCCGTATTCCTACTGGCAGATCTGTCGCAATTTCCAGTTCTGGGACGCGGCGACATGCTTCCTCTACAATCTACTCCAACTGCTGGTTCTGAGCCACCGCTTCATCACATTGTAGGCTAAGCTGTTCAATGTTGATTCATTTTTCACTTAGCATTTGCACTGCATGTCCCTCCCTAGCGCGGAGTTTTGTCATTGCTTCGTCCTAGAGCTGGTATAAAATATCTCGTAGAATGGCAGCCAAGTTTAGGTCGAGTCCCTTGATCCATCCCACCATGGCTCTATCCTCCTTGTTGTTCGTTGTCAGCGCTCCTTCCGGTAGTGCGATGGTGTTGGCCATTTTTGCCCCCAACAACTGCTCTGTTGGTGATGCTCCTGTGGCACCCTAGACGGCTACCATTCCTCCTTGTGGGAGTCGCACTTGAAGTCCCTACAGTTGTGACCTGAGTGCCCCCAACACATTATTCTGCTCCATCATTGCTTCTTGGAGCGCCTCCTTGGTGACCTCACGAATTGTGTCACCGTGATCATATAGATCACCCTTTGTCAATGTAATAGGCTCCCCATCCAATTTGGAAGCCTTTGTCTTCTTCTGTGGCCCTATTCGTTTCGTCTCGCGCAACCGCTTCAATTGTGTAGAGGTGGTGCTTGGGTCCGCGTCTTCCACCGTATCATCTGTCCCATGTCCTGTGGTCAAGTTTGGTTTTCTTTCCTCCTATGTCATGGTGGCCCTAGTTGCTGCTGCTTTTTCGGCGGCCTTGGTCTGTTCTGCGGTGACTTTTGCTACCTCGCGGAAAGCCCTTACCTCCTCAGCTAACTACTCATTCCACTTCTGTTGTGCCAATAGTTTGGTGGCATGCTTTTGTCGTTGTATTGCTGCCTCATAGCGCGCTGTCAGATCTGGGGTGTGCCATTCGAGTGGCCATGAGTTGAGCATCGCAAAAACAACGTCATCAATTGCGATGAATGGGAGTTTGGTCCAGTTTTTCTCCGGATCCTTCCATATCTGCCTTAAAGTCTACAAAGCTCCGCAGATTGTCGTATACCGTGGGGGATATGTGCGACCGTTTGTGGATACATATACATATGCTCGCCTCCATGAGTATCCAGAAGATCTTGATCTCGCGGATGCGTGTGGTGTGCCTTGTCTCCCAAAGCGACGCGTATTTTGTTGCCTCTGGCAAGTCCTAGTCAGGGGGAGGAAACTAACTCTCCTCTGACAATTCCCTTGCAACCAACAAGATGGATAACAGAAACCACGAGTAGTGGAAGGTCTTACCCTACTCCTGAGCCTCCTTGCAGTTTGTCAGGAACTCCTCGCAGAGGAACTGCAGCCAGTTGAACTATACCCCCTCGGCGCATTGTTCGGCCAGCGTGATGATCGTTGTTGGTACCTCGTTGCGGCGAAATTTTCTCCTCACTTTTCCTGCCAGCAGTTGAGTGGCTACGCGCACCCCCTTGTCTTGAATGCTAGTAATCACATAGCCCCTCTACTTCTTCTCCAACTTGTATTTCTTCTTCATAGCTTCTGTGAGTGCCAAGTCTCCACTTTGGCCAGCTATTTCCATGGGGTCCCTTCCCGTACAGGGAAGGTTTGAAATCCTATGAATCAGCTCTGTCGTAATGGGAATTGGCTCCTCCAGCCACAAGTACCCCTCATGCACTAGGCAAAGCAGTTGCCTAATGACGAATATCGTGATTGGTGCCCGGTGAAAATGTAGAATCCATAGTAGGTGGAGTAGCCCAGCCTCCTCCACCCTGCAGAGCCATTTCTGTGGCTACAGCACTATAACTACCCCTTCCTTGCTTTGTTTCATAAGTTGGCTAGTCTCTGAATGTGGGAACTTTTCACTGTCTGCAAGGTTCCAATCTTCAAACTTCATCGTGGGTATGCAACCCAAGACTGAACCCTCAAATAAAATTCCATCTGGGAGGAGTGGGGTTTCGAGTGCGTTCTTAACGGTATCCATGTCCTTGGGCACTTTTGCTTTCCCTTTCCATGGGGGGACATATTTGGGTGGTTTTGCTGTAGCACGCACTAGTTGAATGTCTTCCTCCACTTCTTCGTCTGGTTCAATCTCTTCTACAAAGGCCTGGAGATCCTCCTCCTCATCATCTATCTCAATATTAACCATCTTGCCCTTATCTTCCATAGTCAGTTTACCGAACCGCGGATTTCGCGGAGACATACAAACTGGTCTTTCTGCCTATGGATCCTTTTTGGGCCTCAACGTCTGGGGAGATTTGGGGATTTCTGGTGCATCCCCTACCGGTGGCATAGAGCTCTACGTGGTTCCCTTGGTTGTTGACATCATTGTGATCAGAGAATCTTGTGTATCCTTCAACAATGTTTCAAACCATGGACTTGCTCTCATATCCTCCAAATTCATTATGTTCATACGCAATTGATAACGCAACAACTGAATTCTCAAAACACCAAGGGTTGTTCGGTGGAGAGCCACCTGTGATTTATAGGCCCTTTTGAATTCAAATTCGACTGTTCCCTCCATATTCGACTCATTAATTTGAGATTTTCGGCAGATAGACCCAAATCTAGTTCTAACTTTGTGTCTTAATTTGCCGTCCACTCCTCCTTGCCTTACATTGGACATCATGTCATGAACAGCGACTCCAATGGTCACTTCCCAGTCTACCCGCGTGTCAGCGCAGCCCCCTGTGCACGTACGCGACCCGTGCATCATATTGATCTTGTGCGCAACTTTTGTGTCGAGTAGCTCCCATACAAACTCTTTTATAGTCCCATGCTCTCTTTCAACTGCTTGGAGCGTTGAGACTGTGCTTCCTACAGATAGTTAGGTGGTCACACCACCGATGCGAGGTTTCACGTCACCTTCCATCCCAATCCGCGGGCCTTCCTTAATCACCCTCGTGCTAGTCCACGCCTCGCGTTCTTCCTTATGCGGTGCACTTCCCTGGTTACTTTGTCTGATAAGGTCCAGTCGTAGCCATGGTAGTAGAGCCAGAAATTCTTGGTGATATTCTTCTAATGCGATGGTATGGCTACCCGTATCTTGTCCTGTCCTTCCGTCGACATGACATGCTTGCACGATTTCAGTTTCCATCTGATTTTTGCATCTATCATGCTTTTCTTTCTCAGCCATAGCCACTCGTCATCAAGTTCGTGAAGTTTCAAGTTCCCTTGCTGAAGGGCTTCCTATAACTGCATAATTTCTTTACCCAAGTTCTCGCGTACTGTCCCACCCGTGGGAGTTGATTTAGGGGGATTGTTTTATGCTCTAATGGTTTTGTTACTTCTCATCAGGGTTGGGATCACTTCCACGCTTCGGTTACTGCTTATGGCCCTATAGGCCCATCGAACCGCTGGTACGCGCAGGTCCCAGTCAGTTCGTCTCGCCTGGTAAACTCTGTTCATGATTCCGCATATCTTTTTGAATGCTTCAATGTGGAATATTTGTGGTGCGTGTTGCTTTTCCTGTTGTCGCATTTGGTTTTGATTTTCGATCCTTATTCTGGGATATTCTTGCATATCACACGTCTGCACCCATCGACACAGGTGGGCGCGCAAGTTGCTTTGACCTGGCTGCCCGGATCTTGTTCGACACTGGGGACTTCCAAACCGTAAGTGCATCCATCTTTTACATTCGCGCCAGTCTCCAATGGTCTTCTAACGTGCACTCCACCATCGCGCGGGTGTTTCGCGCAACGCCCATTCCATCGCACCATACTGCTGCTATTTTGGTACTGCGCTTTCAAATTTGTCCAAGAATTCATCCACCGCTGTCGCTCCATCATATGTTGGTAGTTCCCTTGCCTCTGTCGTCATGCACCATAGTGATCTAATCATCATGTTGCAATTCAATGTTGTCACTTCATGCAACCAGTTTTGCCAGCATTCTACTTCTTCGTTTGAATCCGAGGTATAGGAACTGTTGCGCTCCCATGAGATTCTTCCATCTGCAATCAGATTCACCTGATCTTGGTCTTGCGCCATTATCTAGTAAATACAATCTAGCTTGTTGTTGCTTTCATCATTGCGCACTGATTCAATGTAATGCACTCCCTCGGTTGGGTCTAATGGAACTACTTCGCATATGGACTTCTTCTCGAATATCATCTTTCGCTTCTTCAGGTTGATAACTCCATTTATATCGGTGGCCCAGTCTATTCCTAGCAATGCGAGATAAGGATTGCTGTCATCAACAATCTCTATTACTTCAAAGTCTGTCTGCGTGCTTGCACCTTTGATATCAATTGTTACCCCTTGCAACCTTCCCATGGGCAAAATCTTCTGTTGGTTTGCCATTCGTAATTGAATAGGAGACCACTGTAACGCGGGCCTGCCCATGAGTTACCATGTCTGTTTTGGTAACACATTCGCATCCGAACCTAGGTTTAGGATTACATGATCCATTTCATATTCACCAATCTGCGTCGTCAATCTCATTTCCCACCCGGTGCGCAATGTATGCTTTCCCAGTTTCTGGACTACGCGCAGTTCACCTGATCCCGCGCACCAGGTGATCAAATCTTGTAGTCCCTTAACTGCTGCACGTCTCCAAAAAGGTAGTAAGCATAGAAGGATCCATCCCTGGCTCTGGTTGATCCTTACTCCTTGAAGTGGAGGCCTCCACGAAGCTCTACTTAGCTTCCATAAACGTCTCTTTTTCATGTTCTAGGTCAAACTCAGGTTCCTTTGTAGGAGCCATGCGAACCCATGTATCTTCCTTGGGCTGCTTCCCCTTATCCCCCCCTGTGGCCGCACCACTTCTTAGCACCATATTCACATTTGGGTCTTCTTCGCGTAGTTTAGATCTCATCATTTGGATATTTTTGTTGAGTATGGAGCATGATTGTTTAGAGGTCTTTGTTTCAGCCGGATGTATAACCCAGGAAGTTTGTACACCCCTCCACACGGGGGGGGGGGGGGGGGGGGGTGCGGGGGGAACTTGCCCCCCCACAGGGGTTCGGGCGGGCTGATCCCCCTGGCTGGGGGGTCCGGGGGCGAGCGGTCCCCCGGTGGGGATTTCGGGGGCAGCGCCCCCGAAGCTAAAAACAAATGTAAAATTGCCTTGTAAAAGTATAGTAATTTTTAGTCAATCTGGGCCATTCATTAGGCATATGATTTGACGGTAGAACTTATGTTTAGTTTAGGGTTTTTTGCCCTAGAAGGCAAGCCCTCTCTTTTTATGATGGCATTATATTTGAGACTGTGTAATAGATGTGTATTCTCCGAGCGAGAAGCAGAGAGGTGAGACTATGAGAGAAAATAGAGGATATTACAACGGATCTACTGTAGGTTGTGTCTCTTCATTTTGCTGGATAATAGAAGGAAGGACTGGCTGTTCAGGGTGGACGTAGCCCAAACTGGGTGAACCACGTATATCTGTGTCTCTCTTGTTTTATGTGTTTTATGTATTTATATTTATGTAATATTTTATATGTTCCATTGTTCCGTAATATATAATTTTATAACAACTGGTATTAGAGTCGAAGGTCTATTTGGCTAATAAACTCATAGGAAAGAAGGGTTCCTGGTTTGAGTGGGAGAAATGGCGGAAGATGGTAAGTTTAGGGTCAAGAAATTTAACGAACAAAACTTCTCGCTATGGAAGATGCAGATGGAAGATTATCTGTATCAGAAAGATCTATACCTACCATTGGGCAAAAAAACAAAGATGCCAACGGGTATGACAGATGAAGAATGGAACCTTCTCGATAGAAAGGAACTCGGAACAGTACGGTTGTGCCTCGTAGCATCAGTCGCCTTCAACATTTCGAAGGAAACAACGACAGAGGGTCTAATTAAGGCATTGGAGAAACTATATGAAAAACCCTCGGCCTCAAACAAGGTATTTCTTATGAAACGGTTATTTAATATGAAGATGTCGGAAGGTGGATCTGTTGCAGACCATTTAAATGATTTTAATACTGTTACAAGTCAGTTATGTTCTGTAGGGGTAAACTTTGATGATGAAGTTAGAGCTCTATTATTCTTGTGCTCATTGCCAGAAAGTTGGAATGGTTTAGTAATGGCCATTAGTAACTCTGTCTCTGGATCTAGTACTTTAAAGTTTGATGATGTTGTCGGTACTATCCTGAGCAAGGAAATGCGATGGAAAAGCTCTGGTGAGACATTGGGTACTGCTTTGAGTGCAGAGTCTAAGGGAAGAAAAATTGAAAGAGGAAAGAGCTTAGGATATCACAGTAAATCAAGGAAAGGTAGATCCAAGTCTAGATTAGGGATAGTGTGCTGGAAATGCGGAAAGAAAGGACACCTAAAGAAAGACTGTAGATCTCGGAAGAAAAGAAGGAGATGCAAAACAAGAAAATAATCATGAAGCAAATGTGACAGGTGAGGTGTTACAAGATGCTTTGATACTTTCTTTCGAAAATATTACTGATTCCTGGGTGGTAGATTCAGGGGCCTCATTCCATGCCACACCTGATAAGAAATATTTTCATGACTATGTTCAAGGAGATTTTGGACAAGTCCGTTTTGGTGATGATAAACACTGTAAAATTGTTGGAATGGGTAAGGTTCTTGTAAGACAACAAAATGGAAACCAATGGCTACTAAAGGAGGTAAGACATGTTCCAGATCTAAAGAAAAATCTGATTTGAACAAGGCAGTTAGGCGGTGAAGGTTGTGTGACAACTTTCACAGATAAAGCTTGGAAGGTCACCAAAGGAGCCCTGGTAATAGCAAAAAGGTTGGTACATTGTATTTATGCAATGGTATTTCTAACTCTGTTAATGATTTAAATTCCAAAGGAGCAGACACAACGTTATGGCATCATAGGCTTGGACACATGAGTGAGAAGGGGATGAAGATCCTTCACTCAAGGAATTTGTTGCCGGGTTTGAAGAATGTTGATTTGGACTTCAGTGAGAATTGCATTTATGGAAAACAAAAGAGAGTCAGATTTCTTAGAGTTGGAAAGAAAAGAAGAGCGAAAATTTAGAGCTTGTGCATACAGATGTATGGGGACCTTCTCAGGTATCATCTCTCGGTGGCTCTCGTTATTATGTTACTTTTATTGATGATGCAACTAGAAAAACTTGGATTTATTGTATTAAGAATAAATCTGATGTATTCGATACTTTCAAGAAATGGAAAGCTTTGGTTGATATTGAGACAGGAAAGAAATTGAAGTGTCTTAGATCAGACAATGGAGGTGAATATTGCAGCAAAGAGTTTGATAGGTACTGTTCAGAGCATGGAATTTGTAGGAAGAAGACAATTCCAAGAACACCACAAGAAAATGGTGTGTCAAAAAGAATGAACAGAACAATCGTGGAGCGTGCAAGGTGCATGAGATTGCATGCAGGATTGCCTTTAAAGTTTTGGGCAGATGCTGTAGATACTGTTGTTTATCTAATAAACAGAGGGCCTTCAAGTTCCTTGGATGGTGGTGTTCCAGAGGAAGCATGGACAGGTAAAAAGGTAAACTACTCCTTTCTAAAGCCTTTTGGTTGTGAGGCCTTTGTCCATATTAATAAAGAAAATAGAACAAAGCTTGAGGCAAGGTCAAAGAAATGTACCTTTATTGGATATGGTGTTAATAGTTTTGGTTATCGCTTATATGATTACGAAAATCACAAAATCATTAGGAGCGGAGATGTAATATTCAATGAAAAGGTCTTGTATAAGAATCAGTTGTAGGAAAAGAAACAAGGAATACACAGTTCTTGATGAAATCACTGAAAAAGTAAAGGTGCTTGAAAATAATAATAATCAACAACCACAACAACATCAACAGGCACCCCAAACACCTGAAAGTGGTGTTAGAAGATCTATCAGGATAAGTATACCCCCTGAACGATACTCTCCTTCATTATATTATTTATTGTTGACTGATTCTGGTGAACCCGAATGTTATGAAGAAGTAATGCAGGTTGAAAGAAGGAAGAAGTGGGAGGTAGCCATGGAAGAAGAGATGGACTCCTTAATGCATAACCAGACTTGGGACTTAGTCAGGTTGCCTGCAAGAAAAACTACATTGAAGAATAAATGGGTTTACAGGCTGAAGGAAGAAGATGGAGGAAAACAAAGGTAGAAAGCTAGACTTGTGGTGAAGGGGTTTGCACAAAAGAAAGGTATTGATTTTGATGAAACATTTTCTCCTGTTGTTAAAATGACTTCAATCAGAACTATTTTAAGTCTAGTAGCAATTGAAGATTTGCATCTTGAGCAGTTAGATGTAAAGACAACCTTTCTCCATGGGGATTTGGAGGAAGAGATATATATGTTGTAGCGACAAGGATATGAGGTAAAATGGAAGGAGAAACTAATGTGCATGTTGAAGAAGAGCTTTTATGGCTTAAAACAGGTTCCAAGGCAATGGTATCTAAAATTTGACAAGTTTATGTCTGACAAGGTTATACTAGATGTCACTCTGATCATTGTGTTTATCTGAAAAAGCAAAATGATGGCAACTATATTAGATTGTTATTGTATGTAAATGAAATGCTTGTTGTAGGGTCTAATATGCAAGAAATAAATGTGCTCAAAAGAAAATTGGCAAATTCATTTGCAATGAAGGATTTGGGAGCTGCAAAACAAATCCTTGGTAAGAGAATATCTAGAGACAGGAAAAATCGCAAATTAACATTGTCTCAGAATGAGTACATACAAAAGGTGTTGAAAAGATTTAATATGTACAATGCAAAACCAGTTAGTACACCTTTTGCTAGCCATTTCAAAATTAGTAAGGAAATGAGCCCAAAGACCCAAGAAGACATGGATTATATGTCTAAAGTTCCATATGCATCAGCAATTGGAAGCTTAATGTATGCAATGGTTTGCGCAAGGCCTGATATTGCACATGCAGTGGGAGTTGTAAGTAGGTACATGAACAATCTAGGAAAGGAACATTGGATAGCAATGAAATGGATTCTCAGATATTTGAAAGGTACCACAAATCAAGCATTATGCTTTGGTGGTTCAAGCATTTCTCTACAGGGATATGTTGATGCAGATATGGCAGGTGACAAAGATAACAAGAGGAGCACTACAGGACATGTATTTACTATTGGTGGAACAACTATTAGTTGGGTTTCAAAAATCCATAAGTGTTGTTGCACTTTCAACAACAGAAGCAGAGTATGTTGCTGCTACAAAGGCTAGTAAAGAAATGATTTGGTTACAAAGATTTATGGGTGAATTAGTTAAGGAGCATGATATGGGCACGTTATACAGTGATAGCCAAAGTGCCATTCATCTTGCAAAGAACTCAACATTTCATTCCAAGACTAAACACATATAGCTCAAGTACCATTTCATACAATCAGTGTTGGAAGATGGAGAGTTGATGCTAGAAAAGATACACACTATCCAGAATCCTGCAGATATGCTAACAAAAGTTGTAACTAGGGAGAAACTGAGAATATGCTCAGTTTCAATTGGCCTGCAAGGATGATGATGAAGATGAGAAATAGCCAGGTCCAAAGAGGAGTCATTATCTAGCAAATGAAGCAGCGGTGGAGTTGCTACAATCATTCTCTAAGTGGCAGATTGTTGAGTATGGAGCATGATTGTTTAGAGGTCTTTGTTTCAGCCGGATGTATACCCCAGGAACTTTGTACACCCCTCCACGCGGGGGGGTGCGGGGGGGGGGGGGGGGGGGGGACTTGTCCCCCCCGCGGGGGTTCGAGGGGGCCGATCCCCCTCGGCTGGGGGGTCCGGGGTCCAGCGGTCCCCTAACGGGGGTGTCGGGGGCAGTGCCCCAGAAGCTGAAAACAGATGTAAAATTGCCTTGTAAAAGTATAGTAATTTCTAGTCAATCTGGGTCGTTCATTAGGCGGATGATCTGACGGTAGAACTTATGTTTAGTTTAGGGTTTTTTGCCCTAGAAGGCAACCCCTCTCTTTGTATGAGGGCATTGTATTTGAGGCTGTGTAATAGATGTGTATTCTCCAAGCGAGAAGCAGAGAGGTGAGACTGTGAGAGAAAACAGAGGATATTATAGCGGATCTGTTGTAGGTTGTGTCTCTTCATTTTGCTGGATAATAGAAAGGAAGGACTGGCTATTCGGGGTGGACGTAGCCCAAACTAGATGAACCACGTATATCTGTGTCTCTCTTGTTTTATGTGTTTTCTGTGTTTATATTTCTACAATATTTTATGTGTTCCAATGCTCCGTAATATATAATTTTCTAAGAATTTTGAGTTGGAGTAGGCTAGAGTACCCCTTTCTCATGCATTTGTAAAATCAATGTAGGACAATCTACTGCTTCATGATCAAACTGAGCAAAATATGAACATGATACTCTCGTTTGGTTGGTACAATCATGGGCGTAGTGCTCTGGTCCTCCATAATTGTAACAGATTAATTGTCTGCGGCCCCTTCTTGGCCCCATTCCTCCTCGTCCTCGACCTCGCCCCTGAAATCTAGCGCGTGTCATCCCCGTGGCTGGGTCGAGGTCTCACGTTTCTGTCTACATTCTATACGCTGGGGTTTGATCCATCATTAAATCGTAGCTGCGACAGGTACACTCGTCGTGGCTTACTGACCTGCAGAAATTACAAAACAGTTGCTGGGGAGTCTGTGTATACTTTTGCAATAAATGACAATTATCCGTCGCATGTTTACCTCCTATCTGACAGATCATGCACCATAACACAGGTGTCGCACTCGGCCCTGCCTATGCCTCTGGTCTCAATGACATTGGTCCCCCTCCTGCCAAGTAGTTCGCGAATACTAGACAGTGGTCTTTGTCATGGCCCTAGCCTTTACATTTTATGCACCACACTTCCTCGTGCGTCTCTGACCGTGGTGCCCTATCCTACTTCAAGCTCTACATTTCTAGGCAGAGATTCTGTAGTTGCGCATGGATTTGTTGAACTCCCAACCCCGAGTCTTGTATCGGTGTTTCATCCAACCTCATCGCCATTTCCAACGCTTCGACCTGGGTTGAAAGCTTTTGCTGTGACAACACCATCCTCAGGTGTGGTGTCAAAGATGCCACAAACCATGTGCAATGTTGTGCATCTGTTAGCGTCATATTAGCCTTGCAGATCGTACTCTTCAGCTGCTGATCCAGATCCCAGGGGGTCTCACCTGGAAGCATCGTGATCTCTTTAAATCTGATGATCGATTGTGTCTCTGATTTTGGCTGGTTAAATTCTCTGTTCAACGCATTCTGGATCTCCACTATTCTTGCATTTGGGTGATCATTAGAGTGCTTGATATACCATGTCAATGCGCGATCCTGCACCACGCTCACTAATGTTGCCTTCTTAATGTTGTCATCTGTAGCACCTTGTGCTTCCCACACTGCTCTTAAAATGAACCAGAACTGGTTCAGATTCTCATTCCCTACTCCTCTGAATACGGGTAACTTGATCATCCTTGCCATGCCGAACTGCGGGGTTAGTGGGGGTGGAGTGGGTGAAGATGGGGGTGAAGACGGTGACATGGGTGGTGGCATGGGTGGAGGTGGTAACTGCGGAATGTGCTGCCTTATCAAACTGACCGCACTTCTTGAAGAGACCCAAGAGAGCTCTTCCTTGCTTTCTCGCGAAGGTGAAATTAAGGGACTATTTCCTAATTCCTCGCTACCTCTATAGACCTTTCCGCTCTGTGTCATTCCAAACATTAATGTATTCGTATCACCCGTTTTTCACATAACAACATCTTAATCCAAGTATTCAAAGATTTAATGTACTTACCTCACGGTCCCTTGAGGAAATGTCTTTTTGCTTCGCTGTAGCTCACAGTTGTGTCTATCTCAAATTCAGTGATAAAACCCCCTATTATCCAGTCGAGCCAATGGTCCACAACTTGTGTGATCTTATCTTCTGATGCCTCTAGTCTGCGCACTAACTCCGGAGTTCACACTATCGGTTGGTTGAGCTTATACCTTCCCTGGCTGTCGGCTAACCTCGTGATCCACTCATACAGTTTAGAAGGAAAGGTCAAGAAGAAGATCTCGTGGATTTCCGTATATACGTAGCGATGTAGCCACCTTTTCTTGGATATCTGTGGAGTTCTATTTTCTTGTGTCACGAACTCGTGGAGCGTCTTGTCCAACCACTCTTCAATTTCCTTCTTTGTTGGGTTCCAATGGCACAACATCAGACATCCCTTAGGCAGATCCCGGTCCCGGAAACGGAACCATTTGTTGTCTTGTTGGGGCCTGACCCAGGTTCAGAAGTGATTTAGCCAAACAAATCCCGAAACTATCGGCCCTTTCGACAACAGTCCGTGGTGCGCAGACTGAGGTCTCACCCGAGGTAGCATGGGAGGGTGCTGGAACCAGGTTTCTGCACCCTAGGGATGTCTTGATGAAGTCTAGGACGTTCGCGAACTGAACCTGCGTGCTTGTGCTGCTTCATGTAGCTGTCTATCCTTCGTAACTTGTGCGACTACTTCTGCGTAGCTCTGTAAAGAGCGCGAAGAGGTGCTATCTAGATCCTTTATCCTCACTGTGCTATTATTATAGATCTTGAATTAATTATGTGTACCCAATATTCTCATTAGTCACTCAATATTCATAACAAGTGCATGCAATCATAAAACTAGAAAGAGATGCATAAATATAACAGAAGCATAAAAACACAGTATTTCATAATCAACTTGTCTTTTATTAATCCTTTGTTCAAATACAATCCCAACTCCTCCTTGCGCACTCAGCTACAGGGGTCTGTGCACACACCTGCGGACTCTACCAGGCCTCTGTGCACTCAGCTGCAGAGCCTCTTCCTACCACTACAACCCAAGACTTAGACTTACAGACTCAGAGCTAATTCATCATCCAAAAGAACATCATCGGACTTGAGACTCCCTTTACACTTAGAGCCTCGCTCTATTTATACAATCCCATGGTCCGCAGACCATGGGTAGGTCGACCTTACAATATATTAATTTACATTATTTTAGGGCGGACAACCCTAGACTCTTGCGCTCAACGCCTGCATTTCGCGAGGTCTTTACATTACACTTGACCAAAATTCGGGCTTCAAGCCCCAAAAACATACTATGCGGGGATCCGCTGCCCAATAACTATTATTCTTGACATGGTTAAAACCGTGTTTAGAAACTCTTCGGAAAAATCACAAAACCAATCTTTTGTCGACGCGTTTCGAACCAACCAGTGTGGTTCATCGTCAGGACAAGTTGAAGAACCAATCCGGCTTAGCTTGATTAAATAGAGCGTGCAGAGACTCCAACGGCTATATTGCTAACGGCTAATTTTGACCTAATGATCAAAGTCAAACCACTAATATTCTTGATATATTTAATTCTTATTATTCTTAGAAAACAGCTAAATCAGGTAAATAATATATTAAAAGAATTCATTTGTTAATAAATGTATATGTATATCTAAAAACAAATAATATATAATTTATTATTATTCAAAAATTAGCTAAGATTAAAAGAATTCATTATAACTAAAGGAATTCGTTTAATAAAAGGTATAACATATAATATTTATATAATCCATATTTAAATATAATGGTCAATAAATTAATAAATAATTCATCTTTGTTAAATAATCTATATTTATTATTATTCCAATATTATTTAAATATAAACAAATAGTCTTAAATTACTATTATTCTTAGAATTTAGTTTCGTTAGGTAATTGTATATATACTCAATAATTATTTCAACCTAATGGTCCATTGGTAAAATATATTATTTTATTTTTACTTATTATTAGTCCCTGTCGGGGACTATAAGCGATTGATAGATCGCTGACTTTGGGTTGACCGCGGTGATATTTGGAAATATTTCATGGTTTTCCTAAGTCGGATTAAGGTTTGCGGGGGGGCAGTGGTTGGGGGTCTTATTACGCGCTTCGCATGGTTCGAGGCAAATGGCACGTGGCGCGCGTGGTTGCATGCGGTCTAGTGGTGTGATCGGCGGCCAAGTGTCCGTCCTCGAGATGCTGGAACGTCGACTTTGTGTTTTACTGTCTTCGCGGCATTTGGGTTGGTATTGTTGTGTGCGATGTTTGGTCTGCGGTGGAGGTGCTGCCTGCCCGGGTATTGTTGCTTGCAGTCTGTGCGATTTTTCGTCTCTGGTCGAGTTCCTGCCTGCTCGGTGTGGGTTTGGTGAGTTCGGCTACTGTGTGGCCTGCATGCAAAAGTCGATGGCATTCTGGTTGAATACTCAGGGTTTGTCTTCTGGTTAGATACTGAGGGTTTCTCTTACATGCATGCAAGAGTCCATGGTTAGTTCAAGGTTATAAGTTAATGGCATTGTGGTTGAATACTGAGGGTTTGTCTTGGCTGTCGTGGGCATGCGGTATGGTGGTCTGATCAGCGGCCAGCTGTTCCTGCTCGACATGCTGGAAAGTTCGGCTTGGGTTTTACTGTCTTCGCAGCCTTTGGGTTTTACTGTCTTTGCGGCGTTTGGGTTGGTATTGTTACTTGCTTGTTTAGCTCTGCAGTTTGTGCGATTTTTCGTCTGCGGTGAAGTTCCTGCCTGCTCGGGTATTGTTAGTTGCTTGTTTAGCTCTGCAGTCTATGCGATTTGTCGTCTGCGGTGGGGTTCCTGTCTGCTCGGTGTGACTTTGGTAAGTTCGGCTACTGTATGCCATTCTGGTTAAATATTCAGGGTTTCTGTTACCTGCATGCAAGAGTTCATTGCTATTTGGGTTTTACGTTGTTCACGGCCTTTGGGTTATTATGATTACTTGGTTGTTTAGCTGCGCGGTCTGTGTGATTTTTCCTTTCTATTTGTTCTATTGTCTGCGGTGAAAACACAATGCGGTTCCTGGCTGTTGTGTTAGCTGCATGCAAGAGTCCATGGCTGTTTGAGCATTATAAGTTAATGGAATTGTGGTTGAATACTGAGGTTTTGTCTTAGCTGCATGTGTTTTATGCAAATTTGGGTAAATGTCTGCGTGAAGCTATGATTGTTAGTTGTATTGTTTAGAGGTTAAGGTCGGCTACTGCATTATAAGTTAATGGCATTTGGATTATTATTGTGAATACTCAGGGTTTGTCTTCTGGTTGAATACTGGGGTTTTGTCTTACGTGCATGCAAGTGTCCATGGTTATTTGAGCATTTTAAGTTAACGACATTCTGGTTCAATACTGAGGGTTTGTCCATGGGTTGACGGACGCGATTTTTGGAAACATTTGGCATATTTCCTAAGTCGAACTAAGGTTTACGGGGCGGAAAGGGTTGGGGGTCTTATTACGCGCTTCGCATGGTTCGAGGCGAATGGCACGTGGCGCGCGAGGGGCACGTGGTTGCATGCGGTCTGGTGGTCTGATCGGCGGCCAGGTGTCCGTCCTCGAGATGCTGGAATGTTCGGCTTGTGTTTTACTGTCTTCGCGGCATTCGGGTTGGTATTGTTACTTGCTTCTTTAGCTCTGTAGTCTGTGCGATGTTTGTTCTGCGGTAGAGTTCCTGCGGTAAATGTCTGCGTGAAGCTATGATTCTTAGTTGTATTGTTTAGAGGTTAAGTTCGGCTACTGCATTATAAGTTAATGGCATTTGGATTATTATTGTGAATACTGAGGGTTTGTCTTCTGGTTGAATACTGCAGTTTTGTCTTACGTGCATGCAAGTGTCCATGGTTATTTGAGCATTATAAGTTAATGGCATTCTGGTTGAATAGTGAGGGTTTGTCTTAGCTGTGGTCGGCATGCGCTATGGTGGTCTTGTCGGCGGCCAGCTGTTGCTCGTCGACATGCTGGAAAGTTCGGCTTGGGTTTTAGTGTGTTCGCAGCCTTTGGGTTTTACTGTCTTCGCGGCCTTTGGATTGGTATTGTTAGTCGCTTGTTTAGATTTGCACTCTGTGCGATTTTTCGTCTGCGCTCGAGTTCCTGCGTGCTCGGGTATTGTTCGTTGGTTGTTTAGCTCTGCAGTCTGTGCGATTTTTCGTCTGCGCTGGGGTTCCTGCCTGCTGGGTGTGCCTTTCGTAAGTTCTGCTACTCTATGGCAATCTGGTTAAATACTGAGCATTTCTGTTACGTGCATGCAACAGTTCATGGTTATTTGGCTTTTACCCTGTTTGCGGCTTTGGGTTGTTATTGTTACTTGGTTCTTTAGCTCTGCGGTCTGTGCGATTTTTGTTTTGTATTTGTTGTATTGTCTGCGCTGTAAACACAATGCGGTTATTTGAGCATTATAAGTTAATGGCATTCTGGTTGAATACTGAGGGCTTGTCTTAGCTGCATGGGTTTTATGGAAATTTCGGTAAATGTCTGCGTCAAGCTGTGATTCTTAGTTGTATTGTTTACAGGTTAAGTTCGGCTACTGCATTATAAGATAATGGCATTTGGATTATTATTGTTGCTTGGTTGTTTAGCTCTGCAGTCTCTGCGATTTTTCCTTTGTATTTGTTGTATTGTCTGCGGTCAAAACACAATGCGGTTCCTGGCTGTTCGGTTAACCCTGTCGCAAATGTTTGGTTGCGGTTGTGTTGTTCCAGATGCAGCTTCTATCGCTCGACTGTGTGCTGTCGCTTTGGTAAGTTCAGCTATTGCATTATAAGTTAATGGCATTCTGGTTAAATACTGAGGGTTTTTGTTACTTGGATGCAAGAGTGCATGGTTATTTCAGCATTATAAGTTAATGGCATTCTGGTTGAATACTGAGGGTTTGTCTTAGTTGCATCGGTTTTATGGAAATTTGGCTAAATGTCTACGTGAAGCTGTGATTCTTGGTTGTATTGTTTAGATGTTAAGTTCGGCTACTGCATTATAAGTTAATGGCATTCTGGTTAAATACTGAGAGTTTCTGTTAGCTGCATGGAACAGTCCATGGTTATTTGAGCATTATAGGTTAATGGCATTCTGGTTAAATACTGAGAGTTTCTGTTACCTGCATGGAACAGTCCATGGTTATTTGAGCATTATAAGTTAATGGCATTCTGGTTGAATACTGAGGGTTTTGTGTGCAAACTTTGTTAACCAATTACGTCATTTGCACATTTTCTCATGGTAGTGGCATAGGCTGCGTTGTGCATGCATATGCTGTAGACAAGAAGGAATTCGAACGCTCGACTTCGTTGCAGGTACGGTGTTATTCTACTAATTGCATTTTGTCAATTTTTGTATTGGTTGCTTTTTGTCAATTTGTTAGTGTTTTAATTTTTGCGTTGTGTAGGTTTATGGTCCAGTTACTCTAGGTTTATAGTCCAGTTACTCCGTCATCCCTGCTGGGGACTATATGCGATTGATAGATCGCTGACTTTGGGTTGATCGATGCGGTTGCTGGCTGCCGTGATACTGTGGGTTTCTGTTAGCTGCATAGGTTTTATGGAAAATTCTGTAAATGTGGGTTTCAACAACGATGTCGGTTCGTTATCATTTGAACCGAGTGGACCTGGGCGAAGCTATGGTTCTTGGTACAGATTGAGTCGCAATGTTTTGTAGTTTGAACTGTTTTTGCACATGAACATCTAAATAAATTGGGGATTTTGAACTGTTTGAAATGTTAAAATATTGAAGATTGCAGTTTGTTTTGTAACTGCACGGTTTCCTATCTTAGGCGTGTATTCAACGTTTTTCGCTCGTATAATTTATGTATATGTTTACTTTGGTCCTTAATGTTTGTTCAGGTTTGTAATTCTGTTATGCATGTATGAATATTCGACTCTGATATTACTCCTAGAACGCAAAGTTGCTTTGTTAACAACTTTGTTAAGTTCATTTAGTTAATGTTAAGTTCATTTGGTTTGTTAACAAGTGCTGAATTCAAGGTTTGCTATATTGGTACTAGATGTTGTTCGTTTGTTGTTGCTTATATATTGGATGAAATGTTTCGTTTGCGAAAATTATAAGCTTTTCTGTCATGCTGAGGGTTTCTGTTACCTGCATGGGTTTTATGGAAATTCCCGTAAATGTCAGTTTCGAGCACCATGTGACTTCCTTGTGATTTGGGCCGAGATGGCCTAGGTGAAGCTGTGGTTCTTGGTACAGGCTCTGTTGTGCATGAATATGGTCTAGACGAGAAGCAATTTGAATAGTCGGCTTTGTTCCAGGTACGCCATTATTCGACTAATTGCTTTTTGTCAATTTTTGTATTAATTGCTTTTTGTGAATTTGTTAGGCTTTTAATTTTTGCATTGTGTAGGTTTATGGTTCAGTTACTCTAGATTTATAGTCGAATTACTCTGTGATTGTTTTAAAAAACATAGATATTTAAGCTGTATTCAGTCATTTAGATCTTTTCTGTCATTCAATTACATTGGAATTCAAATCTTAAATTGTCATTGTTTATTTTGTGTTTACATTAATATTAATATTAATATTAATATTATCAATTGTTATAATCATAACAACAATATTATTTGAGATGATCCCAACAAGTAGAAGTTGAGTAATGCATGCAACTAGCTCCGTATATTGATGAATCAAGACATTTTGTCTATTTAAACCTTAGATTAAAATGTCATGTTAGCTAGTTATAACCAGATTGGTTCTGATATGATGTTCAACTACCTTATTCTGCTCAGACAGAAAAAAATATTTTATTATGAAAACAAAATTACATTTATTATATATGTTCCTGCATTTCACAGATATGCTTAAGCATACGAAGTGATAAAAGTATTGCTGGGAACATATCTTGTTTCATAAATAGTTTCCAAAAATGTCAATATGACAGCCATATCATAGTCATTCTAACATATATCAAAGCTTTGAAGCGAGTTTTATCTGATAACAGCCCTGTCATGGTCATTCTGACATACATCAGAGATTTGAAACCAGTTTTGTCTCATGAAGAATCAGGTCCTAGATATGTTCATAAACAGTGGCATAAAAAATTATACATAGATATTGGCATTTAAAAAACATTCCATTAGCTGTCCTTCCACTCTCTGTTGAATCAGCCAAGCTCATGCTACCAAGTGTAATCTTGCTTTTGACAGTCCATCAGTTTCCATGTTCCTGTCTTTGTGTAATCTTGCTTTTGACAGTCCATCAGTTTCCATGTTCCTGTCTTTGTAAACATGTTCAAACATAATGTGTCAAATACTCTGTTTAACGAAGTCGAATCTCCTGAAATATAGGTTGAAGTTTATAATTATCCAATCAATTTGTTGCATTCATCGAATTCACCACAATTTGTGAATCATCAAAGATCTGTAATTTTTGGGCATCTTCTTTCACATGCGACAATTGGCAATAGTCTTGGGACAATTTGCTTAGGCAGATTGTTGCTGTGTTTGCCAAACCTGCCCTTTGAATATATTACATGTTCATCATTTATATGGATCATACCTGCAGTGTCCCATAATGATGGATCTTGTTGAGAAGCATTATGGAATTATGCTTATGCACTGCTCGTATCTGGTTCTCAATGCCTTGTTTGGGTTCCTTGATCCTTGAATTCTGTTTAGATCCATATAGTATAACCATATCCAAATGCCGTTAACTTATAATGCAGTAGCCGAACTTAACCTCTAAACAATACAACTAAGAATCATAGCTTCACGCAGACATTTACCACAGGAACTCTACCGCAGACCAAACATCGCATAGACTGCATAGCTAAATAAGCAAGTAACAATACCAACCCAAATGCTGCGAAGACAGTAAAACACAAGCTGAACATTCCAGCATCTCGAGGATGGACACCTGGCCGCCGATCAGACCACCAGACCGCATGCAACCACGTGCCCCTCACATGCGCCACGTGCCATTCGCCTCGAACCATGCAAAGCGCGTAATAAGACCCCCAACCCTTTCTGCCTCGTATACCTTAGTTCGACTTAAATGAAGACTTCAAAAATTTCAATTGCATCTCAAGTTGCATTAAGCATGAAGTAATGATATTGATAAAGGAAAATATCGTTATCCTTGAACATACCCATTTTGAAGACTGCTTTGTAGAAGCATTGTTTGCAAAAATAAAAGTTGACACATTAGAAATTGCAATACTCAATATATATGCATTGCCACATGCAAACCTAAACAATATCCTCAACGTCATTGCAAAGTCCTTTTACCAGTTAGATCTAAACAATATCATAGTTATACTAGGGGACTTGAATATTGATATGGTGCATTGCAATCAAAAAACAAAGCAGCTAGAAACCTACATGCAAAACTACAATCTTCATTTCCTAGTTGACAAAACTAATAGCATGTACAAATCATTGATTGACCATGTTTGGGCAAATCTAGGCAATATAAACTATAAAATTTTCGTATTGGATGCATATTGGTCTGACCATGATATAATATCTCTTGTCCTTGACCTATGATACACACATGAAACAGTTTACAAAATTCCAAATTTTGACATTTTTGCAATATCTCATTGCTTTTATCATATCTATTTTACTAAAGCATACTACAATATCTTTTTGTCGTAAACGAAGTGATAACTGCATACATACTATGCATTCTATTCTACATTTGCATATATGGCGTTCTGTATTGATCAATGCAACTTATGCCAGACACAACCTTTTCAATTAATGAACAGAACTATCCTATCATAAATTTGCAGATATGACCCCATCTATTTATGCATGCAGATTCTACTAGTAAAACCCTTTTCAATTGAACAGAACAACCAAGAAAAAAGAACAACAACATGCAACATAAACAAACACAGTATATTCTTTTTGCCTTTCCTTTTCCATGGATCATGCATCTTGTCTTCTTGTTCAAGTTTTACTTTCATATGTTCTTTTGACTTGTACTAAATATGTCTTGCTATTCTATAACATAGCATAAAACTTGAAAAAGGAAATGAAACAATTCAAGAAATAGAATGCATAAGCCAATTAGAAAGCGCAAACAAATCACTTGTTTTGCAAAGCTATGTCTATGAGAACTACACAAAAATGGTAATTTGTATTTAGAATATTAATGTCTACTATATATGCATTCTATTTTTATTTTTACATATGTATGGTTCTATGGTTTTAATGTTCTTGTTCAGTTTCTTCTTCTAGTTTGCACTAGATATATGTTAGTATTCTATAACATAGCCTAAATCTTCAGAGACGAAACGAAACAATTGAAGAAATAGAATCCATAACGCAATTAGAAAGGGCAAGCCAACCACTTGTTTTGCAAAGGTATGTCTATGACAACTATACAAATATGCTGATTTGTATTTAGAATGATAATGTTCAGCAAGGTATGTCTATAACAACTATACAAATATGCCAATTTGTATTTAGAATGTTAATGTTTAGTATATAGCCATTCTATCTTTACATATGTATGGTTCTATGGTTTTAATGTTCCTTGTTAACTCTTTACTTCTATATGCTCTTTGAAATTGAAATAAATATATGTTCCTATTCTATAACATAGCATAAATCCTGGAAAAGGAAAACAAACAACTGAAGAAATAGACCACATAACTCAATTAGGAAAGGCAACCCAACCGCTTGCTTTGAAAAGGTATGTATGGCAATTATACAAATATGCTATTTGCTATTTAAAATATTAATGTTTACTATATATATCTCCTCTTTTTACATATCTATATTTAAATGTATATATGTCAGATCACGCCACCAAACCCCCGTGAAGCTTCTCAACGCCAAAGTCTTTCCCAAAGAACGATCTCCCTTTTTCAACGAAACTGCAAATGTTTGCATTGGTAGTTTTGTTGAAAAAGGGACATCGTTCTTTGGGAAACACTTTGGTGTTGAGAAGCTTCAGGGGGGTTTGGTGGGCTATCGATGTCAGTCATGTTTAGTTTTTGCTAGCTTCATCAATATTTTTTTGCAAAGCTGTACAAGACAATTGCAAAAGACAACCCTGGTAAGCAATTGCACATAATGGAAGAAATAATAGAAGTTGACAATTACAAATTCAGATTGCAATGCATTTTGCCTGACAACATTGATATCGTATTAACAAGAAATGGTCTTTTTAGACTAAATGCATTTTCATATACTGTAGGAGATTGTCTATTTGACTCGTTCGAAATGCTTCTACATTTTCATTATACTTCAAATGAATTGCGAAATGCGTTAATAGACCACTTTCTTTTTTTCTTAAAGAACAATGACGTTGAAGCAATACAATCATATCAATATGAACTAGCACCTTAGTTCCTATACAAGTTACATTGTGTTAATGATATTGGTACATATCTTCATAAAATGCATTATTCTGCATCTACAAATATAAAGGAGTCTGAACGAGGTTTATGGGGTGATACCTTTTGCATACGTTGGTTAGCTAAATGGCTAGATATATCAATTGCATTAATGTTGGAAACCACTTTTATATCAGTTTGAATCTTCTGCTGCATTGTTGACGTTCTGTTTTACTTGGTGATGCATCTGAAGAAAAACAGCTTCAATCAGGGTAGAAGGAGGCTCAAGTTAGCGTGAATCTGAAGTTTGATCGCAAATACAACTCTGTAACCAGCAATAGCATTGGATACGATAAAACACCTTTAAGCAGCTTGATCTTATATTGAAATTGTGTTCTTCCCTACTCACATAAGGCAAGTGCAATCTGCAACTATTTGATGCTTCTTTCTGTTTGCAACTATTTCAGGTTTTTTTGTAAATACCTTATCCAAACATCTTTGTTTTATTTATGGCTCAACATATTATTAGATGCAAAATTGAGTTCAGATGTTTTAGATTACACTTCCATGTTATTTCAGTCTTGCATAATTTGACTACTGCTTTGACTCAACTAGTTTATTTGCATGAGCAAGTGCACTTGATGATACAAAATGCAACTCATCACAGAGCATCATGATGATGTTACATGTGTTTATTCTTTCCCAAATATTTCTGTTGGCTTACCTAAGTTGTCAAAATTTTCCATCGCATGGAGCACCGCATCAAATTCTGTTGGATTCAGATATAGATAGAAATGACTTTTTTGCAATTCTTTATCTTCTAAAACAGAGCCGCTCACAGTTCAACGTGAAAGTACGTTTATTTTCTGTTTCACTTGCTTTTACATATATGTCTCTAAAACTTTGCTACGTGTTACTCTAGATTCTGTGTGCATTCTGTTTTAGTTTAATTGCATTCATTTGACTCAAGAATAAAAAAACAAAGATGATGACACATAGTTACTAGTCCCTGCCGGGGACTATAAGCGATCGATAGATCGCTGACTTTGGGTTGACCGCGGCGATATTTGGAAATATTTGGCGTTTTTCCTAAGTCGAATTAAGGTTTACAGGGCAGAGAATAAGGTTTATTTGGCGTTTTAAAATAACCATGATAAAGAATGTCCAAGCAGTAAGTTTACCTCAACCCATTTCATTTTTTATATCATTTGAAGTGCACTTCACACACAGTGTTGTCTATGCAGAAGCTACTTTGGAGTACTTCGGCAAGGGGACTTAAAAATTTTTATCAAGCGCGTGCCTAAAATTTCTAGTCGGTTCTTTGCATTTAATTGCCTACATCCTCAGCATTCTGCAATATTTTCAGCCAATGTTTCTATTAGACCTCATTGAAAAGCACATGCTACAGGCTTTGTGCCAAAAGTTTATGGCTTTGTAGCCTCACACTTTTGATCTCTCCTTCTGCATTCTCATGTTTAGCTAGTTGGCGTGAATCTGAAGTTTGATCGCAGATACAGTTCCTAACCAGTAATAGGATTGCATATGATAAAGTACGTTTCAGCAAGTTGATCTTATTTTGAAATTGTGTTGTCTAATTGGCAGGGATGCTGTACCGACTTCTGATATGAGGCACACAACAGCTGCCAATATTAGAATATTACAAAGAGAATAGCTTCCTCGGTGTGCTTTCGAAACTGATCAATTGGTTGAGGTATGTACAATACTCACTTTCTAATAAACTGTTTTTGCAAATCAAAACAGATCTCGTCAACATTGCAAAGCTGCAACAAGCCATCTTAGGCATGTGTTTTAGTCTTATACAGCTTTAGTCAACAAAGAAACCTTCCGTTCTAGGAGTAATATCAAAGTCGAATATCCATAGATCCATAACCGAAAAACCTTGAATACACTCCACAGCTTGACTCAAGTTGTCTCGTTCCAAATGGCGGTCGAAACCGACATTTACAGAAATTTCCATAAAACCCATGTAGCTAAGACAAGTCCACAGCATCACGGCCAGCAGAAACCGCATTGTGTTTTCAGTGCAGACAATACAACAAATACAAACGAAAAATCGCAGAGATTGCAGACCTAAACAACCAAGTACCAATAATAACCCAAAGGGCGCGAACACAGTCCGATTCATACCAACGTTACATAACGGCTTGGGAGTCACCGGACCACCTGCCCTTCACCTCCAACGATGCGAGCCCCCAATAACACCCCAAAACCTTTCCACCCCCAAAACCAACCTTTCCAACCTCCAAAACCTTGGTTCGACTTAGCTTATATCGCTCATAAAAGCGATGCAGATAAGAGAAACCCTCAGTATTTAACCAGAATGCCATTAACTTATAATGCTCAAATAGCCATGGACTCTTGAGGGAAACGAAGAGACAATAAACCCAAGTCGAGTAACTTTTCAGGATCTCGACCAGGGACAGTTGTCCGCCCACAAGACCATCATAGATGAAAAATCGCACAGACTGCACAGCTAAACAAGCAAGTAACAATATCCGAGCAACCAGGAACTCCACCACAGACGAAAAATCACACAGACTGCAAAGCTAGACAAGCAAGTAACAATACCAACCCAAAGGCCACGAAGACAGTAAAACCCAAGCCGAACTTTCCAGCATCTCTAGCAGGAAAAGCTGGCCGCCAATCAGACCACCATAGCGCATGCCAACCACAGCTAAGACAAACCCTCAGTATTCAACCAGAATGCCATTAACTTATAATGCTCAAATAACCATGGACTCTTGCATGCTCGAATAACAAGCTCAATTGTTGATGCGTTGCTATGAACACACTTTATTTACTGATCATGTTTTCTTTGTATGGTCAGATTTCTGATGCCAAAGTTAATCTTCTTGAAGTTAGACCAGGAAAATCTGAATCACTGATTGAAATTTCAGGCAATCCACAGCAAACAACTGCACCAATTTTGTATGCAGTTCTTGATCTCCCTCTGACATTTTCCAACAATTGCCAACAATTCGTCTACTGTCCCTCTATTGCTACTTTTTGATTTTGATTTCTTACAACAAAAGCAGATTCCTTGATTCAATTAAATTTCTATTTAAGATAATTAACCATAAATCTGCCTGCAAACACGAACCCCTGCAGTACTAACTATATGCTTTGTTTCAAAATTCAGTCAAATCACAATATAAACAGTATTGGCAATTTTTCTGAGTTTCAAGACCCAATTCTTTTTCAACAGACTTCTGCCAGATTTGAAAGGTACATAACATTTGCAAAATTTTGTCAATTGCTACTATCATAGTGCTTTTGCTGATCAGTATTTCTGTGCTAATGTCCTTGACATTGTATATCACGTTTGGCAGTGTGACAACCATAAATCTGTCTGCAAACATGAACCCCTGCAGTACTAACTAACTATATGCTTTGTTTCAAAATTCAGTCAAATCGCAATATAAACACTATTGGAAATTTCTCTGAGTTTGAAGACCCAATTCTTTGTCAACAGACTTCTGCCAGATTTGAAAGGTACATAACATTTGCAAAATTTTGTCAATTGCTACTGATCACTATTTCTGTGCTAATGTCCTTGACATTGTATATCACCTTTGGCAGTGTGACAGCAGCTGGTCAGCTTATCACAAAAACTACAGTTGAAGTTGAGTTTGACGACCCAATTCTTTGTCAACAGACTTCTGCCAGATTTGAAAGGTACATAACATTTGGAAAATTTTGTCAATTGCTACTATCATAGTGCTTTTGCTGATCAATATTTCTGTGCTAATGTCCTTGACATTGTATATCACCTTTGGCAGTGTGACAACCATAAATCTGTCTGCAAACATGAACCCCTGCAGTACTAACTAACTATATGCTTTGTTTCAAAATTCAGTCAAATCGCAATATAAACAGTATTGGCAATTTCTCTGAGTTTGAAGACCCAATTCTTTGTCAACAGACTTCTGCCAAATTTGAAAGGTGCATAACATTTGCAAAATTTTGTCAATTGCTACTATCATAGTGCTTTTGCTGATCAGTATTTCTGTGCTAATGTCCTTGACATTGTATATCACCTTTGGCAGTGTGACAGCAACTGGTCAGCTTATCACAAAAACTACAGTTGAAGTTGTAACATCTCAACTCACAGTTGAAGTTGTAACATCTGAACGCACAGTTGCAGCCATTCTAGGAAAGTCTGCAAATGATCTTGTTAAAAGTCAGCAGTTAAGCTAGTATAAAAAAGCATAAATTTCTGCAAATTCCATGGGATCCCCTTCAACTGAATTTTTTGAAACACGCAGACTTGGAATGATCTGCTGTCATTGCTGACAAAATGACATTGTATTGACAGAAGGCAAAATGTTACAGCACAAATCCTATGTTCTTAAATGATCATCTTGTATGTGAACATTCATCTAGTGGAATGTTGCATTAATTATTAGTTAATAATAAAAATTGGCATTGGCAGTTTTTATTTTGTCTCTATGGCTCTTGATTCATTATGCTAATGTTTAATGCATTAACTATTACTTAATAAAAATTGCATTGGTAGTTTTTATTTTGTCTCTATGGCTCTTGAATCATTATGCTAATGTTTAATTAAATTTCAATATCTCTGGTCCAATATTTTTTCATTATGCCAATGTTTAATGCATTAATTATTAGTTAATAAGAATTGCATTGGCACTTTTTATTTTGTCTCTATGGCTCTTGATTCATTATGCTAATGTTTAATTAAATTTCAATATCTCTGATCTAATATAAAAATATTATTATTATTTATTTTTATTTAATTGTAATATCACACTGTATCTTGCATTGTTTAAATAAATAATGCATTTTATGATTTAAATTACCCATATAATATTAAATACTGCTTATTCATTTATATTTAATTATAACTATTAAATTATTTATAGGTTTAACTAAGTATAAATTTCCTATAATATTTTTATTATTCAGTATTCATGATGGAAAGACTACATTTCCTATTACAAAGAAATAAAATTCCTTGAATAAAAAGATTCGCACATTGAAATGAACTGTTATCTATTTCTTATTTAAAACAATATTAATTGAATATGACTTTCATAATTCATAACATGTAATATCATTCCTTCCAGTTGTATTACTTTCTTGTTACCAAGTATAAAGTTTAATAACATAATAACTTTTAAAAAATAAAAATATTCTTATTATTTGTTTTTATTTAATTATAATATCACACTCTATCTTTAATCTTTAATATTTAAACAAATAATACATTTTATAATTTAAATTAGCCATATAATATTAAATACTGCTTATCCATTCATATTTAATTATAACTATTAAACTATTTATAGTTTTAACTAACTATAAATTTCCTATAATATTTTTATTATTCAGTATTCATAATGCAAAGATTACACTTCCAATCACAAAGAAATAAAATTCCTTGAATAAAAAGATTCCCACATTGAAATGAACTCTTATCTATTTTTTAAAACACTATTAATTGAATATGACTTTCATAATTTATAACATGTAACATAATTTCTCCTAGTTGTGTTAACCTGCAATAATTAGCTTATCCCAAGGCAAGCCTTTCTTGTCACCACATATAAAGTTTAATAACATAATAACTTTTATAAAATCAAGCTGCCAAAACATTATTTCTAACTAAAAAATAGAGTAATTTGAAGTGCTATAGTCAATCTCCATTTTTTTATTATTTTCAATTATCTCAATTTTCGTCTTTCTATATGTCATCATACCTCCTATGCCTATGCTATGCCAAATAAATGAATTATATTAAACTATACCCCCTTATTAAGATAATCACAAAATAGAAAAACAACTATGTTTAATGGCATTTGTTTATCTGTGATGTAAGTCCTTTCACAACACCAAAAGATAATGAATATTTTCTTGCAGATCATGATCAATTTACATTTCAACTCGTAGAGTTTGAATGTTTTTTTAAATTTAATTTGTTTGTTTTAGTTTTTAATTTATAAAATAAACTTATCAAAATTGCTTTGCTAATGTGCTTAGATCCAATATTTACTAACCCAAAGCTATAAAAAAGACCAAAAGTCACGTCCTTTTGCATCACAACAAATTATTAATTAAATGCAACAAATTACTAATTAGAAATTAGATACAGGGTTTATTTTCTTTGCTAATTTGTAATTGGAGAAATTTAAAATTCACACTAAAGTTATGATAAACAATATTTTAAAATAAATATATCTTTTGTTCTTTTGACCATGAAATAATTCGCCAATCATTGACATTAACCTGAATGGTATCGCTTATGTCCAAACATGTTACTAGATATCTAATCTTTCAATCATGGGTCCAAGACTCCATAATTTTTAAATGCTTAAGTTCTTCTTTGACTTCCGACAATCGTTTATCTAAATATTGAACACTCTCCACCACGGATTTAATTATCAAATTTATATTCATAATAATGTTTATTTGTTGATTATCATTTTATGAATATTTCCATAATATTCAAATGTAAAAAAATAACAAAATTCTATCTTTTATGCACTGGTATTAAAATGCATAACTTACTTTAACACTCTTTAATTCTTCATACATTATAATGCATTATTATTACCTTTTATAGTTTTTTCCCGTCAAAGTTTCCATGATTCAATCTTAAATTTTATTACATTTTAATTATTAATCTACACATTTTCTAAATCACGAGACATTGGAATATTACATCTAAAACTAATCTTACATTTATCACAATTCTTATTTAACAAACACAAAGTTCATTATATTTTACTCTTTGCATAAAGTCAAAAAGTCCATACAACAATTCGCTATTCAATTCACTAAACCTTAATACAAGTAAACATGCCTAAAACATACTAGTAATGCAAATCCGCTCTGATGATAATGCAAATTAAACACAAGTTAAATCTCAACCGGCAGGGACTAGCGCCACCACAGTGGCTCCTTGTTTAAATATAATGGCCCATTCGAAATTAAAATAAGTTATATATAATAATTTATATTTATTAAATAATCTATATTTACTTAATAATTTATAATTCCAATATTATTAAAAGCAAACAAATAGTATTCTTGTTAAATCTTTATTATTCTTAGAATACTATTTAACAAGAATACTATTTGTTTGCTTTTAATAATATTGGAATTATAAATTATTAAGTAAATATAGATTATTTAATAAATATAAATTATTATATATAACTTATTTTAATTTTGAATGGGCCATTATATTTAAATAATAAGTAAAAATAAAATAATATATTTTACCAATGGACCATTAGGTTGAAATAATTATTGAGTATATATACAATTACCTAACTAAACTAAATTCTAAGAATAATAGTAATTTAAGACTATTTGTTTATATTTAAATAATATTGGAATAATAATAAATATAAATTATTTAACAAAGATGAATTATTTATTAATTTATTGACCATTATATTTAAATATGGATTATATAAATATTATATGTTATACCTTTTATTAAACGAATTCCTTAAGTTATAATGAATTCTTTTAATCTTAGCTAATTTTTGAATAATAATAAATTATATATTATTTGTTTTTAGATATACATATACATTTATTAACAAATGAATTCTTTTAATATATTATTTACCCGATTTAGCTGTTTTCTAAGAATAATAAGAATTAAATATATCAAGAATATTAGTGGTTTGACTTTGATCATTAGGTCAAAATTAGCCGTTAGCAATATAGCCGTTGGAGTCTCTGCACGCTCTATTTAATCAAGCTAAGCCAGATTGGTTCTTCAACTTGTCCTGACGATGAACCACACTGGTTGGTTCGAAACGCGTCGACAAAAGATTGGTTATGTGATTTTGCCGAAGAGTTTCTAAACAATGTTATGGATCACAGAAGTCTAAATTCCTTAATGGTTAAAACCCTCAAAGAGGGAAACAATCCATGACCTAAGCCAATGCGACCACTTCAGGAAATTTATTAATGGAAAAGAAAGAAATTTTACATAAGCTTCTCTCATGAACAGTCACCTAAAAAATGACCCTCCATGCTCTTTAAATAGAGATCATGGACCAATCAGGTGTTAAGCCATAGATCAAATGTCAGCAATACCGTGGAGATAATGAACCGCCAGATCACTTCATGTCTAGAACATATCATGGCCGTCAGATTGTAAGTTACAAAAAATACATACTAAAGAAACACACTTTACCTAACTATACACTAGACCAAATTATACTTAATTATTTCCTTTGTATTAGAATATCCTAAAATCCCCCATTAAGAACAACTTGGGATAGGATTGAAGGATGTACAAATATGACACGATAAGAGAAGGATGAAGGCATTAGAGCCTATCCCCCCTTAGTGACAACTTCCTGAACTCCAACCATAAATCAAAGTTTAGTAAACTTTACCTCTGTGAGAGCCTTTGTAAAGATGTCTGCAACTTGATCATCAGTTGAACAATATTTCACTTCAAGAACATGGTCATGAATGAGATTTATGATGAAGTGCATGTGTAGTTCAATGTGTTTGTTGTGCCGATGTTGGACTGGATCTTTGCATAGTTGAATGGCACTTTGATAATCACACCAAAGTGTAGTCATATGCTATTGCTGAAAACCAAACTCTGACAGGATCTGACAAAGCCACAAGGCTTCCTTACTAGCTTCAATGATGCCACGATACTCTGCTTCTGCTAAAGAAAGAGAAATGGAACTTTGTTTCTTGCAAGCCCATGTAATAGGTCTAGAACCAAGAGTGAAGACATAATCTGCCATAAACTTCTGACCATCAGGGTCACCAGCCCAATCAGAATTAGTGAAACCAACCAATATAGGAGGTGCTTCTTCTCTGTAATGAAGCCCAAACTGAACTATACCTCAAACATAACGAAGTATTCTTTTAGCTACTTTCTAATGACTTTCACGTGGGTTTTGGATAAACCGAGCAACAAGGCCAACAACAAAGGAAACGTCAGGACGGGTATGGGTCAGATACAAAAGTTTTCCAACAAGCTGACGGTATAACCACTGACTTGTCCCCCGGTCTAGGAACAATATCCCATACTCTGTTCCTCATGATAGAATCATACTCCTCTACCATCGCATCCATCCAAATTGGCTACTGCATTGCCTCGTCAAAAGAAGAAGGCTCGGTCGCTACACACTCCCCAACCAAGGCCATGTAGCTAGTCTATCTATCGAGAGATCTCCTCTGTCTGTGATGAGAGGATGGCTACCCCACATTCTCTCTCGCATCCTACATCAATATGTTAGCTTCTCGAGAGCGTTTCTGCCCCTCTCTGGAAGACTCTCCAGTAGTGGTGATCTCCACCACTGGAATCTCTGCATGCGTCTGCTTCACATCATCAGGAGGCTCCTCCTCAGGAAATAATAGTTCCTCATCATCACCATGCAACTTGAGCTCCCTCTCAAGTGACTCTCGCATGGCTCGCTGCTCATTGAACTTCAGATCCATGTGCACTACTGTCCTCTGACTGGCAGGAAGAAACATTTGATAGTTGTGAGGTGTATCCGTATATCCCACAAGTATTCCCAACTCAACTGTTGGGTCTAACTTCTTCGGAGCATCTTTGGTCACATGACAGTAAACTGGTGAGAAAATAGAGGATATTACAATGGATCTACTGTAGGTTGTGTCTCTTCATTTTGCTGGATAATAGAAAGGAAGGACTGGTTGTTCGGGGTGGACGTAGCCCAAACTGGGTGAACCACGTATATCTGTGTATCTCTTGTTTTATGTGTTTTCTGTGTTTATATTTCTGCAATATTTTATGTGTTCCATTGCTCCGTAATATATAATTTTCTAACAACTGGTATTAGAGCCGAAGGTCTATTTGGCTGATAAACTCGTAGGAAAGAAGGGTTCCTGGTTCGAGTGGTAGCAATGGCGGAAGATGGTAAGTTTAGGGTTGGAAATTTAATGGCCAAAACTTCTCGCTGTGGAAGATGCAGATGGAAGATTATCGAAAGATCTATACCTACCATTGGGCGGAAAAATAAAGATGCCAACGGGTATGACAGATGAAGAATGGAACCTTCTCGATAGAAAGGCACTCAGAACAGTACGGTTGTGCCTCACAGCGTCAGTCGCCTTCAACATTTCGATGGAAACAACGATAGAGGGTCTGATTAAGGTGTTGGAGAAACTATATGAAAAACCCTCGGCCTCAAACAAGGTATTTCTTATGAAACGGTTATTTAATATGAAGATGTCGGAAGGTGGATTTGTTGCAGACCATTTAAATGATTTTAATACTGTTACAAGTCAGTTATGTTCTGTAGGGGTAAACTTTTATGATGAAGTTAGAGCTCTGTTATTCTTGTGCTCATTGCCAGAAAGTTGGAATGGTTTAGTAATGGCCATTAGTAACTCTGTCTCTGGATCTAGTACTTTAAAGTTTGATGATGTTGTCGGTACTATCCTGAGCGAGGAAATGCGATGGAAAAGCTCTGGTGAGACAACGGGTAATGCTTTGAGTGCAGAGTCTAGGGGAAGAAAAATGGAAAGAGGAAAGAGCTCAGGATATCACAGTAAATCAAGGAAAGGCAGATCCAAGTCCAGATCAGGGATAGTGTGCTTGAAATGTGGAAAGAAAGGACACCTAAAGAAAGACTGTACATCTCGTAAGGGAAAAGAAGGATATGCACAACAAGAAAACAATCATGAAGCAAATGTGATAGGTGAGGTGTTACAATATGCTTTGATTCTTTCTTTCAAAAATATTACTGATTCTTGGGTGGTAGATTCAGGGGCCTCATTCCATGCCACACCTGATAAGAAATATTTCCATGACTATGTTCAAGGAGATTTTGGACAAGTCCGTTTTGGTGATGATAAACCCTGTAAAATTGTTGGAATGGGTAAGGTTCTTGTAAAACAACAAAATGGAAACCAATGGCTACTAAAGGAGATAAGACATGTTCCAGATCTGAAGAAAAATCTGATTTCAACAGGGCAGTTAGGCGGTGAAGGTTGTGCGACAACTTTCACAGATAAAGCTTGGAAGGTCACCAAAGGAGCCCTGGTAATAGCAAAAAGCGAAAATGTTGGTACATTTTATTTATGCAATGGTATTTCTAACTCTGTTAATGCTTTAACTTCCAAAGGAGAAAATGCAGCATTATGGCATCATAGGCTTGGACACATGAGTGAGAAGGGGATGAAGATCCTTCACTCAAGGAATTTGTTTCCGGGTTTGAAGAATGTTGATTTGGACTTCTGTGAGAATTGCATTTATGGAAAACAAAAGAGAGTCAGTGGGAGTTGTAAGCAGGTACATGAACAATCCAGGAAAGGAACATTGGATGGCAGTGAAATGGATTCTCGGATATTTGAAAGGTACCACAAATCAAGCATTATGCTTTGGTGGTTCAAACATTTCTCTACAGGGATATGTTGATGCAGATATGGCAGGTGACAGAGATCACAGGAGGAGCACTACAAGATATGTATTTACTATTGGTGGAACAACTATCTTCAAAAATCCATAAGTGTTGTTGCACTTTCAACAACAGAAGCAGAGTATGTTGCTGCTACAGAGGCTAGTAAAGAAATGATTTCGTTACGAAGGTTTATAGGTGAATTGGGTAAGGAGCATGATATGGGCACGTTATATAGTGATAGCCAAAGTTCCATTCATCTTGCAAAGAACTCAACATTTCATTCTAGGACTAAACACATATAGCTCAAGTACCATTTCATACGATCAGTGTTGGAAGATGGAGAGTTGAAGCTGGAAAAGATACACACTAACCAGAATCCTGCAGATATTCTAACAAATGTTGTAACTAGGGAGAAACTGAGAATATGCTCAGTTTCAATTGGTCTGCAAGGATGACGATGAAGATGAGAAATAGCCAGGTCCAAAGAGGAGTCATTGTCCAGAAAATGAAGCAGCGGTGGAGTCGCTACAATCATTCTCCAAGTGGGAGATTGTTGAGTATGGAGCATGATTGTTTAGAGGTCTTTGTTTCAGCCGGATGTATACCCCAGGAAGTTTGTACACCCCTCCACGCAGGGGGGTGCGGGGGGGGACTTGTCCTCCCCCGCGGGGGTTCGAGGGGGCCAATCCCCCTCGGCTGGGGGGTCCGAGGGCCAGCGGTCCCACGACGGGGGTGTCGGGGGTAGTGCCTCAGAAGCTTAAAACAGATGTAAAATTGCCTTGTAAAAGTATAGTAATTTCTAGTCAATCTGGGCCGTTCATTAGGCGGATGATCTGACGGTAGAACTTATGTTTACTTTAGGGTTTTTTGCCCTAGAAGGAAACCCCTCTCTTTGTATGAGGGCATTGTATTTGAGGCTGTGTAATAGATGTGTATTCTCCGAGCGAGAAGCAGAGAGGTGAGACTGTGAGAGAAAACAAAGGATATTATAGCAGATCTGTTGTAGGTTGTGTCTCTTCATTTTGCTGGACAATAGAAAGGAAGGACTGGCTGTTCGGGGTGGACGTAGCCCAAACTGGGTGAACCACGTATATCTGTGTCTCTCTTGTTTTATGTGTTTTCTATGTTTATATTTCTGCAATATTTTATGTGTTCCATTGCTCCGTAATATATAATTTTCTAACAATTTTGAGTTGGAGTAGGCTGGACTACCCCTTTCTCGTGCATCTGTGCGATCAAAGTAGGACAATCTACTGCTTCATGATCAAACTGAGCACAATATGAACATGATACTCTCGTTGGGTTGGTACAATCGCGGGCGTAGTGCTCTGGTCCTCCACAATTGTAACAGTTTAACTGTTCGCGGCCCCTTCCTGGTCCCATTCCTCCTCGTCCTCGACCTCACCCCTGAAATCTAGTGCGTGCCATCCCCGTGGCTGGGTCGAGGCCTCGCGTTTCTCTCTACATTCTATAGGCTGGGGTTTGATCCATCATTAAATCGTAGCTACGACAGGTACACTCGTCGTGGCTTACTGACATGCAGAAATTCCAAAACAGTTGTTGGGGAGTCTGTGTATACTTTTGCAATAAATGATAATTATCTGTCGCATGTTTACCTCCTATCTGACAGATCATGCACCATAACACAGGTGTCGTACTCGACCGTGCCTGTGCCTCCGGTCTCAACGGCATTGGTCCCCCTCCTGCAAAGTAGTTCGCGAATACTAGACAGTGGTCTTTGTCATGGCCCTGGCCTTTACATTTTATGCATCACACTTCCTCGTGCATCTCCGACCGTGGTGCCCTATCCTACTTCAAGCTTTGCATTTCCAGGCAGAGATTTTGTATTTGCACATGGATTTGTTGAAATCCCAACCCCGAGTCTTGTATCGGTGTTTCATCCAACCTCATCGCCATTTCCAACGCTTCGACCTGGGTTGAAAGCTTCTGCTGTGACAACGCTGTCCTCAGGTGTGGTGTCAAAGATGCCACAAACCATGCGCAGTGATGTGCATTTGTTAGCATCATATTAGCCTTACAGATCATACTCTTCAGCTTCTGATCTAGATCCCTGGGGGTCTCACCTGGAAGCATCGTGATCTCTTTATACTGATGATCGACTGTGTCTCAGATTTCGGCTGGTTAAATTCTCTGTTCAGCGCATTCTGGATCTCTGCTATTCTTGCATTTGGGTGATCATTAGAGTGCTTGATATACCATGTCAACGCGCAATCCTGTACCGCGCTCACTAATGTAGCCTTCTTAATGTTGTCATCCGTAGCACCTTGTGCTTCCCACACTGCTCTTAAAATGAACCAGAACTGATTTGGATTCTCATTCCCTACTCCTTTGAATACGGGTAACTTGATCATGCTCGCCATGCTGAATTGCGGGGTTAGTGGGGGTGGAGTGGGTGAAGACGGTGACGTGGGTGGTGGCATCGGTGGAGGTGGTAACTGCGGAATGCGCTGCCTTATCAAACTGACCGCACTTCTTGGAGAGACCTGAGAGAGATCTTCCTCGCTTTCTCGCGAAGGTGAAATTAAGGGACTGTTTCCTAATTCCTGGCTACCTCTATAGACCTTTCAGCTCCGTGTCGTTCCAAACATTAATGTATTCGTATCACCCGTTTTTCACATAACAAAATCTTAATCCAAGTATTCAAAGATTTAATGTACTTACCTCATGGTCCCTTGAGGAAATGTCTTTCTGCTTCGTTGTAGCTCACGGTCATGTCTATCTCAAATTTGGTGATAAACCCGCCTATTATCCAGTCGAGCCAATGGTCCACAACTTGTGTGATCTTATCTTCTGATGCCTCTAGTCTATGCACTAACTCCAGAGTCCACACTATCGATTGGTTGAGCTTATACCTTCCTTGGCTGTCGGCTAACCTCGCGATCCACTCATACAGTTCAGAAGGAAAGGACACGAAGAAGATCTCGTGGATTTCTATATATACGTAGCGATGTAGCCACCTTTTCTCGGATATCTGTGGAGTTCTGTTTTCTTGTGTCACGAACTTGTGGAGTGTCTTGTCCAACCACTCTTCAATTTCCTTCTTTGTTGGGTTCAAATGGCATAACATCAGACATCCCTTAGGCATATCTCGGTCCTGGCAATGGAACCATTTGTTGGCTTGTTGGGGCCTGACCCAGGTTCAGAAGTGATTTAGCCAAACAAATCCCGAAACTACCGGCCCTTTCGACAACAGTCCGCGGTGCGCAGGCTGAGGTCTCACCCGAGGTAGCATGGGAGGGTGATGGAACTAGGTTTCTGCACCCTAGGGATGTCTTGATGAGGTCTAGGACGTTCGCGAACCGAACCTGCCCGCTTGTGCTGCTCTGCGCAGCTGTCTATGCTTCGCAACTTGTGCGACTGCTTCTGCGCAGCTCTGTAAAGAGCGCGAAGAGGTGCTATCTAGATCCTTTATCCTTACTGTGCTATTATTATAGATCTTGAATTAATTGTGTGTACCCAATATTCTCATTAGTCACTCAATATTCATAACAAGTGTGTGCAATCATAAAACTAGAAAGAGATGCATAAATATAACAGAAGCATAAAAACACAGTATTTCATAATCAACTTGTCTTTTATTAATCCTTTGTTCAAATACAATCCCAACTCCTCCTTGCGCACTCAGCTACAGGGGTCTGTGCACACACCTGCGGACTCTAACAGGCCTCTGTGCACTCAGCTGCAGAGCCTCTTCCTTCCACTACAACCCAAGACTTAGACTTACAGACTCAGAGCTAATTCATCATCCAAAAGAACATCATCGGACTTGAGACTCCCTTTACACTTAGAGCCTCGCTCTATTTATACAATCCCATGGTTCGCGGACCATGGGTAGGCCGACCTTACAATATATTAATTTACATTATTTTAGGGCGGACAACCCTAGATTCTCGCGCTTCGCGCCCGCATTTCGCGAGGTCTTTACATTACACTTGACCAAAATCCGGGCTTCAAGCCCCAAAAACATACTATGGGGGGATCCGCTGCCCAACAACCAATATTCTTGACATGGTTAAAACCCTCAAAGAGGGAAACAGTCCATGACCTGAGCCAATGCGTCCACTTCAGGAAATTTATTAATGGAAAAGAAAGAAAATTTACATAAGCTTCTCTCATGAACGGTCACCTAAAAAATGACCCTCCATGCTCTTTAAATAGAGATCATGGACCAATCAGGTGTTAAGCCATAGATCAAGTGTTAGTAATACCGTGGAGATAATGAACCGTCATATCACTTCATGTCTAGAACATATCATGACCGTCGGATTGTAAGTTACAAAAAGTACATACTAAAGAAACACACTTTACCTAACTATACACTAGACCAAATTATACTTAATTATTTCCTCTGTATTAGAATATCCTAAAATCCCCCCTTAAGAACAACTTGGGATAGGATTGAAGGATGTACAAATATGACACGATAAGAGAAGGATGGAGGCATTAGAGCCTATCCCCCCTTAGTGACAACTTCCTGAACTCCAACCATAAACCAAAGTTTAGTAAACTTTGCCTCTGTGAGAGCCTTTGTAAAGATGTCTGCAACTTGATAATCGGTTGAACAATATTTCACTTCAAGGACATGGTCATGAATGAGATTTATGATGAAGTGCATGTGTAGTTCAATGTGTTTGCTGTGTCGATGTTGGACTGGATCTTTGAATAGTTGAATGGAACTTTGATAATCACACCAAAGTGTAGTCAGATGCTGTTGCTGAAAACCAAACTTTGACAGGATTTGACAAAGCCACAAGGCTTCCTTACTAGCTTCAATGATGCCACGATACTCTGTTTCTGCTAAAGAAAGAGAAATGGAACTTTGTTTCTTGCAACCCCATGTAATAGGTCTAGAACCAAGAGTGAAGACATAATCTGCAGTAGACTTCTGACCATGAGGGTCACCAGCCCAATCAGAATTAGTGAAATCAACCAATAGAGGAGATGCTTCTGCTCTGTAATGAAGCCCAAACTGAACTATACCTCAAACATAACGAAGTATTCTTTTAGCTGCTTTCTAATGAATTTCATGTGGGTTTTGGATAAACTGAGCAACAAGGCCAACAACAAAGGAAAGGTCAGGACGGGTATGGGTCAGATACAAAAGTTTTCTGACAAGCTGACGGTATAAGGTAGCATCGACTTCAGGGGAAGTTCAAGTGACCGAAAGTTTGGCTCCAGACTGAAAGGGCGAAGGGGATGGCTTACAGTCTTCCAAGTGAAAGTGGCATAGAATATCATAGGAATACTTTGTAGTGCCCACTCTAGTTTCCTGACTCTAATATGACATTATCTTACATACTTTAGGCTATGAGGAACTCAGGGTGAGGATCCAGAAACGTGACTCTATTATCAGTGAATGTGATGGTTATGTATGTTCTCTATTAATATTACGATTACGATATAATTAATGGTTATGTGTACTCTATTGATATCATGATGGTGATAGTAGTAAAGGATAGACATGTTTCTATTGATGTTATAAATGATGATAGCTTTAATCTATATGTATGGTCCCATTAAGGTTATGATGATGCTAGCCATGATGGAGGTATCCCCTATATTAGCTACTTACATTAGTTCGGGTTCACAATGAACAATGATGTGAATGGCCAGGTGATGGTAATAATGCTATTATGACAATGACTAACACTGAAAAACATGGTTACTGATTATTATTGAGTATGGCAGGAAACCACCAGAGGCACTCGCACATGTCGAGTTGACGACACCTGGTTTGATGAAAATTTATATTATTTTATCTTTGAAATTCTAATCGATTTTGAAACCTGCTATATATGTTTATCTATATTATGATGATATGGTAATGGTTGCAGGCACATATGAGTTGCTTGGCCGAATGACTCACATATGGGTGATGGGGTTGTACAAGTGGATGGAACTACATGGGAGGGGTGGGACAGTGTCCCTGATCTCACCCACTAGCACTCCCGCCGTGACTTGGGTTGGAAGGGTTGAAACACCTTCGCCTTGAAGATCACGATGCCATGAGGGCAGGTCCCCAAGTTGGGTCGCTCATGAGGATTTTACCGGGGGCGCGCATCAAGGCGGATTCCTTGATCCCTGACACCATTAGTCTCACTATAGCAGGCAACATATGAGATGATAGCGGTCTATGATGTTGCACCTATACTTTCCCCTCGTAGTCTCTGAATGCTTGAAGGGAAAGTGGCGTGGCACCCTTGGAACTTCAAGGGAATTTCTTGAAGGGCACGACCAACCTGGCACCATTGGCATCACAAATAAAATGTTAGGCGTGACACCCTTGGAACTTCAAGGGACTTTCTTGAAGGGCACGACCAACTTTGCACCCTTGACATCACATATAAATTGTTAGGCGTGGCACCCTTGGAGCTTCAAGGGAAGTTCTTGAAGGGCACGACCCAAACTTGGCACCTTGGGATCATTAAAAATAAATAAATTAATAAATATAATCAAGAAATGAAAACTAAGTAAATTTACATCAAGGGTAAATGATGTTAGAAATCGAGGTAATAAAATCAAAAATAAAACTTGGGTTAAGAGGATCATAGGAAGAAATAAAATAGATTACCTTAAAAATTCTACCCTTCCCATGTTGGAAAATACTAGGTAGATTATGTGGTTTAATTAGGAAAAAGGGGAAAGAAGGATATAATTGTAAGGATAAAGATTAATCCTAAACTAATTAAACCTAATTAAGAAAAGAGGAAGGTGAATTAAAATAAGAATAATAAATTAAATTTAGAGAAGCGTAGAGAACCTCCATGTGGCAACAACCAACATAAGAATATCCATCTAAAAGATAACTTGAGTTAAATTAGGGGGGTAGATAGGGGATCAAATCTTGACTCATTAATTGACTTTAGTAATGAACCCAAATTAAGGAATAAAAAGGGGGATAAAGAGGCAACTAGGAGAAGAAATAGGAATCTTGTTGAGGTGAGGAAAATATTAGTTTTAAATTAAAGTTTAAGTAAATAATTTTGGGAGACCCTTGATGAGAGAGTGACACTTGGGTGGGTGAATAATCAAGCTATTGAATTATAAAAAAATAACTAATTATGCATGACATGCCAAGTGTCACCTATGAGGACTCCTATAAAAGAAGGGGCAAGCCATGAGAGAAGGGACTTTTTTGGGAACCCTATTGTTGGATGGATAAGATGATGTCAAAGTAGTGATTACGATCCTATAGTGAGTTTGGTGAGGTAGAGGATTTTAGAGAGGGGACTCTTGAGCCAAGGAGTGCTCTCCTCTACCAGCTATTGCAATTCTCCATTGTACAACCCCATTGCAGCTCGGGGGTCCACGGGGAAGAAGAGTACCCAAGGAGTAGGCTGGGAGGTTAACCGGTGGGTCATCGCATTCGGATCAAGTACATCGCCATTCATTCACGGAGGTGACCGACAACAAGGGAATACTAGCAACAACAAAGCAAACGGAGTCTCGTCTTCTGGTGAACGGTACATATGTGTTGCAATACTATTTTGGTCTTAGTTAAATGTATGTAAATGTTATGATATGTTTCTTGAAATGAAATCCTAATGTGTTTCTCTTCTAGTTTCATTTTGCTGTGATTTAAAAAAAAAAATTGTATATAGTCTGGATGTGGTCCTTACATACTTGGATTGGGAAAGGGAAATGCCTTCTTTTGATTGCAAGACTTGAAAACCAAGAAAATAATGCAAGTGTCCTAAGTCTGTCATTTCAAACTGCTTTTTAAGGCTGGAATTCACATGGTTTATAAGGTTGGGATCACTATTAGTAAGGATAAGATCAGCAACATAGAGACCAAGAATGATAAGAGACTTACTCACTTTCTTGGTGTAGACAGTGTTGTCAGAATGACACCTAGAAGCCAGTATCTATGGCTATAATAAGAGGTCGTGCAACATTGCTTCTCCAGGAATACAAGTTTGGTTTATCATTCATCGTGAAGCGAGGAATGCCAAAGGTGTGGATATTCAAATGGAGTGCCATTCCATTATTGAGAAAGATGAAATCAATCATCAATTGGACCACCTGTCGGTAACCATGTAATTGATATTGACCCTTCTTTCTAGGCTAGGGGAAATGGTGTTGGTATAATCCTAAGCTCATTTCGTTATTTTGAACTAGAAAATCGGTGTGTTGCAGACCAAAATGGATAGGTTTCAAGTGACATTTGATAGATTGAATTTCAAACTATATCGGTTGGCACCCTCGTTTGATTCAACAACACTTGGGGTGAACAAGGAAGTGCTAGCAGAGCTTGATGTGTAATAGGGTGCGGCACCAGAGTAACAGGCAACAAAAATTGAGGAGGCAAATGTGGAATTGTCTTCTTCCCCTTCTCAGCCAACTTAGGCTTCAAAATGATGGAATTGAAGTAAATCTCGTCCTGGAGTGAATATTGAAGGCTAGTTTCTTTTCCAGTTTTAACTTATGTCATGTAAGTATGGAGGCTATATAAGATAAGCCATATTAGAACAATTGTATGTAGACAAAAAGTTAGAAGCTCTTGTATATTTTGGACATTCCTGAACTTTGTGGATCAAGATTTTGTTAAAGATGTAAAAGGTTTGGACCTTCAAACAAGATTGAATCAATAGAAAAACCATAACCGTTTCTTAAAAAAATAAAAATTAATTAATAGTTTTATGTTTTTAACAATTTGTGAAGATCTACCAACCTTAATACTATTTTGAGTGGAGATTTTATATTTACATCTTTTACGAGTATAATTAATACTTAATTTAATATACGAAACAAATATTATTAAGAGTAGAGATTTGATATTTGCGTCTTTTAGTTGGGACACATAGCTAAATTGCATCGAAAGTAACTTGCTTACCTAAAGTCTAAGGCAAATGGACCTAGATCAATAATTGTCAAAATAGCCAAAAGTCATCGACCTAATTTTCCAGATACTCACAGAAAACTACATCCCAACATTTCTTACATGAGTATATTTGCAGGAATTGGTTAAATAACATGAAACAAAAGCAATACATGTTAAAAATAGAAACACGAAATTCCAATTTAATTTGTCCTTAAATTAAATTGTGAATTAAAATTGTAATTCTATTCTCAAGCAACTCTTAATAGTTAATTAAGTTAAATTGACTTAATTGACTTAGTAAATTTGAGTTGGAAGTCTATCTAGAGTCATGTAGAGTCTAATTGAGTTATAGTCAGTTAAGCTAGTTCTAATTGTTGGAGGAACTAGTAGAGGTCTAGTAGTGGAATAGTGAACCAGTGCATCCCCAATACCACATCAGCTAACTAAAGATTCAATCATAAATAACTCATGCATGTCAGTTTAGAGGAAGACCCAATTGAGACTAGAGTGCAAGGATAATGTACTATCAGTCGTATATTTTTTCGAGTTGTACAGATGGTGCATGCAATCAGTTGAGGACCTATGTTTGGATTACACAATTATGGAGGAAGGATTTCCCAATTAAATATGGGCTAATTCTCTCATAAATTGCGCAGTGAAGTAGGGGCTTGGAAGGCTAGTAAATTGGCTAAGTGTTGGCCAGAGTCAGCCTATGAAGTAGAGAGTTAGATTGTACTAGTGTAGGAATTGTTCAAGGCGAACAAGCATTGTATTTTCCTCTCAGATCTTTTGGTTAATGCAATATAGATAGTCGGGGTTTTGAGTAGTTTCTTTGCCCATAGAAATATTGTGTTATGTGCGATTGATATTCTTCCTCTTTCTTCTTATTGTTTTCATCGATCATTTTTGGTTTTTGTTGAGAAGAGTAGAGTAGATTCTTGTCTTGTGTTTTAGTATATCACATGAGCTGTTGAATCTACAATAAATTTCTACAATACATGATTAAACTTGGTTTCACATTTGATTACTTGCCACCATTGGTTGACATTCTACGAAGGATTTCTTCTTCTTTTTTCCCTACTTTTATTTAGGCTTCTTTTGAAGTAGGTGGAGTAGTTGTTGATTCTTCCATGGTTGAAGTATTATGAACTAGTGATTCTTCTTGCTATAAAGTTTCAATGTCTTCAACTTGGTTAGCCCAATTTGTTGTTGACCGAGGGTCTAACTTTCCTTGAGTTTCTTGTCCTGAATCACGTGGGACCAAATATTTTTCCTTCAAGCTTTGGGATACTTGATCTTTTTCATTTTTCTTGAGAAAATCAAGTCAATTGAGTTAGCGGGAGCCACAGGTGGAGATTTATCATACAAAACAATATGGTAATCTTATGTAATGCTAATCCACCAGGTATATTTTCATGGGTGTTTACATCTTTTCTAAGACCCTTTTAGGCATTGAGTTGAGATACAATATGTTTCAAAACAAGCCCTACAATGCAAAGAGACTCACTCCTTATCTAATTTCTAGGTCCAAGAATTTTTTTTAGCACTCAAAATAATTTATGTTAGAAACTCTAAACTAAAATATATTTCCACACAAATTCATGTATATGTTACTATATTACGCCTTTGAGTTTCATGAGAGACAAAATGGAAGTTTCCTAAAGATGATCCAATGGCCCAAAGTGGATAAACCCTAAAGGTGAAGAAAAAAACTATGAAGTCTCACCCAAATAGGCATTGTGGCTAGAACCTCTATTAAAGGATTGAAGGAAGGAAACCTGGGCTTCATGCATAGACTTGCATTCCTCAAAACCATGGACTTGAGTCAAGAATAAAACCCCTATATTTGATAATGTTAAACTTAGCGACAAAAAATCCCTTTGCTCATGGGTGGATGAAAACTTCTTGTTTGTTTACTAGACAAATATTTCGTAATCCAGTCATGAAGATTTGCTAGTTGAGACCAAAACCCATAAAAATGGAAAACCAAGCCATTAGAATTGAGAAAACATGTCTCTTCATCAATATCAAGGCCAATGGAAATAGAAATAGACGTGGCTTCGCGCACTCAAAGGGAAGGAGAAGGATAAAAAAAAATTGCAACACAACATATTTGAAAAAAAAACTTTGGAAACACCATTAATAAGATCAGATGTAGGGTACCTGCTAAGAACACCTACGAGAGAAAGAGCTGCAACCAATATTAGTAACTAAATAAAACATATATTTACATCTTTTACAAGTATAATCAATGCTTAAATTAATATACAATAAGATAATTGTTCAATGAGCTTTGAAAATTTCATGAAAGTGGGTGATACTTTGTGTGTGTCACATGTTCAATTACTCTTTCTCTCACTACCTCTATGTTAACTTATATATATATATATATATAATGTTAATTGAGATTATCTCGGGTGATTAGGCGGAATGATTGTTATCTTCTCCAACCATATTCAATTTTTTTCTAGCAACATGATGAGCTATATTGCCTTGATAACTATTATTGTAATTGGCTTAATGCTAATGAATATTACTGTATTAGCTTTGAGCCCTGTGAATTCTTAAATAAGCATACTTGTGAAATGGTCTGGTACTAATAACCTTACTCTAAAAAAAGATCTGATACCAATAACCTCACTTTGAAAGAAAAACTTATTTCTTTAACAAATTAAAATAAATAAATAAATATTTGTAATATAATGTTATATGCATTTTAAGGTTTTAAACATTTATTTATATATTTTTATAAATAATTTTTGAGTAAAATTGAAATCTTTATCTTAAATTGAAAGACACCCTTTCAAAAAAATATACTTTTAAATCACTCTCTTTTACTAAAATAAAATATTATTTTATTATTAAAATTTAAGATAAATATTTCATCTTCATAAAAATCATTCCCTAGTTGACTTTTAAAAGCCCATTATGCCTTCAATGTAGTAATAGTTGTTGTGATGTCTTCAATGATAAGTTGGTATTATGCTTTTGGGTCAAGACAAATAAACGGACATGGTTTTATAAAGAGAACAAAGGTGAACCTGTTTTTAATTCCTCGGCTTAAAATCAAACAAGTTGATCTGCTATTTTTTTATTCAATAAATGTTCTAATTTGTACGCTTAAATATTGTACAATATATTTTATGTTTTAAATATTTAAATATTATAAAATATTAAAAGTAGATATATGTAAGTAATGTGAGTGTAAAGTATAATTTCAAGATAGATTAGAAAGATAAGTTGTATGATATTTTTTAATGAATATGAGAAATTCTTCTAAATATTTTATTATATTCATATATCTAAACATCTAACCTATATATTTAACCTCATACATGTTTCTTTTGAAGTCATGTCATATATATTTAACCTCATATATGGCTTGTTATGTCATATATATTTAACCTCATATATGGCTTGTTTGGGAATATCATGGTATCATCCCCTTCAAAAGATTTATTATCAAAAATACATGTAATGAAATCAAATAATATGATTTTCGTATATTTTTACATTCTTCTTACTATTGATAATGATCCATCCATCTAAACTTAATGCCTTTTGGTCTTAATCATTGATGGTTAGTTGTTGCGTAATTTTCTTTTCTTTGATTCTATGTAGTGTTGATGTGACTCCTCCAATTTGTATTAGTTGTTGGACTTTGATAATATCTTGTTGGATAATGGTTTTGTGATGCCTTGTTCCATGAATATTGATGAGTATCCCAACCTCTTCAATAATGTTGATATTAATCTTCTTGTCTTCCATGAAATCTTTCCCAGTAACGAGGATGTCAATATGGTTTTACAGTTGATGACTTTCATACACTTTGACACCCATTTCATATGTCTTGTTTTCAGAGATAATGGTGTCTTGTATTCTCTTTGCATGGTTTTTATTTACTCTAGCCTTAAAGGTAATACCATCATATTTAACTTGCACATCCTCTTTATGGAATTCAACTCCTTGTGACCTCATTGAATCTTGTCTTCTTTCTCCTTTTGAAGTTGCAATGTGATACTATCTATCAAAGCCCAATGTCTTTATTCAATTCCAGAATGCATTTTCTAATTTTACTTCATCATTGTCTAAGGATTATTTCAATCTTCTTGCAAATTTCTCCAATTATTTTGGTAGTATTTTCATATAAGATCCTTGTTTCTACTTCAGTTTGACATTGATTATTTTCTTATTGCAATCTCTTAACATCATCTAGTATTTTTCCATTATGGTTTCATCATATACATATTTATGCATCTCCCTTTTTCAATTCTCCTTGCTACTCTTTCCCTATTTTAATCATTGAATCTTCTCAATGAGTGCTTCATAAGGGTTTTGTATCTTAGATATCTCTTTCCCCTTCTTTTTGGTCTCTTCTTTAGCTTCTTTTAATTCATCTTGAATTATGTAGATTGCCTCCATTTTTGTATCCTCCATCCATTTATTTGAGAAGAGTTTTTCAAATGGTTCCCATGTAATGTTCACTTGAGTATCAATATTAATACTCATTCATCACTTCGAAGCTTCACCAAAAAAATAAATTCTTACAACTGATGATCAAATTCCATATTATTTTACCATCTTTAACCATTCCATAAGATTGATTTTATCTTTATCCTCATATCTATTAAATGCAGGTATTGCCATTAATTATTAACTCTTAAGTGAGGTGTAACCCAAACTCTCAACTTGAAACCTCAACATTTTATGAATAATGGCATAAAAAAATAATGATCATTTTCCAACTATATGATATTATGTTTTCTCTCTCCAACGGATTTTGAATCACCTCAATTAGACATCCCAATCAAAAGTTATGATAGATTCAAGTTAGCATAAATTTTAAAACCTTGTTCTAGAGTTTGTCCTTATGATCAACCTTTCTTCTGGTGTGCATATGCAATTTTAGTTCTTCTGAGTATGAAATGTCAATATGTAGTAATTTGATATATCTTCTATGTAATTCCATAGGTTTAACCAAAATTTGACGTGTCAAGTGAAATTTATATTAAGTTTCAAAAAACTTGTTGATTTTTATCCTGTTTTTTAGAGCGAACTTGTACAACATGTCATGTGCCAAAATTTTCAAATATGATTGTGAAATTCTTATGTAAGGTACTTTAGTATGCCGCCTCAAACCCTTAAAAATTTCATATTCTAAAACTTATCTGAAAAATGTTATAATGAACATACCAATATTATTGTTTTGAAAGTGATTTATGGATTAGTCATAAACCCTAAATTCCACAGGGTACATACTTGAAAGTATAATGAACGTGACTATGAAATTTTTACCACTTACGCAATGATATGTCTCCTCAGTCTCTAGCGAATTTCACTATCTAAATATTCCCTTCAAAAAGTTATAGAAAAGTTTCTAAGATGGCTCATTTGAAGCAGCAAATCCTAATATCGTATGCTCTTAATTCAATTAGTCAAAATATCATAAGAAACCAAAAGAGCACACCATGTGCATTAATGTGAACATGGAACACAACTCTGAGATGTAGAAATTTCACCTGTAGAACAAACCGATATATGCAATGTCCTAAAGCATAATACTTGTTCTACTTCTACAAAACATTGAGCGGAAGCATAATTGAAATCATGAGCAACATCAAGTAGAAACATGCATAACTGATCAAGAGAATTAATCACACATAACACAAGATATATCCAAGAGAAAGCACTAGCATAAAACCCCAACCATGTATTATCAATCAAGTGGAAATCCTCTTCACAATACAAAAAGAATTAGCTCTCAAGCTATTCAGTTCTCAATGAACTATGAAGATATGAAGATATGCCTCATGAACCACCCAAGCCCTATGTATATAGGCTTTCCTTATGGTCCTTACGTAGTTTTCTTAGGAAATAATAGAAAAAATCATATGCTATTAATTCCAACATACCAAAAACAACCAATGGTCCAACTACGTATTCCTAGAGAACACTACTTACTAGAAATAGTTAAGCATCTGATAGTACACTGTCCCACATCTAATCTCAACTAGGTCTCTGACAGAACTGACATGCAACAATTATCCATGAGTGAATCCTCAATTATCTAAAATAATAGTTTTCACATGCATGCAAGCATTAACAAACTATATTTTATTATTTTAACAACTTGTTAAAATAATCTAATTGGACTTGACTAGTTTGAACTAAGTCAACTGATTCTCTCATTATAGAACTGAACCTTATCTCCTTTAATCAAGGGATAAATTCCTAAATCAAGGGAGAAAATAATTGCATGATCTCACAAAGACTTCAAGTTTAATTTTTCATAATTAATTAGCTCATGGAGATTAATTAATTAATATTTTAAACTACTGTTAAGACCAAAATTAATTTTACTTCCTATAGATAGACTAGGGACTGCTATAAATAGGAAGGGACCCATAAATGTTATTTTTAGAACTTTCTATTTTTAGCAGTTTCACCTCTCAACCAATGTGGCCAATGACCTCACTGGCCAAACTGCTATTTTTAGACATGCTATTTTTAGCACATTCTAAATTTAGCATTTCTTGTTGCACACTTTTCAACACTCCCTCTCAACAAGAAAGGGATTATCAACAACCCCGATCCTGTCTCTATGGAACTCAAACTTGCCCTTTGACAATGCCTTTGTCAAAATATCTGCATCCTGTTCCTCGGTCGAAATATACTGCAACATCATGATCCTCTTGACCACACAATCCCGTAGATGATGATAGCGGATATCTATATGCTTGGACCTGTCATGAAACACTGGATTCTCAGAGAGTTTAATGCAACTCTGATTATCACAATATATCACCGTCGGATCCATCATCTGACCAAACAATCCCACTAGGATCTTCCACATCTAGATGGCCTCACATGTAGCCTGACTTGCTGCCATGTACTCTGCCTCGCTAAGCTAAGTGCAACTGATCTCTGTTTTTGGCTATACCAAGAAACTGCAGTTGACCCAAGGTTGAAGATCCCTCCAGAAGTGCTCTTCCTGTCTGATGGACTACCTGCCCAATCTGCATCTGTGAAGCCTTGGAGCTTCACTCCCTCTGTCTGCTTGTACCATAATCCATACTGTGTAGTGCCTCTGAGATATCTCAGCACATGCTTTGCCGCCTTCCAAAATAACTTGGTTGGCTGAACCATAGCTTGACTCAGCTGGTTCACTGCAAAGCATAAATCTAGTTGTGTGTTCACTAGATACATGAGTGAACCCACAAGCTGCCAATAAACTGTAGTAGCCACTACCTCACCTGAAGTAGCATCCTCGTTCCTCCAGTTACCTGCTAGAGGAGTCTCCATGGGCTTGCACATATCCATGTGGAAGTGCCTCAGTATCTCATTGGCATACTTGCCTTGAGAAACAAATACTTCCCCATCTCTCTGCCACACCTCCATGCCTAGAAAGTAGTGCATGAGGCCCATGTCCTTCATCTCAAACTCTCTTGCAAGACTTGATCAACTCATCATCACATGTCAAAATCAGATCATCGACATAAAGTACAATAATCAATAGCTTACCATCTACAATGATGTGGTAGAGGTTCGCATCCGCTTCACTCTTGGTGAAGCCCAACCTGGTGAAATAGCTGTCGATCCTGGTATACCAAGCACGGGGTGCTTGCTTTAGCCCATATAATGCTCGCTTGAGCCAACACACATGTGACTCACGATCGAAGGTCTCAAATCCTTCGGGCTACTCAATGTATACCTCTTCCTCAATCTCCCCATTGAGGAAAGCTGTCTTCACATCCATCTGATGGATCTTCCAACCCATCTGTGCTGATAGTGCTAGAATCGATCTGATCGATGAGTACCTTGCAACAGGAGCAAAGGTCTCATCATAGTCAATCCCCTCAACCTATGAGAAACCACGGGCAACAAATCTTGCCTTATGTTTCTCAATACTGCCATCAGCTGCCTGCTTTACCTTGTAAAGCCATCGGGAAGTAACCACTGACTTGTCCCCTGGTCTAGGAACAACATCCCATACACTGTTCCTCATGATAGAATCATACTCCTCTACCATCGCATCCATCCAAATTGGCTGCTGCACTGCCTCCTCAAAAGAAGAAGGCTCGGTCGCTACACACTCCCCAACCAAGGCCATGTAGCTAGTCTGTCTATCGGGAGATCTCCTCTGTCTGCGATGAGAGGATGGCTACCCCACATTCTCTCTCGCATCCTGCATCAATCTGTTAGCTTCTCGAGAGCATTTCTGCCCCTCTCTGGAAGACTCTCAAGTAGTGGTGATCTCCACCACTGGAATCTCTGCATGCGGCTACTTCGCATCATCAGGAGGGTCCTCCTCCTTAGGAAATAATAGTTCCTCATCATCACCATGCAACTTGAGCTCCCTCTCAAGTGACTCTCGCATGGCTCACTTCTCAGTGAACTTAAAATCCCTGTGCACTACTGTCCTCTGACTGGTAGGAAGAAACATCCGATAGTTGTGAGGTGTATCCGTATACCCCACAAGTATTCCCAACTCAAATGTTGGGTCTAACTTCTTCCGAGCATCTTTGGTCACATGACAGTAAACTGGTGATCCAAAGATACAGAAGTGACTTACATCTAGCCGCTTCCCTGAAAAAGCCTCTATAGGTGTCTTCATCCCAAAAATACAATGAGGACTTCTGTTCTGAAGATACACTACTATATTGCATGCCTCAACCCATAGATGAGGTGGTAGGCTTTGGTCATGCAACATCGCTCGAGCTGCTCCCATAATAGATCTGTTCTTCCTTTCGGTCACTCGATTCTGTTGTGGGTTATGAGGTGCCATGAGTTCCAGATTAATTCCTTCTGAAGCACAGAATTATTTAAACTGCTGGGAAACATACTCTCCACCATTATCACTCCGCAAGGCCTTTATCTTCCTCCCTGATTCTTTCTCTGCCAAAGCTTTGAACTCACAAAACTTCAAGAAGGTTTGATCCTTCTTTTGCATGAAGTAGATCCAACATCTACGAGAAAAATCATCTATAAAAATAACAAAGTACCTTTGCTTTGCGGTGGAGGCTGTAGAGAAAGGCCCACATACATCTGAATGAACTCGATCCAGAACTGCTCTTGCTCTACCATCCCAATCATGAAAGGAAGCCTTTGCATACTTACCCAGAGTACAACCTTTGCATGTGCTTGTCTGCTCCAATTTGCACTTGGGTAATCCAGTAGAAATTTGCTGCATGATCTTCAAGGCTCCATGATGCAAGTGGCCCAGTCTTCTATGCCATAACTTGCCAATATCTTGGCCATGCACCTCTTCTGCCTTGGAACTGAGAGCAACACAATCTTCTACTTGTAACTTGTAGAGATTCTTAATTCGAACCCTCGTCTGTTTGGTCTGTCCAGTGCCGATATGCCTTAGGAAAACCTTTCCCAAACTAAAGACTACATCATAGCCTTTATCCTCAAGCATAGCAATAGACACAAGATTCTTTTTCAGCCCTGGCACATACATAACATTAGAAAAAGTCAGGGGAGAACCATGCTCTCTCTGAAACATAACCGTACCTCTACCCGAGACATAGTACTTTCCGTCATCGCCCATCTCGATCCGGATCTGGAGATCCTTCTCCTCCAAAGTGCTAAAAAGATTCTTGTCACCTAACATGTGGAAAGAAGCTCCACTGTCCAAATACCAAATACATCACATGCTGGATGAAACCATGCATGCAATAAGCGAGAAATCCATCTCAAACTGTGAAGCTAGTGCATCACCATCAGATTCCTTGGAGGAACCTTTCTTCTTGGACTTCCGCTTTCGGCAATTATTAGCATAATGACCCAACTCATGACAATGAAAGCATCTCACCTTCAACTTGTCAAACTTCTTCCCTCCTTGAGAAGACTTGGAATGGGAGGCCTCCCCTTTCACTTTCTTAGCTTTAGAAGTTAAAGCCAAGTTCTCTTCATCATCATTTTTTGATGAAGAAGCTCCATCCCTGGTGCTCCGTCTGATCTCCTCCTGCATCAAATCCGACCATAGTCGTTCCCATTCTGGCAGTTTGTCCCTTCCATTTACTGAGTCCTAGTAGCTATGCCAGCTCTTAGGAAGGTCAAGGAGTGCTCGACTCACCATATCCTCATCAGCTGTAGTGACTCCTACGCTTGCAAGCTCATCTTTGTAGGTGGTGAGCTTGTTCAAGAATGTAGAAATAGAGTCACCCTTCTCACACTTGATCATTCAAAGCTTGTCCTTCAATGCCAACTTCCTTTGATCATTGCTATTCTGGTATAAATCTTTCAATGTTTTCCACATTGCAAATGGAGACTCCTTCCCATGGAGGCTTGAGACTATGTGATCTTGAACACCCTCCAAGAGAATTCTCCTAGCTCTAGCCACACACTTACCCCATTCCACCAACTCAGTCTTGTAAGTAGGCTTAGGGACTTCTTAATCAATGAAATCCTTAAGACCATTATCTTCCAAAACTGCCTCCATGCGATCCTTCCAAGCTATATAGTTTGAACTGCCATTAAGGGCATACTCAAGCCTCAAACCATTGAATGCCATCGATGAAATAGATGTGATAAGACCTTGAGATATATATCAAGAATAAGAAACTTCGAATTCCTCCTGCTAGTATATTGTTCTTGCTTGATCACCTGTGCTCCAATACCATGTAGAAATTTCACCTGTAGAACAAACCGATATATGCAATGTCCTAAAGCATAATACTTGTTCTACTTCTACAAAACATTAAGCGGAAGCATAATCGAAATCATGAGCAACATCAAGTAGAAACATGCATAATTGATCAAGAGAATTAATCACACATAACACAAGATATATCCAGGGGAAAGCACCAGCATAAAACCCCAACCATGTATTATCAATCAAGTGGAAATCCTCTTCACAATACAAAAAGAATTAGATCTCAAGCTATTTAGTTCTCAATGAACTATGCAGATATGAAGATATGTCTCATGAACCACCCAAGCCTTGTTTATATAGGCTTTCCCTATGATCCTTACGTAGTTTGCTTAGGAAATAATAGCAAAAGCATATGCTATTAATTCCAACATACCAAAAACAACCAATGGTCCAACTACATATTCCTTGAGATCGCTAGTTCCTCAACCATGCAAAAACTACTTACTAGAAATAGTTAAGCATCTGATAGTACATTGTCCCACATCTGATCTCAACTGGGTCTCTGACAGAACTGACATGCAACAGTTATCCATGAGTGAATCCTCAATTATCTAAAATAATAGTTGTCACATGCATGCAAACATTAACAAACTATATTTTATTATTTTAACAACTTTTCAAAATAATCTAATTGGACTTGACTAGTTAGAACTAAGTCAACTGATTCTCTCATTATAGAACTGAACCTTATCTCCTTTAATCAAGGGATAAATTCCTAAATCAAGGGAGAAAATAATTGCATGATCTCACAAAGACTTCAAGTTTAATTTTTCATAATTAATTAACTCAATTGAGATTGATTAATTAATATTTTAAACTGCTGTTAAGACCAAAATTAATTTTACTTCCTATAGATAGACTAGGGACTGCTATAAATAGGAAGGAACCCATAAATGCTATTCTTAGAGCTTTCTATTTTTAGCAGTTTCACCTCCCACCCAATGTGGCCAATGACCTCACTGGTCAAACTTCTATTTTTAGACATGCTATTTTTAGCACATTCTAAATTTAGCATTTATTGTTGCATACTTTTCAACACGAGATATATAAGAGAGATAAGTTATGCAATAACTCCTTGAAAAATAGGAGAAAAACCTCCAAATAACCTAATACTTTCATACACCCAAATTGTATGTCCTCCACAATAATTACATGATCTCTATATATACCTATTCACAAATTACAAGTGGCACCTTTATTATTAGGTTGTTCCTATTACATATACATTTACACATTACATGCAAATTTAACCTCATTTATAGCTTCATATTCAGGTCATGTGATGTACATTTAACCCCATAAATACTCCCCTTGAGACTCTCTCTCTCTCTCTCTCTCTCTCTCTGTATATATATAGCTAGTAATATGAATCTTAAGATAATTGACACACCTAACATGTGGCTTGAGTAGCAGCAACCCAAGGGAATCTAAGCTGTCAAAATCACTTGGTGATTACACCTAGCTTGGAACACACCAACCCTTAACATGGTTGGATTTGTGCCCACAGGATTTCGAACCAGTGACATTTTCACCATAAAGTGCCTTAACGAAACATCTTGTCACCGTTTACTCTATGCTCTATGAACTATCAGTGCAAATTATTAAATTATGATAATATTATAAGTGAATTTAAATTCATCTCAATAAGAATATGATTACACCTTTTATTATAGTTGTGGGTTAGTGACTTGAAAACTCAAATCAAATATCCACTTCAACCTTACATTTACATGGTAATAAGGAAGACATTTTGAGATCCACATGTAGTTATTTTTATGCCAAAGGCATTTTCCTCTATGGGTTTTCATGTGCAAACAATGTTCAATGAAGTGAATAAGTGAGCTTACATTTTGACATCCTTCATCCTATTAAAATATGACATGTGGACGAAAATTGCTTGTTTATGGTACTCCTCTTGTTATCTGTGGTGGGAGCACAAGATACAACCTTACAGTGGTTTGAGTGTAATAAGGATAAATTCACACCCGATAATCCTTTTGTTGGTAGTGGGCATTGTGGTAAGCTTATTTCAAAAAATGATACAAATCACAATCGTGTATGACACACCCTACGTCTTGTACACCTACATGCCAGGATCAAGCTCACCTATTGCCTACGGATTTGCAAACTGCAATTCGAGGAGAGTCAATCGGGAGCAATGCAATAACTGCCTTTCTCTCCTGGTTAACGTCTATGTCACCCTTGTTTCGGTAGCAGTGAATTGCTTCGTCGCACGATCGAGTCACACTGCTTCGATGTTCCTTTTCACCTTTAGGTGAAATTGTTAGTTTATGTTTCAATGATATGAAAAAAAATGCCAATGGTCTTATAGGTACTTCGTATTGTTATATGACAATGGTATTATAAGTACTTTGTATGCTTAGATGAGTACAATTTTCAAATGCAAGTATGAAATTGGGATGGATCAAATAAATATTATAGAGAAATAATTAATGTTAGATCAGTTATTGTATTGTAAGTAGTTTGATTGGTTGGTTTGTTTTAAGTGTTAATTAATATTAGGTTGGTATTGTGATTTTTTGGACAATTACTTGTGAGTTCGTTAAAACATTATTTTTGCATGAATTAATTTAGTAATTTGAAAATTTAAAGAGTAGATTGTTTGAAGAAAGCATCCAAGTATTACTGATTTCAAAAAAAGTGATTAAGATAAACTCTATAATATAAAGTGAATCAATAATATGACTCAATTAGTTTATAACAATATACTTGTTAAACATGTGAAAATTGAGTCTAAGTAAAGAGAATAAAAATCATTCTCCTAACCAATAATTTTGATGCAGGGGCATCCATACACTTTAGTGGAAAAAAACTAGTGAAAGAAGACACACAGACAACCAGGCCATCCGTGACCAAAATTCAGTTAATGAACTAATTTCAGTTAAAAATTCAGTTAAACTGAATGTATGTATAATAAGATATGAAGAATTCATTAGGAAAGGAGAAAAAAAAACAGGGAGAAAAACCTGTGCGTGTGAGAGAGGGAAAAAATGTAGTTGCTGGAGAAATTCTTGATTAAGGTCGAGATGCCTTAAAATTGTAATATGAGTTTGTAAATAATGAAAATTCCTCTTTGTGAATTTGTGTCTTTGTGTGTTTTTGTTTGAATTGTTTTCCGCTTTTCTTTTCAGCTGAAAATGAAAATATGAATGCCATAGAATAGGCATGTCAGTGTGCATGATTTTAGGTTTGTTTTTGATGAGAATTGAGGGCTGTATTCAGGCAGAGGTGGAGACCAGGGGATCGGATCTTGGTGCCTCTTTGCATCCCCACAAGAGGTTACTCGCAGGCTGAAGCAGAACAGATTTGTTATGTTATAAAACCAACTGCAGAATATTCCTTATGCTTTTTTCTCAAAGAAACGAGAGGGTTGGAAGGGTTGTAGATTGGGCCCGTAACTATAATGCTCGGCCCAATGTGAGGAGTGGGCAAGAGAGTAGTGTTTTTGATTTTGTTTTTGATGAGGCAGACTATGAATGCGAGTGAGTGTGTGTGTCGAGGATGTGCTCTCCAGTGTGCTATTCTTACTACCACATTCAAAGTGCGCGAACTCGGTTCAAGAAAGGAATGGTTGCTGAGTAAATTCGTGGAGAACAAATTTGAAAATGTTGACAGACTAATGGAATTATATATCAGGTATGCTGATTGGGTAAAAGTAGAAATTGAACGGATGGATCAACGCCAGCTTGATGATTTAGAGTTAGATGATGAAGAATGATTCATTGGCCCATAAGGCAAGTGAGATTGTGAGAAGCAATTCTGAAAGGCTTCGTGGGCCAATAACCCACAGGCCTCAAGACGATTTTATTGGGGAAATGGGATTTTATTTTGCACCAAAATATCATCCCCATCAAGTGGTATCAGAGCAGGAAAGATTTCCTGTGGAAAGGAGTTTTTGCATGCGAAGAAAGAAGAGGTACAATTTTGCTGAAGATTTGTAGTCTTGTAATTTTTTATTTTATTTTGTGAAGGTGAGAAGATTGCAGCAAACCTAGAGTGGGAGTGCTCAATTGGTTCGAGAGGAGAGAACCACAGAGATGCCGAAAGACTAAGCTCAGGAGAGAAGCTTGGTAAGGTATCTGGTAGCAGGGAGGACTTGCTATTGCAGAGGTTTGGTTGCAACTCACAGAAGACCATGAAGGCAGTTCCACTGACGAAGTGAAACAGTGGGTAGAATTGCTAAGGAAACGCATATGATCAGGAGGTCATAAATTTTGTACCTCGGAGTCTGATGCAGAGGCATCCGAACACCTTAGTGGAAAAAAACTAGCGAAAGAAGACACACGGACAACCAGGCCAACCGTGAAAAATTTCAGTTAATGAATTAATTTCAGTTAAAAATTCAGTTAAAACTAAATGTATGTATAATAAGGTATGAAGAATTCATTGGGAAAGGAGAAAAAAAAACAGGGAGAAAAACCTGTGCGTGTGAGAGAGGGAAAAAATGTAGTTGCTGGAGAAATTCTTGATTAAGGCTGAGATGCCTTAAAACTGTAATATGAGTTTGTAAATAATGAAAATTCCTCTTTGTGAATTTGTGTCTTTGTGTGTTTTTGTTTGAATCGTTTTCCGGTTTTCTTTTCAGCTGAAAATGAAAATATGAATGCCATAGAATAGGCATGTCAATGTGCATGATTTTAGGTTTGTTTTTGATGAGAATTGAGGGCTATATTTAGGTGGAGATGGAGACCAGGGGATCGGATCCTAGTGCCTCTTTGCCTCCCCACAAGAGGTTACTCGCAGGCTGAAGCAGAACGGATTTGTTATGTTAAAAAACCAACTGCAAAATGTTCCCTATGCTCTTTTCTCAAAAAAATGAGAGGGTTGGAAGGGTTGTAGATTGGACCCGTAACTATATTGCTCGGCCCAATGCGAGAAGCGGGCAAGATAGTAGTGTTTTTGATTTTGTTTTTGATGAGGTGGACTATGAATGCGAGCGAGTGTGTGTGTCGAGGATGTGATCTCCAGTGTGCTATTCTTAGTCCGACATTCAAAGTGCGCGAACTCGGTTCAAGAAAGGAACGGTTGCTGAGTAAGTTCGTGGATAACGAATTTGAAAAGGTTGACAGACTAATGGAATTACATATCAGGTATGCTAATCGGGTAAAGGCAGAAATTGAACGGATGGATCAACGCCAGCTTGATGATTTAGAGTTAGATGATGAAGAATGATTCATTGGCCCATAAGGCAAGTGAGACCGTGAGAAGCGATTCTGAAAGGCTTCATGGGCCCATAACCCACAAGCCTCAAGACGATTTTATTGGGGAAATGGGATTTTGGTTCGTGCCAAAATCTTGTCCCCGTCAAGTGGTATCAGAGCAGGAAAGATTTCCTGCAGAAAGGAGTTTTTGCATGTGAAGAAAGAAGAGGTACAATTTTGCTGAAGATTTGTAATCTTGTAATTTTTTATTTTATTTTGTGAAGGTGAGAAGATTGCAGCAAACCTAGAGCAGGAGTGCTCAATTGGTTCGAGAGGAGAGAACCACAGAGATGCCGAAAGACTAAGCTCAGGAGAGAAGCTTGGTAAGGTATCTGGTAGCAGGGAGGACTTGCTATTGCAAAGGTTTGGTTGCAGCTCACAAAAGACCATGAAGGTAGTTCCACTAACGAAGTGAAACAGTGGGTAGAATTGCTAAGGAAATGCATATGACCAGGAGGTCATAAATTTTGTACCTCGGGAGTCTGATGCAGGGGCATCTGAACACCTTAGTGGAAAAAAACTAGAGAAAGAAGACACGTGGACAACCAGGCCAACCGTGAACAAAATTCAGTTAATGAACTAATTTCAGTTAAAAATTTAGTTAAAATTGAATGTACGTATAATAAGATATGAAGAATTCATTAGGAAAGGAGAAAAAAAAACAGGGAGAAAAACATGTACGTGTGAGAGAGGGAAAAAATGTAGTTGTTGGAGAAATTCTTGATTAAGGGTAAGATGCCTTAAAACTGTAATTGGAGTTTGTAAATGATGAAAATTCCTCTTTGTGAATTTGTGTCTTTGTGTGTTTTTGTTTGAATCGTTTTCCGCTTTTCTTTTCAGCTGAAAATGAAAATATGAATGCCACAGAATAGGCATGTCAGTGTGCATGATTTTAGGTTTGTCTTTGATGAGAATTGAGGGCTGTATTCGAGCGGAGGTGGATACCAGGGGATCGGATCCTGGTGCCTCTTTGCCTCCCCACAAGAGGTTACTCGCAGGCTGAAGCAGAACATATTTGTTATGTTAGAAAACAAACTGCAGAATGTTCCTTATGCTCTTTTCTAAAAAAAACGAGAGGGTTGGAAGGGTTGTAGATTGGACTTGTAACTATAATGCTCGGCTCAATGCGAGGATTGGGCAAGAGAGTAGTGTTTTTGATGAGGCAAACTATGAATGCGAGCGAGTGTGTGTGTCGAGGATGTGCTCTCTAGTGTGCTATTCTTAGTCTGACATTCAAAGTGCGTGAACTCGGTTCAAGAAAGGAACAGTTGCTGAGTAAGTTCGTGGAGAACGAATTTGTAAAGGTTGACAGACTAATGGAATTATATATCAGGTACGCTGATAGGGTAAAGGTAGAAATTGAATGGATGGATCAATGCCAGATTGATGATTTAGAGTTAGATGATGAAGAATGATTCATTGACCCATAAGGCAAGTAAGACTGTGAGAAGTGATTCTGAAAGGCTTCGTGGGCCCATAACCCACAGGCCTCAAGACAATTTTATTGGGGAATGGGATTTTGGTTCGCACCAAAATCTTGTCCCCATCATGTGGTATCAGAGCAGGAAATATTTCCTGCGGAAAGGAGTTTTTGCATACAAATAAAGAAGAGGTAAAGTTTTGCTGAAGATTTGTAGTCTTGTAATTTTTTATTTTATTTTGTGAAGGTGAGAAGATTGCAGCAAACCTAGAGCGGGAGTGCTCAATTGGTTTGAGAGGAAAGCACCATAGAGATGTTGAAAGACTAAGCTCAGGAGAGAAGCTTGGTAAGGTATCTGGTAGCAGGGAGGACTTGCTATTGCAGATATTTGGTTGCAGCTCACAGAAGACCATGAAGGCAGTTCCACTGATGAAGTGAAACAGTGGGTAGAATTGCTAAGGAAACGCATATGACCAGGAGGTCATAAATTTTGTACCTGGGGATTCGGATGCAGGGGCATCCGAACACCTTAGTGGAAAAAAACTAGCGAAAGAAGACACGCGGACAACCAGGTCAACCGTGAACAAAATTTAGTAAATGAACTAATTTCAGTTAAAAATTCAATTAAAACTGAATGTATGTATAATAAGATATGAAGAATTCATTAGGAAAGGAGAAAAAAACAGGGAGAAAAACCTGTGTGTGAGAGAGGGAAAAAATGTAGTTGCTAGAGAAATTCTTGATTAAGGCTGAGATACCATAAAACTGTAATCTGAGTTTGTAAATAATGAAAATTCCTCTTTGTGAATTTGTGTGTTTTTGTTTGAATCATTTTTCGGTTTTCTTTTCAGCTGAAAATGAAAATATGAATGCCACAGAATAGGCATGTCAGTGTGCATGATTTTAGGTTTGTTTTTGATGAGAATTGAGGGTTGTATTTAGGTGGAGGTGGAGACTAGGGGATCGGATCCTGGTGCCTCTTTGCCTCCCCGCAAGAGGTTACTCGCATGCTGAAGTAGAACAAATTTGTTATGTTAGAAAACCAGCTGCAGAATGTTCCTTATGCTCTTTTCTAAAAAAAAACGAGAGGGTTGGAAGGGTTGTAGATTGGACCTATAACTATAATGCTTGGCCCAATGCGAGGAGCAGGCAAGAGAGTAGTGTTTTTGATTTTGTTTTTGATGAGGCAGACTATGGATGCGAGCGAGTGTGTGTGTCAAGATGTGCTCTCTAGTGTGCTATTCTTAGTCCGACATTCAAAGTGCGCGAACTCGGTTCAAGAAAGGAACGGTTGCTAAGTAAGTTCGTGGAGAACGAATTTGAAAAGGTTGATAGACTAATGGAATTATATATCAGGTATGTTGATTGGGTAAAGGTAGAAATTGAATGGATGGATCAACACCAGCTTGATGATTTAGAGTTAGATGATGAAGAATGATTCATTGGCCCATAAGGCAAGTGAAACTGTGAGAAGCGATTCTGAAAGGCTTCGTGGGCCCATAACCCACAAGCCTCAAGACAATTTTATTGGGGAAATGGGCTTTTGGTTCGCACCAAAATCTCATCCCCATCAAATTTTTAATTCAAAATATTATTAAAATAAATATATAAATAATAAATAATAAATAATAAATCTATTTTATCATCAATTAAATTTATTTTAAATAGTTAAGAGGAATGACTATTATTCTCTTCCCCATATAAATTCAATTATAACCAACAACATAATGAAATTTATTATAATACCTTTAAACCTTCTTATAATTCCTAATATATATAACTTCAATAGAATATATTACCATTTGGAAAAACAAATATAAGGATATATGTTATAATTATATTATAGGATTTTGGTTGATAAACGTTTTTTTTTTTTTTTAATTATAAATTTCAATTTTATATAAATATAATAATTTATTTTGAGATGAAAAAATACTTTATAAAATTTGCACCTTATATCTTAAACCTAGTTTTTGTTTTTATTTTTATGAAATTTTAATGCTTTACCACTTTATAATCAGTGATACGTATGGTTTACTTATATACAAATTTTAGTAACTAACATTAGATAGAAACCTAGTTTTTATTTTTATTTTTATGAAATTTTAATGCTTTACCACTTTATAATCAGTAATACGTATGGTTTACTTATATCCCAATTTTAGTAACTAACATTAGATTTAACATATTGTTCAAATTTCATTGAAAGTATTTTTATGTGTAATTTAGGCAGATTTTCATGAAATTTTAATGCTTTACCATTTTATAATTTCTAATATTTATGGTTTACTTATATACAAACTTTAGTAACTAATATTAGATTTAACTTATTTTTACAATTTTATTGAAAATATTTTTATGTGTAATTTAGGGTATATATATATGGGAAATTTTAATCTTAACTTATAAAGTTTTAAAGAAAAATAAAGATTTTAATTTATTGTATTTTTTTAAAATTGTTGAAGTTTTATAAAGAATATGGAAGTCATGTCTTTTAATTATTTGATTGTTAATTTTAGATATTTTTATAGCTATTTTAAATTAGTAGGTAAGTATATAATGAAATAAATTCTGAGGAGAATATGCGATGGGCTTTGATCCATGAGTATTTGTGCATGCATCTCACATTCAACCACTCTTTCTAAATGCCCTGCAACTACTTTAAGATATCAAAGACAACTCTCAAGAAAATGAGACCTTCATTATAAATGAGAAATTTGTCATTCTTGATTATCAATTCTAACCTTTTTGACTATCCTTGTTAAATATGGAAATTCACAAAAACACATTATAATTATTCCTCATGAAAATGGGAGCTTCATTAAAAACGAAAAGAGTCATCATTCCTCATTATCAATTCCAACCCTTTTGTATCATCCTCATTAAATATGGAATTTAGAAAGACTTCATTTATGATTTTTCATTCTATTAAAGAGTTATTTATTTGGATGTTAAAGTTTTAGAGATGAATATTACAAAATCTATACCCTACTTATCTTTAATGTAGTACTAGTTGTTTGTTCAAATTACAAGAGATAGTGAGAGAATTGAATGGAACCAACACAAACCTAATTTTTGTAATAAAGAGAAACATAAACCATCACCAAGTAAACACAATACTTGAATATATGTTACACAAGAGGAGAGAAACTTTAGAGAGAAAAAACAACCCATGAACGAGTGCACTCAAGGCAAAAAGAAACCCAAGCACAAGAGAAAGCACAACACTTGCTTATGCCCTTAGGAAAATCACTTTCATTAAGAATGAATGAATCATTTGAATGAGTAATAAAAATGAGAGTATGTGCATAAATGTTTAACTAAGAGGTAGGGCACTTTCCCAGATAAGGGTTTTGATCTTATGTGTACAAGGTTGACCTTAACTAGACCTACAAATATGATAATGATATAGTATAAGGTTGATCATGGTTGAAAGAAATGATTAAATTACTTCCAACACCCCCCATTAATTGGAAATATCCTACACTAATACTATTCATCAAGCTGGAGAAGATGACATTTAGTAAAGTTTTGAATATGTTGACATGTTAGTATGTTGAAGTTACAGGTAGAAAATGTTCTCGATAATTGAGTTGTCAAATGTAGTTCATTCATAATTCAATGTGCTTAGGTCTATGATGATCTATGATATTAAAAATAAGATGAATGGTACTTTTATTGTCACAAAATAGGGTGAAGGGGTGTTTTTTAGGAAGTTCTAGCTATTGAAGAATCCTATACATCCATCAATCTTCTTCTTGAAAATAATGTTTTTAACAGATTCAACTTCTTTAGTGAGAGATCCACAACTTGCTTCTTTTTGAGAGACCAACAAACTAATCCAAGAGCCAGAGTAAATAAGTACTCATAAGTGGATCTTTGCCAATCAAGAATGTTACCTTAATAAGCATTAGAGAAACACGATATAAGGATGGGAATGCACCCTATATAATGGATGCCCATGTGAGTGGTGCCTTTGATATAAAAAAATATGTTTGAAAGCCTTTGATATAAACATATTTCAATGTGTGGAGTTATACATCCCTCGTCAACTGGAAGGCTTTCAAACATATTTCATTTTATATTAAAGGTGCCACTCACATGGGCATTCATTACATAAGATGCATTCCTATCCTTATATCCACGCACGCACGCGCGCACGCACACACACACACACTTTTGTTTCATCTTCCCATAGGTTGGATGATTGTTCTTATTAAGCTAGATGACCCTTCATTTCTCCTAGATTAACAATTTACAATACCATAATCCCAAGGATTAGATATCTAACACCCCCCCACTTAATTTGAAGGGGTGTTTGTAAGTTTAGGCATCTTTATGACCTTTTCAAAATTTTCTCTTTTAAGTGCTTTGATGAATATGTTTGGAATTTTTTCACTTGTAGAACAAAGTAGTAACTAAATGTTCTTGGCCTGTTCAAGATGTCAAATATGTTGAATTTTTAGCTATGTTCTGTTAGAGCCTAAATCTACCTCAGGCTGAGAAAGGTAGGATCCAGGACCAACATCAAACCACGCTTAACCTGGTAGCTAGCCCTACCAGGTCGGGAGAGGGCTCTCTCCTGGTCAATCTCAGCAAAATATGATCACTAAGGGCTTGAGATGACTGATATGCTAAGTGATTTTAGGCTAGGTATGTGTGCAAAGAGTTTGATTGAATAAAATGATGTTTTTGTTGGTTCTAATGGAAAGGCAGATCTTGGGTGCAGGGAATGAGGCTCAGTCTTGCAAAGATCTCAATGGGGCAAGGTAGGCAATTGATTTTGGCACTTCAAATTGAATTAGATGGAGAGATTAGACAGGTGAGGAGTTGAAGAGGGCAAGAGAAGCCATGGATCCTCTTCAAACAGCTGAAAACATCAAGAAACTAAAGCAAACCCTAGGTAGAGCACTGCAATTTCAATGGATTCTACCTTCACTCTTGTTTGATTTAGTTAAGAAGAAATAAGATAGATAATGTCATACATACACATAAGTAATTTCACAAATACAGAAGAAAGCACTGTACCAAAAAAAAATGCCACATGAATCCCAAAGAGTGCTGTAAACTCTGGTCTCAATTCCTTAGCCAAATTGCTGATATGAGTGTACAATGAAGCTCCTTGCTTTCTCAAGAGTCAAACCATGCTAATGACTAAAAAACCACATAATATAGACAAACCATAGCTCATCCTATCCTTTAGGGGTCGAGATCACATGTTTAGGAGCTGTTCCAACTAATTCTAAACTGAGAACTAGAAATTAGGCAATGGAACAACATGCCTCTAGAAACAAGGGCACTGATCCATTCAGTTTCAAACAACTTTTTAATAGATGAATCTACCTCCATAAGTGAAAACTTGACATATTTAAATCATGATCCATCAATGTACATTAAATTACATCACAAATTTGAAATTAAGAAGGTGAAAAATTCAAACTGGCAAAAGCTAGGCGAAAAGCAGAGTATACTTGGTTAAACTGAGCAAAATTTCCTCTATGCACCTTGCTGATTTCTCTATGCATAGCGCCTGTTTGGAGCCACTTTTGAAGGCCTTCCCAGTGTCAAAATTCACTCCAAGTGTTCTTGTTAGAAAGGTATGTATGTCTACTTTCCAACCCAAGTAGAATTTTTCAATTTGGCCTCAATTTTCCCCTCCAAAATTCAGTTCTCCCAACACTGCTTCTTGTGTGTCAAAATAGGGGCAGTAAGGTCATTTTTTGAGTGTTTTTAACCTTTTTGAGGGCTCAAAACCTGTCAAACTTTCTTGGCCATTGGTAGGCAAGCATATTTTTTCATGCCAAATCCAAAAATTCTGAGTTTTTGTCATTTGGAGGCTCCCATCAAAAGCGAGCGCCAGGTGGTGTGGCGCATAGAGCAGAAATTCCTGTTTTTTGAGCAAAAAATTCCAAAAATGAAAAAGGTGCCCTAAATTTTTTGGAATTTGGGCTGAGTATTCTCCATCAAGCATTTTTTTGGGCCAAGGAAGCCTCAGCCAATGTCTGAAGTCTATAATGCTCCTTTTTCCTTCTTGATGCCCTCTTCAATTTTGCCTTTAAGCTCCTGATTCTCGCCTTGCAGACTTTGTTTCTCGCCATGTAATGATATGCCATATGTCTCAACAATGTCTTCTCCTTGTTGGTCTTCTCCAACAACCTCTCTAAGTGGATATTAGCTCTTTCAAGCCATGACTCCCGATTGGCATTGATCTTTTGCTCAAGTGAAGTGAGCTCCACCCTCCTCCTTTGGGCAGCTTGGCGATTCTCTCGGATGTTTTGCAACTCCATAATCGCTTGCTGATCTTCAAGTTGATTATTTCTTTGCTCCAGATATTTTATAATCCATTTAGCCCTTTCCAAATTGAGGGACAAGGCATTGATGTCCACCTTCTATTCCTGGATGACTTCTTTGATATTTGTGCTTTGCAGGCCCACATCAGTATCATCACCCTCAATGAGATTGAAATCAGTCTCCCGCTCACCTGATGGTCCCTCGTCCTGTAATGGCCTCTTACCTTTGTCCTGAACCTGCTGTGCTGATGACGGAAGCGAGACCCCTTCCACCCCGGGTGGAGATAATACTCGCTTTGCTGCTGCGAACAACCGTCTAGTGCCCTTCTGATAAGTGATAAATACCGGAATACTAGCGGTCTGTGTCTCATGACACTCATGCTGATATGAAGGTTCACCTGTCTCATGCAAAGCCTTTGAAGGTCCCATAGGAGATGTAAAGGACTCACGAGAAATGAAGTCCTCCCAAGTGATGCCCTACAGACCAAGCTGATGGATGACCACAATTTTAATGAGAGCAAAATGATATATACTATTGAACTGCTACTGAGGAGTCTTGTGTTGTAATAGGGTGGTCATCTTCTCAATATTTCAGCACATGAAGTAAGGGAGATTCATCATCCTCACCCTGGTAAAATGCATCAACATTCTGATATGGTAGGTGATGAGCCCCAATTTTTGGTAAAATTTGGGCTCATTTGGCCTACTTGCTTTGCTCAAACCATTCACTTTTTACTGCTTATGCATGCATTTCTTAGTTTATTCATGTTGTTTGTAGGAAGAAGGGTAGACACTTTATCTACGTGACTAATGCATGATGTTTTCAGGTTTTTGGCATTAAAAGGGAGAAAAAGACAACGAAAAGGAGACAAGGAGACAATGAGGTGGCACTACTGGTTTTTAGGAGAGAATGTCCACGGTCTTGGGGACATTCCTCGTGATTCCCACTAAGAACTCCGAGCTCCAATCCATCTCCCCTCCGAGCTTAGAAGCAGTCAGCTCTTCTACAGGAACAACAGTTATAAACTGTTCTACAGGAACAGTAGTTATGACTGTCCTACAGGATCTGCAGTTAAACTCTAGTTGGACAGCCGAGCTCCTAAAATCAAGGATACCTGTTGGATAATCGTTTTTGCATAAATACTGAGGCCGTAGCATTGTAGAGAAGCTTTTTGAACCTTGGCATTACTTTTGTAATTGGAAAGTACGAGCTAGAGCTCAGTTTTTGTTCCTTTTGTAAGCCAATTTGGCATGACATCAGATTATGAATAAAGAAGGCAGATTTTGATCTAGTTCTGAGTTTTCTCAAGGAGCTATAGCTCTCAGGTTAGGGCCCAACCTGAGAGCAATAGATCTCCTCAGTGTTGTAATGTGTTTGCATTTCGTTCCAGCACTTTGAGTTTGTTTATTTTCACATGCAATTCGAATTTCCAGTTTGTTAATTTAGTCATTTTCATGAGCATAGATAGGACTAGTTTATGGTGATTTGTTTCAGTTGCTTAAGTTGGATAGAAGGATAGATAAAATCTCTTGGAGCTCCAGCAAAAAGGTTGTAAAGGCTCACTGCCATCTCACTGTTAGGGATTGGGGTGTAGTCCATGACCAACCACCAAAAAGAACAACAGTCTTCTCATCTCCATGCAAGCTGCAACACAAACGTTTTTCATTGAAGATCTCTTCATGCATTTTTGACATCGATCCACTTCACTTCCACGCATAAGTTTCATTTCTTGTTTTCCATTTCTGTTCATAGGTTTCATGTCACATTTATCATAGGTTAATTTCTCGTTTTGATGCATAGGTCATTTGTTTCATTTACGCTGCTCCTTCTCAAACCATTTTCTTCTTCTTCTTCTTGATCTAGCTGCAAGTTCTGTTTGAACTCTGTCTCACTCATTCACTCTCCAAACTCTCTCACTTCCTACATAGCTCCATCTCTTTCAACTTTTGTTGATCCCATCCTTTCATCTTTCCAATCATCCAACCATTGCATACACCCTTCCTTCATCTGATTTTCCAGCTCCTGAGCCCTCAACAGGTCCATATCCATCTCACTTAGCCTCCCACACCACTCCAACACTCCATCATCTCCCAAAACCTCCACGGCCAACCATCCTGTAGAATTGCACAGCCTTCCTGTAGAAACCCGTGAGTTTCCTGTAGAAATCCCCTGCAGACATCCTGTAGGAGGCCACTCACTCGGTTGCTGAGCTTCTAAACGTGAGGAACCTCTGTGGACTGATGCTAAGGATCTATTGGGACCTCCCACAGCCATTCTGACCTTGCCCAAGCTTTCCTTCCATTCCAACCGCTCCTGTACAGCCAAACCCTAATTAAAAGCATCATCACAATAAGTCCAACCACTTAATGAAAAAATACAAAAACATGATTTTTCAGATGCAAGTAGCTTAGATGCATTTATTTCAGTTCACTGCAAGTAATGGCATTGTTGGTAGTTGTTTCATTCACAGTTTTGCATAGTTAAGGTCTAGCTAGTCAAATTAGGGTTTCCTAGGGTTTCCATGCTTTATTAGTTTTCAGTTTCCTTCTGCAATTAGACTAGTCTCCTTTGAGTTAGCTTTCGTCCATCAATGATAAAGCTTCTTCTGTGAGCCTATAGAAGTTGGCTTGAGCCCTAGCAGACTTGTGCCAGCTGACCAAGTGACAGCTGTGACAAGAGCTAGTACTTGTGCATACAACACCGTCGCTTCCAAGTTTGTACGAACTACCGGGTTGATAAAATGAGAGACAGGAAGCCCCAGGAGTTGTAGCATTATTGCTACAATACTGGAGCTCACCATCTTTTTGGCGCCGTTGTCGGGGAAGCGTCAGAGTATTAGCACTTGTTGCTTTTCCTCTACTTTCCTATTCTTACCTTCTGCTAAGTAGTTTACTTCATTTCCATTCTGCAAAAGTAGCATAGCATTTCCTGCTTTCATAGATTAGCATTTCCTGCTTTCATAGATTAGCATTTCCTGCTTTCATAGATTAGCATTTCCTGCTTTCCTAGCTTAGCATTTCCTTTCTGCAAGCGTAGACTAGCATTTCCTTTCTGCAATTTTCATTTAAGCAAAGTAGATTAGTCCTTTCCTGCTTTCAGTTAATTTTGCATAGATAGTTGTAGATCACTCTGTCTCAGTTTTGCAGGTACCAAAAAGAAAAGCAAAGCAAAAGCAATCAAAGAGAAAAAAAAAGAAAGTCTTTTCCATTTCATGCCTCATAGAAACCGAGATAGATCAGGCAAATTCCTACCAAACACCCCCACCACATCACTGAGTCACCCTTCTCTCCTCTTTGGTGATAGTGACCCAGAAGAACCTATAGGTGAAAATCCTGAGATATCCAAAGACCCTATAGGAGAAGAAGAGTTAGAGACTACTCCATTTGAAGCTATGGCTGATCATAGAAGAGAAGATGAGAGAATAGAAGGTGCCTTTCCCATCCGAGAGACCAATGGAGAGATGAAAATGAAAAACATTAGCCCCTCCGCCTTACCTCACTTCCATGGGTTGACCACTGAAGATCCAGATACCTTCCTGTTTGAGTTTGCTGTCCTCTGTAGAACCTATGACTATACTGAAGATGAGCAAAAGTTGAAACTTTTCCCTTCCACTCTCAAGGATGCAACACTACGCTGGTTCATGGGTTTGCCTGGGAATAGTATCACTACTTGGGCTCAGATGCAGCAAGCTTTCAACACCAAGTACCGGGATTATTGTAGATCCAAGGAAACAAAGGGGGAAATCTTTCGGATGTCCATGGGAAATGATGAGTCCTTAGAGGATTATGAGGAGAGGTTCCAACTAAGCTATAAGCGGGCCAGGTGCACACTTGACCCTGAATCCCTCAAGTTGGTCCTACTCCGAGGAGTCCCTGAAGACCTCTTAGATACCCTTCACATGTTAGCTGGGGGGGACATTTACCAACTTCCTTATGAGGACATCAAGACTGTGTTCAGAAATCACTCCAGGGCAGCTCGGAAACGAGGTAGAGGAAACCACCTCTCAACTAGTGTCCCTTTCTCCAAACATGAGCTTGCAAACCAACTAGAAGATCTTAAGAGCGAGGTGAGACAAACCATTGCCATGCAGCTGGATACATTCAGGATTCAGCAAAAGAAAGAAGAGGCTGAGAGAGCCTTGGCTGTCTTCTGTCCTAGGTGCACAAGGAGGCACCCTAAAAACGAATGTCCATTGCATTCAGTTGAAGTGTGTTTCATTTGTGAGGAGGACCATCCTACAAATCAATGTCCAACCTTACCTGGGTTTAAAGCCATGTACCAAGGGGCCGAAGCTCCCACAGAGCCTCTCTATTACCTCAACCAAAGGAGGCCACAAGGATCTAGACCCTATGAGCAGGGGGTGCAAGGGGCATCTCAAGCTTATTACAACCCCAACCAGTCAAATCCTATGCCTTCCTGGGGCCCCCCTACTCATCCTTCATGGTCCATGCCTCCTCCATGGTCTTATCCACCTCAGTACCCCACTCAACCTACTTCTCATCCATATCACTCACATACCCAGCCTCAGCCTCAATGGAATGCACCTCAGTCGGGGTGGAGGCCCCAATACAACACTCCTCCTGCCATTTTGCCTCCACCCCCAGTTCAACCTCAACCGTTACCTCCTGCTCCTCCAAGGCAACCTCAAATGCCTGCTCAATCGAACCCGAACCCCAACAATAGACAGGCCCAACAGGTATACACTGGGGAAACCTCATGCCCTACCTATGCTGTGGAGATCCAGGAGATCAACCTTCGATCTGGAAAGACTCTACCAGATCGCCAACCTCCTCCCCCAGAGGATGAGGAAGATAAATAGGAAAGTGAACCAAAGGCTATTCCACACTTTCCTGAGAGATTAACAACCGCCACACAACCTAACCCCGAGGAAGATGAGCTTTTGGGTGAGCTCAAGCAGTTGTGTGTAAAAATCCCACTTCTCCAAGCCATCAAAGATGTGCCAATATATAACAAGCTGGTTAAGGAGAAGTGTTTCAAACACCCAGGCAGACGGAAGAAAGATGCCTCAACTATCAATGTCATAGGACAACTGTCTGACCTTATGCTAGGACAAGTCATCTGCCCAAAGTACCTAGATCCTGGAAGTCCTGTAGTAGATGTTCACATCAATGGCACCATTATCCCCCACACCTTGATTGATCTGGGGGCAGCCATCAATGTGATGACCAGGGATACCATGCTTAAGCTCAATCTTCAGGGTTCCTTGAGGAAGACCTCGACAGTACTGCAATTAGCAGATCGCTCCACCGTGACTCCCGAAGGGATTGTGGAGGATGTCATGGTCTCCATTGATTCTTGGGAATACCCTACAGACTTCCTGGTTCTGCAACCAAAGGCCAAGCTTACTGGATATCCTCTCATTCTGGGAAGGCCTTGGTTAGCTACTGCAGATGCTTACATAAGTTGTAGGGCAGGAAACATGACCATCAAAAATGGTCCCATGTCCAAGCAGCTAGTCCTATACCCTCCTGCCCAACCTTCTTTAGAGCATGATCTACCACTTTGGTTGGAAGAAGGAGAAGAAGACGAGGTGTACTCAGCACCTCTGTGCACCTTAGATACCTCTAGAAAAGACCCCCCAATCGAGGATGACTTGATCGAGACGTTGATCCAGAATCCACCTTCCAGTGCATTACCCTTAGAGGAGTTGGTGGAAAATGCCCAAGCTAGAACCTTAGTGGATCTTTGTACAACCAACCCTGTTACTCCCAAAGTCAAGAATGTGGAGTTCGGCCCTGAGAAAGCATTGAAGATCAGCTCCTCTCTATCTCCTTCCCAAGAAAATGAGCTGTGTAGTCTGTTGGCCAACCACCTAGATGTTTTTGCTTGGAGCTATAAGGAAATGAAAGGATTCCATCCTTCGGTCTGTACCCATCATATATACATCAAGGAGGATTGTAAACCAGTTAGGGAACCTCAGAGGAGAATGAATCCAGCCCTTAAAGACATTGTCAAGGAAGAATTGCAAAAACTGTTGGATGCCAGATTCATCTACCCCATCTCAGATAGTGAATGGGTGTCCCCTCTAGTGTTGGTTCCCAAGAAGAATGGGAAATGGAGAATCTGTGTGGATTACCGAGAACTGAACAAAGCTACCAAGAAGGACCATTTCCCTCTACCTTTCATAGATCAAGTGTTGGATGGACTAGCAGGAAATAAGTTCTTCTCTTTCCTGGATGGGTTTAGCGGGTACAATCAGATCCAAATCAGCCCAGAAGACCAAGATAAGACCACCTTCACTTGTCCTTGGGGTACCTTTGCCTATCGAGTTCTTCCCTTTGGGCTATGCAATGCTCCTGCTACCTTTCAGAGAGCTGTCTTGAGCATCTTCTCGGAGTTGGTCCATGATGCAGTAGAAATATACATGGATGACTTTACTCCCTATGGGGCCAACTTTCAAGAAGCATTGTCCAACCTGGGAAAAGTCCTCACCAAATGCACTGAGATGAACTTGTCCCTTAGTCCTGAAAAATGTGAATTCCTAATGACTGAGGGGACAGTGCTAGGCCATACCATTTCTTCCCAAGGATTGCAGGTGGATCCTAACAAAATTGCTCTCATCAAGAGGGTTCCACCTCCTCAAAAGGTTAGGGATGTCCGGAGTTTCTTGGGATTAGCAGGATACTACCGAAGATTCATTAAAGATTTCAGCAAGCTAGCCTCGCCATTGTTTGGTCTGTTGGAAAAGGATGTGGAGTTTAAGTGGACTGACGATTATCAAAGGGCTTTAAATGAATTAAAGGACAAGTTGGTGTCAGCCCCAATCCTGAGAGGTCCAAACTGGGCCCTACCTTTCCACATCCACACTGATGCCTCGAACAAAGCCATAGGTGCAGCTTTAGGACAAGTTGAGCAGAAACTTCCATATGCCATTTACTTTGTTAGCAAGAACTTGTCCAAAGCCGAGCTGAATTACACTGTAACCGAGAAAGAATTCTTGGCTGTGGTCCATGCATTGAACAAGTTCCGACACTATATTACTGGTTACCAGACCTTTGTACATACTGACCATGTTGCTATTAGATATTTGATGAATAAACCAGATGTGAATGCTCGTATTATTAGATGGTTACTTTTATTGCAGCAGTTTGATCTAACCATTGTTGATAAACAAGGTAGAGAAAATGTTGTTGCTGACTTTTTATCTAGATTGGATTTGTCTGCAGATGAGGATGGAACAGTGGACGACCAGATGCCTGATGAACATCTGTTTGCTATTTCAGTACTCTCTCCATGGTTTGCTGATATAGAAAACTATCTTGTTTCAGCACAGTTCCCTCCACACCTATCTTCCAGAGAGAAGAGCAGAATCATCAGAAAAAGTGCCTCATTCACTTGGATCGGGGGCAATCTGTTCAAGCTTGGCCCCGATCAGATCTTAAGGAATTGTGTAAGGGAGGAGGAAGTCTTTGACATCCTCCTCACTTGTCATGATGGGCCTTGTGGAGGGCATTTTGCAGCAAAGAGAACTGCCTTCAAGATCCTGCAGGCAGGCTACTATTGGCCCACACTTCATCAAGATGTCAGAAGATATGTCAGTCAGTGTGACCAATGCCAAAGAATGGGGAAACCGACCCAAAGGGATGAGATGCCTCTCCAACCTCAAGTGACTCTTGAGCCATTTGAGAAGTGGGGCATGGACTTTGTGGGCCCAATCAACCCCTCTTCGAGGCAAAGGTCTTACATTATTGTGTGTACTGACTATTTGACAAAGTGGGCAGAGACCAAAGCCATCAAAGCAGCAACAGAAGAAAAGGTGGCCGAGTTCCTAAGAGAGAACATTTTCTATAAGTTTGGCTATCCAAGAGAGCTGGTCACAGATCAAGGGAGCCAGTTCACCTCCAACCTGGTTGAAGATCTCCTAGCTCATCACAAGATCAATCACAAAACTTCCACCCCTTATCACCCTCAAGCAAATGGGCAGGTGGAAGTCACCAATAGAGCATTAGAAGGGATCTTGACTAAAGTGGTGAGCAGCAGCAGAAAAGACTGGGCAGATCGCCTGGTAGAAGCCACATGGGCCTACAACACCACTTGGAAGACCACCACTGGTTTCACACCATATGAGCTGGTCTATGGGAAGAAAGCTTTGATGTCCATTGAGTTTGAATACAACACCTTGAGGATGGCAGCTCAGCTGGACCTAGATCTCAGCCATGCACAACAAGAAAGGCTGCTGCAGCTAAATGGCCTGGATGAGCACCGCATGCAGGCCCTCCTTCACTCAGAAGTGGTTCAACTTCAGAGGAAGGTGTGGCATGACCAACATCTCCATGACAAGCTATTTCAGCCGGGAGATTGGGCTTTGTTGTATGATTCCAGATACAAAGATTTCAAGGGGAAGTTGAGAACCAGATGGCTAGGACCATATACAGTGGAGAAATGCCATGACAATGGATCTGTCCTCATTTGAACCATTGATGAGGAAGCCATTCCCATGCTTGTCAATGGGCATCGATTGAAGATCTACAGGATACCTCTCTCAAGACAAGAGTTTATCAAAACAATGGAGAAATCTGTATTGGTCATAGAGAGGTGTTCTGCCTCTGCCTCTGGCACACCCTGAACAAAGATCTGAAAAAAAAAGAAAAAAGAAAAAGAGAAAAAAAAAGAAAAAGAAAAAAAAAGAAAAAGAAAGAAAAAAAAAGAAAAAAAAAGAAATAAAGATCCTTGGGTGAAAACCTCTCTGAGGCGCCCAAGGCAGGTAGTAGGGGTGAAAACCTCATTGAGGCGCTCCTATTACTTTTCAAAAAAAAGAAGAGAAAAGGTTGAAAAAGATCCTTGAGTGAAAACCTCTCTGAGGCGCTCAGGGCAGATGGCACGGGTGAAAACCTCCTTGAGGCGCCCCTGTTATCTTTCAAAAAAAAAAAAAAAAGAAAAAAGAAAAAAGAAAAAAACAATAAGCAAAATATGGTAAAAAATTGCAGGTTACAGATGCTCTATGGAGAAGAAGAAGCCCTTCAACTCACAGTCAAGGGTCCTTGTCATGCTGTCAAGGAACCTCATCAGTACCTCCTCCAAGAGCACCCATGTTTTTCAAGGTATGTGCAATTTTATCATGGTTTGAATCTTCTACAGGAAGCTGCTGTCTGTCTACAGGAAGGCGCAGTCTTTCTACAGGAAGGCGCAGTCTTTCTACAGGAAGGCGCGGATTCTCTACAGGAAAGTGCAGACCTTCTACAGGAAGGCCGAACTTTCTACAGGAAGCTCTGTGTCTACAGGAAACTTCCTGTAGGAGTTTTGGACGGCCAGAATTCATCTTAAAAAGAGATTTCACGACCATGGCTTGGTTTGAGATGCATGCAAGCCTCTGTTAGCATCCTTGCACGTTGCTGTTATCATGCTCCACCACCTGTGTCGACATGCGGCCAAGTCCCTGCACAAACAAAGAAAAATCAATGAGTTCTCGCGGGAAAGCCATGTCCAAAGCTAACAAATGATGGGATCTCATACCACATGCATCAAGAGCTCCGGGATCGTGATCAGAACCGCCATCGTGCAGCATGCACCCGAGGAGAAAGGACTGTTACAAGACCCCTCGCGGGGATCCCGTAACAGTTCAACCTGCTCGAGTGGATACCATCCACAGCACCGGCATCCGAGATGAAACGCGGCCGCATGCAAGCAAAACCGTCCACTCCAGCATTGGCAACCTGTAACCACGAGCTCCCGGGTCTGTGTCAATCGCACGCAGCAGGTAGATCCGCTCACCATCGCCTGAGAACTGGAAAAATCGTGTGCGGGCGCGCAGGTAAGTGTTCCACCCTTCATTCCATCAAATCACATGAATCTAACTTTGAATTTGTTTGCAAAGTGTAAAATTGAATGGTTGAGCGGCCGTATGGCCAGTCGACTGGCCACGTCGGCTAGTTAAAGTGTAATTGGGTGATTGGGTGGCGGACACGACAAAGAGAATGAACGGCATGCACGTGGGAGCACTCTCGTCAGAAGCATGAGTTAAACAGGAAAGGCGGCGGCAAATCTGTGGGAATGAATGCAGCAGTGAGTGAATACGCAGGCGGAGGTTGGATGACGTCACCCAACGGTCCGACGGGGACAGCTCATCCCCCGCGCCATGGATTGCGCCTATTCAAAATCCAATCGGCTAAATCATGCACACGCATTTATCATCCAACACTTCAACTCGGCTAAGCTATTCTGATCTCCTCTGCATTTTCATACGCCGAGTTGTTGGCTACCAGAACGCTGGTCAAGCACACCGCTAGCGCGGCCAACTACAGTCCTCCCCAAGAATTGCGCGTGGCTTCTACAGGAACGCGGTTCTACAGAAGCACAGTCTACAGGAGCACGGTTCTATAGGAACGCAGTCTACAGGATCGCAATCATCTACAGGAAAGCGGGTGCCTTGCAAAGAAAGGTGGCCAATTACAGAGGTAACCCTGAACTTTTAATGTCATTGGTTATTAGAAGTGGCAAAACCATCGTCCACGGTCGGGTTATAAAAATATTGGTGGAATTGTGTTTGCTGTGCCATTGCTACTGTTCTACAGGATGTTGGTATAAGTAGTATGTGTGGGAATTTTGTGTGTGCATGCTCTGTTTTCATAGACCAAACCTCTTTTACATCTGCCACCTTCAGTTCAAACGACTGTGTCCATCATGCCGGGTGGGTTTATAAGGCGAGAGCCCACTGATTCGAATACACTAAGGAGAAACCCGACAGTAGTAGAGCTCTTCACCAGAGCACAGTGGATGCCTTTTTGTGATAAGCTGCAGGGCTACGATGATGAAGTAGCCGAGGAATTTTTGCAGGCTCTGCAGCCTAAATCCCAGACACTGGCCACAGTAACCTTCAGAGGTCTGAGCCTCAAACTCACCCCAGAACACATCAGTCAGATCACAGAACTTCCTATGGGTCTGCCGTGGGACAAAGAAGAGAGAAAACTGAGTCAGCAGGCAAAGAAGGAATTTTTCCCACCTGAAGAAGAATATTCTGAGGATAAAAACGGGGTGAGGAGAACCAGCCTGTCACCACCTTGGAATGAAGTCAGTTTGCAAATAATGAAATATATTACTTGTGAAGGCAGGTTCAGCATCGTGTATGCATATCACTTCCGGCTACTCACTGAGTTGAGGCACGGAATTGACCTTCCTATAGAGCAAAAACTAAGAATCCCTTATTATCTCCTGCAGTCCCTAATGGAGTGTGCTACAAAGCTAAGACAGGGCATCCCTGATCAGATAGCCCATCATGGGTTAATAAAACTGCTTGTGGAGGATGCATTGCACTCATATAAGGTGCCCCTCTCATGGGAATCTTTCCGCAATTTGACCAAAGACGGGGATATTAAAATGCTGATCGAAGAAACGGGTTCCTCTAGCAGTGAGGAACACGAAGCAGTGGCCGAAGAACCAAGGAAGCAACATGAGGAAAAGAAGGGCCAAGAAAAAGGTGGCACACCTACCCCGTCAGCAAGGGAAAAGAGGATGAAGAGCAGAATGGACAAAGCAGAGGTGGCCCACGTCAGCCCAAGTACCTCCACAGCACCTACACCCAAAGCAAAAAGCAAAGCTCAAGCGGGCAAGCAAGCAGAAGTGAAGACACCTGTTTCTACAGGGAAGCAAAAACAAGCTTCTACAGGAAGCCCGAAAACACAAACTCAGGCTTCTACAGGAAGCCCAAAAATCACTGAAAAACAGGCTTCTACAGGAAGCCCGAAAGCGAAGACAAAGGCTTCTACAGGAAGCCCGAAGATCAGTAAGGATCAGGGTTCTACAGGAAGCCCAACAGCAAAAACCAAAGCTTCTACAGGAAGCCCCAAAAAGGTAAAACCCAAAGAGAAGAAGGTGGATATTCTGGCACGAGAAGCAGCAACGGTATTAGCTAGCCTCAGCACGCCACCTAAGCAAAAATACAAGAGGAAGAGGGAGACCCCTCTACCATCTGAGGCCAGGAGAAGCAAGAGGATGACCATGGGCAAGCCACAGCCTCCACCCAGCAGCCAAACCACTTCAGGGGATGTCCCTACTTCACCCAGTCCAAGAACCCCTGCTAAAACATCAGCCACCCCCGAAAAGGGGAGCCCAAAAATAACTTCTTGGACACGAAAGATAGGTCGGTCGCCTTCCGAAGCCCAGCTCAAGGAAATAGGAAAGGGGAAGGAAGCATCACCTTCGTCACCACCAGGGGTAGCAAAGGCAGGGCCGCTAAAAATGGGAAAGGAAGAAGCGCCACCCTCGGCAGAAAAGGCAGAACCACCAAAATCAGGAGGGGAAAAGCGTGCTCCGGGCTCTAGTTCTCGGCCAAAGACGAGGAGCCAGGGAAAAGTTGCTCAAGGATGAGCAAATAGTTTAGCTGGGGGGTGATGATGAGCCCCAATTTTTGGTAAAATTTGGGCTCATTTGGCCTACTTGCTTTGCTCAAACCATTCACTTTTTACTGCTTATGCATGCATTTCTTAGTTTATTCATGTTGTTTGTAGGAAGAAGGGTAGACATTTTATCTACGTGACTAATGCATGATGTTTTCAGGTTTTTGGCATTAAAAGGGAGAAAAAGACAACGAAAAGGAGACAAGGAGACAATGAGGTGGCACTTCTGGTTTTTAGGAGAGAATGTCCACGGTCTTGGGGACATTCCTCGTGATTCCCACCAAGAACTCTGAGCTCCAATCCATCTCCCCTCCGAGCTTAGAAGCAGCCAGCTGTTCTACAGGAACAACAGTTATAAACTGTTCTACAGGAACAGTAGTTATGACTGTCCTACAGGATCTGCAGTTAAACTCTAGTTGGACAGCCGAGCTCCTAAAATCAAGGATACCTGTTGGATAATCGTTTTTGCATAAATACTGAGGCCGTAGCATTGTAGAGAAGCTTTTTGAACCTTGGCATTACTTTTGTAATTGGAAAGTACGAGCTAGAGCTCAGTTTTTGTTCCTTTTTGTAAGCCAATTTGGCATGACATCAGATTATGAATAAAGAAGGCAGATTTTGATCTAGTTCTGAGTTTTCTCAAGGAGCTATAGCTCTCAGGTTAGGGCCCAACCTGAGAGCAATAGATCTCCTCAGTGTTGTAGTGTGTTTGCATTTCGTTCCAGCACTTTGAGTTTGTTTATTTTCACATGCAATTCGAATTTCCAGTTTGTTAATTTAGTCATTTTCATGAGCATAGATAGGACTAGTTTATGGTGATTTGTTTCAGTTGCTTAAGTTGGATAGAAGGATAGATAAAATCTCTTGGAGCTCCAGCAAAAAGGTTGTAAAGGCTCATTGCCATCTCACTGTTAGGGATTGGGGTGTAGTCCATGACCAACCACCAAAAAGAACAACAGTCTTCTCATCTCCATGCAAGCTGCAACATAAACGTTTTTCATTGAAGATCTCTTCATGCATTTTTGACATCGATCCACTTCACTTCCACGCATAAGTTTCATTTCTTGTTTTCCATTTCTGTTCATAGGTTTCATGTCACATTTATCATAGGTTAATTTCTCGTTTTGATGCATAGGTCATTTGTTTCATTTACGCTGCTCCTTCTCAAACCATTTTCTTCTTCTTCTTCTTCTTGATCTAGCTGCAAGTTCTGTTTGACCTCTGTCTCACTCATTCACTCTCCAAACTCTCTCACTTCCTACATAGCTCCATCTCTTTCAACTTTCGTTGATCCCATCCTTTCATCTTTCCAATCATCCAACCATTGCATACACCCTTCCTTCATCTGATTTTCCAGGTCCTGAGCCCTCAACAGGTCCATCTCCATCTCACTTAGCCTCCCACACCACTCCAACACTCCATCATCTCCCAAAACCTCCACGGCCAACCATCCTGTAGAATTGCACAGCCTTCCTGTAGAAACCCGTGAGTTTCCTGTAGAAATCCCCTGCAGACATCCTGTAGGAGGCCACTCACTCGGTTGCTGAGCTTCTAAGCGTGAGGAACCTCTGTGGACTGATGCTAAGGATCTATTGGGACCTCCCACAACCATTCTGACCTTGCCCAAGCTTTCCTTCCATTCCAACCCCTCCTGCACAACCAAACCCTAATTAAAAGCATCATCACAATAAGTCCAACCACTTAATGAAAAAATACAAAAACATGATTTTTCAGATGCAAGTAGCTTAGATGCATTTATTTCAGTTCACTGCAAGTAATGGCATTGTTGGTAGTTGTTTCATTCACAATTTTTCATAGTTAAGGTCTAGCTAGTCAAATTAGGGTTTCCTAGGGTTTCCATGCTTTATTAGTTTTCAGTTTCCTTTTGCAATTAGACTAGTCTCCTTTGAGTTAGCTTTCGTCCATCAATGATAAAGCTTCTTCTGTGAGCCTATAGAAGTTGGCTTGAGCCCTAGCGGACTTGTGCCAGCTGACCAAGTGACAGCTGTGACAAGAGCTAGTACTTGTGCATACAGCACCGTCGCTTCCAAGTTTGTACGAACTACCGGGTTGATAAAATGAGAGACAGGAAGCCCCAGGAGTTGTAGCATTATTGCTACAATACTGGAGCTCACCATCTTTTTGGCGCCGTTGCCAGGGAAGCGTCAGAGTATTAGCACTTGTTGCTTTTCCTCTACTTTCCTACTCTTACCTTCTGCTAAGTAGTTTACTTCATTTCCATTCTGAAAAAGTAGCATAGCATTTCCTGCTTTCATAGATTAGCATTTCCTGCTTTCATAGATTAGCATTTCCTGCTTTCCTAGCTTAGCATTTCCTTTCTGCAAGCGTAGACTAGCATTTCCTTTCTGCAATTTTCATTTAAGCAAAGTAGATTAGTCCTTTCCTGCTTTCAGTTAATTTTGCATAGATAGTTGTAGATCACTCTGTCTCAGTTTTGCAGGTACCAAAAAGAAAAGCAAAGCAAAAGCAATCAAAGAGAAAAAAAAAAGAAAGTCTTTTCCATTTCATGCCTTGTAGAAACCGAGATAGATCAGGCAAATTCCTACCAAACACCCCCACCACATCACTGAGTCACCCTTCTCTCCTCTTTGGTGATAGTGACCCAGAAGAACCTATAGGTGAAAATCCTGAGATATCCAAAGACCCTATAGGAGAAGAAGAGTTAGAGACTACTCCATTTGAAGCTATGGCTGATCATAGAAGAGAAGATGAGAGAATAGAAGGTGCCTTTCCCATCCGAGAGACCAATGGAGAGATGAAAATGAAAAACATTAGCCCCTCTGCCTTACCTCACTTCCATGGGTTGACCACTGAAGATCCAGATACCTTCCTGTTTGAGTTTGCTGTCCTCTGTAGAACCTATGACTATACTGAAGATGAGCAAAAGTTGAAACTTTTCCCTTCCACTCTCAAGGATGCAGCACTACGCTGGTTCATGGGTTTTCCTGGGAATAGTATCACTACTTGGGCTCAGATGCAGCAAGCTTTCAACACCAAGTACCGAGATTATTGTAGATCCAAGGAAACAAAGGGGGAAATCTTTCGGATGTCCATGGGAAATGATGAGTCCTTAGAGGATTATGAGGAGAGGTTCCAACTAAGCTATAAGCGGGCCAGGTGCACACTTGACCCTGAATCCCTCAAGTTGGTCCTACTCCGAGGAGTCCCTGAAGACCTCTTAGATACCCTTCACATGTTAGCTGGGGGGGACATTTACCAACTTCCTTATGAGGACATCAAGACTGTGTTCAGAAATCACTCCAGGGCAGCTCGGAAACGAGGTAGAGGAAACCACCTCTCAACTAGTGTCCATTTCTCCAAACATGAGCTTGCAAACCAACTAGAAGATCTTAAGAGTGAGGTGAGACAAACCATTGCCATGCAGTTGGATACATTTAGGATTCAGCAAAAGAAAGAAGAGGCTGAGAGAGCCTTGGCTGTCTTCTGTCTTAGGTGCACAAGGAGGCACCCTAAAAACGAATGTCCATTGCATTCGGTTGAAGTGTGTTTCGTTTGTGAGGAGGACCATCCTACAAATCAGTGTCCAACCTTACCTGGGTTTAAAGCCATGTACCAAGGGGCCGAAGCTCCCACAGAGCCTCTCTATTACCTCAACCAAAGGAGGCCACAAGGATCTAGACCCTATCAGCAGGGGGTGTGTTATAGACATTTTTGTGCCTTACAGCATGAAGCATGAAATGTCCATAATTACAGGGATCCAAAGTCCGTAAACATGTTGTTCTTACCCCTAGAGGAACAATGTCAGCAAACCACAGCACTTCAGATCAGTTCTCCACCTGAAAACACTCAAAAACAAGCAATTTCAGGATCATGTCAACTGCTCCACTGAGCATCTGCGCTGAATGTCAACTGATCCACTCTGTACCTGCGCTGAATGTCAACAGTAAGGAAGTCTACCTGCACTGGGCGAGATTGACCAAGTGGCACAGTCATTCTGCAAGGTGTCAGGTGCCCAGGAAGCTTCTAAAATGACACTTGGTTCAGCAAATTCGCCCTATGATGAGTAAGAGGTTCTTAAACTCCATGTGGAAGCAAGGATCTCCAAGTGGAATCAAGAACTGAAGTTTAACTGAAGAGGGAGAGGACACAAGTCAGCTTCATGTCAATCTCAAGCTGACTCATCCTTTCTCCAAATATCCTATATATAGAGCTCTCTCATGAGGTCTAAGGGGCTGGAATTTTGGGTAAAGCAAGGAAGTGCTGTTGGTTTGAGTTTAGAATTATTGGGTGATTGATTTGAAGGAGGTGAAGAGGAGATTTCTTGCTGCTGGGAGGTGTTGCTGGATTGGGCCTCTATGGTTGTAACACTCTCAGAACTTTACTTCTTCCATTAATAAAGCATTTGAGGTTCTTCTATATGCATGTGTTACAATGATGTATTGTTGTACTTGTGTATTTGATTTATTCTAATCCTTGAATCAGTTATGAATGTATGCTTCTTGTAGTTTCCCTCTCTTGCCTTTTTGCAGGATCTTTGTGTAGCTGGGCCAGTGAAAGAGCAAGGAGCTGGGAGCAAGCAGCAAGGAGAGAAGACTGGATCAACACTAGCGAAAGACATCGGTTGGTGGATCTCTTTCTCCTCTCTTTACTTTCATAAAGAAGAAATCTTAGATAGCTTTGCTTTCTGTTGTTGCTGAGGTACTATCACCCTTAGAGTAGGGATAGGGTCATTCCGTGTCAGATACTTTTCCCCACAACAAATTGGCGACTCCGCTGGGGAGCGTATCTTGTTGGTTGTTTGTGTTTCTTGCTATTCATTTCATAAACAAAGGGAGTACCGAATCGAACTGCATTTGGATCTTTCAAATGCAAAGTAGAGGGCAGCTACTCTAGCTCAGTTTCTGGGCATGTTTATGATTTGAAGAGCTGATCCACAAGGACTCTGAAGCTCTTAGTGATAGCTTTTCATCCTCCTAATTATCCCTTAGTGTGTACTTGACTGATAGCTTCTGATTTGGCCAAAAACTGTGAATTTTTGAGCAAACTGTGACCCGGAAACTGTGAAAAACGCAAGTCTCGTTCTTCAGTGCAGGCTGTACAAAGGCAGTCTGCATTTCAGTGCAGGTAGCCCCTTCGGGAACTGCGCTGAATGTCAATCTGACAGTCCAGAGCCTGCGCTGAACCAGTGTGGCAGTGTCCTACTGGGGTTTCCTACTGTGTCTTTGCCCTGTTTTCACTCTTGTTTTGCTGCCTGTTGCTTGTCAATGTACCTATCTGAAACCAACTGTCCTTGCCACTATTCCGCCTCGGTTGTATAAAGGAACTGTGATTGTTCTTTGTGTATTTCTTGTTTCATTTACAGTTTCCCATGATGAAAAGCGAACTAGTCTTGCTGTGGCCTCTTAGATCCAGAACTGTGATAAGTGTCGTAGTGATCTTAAGAGTTAGTTTGATTGCTGTTCATAGCTGATTGAGCTTTTGCTTTCGTCATATGGTTTGAATTTATACATTTCTAGTGTCGAAACAAGTAAACCGTAAGGTGTCTTTTTATTTTAGACAAGCTTGTTTGTTTTCACTTGAAATTGGATTCGAAATTATACAACAGATTTCTTTTTGTAATACATCAACATTAAGAAAGAGAAAAGAAATACCTACATTTTGCATTTGCATTTTTGATAAGTTTGCATGACTGATCTAGGAGAAAGTGCATTAGTGTGTGCTTTGTGATCTGTGTGAAAAGATGATGTCTTTCTTTTCCCTCAGTAGTTAGGATTTTCAAAGTTAAAAGATAGTAAAGCTTGCTTATCATCTTAAACTGCATTTAGGAATTTGTACCAATACATCTCGTGGTGAGCCTGAAAGACAAACTGCTAAACAAGATCAACTTAAAATATATTGAATGAACCTAATAACGCTTTGTAACATAACGCTCACAGTAGAGGTCTAGGTAGAGACGTGTTCCGGCGTCGTTAAACGTAGTGACTGTCGATCTCTACGAAGGTGGGTGATTCCTCCTGAGGGACGATAGCACTAATACGGACTTGTGCTCCCGCGTACCGTTGCGTATATTGGGAGACCCCTATAGGCATTTATCCTTTATCCTTAGGAAGCCGTGTTGGCTGCCCTACTGATCACGATGCAGTGAACACAGCATTCAGGAAGATCGACCACCCGTACCGTAAAACGTATTCTGTGGTTTCGCGAAAGGTTTGGCACACCCTCTGCCTAGATCTCCAGAGCAGTTTCTTTTGGCCTTTTTCAAACTCTATAACTAAAAAAGTCCAACCGAGCATTTGTCACTTCGGGCTCGTTAAAACATCGAAGGAGACTAGAGTCATCTTTAGCTTTTTCTCGACTCTTAAAAACTGAAAAAGCAAGTTGTGTCTAAAAGCGTCTAATAAAATTCATTCAATACAGAAACATAATTCTCCTTTTTGTATTTTAGTTGATCGAGTAATCCGCAACCGTGGAGGAAAGTCAATTAAAACCCCGTCGTTCGCGGAGGCTTGCGAGTCAACCGTCTTTGTCTCCGGAATCGAAAGTAGTACGGACGAAGCGAACTCGCTTGACCGGGTCAAAATCTCCCATTAAAGTTAGAACAACAGTTCCAACAACATCTGAGATTCCGGTCACTCCTAGTATTTCTGGAATCCCTGCCTCTATTGAAGAAGTTCAACAGCCACAGAGGGACAGTAACACTGAACCTGGTCTGAGAAAAAGTACTTGCATAACTGAACCAGTTCCATCTGTAACCGGTCCACAGAGTCTTGTTGCTCAAACAACTGTCGCTGTCGAAACAACCCCTTCTTCGGCACCAGAAATCTTTTACGGACCTGACGGTCTTCCCCTTCCTCCTGGTCTAATTGCGATAGAGGAAATCGTAGAGGACCCACAAGCAAATACTCCAACTCATTTTGGAGTAGGTGTCACTCTTTTTCCTTCTGCATCAGAAGTTTGTCCATCACCAGTGGAAGTTCCTGTAGAATCGCTGGGCAGTTTATTGGATAGACTTAAAATGTCTGAGCAACCGTCGACATCTAGGACTGTGCCAAATGACACAGCGACGGCAGAAGCTCCTGCTGTCACTCCAACGATGTTTGCCGGCATACCAGCTGTCCCAACTAGCTCTCAACAGCTAGAAGGAGTCCACCCAGGGACTATTACGACAGCTTGGTCTGTTCCAGTTTGTTCTTCCGGTATAATACCCGGTAATTCTTATGTTGAAACTAGACAAATTGATCCCTATGGAGGTCAATTTGGGCCATCCAGTCCTCAAAGGCAATCCATACCCTTGAGCTCCGGATTGTTACCGTATGGGGGGCAATATGCCCTTTCACTACCCCCTCCGGGAGGATACCCATACGGCAGTTTTCAACAGCATTCAGGTTTGACTGAAGTTACGACGAGTGGTTGGGTACCTATGTTACCCCAACAGCCAAGAGTTGTATATTCTATGCAACAATGTGTACCTATGTCTAGCATCCCGACGACGCCAGCTATTGTAACCGTGTCGCAAGTTCAATCGATGCCTGTTGTATGTCAACCCCAGGTTGTAATGCAACAGCCCCTTGACCCTGCAACACAACCACAATCGCCAACTGCCGGGACGACACAGGTACAAATGGGTACAATAACCCCGCATCTTGGTCCGTCGGTTAGTATAGCACAACAAAACATGGCTTCACAACCATGGATGGTGCAATACCAATAACCTCAGTTTCAACAGGTGTACCAGGGATCTAAGCAACAGATCTTTGCGAATAGTGGACAACCCTATATTCAGAACGGGTTAAATCAACCACTTTACAGTGGCCAAGTCCACCAGCCATATCAGTCATATCAACATCAATTGCATTATGCTGGTATGCAAAGGCCTACTGCTCAGGCGATTCCATCGTATCCCGGGTACGCCTCGCCAAACCTAAATCAACAGTTGCCATTCGTGGCAACTCTAGAATTACCGGATTTACATCGATTGACGAACGATCCAATCGCCTATGCCCATTGGTGGCCAGTGATTCCTCACAAGCTTCCTTCGGACATTCCTAAATTCAATGGAAATCCTGGCGAAGATCCGTCGAATCATGTGATGACTTTTCATCTGTGGTGTTCGTCGAATACCTTGAATGATGATTCGATAAGGCTTCGCCTTTTCCAGAGGACATTGACTGGTCCGGCGGCTAAATGGTATATTGAATTACGTAGAGCCTCTTTCGACAATTTTAGTTCCCTAGCCATGACTTTCTTAACACACTTTCAGTTACCTATAAGGTACGAAACTGGAACAGAGATCTTAACCAATTTCAAGCAGACAACGGCCACACATATATCAGATCATATACATGAGTGGCGTCGTCGTCACAGAATGGTAAAGACTTATGTTCCAGATTAGCTATTAGCTGAGTGGTTTATAAAGTTGCTTCTTCCTGCTATAACAGAAGATGTGGCCAAGGGAGGAGTCGTAACAGAGGAGCAGGTTATTGCTCGTGCCCAGTATTTAGACTTAGTATATACTCAGTCTGGCACGCTCTATGATAAGATACCTGACGCCCCCAGACCGGAATTTTCAATCCCTCCTCCTCTTGGATCAAATAGTGACTCTCATGCCGGTGATGGTGTGATTGGCGCTGCAAACGCAAAGTCGACAAGGGATTCGAATAAGAAAGCCCGTAAGACTTCGAATCAAAAGGCAAATCAAGAAATTCTTGCTTCGGAAGTAAATGCCGTATCTACGGATAAAGGCAAAAACTCCAATCAACCAGGAAGCAAGAAGAAGCAAAACAAAGGGAAGAAGAAGAAACAGGGTGAGTCATCCCCTCAGAAACTTCTTCAAACCCTCCTAGGCAAGGGAAACAAATTTATCCATGTCAGATATGTGATGAAGAGGATCATTTGACAAGGAATTGTCCGTTCAAAGCTGAGTTAAAGAGGTTCTTTAAAAGTTCCCAAACTTCAGCTGTGTTGACTGATCCATTTCCCAACCCAGGTCAAAATATGGTTGATAGTGGAAATGCTTCCCCGTCGCAAGTGCTTATGTTGTCGGTCTCTAAGCAAAAGGATGCTCTGATCTCGACAAGGAGTAAAGATTACGGGAATACGCCGGTGTCGAACGAAAATGGGAAAGATCAACCTAGTAGTTCGACAACAACTTCGGCAGAAGTTGTACCCCCCATCACGCATGAGTTAACGATAAAACCTCCGAAGGGAGTAGTACACAAGTCGACATTTAATCCTCGCGCCAGGGCGGCGCAGCATTATAACATAGTGGAAGATTTGGCCCAATCGCCATCCGCTATGTCGACTCTTGAAGTACTGCAAAATTGCCCATCCCCAAGGCGGGCGTTGTTATCAGCAATTGGTGGAGTGGATCCTAAGGATTCCAGTCTTGTATCCTTTGATCACAAAGGATATGATCCTCAGTTACCAGCACAACTAGCTTTCCTTATTCAAGTGAAGGCACTCAACAAAACTGTTCACAGAACAATTATTGATGAGGGGGCATCGACATGTATCATGTCGATGAGCTGCTGGAAAACTCTCGGATCTCCAACCTTGTCGCGATCTTCGACGACATTGAAAGCGTTCGACGGTAGGATGTACACGCCGTACGGCATCCTAAATAACTTGAAGGTTGAACTAGGAGGAAAAACAGTGGAAATTGATGTTGAAGTCATTGATGGCAATCTTGACTATAACATCCTACTGGGAAGACCATGGATATATGCCATGGCAGCTGTAGTGTCGACTTATTTTAGGAAGATCGCATTCTCGTTTGAAGGAGGGATTACGATCGTCGACCAACAAAACTTCCTCCCTAATGGTTCACAAGTTACAGGAAGCATTCCCATGATCCATGGGAGCGACCACTCAATTCAAGATATCGGAGTAGGCCTATTGAAAGACCCCACCATGATGGGAGCTTTCGCGTTGCCACCTCCTATCCATGTAGGGAACATCCCGTTTGTAGCGACATGCAACATGGTATCTTCCTTGAAGGTCGCAGAAGACAAAGTCGTCAAGGATCATCCGATGGTTTTTCCACCAAGCCCTATAGAAATATTGTAGCAATCAATGTTTCAGGCATGGGAGGCGAGCCCAAATCAACGCTCGTCAAGCGTTTGGGTAGATAGGTCTGGAGAATATGGTACCCCATTAGATCCCTGGTCAAAAGTTCATGGGACTGACGAAGGAATCTTACAATCAATGATGATTGAGGGGGCACCATGGAATGATCACCACCATCGTTCCCTTCTTCCGGAGTGTGAAGAAGATACTCAACACGACCTATACCACCCTTCAGTGTTTGAATTCCTAACAAATACTGTAAATACGGTGGATTCAGAGCGAAACCTATCCAATATTGAAGAGACTATAGCCATAAATATCTCGACAAAACCTGATGTTGTAGAGAATATTCATGTCGGCAAAAGTTGTTCCCCTTCAGAACTGGAAATATATGGTGCTCTCTTTCGCAAATTTAGAGATGTCTTTGCATGGTCATATGATGAAATGCCAGGCATTGACTCGAGCATAGTTGAACATGAAATTAAAATGTATCCTGATGTCAAACCAGTAAGACAACGGCTTCGACAGGTACACCCTAAGAAAGCCGCTGCCATTAAGGCAGAAGTTGAGAAACTTCTCCATGCTGGATTCATCTACCCGGTTCCTCTAACCGATTGGGTATCGAATATTGTCCCTGTTATGAAAAAGCAAGGGACGATAAGAGTGTGCGTCGACTATAGGGATGTAAACCAAGCTTGTCCAAAGGACAACTACCCTACACCCTTCATCGACTAGATAATTGATGAATGTGCCGGATGTGAAATCTTTTCCTTTATGGATGGATTTTCCAGGTATAATCAAATAAATATCCGCCCACAGGACCAGTCTAAGACTGCATTTATTTGTCCGTGGGGCACATTCGCTTATCGAAAATTACCCTTTGGTTTAAAGAACGCAGGGGCGACGTTTCAGAGGGCAATGAATTATGCCTTCCATGACATCAAGAACATCGTTCAACCATATCTCGACGATCTTCCGGCTCATTCGCAAAAGCGGACTGATCATCCGCAGCATTTGAGAGCAATATTTCTACGTTGCCGACACTACAAGATGATACTCAATCCACACAAGTGTGTGTTTTGCGTCTGTTCTGGTCGTTTACTTGGCTTTGTAGTCTCTAAGGATGGGATTCGTCTCGACCCCTGTAAGGTTCAGGCAATCATTAATTTGCCTCCACCTTCAAATTTGCTTTAGATTCAGAAACTCCAAGGGAAAGCGAACTTTCTGAGGAGGTTCATTCCAAATTACGCAGAACTTGCCAAAGGTTATACTCGTCTTTTGAAAAAGGATGTACCTTTTGTCTGGGACCAGGTCGCGCAAGCTTCCTTTGAGGCTCTGAAATATTCTCTAGTAAGAGCGTCATTAATGTACGCCCCAGACTATCAAAGAGATTTTAACCTGTATCTAGCTGCAGTAGATACGACCATTGCGATGGTTTTAGTGCAAGAAGTAGATGGAATTGAACATCCTATCTATTATTTAAGTAAAAACTTAAATGACACAGAAAGTAAATATTCCTATGTTGAAAAACTAGCGCTTGCTGCTGTTCAAGCGATTCAAAGGTTTCGACATTATGTCCTCTTTAGGAAAACTACCATTCTGTCAGATTGCAACCCCATGACGTATATACTGTCGCGACAGTTGTTGGGGGGCAAATATTCAAAATGGATAGCGATCTTTCAAGAGTTTGATCTGGATTTTGTGAAATCCAAGTCAAAGAAAGCTCTAGTTTTCGCGGAATTATTGTGCGATCTCCCATCGTCGTCCAACGATGAAACATCGGAAGAGTCAATCGTGGATGAAAATTTGTTTCTGATATCTACAAGCGATGAGTGGTATGGAGATATCATAGTTTATCTCCAAACCCAAAAGTTTAGGCCTAATACCTCACACTCAGAACAAAAACATATACGATACCAATCTAAAGACTACATGATCGTCGGTGATACGCTTTACCGCCGTGGTGTCGATACAGTTCTGAGGAGGTGCCTTACCCATGAGGAGGCCGAGAAAGCCCTGAATGATTGCCATTCAGGCGCGTGCGGGGGGCATCAATCTGGATATGCAACAGCACAAAGAATCTTACGAGCAGGATACTTCTGGCCAACCATGTTCAAAGATTGCATAATCGCAGTCAGAAGTTGCCATGCGTGTCAGATCTTTGATAGCAAAACCAGAAGACCACCCGCACCTTTGCAGCCGATAGTTGTTGTTGGGCCTTTCGCCAAGTGGGGCATCGATTTCATGCAATGTAACCCCACCTCGACCGGGGGGCATGGGTATATTATAGTTGCTGTTGACTATTTTACCAAATGGGCCGAGGCGATGCCTACATTGGATAACACTGGTGAAACAGCTGCCCTTTTCATTTTCAATCATGTAGTCGCCAGGTTCGGCGTACCACAGGCTATAGTTACGGATCATGGATCGCATTTTCGCAATCACGTGATGGTTGAATTAGCTGCCAAGCTAGGGCTATCTCACGACAGCTCTACCCCGTATTATCCGCAAGCCAACGGACAAGTTGAGGCAATCAACAAGGTCCTGAAGCGTATGTTGCAGAGGATGATCGGGGTTCACCAAAGAAGGTGGCACCTAATCCTGTACTCGGCCTTGTGGGCTTACTGAACATCGGTAAAAAACGCCACTGGGTTCACACCGTTTCAATTGGTGTATGGCCTGGAGGCAGTCTTACCGATCCAGTGCGAAATTTCGTCACTTAAACTCGCAATTGACCTCCTCCCCAGAACTTCAGAAGAAGAAGCCCGTTTCTTGGAGTTAATCCAGTTGGATGAAACCCGTCGTGACGCCGCTTTGGCGAACGAAGCCCATAAGAAACGAGTCAAGGCGCAGTTCGACAAGAATGTCAAACCTCGTATCTTCTCTGAGGGTGACTTGGTTTTACTTTACGACCAAGAATCCGACAAGTTAGGAGCAGGAAAATTTAAGTCCTTATGGATGGGTCCTTATATTGTTAAAAGGGTGTTAGCAAAAGGAGCCTACGAGTTAATGGATTATGACGGAATACCACTGGCGCAACCCCGCAACGGGTTGTACCTCAAGCGTTACTATGCCTAAGTAGTAACCTGAGTGCTTTTGTTATATTTTGTTTTCGCTAAAGTGTTTGTTTCGGTTGAGTACTCCACTTTTTTTTTCATGTGTTGCAGATGTCGAATTTTTCTGAGACATATGTGGGATATGCCGACGGAGCGAGTCGTAGTTCGCGGAATTTATCCTCCGCAGCTTGGGCCTTTTTTGATCCAAGCAGTGAGTTAGTGAGTTTCAGAGGTGTGTGTATTGGGCAATCGACGAATAACATTGCTGAGTATAGCGCGTTGATTGAACTCCTCTCTGATACCATCGCCCATGGTATACGCCGACTAATTGTCAGGCTAGACTCACAGCTTGTAATACTACAACTCAATGGTATATATTCAGTCCGCAATCCAGCTATTTATCGAATGTTTCTAAGGGTTAAGATTTTGGAAAGAGAGTTTGATTCAATTCAATACCAGCATATTTCCAGAAACTTAAACACATTAACAGATTCATTAGCAAACTATGTATTAGATAGACATTTACGACATGTATAAAAAGAAATGCATCGGTGCTATGCAAGTGGATCACAAAATCAACCAGAATAAACCCCGAAAATCAAAATATATAAAGCTGTTTATAGTTTGTACATAATGTTCTGTAACCAAGACAAAATGGGTCATATGACCTAAAACTCAAAAAGATGCTAGGGGGCACCCTAGCCTAGTGGTGCTCATGATAGTACGTCACGGCCTGTGCAATCATGCGCAAGAGACGAGTCCATCGTCTAGGCACGCCAATAGTATGCCGCTGCAGCTGTAAAGGTAACTCGTCAATCTGTACATCCGGAAGACCACGAGTAAGGCTCTCAACCTGCTCCTGCACAGCTGTAAGGGTCTCAGTATCGTCAAGATCGCGAATAACAACTCTCCTAGCAGGCTCCGCTGCTGGGGCAGCAGCAGGCGATCGCGGACGAACTGCTGGACGAACAGGACCAACATCTGCATGCACCCAAGAGTTTGATTAAAAGTCTTGATAGAATAAAGCACAACAACATTATGAATAAAAACAGTAAACAGTGATATGGTCAGAGATTTTACCAATAGCACCCCATTGCTCGCCATCCGGTAGCACCAAATCCGGATCACCTCGGAAATCCATACCCACGTATGGATACTCAGAAAACGCCATCTCCTGGCGCTCAAACCACCTGAAGAAGGCCTCAGTAAAAGTAATATGAGGTTGACCCGCATGCCTGGACATGTGGTCGACCCACCTCTGCATGCGTGGCTCGGTCGGAGAAGGCAAGTCGAATATGATGTACTGAGGTTGCATCAATGGGATTTTCTCCAAGGCAAAGGCAGTCAGAATAGAACCAAATCCAAAGTTCTTCAGCTTCCCGTCCTTTACCTTGGTCAATTGACTTTTCATCTGGACAAGTACTGCATCACACCAGTTGAATACTTTCGGTTGGAGACACTCCAAGGCATGCTGCATGTAAGATCTGTTTGCAACATGTAGAGCTGCGCTACCGGCCATCCTACCAATGGTAAACAGAATGGACCTGAGAGACCTGTCAGTAATCTCACGGATAATAATCTTGCCATCTCTGCTCGGCTGAGAACCTTCCCTGCAATACTGGCGGACATAATCTCTGGTGGAATCAGTCCCTCGAGCCGTACCTGACAAGGAAATGGGGGCACCCCGTCTTGACAACCCAGTCAAGAAGTACATGTCCTCTATGGTCAAGGGGATGGACTTCCCCCTAATCTGGAATACTTGGTTAACAGGATCCCAAGCATCAAGCATATACTGCAGTAAAGAAATCTGTGCTCTCATGCTAGAGATACGGAAGAACTTCAGCAGGCCACAGTTCCGCAGCGCGTTCACCGTGACCGGGTCATGGAGGGCAATCATGTCCTCCTCTTCATGTTCTCGTTCTCGCCATGTAAGGGACATTTTGTTCAAGGTTCCCTGCAAGCAAACAAGAGAAGGAGTAAGTTCCTGATTTTGATGAAAAACTGGCGAAAAATCATCAAAAAATGACCTACAAGGATCAGTTTTCTGGGCCCAGCGCAGGCAGAGAGTCTCCTTCCTGCGCTGAAGGTCAGGCTGCCTTAAGGCAGCTTGACATTCAGCGCAGGTTTCGAAAGGGGAACCTGCGCTGATGCTAGGGCGTTTTTGCAAAACCCCTGGGGCTCAGAATCACTGAAAAACAGGCCTAAAACTGGAAAATGAAACCATGAAAGGGAAGAGCTAGGGTTTAGCTCCTACCTGGTCCAAACGGCGCCGAAAATCGTCCGCAGAATCTCCCGGAATCAGCTGGTGAAAATCAAGGAAGAAGAGGCACCTCCAGAGCTCCAACAAACCAAATGCAAATGAAGTGGTAAATGAGAGGTAAAAACACCTTTTTATGACTTTTTACATAGTTCAAAGTTGAATATTAGGGTTATAATCTCATTTTCATGCAAATATTATCCATTTCTAACAAAGTTTGTTGCAGCAATTGAAAGTGCAGTACTATATTTGAAAAGAGAAAAGCTAGTAATAGTAAAAATCAAATTTGACCATGTAATCGAGCAGTTTTACCGCAGAATTTATGCTCGTTAAAAAATAGAAAAGCGTGAGCAAGGGTTTCCTCCAGAGTTCAAGCTCATTAAAAAATGAACCTATCCCGGTAAATAACCATTGCGATCGTAAATTTGTTAGCCATGAAAAGCCTTGGTCGTGTTTTCATCCACCACCTCCATTCCATTTGGCCGATCGTTCACTCCCATATGATTGTTTACCCATTTTGAGGAACAACTGCGAAGAGTGATTTCACCTAGCCATCCTTGTGACACTGCCGTGATTGGAAAATTCCAACCTGTACCCGGAATTAGTTGCTATCCCTGTTTATCACTCGTTCCTCAAAAGACGAGTCTTCTTTGAGCTCTTTTCTGACTTGTAAAATATGAAAAGTTTGCCGAGTTTTGGCCTTCCAGCTCGTTAAAGGGACCGGAAGAGCTATCCCTCCTTTAGATTTTAATCTTTTTGGACCTGAGGGATTATTACACAAAAAGATCGAGCGCTTGTTTTGTTCGGCTCGTTAAAAGTACCGAACACCCATCCCTTCTGTATTGTTTTATACTTTTTCGGACTTAAGGGATTAGATGACGAAAAAGGAATTTTGGAGTTAACTTTCTGTACCTTTTCAGACTCTCTAAAAATGAAAAGGACCGAGTTTTCCTTGTCGTTAGACTCGTTAAAATGATTAAATAGCGACAAACTTGTCTTTAGATGAGAACGAGTTTCCCTATCGCTAAGCTCGTTAAAACATAGCGATGGGCTTGCCCGAAGGGCAGGTTATAGAACAAGCATATGTTATCCTCCTCAAGCTTGACAAAAATAAAGAGGTACTGGTCAGAAATGACTGGGGAAAAATTGGGAGAACCTCAAAGCTTTAATGGTAGCAAGTCGCTCTTGAACATGACACTTTTCCTCCGTACCACATCGGGTTGGGTTGTTTCATTCACCGGTCTCATCACCATGGTCCTCGCCAAGCCATCCACATTTGGGGTAATGCTACCGATCCATCGCATCAGTGTCGTTATATGTTCAAGAGAGGTCATTCAGAAAGTGTCAACCGTGTCCCATCCACTACCATACATTATCCTTCATCCGTCCATGATCGCCACCCTGAATCATATGTCACAGTTTGTTTTCACCTCCACTAAAATCATTAGCTCCGTTCCGTGTCATCGATGTGGGATTCATTAAGGCCCTCCTTTGACGGATCGCTTCTTGTCGACTTCAGCCCATTATCCAAGAAGTTGATCTAGGAACAACCCCTTCAGTACTTTGAAACTTGCATGCCTCAATGGCAAGTTTCTCACTTCCGGCGACAGGTATACATCAATGACCTTCGACCAGAAGATTTTGCGTGGCGTTCGACGCCAAGTCCTTTATTCACGCCACGTGAATTGTACTGCAGTACCTTGAGGGTCATTATCATTATCGGTGATTCCTCTCGCGCTTGTTAACGGTTTTCATTATTGACCGGTAATCAAGCGATGTCTTTCCATGTTCGACTTCAGCGCAATTCTCACATGGATCGACTTGTACCTAGAGTGAAGATCGAACGAGTTTGAAGACCCCGGATCTAGTTTCATCCATCCGGGCTGCGATAGATATTCAGGAAATATAAAAGCATTTGTCATGTACATCATTGCAGCAGATGATCATCCTATTCAAAGGATGATAATTTCAGCAGAGAATTATCAGTCTACCATTAGACGATCATCTGTTCTATGTACCAAAATGTATTTATAAAGCTGAGCATGGGAATGCCCGCCTCAGCTAGATCATGAAAACAGAATGAAAAATAATGTATTGTATTGTATTTTATTACAGGACACCTCTCAGCGATTGAATGAACTTCGGATCCTCTGGATAAAGCATTTCACCCGATAAACGACCTCATACTTTAGGGGGCAACTGTTATAGACATTTTTGTGCCTTACATCATGAAGCATGAAATTTCCATAATTACAGGGATCCAAAGTCCCTAAACATGTTGTTCTTACCCCTAGAGGAACATGGTCAGCAAACCACAACACTTCATATCAGTTCTCCACCTGAAAACACTCAAAAACAAGCAATTTCAGGATCATGTCAACTGCTCCACTGAGCATCTGCGCTGAATGTCAACTGCTCCACTCTGTACCTGCGCTGAATGTCAACAGTAAGGAAGGCTACCTGCGCTGGGCGAGATTGGCCAAGTGGCACAGTCATTCTGCAAGGTGTCAGGTGCCCAGGAAGCTTCTAAAATGACACTTGGTTCAGCAAATTCGCCCTATGATGAGTAAGAGGTCCTTAAACTCCATGTGGAAGCAAGGATCTCCAAGTGGACTCAAGAACTGAAGTTTAACTGAAGAGGGAGAGGACACAAGTCAGCTTCATGTCAGTCTCAAGCTGACTCATCCTTTCTCCAAATATCCTATATATAGAGCTCTCTCATGAGGTCTAAGGGGCTGGAATTTTGGGTAAAGCAAGGAAGTGCTGTTGGTTTGAGTTTAGAATTATTGGGTGATTGCTTTGAAGGAGGTGAAGAGGAGATTTCTTGCTGCTGGGAGGTGTTGCTGGATTGGGCCTCTATGGTTGTAACACTCTCAGAACTTTACTTCTTCCATTAATAAAGCATTTGAGGTTCTTCTATATGCATGTGTTGCAATGATGTATTGTTGTACTTGTGTATTTGATTTATTCTAATCCTTGAATCAGTTATGAATGTATGCTTCTTGTAGTTTCCCTCTCTTGCCTTTTTGCAGGATCTTTGTGTAGCTGGGCCAGTGAAAGAGCAAGGAGCTGGGAGCAAGCAGCAAGGAGAGAAGACTGGATCAACACTAGCGAAAGACATCGGTTGGGGGATATCTTTCTCCTCTCTTTACTTTCATAAAGAAGAAATCTTAGATAGCTTTGCTTTCTGTTGTTGCTGAGGTACTATCACCCTTAGAGTAGGGATAGGGTCATTCCATGTCGGATACTTTTCCCCACAACAGGGTGCAAGGGGCATCTCAAGCTTATTACAACCCCAACCAGTCAACTCCTATGCCTTCCTGGGGCCCCCCTGCTCATCCTTCATGGTCCATGCCTCCTCCATGGTCTTATCCACCTCAGTACCCCACTCAACCTACTTCTCATCCATATCACTCACATACCCAACCTCAGCCTCAATGGAATGCACCTCAGTCGGGGTGGAGGCCCCAATACAACACTCCTCCTACCATTTTGCCTCCACCCCTAGTTCAACCTCAACCGTTACCTCTTGCTCCTCCAAGGCAACCTCAAATGCCTGCTCAACCGAACCCGAACCCCAACAATAGACAGGCCCAACAGGTATACACTGGGGAAACCTCATGCCCTACCTATGCTGTGGAGATCCAGGAGATCAACCTTCAATCTGGAAAGACTCTACCAGATCGCCAACCTCCTCCCCCAGAGGATGAGGAAGATAAACAGGAAAGTGAACCAAAGGCTATTCCACCCTTTCCTGAGAGATTAACAGCCGCCACACAACCTAACCCCGAGGAAGATGAGCTTTTGGGTGAGCTCAAGCAGTTGTGTGTAAAAATCCCACTTCTCCAAGCCATCAAAGATGTGCCAATATATAACAAGCTGGTTAAGGAGAAGTGTTTCAAACACCCAGGCAGACGGAAGAAAGATGCCTCAACTATCAATGTCATAGGACAACTGTCTGACCTTATGCTAGGACAAGTCATCTGCCCAAAGTACCTAGATCCTGGAAGTCCTGTAGTAGATGTTCACATCAATGGCACCATTATCCCCCACACCTTGATTGATCTGGGGGCGGCCATCAATGTGATGACCAGGGATACCATGCTTAAGCTCAATCTTCAGGGTTCCTTGAGGAAGACCTCGACAGTACTGCAATTAGCAGATCGCTCCACCGTGACTCCCGAAGGGATTGTGGAGGATGTCATGGTCTCCATTGATTCTTGGGAATACCCTGCAGACTTCCTGGTTCTGCAACCAAAGGCCAAGCTTACTGGATATCCTCTCATTCTGGGAAGGCCTTGGTTAGCTACTGCAGATGCTTACATAAGTTGTAGGGCAGGAAACATGACCATCAAAAATGGTCCCATGTCCAAGCAGCTAGTCCTATACCCTCCTGCCCAACCTTCTTTAGAGCATGATCTACCACTTTGGTTGGAAGAAGGAGAAGAAGACGAGGTGTACTCAGCACCTCTGTGCACCTTAGATACCTCTAGAAAAGACCCCCCAACCAAGGATGACTTGATCGAGACCTTGATCCAGAATCCACCTTCCAGTGCATTACCCTTAGAGGAGTTGGTGGAAAATGCCCAAGCTAGCACCTTAGTGGATCTTTGTACAACCAACCCTGTTACTCCCAGAGTCAAGAATGTGGAGTTCGGCCCTGAGAAAGCATTGAAGATCAGCTCCTCTCTATCTCCTTCCCAAGAAAAGGAGCTGTGTAGTCTGTTGGCCAACCACCTAGATGCTTTTGCTTGGAGCTATAAGGAAATGAAAGGAGTCCATCCTTCGGTCTGTACCCATCATATATACATCAAGGAGGATTGTAAACTAGTTAGGCAACCTTAGAGGAGAATGAATCCAGCCCTTAAAGACATTGTCAAGGAAGAATTGCAGAAACTGTTGGATGCTGGATTCATCTACCCCATCTCAGATAGTGAATGGGTGTCCCCTCTAGTGTTGGTTCCCAAGAAGAATGGGAAATGGAGAATCTGTGTGGATTACCGGGAACTGAACAAAGCTACCAAGAAGGACCATTTCCCTCTACCTTTCATAGATCAAGTGTTGGATGGACTGGCAGGAAAGAAGTTCTTCTCTTTCCTGGATGGGTTTAGCGGGTACAATCAGATCCAAATCAGCCCGGAAGACCAAGATAAGACCACCTTCACTTGTCCTTGGGGTACCTTTGCCTATCGAGTTCTTCCCTTTAGGCTATGCAATGCTCCTGCTACCTTTCAGAGAGCTGTCTTGAGCATCTTCTCGGAGTTGGTCCATGATGCAGTAGAAATATACATGGATGACTTTACTCCCTATGGGGCCAAATTTCAAGAATTCAGGCAGTTTCTCCCCAATTTCTCTTGTTCGCTCACACACGGCCTTGCCTTGCTTCAATTCTTCTTGTTGGATGAAATGAGCTTTTGAATTGAAAACATAATTTATATACAAGGAGCTTTTAAATATTTGATTCATAAAAACCCACTTTTACAATGTTTGGAATATGACTTTATTTTTTAACTCTGTTTTTGAGCTTTTGACTTTATTTGAGCTTGTGATGAACTTAATGACTTGTGTTTTGTTTGCTTTGTAGGGGATTGGAGCTACTGAGGCTAGGGAAAGTGACCAGGGTCACAAGTGAAGTAATTTACATATGAAAGAAATGAAATTACATCAATTTATACAATAAAACCTAAAATACTCTATTTTTCCTCAAAACAAAGTTTTGAGGAAAAATACATCTTTGAGCACTTGATTATGAAATTTATTGATACTGGAACCTCCTCTTGTGCCTGCTGACCGTTATTGGACATTTTGAAACCCTAATGAAACCCTAGACCTAATGACAATAAAACCCTAGAAACGACTTTTGCAAACTTTAAAGACAAAAAGGTGACTGTATATGATTTTGATGAATCAACATGGGCCAGCAGGTAAAGGACATGCCACTACCTTCAGATGATCCAGGCTCCTGATGGAATGCAACTGACTGGGCGGGACACTTAATATGCAATGCAACAAGAGGATTTGATCTTTGATGGAGGGATGAAGATACCGACACTAACACTGGCTCCAATGGGGATGGTAGCTGCTTGGAGGTGCCAAGAATTACAGATCTCTGGTAAAGCAAGCAGTGCCTTTTTCCATTGGGCTATGGAGTCAATAACTTCGACAAATCAAAACCAAACTCTTTGACTCAATTTCAGGACTGAAATGTGACTCAAACTGACTCAATTTCGATTGAAAGCCCTGACTCTAACAAACAAAAACAAAACTGAAATCAAACCTCAGTTTTATAGCCTTCACCTCGGGCCCCAAACTGAAGAATGAAAATAGCACACACTTGCAATGGAATTGAAACAAACCGGTATATAAAATGATGGGTAGGACAACAAAAAACATTTCATAAATAATACCATTTGAGGAGTCGACCGTTGATCGGACCACCAGGATAGTCTTTGCCATTCATTTCTTGCGAAAGGAAAGCTTTCTAGCCCCGATATGCAACGATCTTGTAAGGTCCTTTCCAAAGATTTTCAAACTTTCCATGTTTACCTTTCTCTTCGTTCCTTGCATCCCATTTCAGCACTATGTCTTCTATTTCAAACTTGTCCGCCTTTGCCTTTCGATCATATATTCTCTTAATTATTTCTTGCAGCTTGAAAGTATTCTGAAATACCTCCTCTCTAGTTTGCTGCAAATGAATCTTTGATTGATCCTCCGCTGCAAACTATCGCTGCTTGCTTCTTGCAGAAGTTTGACCACCGGGACTTCCAGAGAGGTTGGGAAGGCTGTGTCCACACCATACACAAGCTCAAAAGGAGACATGCCTATAGATTTTTTTTGACTTACCCTGTATGCCCAAAGTGCATTGACCAGCTTTTTGTGCCAACTTTTCTTGTTAGTTTCCAACAACTTTTTGATAATGTTGATAAGAGATTTAATTGAGGATTCCGCTAATCCATTTCCTTGTGGGTAATAGGAAATTGAGTGCCCCAAAGTGATTTGATACTTATGAAAAAAGTCAATCATTCTTTTATATTTAAAGGCTGCTGCATTATCAGTGATTAGCTTATTGGGACAGCCAAAACGAGACAAAATGTTGTTTTCAAGAAATGAGATAATTACCGAATCAGTGGCCTGCCTCGTGGGAATCGCCTCAATCCATTTGGTGAAATAATCTATCGCTGTGAGGATCCACTTATGCTGTGCTGAAGAAGAAGGATGGATCTCACCAATGAAATCCAAACCCCACTGCTGAAATGGAGCACTTACTTCAATGGGCTTGAGTGGTAAAGGCTGCAACTTCCTCTTACCTTGAAAAATATGACATTCGTGGCAGCTGGCTACTGTTTTGTACACATCAGCAAAAAGAGTTGGCCAATAATACCCTGCTCTCAAGATTTTATTGGCTGTTGTCTTCCAGAAAAGATGGCCTTCGCAATCTCCTTTATGAAAGTCTTCCATAACCTGTTTTTCCTCTTCTTCCACTAAAAAATTGAGTAATACACCACCGGTGTCTTTCCAATAGAGTGCACCATTCATAATACAAAACTTTGCAGCCTTCAATTTCAGTGTCCTAATTTTGTTCTTAGCCATTCCAGGTGGCAATGACAGATTTTGGAGTACATAAAAAATGTCTGAATACCAAGGAGAAAGAAGGAAAATTTCTGATACCTGAGCGGGCAGATTTTCTTCATCTTCCTCGGATATAGCAGCGATGAGATTAATGTCCAGGGCATGCAAATTTGACTCAGCCATTAGTTTAGCCAGCCCCTGTCCTTTAATGAGTTTTGTTGGTTTGATCTCCACGTCATACTCCAACAAGGCAGCAATCCATTTGCCTCTTCTCCCCTCCGGATCTGTTTGCACTAAGACATCCTTAACAACAACATTAGGGACATAAGCAAGGATGTGAGAATGCAAAATATAAACCCAAAAATCTTTCAATGCTTTTACCAAAGCAAGGGCTTGTTTTTCAATAATATTGTACTTCAATGCCGCATCCCTTATGGTTTTGTTGAAAAATGCAATTGGTTTCTCGAGCTGGTCTCTTTTCTGCATCAAGACTGCTGCCATAGTATGATCTGAGGCAAATGAAAACAAAATAAAATCCTGAGTATAGTCCGGGCTGATCAAAACCGGAGCTGAAGAAAGAGCTAATTTCACCAAATTAAAAGACTTAATTGCTTCCTCAGTCCACCTTACTGCACTATCTTTTTTGAGCATATTTGTGATTTCCCTTAAATGTTCTGCAAGATTGGGCACAAAGCGACGTAAGAAATTTATCTTACCATTGAAGGATTGGATTTCTTTCTTACTTCATGGAAAATCAATCTTTTGAATGGCCTCCACCCGAGCTGGATCGATGCGGATGCCCTCCTTTGAGATAATGTGTCCGAGAAGCTTGCCTTCATCCATGGCAAACAAACTTTTCTTTGGATTGAGAGAGATACCATATTTCCTACACCACTGAAACACAATCTTCAAGTGATAAAAGTGATCTTCATCTGAATTAGAGAAAACTGTCAAATCATCTATATAAACAACTAGAAAGACATCTTTTTCATTAGCAAATGTGATATCCATCGCCCGCTGAAAGGTTGCACCAGCATTTTTCAATCCGAAAGGCATCTTTGCATAAAGAAAAGTTCCCCACGAAGTGGTGAATGCTATTTTGTCTCTATCATCCTCATGGACCAGAATTTGGTTATAACCCGAATACCCATCGAGTAGCAACATGTGGGATGCTCCAACTACTCTTTGAAGTATGTGATCCATCTTAGGCAATGGATAGTTGTCTTTCAAAGATACTTTGTTCAGATTTCTAAAATCAATACATAGCCGAATCTCACCTATTTTCTTGCGCACGGGCACCAAGTTTGAAATCCACTCTGAAAATCTTATGGGGACTATGATACCCGCTTTGTACAACCGATTCACTTCCTTCTCAATTGAGGGCAGCAACTTCAGATTTATTCTTCTTAGCTTCTATAGAAAAGGCTTTTGATTTGGCTTGATTGGGATGACATGCCGAATTATGTTTGTATCATATGACTTCAAGTTTGAATAATCCCAAGCAAAGACATCAGTAAAAGAGGATAACAAACTGATATACTTTGCTTTCACCTGTGGAGGCAATGCCTTTGATAATTCTACCATCTTAGGATTTTCAGCTGATCCAATGTTCACATCCTCAACTCCTTTCTCGGTTGGCAGCAAGCTTGGTTTTCGAGCCACATCATCCTGATTGAAAAAGGTATTATACCTTTAGGAATGATGTTATCTTTGAGCTGCAAAACTTCCATTTGTTTGACTTCTATATCCGCCTCACCATCATCATATTCTACATCAATAAAAGTGTCCTTGAATTTACCTTCATTTTGCAGAAATTCATTGATCTCATCATCATCTTGAAACACTTGCCAATACCTTTGATTGTCGGGGACAGTGGCGTGATGCTTCACGTGAATCTCAAACCTGTTGTTTGAATTCATCAGAATTTTCAAATTATTTGCTGTTGTTGCAAGTGAATCTGCAATGACATTCTGAGCACGGGGGACACATGTTAAAGTGTAATCTGAAAACACTTTCAAGATATCCAACACCGCATTTCGATAGGCCCGCATTCGAGGATGCTTAGCTTGGTATTCCACTTTCACCTGCTTGATAACTAACTCGGAGTCACCATACACTGAAATCCTTTTAGAATTCAATTTTCTAAGAATTTTCAAACTAGCAATTAAAGCTCCATATTCAGCCACATTATTTGAACAGTCAAAAACTAGTTTATAAGAACAGACCCTTACATTGCTTGGCACTTTGTTTGGGGGAAAAAGCAGGGTTGCGTATCCAAATGCCAATTCCAGCACCTTCCCTTCCTACTGCGCCATCAAAATCCATGTTCCACAGGCATGCTTTGTCCTCTTCCAAATGCCGAAATTCTATTTGTTCTATTTCTCTTCCTTGCTGTCCATCAATATGTTTCTGCTGTCGGAACGCTGGTTGCTCAGCGGTACTATCAAGTCTTTGTCTTTCTTGCTTTAAGATTTCTATGAAATTTTCAGTGATCTCGGTAATGTCTTCTACTTCAAATACTTGGATATTTACATCATTAAGCTATCTGAATACAAAACAAATGATTCTAAATCAGTATGTACATAGTTGATTGGATGATTTACCGGTTTCTCCTTGATAGTGATCGTGTACTTCATCTTTTGTTCCTGGTATAGTTTCCTCATATGACCGAACATGGGAATGGTAGCATAGGAGAAATCAAGCTACATTGTCCCTTTAATCTTTGCTCCCCAAGATCTGGAAAGAAGCATACCAAATATAGGAGGTATATCCGCCATAACCACATCCATCAAAACATTTTTAGCCAGAATCTGATTCAAAATGACCACCAAATCCTTGATAAGACCAATGCACCTTACTCTACTAGAATCAAAAGAGTAAAGGTCATGATACTTTCTAGTGATATCCAATCCCAATTTCTCCATGATGGCCTTAGGCATGAGATTATGAGAGGCTCCGGAATCAAACATAGCATTGTGTAACACATAATCATGCACCCTGAGACTGATATAAAAAGGAGCGACATCACTATCTTGAGACTGACCTTCCAATGCTGGCCCAAAAATCAACTCGGGACTATCATCCTCCACGTTCACCATGTCAGATGATGGATCTAAATTCAAAATTTTAGACACTTGACCTTTATAATTGTTGTTCTTCATCAACTCAGTCAAAGGAATGGATATTTTTAACTTAGCAATTTCATTTTCTAAGTTAAAAACTGAAACTTTTTCTACCTCTTTTGCTGAAACATCCTTCTTTTCCATTTTCTCCTTTGACACACTTGGCTGATTGGATCTTTCACTTGTTGATGGCATTTTTTTGGTGGTAGGATCAACTGTTTCTTTTCCCTTTTTCTGCACAATGGGAGGATCATTCTTTGGCGCTGCTGCCTCCTTCCTTTTCTGAATTGGATTTATGAGCACATCTCTACTTTGGAGTGAATATTGTCGCTGCTGAGCTGACAAAGCATTCATGTATCCTCTTTGGTATTCATCAGAATCTTCCTCAAGAACTGTTTCATTTGCCAAAATGAATTTTTCGTCCCTTTGTATAGTTGAATTCTCGGAGTACTCCTCATCTTCAGTGATGAAAATGGGCATGTCATCAGGTGTAAAGAAATGATTTTCTTCTCCAATTACATTCTCCTCTCCATCTGATTCCAGACCACGTACAAAATTCTGCTGTAAGGGTGTCTACACCTACTGCTGGGCTGCTTGGTCTTGGGCTTGCTGCTCTCTTTGTTTGATTCTAAATTGTGGCTGCTGCTGACCACGGAAGTTAGGATTTCTGACTTGTGGTTCAAGCTTGTCAAGTTTTAACTTATCAAACATCTGCTCCATATTCCAAAGCACTTGATCTAAAGTGGAAGCCTATTCCTTTATTGTGACTTTGTTTTCAGCTTTAGCTTTAGCTCTTTTGGAAAGCAGATTTGCTTCAATGCTGACTGCAATCTTCTGCATGTCTTCCAAAGTGGCCGGATCTCTCTCTCTTAATTGATAGGCCATATCAGTATCAAAACCATCTGGAAACTTAATCAAGGCCAACCCCATAGGTGGCTTTATATGATCAAGAATTGCATTGTAAACAGAGTTGAATCTAATACAATAATCTTGGACAGACTCACCAACATTCCGCTTGATGTGCTCATATTCGGAAAGGATCTGAAGGGGAATTTTCTTCACTTCCCAACGATCGAAGAATTGTCTCTACAAATTAGCCAATGTAGTGATACTTGCAGCTAGAAAAGCTCTGAACCATTTCCTCACTTCACCACCAAAGGTTTGTACAAATAGTCTCATTGTCACATTTTCTGCATCAATCTCATGAAGGTCGAAGAAATCTGTCATCCTGTCCACATGTTGCTGAGCTGTAACACTGTGAGGAGTGCCATCAAACAAAGGAATTTTTCTTTGATAATCGGCAGGCATATCATCCAAATTTTGAGGCAGCACAAGGGGTGCAAAACGAGCAGCCATTGCTCTCGGTGGATTTGGTCTTGGGGATGTTGGGGGAGTGGGTGCAGCTGATGTATGGGGTATATGAGGAGGTGTGTGTGGAGGTGAAGAAATTTTGGATGTTTGAGGGGTAGACGGAGTAGACGGAGGTGACACCACTGCAGATTTTTGATCAGAGATAGTAGGCTGCACAGGGATGGTGGGAATGAAAGGAGTTTCGGTGGGAATTCCGGAGCTAGATGCAATTGCGGAGGATCCAAGGGTTGCAGATGCAGTTTCTAAGAAATCAGCGATGTTTGAAGCCACGATTGAAGTCTGGAGCTGTTTCAAGATATAATCATCAATTGATTTATTGGCCCTTTCAGTTTCAAGAGCTGTGACAAACTCTGGATTCAGGACAGTAGAACCAACAACACTTTCGGATTTTGTTTCAAACAGTGACAGACCAAACTGTTCGTCAAACTCAAGATCTTCAAGATACTCAAAAACCACAGGACATGAATGAGATTTGAACACGGGAATCACGAAACTTTCTTGATGAAGGATTCTTGGAATAAGATTGGGATTTTCGTACACAGGAGGGGGATCTAGATCTGGATTAGCTTTGGTATATCTTCTGAAAGCCAGTGTGCTATTATTTCCAAGAAATCAAATGGAAATTAACAACTTGTTCAACCTATCAAAAGCTTAGAATTATCAGATGTGCTGGGTGATTTGCAAGTTAGATATTCCGTTTATAAGACTAGACCGAAGATTGAGTGAAGTAGCTTTTATCTACTTGCGCTAATGCAAAGCAAAAGCATTTCAAAGGCTACCTGGCTAATCTTCAGACTCCATTTGTAGTTTATAAAACAAAGAACACCAACAAACAAAGAATCTCTTGCCTAGTATGGTCGCCACTATGTTAGAGCCTAAATCTACCTCAGGTTGAGAAAGGTAGGGTCCAGGACCAATGTCAAACCATGCTTAACCTGGTAGCTAGTCCTACCAGGTCGGGAGAGGGCTCTCTCCTGGTCAATCTCAGCAAAATATGATCACTAAGGGCTTGAGATGACTGATATGCTAACTGATTTTAGGCTAGGTATGTGTGCAAAGAGTTTGATTGAATAAAATGATGTTTTTGTTGGTTCTAATGGAAAGGCAGATCTTGGGTGCAGGGAATGAGGCTCAGTCTTGTAGAGATCTCAATGGGGCAAGGTAGGAAACTAATTTTGGCACTTCAAATCGAATGAGATGGAGAGATTAGACAGGTGAGGAGTTGAAGAGGGCAAGAGAAGCCATGGATCCTCTTCAAATAGCTGAAAACATCAAGAAACTAAAGCAAACCCTAGGTAGAGCACTGCAATTTCAATGGATTCTACCTTCACTCTTGTTTGATTTAGTTAAGAAGAAACAAGATAGATAATGTCATACATACACATAAGTAATTTCACAAATACAGAAGAAAGCACTGTACCAAAACAAAATTCCACATGAATCCCAAAGAGTGCTGCAAACCCTGGTCTCAATTCCTTAGCCAAAATGCTGATATGAGTGTACAATGAAGCTCCTTGCTTTCTCAAGAGTCCAACCATGCTAATGACTGAAAAACCACATAATATAGACAAACCATAGCTCATCCTAGCCTCTAGGGGTCGAGCTCACATTTTTAGGAGCTGTTCCAACTAATTCTAAACTGACAACTAGAAATTAGGCAGTGGAACAACATGCCTCTAGAAACAAGGGAACTGATTCATTCAATTTCAAACAACTTTTTAATAAATGAATCTACCTCCATAAGTGAAAACTTGGCACATTTACATCATGATCCATCAATGTACATTAAATTACATCACAAATTTGACATTAAGAAGGTTAAAAAGTCAAACTGGCAAAAGCTAGGTGAAAAACAGAGTATACTTGGTCAAACTGAGCAAAATTTCCTCTATGCACCACACTAATTTCTCTATGTGTAGTGCCTGTTTGGAGCCACTTTTGAAGGACTTCCTGGTGTCCAAATTCGCTCCAAGTGCACTTGTTGGAAAGGTCTGCCTGTCTACTTTCCAACCCAAGTGGAATTTTTCAATTTGGCCTCCATTTGCCCCTCCAAAATTTATTTCTCCCAAAATTTCTTCTCGTGTGTCAAAATAGGGGTAATAAGGTCATTTTTTGAGTGTTTTTAACCTTTTTGAGGGCTCAAAACCTGTCAAAATTTCTTGGCCATTGGTAGGAAATCATATTTTTCCATGCCAAATCCAAAAATACTGAGTTTGTTTCATTTGGAGGCTCCCATCAAAAGCGAGCGCCAAGGGGTGTGGCGCATAGAGCAGAAATTCCTATTTTTGAGCAAAAAATTCCAAAAATGCAAAAAGTGCCCCAAATTTTTTGGAATTTGGGCTGAGTCTTCTCCATAAAGCATTGTGTTGGGCCAAGGAAGCCTCAGCCAATATCTGAAGTCTATCATGCTCCTTTTGCCTCCTTGATGCCCTCTTCAATTTTGCCTTTAAGCTCCTGATTCTTGCCTTGTAGACTTTGTTTCTCGCCATGTAATGATATGCCATATGTCTCAACAATGTCTTCTCCTTGTTGGCCTTCTCCAAAAACCTCTCTAAGTGGATATTAACTCTTTCAAGCCATGACTCTCGATCGGCATTGATCTCTTGCTCAAGTGAAATGAGCTCCACCCTCCTCCTTTGGGCAGCTTGGCGATTCTCTCGAATGTTTTGCAACTCCATAATCGCTTGCTAATATTCAAGTTGCTTATTTCTTTGCTCCAGATATTTTATAATCCATTTAGCCCTTTCAAAATTGAGGGACAAGGCATTGATGTCTACCTGCTGTTCCTGGATGACTTCTTTGAGAATTGTGCATTGTGGGCCCACATCAATATCATCACCCTCAATGAGATTGAAATCAGTCTCCCGCTCTCCTGATGGTCCCTCATCCTGTAATGGCCTCTTGCCTTTGTCCTGCACCTGCTGTGCTGATGATAAAGCGATACCCCTTCCACCTTGGGTGGAGATAGTACTCGCTTTGCTGCTGTGAACAACCGTCTAGTGCCCTTCTGATAAGTGATAAATACCAGCATACTAGCAGTCTGTGTCTCATGACCCTCATGCTGATATGAAGGTTCACCTATCTCATGCAAAGCCTCTGAAGGTCCCTGAGGAGCTGTAAAGAACTCACGAGAAATGAAGTCCTCCCAAGTGATGCCCTGCAGACCAAGCTGAGGGATGACCACAATTTTAATGAGAGCAAAATGATATATACTGTTGAACTGCTACGGAGGAGTCTTGTATTGTACTAGGGTGGTCATCTCCTCGATATTTCGGCACATGAAGTAAGGGAGATTCATCATCCTCACCCTGGTAAAATGCATCAGTAGTCTGATATGGTAGGCATATAAGCGGGAAAACCGGCCCTCACAGCTGAAATACTTCATTATCAGTTTCATTAAAGGAGCATATGAATCTTTGAGGTATTGAAAAGGAAACACTCTGCTGAGTTGTCTCAAATAACTGGGTTTGATGTATGGTTCATAATGCTGCCTGTCAATTTGCTGCCTCTTGTTCCATTGCTCTCCAATGTTAGGAATATCGGTTGCTAGTGAAATAGATTCTGGTGTTAAAGTGAATGTGACACCAGCTAGAGTGGCTTGACCATCACATAAATGAAGCACAAACAAACAGGCCAACTCATGGTGAAACTGGATTGGTGTTGGAAACAAGTGATAGCGAGAGGGCAGGCCTGTAACTCAGCAAGAGTGGTAGGTTCTTCTCGTATATGTTTTCCACCTCTATGAGGCCTCTTGGGTGCATGTACCTCTGTAGGAGAATCACTGTGGGTCTCCTCTTCATGATCATATGAAGGATCAGATTCCATCTCTGCTAGTAAGTGAGTTTTCTTGATGAAGATTAGGAATTTATGGTGTTTTTTAATTTTCTGCCACCAAGGGAAAAGGATATGAGGGACTGTGGAGGGAGAGAGTATGGGGATTTTGGGACTGTTGGGATAGGGTTTTGTTAGGGAAACAGGGGATTAGGGAGTGATATTAAGTTTAGGGACAACACTTTAGGGTTTGGGGATTTGTATTTAGGATTTGGGAAATGGGAATTGGGGATAGGGATAGATAATTTTTGGGAATATGGGAGTTAGGGAATGGTAAATAAACTGGGAAAATGAGTGAGGGAGTGGACAAACGAAGAAGTGGAAAAATAAATATTGGCAGCAAAATGATAGTTTGAAACCCTAAGCACTATTTTCTTTGAGAGATGCAAAGAGGTAGGGTTTGATTTTTGTTTACACAAACACCGTAAACTTGATGACAAACTCCTTCACTAGCCAAGAGGAGAACTTAACTTACTTGTTCACTGGAGGTTTTGGGCGATTTAGGCGACTTGAGGAAGTTTTTGAAGACACTGGGTTTGGTAGCTCTATGCGCCACACATCAAACCCAACGCGCCGCGCCCTTTATGTGCGTCGCACCCGTTCAACTTTGCACTAGAAATCGCGGCCCTATGCGCCGTGGCACTCACCCAGTGCGCCACGCCTATGAATTCGGGCAGTTCTCCCCAATTTCTCTGGTTTGCTCACACACAGCCTTGCCTTGCTTCAATTCTTCTTGTTGGATGAAATGAGCTTTTGAATTGAAAACATAATTTATATACAAGGAGATTTTAAATATTTGATTCATAAAAACCCACTTTTACAATGTTTGGAATATGACTTTATTTTTTAACTCTGTTTTTGAGCTTTTGACTTTATTTGAGCTTGTGATGAACTGAATGACTTCTGTTTTGTTTGATTTGTAGGGGATTGGAGCTACTGAGGCTAGGGAAAGTGACCAGGGTTGCAGGTGAAGTGATTTACATATGAAAGAAATGAAATTACATCAATTTATACAATAAAACCAAAATCATCTGTTTTTCCTCAAAACAGAGTTTTGAGGAAAAATACATCTCTGAGCACTTGATTAGAAATTTATTGATACTGGAACCTCCTCATGTGCCTGCTAACTGTTATTGGACATTTTGAGACCCTTGTTGATGAAACCCTAATGAAACCCTACACCTAATGACAATAAAACCCTAGAAAAGACTTTTGCAAATTTTGAAGACCAAAAGGTGACTGTATATGATTTTGATGAATCAACATGGACTAGCAAGTAAAGGACATGAGGGAAACTATACAACAAGCCACTACCGTCAGATGATCCATGCTCCTAATGGAATGCAGCTGACTGGGCGGGACACTTAATATGCAATGCAACAAGAGGATTTGATCTCTGACGGAGGGATGAAGATACCGACACTAACATGTTCGGTCTTCATAATTAATGTTTTAGCCTTTCAAATATATGTAATTGTTGGGTTATCTAATTGTTGGTTAAATTACTTCATCAAATTATCGACCATGGTTTCTGAGCTTGTGAAGTGTACGTGCACTGTATGTGCTAGGATATATAATTTCAATTAAACAAAACTATTCTATTAATAAAATAAAAATCTAGCCTATTTTTGACTAGATCTCATTAAGCATACACACATGTTCTGTCCAAAAGTCAATTTCAAACTTTAATGGAAATAAACTTCAAAGTAAACTATGATGTTCTCAAGGAATTGAAAACTATCCTTGTGAACAAAAATTGAAATCTATTCTATTGAACAATAAATGAAAATCTATTCTATTGAATAATGAAAGGAAATATAATATAATTGACTTGAAAAAGGAAAATAAAAGGAAATATAATATAATGAATTGAAAAAGGAAGTGGATTCGAGAAATATTTTGAAATAGTTCTATTCTAAATATGATCCATAAAAGATTGAAATAAATCTATTCTAAAGGATTCAGAAGGAAATCTATTTATCAATTCGAAAGCAAAACTATTCTAATTGAAAATCAATGAATAACAAAGTCTTCTCCAGAGAGGAATAACAACCATATGAACTGAATAATGATTGTCTTTCGCTTCCAAATCAAAGAATTTTATTATGTCTTATGAAATAAGAATTTAAGAAAATAATGTTGAGAACTAAGTGCTAAGGTTTACTTCTTGGTTTTTAAGTCAAAATAGGAAATTTTTTCTCATGATTCACTATTGAAGGAGCGAATCATGAGAGGGATTAAACTGACACACCATCAATAGATCTCGCTCGCTTGATATTGTACATACTCTCTTGATGATAAGGTTGATTTCTTCACATTATGCGTGAAAAAACATTTCATAGCCATCAGTGATCGGAGAATCCACAGTTTGAACATCTTTATACCAACGTTTCAAATCCCAAGTGGGATCCATCATCAGGGCTGAAGAATGATGAAGCAAGAAGAGCAAAAAACCCTAATAAATACTAATGAGGAAGAATAAGGAAGAACAAAGAGTCGGCTCTAATTTTTAATTTAATTTTATTATTTTTGATTTTTATATATTTTATTTTAATTTTATTCATCTTAATTATAAATAATTAATTTTTATAATAAATTAATTGTTGTAAATAAATAATTAATTAATATTAATAATATTTTATTGTTATACATATTAATTATTATAAATAATTAATATTTACAATAAATTAATTGTTATAAATAATTAATAATAATCCTATTTTCTTGTTATTCATATTAATTATTAATTATTAAACATAATTAATATTTATAAATAATATATTAATTAATAAAATTAATGTTTGTTATTAATTAATTATTCTTATATAATGATGATTAAAATATTATAATAATTAATTAATTAATTAATATATTAATTATAATTATTAAATAAATTAAGTAATAGGAGATTAGTATCTATAGATGACTAGTAAAATAATAATTAACTAAATAATATTTTTAATCATAATAATTAATTAATATATTAATACAAAATTAATAATTAATATTTATGGCTAACTAATATTCAAATTTTAATTAATATAATAGTTAATAGAATTAATATAATACTAATATAAGACTAATCAATTGTTATATAATAATTAATTAATACTTAATATAAAATGAAAATTAAATAATATAATAATTAATTAATTAATATAATAATTAATATATTAATTGATATAATAATTATTAAATTATTAAATAAAATAAAATAAATTTTTAATTAATATATTTAAATTATATTAGTAATTATAAATAGTTAATATTTATAGTTAACTAATATAAAATATTAATTAAAATAAATTATTATTAAAGTCATTATAGTTAACTATTTATAATTACTAATATAATTTAAATATATTAATTAAAAATTTATTTTATTTTATTTAATAATTTAATAATTATTATATCAATTAATATATTAATTATTATATTAATTATTATATTAATTAATTAATTATTATATTATTTAATTTTCATTTTATATTAAGTATTAATTAATTATTATATAACAATTGATTAGTCTTATATTAGTATTATATTAATTCTATGAACTATTATATTAATTAAAATTTGAATATTAGTTAGCCATAAATATTAATTATTAATTTTGTATTAATATATTAATTAATTATTATGATTAAAAATATTATTTAGTTAATTATTATTCTACTAGTCATCTATAGATACTAATCTCCTATTACTTAATTTATTTAATAATTATAATTAATACATTAATTAATTAATATATTAATTAATTAATTAATTATTATAATATTTTAATCATCATTATATAAGAATAATTAATTAATAACAAACATTAATTTTATTAATTATTAATTAATATATTATTTATAAATATTAATTATGTTTAATAATTAATAATTAATATGAATAACAAGAAAATATGATTATTATTAATTATTTATAACAATTAATTTATTGTAAATATTAATTATTTATAATAATTAATATGTATAACAATAAAATATTATTAATATTAATTAATTATTTATTTACAACAATTAATTTATTATAAAAATTAATTATTTATAATTAAGATGAATAAAATATATAAAAATAAAAAATAATAAAATAAAATTAAAAATTAGAGCCGACTCTTTGTTCTTCCTTATTCTTCCTCATTAGTATTTATTAGGTTTTTTGCTCTTCTTGCTTCATCATTCTTCAGCCCTGATGATGGATCCCACTTGGGATTTGAAACGTTGGTATAAAGATGTTCAAACTGTGGATTCTCTGATCACTGATTCAAAAAACACAAGCCACAGATCTCTTAAATCCAATTTCATAGCCATGTTTGACTTTTATTTTGACCAATACGATTCATACTAAGATTCCAACTGCACTGAATAGGTTGATGTCCATGTGGATGACATCTAGCAACTGTTCATGTGTCCTATTTGTCTTCTAACACATGTGGACCTGTAAAACTTATGATTTGGCTATGAAAATTCTAATTAGCCATAAAATTTGCATCTTTCGGTAGCTATAACACAATTTAAATCTATTTCATAAAGAAAACATAGACTTTGAGCTGAGAATTGATAATTACCTTTTCACCGTGGCTTGCATGGCTTGAATGACTTGTAATTCATAAATGAAGTGAAAAGGTGTGAAAATGTGTCACAACATGTAGGGAAAAAAGGAAAATGGTTTTTCAAAAGAGGAAAATTCAGAGGTTCAAAGTAATAAAAAATATAAGATATGTTCTTCATGGTGGCTTCAAAAAAGAAAAATGTTGAATTTTTAAAATTTGAATTTTTTGTTCCAAATACTAAGTTGGCCCTCCAAAAGATAAAGCCGGCTTGATCTTCAAACACATCATTTCGGGTTCATCCATTCACTATATATACTCATTACACCTTATCAATTGAGAGGCAATTCATATCACTTCTATTCAAGCAAAGAAGAAGAGAGATAAGGGTTGATCAAAGTGAAAGAGCAAGTCAATTTCCCAGGGAGAACAAATATGGGTAGACCATCTTAGAGTAGATCGAAATTCCTTGAGGTAGAAACACACTGATTTTGAGGCAGGAGGCCAAAATTTCAGGAGGTCAAGATTTTAGGAGGCTGGATTTTCAGGATACTAAATATGTGTCTAGTTGACCAAGTTTGATGTGGGTATATTTGTGGTCAGTTTGACTTTATTTTTCACTGGAAGTGCATATTGTATTGTTGAATTGAATGATTTCTCTAAGAAAAAGGTTATTGGATTTTCCCTTATGTGGGTTTTACCAAGGTAAAATTCCAATGTTTCTTGTTTTGTTATCTATTTATGATCCTACTATCATAAATGATTCTATTATTGATGTCTTATGTATAATTGCTTGATGATGAATGAGAATATGAAAAGGATTAAATTATTAGAAGTAATTACCAATTTAGAAGACATATGAAAAATCAACAAAATCAAATGGTACTTAGTGATGATGTGCGTGGTTTGAGCATGGAATTTGGGATTCTTGGGAAATTTTATTATACAAGTGTTGTAAATGAAAAGAGGAGTTGCATTAACATGTTTCTCCTAGATAATCGTCTAGTATCTTCCTTAGCCACACAATCTCCTTCGCTGCCTTTATAGCAACCACATACTTTGCTTTTCTAGTGGAATCCACTAAAATATGTTAGTTTCATGATCTCTAAGAGATAGTTGTTGATCCAAGACCCATGAAGTATGATTTGCCTTAGATCATTATATTGTTTTTCATGCATATCGATGATTTTAAAGTGGAAAAAGTGGAGGAATAAGCTCATAAGACCATCTTTACCGACAGGACCCAATTTCGCAAATTGGGGTTTGAAACTTTCTAGGAGCATTTGAGTCATCAAATGACATTGTTTGGGGGTACATTTGTTTTCATTAGTGTGACACTTTTATTCCCTATTCTACACACATAGACCTTTCCAATGATACAAGAATGACCTCTGAAATTGAGTCTGTATGCAGAAATACCACTTAGAAGTTGACCATCATATTTTATCCACCATAATTTAAAAGGATACCTTATTATTATTATTATATAATATATATTAAATAATTATTTTATAAAAGTGAAATCTTCATTATAAAATAGTTAGTTAGTCATCACTTGTAAAATTAAATGAATTTATTTTAAACTTAAAGAATAATCAAATTTCTTAATGTGTAAGTTTTTAATCATTTAATTTCATGTTAATTATTGTTTTTTTAATATTAAATTATATAAAAAATTACATATTAAGAAATGTTGTTGTATAACTATTATATCTTTTGGAGTTTTTGGTATAAATTTGGTGAAACAATTGTTTTGTTGAATTTTATTTTCTTGTTGTTTAAAATGTGTTTTTAATTGCATATATGGATTCAACACCTTGAAAAACTCACCGGGCACTCAAATTGTAGATAATTCACAACTTAAACTTGTGATTCCAACAAATCCCTACCAGATTTTGGACAAATTTCACAATAAAATATGCTAGAAAACCCCCTAAAACTATAATAGATAAATTATGACTTAAGGAATTTGATTCATTACAATGTTTAATAAATCAAAGTTTAAATGGATTTACACTTATTTAATTTTTTAATTTAACCAATCTAGATCCATCTTAATTTTAGATCTACCAAGTGTCGAGAGATATCAAATCTCTTGAGACGCTAACCTATTTCAGAGTGAAAAAATATGTGATCACTTTAGGCTCTTGGTAGATGAGAAGTTAATGGATATAAGTTGGTTTAATTATTAATTATAATTAATTTATAAATACAATTATTAATGTTATGTTTTTATTTTTTTATTTTCAATTTTATATAATTTGTTCGAGTTAAAATGTTTAGTGAAATTACAATTATTAATTATTTAATTTAATTTAATTACACTAGGTTGCCGAGCCCCTCTTAACCCCCTCTTAACACAAAAAATTTGATCTAATTTAAACTCAATCATCTAATATTTATATTTGTTTCCCTCTAAAATCATTTAATTTTTTAATATTTATATTAAATAGTAAAATATGTGTTTTTAATTTTGTTATTATTTTCTAATATTTTTTCATACTAAATTATAAACATTTTATAATTTTGGTTATGATTAATTTCAAATATAAATTTATTTTTATTTATTAAAAATAAAATGTTATTTTTAATTAAAAAATTTTGTGCTTAAATTTCCAAGTTCATTGTCAAATATGTATGTCTCTCTCATGTAATAATAGTGCCTTGGTGTTCCCATGTTACAATTGTACCATTAAACAGTGTCTTGATGTTCCCATGTTACAATTGTACCATTGTTTTGGGTAAAAGACAAATAAATGGACATGGTTTTATAAAGACAAAGGTGAAAATGATTTTTATACTCGGTGCTACATATTGTGGTTTAAAAGGGAAATAAATTGACATGCTATTTTTCATTGTTTTGGGTAAAAGACAAATAAAGGGACATGGTTTTATAAAGACAAAGGTGAAAATGATTTTTATACTTGGTGTTATATATTGTGGTTTAAAAGGGAAATAAATTGACATGCTATTTTTCATTAGCAAATAGTTTGGACTGTAGATTACATATCATATTAATATCATAGTTTCTTTTAATATAAATTATTAAATATAATTTACATATATATAGTTTGAGTGGGCTTAATAGTTTTGTTATTATTTTCTAATATTTTTTCATACTAAGTTATAAAAATTTTGTAATTTTGGTTACGATTAATTTTAAGTATAAATTCATTTTTATTTATTAAAAATAAAATGTTATTTTTAATTAAAAAAATTTCGTGCTTAAGTTTCAAAGTCCAATGTCAAATATCTATGTCTCTCTCATGTAATAATAGTGTCTTGATGTTTCCATGTTACAATTGTACCATTCTTTTGGGTAAAAGACAGATAAATGGACATGGTTTTTATACTTGGTGCTATATATTGTGGCTTAAAAGGGAAATAAATTAAAATGCTATTTTTCATTAGCAAATTGTTTGGATCGTAAATTAAATATCATATTAATATGACAGTTTCTTTTAATATAAATTATTAAATATAATTTACCGATATACAATTTGAGTGGGCTTAAGTTTCCAATTTACGGATATACAACTTGAGTGAGCTTAAGTTTCAAAGTCCATTGTTAAATATCTATGTCTCTCTCATGTAATAATAGTGTCTTGATGTTTCCATGTTATCGTTGTACCATTGTTTTGGGTAAAAGACAAATAAATGGACATGTTAAAGTTGTACCATTGTTTTGTGGCTTAAAAGGGAAATAAATTAACATGCTATTTTTCATTAGCAAATGGTTTGGATTATAAATTACATATCATATTAATATGGCAATTTATTTTAATATAAATTATTAAATATAATTTACTGATATACAATTTGAGTGGGCTTAATGGTTAAGAGAATGTGTTTCCAATTTACCCATATACAACTTGAGTATGCTTAAGTTTCAAAGTCCAATGTCAAATATCTATGTCTCTCTCATGTGATAATAGTGTCTTGATGTCTCCATGTTACAATTGTACCATTGTTTTGGGTAAAAGACAAATAAATGGACATAAAGACAAATGTGAACATGGTTTTTATACTTGGTGTTATATATATATATATATATATATATATATATATATATATATATTTTTAACACGGTCGGATACTTTTATATTATAAAAAAACTGCTAGAAGCGAGTGCTGTTACATAGGGTGAAAGGAGAAAAAGAGAGGAAGTCCAAAATGGGTGCGCAGACCCTGACTTCTTGAGATTAAACTTGAAGAGGATAAATTGAAATAAGTAACGGCTATATTGCCTGACAAAAAGACCAGCGAGTAGGCAAAATTTACTGGACATTTGGCTGATTACCAGAACTGATTGACCGAGTCTTCAACCTGAGGTTCCTTTTTGAGGCTTGCTTTGGATGATGCCTCAGCTTGCATGCTCTGGGTGATGTTCTTAATGTGGGATATAGCCTCCTCCATGTGCTTACATTTCTCTTTGAGGCTCTCGATCTCGGCTCTCTGCTTTTCCAATTTTTTCCTCTTGGATCGACTATCTGCCTGGAAGTCATCTTTAAGTTCATTAAAGTGCTTAATGAACCTAGCGATCATGAAACAATGCTGTTTGCAGAGTGTGCAAGTATTGTTGCCCAGCACACGGTCCAGTGGATTCTTAGGATGATCTCGGCCTTCCTGAGCCTCGTTCTGCATTCTGTTTTCTGAAGTCTCTGCCATGGCTAGGAAGACAGCCTTAAAGAAGAGGAGAGTCAGTGATAAGAGAGCCTGTAAAAAACACAAGTTATACCTGTATGCTTTAGAAGGAAAGCGCACTTCGATGCTGCTTTGGGGGCTGCCTCGCTTGTTGCAGAGCCTCAGGATCCGAATGTATGACGAAGGGTGCTTGAAAGAGCAGGGCTGCTTACTGCTTCTATTATTGAGGGCAGGGAGCCGGGCACTGCTTCTCTGCTCTGCTTCTGAGAGGGCGAAAGAGTTCTGAGATGATCGAGGGGAGGAGGGGAAGTATTTATCATCAAGGAAGGCTGAGCGTGCTGGGGGTGCGAGATATTTTCATGGATTTGGGCAGACTCCGGATCATTCATGGGATCCTTGGTGCAGTCGATAAGGATTGAGAGGGGACGTTTGCCAGGTTTCCGAGGGAGGGGGTCACGTGAAGCATGGGATGATCGGGTCTTTGGAGCAGGCCAGGATGCATAATGGAGGCGAAATATTACACAGTTCACGATGGGACGGGTTGGGATTGGCTTGTCTGTATTGCGAGAGAGAAAGTCGAGAGGAGTATGACAACTGATATGACTTGTTCTCAGAGATATTCTGCTGTTGCTGTTCAGAGGGGATGTCTGACAGCTTATTCTGCTATGGGATTGCTTTGATGTATATGCGCTCATTTTATCTGATCTGTCCAACCTGTCTGCTGACTTCCTTGGAGGCGAAATAATCCGCTTCAGTGTTATTTTCTCTTAAGAAATGCTTAAACGTTGTTTCTTCCATGTTCTTGAGATTGTCAGGAATCCTAAGCTTTATAGTGTTAAGGGCTGCTTTATTAAACTCCATTCCTGAAACCAAGGCAGCGATGACAATGGCCGAGTCCCCCAGAATGATTGCGTTCCAGATTCCCAATCTATTCAGAATAGAGGTGCCGAGAAGAAGGCTATATTCTTCAGCCACATTGTTGGAGACTTCCCCTAGACCCCATTCATAGCTTAGAATAGTTTTCCCATTATGATTTTTAATGATGCCCCCTGCTCCAACTTTGCCTGGGTTATTTTTGGATGCGCCATCGAAATGAAGTGTAGGGCGCTTCTGATCTAGAATCCACTTATTAACCTCTTCCTTGGATCCTCTGAGTTTCCAGTGCATCCTTTTCTTGTGGGCTTTTGCTTGGGGATGTTGATTTTTGGTGTGACTGAGACTGAATTTATTGTACCAGTCCATCTCTTCTTGATGCCAGCTTGATTGATCTGGGAGGGCTATGAAGTTTGTGCTTATTGTTTCTGAGATGGTGGCAGTTGTTTTAGCAAGGATACTAGCCATATTGGGCTTTTTGTTATTGAAGACATAGTTGTTCCTGGCTAGCCAAAGATGCCAGCATAGAGTGGCTGGAATACATTTCCACATTCTACTGATGTTGTGTTTGCCTTTCCTGGGAAAAGGGTAACATTTCCCCCAATTTTTCTGGAGAGAGGTGATCTGATCAAAACTTTCACTAATTTCCATGGGGCTTGTCACCTGCTTCCAGCAACTCTGAGCGAAGGGTCAGAGTAAGAAAATGTGCTGTATGTTTTCCTCCTCTGCACGACAGAAGAAACACATTGAAGGACCCAAGATTCCTCTTTTCCTTAGGTTCTCAGCAGTTAGTATCTTGCCTTTCAGGAGGGTCCAATTGAAATGTTTAATCTTTGGGAGACACTCTGTTTTCCAGACAGTTGTGTAGAGGTTCCAGTTTGCTGAGAGAGTTGTGGCCTGCAATGTTTTGTATCCCTCTTTTACCGTGAATTTCCCTCCACTGGAGTCCCAAATATACCTGTCTTCAATCCCAATATTGAAAGGCGCGGAGCCAGAGAGAGAGGACTTGAGATTGGACCAAAGATCTCTGAGGTCAATGTGGGTTTGGAGATCCTTCCAATCCTGCCATTTGTTTTGGTTCCATATTGATATGTCGAACAAGGTGGTTAGATTTCTTTCTTCCATCCATACCTGCAAAGGTCTCAAGGCTTGAAGAAGGTTTCTCGGCTTAGAGCCCATAATTCAATCTGACCAAATATTAGTGTCCTTACCATTTCCAGGAAGTTTGGATGTGTTTTCTCGGAATTGGGGGAGCAATTTTTTGATGAGTTTCCATACCGGTGTGCAGGGTCTGTCAACTATTGATTCAGTAAGAAGATTAGAGTTCGTGTTTCTGAGATATTTCCTTTTTATGACCTCCACCCACCATGAACCTTTGCCAGAGAGAATTCTCCAGATCAATTTAAAACCCAAAGCCCGATTGGAGAGACTTGGGATTTTAATGGAAAGGCCTCCCTTTTCATATGGAATGGTTACCTGATCCCATTTGACAAGACTAAATTTTTTGGACTCCTGCTTTCCTCCCTGCCATAGGAAACTTCGCATGATGAGTTCCATATGATTATGAATACTGGCCGGGGCCATGATGACCGCATATTGATAGATTGGAAGTGCTGAGAGAATGGACTTGATAAGGGTCGTTCTGCCTGCCAAATTGAGCCAAGACACTCCCCAACTCTGAAGGAGGCCTCTCATCTTTTCTATGTGTTTGATCCAGATCTCCGCCTTAACTGTTTCTTTAGCAAGAGGCAGACCTAAATAGGAAAAGAAGTTCCAGTTTCTTTGCACTGGAATGTCCAATATCAAAGATATTCTTTGCTGTATTTGAAGGGGGACATTCCAAGTATATATCTTGCATTTTCTATTGTTCAACTTCCCTCCTGAAACTGCTAAAAAGGCATCCAACACTTTCTTGAATCTTTTTGCTATTAAGCTGGAAGCTCCCCCAATGAGAAGTGTGTCATCCGCGAAGAGCGAGTGGTTGATCTCTTTGGTCCCTCTTTCTATACAGATTCCAGTGATCTCTTTTTGTCTGCGAAGATATTCTATATGAATACTCAAAGTCTCATCCATTATAATGTATAAGAATGGGGAGAGAGGACATCCTTGTCTCAGCCCCCTGGAGCTTCTAAAGTATTTTCTGGGGCGACCATTAATCAGGGGAGCGGTCCAAGGGTTGGAAATGCACCCATTGATAATGATTATGAAGTTTTCTGAGATCCCAAATTTTTTGAGTGCTGCTGTTAGGAAGGAGTGGTCAACTCTATCAAAAGCATTTGCCATGTCGAGCTTGATGATCATCCCTCGTTCTCCTCTGTTTAGGCTACTGTGGATAGCTTCCTGGATCAATATGACATTGTCGGTTATTTTCCTGCTAGGAACAAAGCCTCCCTGGTTTTCAGATATTAAGAGAGGGAGGAGTTTTTTTAGCCTATTGGCTAGAATTTTTGTTACAATCTTGTAAGAGACATTACATAAGGATATGGGGCGGAACCTGTCAAACGAGAGTGGATTCACTTCCTTAGGGATCAGGGCTATGTGGGAAGACTTGGTGTTTTCTCCCATCTTATGGTTTTTGAAAACATTCTTTACCATCCGCACCAAGTCTTTTTTGATTGTTTCCCAATGATTTCGATAGAAGGCAACCGTGAACCCATCCGGACCCGGGGCCTTATCCTGCTGCATACTGAAGGTTGCTGCTCGAATTTCCTCTTCTGTAATGTCCTGGTCCAACTCTTTGTTTTGAGTGTCTGATATTTTACTCTCTACTGCACTAAGGAATTCAGAGTTGTCCGTTTGCTGAGGAGCAGCGGAGAGGAGGGATTTAAAGTGATTGGATGCTGCTTCTTTAATTTCTTCTTGGTCGATGATCTCTTTTCCTTCAGCCTCTATTTTCTCTATCTGGTTTCCTGCTCTCCTGAGTTTGATATTGTTGTGGAAAAAAGATGTGTTTTTGTCTCCGGCTTTCAGCCAAAGGCACTGGGATTTCTGTCTTTGGTCCTCTTCCTCTACTCTATTTTGTCGGTAGAGTTCCCTATACATTTCTTTTTCCTGCTCTAAGTCTTCACTGGTGTTTTGTAAGTTCTCTTTATCTTTATGCCACTGCTCCAACTTCGTGAGTAGATCTGATTTTTTTTTATTTTCCAAGATCGCTGTTTCCTTTGCCCACTGTTTGATGATTGCTCTTAGGTTTTTTAATTTCGTTTCCCAGATATAGTAGGGCGATCCGATTAACTCCTTGGCCCACTGATTTTGAATGAGGGTGCGGAAAGCTTCTTGAAGATCCCAAGTTTTATTATATTTGAAGGGGAGTGGCCCCAAGTTTCTGCCTTTGTCCAAATTTAGAAGCACAGGCTTGTGATCTGAGGCCGATGCATGAATTAATTGACTCTTAATGGACTGGAAATTTGCTGCAATTCCTTCCTGTATCAAAAATCTATCCAATCTCTCTTTGATATTGTGGTGGCCAGATCTTTTATTACTCCATGTGTATTTCCCGTTGGATGGAGGGATGTCAATTAGATTGTGGGACTGTATTATTGTTTCTAGCATGTCTCTTGAGGGGTCTGCATGGTAGTTTCCTCCTAACTTTTCATCCACATTTCTTATTACATTCATGTCTCCTCCCATTATTATATTCCTGTTTTGCACTGATTGGAGATCTGAGGCTATGGTGTCCCAACAACGACCTTTGTCCCTATAGTGGTTTGGGGCATATATATTATAGATATAGTAGATTTCCTGAGTTCCTTTGTTTTTCAAGTCTGTTCTGACCCACCAGTTGCAAAATTGGGAATTGGTGATTTCCCATTTATTCTTATTCCATATTGTTCCTATTCCTCTTGAAGCACCTTTTGAACCGATTGATACACCTGTGAAGTTCTTGGAATTTTTTAGTTGTTTTTGGAAGTCTTGTTCAGTAATTTTGGTCTCCTGGATGAGGAGAAGGTCTGGCTGCTCCTGTTTTAATAAATCCCTTATTGCTTTTAGTTTTAAGGGAGAGCCCATCCCTCTACAATTCCAAGAGACCAAAATCATTATTTACCGTTTGTTGGGTGAGGTCCACTCTTCTCCTTTACTTTTTCTCCACTCCCTTTTAGCTTGCCTAAGTATGAATCCATTGGTTGCTGCGCTCCCGTTTCCATCTCTTTTGCCGTTGTTTCATCTCTGAGCTCTTTATTTGACTTTCTGCCAGGTTTTCTCAGAGGGTCTGTGGATTGACTGGCTTCTTTCGATTTGTTTCTGGTAAGGATTCTCTCAATGGTAGGGGGGGGGGGGAAGGGGGAGGGATCGTGCGGGGGGAAGAGGGAGCTGCACGGGGGGAAGAGGGAGGGGAGGAAGGTTCTTCGACGGACAAGGATTCGAAGGGGTTGGAGGATGAAGGAAAAGCTGAGCTGGAGGGGGGAGGAGGAGGAGAGGGGAGGGATTCTTGAGGGGATTTGGAGTTGGGTCCTTGGGTGGGGGAAGGCTTTTTCCTTTTTTCTGGTTCCCATGAGCCCTCAAGATTTTCCTCATTATCAACAGATTCATCATTTTTTTTGGACTTGCTACATCTATTTGCAAAATGACCATACTCGTGACATACCTTGCATTTTAAGGGAAGTTTCTCGTAGTCCAGTTGCTGGATGTGGGTCCATTGGTCCACCTTGATCTTGATGTCTTCCAGCAAACCTTTCCCTAGGTCTACTTTGACGCAGATCCTCGCGCATGCATGCATGTTCTCCCTTGGCTCAGATCTATCAATGTATTTACCTACTGCATTTCCTATTGCCTTTACTGATTCATCTCCCCAGCAATGAAGAGGCAAGTGAGGAAGCCGTACCCATGCTGGAACTGCATTTGGAATGTCCATTTCCGGATCAAAGTCCGAAGTCCATCTATTCAGGTAAAATCCTCTTGAATCCATGAAGTAAGGGTTGTTTCTGAAGATGAGGTTCTTGTCTTCTTTCGATTCAAAAAGAAATGTATAATATCCATGTCCGCAGAATCTGATGGCGATCTTCCCTTGTATCATCGCACTCCAGTTGCGCTCTACCCATTTCTGAACTGATCTCGGAGAGGGCCAGAGGCCAGTGAATTGGCCTACTAAACCTCTTTCCGCGAGAGTTATTGCAGACTTCCTTGGAAGGGAAGGAGGAAGATTAACCTCAAGGATTTCATCGAGTTTTTTGATGAACTTAGTCACAGAGGGGCGGGGTCTGGCATCTGTTGTTTCAGAGAAAAGGGAGGCGAATATTTCCTCATGATTCTCAGCGCCTGGAGGGGGGGGGGAGGCGAGCTCGGCCATTAGAGGCAGCGGGGGAAGATCAGCGCAGGGGAGAATCGAAAGCTGGGCCCCAATGACAGGGACCAGCGGAGTCAGACAAGGTCGGGAAGGGATTGAGGAGGGCAGAGGCCCGGCCAGGCAGGGCCTGGGGGGCAGGAGTAGGCGCGCGGGAGGCAGATTCAAATCGCCAGAGCGCGGGTTTAGCTTGTTTCGGGGAGGATGTGCTACTTGGTGTTATATATTGTGGTTTAAAAGGGAAATAAATTGACATACTATTTTTCATTAGCAAATAGTTTGGATTGTAAATTAAATATCATATGAATATGATAGTTTCTTTTAATATAAATTATTAAATATAATTTACGGATATACAGTTTGAGTGGACTTAATAGTTTTGTTATTATTTTCTAATATTTTTTCATACTAAATTATAAACATTTATAATTTTGGTTACGATTAATTTTAAGCATAATTAATTTTATTATTATTATTAAAAATAAAATGTTATTTTTATTTAAAAAATTTCGTGCTTAAGTTTCAAAGTCCAATGTCAAATATCTATGCCTCTCTCATGTAATAATAGTGTCTTGATGTTTCCATGTTACAGTTGTACCATTGTTTTGGGTAAAAGACAAATAAATGGACATGATTTTATAAAGACAAAGGTGAACATGGTTTCTATACTTTGGTACTATATATTGTGGCTTAAAAGGGAAATAAATTAACATGCTATTTTTCATTAGAAAATGACTTGGATTGTAAATTAAATATCATATTAATATGGCAGTTTCTTTTGATATAAATTATTAAATATAATTTACCGATATACAATTTGAATGGGCTTAATGGTTAAGAGAATGTGTTTCCAATTTATTGATATACAGCTTGAGTGGGCTTAATGGTTAAGATAATATGTTTTCTCCTAAAAGATCGGGTTCAAAACTAGAGAGGGTAAAGTATATGCCTTTGTAGACTTGGTAGTCAAAATCGTGTGCAAAAGTGGATCCCTTATCCCACAAACAATGAAATCTCATACACCAATTTAATAACTAACTTGATTATAACCTTAAAAATCACCAATAACACTAATAATTATTAAACATAACTTACCAATCAACCTTGCATTTACTCCACTTTGACTTTTATAACGACATTAAGTGAGAACCTACCTGTTGTCATTTACCTGTTCCAATGACATGACAAAAACACCAATGGGCTTATAAGTCCCTTTTATTTTTAGATGAGGACACTTTCAAGTGTACACATGAATGTGATAAAAAATATTTATATAAATTACAAGGAAACCATTATTAATATATTAGCTAAGTTAATGTATTAACAAAAAAAATATGTAGTAGTAATGTTAGTGTTTTTGCTTTTTCGACGTGATTTATATATATATATATATATATATATATATCTAAAAATCAAAGACACTAACATTGCCACTATGTAGTTAGTTTTTGTTAATATATTAATAGTTACTTATATTAATTAATAGTAGCTAATATATTAATAATAATAATTAATATTTTAATAATAATTTATTTTCTAATTTAAAAATAATATATTTTTTAAATTTTATATGTATTATAATTATAATTTAATACTAATGTGTATAGTTATAATATAATTTTTTTTTATTTAGTTATCAAAATATTTTTTGACATAGTTATTAAAATACAAACAATTTTTTATTTAAATTCATGCAAATTAATTTCTAAATTTTGAAAAAAACTATCTGATTTCATGAAAACTAACTTCGATAGAAAAAAGTTTGATTTTTCTAAAACAAAACATGTACCAATAGTCCATAACATTGTTACGTATCATCTTGAATTTAACCTTGATCATGATGATAATAGATGGAGTTTATCAATCTTCACAAATTGATGACTTTGCCAACTTATTATAACTATGAATTATCATTATCAAAGTCAAAGTTAAGATTACAAATACCACTCATTTACATTGTTGACAATGTTTTTCAAAGGGAAAAAATAAAGAACTATGAAATCGGGTCACATGAAAAAACACCCTCTAAACATCTCGTTTTTATTGCTTAGTGTTAAAATTTGAAACTAGGGTCAAATTCCACCATGGGACAACTCATTTGATGGAGATGAAGATTGCATTAAATTCTTCTTTTCGAGGACCAAAATTGATATAAAGATCATCCAATTTGGATAAGCAGAAGTGTGTTTTTGAATTTATGCCCACACATGTGCAAATTGTTCAGGTCAATGATATCATCATGTAGGCTCATGAAGCCCAATGGACATGACTCTTCACCCTCAATGACTTGTATAAATACAAGTGCCCTCTCACCTCATTTGGCATCATCATCACTCACACATTCTCTCTCCTCTCATTGGTTCATACAACATTGGGCATTTTCTCTCTCTCCCACGTGTGGCACAAAGACGCTGAATTACAGGGCTAAAAATCTCAAGAAATTCTATAGTTTAACCAACGTTGACCAATGTTGACATTGAATTTTTGGGCATCCTTTGACTTTGATTTTTAGGGTGGATTTCTGTCTCAACAAGCCACATTTCTGGGCACAAGAACCAAGGAAAAAGGACTTTCGCTGCAGATTTTATAACTGTTTTGGGCTGAATTTGACCACTGTTAGAGGCCGAGTTTGACTACCTTTGACCGAGATTCAAAAGATAAGTTTGATTGTTGTGTTGTCCATCTTTGAATTTCTATTTAGGGTTGATTTGACTATTGTTGACTTGGACAATATTGCAGAACTTTGACAGGGTTGTTTTGATCTTCTATGGGCAAGTGAATTTTGACTTTTTGTACTCTCTCTCTCTTTTGAACATTTGATATAATAATAGGAATATTTTATCAAAGGGTTTTCCCCACATTGGGGATTTTCCTTGGCATCCACCAAATCTGGTGTCCTCTTGTCTTAGCTTGTCTTTTGCATTTTGTTTCATGTTCTATCTACTGTTACCGTCAATGAGATTGCTATTAGAAAACGAAATTGAAATTGTCATTGGGTTGCTAAGGAACATTGAAGTGATTGTGCTAAGCATAGAACATACCATTGTTATCTAAATTTAACATGGTATCATCACAAGTGTAGACAAAGTCCAAGCAAGAGAGATAAAAGCAATCACTAAGAGAGATTTATTGGTTAAGACTATTGATCTAGCTTCAATGGCTTCTACATCTTACTTCAGATCTAAGGATAAGCACAAGGACATATTTGACTATCATGCATGTAAGATGACTTTGGACTTGAATTTGGAAGAGCATGATACCATGGACTATGCGAAGGGAAGAGTCATAGAGCCTCTTTCAAATGCACCTGTTACTGCAAAGACAAAATACAAGAAAGGTGAGGTCAAAGATAAAATAATTATTATAGACTCCACCACAAGCATTTGGTTGCTTATATTTCTGATTTAGGAACATCTAAGGAGATGTATGATAAGCTGGTTGGAATGTTCAAAGTGAAAAATGCAAATCAAATCCTATTTCTCAAGAACAAGTTGAAGGACATCAAGATGGATAAAGGGGAGTCTATCCAATCCTACTTCAAGATGATCACTCAAATCAAGAATGACCTTCTATCTATTGGATAAGTTATTGTTGATAGGGAGATCACCCTCATTGCACTTGGAGTTCATCCAAGATCATGGGATGTGTTTAACACAACCATTCCTAACAATGAAAATATTCTTAGTTTCGATGAATTATTGACTCGATGCACTCAAGAAGAGACAAGGATGGTGGAGAGAGACAAGATCTCAAATGGAAATTATCCCACTGCCTTCTCCGCTCATGCTAAAAGGAGGAATAATGTTGGTCCAAGAAAATAGGGTCAAGGATTCAAAGAAGGAAGAAAAGGAAGGTGCTACAATTGCAACATGTTTGACCATTATGCTAGAGAGTGTCCTCACAAGAAGGATACTCCAAGGGATGATGAAAAAAACAACCACAACAACTTCAAAGGAAATGGAAATCAAAGAAACAATAGGTTCAACAATAAAGGAAAGAGGAATGCTCTCGTTGTTCAAGATGGAAATGGTCGACCTCCCAAAAGGATGAGAAATTCCAAGTATGAGGAAAGTAATGTTGTAGGAAAACAAAAAGTATTTTATCTTATTTCCTCTTTATCTACTTCCTCTCCTTCGGATACTTTGGATCATTTGTTGATTGATACTGGATACGCAAGGCACTTCACTGGGTACAAGGAGGCCCTCTCAAATTTGGTTGAAAAGAAAACTAATTCGGAAATCATACTTAGATATAATGCCACCTATCCCGTGAAAGGAATAGGTACCGTCACTCTTCACTTGAATCAAGGTCAAACCATTCATCTACAAGAAGTGTTGTATGTTCCCGATTTGAAGAAGAATCTGGTGTTTATTTATGCAATGGAAGATAATGGCTTCAAGGTAGCATTCATTGATGGAAATATATATATTTGGAAAAGAAACCCTAAAGATGCTTTTACACTTGGATTTAGAGTTGAAGGTATCTATCAAGTTGGAGGAAGTCATTTAAGAGCCTTGGATTGTGATACTTCTCTTCAATTTGAATTATGGAAGATGGTCACAGGTATTCCTGAGTTCAACATGTTCCATGAAGGAGTTTGTTAGGGTTGTGTAATTGAGAAACTTACAAGGGGATCATTCCCTTCAAGTGAAAGTCAAACTTTCGATATTCTTCAATTGGTCCATTCTGACCTATTTGGTATGTTGACCGTAACATAATTGGGAGGATACTTGTACTATGAAATTTTTGTAGATGGCTTCTGTCGTAAAACATGGATCTACTTCTTGAAGAAGAAGGACGAAGTTTTCAAATGGTTTCGTTCTTTCAAAGCCTCGGTGGAAAATAAAACAAGGAAGAAGATCAAGATATTAAGGATCGACAATGGAACATAATATGAATCAAATTAATTCAATGAATTTTGCAGAGAAGTTGATATTAAGAGGGAGACAAACGTTCCATACACTCCTGAGCAAAATGGTGTTGCTGAAAGGAAGAACCGAACAAGCATGGAAGCCACATGTGTTATGCTTAATGATCAAGGTCTACCAAAGTTCTTATGGGGAGAAGCTACCAACACTATCATGTATGTTCAAAATAGGATCATGCATCAAGCACTGGATTTCAAGACACCCGAAGAATTTTTCACTGGTAAGAAATCTGGTGTTTCTCATTTTAAAATATTTGATTGTCCCGTGTATTTTCATGTGCCTAAAGAGAAAAGAAGAAAGTTTGAATCATCTGAGAAGAAAGGTATATTTGTGGGATACAGTGAAAATTCAAAGGCATATATAATCTATGTGCCTGGACAAAGAGATGTGGAAATTAGCCATGATTTCACCTTCAATGAAGATATTTCCCTTGGGAAGGCCCGAGATCTCCCCATTCCAACAAAGGATAATAATGATGATGCTGTAGAAAAACATGATGAAATTCCTACGAATGAATGTATGCTTGCTGGATCCCATTGATCCATAACCTGGTGATCCCTCTACCTTGAGTAAAAGACCTTTTGTGGCTCAAAGATACTCTCAAAGATGTTGAGAGACATATTGCTCCAAGAGGGACATTCCGTGAAAGCAAGAAGTTGAATAAGTATCAAGGGTACTTAGTTGCTATGAGTACTATTGTTCAATCTGAGCCATGTATGTTCGAAGAAGCCATAAAACACCAAGTTTGGAAGGATGCGATGAATGCAGAATATGAATCTATCATGAAAAATGATGTTTGGGATGTGGTGCCTAGACCAAAGGACAAGTTCGTAGTCACCTCAAAATGGCTATACAAAATTAAACATGGAGTTGATGGGAGTGTTGAAAAATATAAGGCCAGGTTCGTTGCTTGAGGCTTCTCTCAAAAGGAAGGAGTGGACTATGATGATATATTTTCACCAGTTTCCCAATATACTACTATCCAATCGATTATTTCTCTCATTGCCTCTTAATGATGGAACCTACATCAAATGGACATCAAGACTTCTTTCTTGCATGGCTCACTAAAGGAGGAGGTATATTTGGAACAACCTCATGTGTTTGAAGTTCAAAATTGAAGGACACACATATGCAGGTTGAAGATAACCCTCTATGGGTGGAAGCAAGCCCCTAGGGCTTGGTATGAGAGGATTGATAACTATCTTATGAAGTTGGGATTTACGAGGAGTGATGTTAATCCTAACTTATACTTCAAGGTTGAAAAGGACATGCATCTCATTTTGTTCCTTTATGTGGAAGATCTCTTTCTAATAGGTGCAGATCCTCTCATTTAGCAATGCAAGAGGGAGTTGGCTTCTATGTTTGAGATGAAGGACCTAGGTTTGATGCACTACTTCCTAGGCCTGGAGGTCTTGAAAAAGCTAGGTGATATTTTCCTTTCTCAAGGAAAATACACTATGAAGCTACTCGAGAGATGTGGGATGGTCGATTGCAATTGTGTTTACTTCGATGGAACCCAACTTCAAGAAGCTATGTGGAAGTGCTGATGGGCCCGAATTGGCAAACCCTTCTGAATATAGACAACTTGTGGGGGCCCTGATGTTCTTCGTAAACTCACATCCTGACATAAGCTTTGTTGTGAATATGTTGAGTCAATTTATGGTCGAGCCTCATCACATACATTGTATTGCTACTAAGAATATCTTGAGAGATCTTGTGGCATAATCAATTATGGACCGAGACACACTGCCAGGAATTTGAGGCTACATGGATATACTGATGTTGATTGGGCTGGTAGTGTAGTGGATCGTAAGAGCACATCTTGATGTTGCTTCTCATAAGGGTCTGGTTCAATTTATTGGATGAGCAAGAAGCAAAAATCGGTTGCTCTAAGCACCATCGAGGCTGAATACATTGTAGCTAGTCTGGCCCGTTATGAAGATGTTTGGTTGAGGAAGCCATTTAGTGAGCTATTTGAGCATGTGCTGGATACCATCGTTATATTTTGAGAAAACCAAAGTGGGATTCATCTTTCATAGAATCTCATGTTCCATGACCGCTCCAAGCACATTGATATCATGTACCACTTTATCTGGGATATGGTACAATGGGAAGCAATAAGGCTCCAACACATTAGAACTAATTAGCAGGTCACATACATCCTCACGAAGCCCTTAGAGAAGGTAAAATTCTTAGCCTTACGGGAGAGACTTGGAGTTGTGGAAAGACCCTCCCATGAGGGTCCTGCTTGAGTTGGAGATTGAGCTCTGGGAGCTCCTAGGGTGTTGGGGTACTTCTTAGAGCTATAAGTGACCATAGGGTGAGTGTTTCACGTTCTCCTGTTGGTGTGCTATGTACAAGGCGAGTGGTTCACCTTCCCCTTTGATACCCCATGATGATTGACATGTGTGTAGGGTGAGTGGTTCACCTTCCCCTATGATACATGTGTGTAGGGTGAGTGGTTCACCTTCCCCTATGAAACATGTGTGTAGGGTGAGTGGTTCACGTTCCTCACGATTGACATATGCATAGGATGAGTGGTTCACCTTTTCCTATGGAATATTAGTAGGATGAGTGGTTCAACTTCTCCTACTGATTCCCCAACATACATCCTACCCATGTAGTCCATGACTCATGGGAAATACCTTTCATCTGGCCAATGAGTTGGGAAAACTGGATAGGGACCATAGCACTACCGAAGGATGCATCGTGCACTGCCATACTCCCTATGTCTAGGATGCATGGTGTTCAACAAATTAATATGGGATCAAGTCTGATTGAGGTTCTACCTTTGGACTGAATTTTGTCAGTGGAGAGTGGTAAGGTCTTGTGACTCACTCTCGATAGATTTTTCTTCATTATTCATATCAATGTTCAACAGAGTAGAGATGAGATGAGATACAATGATGGTACATGATAATAGGATGACATGATGATCGATGATGATGGATGGATTGGCAGGTGGAATTCTCCCTAGTTGAGAGGGAGTGTTAAAATTGGCAACTAGGGCCAAATTCTACTTTGGGATAACTCATTTGATGTAGATGATGATTGCATTAAATTCCTATTTTCGAGAGGACCAAAATCGATATAAATATCATCCAATTAGAATAAGAAAAATTGTGTTTTTGAATTTATGCCCACACATGTGCAAATCGTTCAGGTCGGCCACGTCATCATGTAGGCTCATGAAGCCCAATGGATGCGACTCTTCACCCTCAACGACTTGTTAAATACAAGTGCCCTCTCACCTCATTTGGCATCATCATCACTCACACATTCTCTCTCCTCTCATTGATTCGTACAACATTGGGCATTCTAAATCTCTCCCACGTGTGCCATAAGGAGGTCGAATTACAGGACAAAATTGCAGGGTTGAAAATTTCAGAAAATTCTATAATTGGACTAGTGTTGACTAGTGTTGACTTTGATTTTCTAGGCATCCTTTGAATTTATTTTTCAGGGTAGATTTCTGCCTGAACAGGTCACATTTTTTGACACAATAAATGAGGCAAAAGGAGGACTTTGACCTAAGTTGATGGCAGACCTGTTTGACTGCAGGTTGACTAAATTTGACTACAAATTTTATCAATATTTTGGGTTGAATTTGACCACTGCCGAAGGCCGAGTTTGATTACCTTTGACCGAGCTTCAAAAGAGAAGTTTTACTATTGCATTGACCATTTTTGACTTTCTGGTTAGGGCTGATTTGACTGTTGTTCACTGAGATAGTATTGCAGAACTTTGACAGGGTTGTTTTGATCTTCTATTGGAAAGTCAATTTTTACTTTTTGTACTCTCTCTCTCTTTTGAACATTTGATATAATAATAGGAAGATTTGATCAAAGGGTTTTCCCCACATTGGGGTTTTTCCCTGGCATTCGCCAAATCTGGTGTCCTCTTTTCTTGGCTTGTCTTATGCATTTTGTTTCATGTTCTATATACTGTTACTGTCAATGGTTAATGTGAATTCTATTGGAAAACTAAATTAAAATTGTCATTAGGCTGCTAAAGGAACATTGAAGTAATTTTGCTAAGCACAAAACATACCACCGTTATCTAAATTTAACACCTAGACATCAATATATCAATTTCTATATATCATTTTGATTGTCTTAACATCAAATTGTCCAAATCTAATCGATATGAAGTGGTAGATTCCCATTAATTCAAATATCTTTAAGGAAATAATCCAAGGGGAGTAGAATTGACGGTGATGGGGTGTATTGTTAAGCCACGCTGTGATGTGAAGGTCACCATTTTGAAACTCCGTGGGCAAAAATCTAGCTATGTTAAGGGTTGGTGTGGGGCTAGGCCAGGTGTGACCCTAGGTGTTTTTGACGACTTAGATGCCCCTGGGTCACAATTTCTCATGTCACAGGTCAAGCCTGATGTAATCTCTCGAGACTTCAGACAACTTGACAAACAAAAAAAAGGATCTTTAAGGAAATCATGAAAAATGATGTTTCAATGAGAGATGGATATAACAAACAATGATATAAGAATGTTTTTCCTAACCATATAATATAAATATGCCCTTAAAATGATATTATATTATTGAAAATCAAAATAGCCATTTGTTTTGGAGTCTACATTTTGATGCACTCTCATAGTGAAGATCTTTCTCTTAGTCGTTGTTAGAGGGTAGCATTGATACATGCAAATATCATGAAACTTTTTAGCTATGGAAACCTTAATCATCCACCTTCACATTATTTGGCATGAGAAACATGTGTTCAATCACAATTTTTTCCAATTTAAAAAAAATGACATATAAATGGCATATGTGATAAATCATTCTTTGGCGTCACCATTAAAAAATATACTTTGACTTACTATTTCTCCATATATAAAAATTGTGGCACAAGTCATAAATAAAATCCTAATACAAATTGTAATTATATAATTCATATGTAAACTATTCATTATGTGAAGTCACACAATGTTCCAATGTCAAAACAAATACTGATCATTAGAATGGGATGAGTATTCACACCTTTTCTTATGGGAAAAGCGATCGAGTGCGTGGTTATGAGTAATCCAAGAAAACCCATGATGATGATGATGGAGGGAGACTTGCAGGTACATGTACATGTATGTATAAATAATGGTTGATTGAACCATTTACACGAAAGACATCCTAGTAGACTAGCAGTTGCATTGGTTAGGAGCCCATGCATTCTGGTGGATAGTTGTTCCTTTATATGGATGTCAACATATTTTTTGATCATGTTTGTAAACAACAGGTTGGACCACAACTAGAATTTGCTGATTGAGATCGAGATAAATAGTCATTAAGGGGGAGACTTAGAAAATATAATTCCTACTTGTCTTAGGTGTGATGCTTTCTAAGTAAAAGAGTTCGTTCCTATTCTTTAGGAGTTGTTTAGTTCTATATGTATTTATATGTAACATTATTTGTTCAATATATAGTGTGCTTATGTAATTTTATGTGTTTTTGAATGCATAAATAGATTAGCACCTTGAAAAACGTTGGGGCACTTGAATTACATAGCTAAAACTTAAGTTTCAAAGAAATCCTTGCCTAATTCCATGAAAAATTGACTGGAAAAGATGTCGAAAAAAGAGTAAAATAGTGACCCTAATAATTCTATAAAAATGAAATAATAAAATAGAAAAACAAATATATAGTAAATGAATTTAGTAGGTCAAAGTCTAACCATTTTAAATGTCCACACTATTTTTATTAAATTTTAGATAAAATTGATTAAAAAATATGTTTAAAAAGAGTTAAAAGTAAAACACTTATGTTTTGACTTTTTTAATAATTTGACAATAAATTTTTTAATGTGATAGAAATTTTCTATTATTTAAATTCTATTGTTAAATATATAAACAAATTAAACATTCAAATTGTACAAGCCTAACTATTCAAAATTACAATTTCAATAAGGTGACTAGATTTTGGTAAAATTTATCGGAAAATTGATGAGGAAAAAAAACAAACTTAAGTTTTTACTATGCTTAGCTTTATTGCGCAATCCATTTAATTTATATAATAAGAGTTAAGAGGTTATGTTTAAAAAATACATAAAATTAGTTAAATATTTGTATGACAAATCGATATATTTTCAAAGTAAAAAGGTACTCATAATTACAATGTTAAGATTAATAATTAGAAATTGCGAAAAACACAAAATGATTGTGATTGAATGCTCCTCTGTACCATCTCTGATTCTTAGTACATGTGGAGAATCCACAAGACTCCACATAGACAATGAAGAGAGGGATAGTTGGACTTGAAGAGTATTTTTTATTGCCAATTAGGACAACGTTTGACAATGTGTAATAGCGAAATTATATGCGGTGCAGAAAGGTTAAGTGTGCAAGGGGAAATTCTTGGGAAATAACATGGAACCAGGGATCTACATAGCATCCCATCAAACATCCAAAACATGCTTCTATACACCATATGGAAAGGAGTCAACATCAAAACGCCCCTCAGCGAGCAAGAAAACAGATGGGACAACGATGACATCACGCCTTGGGATTTGTAGTCCTGGTGGTGACAACATGCCAACGTCACTGCCCAGGAAACGGTAAACCCAATATATACATCAGAATTCCAATGAAATTTTATGTAAGGAGGGAACTTTTTTTTATGTACAAGCAAACTAATGCTTCGACATGTGAGAGAAATTGACCCAAAAACTTCTGATCTGTTGTCTTAACCTTTTTCTTGATATATACTTGCATGTATATTTCTTCTTCTTGTGATCGACCTTGCTTGGATGCCATCTCTAAAATGAGGTTGAATGCTTCTTATATATAGGCTTCCTAGGAGTGTGAATTTCCCTTAATGAGGCTGACTTGTTCTCTTGCAGGCCGACTTGGCCTTGGAGGGAATTTTGACACAATTTGACTCAAATAAATTCTTTTGACTTGTTACAGGATACCCAATGGGATCTATACAAATGAAAATGACTCTTTTAACTCTTAGGCTCTATGTCAAAACCTTAAAAGCACACAATGGGTGTTTGACCTACAAATAAATTGACCTAGAGCATGAAACCCATGCTATAAAATCATAATAATAAATTTTCTCTCTTTTACATCAAACACATAAAATCAAGAATACATAAGATATTATGAAGACCAGACCTAGATACAAATTTCAACACTTCCTCTTAAGTAGGGAGGTATTCACAATACATAGAAGGTACATGGAAATTCTCATACTGAAGAGTTTCTCATAAGAATAGTCAGATTGGTAAGCCACCTCATAAGCTATCTTTTCAACTTTGATCAGTGCATCTCATCATATTAACAAGCATTGTCATATAGGAAGGCCTTGATTGACAACTCTATCTCTCCACTATATTAGAGAACAAAGTTGGGGAGACAATAATTTATAGACACCTTCATCATTGTCTCTCAAGGCACATACCCCATCCAGATGTTCACAAGGTATGCCCTTTTAGGACCAATCCTATCTTGGATTTACACATCCTCAAGGAATCTCCTCTTCGACTACTCTTGCCTATTGGATGCCCTACCTCATCCTCAAAGAGTATCGGTTTAAGTCTTAGATGCTTACCCAATATTCCATTTTTTATTCATGATATGAATACAGGAATGGTGTGTCTAACTCTCCCTCTCAACTATGGAGGATCTACTTATTCCTTCATATGAAAGGAATATACCCAAGTTCCCTCTTAACTAGGGACATGTTTTCAACAACAACTATATATTCTTGTTATGAAATCAGCTCACAAAAAGATAGAAAAGATAGATCAACGCCTTAGAATTCAGCCTCTTCGAGGGGGCAACCACCTTTACATTACACAAATGAACAATTCTTGGATGATACAAATGAGAAGACCTCCTTTCTATATAGGAGTCTAAGGGGTCATAACATAATCAGATCCGGCATAACAATAATAATGTAAGGGCACAATAATAACAATAGTGGGCATCTATGTGGCACAATAGTAACAATATGGGCACTATATGGGTACATCAATATAATAAGTGGGTTGTACTAATAACAATAAGGGGTTACACTAGTAGTATAGGGGCCTAACATGCCCCTCTCCTTCAAAAAGCATTGTCCTCAACGCTTGAGTAGTTCTTGATGCTTTTGTATAAAATTCTTGTCCTCCCATGTGGAATCTTCAGCGGGTAAGTTCTTCCACTTGATGAGATACTCTAAAATTGATCGATTTTGTAGCTGTCGGGTTCTTGTTTCTGTGATTTCTCCAGGTTCCAATATGATTTTTCCTTCCTCTTCAATTTCTGGCAATATTGTTTGAATTGGGATCTTTTGCAAATTTTGAATAAGTGGCCATACTTCTTCGTCCTTCTTCCATTCATCCCTTGCTTCGTTTATCCAATCTGGTTGGATAATAGAAATGGCACAAAACAATGCTTCCACATCCTCATCCTTGAAGAGTCTTCCCATTCGGTAAGGTCGCCATTTTTTAAGTGCATGTAATATTGCCAACATTTCCTTCTCATGAATAGCTTGTTTGAGATGTAGCAGTAAAAATACCCAATCACCTACATCAAAATATTTTTCACTATGATGTTGATCTACCTGTTGTTTCGTTTGATTTTGCACCGATGTAGCGTTATCCTTTAAAAGTTGGAGAACTTGTTGTTGATGCTCGATGTGGTCTTTCTTTACTTGAACCTTTTTCTTCTTGATATGTCCTTCTATCTCTAGAGTTTGAGGAGTGGTAATTTCTTCCAATCCTTTACAAGATATGGTTGGATTCATTTCTTGATGCTTGATGTGATCTTTCATTTCTTGAACATTTTTCTTCTTGATATGTCCTTCTATCTTGATAGTTTGAGGAGTGATAATTTCGACCAATGAATTACAAATTCATTTCTTCTTTCTCAATGTGATCTTTCACTTCTTGCACCTTTTTCTTCTTGATATGTCCTTCTATCTTTAGAGTTTGAGGAGTGGTAATTCTTGCCAATGCTTTACAAGATATGGTCTGATTCATTTGTTCTTTCTCTGGGGTGGGGTCCTGTCGTATATCCTCTTTTTTAGATGTTTCTTGATCCTTTTCTTCCTCCTCTTCATATTCTATGTAAAATAATTTCTTCTCAACACACTTATGACCTTTAGTGCATTTGCTTTCACAATTGTAACAAAGCCCTTTTTCTCTTTTTTCTTCCAATTTTTGTGGTGTAACCCTTGTAGGTTGTGGAAGGCTGGGAGAAACAACACTTCCATCTTTATAGTTGTGAGGGGTATGCTTCCTGGTTTCCATAATTTTTCTTTCCACTATGTCACAAAACCCTTTTACTCTTTCCAATTTTTGTGGTGTTTCTCTAAAGAAGGTGTTGCTCTTTGTATCCTCATAATGTGCTATCATTTCCTCTGTGAAAATTGACCACGTAACAAGTTGTTTACGAGAACAAAGCCCTTCATACCATAAAAATTGTGTCGGTTCTAAATATGAAGATGCAATACATACCTTTTGTAACAGTGGTACACCATGTAGATCAAAATATTGCTCCATCTAAAGTATCCAATTTACCGGATCCTTGCCATCAAACTTCCTCATCTTGCTTTTTCTTGATTTTAGGAGCTCGATCTTGAAACGACTGTAACTCTGTACTTTCGGATCTTTAAGTTCTGAAATTGCGATCTATAGTAGCCCTCTGTGTCCTCTTTCCAATGCCACTAGTCTGATCCAAATTGGATTCTCCAAGAAAGAGTTATGCACAATCTCCCAAGATGACCTGATTATAGACCTTTCCAGAAGAGCGAACTTGTATGAAGTGCCACGTGTCACTGTTTCGACCTTTGGATCTGAAAAATATATACAAGAAACTACAATCTGTCCTATTTCTGTACCTTCTTATGAAATTTCAATCCAATGCTCAGAGAGAAAGTTATGATTATTTTCCCCAGGTCACCTGTTTGGAATGGAATTTAGGAGTCTGCAAAAAGACCAACTTACGCATATCATATCTCCGCAAATATAGCACGAAAAGCTCTGAAATTTAGACACGAGATTCAACGCGATTTCTTCTCATATGGGTTTTGTTTTTAGCTTTCGAAACATCGTAGAAAAAAAGTTATAGTGAAAATGCCACGATGACCTGTTTGGAGCAGCGAAACCCTAGAATCCAAAGCTCCGATACCAAATGTTATGAAACCAGCTCACAAAAAGATAGAAAAGATAGATCAACGCCTTAGAATTCAGGCTCCTCAAGGGGGAAACCTCCTTTACATTACACAAATGAACAATTCTTGGATGATACAAATGAAAAGACCTCCTTTCCATATATAGGAGTCTAAGGGGTCATAACATAATCGGAGCCGACATAACAATAATAATGCAAGGGCACAATAATAACAATAGTGGGCTTCTATGTGGTACAATAGTAACAATATGGGCACTACATGGGTACATCAATATAATAAGTGGGTTGTACTAATAACAATAAGGGGTTACACTAGTAGTATAGGGACCTAACAATTCTTCTGTGGAGATCATGGTACTATTAGCTACTTGTAGGGCTCCTCTTTATGCATCATTAGGTCATGAACAAACTTCAACTTCTACATTGTGGGGCCATCTTCTTCCATAACTTATTCGGAGTGCTTCAACCATCTTCTACATCACTTCCCTTCGACGAAACATAATGTTGAACTAATTAATGCTAGATATGTCATCCTTCGAAAAAGTGACCATCTTTGTCATCATCTGGCTATCTTTTATATTGCTACCTCTTCCAAGTCAAGTTCTTCTTAGGATCATCCATTGAAATTTATGTGTACTAGATGTATGTGAAATTATACAGTCTTTTATTGGTAGCCCTGTCCCAATCTAAGCAGATGCTTTCATAAATCAAACGTGAACATCAAAAACAAAATTAACTCTTTATGATGGCCTTTTGTCATGACATTTGATTTTGCAATATCGACATCTTTTTCTTTATGAATCCATCTCCAAGGCTTACATTATTGAGGTTATCCTTCTTTATCATACTCATTATGGTCTTCATAACTTTGTCGCATACTCCTTTTTTCAACATCTTTATACACAGTTCCTTCTTATTAGAAACCTTATGGCCCACCTCCTTATATTCTATAGGAGGTCTTCATAACTTCTTCATGGAGATGTGATAGCCAATCCTTTTAATATCAGATGTTGATTAAGTAGTTGTAGACACATCTTCACAAACTCTTCTTTCACCTTCTTCATACAATGCTTCCCCAAGATCTCCTATATATATAACTCTTCTTGCATAAAGACAATTGTTTTCCACCACCTCATATGAGGTGATATAATGTTGATTCTATCATGTTTATAATGTAGAAGAGTTCAAGGTTGTTGGAAATAGTGTAACTTGGTTCGGCCTTCATTATTTTTGCATTAATGTATTTTTGTATTTAAATAATTATGCTCTAATTAAAGAGCTCAAGACAAGTCATGAAGATAATCATGTATTATTTGTGTAAATGTAATGAATATGAGTCCTTCTATATCATCAAATAAATACTCAAATATGTACCCACAGTTTTACTCTTGAAACCACTCAAAGGAAGGTTATGAAACCACGTCGGCTCAACTAAATGATCGAAGGAAACATCGGCCTAATTGAAGTTCACATTGGCTCAATGAATGGGAAGGAAAGCCTTTATATAGGCTACGTATGGAGCTTCCACAAGGAAATTCAATACACTTCTCTCACGAAGAAGCAAGCTAGCTAAGTAGTCGCAACGTATGAGGAAGTCTATCCCCTAATCGAGCCTGCACCTCGTCTCGAAATCCGAATCTAGATTAGCATAATGCATTTCATGATTGCGTTTGAAGGGCAGTCCTGACCTCAATAGGAAGGAGGAGACTGCGGATGACAGTGTGAGGGTACTGTAAGGCTAGAAGAGCCCTAACTCGATCCACGTATGCATATACACTCTGAATTCTAGGGCACCCTCCTTCGCTGTGGTGACAGTCAATCGGATCATCTTGTGGAAGCCTTGTACATCAACTATATTCATAACTATGACAACGTATAATAAATATATATATGGAGCAAGAGTAGATCGAGGCTAGGAGAGCCTATCCGAACTATTTTGGTGCAGACTGATATAATTCTTCAATTGCAGAACTGAATAGTGTTACTGGGTACATATTCTGAGGTATTGTCATTTGATGTTGAAGGCATTTCAAGGTCAAGTTTGGGTCATGTAATTTCTCAATAAATATTCCATAAGAAAGAGTTCAAGGGCTTTTCCTCTCAAGTTTTGGAGAGGTTTTTTCCCTGGCATGGTGCCAATATTTTGTGTACTTGTACATGATTGATTTTCTTGTTTTGATGGCTAGTTGATGATAAAGACATAGTAATAATATTAATCAAATCTAAAGAAAATAATATCTCAAGAAGTTATCTAAGAAAGAGAAATATAAATATGCCATCCCTATTTAACATGTAGCCATGATCTGATTTTTCAACTTGTCCTGATGATGAACCACACTCGTTGGTTCGAACGCGTCGACATAAATTTTCTGATGTGATTTTTCCCTTTAAATTTCTCAACAAAGGCATATTAATTTGTGCCTTTATGTGTTATTCATAAGGAAGAGTTCCTTCTTCTTCAACCATGCTCATGAGATATAGTATTCCAACCATTCCATATGAAATTAAGTGATGAAAAGACTCTATTTATTAAAAAATTACCAGATATATGCATACCTTTTTCCTTTATGTGGTCATCTAAACTTCCTTTAGCAACTTCCTTTCCCTTGATCGAAGATGGAAAAATACTTCAACTAAATTATCATGCTGCATATTTCTGTGATCTCACCTTCATCCTTCTAAAATGTGGATCCCACACTAGGTGGAATGTTGACCATTTATGTAACACTTGCTTCTTCCAAGTAGAGGTGAACCTTTTTAACAAAAAATCAGGTGGATGATGCCATCTCAATCACAACTACAATGTAGATTACCATAATTGTAATGCTTCTATCATGACTGTTGACTTGAAAAAAAACTTGAAGTATGAGAGACCTTTAATGGTAGAGGTATTTCACTTCTTCTTGTGTTTTCTTCTCTTATGCTTCTTGTCTTTCTTTGGTCACATGGGCTTCACTTCTTTCTTTCATTTTCTTGTTTCCCTTCTTGAGTTTAGGAAAATTCCTCTTGAAATGCCCATATTCATTACATTCATAACGTTGAATCTTAGGCATGTCAATCTTCTTTTGAAATTTATTTCGAGGCTCAAATTTTCCAAACTTTCATTTCTTCCTTGTCATAATAGCAAATGCTTGTGTTTTCTCATTTTATCCAATGTCATTCTTTTCTTTTAATATAGATTCTTCAATCTTACATAATTCCCATAGATCATTGAATGGTGTAGATTCCTTCTTTCCATAGATGCTTGATACAAATTTGCCCGATTCATATGGTAGTGCATTAAGTACACAAGTGGTCATCTTTGGATCTAACATTGTTTCTTCTAGTTCTTGTAGTTGATCTCTAATTTGAGATACCTTCATGAGATATAAGGCTATCCATTCTTCCTTTGACACTTTCATCTTGTATAATTCATTTCTTAAAGATATTATTTCCCCAGTTGTACTTATAGCGTACAACTCTACCATCTTGTCATAGATCTCTTTTGATATCTTCAATTTTGTGACAAAGGGAATGAGCAAATCCTTGCTAGATTTAATGAGGATTTTTTGAGCCCTTATTTCTCCTTTAATATATTGTTAGAAAATTATATATTATAGAGCAATGGAACACATAAAATATTGCAGAAATATAAACATAGAAAACGCATAAAACAAGAGAGCCACAGATATACATGGTTCACCCAATTTGGGCTACGTCCACAAAGAAATAGCCAGTCCTTCCTTTTATATTATCCAGCAAACTGAAGAGATACAACCTACAGCAGATCCACTGTAATTCCCTCTTCTATCTCGCTCAATCTCCTCTCTCTTCTTACTCAGAATAAAGATCTACATAGACACAATACAATTCCCTCATATATAGTGAGGGGTTGCCTTCTAGGGCAAAAAACCCTAAATTAAACATAACTTCTACCATCAGATCTCTACCTAATGAACGACCCAGATTGACTACGAAATTACAACATTTTACAAGGCAATTTTACATCTATTTTTAGCTTCAGGGGCATTGCCCCCGATCCTGCCGCTGGCGGGGGGGCTCCCAAAGGTCGCAACCAACCCCCCTAGACCCCCCCTGCAACGTATATTTTATGGGCATCTTTGCCAACCCATTACGAACTGGGGTCCAATGCGGCTATACCTTTGAATACAGAAGATAATCAGGCTTCACACCCAACATATACTTTTCCAATGCTTGAGATTGTTCTTGAGGAGGCTTTCTGATGGAGCCCTTGACATACAAAAAAGCTTCGCTTTCTATGAGAATCAAATCTATCTTCCATGTAAGGTAGTTTGATGTACCAACAAGTTTATTGTTCTCCTTGCAGAAAATAGTCATTTCATTTGTAGGATGAGACATAAATATAAAGTACTTATTTGACTAATGAAGATTTCTACTTGAAGATGATGACTTCCACTAGAGTGTGAGCTTTAGAATGAGGGACGAGATGATCTTCCTTCTTCAAAATGACAATGCTTCTTCTTCACGATGAGGAGATATGTTTTTCTTCCTTCAAAAATGCTTGAGGTCTCCTATTTTCTTCAATATGAGGAAGATTCCTTTGATTTAGTTGATGATGATGAATTGTTTCTTCTTCCATCCTTTGGATGATGATGGAGGCTTCCCAAGATGCTTCAAATGTGTAGAGTCCTTCTTTCGTTGAGATGGAAGTAGGGCCCTCTAGGTCTTGTTTTATTCTATCAAGAGTTCTTCCTTTAAGATGATAAGGTCTTTGTGATGTGATGACTAGATCTCCTTGATGTTTTTGCTTCTTATATTTGGACCTTATGTATCCTTTTTCAATTTGAATGATCTCCAAGGTGCATTTCATTGTTACCTTAGCTTTGATACCATGTTGATAAATCTAGGGAAACTAGATTAGGGATGATTTCTCTTTTCTCTGATAATCACTTGTGATGTTATTGACTTCAACTTGTAATATTTATAATTAGCCTTATTCTTCTCTTGATTATTATAGTGTTATTATCATCAAACAACTACCAAAACATGAAGATCAATAGAAAAAATTGGACACAAGATGTAGGTTTTTAGCCAGGGCCAAAACCTCTCCTAGAGAAGAAAACCCACAAGTAATTATTCTCTTCTTATAGAATCTTCAAATGATGAATTCCACGACCCTTAAACCCCAGACCAAGACCCCTCCAAGACTAAGTAAACTTTTCTTTAGATGAGCTCCTTTTCCACAAAAGTCAGCACTAGTCAAACAACTTCAAAAACTTCATATTCGGCCTCTACTTCTGAATTTTGGCTATTGCTTCAAGTCTGCAATTTTTCGACCCTTTTGTAGTAGCCACAACTTTGCACATGTGAGTGATAGAGGCTAAATTAGGCCTTATCTCTTCTTCACTTGGCTTGATCTTCTTTCCTTAGGTACTCAACCTTAAAACTTGATTTAGGAACATGATTTCAACTTCTTGATGGAGAAATTCAATATGATCTTGTATCTATAGAAACCTTAGATGAAACTCTCACGTGTGAGAGAAATAGACCCAAAAACTTTGGATTTGTTGTCTTAACCTTTTTCTTGATCTTTGCTTGCTTGTAGATTTCTTCTTCTTGTGATTGAACTTTCTTGGATGCCCTGTCTCAAATGAGGTCAAATACTTCTTATATATAGGCTTCCTAGGAGTGCACATTTCCCTTAATGAGGTCGACTTCATATTTTGCACACTGACTTGTTCTCTTGTAGCCTGATATGGTCTTGGAGGGACTGTTGACACAATTTGACTCAAATCAATTCTTTTGACTTGTTACAAGATGCCCAATGGGGTCTATTACAAATGACAATGACTCTTTTGACTTCGAGGCTCTATGACAAAACCTTAGAAGCACACAATGGGTGCTTGCCATACAAATAAATTAACCTAGAGCATGAAACGCATGCTATAAAATAATAATAATAAATTTTATTTATCTTTTACATCAAATACATAAAATCAATATACATAGGATATTATGAAGACCACACCTAGTTACAAATTTCCACATGAGGCTCCACTATCAACATACCAAACATATGAGAAATTTGCACTAGAATCAGGATAAGTAATCAATGAGAACTCCTTAAATTGTGGGGAAAATTCATCTGCCTCTGTTGATGTTGCAACCTACTTCTTCTTCGTGTTGTCATTCTGTGTTTTTGAGGTTGAAGGAGTAAACACATAGGACAACATCAAAACCACTTTGGAAGATGGGATCTAGCCTTGCCAACTTTAGAGAGGGATCTCTCTGTAAAATTTAGCTATGTTTTATGTGAATTTTAGGCTAGTTATGATTGTACTAGTTTTTTTTTTTTTTATTGGATTTTTTGGTTGGTTAAATTGCTATAATTCCATTGGCTATGGAGTCTAAAGATTAACTGGATTTGCATCAAATTTTGAAGGAGTTTCACAGGGAAAGCTAGGTTGCACTAGTTGGATCTTTCAGGATATTAAATGGATTATGAGACATAATAAATGTAAAATTCAGTAGAAACTAAGGGGCAATGAAGGATTCCTTAAATTGACTTCAGCAAAAAACATATAAATTATGATCAACTAGAATAGGGTGCTCTGAATAACATATCCTATTCATCACAGTTTATGTTATGTAATTAAGATTTCCATAAATAACAGAGAAAAAGACAATGATTTAAACACATAAACTGAAGAAGAACATCACCATTTCGTACACCACATGAATCCTATGAAAATGTCCCTATATTATTGATGCTTCTAGCAACTTTGAAAAATTACAACTTGAAAAGGAAAATTATATTCAACAATCAACCCTTAATACTTCAAACTATGAAGTATTTATACAAATAATTACAAAATCATTGTCTCAACCGACAGTGTATTATTAGCATTATCCTAAATAATAAAATTGATCTTTTGTAGAATGATAGGCAAGGTGGACAACTGCATGAAGAGGTGGCTCTATTTTGGTGGATTCGGTTGCTGAATCAGCCTATAACTATGCTACGCTGGCTGATAATTCTTATTGCAACCGAGTTACTTCAATCCAATAAATCACATAGTTCCTCCCACCTTTTTTCATCTGGAATGGTTAATTTAATTACCCTTCGGTAAATCTCATCAACCTTAGTATACTTTGCAAATGTTGGCTTTACTGTGAAGACATGTTTTACCTCATTTTGGATGAAGAAATCATTTCCCATTGTCTCTAAGAATTCTCTCGCTGTCATGCTGCCTTTTATACCACTGAATTTGATACTGCTTCTGGCCACTTCCTTCATCTTTAAAACATAATCTTCTTGAGTAATGAGTTTATCATTAATGACATATATGCTGGGCAATCCTTTCTAAATTAAAGCTTCAATCCTGTTGAAAAACTTGTTCACTCCCAGCTCTAGTGTTTCACACCTTTCCTCCAATTGATCAATGAGATTTCTTTTAGTCAAAAATTTCTTGACTTCCAATATGGTGGTAGTCCTGTCACTAATTCCTAACTCTTCAAGTTCATATTTGGTCATTGAATTTAGGAATTTGATGATATTGAAGGCTTCTATAGGCATGTCTCCCAACTTTTCCCTTACTTGAACAATGGTTTCAGTGGCCTTTTGTATCAATTCTTTCTGTTCAAAGATGATTTGGATGCATGGCCAAATCTCATTCATGGAATCCAGAATACCCATCCAAATGGTTTCCTTGGCTTGGGCCAAGGTCTGACCAATTGATGTATCCTTCTCCACCTTTTGTAATCTCTCCAATAGTCTTTATGACTTCTGCACTTCAACTAGACGAGAAGCTTCAGTTCTGGCTTTCTATTCTTCTAGAGCTTTGAGCTGCCCATGCAATGTCTTAATTTCTTCTGACTGGATTGACATATTTTCCAGTGTCTTTGTCACCTGTTCAGTGCTTGTAGTTTGAGTTGAAGAAGTTTCTTCAATTTTTGTTCTTGTAGTTGGGAGCTGAGTGATGGGCATAGCATCGAGGGGGACTATGACCATCCTTTGACTCTGTTCCTCCTCTTTAATCATTTTCTCCATTTTTGCCTCCATCTGTCTGATCTGAATATTCTTCTCAATGATTAGTTTCATCATGTCAGCCTTCTGTGTCACATTTTCTCAAATATCTTTAGTCAAGGGATCCTCTATAGCTGGCAGTTTCAATTTCTTTCTCAATGCTGCAATGTTGATATTTTTCTTCTTGATGATCTTCTCTGCAAAATTTATATGTTTAGGATCATATCCTATATTGACTACCAAATCTTCCAAATATTTCATCTTGTTGTCTTTTGCTAAAGAAGATACCTTTTCCATTTTCAACTGAGACTGAATGTTTGCATATGAAATCTGCAGCTTTGATAGTGACATGGCAATGTTAGTTAATGTAGAAGAAATCATCTCACTTGTCTATTTATGCATCTCCATTTGATAAATGGGATGGATATCTTTGGTGCTGAATTCAAATGATGTGCTCTTGTAGTCTGTTGGTGTCTTTGGATGTGGAATTTGGGCCTCAAGGAAGGCCATCTACATCTTTCCTTGCTCTGTGTCAAAAATTGATAATAATCTACTCTGTGAACTGGAAGTCTGCTTCCAAAATTGATTATAGATGTTATTCTTAAGAATTTGATTCTTAAGAAGTTTAATCTCTCGGTACCTGTCAAAAACAATCTTTTCCTTTTCTCCTTGGACATCTTGGGAAGATAGCTCTGTTTCTTTTTGACCATGTGATATTGAAGGCCCAATAGGAGATTTAAAAAACTTGCTGCTTGAAGGTGGTGATTCTCCAATTATGATGGCAACATGATCTTTTGTCTCATTTTCTACATCTGTTCTAGGAGTCACTTTTTCCCTTTTCCTGTCACTGATTTTGAACTCCTTTGGCTCACTACCTATTGTTGATGATGATCCCTCCTCTCTCTGTCTTTTATTTGTTTTCTCTTGAGGAGTGGGAGTCTGTAAATTTGAAGTAGAAAAAAGTTGTTCTTCATCTTCCTGCAATGTATTCTCTGCCCATTCTGACTGGTTCACATATTTCTCTATCTCAGGCCTTGAGGTATGGATATATGGAGTAGTTTTGTTTTCTACTCTTAGCTTGGAAATAATACCCCAAGGGTCATAAGACCATGTGAAACTTAGGTTGAATTTCATCTCTTTAAGGATCTTATCTGCTTCTCCTGCTGACCTTGTATTGCATATGAAAGGGCCCACCTGTGTGTTTATTCGAAACTGGGACTTCTTCTTGGCCACAACAAAGTGAATATCATCTTAATTTAGCATTTGCCTGATATATTCAAGGGAAAAAATCCTCATGGGGAGGTATGACGAGGTATTTTGGGAGTTTGTATCGTGCTAAATCACATCCATAAACCGTGATTTATGTATAGTTTGGTATAAATACCAATCTCCAATCCTGACCTGATCTATCAAATGCATAATCCTTTTGATGTCTTCACTGATTCTGGGTTGTACTGAGTTGTTTAAAACATTCATAGCGAGGTGAACAAACTCTTCAATGAATTGTTTGTATGAGAATTCTTGTTGTGCTTTCATGACTAATGAAGTCCAAAATATCACAGGTTGTTGGTTTCCCTCGTCATCTAGTTTCTGCATGGAAAAAATGAAACTATCTTCCTGATAATATAGAAACATATTAGACTAAAATTGAAGTGTATTTAAACACTTGTTCTGTTGAAAATTTAAGAAACTTCTCATGAATTTTATCAGCCAAGAATTGATTGAAATTAAACAAAACAAATGGTTTGCTATCTGTGGAAAAGATGGAAAGGAAACCTAGAATGGTTTCATCTCCCCACTGATCAAAATAATAACCCAAAATATATGAAATTATGGATATAATCTGTTTAGCTTGATCAAGGAAGATTGAGGAAGGGTATGGAGGATTCTTCTTTGGCAATTGGGCATTTTTTGGTAAGAAGATCTCAAAAATCTTGGCCCTGGTAGAAAATCAAGCTTCTAATAGAGTTGGGTGAGGGCTTCTAAGGAGAATGGGGTATTGTTTTCCACAAGGGGGAGCTAACACCATCTAGTTAATAGATTGGGTAGTAATTGTAAATAGGATTTCACCAAATGGGGACATAATAGCTCTTTGGCTGGGAACATAACAGGCTTGGCATTTTCTGGTGAATTCAGGGGCATGGAAGGTCAGAGGGAAAATATAATGAGGAAGATTGGACTCCCAGAGTCCAATTTCATCTGTTTTGTCAGCATTTTTGTCCTCCATCCAACAATAAAGATCCAAAAATTCATAGTCACACTATGTTTCATTGATCCTATAATCCCTATCAACTAATGGAATATGACCTAAGTCTATGGATGGAGGGATTAATGGATTAACAAGGTTCTCCTGCCTTTTTCTCTTTGGAGGCATGTTTAGATAAGTGAATGATAACAATGATTGAAGGGAAAGCTTACCAGGAACAGTTTGAGGCTATGAGCTGTCAGGGAAAGGAGGAAGAGCGCTGACAATTCTGATCTGGTTCGGCAAATTCTTTGCAACTAGTTGCTTTGTAGAAAACTGTGAATTACTGAAAATAAACAAGTGAAACAGGCGATGAAGATGGTTCAGGATAATCAAGGAAGGATGGCAAGTTCCGTTAGAGGTTGGCGCGGGACCGTTAAAGGTTGAATGATTACCCAGTAGGGAAAATTGAATGCACAAAAGTAATTATGCCTGGAACGCATTCAATGGGGAAACGAATATGAAATGTGAGCGATATGAGTGGCAGAGGTTTCAGGATAGGAACACGATAAAGAGGATGAGGGGAATATGACATGTAACGTTGTGTCCCTATAATACTAGTGATTACCCCATTACTATTGTAGTTATACCCCTTATTTATATTGTTGTGCCCCTATTACCCCCATATTGTTATTTCTGTGCCCCATAGAATCCCTCTATTGTTATTTTTGTGGCTTTATATTATTATTGTTAGGTCGGCTGGATTATATTGTGACTCCTTAGACTCCTATATATAGAAAGGAGGTTTTGTCATTTGTATCATCCAAGAATTGTTCATTTATGTAATGTAAAGGAGGTTTCCCCCTCGAAGAGGCTGAATTCTAAGGCGTTGATCTATCTTTTCTATCTTTTCTTGAGCTGGTTTCATAACATTTGGTATCAGAGCTTTGGATTCTAGGGTTTCGCTGCTCCAAACAGGTCATCGTGGCATTTTCGCTATAACTTTTTTTCTGTGACGTTTCAGAAGTCGCAAAAAAAAACCATTTGAGAAGAAATCACGCTGAACCTTGGGTCCGAATTTCAGAGCTTTTCGCGTGATATTTTCGGAGATATGATCTGAGGAAGTTGGTCTTTTTGCAGACTCCTGAATTACATTCAAAACAGGTGACCTGGGGAAAATCGTCATAACTTTCTCTCTGGGGATCGGATTGAAATTTCGTAAGAAGGTACAGAAAGAGGACGGACTGTAGTTTCTTGTATATGTGTTTCAGATTCAAAGGTTGAAACAGTGACTCGTGGCACGTCGTACAAGTTCGCTCTACTGAACCAGTCTAAAAGCAAGTCACTGTGGGAGATTTCACATAACTCTTCCTTGGAGAATCCAATTTGGCTCAGACTTGTGGCATTGGAAAGAGGACACAGAAGGCTACTACAGGTAGCAATTTCAGAACTGGATGATCCGAAATTACAGAGATACATCAGATTCAATATCAGGCTTCTATAAAGTGAAAAAAGGTGTGTAGTTTTTTTTAAAATTTTTGTGTAAGCTTGGTTTAACGGAATTCAAAGGGCATAGTAAAGCATTATTATCGGTAACTGATGCCCCGAGGAAAGAAAATGCAAACACCTAGTAAGGAACCTGAAAGCTCTAGCATGACTCATGAAGAAGAGGAAGAAATGCTACATGATATATCAAAATTACAAGAACAAGTGCAACAAATGTCACGCTCACAAAAGCTAACAGAAGCTAAGATAAGTGGCGTGGAATCTAAGATAAAGGGCATGGAAGCTAAGATGGATGATTCGAAGATAGATTTAAAGAGAGACATGGCAGATTTGAAGATAGATTTGAAGACAGACATGGAAGAATTGAAGAAGTTGCTACAAGAAAGGGTCACTAATGGTGAAAAGGTAGTAAAGGAAACTCATGATGAGAACAAAAGAAATGTTAATCATGATTCCATAGATGCTAATGTTGGATCGAAGAATCACCATATTCCAAAAATCGATATGAGGAAGTTTGATGGCAAGGATCCCGCCACATGGATATTACAGATGGAGCAATTCTTCGATCTCAATAATGTGCAAAACACACAAAAGGTACGTATGGCAACTGTATATTTGGAACCAAATCAGTTTGTATGGTATCAATGGCTTTGCTCTCGTAAACAATTTATCACTTGGGCAATTTTTACGGAAGAATTGATAGCACATTATGAGATACAAAAAGCAACACTTTTTTTAGCCAATTGATAAGTCTCAAACAAAAGGGTTCAATAATGGAGCACATTGAGGAGTTCCAAAAATTGAACATAAGGGTAAAAGATATTCCAGAGGAGCATAGGATTGATGTGTTCATAGGGTCTTTAAAGGATAATATCCAACATGATGTTCGCCTTTGGGAACCTGATTCATTAGAGAAGGCATTCAGGTTAGCAAGAAAAATGGAAAGCAAAATTATGGCAACCAGGAAGCATACCACTCACAACTATAAAGACGGAAGTGTTGTTGCCCCTAGTCTTCCACAACCTATAAGGTTGACACCACAACAATTGGAAGAAAAAAGAGCAAAAGGGCTTTGTTACAGTTGTGATAGCAAATACACTAAAGGTCATAAGTGTGCTGAGAAGAAATTATTCTACATAGATTGTGAAGAGGAAGAAGAAAAGGAGCAAGAAAGGTCAAAAGAAGAAGATATACTCCAGGAACAAAGCCTAGATGAAGAACAAATAAATCCGACCATATCTTGTAATGCATTGGCGGGAATTACCACTCCTCAAACCATCAAGATAGAAGGACAAATCAAGAAGAAAAAGGTAATAGTGTTGATTGATTCAGGAAGCACCCACAATTTTATTCATTGTAGGGTAGCAAAAGAATTGAATTGCTTCCTATATCCAGCACCAGAGTGTCAAGTGATGATTGCAAATGGAGGAACAATAAATTGCTCTGGAAAGTGCCATAATATCAAGCTATCCATGGGAGAATATGTATTGACTAGCCCAATGCTTTCCATTCCAATGGGAGGTGCTGATGTTGTACTAGGAGTCCAATGGCTACAATCCTTGGGTACAATAGCTTTTAATTTTCAAGAACTTTTCATCAAATTTTCTACGGAAGGAAAGGAAGTTGAATTAAGGGGTATTGCAGGGAAACCAGGAAAGATAATCAGCTCTAATGGCATGACAAAGCTTCTAAAAAAGGAGCAAAGAGGTGTAATTGCACAATTATGTTCGCTAGATGTTTCCACATTGGAATCATCTATTTCTCCAGATCTCCAAAAAGTCTTGGACAATCATTCCAAGGTATTTGAGACTCCCAAAGGTCTCCCACCTATGCGTGATCATGATCATGCTATTCATCTGATTCCAGGAAGTGTTCCTCCAAACATCAGGCCGTACAGATATCCCTATGTCCAAAAAAGTGAAATTGAACGTATGGTTGCAGAAATGCTAGAGGCTGGTATAATTCAACCGAGTCAAAGTTCTTTCTCAGCTCCAGTAGTATTGGTGCACAAGAAGGATGGATCATGGCGCATGTGTCCGGATTATAGGGAGCTCAACAAGCTCACTATTAAAGATAAGTTCCCCATTCCTGTCATTGATGAATTACTGGATGAATTGCATGGATCAATTTACTTCACCAAGTTGGATCTTCGTTCGGGATATCATCAAATCAGAATGAAGATTGAAGACATTCCGAAAACGGCATTTAGAACTCATGAGGGTCATTATGAATTTTTGGTCATGCCTTTTGGCCTTACCAATGCACCTTCAACATTTCAAGGTTTGATGAATTCAATTTTCAAACCATTCCTTAGAAAATTTGTGTTAGTATTTTTTGATGATATACTAATCTACAGCAAGTCTTGGAAGGATCATGTTGAACATGTTGACAAGGTGCTACAACTATTGGAGGAGAAACAATTATATGCAAAAAGATCCAAATGTTTCTTTGGAGTCCAGGAGGTGGAATATTTGGGTCATATTGTATCTCATGAAGGAGTTAAGGTAGACCCTAGCAAAATTAAAGCCATTAAGGAATGGAAAATCCCCACATCCATAAAGCATCTGCGAGGATTTCTTGGGTTGACAGGGTATTATCGCAAGTTTGTTAAGAATTATGGGAGAATAGCAGCACCTCTAACAACATTATTGAAGAAAGATTCATTTTCATGGACTCCGGAAGCAACAAAGGCCTTTGAACATCTTAAAGAGGCAATGTGCCAAGCACCGGTCTTAGCTACACCGGACTTCACAAAAACCTTTATTGTGGAATGTGATGCTTCAGGAAATGGAATTGGTGCTGTTCTAATGCAAGATGAAAGACCCATTGCTTTTGAAAGTCGTCCAATCAAGGGAAAGTTTTTAAGCAAAGCTATTTATGAGAAGGAAATGTTGGCAATACTCCATGCACTTAAGAAATGGCGACCCTACCTAATGGGAAGACACTTCAAGGTAAAAACGGATCATGATAGCCTTAAATACTTTTTAGAACAAAGATTATCCTCTGAAGAGCAACAAAAGTGGGTCACAAAGATGTTGGGTTATGACTTTGAAATCATCTACAAAAAAGGGAAGCAAAATGTGGTGGCAGATGCACTCTCAAGAAAGGATGAGGATGTGGAAGCATTGTTGTGTGCCATTTCTATTATCCAACCAGATTGGATAAACGAAGCAAGGGAGGAATGGAAGAATGACGAAGAAGTGTGGGCACTTATTCGAAAGCTACAACAAGATTCCAGTACTTCTGATACATTTAGCTGGCAAAATGATTCGTTATGGTACAAAGATCGCTTATACCTCTGTAAGAATTCCCAGCTAAAACAAAAGATTCTTATGGAATTGCACACTTCTCCCTTAGGAGGGCACTCAGGATTTTTAAAAACTTACCACAGGGTTAAGAAGGAATTTTTTTGGGATGGCCTTAAATCAGATATTCAAAAGTTTGTGGCGGAATGTTTGGTTTGCCAACAAAATAAAGTTGAAACAATTAAGACACCGGGTCTATTACAACCTTTATCCATTCCAAGCCAACGTTGGGAGGAGGTTTCAATGGATTTTATCACAGGTTTACCCAAGTCTGAGGGAAAGAGTGTCATCATGGTGGTAGTTGACAGACTTACCAAGTATGCACACTTTTGTGCATTATCACATCCATTTAAAGCCAGTACAGTTTCTACTGCATTTATGGAAACAATTCAAAAGCTACATGGAAACCCAAAGATTATTGTAAGTGACAGAGATCCCATTTTCACTGGAAATTTTTGGACAGAATTATTTTCTTGTCTTGGTACTCAGTTAGCTCATAGCTCATCTTATCATCCTCAATCTGATGGGCAAACTGAGATAGTAAACAAATGTTTGGAAGGATATCTTCGTTGCTTTGTATCTGATAAACAGACACAATGGGTCAAATGGTTGCCTCTGGCTGAATGGTGGTATAACACTTCCTTCCATACAGCAACAAAAATGACCCCATTTATGGCACTTTATGGGTATCAACCACCATCCATCACATCATATTTAAGAGAAAATTCTAAGGTTCAGGCAGTGGAACATCACATCGAACATCAACAACAAGTCCTCCAACTCTTAAAGGATAACCTCGTGTTGGCACAAAATAGAATGAAACAACAGGCAGATCAACATCGCAGTGAAAGAAGTTTTGATGTAGGTGATTGGGTATTCCTACGGCTACAACCATATAAGCAAATGTCCCTAAAGCAAGCTAAGAAGGATAATAAATTATCACCAAAGTATTATGGTCCGTACAAGGTGTTGCAAAAGATTGGTACTATGGCATACAAATTGGAGCTTCCTGCAGCTTCTCGATTGCACCCAGTTTTCCATGTTTCATGTTTAAAGAAGGTTATAGGTGACAAGCTCCCAATTCAAACAATATTGCCAGAACTTGACGAGGAAGGAAAAATTATATTGGAACCGGAAGCAGTCACAGAAACAAGAACTCGACAGCTACGAAATCGATCAATTTCAGAGTATCTTATCAAGTGGAAGAACTTATCCGCTGAAGATTCCACATGGGAGGATGAGAATTTTATGCAGAAGTATCCAGAACTACTCAAGCGTTGAGGACAACACTTTTTTGAAGGAGAGGGGCATGTTGGGTCCCTATAATACTAGTGATTACCCCATTACTATTGTAGTTATACCCCTTATTTATATTGTTGTGCCCCTATTACCACCATATTGTTATTTCTGTGCCCCATAGAATCCCTCTATTGTTATTTTTGTGGCTTTATATTATTATTGTTAGGTCGGCTGGATTATATTGTGACTCCTTAGACTCCTATATATAGAAAGGAGGTTTTGTCATTTGTATCATCCAAGAATTGTTCATTTATGTAATGTAAAGGAGGTTTCCCCCTCGAAGAGGCTGAATTCTAAGGCGTTGATCTATCTTTTCTATCTTTTCTTGAGCTGGTTTCATAACATGTAAGGATGGGGCCCGACGGAGAATACCGCCTTTTCGGAATCCCCGCGATTTTCTGTCTAAAATCATCTTTTCCATCGTAGTCCTTGAAGAGATATTTGCAACGGGCTATCATGCACGTCAAACAGAGATAATATGACCAAGTCGCAACCCCGGGAAGTTGGCTGTCCAACTCACCCCAACGAGGCCCATAAATGCTTGGTGTTACATCTCCTCGGGTTAGGGTTTTGGTTGTTTAGGGTTTGCTCTTATTGTTTAATAATAAAAAGGCCCTTGAGCCTCTTTGTAAGGCAGTTCAGAGGCATGTAGCCACCAGATCTCTTCTCAGAGATAAGCTACCATCACCCTAGCTGGTTTAGTTCCATTTCTTTTTGCAAGCATATTTCAGTGTTTTACATTAATGAATTGAAGTACTATTTCTGTTGCATCTCTGTGTTTATGATTATCTCTATAGTTTGTTGCATTCCTGTTTAAATCCGGATCAGTGGTATCAAAGTGGTCTTCTTTTTTTCTCTGTTTTTTGTTGCATGTCCCTAACGAGGTCGGGATATAAGGATTTAGGGCTTGAACTGGTTGAACCTTTGCAAGACCAGCCTCGCAAATCCCGACGGACTCCCATGGCGGATGAAAAGAAGGATGAGGGGGCAGGAGATTCTATCAAAATCTTGCTCAAAGAAACCCTCGAGCGACAAAGGAACGCGATGATGGACAACTTTACCCAGATCCTTCAGCGACTACTTAGGGGCGACGTGTTAGCTTCCAATAGCTCCTCTAGAAATGCCACACTGTTTAAGGTACAAGTTAATTTTGAAATCCTGATATTCGAGGGTCAGATAGACACAGATTCCTTCGATAAATGGTTAAATCTGCTAGAGGGTTATTTTTCTATTCATGATTTTTCCAGTCGGGAAAAGATTATTTTCGCTCTCCTCAAAGCAGCCCCCCATGTCAAGGACTGGTGGGAAACCTATTGTGAGCAGAAGGATGAAAGTACAGGCTCACTATTTTCAGCCACACACTTGGAATTAATTTCGGGATGCCATGAAAGAGTAGTACTACCCTGTCGGAAGCTATGAGGATCAATACATAAAGTGGACCACGTTGCGGCAGGGAAAGGACCAAGACGTGCCAGAGTTTACCAATATTTTCCACACCCTTCGCACAAAGTTGGGTATCAAGAATATGGAGCAGAATTTGGTACTCAAATACCGTGGCTTACTGCACAAGTAAATCTAGGAAGAAATAGAATTCCTGAACATCTCCTCGCTCGACACAGCATATCGATATACCGTCAAGGTCAAGCAAAAGTTTAAACAGAAGAAGCAAGACTTTGGATCTGTGAATCCAAAGCAAGGGAAAGGTGCCCCCAAACCGTAGAACAAAGGACAAAGCCAAGGCGGGGCGGCCCAAGACAACCTGCCAAAGCTGCAAGCAAAGAACAACGTCGTGAAGTCGAAAAAGGACACGGGAAAATGGTGTGAATTCCATAAGAGCTCAACTCACAACACAAGTGAGTGTCGGGCCAAGCAATCACTGGTGGTCGAGCTAAAGGTTTTAGAATCAGATACATGTTTCGACTCTGAGTTAGAAGCTGACAAAGGGAATGACAAAGGGAAGCAGATTATTGATGCGAAGCCCAATGCCACTGTTGCCACCATGAAGATCCAGAAGGAGGAATCCGAAGATCCAGAGGAGGAGCGTCTCTTCCACTCCCAGATGTGGGCAAAGGGCTCCCGGCTACAGTTCATTGTCAACAGCGGGAGCTAAAAGAATCTCATTTCGGTAGAGGTCGTGAAGCAGTTAGGCTTACCAATCACAACACATCCACAACCGTACACCATTAGGTGGCTTCACCAAGGATGGGATCCTCGCGTGAGACAACAGTGTCACCTTCCATACAACATCAAGCCCTTCACGGATGAGGTATTGTGTGAAATTGCTCCAATTGAAGTTTGTGATGTATTATTAGGACAACCATACTTGTGGAAGCGACATGTTGTGTATGAATCAAGGCCCCGTGTTGTTATTGTTACTTTGAGAAATAAGTTGTACAGGATACCAGAGGTAGCACCGCCTACTACCATCTCTTTGGTTACTACAAAACAATGTAGTAAGCTCATTTCCAAAATTGGGAAATTTGTTTTCCTAGTGATACACCCTCAAGGAAAGAAGAAGATGGTGGCCACGACCTTTAGACAGGCCCCCTCTACACGACAACTACAGATGGACAAGGTCATGGAGGAGTACAAGGACATCTTCACCTCCCCCACAGGGGTTCCTCTATACTGTCAGGTCAAGCACTCCATCGATTTGACCCTAGGTGTGCCTTTGACCAATAGACCAATCTATCGGTGCTCTGTTCTAGAGAACGATGAAATCAAGAGGCAGATTCAGGAGCTGCTGCAGAAAGGTCACATCCGTCTGAGTTAATCGCGCTATGGGAGCCCGATCGTGTTGGTACAAAAGAAGGATGGGACTTGGAGACTCTGTATTGACTATCGGGCACTGAACAAGATCATTGTCCGTAATAGGTATCTGATCCCATGGATTGATGACCTCTTGGATCAACTGAAGGGGGGAAAATATTTCAGAAAGATAGATTTGAAGTCAGGATATCACCAGGTACCAATCGAACCCTCTAATGTGTGGAAGACTACCTTCAAAGCCAAGGAGGGCCTTTTCGAATGGTTGGTTATGCCTTTCGTATTGATGAATGCTCCTGCAACCATCATGAGGCTAATGGATGAAATCTTGCTGCCATTCACCAACTCATTTGTAGTGGTATACTTGGACGACATCCTGATATTTAGCCAGAGTTGGGAAGAGCACCACCACCACATCTGACAGGTTCTCCAAACACTGCGGCAACACAAGTTATGTGCCAATTTGGAGAAATGCACTTTTGGCATGATCCAGGTTCAGTATCTGGGATACATTATTGATGAACAAGGGGTGCATGTGGATCCAGCCAAGATCTAAGTCATTTAGGATTGGCCATCTCCAACGACTCTGATAGAGCTTTGGAGCTTTCTAGGTCTTGCCAACTTCTACTGCAGGTTTGTGCTGGGATTTTCTCATATCACTTGGCCCTTGAGTCAAGTCACCAAGGGAGGAGTGAAAGAAAAATTCTTTTGGTATGAATCTCAATAGAAGGCATTCACAGAGTTGAAAGATTGCCTCTGCTCGACATCAGTTCTCGCATTACCAGACTTGCAACAACCATTTGAGGTTGAGACAGACGCCTCTGACTATACTATTAGGGTAGTCCTTACTCAACACAGGCATCTAGTGGCATATCACAGTGAGACACTTTCAGACACAGTCCGGAAGTATCCCATTTATGACAAAGAGATGTATTCCATTGTGAAAGCCTGCCGAAAATGGAAGCATTACATTTTGGGGAAGGAAATGGTGATCCACATAGACCACTGGCCCCTGCAGTTCATACAGATCCAAGGGAAATTGTAGAATGATCACCATCAAAAGTAGTCCACATACCTGCAACAGATCCATTTGAATATCAAGTATAAGAAGTGAAACATCGATAATGTTGTAGATTGCCTCAGTCGACCACCGATCATGGCATTAACCACCGTGATCAACTCTTCTGGGCATGAGACTTATGATTTTCCGCTTCTCTACAAAAGCGACCTAGAATTCGGCCACACATACCAGACACTCTTGGAGGGTCAGCATGTTCCATATTTTCACCTCTAGGATGCCCTATTATGCCACCTAGGTCACCTTTGTGTTCCTTCAAGCAAGCATGCCAAGATGATTTAGGAAGCACACTATAGTCAAGTTACTGGACATTTCGGTGTCGAGAAAATGGTGGCAGTACTGCAGAAGTATTTCTATTGGCCGAATCTTTGACAGGATGTCAGGAAGTACATCAGATCATGCATTGCCTACGCCATTGCCAAATCGACCATCAAGAAGCAAGGCCTCTATACCCCGCTCCCTACCCCTAGCCGACCTTGGGAATCCATCTCCATGGATTACATGTCAGGCCTTCCTTCCACTAAGCATGGAAATGACTGTGTTTTTGTTGTCATCGACAGGTTCTCGAAGATGGCTATTATGGCGGCCTGCAAGAAGAATATCACAGCAGAAGCCACTGCTAAACTCTTCTTTGAACGAGTGTGGGTACACTTTGGGATCCCACAGTTTGTCATCTCAGATCGAGATAGCAGGTTCCTTAGTACATTTTGGTCTAGTCTTTGGTCGATGCTAGACACCAAACTCACTAAGTCCACAACCTTCCATCCTCAAACTCATGGCCAGACAAAGGTTGTCAACAGGATTATCGTACACATTCTGCGCATGTACAATTCAAAGCATCCACGCACATGGGATGAGAGCCTTCCTTATTTTCAGCACAGCTACAACCAGGCTCTCCACAATTCGACTGGACACATACATTTTCAGGTGGGCTTGGGATTTCAGCCACTATGTCCCATTGATGTGGCCATGCCATTTGTAGCTACTCATGCAGATTCGGCTCATGTCCAGTCCGAAAAATATAAGGCAAACAACTTCATTGAGCACATCCAACACATTCGCCAGCAGGTCCATGACATTCTGGAGAAATCAAATGCCAAGTACAAGCAACAACATGATCAACATCGGGTTCCACACAAGTTTCAGGTGGGCGACAAAGTTTGGTTGCATCTGCAAAAGGAACGCCTTACCGAAGCCTATCGGAAACTCAGACCACTCCGATATGGTCCTTACACCATTACCAAGGCTATGGGAGACAATGCACTTGAGCTCAACATTCCCCCATTCCTTGGCCTGCAGCCAGTGTTCAATGTGGACCGCCTTCGGCCATACTTTCCACCATTACTAGACACATCTGACATTGCAGAACAACTCACACCCACAAAGTTAAATCCAGATTGCATGGAACAAGCTGTAAATGATCGGATCATGGACACACAGATCAAGCACACTCGCCAGTAGAATATCCAACTCTATCGAGTTGCCAAATCAGGTCAACTCGTTCACCAGGGCAGGTGGCGCACTAGGGACCAAGTTCAGCAGAAGTTCCCTCATCTCATGGAGGAACTCAACGCAATGGGGACCATTTCTTCTTAAGGGGGGAGGAATGATCCAGGTGGATATTGGTGGCCACCCGCCAATTCAACTTGGACCCCCACTATTGCTTCTTTCAATTTTTCAGTTTCCTTAATTGTAGCACAGTTTACTATTTTTAGCAATTTTTCGGGTCCTAAACTTCTAGAGCCATTTTGAGGCCCTAAACAACATTTTTTTGGAAATCTACCACCAGTGGTTTTTTTTCCTAAAATCATATTTTTTGTCGTAGTCCTTGGAGATATCTTTCCAACGAGATATCATACACATCAAATGGAGATAATATGACCAAATCGCGACCCCGGGAAGTTGGCTATCCAACTCACCTCAACGGGACCCATAAACTCTTGGTGTTACATCTCCTCGGGTTAGGGTTTTGGTTGTTTAAGGTTTGCTCTTATTGTTCAATAATAAAAGGCCCTTGAGCCTCATTGTAAGGCAGTTCAGAGGCATGTAGCCGCCACATCTCTTCTTAGAGATAAGCTACCATCGCCCTAGCTGGTTTATTTCCATTTCTATTTGTAAGCATATTTCAGTATTTTACATTAATGAAATGAAGTATTATTTCCACTACATCTCTGTGTTTATGGTTATCTCTGTAATTTTTTGCGTTCCTGTTTAAATCCAGATCAACCTAACTACTGATTTTCCAAGATTAAATAGTCTGGCAAACGTTTATTCTGCAGTCTAATTTAACTACTGATTTACCAAGATTAAACTATTTGGAAAATATTTATTCTCTAGTCTAATTTACAAAAATTTAAACATGTTTAACCATGATTATACTGTATGATTAAACAAATAACTAGTCATTGTGGCATTTTAAACAAGCCGCACACAACCTTTAATTGTCAATCATGAAGAAAAACTATCTATCCGTAGTGGAATTTAGATTTGTAACACTTTCAATATTATTTTCTTTTTTGTTTTTCTTTCTTTTGATCGGATTCTATCTTTCATTCTTTTTCAATATTTTTTGTTTTCCTCAATTTTGGTTTTTATTTATTTATTTTTTATTTTTTTTATGCCCTCTTTTCATTTTTTTTTTCTATTTTTCTTTTATTTGGAAATCATTTGCAGATTGACAATTATTTACAATATGAGATTTCTGAGATAAAATACTCAATCACCTTGAGATCCTATAAATTATAGGACCCTAATAGTGGCTCCAATTGGGGATGGCACTCTCCTTGTGAGGTGCCAAGAACATTTGATCAATAGCCTTGAGTGTTCCATTTCAGCAATATCCACACCTGATTTCTTTAGTTGTTGAAGTAATTATGGTAACATATCAATCGAAGCTTAGGGCCTTCTCTACGGGCTTCAACTTCTGTCAATAAGTCACCCAATAAAAATAATAAAAACAATCATATTTACAATGGTTTTATGTAAGAAATAAAGGTTTTCTTACACAAAACCATTGTAAATATCATTGTTTTTATTATTTTTATTAGGTGACTTATTGACAGAAGTTGAATCCCGCAGAGAAGACCCTAAGCTTCGATGATTCGTTTTTACCTTGAAGTGTCTTCCCATTAAGTAGGGTCATCATTTCTTAAGTGCATGTAGTATTGCCAATATTTCCTTCTCATAAATAGATTTGTGTAAAAACTTTCCCTTAATTGGACGACTTTCAAAAGCAATGGGTCTTTCATCTTGAATTAAAACAACACCAATTCCATTTCTTAGAAGCATCACATTCCACAATAAAGGATTTTGTGAAGTCCGGTGTAGCTAAGACCGGTGCTTGGCACATTGCATGTTTAAGATGTTCGAAGGCCTTTGTTGCATCTGGAGTCCATGAAAATGCATCTTTTTTCAATAATGTTGTTAGAGGTGCTGCTATTCTCCCATAATTCTTAACAAACTTGCAATAATACCCTGTCAACCCGAGAAATTCTCGCAGATACTTTATGGATGTGGGGATTTTCCATTCCTTAATGGTTTTAATTTTGCTAGGGTCTACCTTAACTCCTTCATGAGATACAATATGACCCAGATATTCCACCTCTTGTACTCCAAAGAAACATTTGGATCTTTTTGCATATAATTGTTTCTCCTCCAATAGTTGTAGCACCCTATCAATATGTTCAACATGATCCTTGCAAGACTTGCTGTAGATTAGTATATCATAAAAAATACTAACACAAATTTCCTAAGGAAGGGTTTAAAAATGGAATTCATCAAACCTTGAAATGTAGAAGGTGCATTAGTAAGGCCAAGGCATGACCAAAAATTCATAATGACCCTCATGACTTCTAAATGTTGTTTTCGAAATGTCTTCAGTCTTCATTTTGATTTAATGATATCCTGAATGAAGATCCAACTTGGTGAAGTAAATTGATCCATGCAATTCATCCAGTAATTCATCAATGACAAGAATGGGAAACTTATATTTAGTAGTGAGCTTGTTGAGCTCCCTATAATCCGGACACATGCACCATGATCCATCCTTCTTGTGCACCAATACTACTGGAGTAGAGAAAGAACTTTGACTAGGTTGAATTATACCAGCCTCTAGCATTTTTGTAACCATACGTTCAATTTCACTCTTTTGGGCATAGGGATATCTGTACGGCCTGATGTTTGGAGGAACTCTTCCTTGAATCAGATGAATAGCATGATCATGATCATGAATACGTGGGAGACATTTGGGAGTCTCAAATACCTTGGAATGATTGTCCAAAACTTTTTGGAGATCTGGAGAAATAGATGATTTCGATGTGGAAACATCTAGTGAACATAATTGTGTAATTACACCTCTTTTTTCCTTTTTAGAAGCTTTGTCATACCGTTAGATCTGATTATCTTTCCCGATTTCCCTGCAATACCCCTTAATTCAACTTCCTTTCCTTCCGTAGAAAATTTCATGAAAAGTTCTTGAAAATTAAAAGCTATTGTACCCATGGATTATAGCCATTGGACTCCTAGTACAACATCAGCACCTCCCATTGGAATGGAAAGCATTGGGCTAGTCAATACATATTCTCCCATGGATAGCTTGATATTATGGCACTTTCCAGAGCAATTTATTGTTCCTCCATTTGCAACCACCACTTGACACTTTGGTGCTGGATATAGGAAGCAATTCAATTCTTTTGCTACCTTACAATGAATAAAATTGTGGGTACTTCCTGAATCAATCAACACTATTACCTTTTTCTTCTTGATTTGTCCTTCTATCTTGATGATTTGAGGAGTGGTAATTCCCACCAATGCATTAAAAGATATGGTCGGATTCATTTCTTCTTTATCTAGGCTTTGTTCCTGGAGTATATCCTCTTCTTTTGACATTTCTTGCTCCTTTTCTTCTTCCTCTTCACAATCTATGTAGAATAATTTCTTCTCAGCACACTTATGACCTTCAGTGTATTTTCTATCACAACTGTAACAAAGCCCTTTTAATCTTTCTTCTTCCAATTGTTGTGGTGTCAACCTTATAGGTTGTGGAAGACTAGGGGCAATGACACTTCCATCTTTATAGTTGTGAGTGGTATGCTTCCCGGTTGCCATAATTTTGCTTTCCATTTTTCTTGCTAACCTGAATGCCTTCTCTAATGAATTAGGGTTCCAAAGGGGAACATAATGTTGGATATTATCCTTTAAAGTCCCTATGAACACATCAATCCTATGCTCCTCTGGAATATTTTTTACCCTTATGTTCAATTTTGGAACTCTTCAATGTGCTCCATTATTGAACCCTTTTGTTTGAGACTTATTAATTGGCTAAAAAAAGTGTTGCTTTTTGTATCCTCATAATGTGCTGTCAATTCTTCTGTAAAATTGCCCGAGTGATAATTTGTTTACGAGAGAAAAGCCATTGATACCATACAAACTGATTTGGTTCCAAATATAAAGTTGCAATACGTACCTTTTGTGTGTTTTGCACATTATTGAGATCGAAAAATTGCTCCATCTGTAATATCCATGTTGCGGGACCCTTGCCATCAAACTTTCTCATATCGATTTTTGGAATATGGTGGGTCTTCGATCCAACATTAGAGTCTATGAAATCATGATTAACATTTCTTTTGTTCGCATCATGAGTTTCCTTTACTACCCTTTCACCATTTGTAAGTATTTCTTGTAGAAAATTTGTCAAATCTGTCTTCAAATCTGCCATGTTTGTCTTCAAATATGTCTTCAAATCTGCCATGTCTCTCTTCAAACCTGTCTTCAAATCATCCATCTTAGCTTCCATGCCCTTTATCTTAGATTCCATGCCATTTATCTTAGCTTTTGTGGGAGTGACATTTGTTGCACTTGGTCTTGTAATTTTGATATATCATGTAGCATTTCTTCCTCTTCTTCAGGAGTCATGCTAGAGCTTTCAGGTTGCTTACTAGGTGTTTACATTTTCTTTCCTTAGGGAATCAGTTACCGATAATAATTCTCTACTATGCCCTTTGAATTCTTTCAAAATAATTTTTCAAACCAAGCTTAAGCAAAAATTTAAAAAAAAATATACACACATTTTTTCACTTTGTAGGAGCTCGATATTGTCTCTGATGTATCTCTGTAAATTCGGATCATCTAGTTCTGAAATTGTGACTTACAGTAGCCCTATGTGTCCTCTTTCCAATGCCACCAGTCTGATCCAAATTGGTTTCTCCAAGGAAGAGTTATGCCAAATCTCCCATATTGACCTGATTATAGACTAGTTCAGCAGAGTGAACTTGTACAACATGCCACGTGTCCCTGTTTCGACCTTTGGCTCTAAAAAATATATACAAGAAACTATAGTCCGTCCTCTTTTTGTACCTTCTTAAAAAACTTCAATCTGATGCTCAGAGAGAAAGTTATGACAATTTTCCCAAGGTCACCCGTTTGGAATGTAATTCAGGAGTCTGCAAAAAGACCAACTTCCTTAGATCATATCTCCTCAAATATAGCGCGAAAAGCTTTAAAATTCGGACCCAAGGTTCAGTGCGATTTTGTCTCATATGGTTTTTTTTTTCTCTTTTGAAACGTCACAAAAAAAAATATATAGGGAAAATGCCACGATGACCTATTTGGAGCAGCGAAACCCTAGAATCCAAAGCTTTGATACCAAATGTTATGAAACCAGCTCATAAAAAGATAGAAAAGATAGATCAACGCCTTATAATTCAGCCTCTTCGAGGGGGAAACCTCCTTTACATTACACAAATGAATAATTCTTTGATTATTCAAATGACAAAACCTCCTTTCTATATATAGGAGTCTAAGGACTCACAATATAACCCAGCTGACCTAACAATAATAATATAAAGGCACAAAAATAACAATAGAGGGATTCTATGGGGCACAGTAATAACAATATGGAGACAACAGGGGCACAACAATATTAATAAGGGATATAAATACAATAGTAATGTGGTAATCACTAATATTATAGGGACCTAACATTGTTATGTTTCTGAGGAGTTCTGCAAGGTTAGGGATGAATCTCCTTAGGAAGTTTATTCTTCCAATAAATGATTGAATTTCCTTAATGTTTCTAGGATGGTTGATTTTCAAAATAGCTTCAATCCTTTTGGGATCAATTTTAATACCTCCCTTAGAGATGATATGACCAAGAAGTTTTCCCTCTTCAAGGCCAAAAAGTGTTTTCTTAGGATTTAATGAAATTCAAACCTTCTGCATTTCTCAAATACTCTTCTCAAATGTAACAAATGTTCTTCATCAGTCTTGGAATAAACAGTAATGTCATCTAGATAGATCACGATAAACTTTCCGATTTCATCAACAAAGGCAATATCCATTTCTCTTTGAAATGTGGCTACCCCATGGAGTAGTAAAGCCTGTTTTATATTGATCATCAGGGTGAACTAAAACCTAATTGTAGCCTAAGAAACTGCCTAATAAAGAAATCCTAGAAGATCCAACTACCTTTTGTAAGATGTGATCCATTTTTGGTAAAGGGTAGTTGTCTTTTAGGGAAACTTTATTAAGGTTTCTAAAATCTATGCATAATCTGATTTCCCCTGTTTTCTTCCTAGTTGGTACTATATTGGAAATCCACTTAGAGTACCTAGGAGGGACTAGGATTTTAGAGTCATACATTCTTTTACTTTCTTTCTCAATTAAAGGCATCAACACTGGATATTTCTCCGAAGTTTTTGTTTAAATGGTTTCTGATCATCTTTAATTGGAATTTTATGTTGTATAATCTATGTATCATAAGTTTTTAGATCTTCATAGCTCTAGGGAAAAACATCGCTGATTCTTTGAATACAACAATGTATTTTTGTTTTTCAACAGTTGGCAGTGATTTGGTCGGTTTTATGATTTTAGGATCTTTTTCAATGCCTGTGTTGCATTCTTCTACTGCTGCCCCTGTGGGCTCAATCTTACGCTTCTTCGTCACATTCTTTTAATTTATTTCTCATTTAAAGGCATCAACACTGGATTTATTCTCCAAAGTTTTTGTTTAAATGGTTTCTAATCATCTTTAATTGGAATTTTATGTGGTATAATCTATGTATCATAAGTTTTTAGATCTTCACAGCTCCAGATTCTTTGAATACAACAGTGTATTTTTGTTTTTCAGCAGTTGGCATTGATTTGGATGGTTTTGTGATTTTAGGATATTTTTCAATGCCTATGCTGCATTCTTCTACTGTTGCCCCTGTGGGCTCAATCTTAGGCTTCTTCGTCACATCATTGAAATCAAATAATTCTTCTAGTGGAACTAGATGTCTTGGTAAAACGTTATCCTTTAACTGGAGTGTTTCAAACTCTTCTTTCTCTGGATCTATCTCAAGCAATTCTAAGTTATTTACAACTTTACCTATATGTATATCTACATCTGAGTTTTCTAACTGCCTTTCTACATTAGAATGTACAACTATTTGATTTTCTAATTCAGACTCTAAGTCTATACTATCATCTTCAAATTCATCCTTAGATTGCATAAAACTTTCAATTTGTTTATCACTGCCAAACACCTGCCAATACTTCATATTATATGGTACAACTGGTCGACGTTTCATTTCCACTATATATTTTCGATTAGGGTAAGGAATTTTACAGGAGTTCGCTGAAAAAGCCAGACTATTTGCCATAATATTTTGATTTCTAGGAATTGTAGAAAGGGCATATTCCACAAAACTCTCTAGAAAATCAAGCACAACATTTTTGTATGATCTCAATCTAGGGTGTTTGGCTGAATAATCTCCTTTAATTTGTTTAATGATTAACTCGACACCCCCTTGAATGGAGATTCTCTTGGCACCCAATTTTTTCAACAATTGCAGCCCTAATATAAGAGCTTCATACTCAACTATGTTGTTTGTACATTGAAATTGGAGCTTGTATGAATGACCTTCAACATGATTATTTCTTGTATTTGCAACCCACACTCCTGCTCTAGAACCATATTTGCTACAAGAGCCATCAAAGCTCATGTTCCAAAGAGGTTCAAGAAGAGTGTTTTGTTCTAGTGCTTGTGTTTGGTTTGGATCTGTTTTAGAAATCTCAGTTTCTGCTTTGATCACCTATGTGCTGATGTCTCCATCATTATAAAGAATGAAAGAGTATAAATCTGAGTGGACAGAGTAAAGAGGATAGTTGTGCGGCTTCTCTTGACTACTCCCCATGAATTTAATCAAAGTTTCCCTATATAATCTTCTTTGCTAACAAAAACCTGGTATGGTGGCAAAGGTCATATCCATCTGTAGGGTCCCTTATAATTTTTCTCCCCATGAGCGTGACAACAACATGCGATACTTGGGGGGAATATATGCAGCCACTATGTCCATTACTAGAATTTTGGCCGGGATTTGAGCTAAAGTAACACATAGGTATTTGATGAGACCTAGACATCTTACTTTGTTGGAATCAAAGGAATATAAGTCTTTATAAGGTATGGAAATATCAAGTCCTAGCTTTTCCATAATAGCTTTAGGCATTAAATTGTGTGAAACCGCTGAATCTAACATAGCATTATGGAGGATCTTATCATGAATATTCAAGCTAACATAGAATGGAGGAACACCCCCTTCCTATGGTTTTCCCTCAACTTCTGGCCCAAATAAGAGTTCAGGCTGATCATCATACAAATTAACAGAGTCTATGTTTTCCCATGTGTTTACAGCTTTCATCACATGAGGTCGGTACATATTTTTGTTCATTAAATCTGTTAGGGGAATAGGAATTTTTAGTTTTGCTAATTTATTCTCAATGTTGAATGATGTTTGAATCTTAATCAGGCTGAGAAAATTAGATCGATCAATAATTTCTTTTGATATAGGCTCTTTTCACTGACTTGTGGTTGGGATATCAATTTGAGTAGTTTTAGAAACACTATCAACTATCTTTTTGACAGGAGTTTTTACTTTCTTTTTGCCAGAATTATCAACAGTTTTCTTAGGAGAATTATCTATGGTTTTCCGAGCATCAGTGTCAAAGGATTTCTTAGCAGGATTCTCAGAGTTCTTATTGTTGAGAGTGTCTGAAGTCTTTTTTCTCCTAAGGTTATACTGCCTATGGACTTCCATAACGACATTCTCAAAACCTTGTTTATATTCATCTAATTCCTTATATTCAAGTTCAGTTTGAGTTAGGAGAAAAAACTCTTGCTCCTCTTGAGTGAGAAAAATAATTTCATCATCATTTATATACATCAGATTTATTTGACTGTCATCTAAATCTTCAATTATATTACCCTCATCATTCGTATAGTTTTCCTAAAAAGGAGGTCGGACTTACTGGTCTGGACCCTTTTGCTCTCGTTGTTTGATCTGGGGGACATTTCTTCTGAAGTTTTGATTCCTATTTTGAGGAGCAGTTTGATTTTCTCTCATTTGAGCTTGATCATTTATGTTTACTCTTTGCATCATATTTTCCACTACCCTCACTAGGTTATCAATTTTATGATTAGAGGTAGAAGTGGAAGGCTCTTCTTTAATGGTAACCCTGTGTTCAGATTTTAGTTTGGCCTTCTTGGCTAAGATGTTAGCTTCAACTTTTATAGCATTGGCTTTCATTTCTTCTAAAGTGGTAGGGTCTCTCTCTCTAAGTTGATACTCCATGTCTACATCAAAACCATCAGGAAAATCAATTAAAGCTAGGCCAGGGGAGGGTTTGATGTCTGTAGGAATTGCATTGTAAACAATGTTAAACCGTTCACAATATTCCTCCACAGTTTCATTAGGTTTTCTTTTAAGTCTTTTATATTCATTCAGGAGTTGAAATGGAATTTTGTTGATTTACCATCTAGCTAAGAAAGTTTGATGGAATGCATCAAGGTTTTCTATACTTCCTGCAAGTAAACTCCTAAACCATTTTTTGACATCACCTCCTAGACTTTGAGCAAAAAATCTCATCTTTACATCAACTTCATCTACTTCTTGAAGGTAAAAAAAATCATTCATTCTATCCACGTGTTATTGCAGTATGAGAACCAGTGTTATCAAACGTTAGAATTTTAGATTGATAATTGAAATGCATATCATTTAGCTGGATTGGTAACACCAAAGGTTCACACCTAGCTGCCATAGCTGGTCTAAGAGACTGACTGGAAGATGGACATGTGGAAGGTGTAGTTGTGATAACTACAGGGATAGTAGGAACAACAGTATGAGTTATTACAGGTGAAAAAGTAGAGACTATAGAATGAGTAGGACTAGGGGGTTGTAGATTAACAGACTAGGAAGATTGGGTGGACAAAGGAGCTACTGCAACTGTTAAAGTTGAAAATTGTTGAATATAAGCTTCTTTAATGGCTTGGTCCAAACCGATACTAGGCCCTGTAATTTATCAAATTGTTGTAGATATTCTAGATTGGGATCTAATTTAGGATGTTGAGTTTGGGGTATATATGGTTGCAATAAAGCTTCATCAATGACAGTCTGATCTATAAAGTTCTCAGATTTTATCCTAAACAAACTATGCTGGAAAGGCAAATCAAACTCTATGTCTTGAATAGTTTCAAACTTCTTACGAAGAGATTTAGACCTAGACAAAGGACTATTACTACCCTGGCTCTCTGTAAGACTTTTATTTCTCACTAATTTCTCTGGATTATCTAAAAATTCAACAAGGATGGGATCTGGGTGAGCTCTAGTGAAAATTATTTTAGGAGCCAGATCTATTGAAAACTCCTCACACAGCTAATAAAATCAAAATTAATAACACACTCAAATATATACAAGATTACAACCTCAGATCATGTACCTCATAGTGATATAGGAGTTTTTATTTTTTTTGAAATACTGATTGACTACCAGGGAATAATTATTTTTCAATTTAAAAAGTATTTTTCCCCAGTATGGTCGCCACTATGTTGTCGTTCTGTATTTTTGAGGTTGAAGGAGTAAACAGATAGGAGAACATCAAAACCAATTTGAAAGTTGGGATCTAGCCTTGCCAGCTTCAGAGAGGGATCTCTCTGTAAAATTTAGCTATGTTTTATGTGAATTTTAGGCTAGTTATGACCATACTAGTTGTTTTTTATTGCACTGTTTGGTTGATTAAATTTCTATAATTCCATTAGGATATGGAGTCTAAAGATTAACTAGATCTGCATCAAATTTTGAAGGAGTTTCATAGGGCAAGATAGGTTGCACTAGTTGGATCTTTTAGGATATTAAATGGATTATGAGATAGAAGAAATGTAAGATTCAGTAGAAACGAAGGAGAAATAAAGGATTCCTTAATTTGAATTTAGCAGAAAACATATAAATTACTAACAACCAGAATAGAGTGCTCTAAATAAAATATCCTATTCATCACAATTTCTGTTATTTAATTAAGATTTCCAGAAATAACAAAGGAAAAGACAATGATTTAAAGACATCAACTGAAGAAGAACATCAACATTTCGTACACCACATGAATCCTGTGAAAATGTCCCTGTATTATTGATGCTTCCAGCAACTTTGAAAAATTACAATTTGCAAAGGAAAATTATATTCAACAGTCAACCCTTAATACTTCAAACTGTGAAGTTTTTATACAAATAATTACAAAATCGTTGTCTCAATCGACAATGTGTTATTAGCATTATCCTAAATAATAAAATCGATCTTTTGTAGAATGATAGGCAAGGTGGACAACTGCATGAAGAGGTGGCTCTGTTTGTGTGGATTTGGTTGCTGAATCAGCCTATAACTGTGTTGCGATGGCTGATAATTCTTACTACAACTGAGTTACTTAAATCCAATAAATCACATAGTTCCTCCCACCTTTTTCATATGAAATGGTTAATTTAATTACGCTTTGGTAAATCTCATCAACCTCGGGATACTTTGCAAATGTTTGTTTTACATGCTAAGCTGGATCTGTTTCTTCAACTTGTCCTAGCGATGAACCACACTGGTTGGTTCGAAACGCGTCACAAATGATTTATCTTGTGATTTTCGCCGAAGATCTTCTCTTAAACATGTTTTACCTCATTCTGGATGAAGAAATAATTTCCCATTGTCTCTAAGAATGCTTTCGCTATCATGCTGCCTTTTATACCACTGAATTTGATACTGCTTCTGGTCACTTCCTTCATCTTTAAAACATAATCTTCTTGAGTAATGAGTTTATCATTAATGGCATATATGATGGGCAATCCTTTCTGAATTAAAGCTTCAATCCTGTTGAAAAACCTGTTCACTCCCAGCTCTAGTGTTTCACACCTTTCCTCCAATTGATCAATGAGATTTCTTTTAGTCAAAACTTTCTTGACTTCCAAGATGGTGGCAATCCTGTCACTAATTCCTAACTCTTCAAGTTCATATTTAGTCTTTGAATTCAGGAATTTGATGATATTGGAGGCTTCTATAGGCATGTCTCCCAAATTTTCCCTTACTTGAACAATGGTTTTAGTGGCCTTTTGTATCAGTTCTTTCTATTCAAAGATGATTTGGATGCATGGCCAAATATCATTCATGGAATCTAGAATACCCATCCATATGATTTCCTTGGCTTGGGCCAAGGTCTGACCAATTGATATATCCTTCTCCACCTTCTATAATCTCTCCAACAGTGTTTGTGACTAGTGCACTTCAACTAGATGAGAAACTTCAGTTCTGGCTTTCTGTTCTTATAGAGATTTGAGCTGCCATGCAATGTCTTAATTTCTTCTGACTGGATTGACATATTTTCCACTGTCTTTTTCACCTATTCAACACTTTTAGTTTGAGTTGAAGAAGCTGTTGTTCCTGTAGTTGGGAGCTGAGTGATGGGTATAACATCCAAGGGGACTATGGCCATCCTTTGACTCTGTTCTTTATCTTTAATCATTTTCTCCATTTCCGCCTCCATCTGTCTAATCTGAATATTTTGCTCTATGATTAGTTTCATTATGTTAGCCTTCTGTGTCTCATTTTCTTCAATATATTTAGTTAAGGGATCCTTTGTAGTTGGTAGTTTCAACTGCTTTCTCAATGCTGCAATGTCGAGATTTTTCTTCTTGATGATCTCCTCTGCAACATTTATATCTTTAGGAACATACCCTATCTCAACTACCAAATCTTCCAAAGATTTGATCCTATTATATATTTCTAAAGAAGATATCTTTTCCATTTTCAACTGACACTAAATGTTTGCATACGAAATCTGCAGCTTTGACAGTGACATGGCAACTGTATTAGTTAATGCAGAGGAAATCGTCTCACCAGTGTGTTTATGCATCTCCATTTGATCAATGGGATGGATATATTTTGTGATGAATTCAAATGATGTGCTCTTGTAGTCTGCCGATGTCTTTGGATGTGGAATTTGGGCCTCAAGGAAGACCATCTGCATCTTTCCCTGCTCTATTTCAAAAACTGACAATAAACTGCTCTGTGAACTAGAAGTATGCTTCCAAAAATGATTATAGGTGTTGTTATTAAGAATTTGATTCTTAAGTTTAATCTCTCGGTACCTGTCAAAAACACTCTTTTCCTTTTCTCCTTGGAAATCTTGGGAAGATAGCTATGTTTCTTTTTTACCATGTGATATTGAAGGTCTAGTAGGAGATGTAACAAACTCGTTGCTTGAAGGTGGTGACTCTCCAATTATGTTGGCAGCATGATCTTTTGTCTCCTTTTCTACATCTATCCTAGGAGTCACTTTTGCCCTTTTCCTGTAACTGATTATGAACTCCTTGGCCTCACTACCTATTGTTGATGATGATCCCTCCTCTCTATGTCTTTTACTTGTTTTCTCTTGCGGAGTGGGAGTCTGTAAATTTGAAGTAGAAAAAAGTTATTCTTCAGCCTCCTGCAATGTATTCTCTGCCCATTCTTATTGGTTCACATATTTCTCTATCTCAGGCCTTGAGGTATGGATATATGGAGTAGTTTTGTTTTCTACTCTCATCTTGGAAATAATACCCCAAGGGTCATAAGACCATGTGAAACTTAGGCTGAATTTCACCTCTTTAAGGATCTTATTTGCTTTTTCTCCTGCTAACCTAGTATTGCATATGGAAGGGCCCACCTGTGTGCTTATCTGAAACTGGGACTTCTTGTTGGCCACAACAAAGTGAATATCATCTTAATTTATCATTTATCTAATATATTCAAGGGAAAAATCCTCATGGGGAGGTATTTTGGGAGTTTGTATGGTGCTAACTTGCATCCATAAACCCTGATTTCTATATAGTTTTGGTATAAATACCAATCTCCAGTCCTGACCCGATCTGTCAAATGCATAATCCTTTTGATGTCTTCACTGATTCTGGGTTGTATTGAGTTGTTTAAAACATTCATAGCTGGGTGAACAAACTCTTCAATGAACTGTTTGTATGAGAATTCTTGTTGCTCTTTCATGACTAATGAAGTCCAAAATATCATAGGTTGCTGGTTTCCCTCGTCATCTAGTTTCTGCATGGAAAAACTGAACCTGTCTGCTTGATAATATAGAAACATATAAACTAAAATTGAAGTGTAATTAAACACTTGTTCTGTTGAAAATTTAAGAAACTTCTCATGAATGTTATCAGCCAAGAATTGACTAAAATTAAACAAAACAGATGGTTTGCTATCTGTGGAAAAGATGGAAAGGAAACCTAGAATGGGTTTATCTACCCACTGATTAGAATAATAACCCAAAATGTATGAAATTATGGATATAATCTGTTTAGCTTGATCAGGGAATATTGAGGAAGGGTATGGAGGATTCTTCCTTGGCAATTGGGCATTTTCTAGTAAGAAGATCTCAAAAATCTTGGCCCTCGTGGAAAAACCAAGCTTATGATAGAGTTGGGTGAGGGCTTCAAAGGAGAATGGGGCATTGTTTTCCATAGGGCGATCTAACATCATCTGGTTAATAGATTGGGCAGTAATTGAAAATAGGATTTCATCAGATGGGGTCATAATATCTCTTTGGCTGGTGTTAGCGCTTGAAATTTCACCTCAGGCTGAGAAAGGTAAACTTCAAGGCAACATCAAACCACTTAGCCTCGTAGCTAGCCCTACGGGGCAGGATAGGGCTCTCTCCGGTCTATCTCGGTAAAGATCTTCAACGGGCGAGATAGCCAATGAGGAAATACTGATTTTAGGCTAGTAAACTGATCAAAAGGTTTAATTTGGGATTTTTAGGGTTTTGGTGGAAAATTGGGGAAAGGCAATTCTGGGTGCGGGGATTGGACACAGTTTTTGCAGGGGGTTCTTTGGGGCAAGGTAGGAGACTGTACTGATGCCTTTGAATTAAGTGAATGGATAGAAATGACCGGTGAGGAGCTAAAGAGAGCAAGTAACTTTCAAGAGTTCTCTTTAGACAGATGAAAACATAAATATTAAGCAAACTTAAAAGCAGAGCATGGCAATCATGAATTCTACTTTAACACTTCATTTGCCTAATTTTCAGAAGGAAAAGTAAGATGATGAATCACATAAAAAACCTACAAGTACAAAGAGAAACACACCATCAATACATGTAACCACAGGAATCCCAAAAAGGACTGCAAAACCCTGGTCTTTCTTCCTTTGCCAAAATTCAAAGATACAATGAGTAAATACAATAGTAGCTTCTCCCTCAAGAGTCCAACAATGAAAATGACCAAGAAAGTACATAATATAGGCAATCTAACATATTTCCTTGCCTCTAGGGGTCGAGCTCACTATCCTAGGAGCTGTTTCAACCAATTCTAAACTGAGCACTAAAAACTAGGCAGTCAAAACAATTTGCCTCTATAAGCTAGGAAACCAATTCATTCATTAAATTTTTGCCTATCTCATGAATGAATCTTCTAGAAGAGATAAATAAGTGTCAAAATATCATAAAATTACATCATTTACAACAAGGAGGATCAAAATTCACTCCAAAAAGTCAAATCCAGTCAAAACTGCGTTTTGCTGAGCTGTAGGTGAATTTCTGTGAAAACTGCCCAACACGTCGCGCCCTGATCCTGAACAGGTCGCACGCAGGTCTTGACAGGTCGCGCGCGGGCTGTGTCTACAATTTCACTCAATTTCTCTCCAAATCGCTCTTCACTATTACTTTGAGGCAAATGATGATCAAATGGAGGGAGAGAGGGGCTTTATAGGCTTGATTTAAATTAATTTCCCCTCAAACCCTCTTTCTAATGTTTTTAACTTGACACTTTTTCAAAATTTAAATGCTGCTGACTTTATGGTTTCCTTTTGTCCTGAAATTGGTTGAACTGATGCTTTTTCTTGAAAATTTTTGCAGGGATAGCTTCTGAGGAATCTTGGCAAAGGGGACCAGGGCTGCATGATGACTTTCGAAGAATTTTGAATTTTTACAACTTTTTACAAAGATGAGAAAAAATGACCTTGTCTTTAAAAACAAGGTTTTTAAATCCAAGGGAAAATTTAGCTGTACAAGATGAGATCTTTTGAAGAAAAACTTCGATAGTCCTCCCTCTGGCCTGCTGTGCATTTATTGACTTTTAAATACATGACCTCAAAGACAAATTGGACCTAAACCCTAGACCTAGGACTTTTGATCTCAAGACAAGACAAGAAACCTTGAAAGAGTTTATTGACTGAAACAACTTGATCCAGCAGTGCCAAGAGGGGAATAAAGACACCAGCTCCTCCATCCGGGTTATGCCAACCCTAATGGAATGCAATGAGATGACACTGATGAGACACCTACTTATGCAAATGCAAAGAGCTTTGATCGCTGATGGAGGGCTACTAGACCGACTCTAACAGCTGGGAACATAACATGCTTGGAATTTTCTGGTGAATTTAGGGGCATGGAGGGCCAGAGGGAAAACATAATGAGGAAGATTGGACTCCCAGAGTCCAATTTCATCTGTTTTGTTAGCATGTTTATCCTCTAGCCAATAATAAAGCTCCAAAAATTCACAGTTGCACTGTGTTTCACTGATCCTATAATCCCTATCAACTAATGGAATATGATCTAAGTCTATGGATGGAGGGATTAATGGATTAACATGGTTCTCCTGGATTTTTCTCTTTGGAGGCATATTTAGATCAGTGAATGATAACAGTGATTGAAGGGAAAGCTTACCAGGAATAGTTTGAGGTTATGAGCTGTCAGGGAAAGGAGGCAGAGCGTTGACAATTCCGATTTGGTTCAGCAAATGTTGTGCAACTGGTTGCTTAGTAGAAAACTGTGAATTACATAAAATAAACAAGTGAAACAGGCGATGAAGATGGTTTAGGATTTTTAAGGAAGGATGGCAAGTTCCATTGGAGGTTGGCGCGGGACCATTAAAGGTTGAACGGTTACCTGTGAGGGAAAATTGAATGCACAATGGTAATTTTACAGGGAACACATTCAATTGGGAAACAACTATGAAACGTGGCGCAATATGAGTGGCGGAGGTGTCGGGGTAGGGACACGGTAAAGCGGATGAGGGAAAGATGACTTTCGGAGGGGGTAAGAGGCGGTATGTGGTATTGGCTAGGGAGGGGTACAAAATTAGGGGAAGATGACACGTAAGGGTGGGGCTCGACGGAGAATAATGCCTTTTCGGACCTCCCCCCCTGGCGGTAAAGGTAGGATGAATAGGGGGGCCGAAAAAACATAACATTGATTGTGGATATTGGTGAATCCCCAAACTTTGAGTGTGACCCCCTTTAACCATAAACGACAAAACAAATCTTGTCCATATACGCCACTGCTTATTTTTGCTTTTGAAACTTAGGATAAAGTTTGGAATATAAAACATATAGAAACACTTTATCCCCATCATGCACTTTCCTTGTGATGTTATTTAGACTTAGGGTAAAGGGCACATAAATACGTTTATAAAACCAACTATTTCTACCTACCCTTTAACTAAGCTAATATTTTTATTTTTCTAAAGGGGGTGCATTTAGACTAGCAAACCCATATTATTTTCTTTTATGAGAAATGAAAAAACTACCTAAATCCTATCACTTATTTCTCCTATTGATTCAGATTAAACAATTGAATCAATGTCATTTTCTACCTAACTACTGACTTGCCAAGATTAAATAGTTTGAAAAATCTTTATTCTGTAGTCTAATCTAACTACTGATTTACCAAGATTAAATTGTTTGGAAAATCTTTATTCTCTAGTCTAATTTACAGAAATTTAAACATGTTTAACCATGATTATACTGTATGATTAAATAAATAACTAGTCATTGTGGCGTTTTAAACAAGCGGCACACAACATTTATTTATCAATCATGAAGAAAACTATCTATCCGTAGTGGCATTTAGATTCGCAACACTTTCAATATTATTTTCTTTTTTGTTTTTCTTTCTTTTGATGGGATTCTATCTTTCATTCTTTTTCAATATTTTTTGTTTTCCTCTATTTTTTTCTTCTATTTATACCCTCTTTTCAATTTTATTCTATTTTTCTTTTATTTGGAAATCATTTGCAGATTGAAAATTATTTACAATATAAGATTTCTAAGATAAAATACTCAATCACCTTGAGATCCTATAAATTATAGAACCCTAACACTTCGTATTCGAGCAAGTCACTGAATAATGCACCATCTTATGGCAAGCAAAGCATTTAACTTTGTTCATATCCTTCTTCTGCTCACCCTTCTTCTTGGCCACATCCTTGGGCCCCTTCTTGAATTTATACATGCCCTTAGATGCAAGGACCACATTTTCCTCATCATCTCCAAGTTTTTGGCTAGAAGAGCAACCCCCAAGTCTCAACTCCTCCTGCATGAAATCATCCCATAGTCTTGTCTAATCAGGCAAGTTCTCTCTAGCAACAATATCAGGCACAAAGTTGTCCCATGATTTAGAAAATCCATTTAAGGAAATTCTAACCATCTTAGAGCCATCCACTCCATCTCCAGTAGCCCCCAACTCATAATTTATATGTGTTAATTTGGTAAGGTATGAAGAGATTGTGTCATTTTTTGTCATCTTGGTGCTCCTTAGTTTCTCCCTAAGCACCAATTTCCTTTTCTAATTTGAAATTTGATATAATTTACAAAGGTCTTCCCAAATTTCAAATGCATGGGTCTCCCCTATGATATGAGGAATCACATGGTCTTTGACTGCATCAAGAAAAATCCTCTTTGCCTTCACCTTATTCTTATTGTAGGTTGTCAACTGAATTGGATCTTGTGGAACAACACACACATTCTGTGTGATATTCCATACCTCATTCTCCTAAAATATCAGTACAATCCTGCTCTTCCACGCACTGAAATTTGAACCTCCTTCTAATCTATGCTCAAACCTCAAACCAGTAGCCATGGTAAAAGAAATAAATCCCCTTCAATTGATGACCAAAAGTTGAGTATGTTGTCCTAACCACTGATTCAATCTGAGAAACAAAACTATGATACCATGTAAGTAAACCACTCAGACAATTCACTACAATTGAAATTTCTCTTGTAGAACTTCTGTCAAACACTTTGCCAACACTCAAGTTGCAATTCCAATAAAAATCACACTGAGAAAACCACATTCACTTAGAAAATTCAATTCTATTTTTTTATGAACAAAAACACAAACGACAAATTCTAAACTTATAAATCAACATATAACTCAGCAAACCATGAAATTGTACTCAAGAATTTTGGACAAAAGTCCTTGGGAAAACCCTAGAGGGAAAACCTGTTTGGGAGAGGGAGAATTTTATTATTATGCTTCAACAATCAAAGTTTGCACAATAGAATTAACCCAACAATGAAATTGCAGACTTATCTCTATTTCTGAGCCACAAAACAACCCCTAAATTAGTTGTACAACTTTCCTCAAAGTGTGTTCCCTCGGTTGTCTAAATTGTAACATGTATGAATGGTACAACCACCAAATCAACCCCAAATCTGCCTTGAATTGCTTGCAAACAATAGTTGTACGGTACAACACTCGCTCAGAAATTTGTGCCCCTTATCTACCGCAAGTTTCACGCCCCTCGAATGTTGTACAAAGTACTTATTTTTAGTTGTACCTTCTACAATTAATTCTCATATTGCCTTGGAATTCATGCTAGTGGTCTTGTCTTGAAATTAGTGCCACTTGACTACTATACTCAACAACTAATCCTCCTTCCTTCAAATTGACCTCCTCCCTTCGCATGAGTCTCCACTCAACAATTTGATTGGAGCTTCTCCTTGAGGTTTGAGCCATTATAAAGCCAAGGGAGGTTGTCCTTTGGCATTCCACCTGGCTTCCAAGATCAAAGGTTGAGATTTAATATTGGGCCCTCTTAATCCAATGGTTGTGATTTAATCTCTCATTGACATTAATAAAGTGAATTTTTTCTCATTAACTTCATATCTCATAAGTTAAATAAAATCCTAAGTCACTTTAGGAGAATTTCCCACATGCCAGCTCCAAGGCTATGTGGAAAAAAATTTTCCTAAATAATTTCTAACACTTGGAATAGTTAGATTTATAGTTTATTGTTTACATCATTGATTTTTTGGTGTTGTCACAAATCCTTGAAATCATGTTAGCATCTACTATCAATTGTAATATTAAATTTCACCATTCGCTTATTTGATTGAGAGTGATATTATTCCATTATTGTAAATGATAATTGTCCTTTTCACGTTGCACTTATTCTATTCTAATGAATCAATTTTTCCAATGAACATGAGTGACTTCTGTGACTATGTCAATGAATCATTTTTCCCAATGAACATGAGTGACTTCCCTAACTATGCCAGTTTGAATATCTGTTGTGTTAACAAATGTGTTTCATACGAATCTTAATCATGTTTTGTGCATTTCCTCCCTGTGCATTTTATCCAGTGTTCAAAACTAGAAAAAAAAATTCAAATGGATGCTAGCTCTTCTCCATCCCCTTATTTGAAATGGAACCAACTACATTGCAACAATACATTGAGATCTCAAGTTCCATCAATTCAAAGAAAACCTTGTTACAATTTGACAAAAGATCACCCAAAACAAGAAGAAAATGAATGATGGTTCAAAGTGTTGAAAAATGTAACTAGTATTGGTCTTCATTATTATATTTAAGTCACGATGTAATGTATTTTTCAAAAGAAAGAAAAAGAAATTTTATTATAAAAAAATTGACTTATTAAAGCACGAGTTTCATGCTTGGGTCGATAGTTCTTAGGTAAAAGATTTTGCTATCACAATTTTATTGTTAGTTTTTAAAGCGCTGACAATGGGAGTGTTGGTGAAAATTTGTAATAAACAGGGTTAAAGCGCTAACAACGAGAGTTTCAATGTTATTTTATGTTTGAAAATTTAAAAAATGCGTCGGCATTCAGAGTAACAATGCATTTAGTAAAAAAGGGTTAGTTAAATGTCTAATCAACTAGAGGATCAGGGTCAAAGGAAAATGTTCAAATCTTTGCCTTATGTCCAAAATATGCGCCGATGGAGCACACATCAGCAAATGAACAATCATCTATCAAACAAGCACTGACTAAGCAAATGTCAACAAAAAACTCAGTTTTCCTCTATTTTTCTTGTAAAAGGCAATAACTTTAGATGCGGTTTCTGAATAATTGGAAACAAATTTTCCAAATCTGAAAGAGGTTTTTGTCGACAACGGAACCATTAACAAAAACCTCTCTTAGTTTTTTACACGAGTGTCACGGTTTGAGAGATTTGAATGGATCCTTGAAGCCTATTTTTTAGGAATTCGCCAGAATTAATTTTTTCTATATTTAGAAAAATACCTAATCTACTTTCAATTGAAGAGCCACCTCATCATATTCGACTTGGGCATTAAATTAACAAATGGCAATCAAATCCACATTCTCAGGCAAAATATCAATCAACAATTTTGATCCTAGTTTTTAGCCAAGTTTGTAGCATGCTATTATGATTTAGATACAGATAGGCAAGGAAAAATATATTATGTGCATGTATTTGACATATACAGTTTTATTTTTAGAAGATTGTAATTAAGTAGATACTAGAAACTTGTTGTGAGTTGTAATCTTTTCTATAAAGACAAGCTCTATCACAAGAAATTATCAGCTTAAAGAAAATCTTTCTACCTTTTTTATTTTCCAACATGGTTTCAGAGCTAAGGTGAAGAAGAAGGAAAAATGAAGCCCAAAGATCTATTGAAAGGATTTTTAAGAAGTTTGAATAAGAGTCATCAAGGAAAAGGATCATATAAGAATTCAAGCCTACTATCTTCAAGAAAGAATGTCTAACTCGATAAAGGGAGAAAAAAAATTATAAGGATCATTCGATTACAGGGCATGGAAAAAGAGAATAGATCTCATCCTCGAGAAGAATGAACTCTTGGATCTAGTCAAAGGAAAAGTAAAGAAGCCTACAGATGAATCAAGTGAAGCAATGAAAGGAAAGTTTTGAGAAACAAAGATTTTGGCCATGAGCCTAATAGTGGATGGAATAAAGGATAACCTCATCCAATATATATCCAACATAGATTCAACTCAAGAGATTTGGAAGGATACTCCTACATTTGAAAATGCATGCAGTCAATAAGAAGTCACAATTTCATTAGTAAGCAACAAAGATAATGAAGATGAGAAAATTTCAAATGCTTATTCTACTCATCACAAGAAAAAACAAACCTTCAAGAAGTCTAAAGGGTCTAGAAGGAAGGTAGACCTATCCAAGATAGAATTCTACAATTGTCACAAGATGGGTCACTATAGAAATGATTGTCCTGACAATATGAGGAATAAAAAGAGAAATAGGGATCAAGCAAACATTGCCAACGAAGGTTCACCAAAGAAGAAAAAGATGGAAGGATCCAAAGTCAAAAACCTATTTGTTAGGGACTTTACCTCGTAAATATCATTCTACTCTAAGTTTTGAATTGTTTTATTTTATGCTTTGATTTCTAGTATTTATAGGTTTCACATGCTTTAGAAAAACATTTTTGAATTGTTTTGATAAAGTTATAGGTACCCCTCGAGATTGTATTAAGAGGGAGCCCTCACCATTTTTCGAAAGATAAGTATCTTACTCCTGGTATTATCTCTTATATTTGGTTTCCTTCTTTTATCTAAATGAGGTTATACTATATGCTAATAACATTTATTTTCACATTTACTTGTTTAGGAAAAGCTTGTTGATATGCTTATGGAATATGGAGAAGATCTATTGAAAGTGATGACCTGTAACGTCTGTCTAGGAATCAAATCAAAGGTATGTCTTAGACCATAAATTGTTTTCTCTTCAAGATAAAGGTAAATTCATTTAAATCTACTTTACATTACTAACAAGTGTTATGTCTAGGACCTTTGAATTCTAGAGATTCTTATTTGGGATATTAATCATTAGATTGAATCCACCCTCTGTGGAACCCTAAAAGGTTCTCTAGGAAGCCCTAACCTAAGGGTATGTCGATACTAACATAAAATCCCTAGTCTACTTAGGGTTACTAACGAAATCTAGAAAATACTATTCTTTGGATGTTTGGGGTTTTGATGGTAATGTCATGTTTGGAGTTTTAGTATTGCTATGGAAACCCTATTTCTTTATGGTTGGATGGTAATGTGTTCATAGACCTTGAGGTTTTGGTAAATTAGGGTTTATGTGTAAAACTCTTATGCATTGAGAGTAAGCTCCTAGGAATGAAACCCTAGGTGTATGTTTTTCGTTCTGATCAAAACCCTAGCCATAATCAAGATTGTTATATGTCTGACTTTAAATGTATTGAGAGTAAGCTCCTAGGAATGAAACCCTAGGTGTATGTTTTTCCTTCTGATCAAAACCCTAGCCTAATCAATATTTTTATATGTTTGACTTTAAATGTATTGATATTTGTGTCTTGGGTTTGTCCAATATATGATATGCATGTGCATGATTATCCTAGATATGTATATGTGCTAACCTCATTGTTGATAAGTTCTAGGGTTTGTAACTAAGCCCTAGTAGAAGTTTGATATTCTAGGATATGGTGATATTGTTTCCATTATGATGATAAAATATAGGGTTTACAACAAACCCTAGTAGAAGTTGGTCATATTGTTGAAACCTTAGATTGTGTTGTGATTGGTTTTGATTGTTGACATCTAAGGCTTAGTGTCTTAAAGATGGAATCTAGGGTTTGCATTAAATCCTAGTAGAAGTCTAACATATGAATTCTAAAGTTATTGGATGCATTGTAGAACCATACTTGTTCGAATTTATTCTAGGGTTTGCAATATATTATAGTAGAGTATGTCATATCTCTGGAAGAAATATTGAGACCCTGGATATAATGAAGATCGTTATCTTGATTGAGTTGCTCAAAGTTTTGATGATGAAATCTAGGGTTTATGACAAAACCTTAGCAAGAAGTTGAAGTATAAAAGTATATGTCTCGTGTTGATTATGAACCTAACTAAGTTTAGGTATTTGATGTCTAAAGTCTAATGCTTCCATTATTGTATGATTTTGATATAGTTAACTTCATGCTTTTGGATATGCATTTGGTTGTACTTGCTGTTTAAGTTGTGTAGGTACATAATTTTCAATATATTGAAGATATTCATAAGTAAAGTTGATTTGATTGATAAGCGTGATGAAGGAAGTTATATGAATGATGATGATCAAGATGACTTTCATAGAAGGATGGAAGCCATGAAATATTCTCCGATGTCATTGAAAGAAGTTTATCTCCCTAAGTTAAGAGGGATCCTAGATAAAAGAAAGGGTATATCTCCCAAAGTTGAGAGGGAGGTCATATTATAGTAATGATGGATACCTTGAAGAATAATTTGGAGAATGAATGTTGGGGTTTGCTGAAAGAAGGAAAGCAGGATCCAATTGTAGAATATGTTGTTGCAAGTGAAGTAGGAAAGGAATTTGTATGATTATGGAATCTTTTGTCAAGATTTGTTTGGAAGCCTCTAAGTCCTACTGTGATAAATTGTAAAGCAACGTCAAGATGATTGAAAAACCTCGAAGGTGTGTGTGTACTTATGTATATTTGAAAGTTTGTTAGTAATTGGGGTTGTGATTGTTGAGGAAAATCTCTAGAAGTTTTGGAAGCATGTTCGATGTTACCAATCTATTTGATCGGGAGAGAGATTTGATGTGTTAAGGCATTGTGTTTGTAAAATGTCTGGGAGGACATTTGGTCGGCCTATGTGTTGATGTCTAGTTACTGAAGTAGGGAGGGCGACATTGGTCATAGATCTCTGACCTTGTATTACGCACCTAGTTCCCTGGGTTGATGATTAGTAAGTAAGCCTAATGGTAACTAGAAAGGATGAAATATTTAGTCCATCTTAGTCCCACCCAAATAGATTTCCCTGGTTAGGAATCTAATCTGTGGCACTATGAGTGCCTAAACTCTTCATGGTTCATGTGTTTTGAGATATTCCATGTACTTTTATATGTATGTATGAATACCACCCTAGTTAAGAGGGAGTGTTGAAGAATGTAACTAGGTCTGGTCTTCATAATTGTATTTGAGTCATAATGAAATGAATTTATCAAAAGAAACAAAAATAAATTATTATTATTACGAGTTATTAAAGCATGGGTTTCATGCTTGGGTTATCATGTTTTAAGTCAAAGTCCCCTTTGAGGACTTATAGGTTTTTTCTTGAGTCATTAGAGTCACTGTCCATTTAAAGAGACTCTTCTTGGGCTTTTGAATCATGTAAAAAGAATTAATATTGAGTAAAATAATTCATTTGTAACCTCCACACTAATTCGACCCTTACATGATCAAGTCATCCTACATGAGGGTAATTCGAACTCCAAAAAAGAGTATATATACAAGCAGTTCAATTCATTTGGAAGACACACTCACACAAGTTCGATATCTAAGAAGAGGCAATAGAAAAAGTGTGAAGTTGCAAAAGAAGGAGGAAATTTGTTGGAGAAGGAAAAATCGAAGTTTCTAGGTTGTCTCTCTCTCACACGTGTGGATTTACTAGGCTATTTGTTGAGTCAAAGTTTTTTTGTTGGGAAAGTCGAAGTTACTATTGGGTCAAAGTTCTAATGGATCGAAGTTCTGTTCTTGGGAAAGTTGAAAGTCTGTTGCTAGATCGAACTGACTAGGTCGAAGTTGTTACTGGAAGGTTATCATCTGGAGAAGAAAGGAAGGGCTGACTTGGCGATTGGAGGAAGTTTGTATCTAGGTCAAGGAGTCTTGGATCATCTTGTGAAACTAATAAAAGAAGAGTTGTTGACTAGGTTTTCCCCTAGTAGGGGTTTTTCCCTGGTTGTCTGCCTACATCTGGTGTCTTTGCTCTTTGTGTTATAGTTTTGATAATTTGTTAGGTCCCTATAATACTAGTGATTTCCCCATTAATATTGTAGTTGTATCCCTTATTAATATTGTTGTGCCCCTATTGTCCCCATATTGTTATTATTGTGCCCCATAGAATCCCTCTATTGTTATTTTTGTGGCTTTATATTATTATTGTTAGGTCGACTGGGTTATATTGTGACTCCTTAGACTCCTATATATAGAAAGGAGGTTTTGTCATTTGAATCATCCAAGAATTGTTCATTTATGTAATGTAAAGGAGGTTTCCCCCTCGAAGAGGCTGAATTCTAAGGTTTTGATCTATCTTTTCTATCTTTTTGTGAGCTGGTTTCATAACATTTGGTATCAGAGCTTTGGATTCTAGGGTTTCGCTGCTCCAAATAAGTCATCGTGGAATTTTCGCTATAATTTTTTTTTTGCAACTTTTCAGAAGCTGAAAACAAAACCGATTTGAGAAGACATCACGCTGAACCTCGGATCCAAATTTTAGAGCTTTTTGCGCTATATTTTTGGAGATATGATCTGAGGAAGTTGGTATTTTTGCAGACTCCTAAATTACATTCCAAACAGGTGACCAGGGGAAAATCATCATGACTTTCTCTCTGAGTATCAGATTGAAATTTCATAAGAAGTTATAGAAAGAGGACGGACTGTTGTTTTTTGCATATATTTTTTAGAGCCAAAGGTTAAAACAGTGACTTGTGGCACATCGTACAAGTTCGCTCTATTGAACTAGTCTATAATCAAGTCACTGTGGGAGATTTGGCATAACTATTCCCTGGAGAATCCAATTTGGATCAGACTGGTGGCATTGGAAAGAGGACGTAGAGGGCTACCGTAGGTCGCAATTTCAAAACTGGATGATTCAAAATTACAGAGATACATCAGATTCAATATCTAGCTCCTACAAAGTAAAAAAAGATGTGTAGTTTTTTTCAATTTTTTTAATAAGCTTGGTTTGAAAAAATAGTTTGAAGGAATTGAAAGGGCATAGTAAAGCATTATTATCAGTAATTGATGCCCCGAAGAAAGAAAATGTAAACACCTAGTAAGCAACCTGAAAGCTCTAGCATGACTCATGAAGAAGAGGAAGAAATGCAACATGATATATCAAAATTACGAGACCAAGTGCAACAAGTGTCACTTGCACAAAAAACAACAGAATCTAAGATGGATGGTTTAAAGAAAGATGTAGAGGTTAAGATGGATGGTTTAAAGAAATGCGTAGAAGCTAAGATGAATTGCTTAAAGAAAGGTGTAGAAAATAAGATGAATGACGTGGAAGATAAGATGGATGACTTGAAGACAGGCATGGAAGATTTGAAGACAGATTTAACAAGGTTTCTACAAGAAATGCTTACTAATGGTGAAAGGGTAGTAAAGGAAAATCATGATGAGAACAAAAGAAATGTTAATCATGATTTCAAAGACTCTAATGTTGGATTGAAGACCCACCATATTCCAAAAATTGATATGAGGAAGTTTGATGGCAAGGATCCCGCAACATGGATATTACAAATGGAGCAATTTTTCGAACTCAATAATGTGCAAAACACACAAAAGGTACGTATTGAAACTTTATATTTGGAACAAAATCAGTTTGTATGGTATCAATGGCTTTTCTCTCGTAAACAAATTATCACTTGGACAATTTTTACGGAAGAATTGACAGCGCATTATGAGGATACAAAAAGCAACACTTTTTTTAGCCAATTGATAAGTCTCAAACAAAAGGGTTCAAAAATGGAGCCATTGAGGAGTTCCAAAAATTGAACATAAGGGTAAAAAACATTCCAGAGGAGCATAAATTGATGTGTTCATGGGGACTTTAAAGGATAATATCCAACATGATGTTCACCTTTTGGAACCCGAGTCATTAGAGAAGGCATTCAGGTTAGCAAGAAAAATGGAAAGCAAAATTATGGCAACCAGGAAGCATACCACTCACAACTATAAAGATGGAAGTGTTGTTGCCCCTAGCCTTCCACAACCTATAAGGTTGACACCACAAAAATTGGAAGAAAAAAGAGTAAAAGGGCTTTGTTACAGTTGTGATAGCAAATACACTAAAGGTCATAAGTGCGCTGAGAAGAAACTATTCTACATAGATTGTGAAGAGGAAGAAGAAAATGAGCAAGAATGGTCAAAAGAAGAGGATATACTCCAGGAACAAATCCTAGATAAAGAAGAAATGAATCCAACCATATCTTGTAATGCATTGGCTGGAATTACCACTCCTCAAACCATCAAGATAGAAGGACAAATCAAGAAGAAAAAGGTAATAGTGTTGATTGATTCAGGAAGTACCCACAATTTTATTCATTGTAAGGTAGTAAAAGAATTGAATTGCTTCCTATATCCAACACCAGAGTGTCAAGTGATAATTGCAAATGGAGGAACGATAAATTGCTCTGGAAAGTGCCATAATATCAAGCTATCCATGGGAGAATATGTATTGACTAGCCCAATGCTTTCCATTCCAATGGGAGGCGCTAATGTTGTACTAGGAGTCCAATGGCTACAATCCTTGGGTACAATAGCTTTTGATTTTTAAGAACTTTTCATGAAATTTTCTACAGAAGGAAAGGAAGTTGAATTAAGGGGTATTGCAGGGAAACCAGGAAAGATAATCAACTCTAACGATATGACAAAGCTTCTAAAAAAGTAACAAAGAGGCGTAATTGCACAATTATGTTCGCTAGATGTTTCCATATTGCAATCATCTATTTCTCTAGATCTCCAAAAAGTCTTGGACAATCATTCCAAAGTATTTGAGACTCCCAAAGGTCTCCCATGTATTCACGATCATGATCATGTTGTTCATCTGATTCCAGGAAGTGTTCCTCCAAACATCAGGTCGTACAGATATCCCTATGCCCAAAGGAGTGAAATTGAACGTATGGTTGCAGAAATGCTAGAGGCTAGTATAATTCAGCCTAGTCAAAGTTCTTTCTCTGCTCCAGTAGTATTGGTGCACAAGAAGGATGGATCATGGCGCATGTGTCCGGATATAGAGAGCTTAACAATCTCACTATTAAAGATAAGTTTCCCATTCCTATCATTGATGAATTACTGGATGAATTGCATGGATCAATTTACTTCACCAAGTTGGATCTTCGTTCAGGATATCATCGAATCAAAATGAAGATTGAAGACATTCCGAAAACATCATTTAGAACTCGTGAGGGTCATTATGAATTTTTGGTCATGCCTTTTGGCCTTACCAATGCACCTTATACATTTCAAGGTTTGATGAATTCCATTTTCAAACCCTTCCTTAGAAAATTTTTGTTGGTATTTTTTGATGATATACTAATCTACAACAAGTCTTGGAAGGATCATGTTGAACATGTTGAGAGGGTGCTACAACTATTGGAGGGGAAACAATTATATGCAAAAAGATCTAAATGTTTCTTTGGAGTACAAGAGGTGGAATGTTTGTGTCATATTGTATCTCATGAAGGAGTTAAGGTAGACCCTAGCAAAATTAAAGCCATTAAGGAATGGAAAATCCCCACATCCATAAAGAATCTACGAGGATTTCTTCAGTTGACAGGTTATTATCGCAAGTTTGTTAAGAATTATGGGAGAATAGCAGCACCTCTAACAACATTATTGAAGAAAGATGCATTTTCATGGACTCCAGAAGCAACAAAAGCCTTCGAACATCTTAAAGAAGTAATGTGCCAAGCACTGGTATTAGCTACACCGAACTTCACAAAAACCTTTATTGTGGAATGTGATGCTTTAGGAAATGGAATTGGTGTTGTTTTAATGCAAGATGAAAGACCCATTTCTTTTGAAAGTCGTCCAATCAAGGGAAAGTTTTTATACAAAGCTATTTATGATAAGGAAATGTTGGCAATACTACATGCACTTAAGAAATGGCGACCCTACCTAATGGGAAGACACTTCAAGGTAAAAACAGATCATGATAGCCTTAAATACTTTTTAGAACAAAGATTATCCTCTGAAGAGCAACAAAAGTGGGTCACAAAGATGTTGGGTTATGACTTTGAAATCATCTACAAAAAAGGGAAGCAAAATGTGGTGGCAAATGCACTCTTAAGAAAGGATGAGGATGTGGAAGCATTGTTGTGTGCCATTTCTATTATCCAACCAGATTGGATAAACGAAGCAAGGGAGGAATGGAAGAATGATGAAGAAGTGTGGGCACTTATTCGAAAGTTACGACAAGATTCCAGTACATCCGATACAATTAGATGGAAAAATGATTCGTTATGGTACAAAGATCACTTATACCTCTATAATAATTCCCAACTCAAACAAAAGATTCTTATGGAATTGCACACTTCTCCCTTAGGAGGGCACTTAGGATTTTTCAAAACTTACCAGAGGGTTAAGAAGGAATTTTTTTGGGATGGCCTTAAATCGAATATTCAAAAGTTTGTGGCAGAATGTTTGGTTTGCCAACAAAATAAAGTTGAAACAATTAAGACCCCGGGTCTATTATAACCTTTATCCATTCCAAGCCAACATTTGGAGGAGGTATCGATGGATTTTATCACAGGTTTACCCAAGTCTGAGGGAAAGAGTGTCATCATGGTGGTAGTTGACAGACTTACCAAGTATGCACACTTTTGTGCATTATCACATCCATTTAAAGCCAGTACAGTTTCTACTGCATTTATGGAGACAATTCAAAAGCTACATGGAAATCCAAAGATTATTGTAAGTGACAGAGATCCCATTTTCACTGGAAATTTTTGGACAGAATTATTTTCTTGTCTTGGTACTCAGTTAGCTCATAGCTCATATTATCATCCTCAATCTAATGGGAAAACTGAGATAGTAAACAAATGTTTGGAAGGATATCTTCGTTGCTTTGTATCCGATAAACAGACACAATGGGTCAAATGGTTGCCTCTAGCTGAATGGTGGTATAACACTTCCTTCCATACAACAACAAAAATGACCCCATTTATGGCACTTTATGGATATCAACCACCATCCATCACATCATATTTAAGAGAAAATTCTAAGGTTCAAGCAGTGGAACATCACATCGAACATCAACAACAAGTCCTCCAACTCTTAAAAGATAGCCTCGTGTTGGCACAAAATAGAATGAAACAACAGGCAGATCAGCATCACAGTGAAAGAAGTTTTGATGTAGGTGATTGGGTATTCCTACGGCTACAACCATATAAACAAATGTCCCTCAAGCAAGATAAGAAGGATAATAAATTATCACCAAAGTATTATGGTCCGTACAAGGTGTTGCAAAAGATTGGTACTATGGCATAAACATTTGAGCTTCCTGCAGCTTCTCGAGTGCACCCAGCTTTCCATGTTTCATGTTTAAAGAAGGTTATAGGCGACAAGCTCCCAGTTCAAACAATATTTCTAGAACTTGATGAGGAAGGAACAATTATATTGGAACTAGAAGCAGTCACTGAAACAATAACTCGACATCTATGAAATTGATCAATTTCAGAGTATCTCATCAAGTGGAAGAACTTATCCGCTGAAGATTCCACATGGGAGGATGAGAATTTTATACAGAAGGATCCAGAACTACTCAAGCGTTGAGGACAACTCTTTTTTTGAAGGAGAGGGGCATGTTAGGTCCCTATAATACTAGTGATTGCCCCATTACTATTGTAGTTGTATCCCTTATTAATATTGTTGTGCCCCTATTGTCCCCATATTGTTATTACTGTGCCCCATAGAATCCCTCTATTGTTATTTTTGTGGCTTTATATTATTATTGTTAGGTCGGCTGGGTTATATTGTGCCTCCTTAGACTCCTATATATAGAAAGGAGGTTTTGTCATTTGAATCATTCGCCAGTCCTGCTACTCCTCTTCGGGGCTCTCGTAGCAAGGTATAATCCAAGAGGTTGGGTACCTCAAGGATCCTGCCCCTCATCGGCTGTAGTCTATCTGAGTACAGCTCGATGTCTCCCCACTTCCGTTCAAGTGGCGTGTGAGCACTCATGGCACAGTCATAATCTGTCTCCACTTCCTTCTCCACCCTTATTGGCGCAACCTTGGTCTCAGAAGCCTCTTATTTGCTCTTCTTCCTCGGACATTGGCTCACATAGTGACCCAGTTCCCCACAGTTGAAGCATTTGACCTTAGAGAGGTCCTTCTTCTTCTGTTTCTCTTGCTTTGCCTCAGATGTTAGTGAAGCATCCTCCTCTTCGTCCTTCTTGATTCTGATCCCCTTGCCACTGCTTCCCACCTTGCTTAGCCTTTTGATCTCTTATTGGTGAAGAGCCACCCACATTTCCTCCCAATCTGGAAGGGTCGCCCTGCGCAGTATGCTTTAGAAAAACACCTCCCAGTCTTCTGAGACTACGTTCAGGGCTGTTCTCACCATCAATTCTTGATCCGGCGTGGCCCCTATAGAAGTCAGCTGATCCTGGATCTTCTTCAATCAATCGAGGAAGGTGTTGATCTATTCTCCCTTCTACATCTGGTATGACTGCAACTGATTTTCTAGTAGCATCTTCCTCTGCATGGAAGTATGATGATACAACTTATTTAGGGCCTCCCACATCTCATTTGTCGTATTCTTCTCGGCAATGTGTGGTACCACATGGTCCTTGACCCCGTCAAGGATTATGCTCTTAGCCCTCGCCATTACATCCTCATACTTATCATTATCAACTGGGTCAACTGGGACCGCTATTGTCCTCAAGGCAAAGTGCTTGAGACAATTCCTGTCTAGAACATATAATATTTTGGCCTTCCAAACTACAAAGTTTGAGGCTCCATCTAGTCTATCGTGGTCTCTTACCCCATTCACTGCCATCTCGCTGCTCCTCTACTTCCCTTTTAGAAGTTCTCGGTGTGACTCCCTCTGAGCCTTGATTTCCCTCCTGGAAACCCCTCTGCCAATGTCGAGATGCCCCCACTCCGATCCTTAATGCAATTGCACAACTGATCCAAATTTCTTGGCTAGTAATCCTTAGTAGCAACTCCCTCCTCCTTGGTATTGCCCTATTAGGTATTATTCTGACTACAGTACCCCACCAACTTGACTTGGCAACTTACCCACAACCTCGTAAGCCCCAAAAAACTGAAGGTTAGAGCTTCTAGGCTTTGTGCAATCCCAGCACCAGCAAAATCCGTACCTCTTGGCCACGGGCGTCAATCCTTCCTGACTGAGAAATATGACCGGGCTGTGTTGATCCTCTTCCCGACTCAAACTTGATGACACAAGCACTACGCCAACCCTTCCTTGCTGCTTCTCTGCTAGGAACAACTTCTGTCACTCGGGACAACTGTTTTCTGTTGCTGCTTCTCTGCTTGGCTGATGTCCTCAGTTCTCCTGTGATCTACAACCACCCTCTGCTACCATATTGAAATTTCTAAGTCTAACTGTTAGAAACCCTTCATGTACTTTTCTGATTTATTTCTGCCTACTTGTTCTGATTAATTAACAAGTTATTTATCATGTAAATAATGAAAATAAATACAATTACATGCTCAACACATTACAAATCATCAACCGCGGGAACAAAACAAGCACACAAGTGACACCGTTGTTTTTGGACCAATGTCCTCAGAAAAACCTAATGCAGGAAAACCGGTGCAACTATCTGAGGGTTTTATTATTATGTAGTTTATGAATACAATTTGGGTGCCAACACTAGCTTACCCAACAAAGAATAATCTCGGCAGTAGTACCTCTCTACTTAGAAGCAAATATTCCGACTGAAACTCCGGATAAACACTCTGACAACTCCCATCTCCAATCTGCCCCGTGAAAACCCTAGTGTCAGCCTCTAGGGATTGCATCAGCCCTTTCTGGCCCAGTGTCTACCCAACGTCACCCTGCCTTGCCCTGCGTCAGCCTCTGGAGGCCCTATGTTAGCCCTTGATCATCTGCGTCACCCATGCCAGATCTCTGAGGCACTGTGCAACTCCTAGCTGCCTCTGCGTGAGCCCTGGATGGCTCTGCACGAACCTTTGGCTGGCTTGGCGTCCCTCTCTCCCAGCTTCTGCCTTGATCCACCTGGTACTATCTCTGCCTCTCTACTTCTATATTCACTGCCCCTCAGCTGCAACTTTGATCACTCTTTCGACTTCCTCAACAAACCCTGCCCCTGAAAATCGAAATCTTGATCAACTTGGTGTGTTCTCCAAGTGACCCTCAAGCCTCCTTTTATACTTTTCTCATTGACAATTCAACGGCCGAGATTAAGTCCCTAATCAATGACTAAGATTAAATATGGCTTGATCCATGACTTTTGGACCCCTCTAACACAGTTTTATATTAATACAAATTAATATTTTATTTTCCCTAAGTTTAGACTTAGGGACTCCATTAAAAATACTAATTATTTTAATATCTCCCAAACTGTTTAGAATCTGCCCAAACCATTTCTGGGTATTGGAGATCTCATGTGCTTAGCCTCTCCACCAAGTTTCATGGCTAGAGAACATCCGATGCTACCCCAAATCAACATGTTGTTAAAGGCCTGGGATCAACTTCTTTGAAGCTAGACAATGGAGCAAAGATACATCTCAACAATATACTCTATGTTTTAGGTTTGAAAAAGAATTTACTTTCACTTTCTTGCATAGAAGATAAAGGTGATAGAATTTTTTTTGTAGATGGAAAAGTTCTGGCTTGGGAAAAAGATTCAAGCATTGATAAAGCTAGGGTTATTGGAGTACATGAAGGAAGTCTATATAGAGTATTAACACCATCTCCTCAAGCCCTAGTTCACGTAGAAATCAATCCCATTTAATTACGGCATAGAAGATATAGAAATTTACATTATAAGGCCATTCCCTCTCTCAATCAATTGGTAAATAACATTCCCAATATCGAAGAAGATCGTGAAGGAATATGCAAGGGATGTTCCTTACGAAAGAATGCAAGGAATCCATTTACATGCAGTGAAACAAGGTCTAAAGAAATATTGGACCTCATTCATTCAGAGGTGTGTGGGTCTAACTCTGAAAAATCACTTGGAGGTCGTATTTATTATAACCTTCATTGATGATCACTCTAGAAAGACATGGCTCTATCTACTCAAATCAAAGGACAAAGTATTTGAAAATTTCAAGGAATTTAGATCTTAAGTAGAGACCTTAACTGAAAGAAGAATAAAGACTTTGAGATCCAATAATGTTGGGGAATACACTTCAAAATAAATAATTGCATATTATAAAGAAGCAGGAATTAAGAAGGAGCTTATTGTTCCCTACAATTCCAAACAAAATGGAGTTGTAGAAAGGAAAAATAGAACACTTGAAGAATGTATACGAACAATGAGTTTTGATCAAGATATACCAAAATTTCTATGGGGAGAAGTAGAAATTACCACAGTATATATAAAAAAATAGAAGCCCTCACAGAATCCTCGATAATATGACACCCAAAGAAGCATTCACAGGAAGGAAGCCATGTGTGGACCATCTCCGAATCTTTGGATGTCCCGCCTATAGCCACGTTCCAAAGGAAAAATGAAGGAAGATAGATTCTACAAGCATTAAAGGGATCTTCGTTGGCTACAGTCTTTCTTCAAAGGCATATAGAATCTAGATCAATGAAGGAAGACATATTGAAGTAAGTAGAGACATTATATTTGATGAAAATCATGCTTACAAAAGACCCAAAGATGTTCCTATTGATTCCAATGACAAATACATACCACTATTCAAAGAAGAAGAGCACCAAGACAATATTACTACAAATCAAGAAGAAGGACCAATTGAGCCTATTCAACCTGTGATCATACCTAACACAAGGAAAAGGCCAAATTGGTTAAAAGCTACTCTTGAAGATTCTGAAGGACATGGAGTTGCGAAAGGAACTTTTAGAGAAAGCAAAAGACTAAAAAGATATTTTGGATATGTTACATACATGTCAAAACTAATAGAAGCTGAACCAACTACATTTGAAGAAGTTGTCGTCAAGAAGTATGGAAAAAGGAATCGCATGAAGAATATCAATCCATCATGAAGAATGGGGTTTGGGCAATAGTTCCTAGACCAAGTGACGAATCGGTTGTCACTTCTAAATGGATCTACAAGATCAAGCATGTTGTTGATGGAAGCATATACAAGTACAAAGCTAGATTCGTTGCAAGGGGTTTCTCTCAAAAGGAAGGCATATATTATGAAGAAACCTTTGCACCTACTACAAGATATACTACTATAAGATCCTTGGTTTCATTGGATGCTACAATGGGATGGAATGTCCATCAAATGGATGTAAAAACAACATTCCTGAATGGAACCATCGATGAAGAAGCATGCATTGAACAAACTGAAGGCTTTGAAATAAATGGAAAAGACTCTCATGTTTGTAGACTCAAGAAGGCCCTATATGGTTTGAAGCAAGCTCCTAGGGCATAGTAGCAAGAATGAATGCATACCTTCTACGAATCAGGTTCGTCAAAAGTATCGTTGATCCAAATCTCTATATCAAAGTTGTGGATAATGAGCCAGTCATTATTCTATTATATGTGGATGATCTATTTATTATAGGTGTAGAGCGAAGGATACAAGAATGCAAGAAGATGTTGGCTGTCAAGTTTGAGATGAAGGATCTGGGACTAATGCATTATTACCTAGGTTTGGAAGTATGGAAGAAACCTGGGGAGATATATTTGGGGCAAGGAAAGTATATAATCAAGTATATGACTACTCCCATGATCACCAATCTCAAGAAGTTGAGAAGCTCTGACTCAAGTCTCGTAGTTCCTAACATCTACCATAAGTTGGTGGCTTCTCTGATGTATCTGGTAAATACTAGATCGGATATATGTTTTTTTGTGAACATTCTTAGTCAATTTCAGTTGGAGCCTCGTCATGATCATTGGATAGCTAACAAACATATATTAAGATATATACGCGACACTATACATCACTATCTAAATTATGACAATAAGGAATTCAAGTTGACAAGTTTTATAGATTTTGATTGGGGTAGCAGTGAGACTGATAGAAGAAGCACTATTGGTGAATGTTTTAGCTTGGGATCTGCGATTATCTCATGGATGCATAGAAAGCAAGATTATGTTGCTTTGAGTAGTGTTGAAGTTAAGTATGCGATTGCATGTGAACTAGGAAAGGAGGTTGTATGGTTGAGGAAAATCTGTCAGATTTGTTTGAGAAGCCTCTGAGTCCTACTGTGATAAATTGTGATAATCAAAGCATCATTAAGATGTCCAAAGATCTCGTGTTTCATGCAAGGACAAAGCATATCAATAATAAGTACCACTACATTAGAAGTTTGGTACAGGATGGGATCGTGAAGCTACAATATGTCCTGACCAACGAATAGGTAGTTGATGTATTAACAAAGTCCCTTCCTAATAAGAAGTTTGAATATCTTAGAAATATGCTTGGTTTTGTTGATATCACTAATCTCGTTGATGATAAATGTTTGGAAGAGATTTGAGGAGGCATCTTGTGTAATAAAAAATGCCTAGGAGGACATCTCGTTGACCTATCTATTGATGTCTAGTTTCCAAAGTAGGGAGGGTGGCGTTGGTTATAGAGCTCTGAACTTGCATTACACACCTAGTTCCCTGGGTAGATGGTTAAAAAGTAAGCCTAATGGTACTTAGAGAGGCTGAAAGATTTAGTCCATCTTAGTCTTGTTGAAAACTGTAACTAGGTATGGTATTCATAATGACATATGTAATTGTGATTTTATGTAATTGATGAAAAGAAGAAAATAAAATTATTTTTGTAGTACTTGACTCATGGGTTTCATGATCAAGGAATTTTATTTTAGTTAAGGTTCCCAATTTGAACCTTTAGGTTTTTTCATCTACTCATAAAAGTCAAAGAAAGTCAATGTCATGTATGAAGGACCCTTCTTGGGCATGTTACATTTTTGTATGAGTCATTAAAAATATAAGAAATCCCTCCAAGACCAAGCAAACGTATCTTCCTCAATTCGGCTCAAGATGAAAATAAGATGATCTCTAAAAGGCATGTTGGCCTAGTATCCAAGTCATGTCGTCTAATTTACATGGGCAGACTACTATTTATAGGCAACTCGACTTTCATCCTTGGTACAAAATTCGGTTATGTCTATGAAATACATCAGGAGGTGTGAGAAAGAGAGATAGTAGCCTCTCATCCAACGTAAGAAGAAAGAAGAGAATCTGAGCTATTTTGGCACTATTTTGGTTACCTTTTCCTCGCACATGTTACATGTATTAAGGGTTCTGTAGTAGGGTTTCCTCAGTCAACGAAGAAGCCAAGAAGATCTCTATACCAACGTACATGCTAGTCGAGTTCACAAGATTGAGTCTCCTAGTCAAGTGAAGAAGGAAGATATATCCAAACAACGCACACATGTGAATTACAAGGGTATAGATAGGCCAAGAGTTGCAGATTTGTGGAAGAGACCGAAATTTCAAAAGTGTATACAGTTTGACTTACGTTGACTGAAGAAGGAGTAAAGTGAAATAAGCTTGATTCGAGAAGGATCTCATCAAAGCTTTGTGTCTTGGTATTAGGGAGGCAAATAGGTCAAGGGTCTTGGTCTTGGTATTTGTCAATTGTAGTATTTATAAGAAGAAGAATTTGTTCAGATTTTCCTCTGAAGTGGGAGAGGTTTTGGCCCTCGCTGATAGCCTATATTATGTGTCTCTTGTCTCTTTATTGTTTAAGCATTGGTAACTGTTTGATGAAACATAACACTATACTAATATAAGAAAAATAAGATCCTAGTCTAAGAAGTAAAAAGCATTCACAAGCACTTATCAATAGAAGAGAAATCACATAATCTTAATGCCCTAAATTTTTCAACATGGTATTAGAGCGAAGGTGACTAAGTCAAGGGAGGGCATCTTATCAAGGAAACTCAAGGATCAAATCTTAAGGAAGGCATCAAATAAAATATCATCTTGATGTCAAGATATACGAAGAAGTGTCAAAATGCCTAGATCGAAGAAGAAAACTACACCAAACGAAGTATTGAGATCATCATCAAGAAAAGAAGGCAAAAACCCTACATCTACTCAAGTTGAAGAGATCTATGAATCAAGGTAAGCTTGAAGTTTATTCATTCAATACAAGCACTTAAAGATCAAGATCATATCTTCATCAATCAAAGAAGCATTCCTGGGATCCACTCTGAAATAGTTTAAAGTTAAAGTGCTTTGAAAACTATTCACCCAAAGGAAGCTAGATCAAAAGGCGTTGTCATCAAGATTCTAAGGTGATGTGTCTCTCGTTGAAGCAAAGTCCTTACCATTGAATACATCACCAAGAATTCATCATTGATATTCATCACAAAAACTCCACCAACAAAAGGATCCAAAGGGTCTCCCTCTCTATGGGATCAAGGATCATTCTTGAGGAAAATTATCTTCATCAAGAAGAAGTTTTCTATTCTCTATATCATCAACAACATCAAGGAAGCAACAAGGAGAAGGAGCATCCTATCAAGTAAGTATATTTATGTCCACATCTGAATCTGTCAAAATGTCTTTTTGCAAGGAAAGCAACAAATTGGTTGGGGCTTCAAGCTATCTTGCATGGAAGAAAACGACAGATCCAAATATCATTGAAAATGAGGTGATGGAACATGTCAAAGGGTCTATCACAAAACTAGGAAAGGAATATGCTCAAGCTCTTGAAAAGCATATGAATGGTGAAGTTAGGGCTCAAAGTATTCTTATAGAACCCATCAAGGATCCCCTCATCCCATATGTATCAAAACTCGAAACTTCAAAGAAATCTATGACAAACTGGTAGAGTTGTATTCCGTAAGCGCTGCTGGAGAATTCATCTCATTAAGGCACGAAATCTACAAGCTAAATATGTCAAGGGAAGATGGAATAGCCTCATACTTTATGAGGATATCTAAGATCCAATATTAACTACAAGATCTGGGAGAAGTCATGTCTGATAGAGAAATGACCATAGTTGTACTAAATTCACTACCAGAGGAGTGGGGTAACTTTACTTCAAGTATTTATGGGAAGAAAGAAGCTACTCCATTGCAGGACCTATGGTCACTGTGCAAGATTGAAGAATCTAGACTAAAGGCCAAATCTGATGTGGGAGTACGTGAGAAAAATCAAGCTTATGCTACAATGACAAGAAGAAAGGGAAAATTTGGAAAGTTGGGGTCTCGGAAAAATAAAAGGGACATGGATAAGATTCAATGCTATGGGTGTCAAGAATATGGACACTATAAAAGAGATTATCCAAAGATCAATAAGGACAATAATAAAAGAAGAAGAGAAGAAGCCCATGTCACCAAAGAAATAGAGGAAGCTGAAAAGAAGAAGTCCAAGGAAAAGGAAGTAAGATATCTCTATTGTGACTAAGATATTCTTCCTCATGTCATAAGTTCTTTTCAAGTTCCTAAGTCTTTTGTTGTAAGATATGGCTATCATGATTCACTAAGAAAAATAATGGGACACATCAAGGCATCATAGACGCATTGAAAGAAAGAGCTTGTGACTTCATCATAGAGAAGCATGAAAGATGGTTAGAATCTATGACAGTCACCCATGGAAAGATATAGCTCTTGAAAACCTCATTGAAAACATAAGTGGCACTTATGGAAATGAAAAAGTCATCCAAGACAAAGCTCATCATACATCAGTCAAAAGGAAACATTTTTTGGATGGGGATACTCTAGATTCTCAAGGTTCTTTGATGGAATCTTCATCGAAAGGTTCACCGATCAAGAGGGGAAGCAAGTGTTTCATCAAGAATTCCTAACTTGTGGAATTCATGGGATGATGGTATGATGACATAAAATATGAAGTAGATCAATGGATTGAAGCTCTTTTCAATCAAGGAAGCTATTGAAGGAAGTTTGGATGACATAAAGAAAAATGAGGTATGTATGCTTGTATTCGATATTGTAAAGTCATGTCATGTGGTTGCAGGTAACATGGATCAATGCTCTATCTTGAGAGCATGATCAAAAGAAAAATGATCTCCTCCTTCGAAGGGATGCAGGAATGCATGGGTCACACATTCACTAGATGAAGTCAACATAATATGTCCTCGTATGTAATATGATGTGGTTGACAACAATTGAAGGAATTTTGATTGGAAATTCCTGGAAATGACATGTGTGAAGAAAGGAAGGAAGAGATCATGAGATATGAAACCATGAAAAAGGCAAACAACATTCAAAGACCAAAAGATTTGACTAGAATATCTCCATGAAAGATATGAAGACTCTGATGGAGTCTGAAAAAGAAAGAGATCCTTGACAATATATGTATCTTTGGGAGATGTGTTGATATGCATGCAGAATGATGATGCAAACTAGAAGATGTCATGATGAAATACCATCACAAAGGTAATTTTGATTTAAGTGTTCATTTCTTATTTTTTGAATAATATCTGGATGGGTTTATGCAGGGCTGCCGAGGGAAGATCTATGATATCTTCCACCATTGATGCCCATGTAGTAGGATGAAAGATCCTCTAGGAAACATGGCATCGAAGTAGGCAACATGGCATGAAGGAAGACCAGATATGGATTGATGGATCACTTTCCGATGATGACATGACTGACTCATGGATGAAAGTGATGGATGGTTTGTGCCCTATGAAGAAGTCCCAAACATGAAGATTCCTAAATAATGAAAATAAGTTAATGACATCATGAAGATGAGTTCTTCAAGCAGTTGGTTGTCCCATCATCTCCTCCTGAGGAGCTATTGTAGGCCCCTTGTTACATAGTAATTTGTCACCATCCCTGTTACTCCTCTTGTCATACCTTGGAGGACCCATCCCGGGAGTTATAACGAGTGACAAAGTCTAAAAACACTTGCATTATGTTCCCCTGAGCATGTATTCCAAGTTCCCTGAAGACATCTTCCGTTGATTACCCCTGGAAAGTGATCTTTTTCCATTGGCGCCAGTTCACAGTATTACACCCGCGCCAATGGTGAAAAGCCTCAAAAGAGGGCGCGACCACTGGCGCCCTGTCTTAGACCAACAGTCGCGCCAACCAAATTTAGTCATGTTTTTTGCCTTAATGCACGCCCGACTGTTGTTTCCTTCATTACATGGAGCTTTTCTGAGGATAAAAAGTCAGTCTTTTGTCGAGCTTTATCCATCTTTATGGCTTTTGAAGCTTTTCATGGATTTTTCCCATTCACGGAAGTGTGTCCTTATACATCGAACCTTTCTATCACCCTCAACTATAAAAGCTTGTCATTGTCCATTAAGACAAGCTAGTTTGGAATGAAGTTTATGGGAGTTTTTAGAGTTTGTGATGGAGTTTGTGAGACCTCTGGAGTAAGAGTGCTGTAGATATTGAGTTGTCAGAGTCATGCTAGAGGGGTTATGCTGCCGAGATTCTGAGAGAGGGAGAATGCTGCTGCAGGACATATAACTGCTCGCCCAGTCAAAGGGAAAGTTCACAGCGTCGGAACTTGGTTGTAATTTTTCCTTTCTATCATTAATAAATGAGCGACTGCTGTTATAGTTCCAATCTCGTTATTTATCATAGTAACGTGATTTATTTCCTTTCCGACTGAAGTATACTTGTTATTATCAGTGAATTGTATGCTTGTATCTGTTTCTTCGTTTGTCTGTGCAGGGACTCACTTACAAGGATCGTGAGGACTGTGGCTCGTCAGAACGAGGGAGCGGGGATACAAACTCAACTGCTTCAACCATAGTGTGGACTACAGGTTGGTCCCTTCAACTCACTTTTAACATATAAGTAGGAGCTTGTGCGGCAACGCGGACTGTTTGTGGCTAGTTCTGTATTAGACTAGTGGGATCGCCTCTGTCCGCAGAGGGGATTTACCTCACCAACAAATTGGCGACTCCACAGGGGAAGCCATTCCGTGTCTTGCATGTCAGTCGTTCTATGTCTTGCATGTCAGTCTTTCTCGCTTGTCATAAACTTTCTGGGTCGATTCTGAGATTTCTACTTGCTGTGTGAATCTTCTGGTTATTATCAGTCAGACCCTAGGCTGTCCTATTTACTTCCTGTTTCAGTCAACTCGCCTGGCGCGGTTTTTCTTCTCACAGTCGCGCCAGTTGGCGCATGTTGCTCCACATACACCAGCGCCAATTACCTCTTAGCGCGAGTTGCAGGCTCACAGTCGCGCCAATCCTGTGAATTTTGCCTGTTAGTACTTGACAGCCCTTCAAACTCTGCTTTTCATATCTTTTCCTGCTTCTGGGAGTGTGCTGGACCTTAGTGTGGCTTTGCATCGAGTCAGTTGGTCATTTGTTTCCCGCGCACATCTGGTAGTTGTTGGAATTTGATATCCTATATTTTCGAGTGAGTTACTTCTATCTTACTTGACTTGATTGAACGTCTTCGTGTTCCTTTGCTTGACAGTTGGTCTTCTTGTTTCTGAATCGGTTCTGTGTCCATTGACCAAGTTGTGTTTGTGTTTGTGGATATCTCCTAAAAAGTTTGTTTACATGCATCATGCCACTTTGAAAAAAAAATCAAAAACGAAAGAGCTTTTTGTATTATTAGTTTGCATTATTAGTTCGCTTTTCTTATTGTTTATCGCTTTTGAAAAAGGAAAAAGAAAAAACTTTTATTTCCCGTTAGTAGATGCATTAGGATCTGTGGTGCTTGTTTGTCATTTTGTTGGAGAAAGATCTTTACTCTTCTGTACGTAGGATTCATCGAACAAAACGGTATAATTACAGCATATAGATTGCATTTAGGAACTTTGGAGAGACCACATACGGTAAGACCAGAAACAGAGACATAATTGAAGATCAACTTTAAAATGAACTCAATGAACATAACAACACATTGGAACATAACGTACACACTCTAGAGGTCTAGGTTAGAGACGTGTTCCGGCGTCGTTAAACCTGGTAGTTTATCGTCGAGTGGTTGGGTGATTCCTCCACGGTGAAACGGTAGCTGCCAATACAGACTGTGCTCCCACGTACCGTCGAGTATATAGGGAGACCCCTATAGGAATAAAGCCTTTATCCATAGGAAGCCGTGTCAGCCGCCCTACAATTCGCAATGCAGTGAACACAGCATTCACGAAGATCGACCACCCGTACCCTAAAAAGTATTCTGTGGTTTTGCGAAGAGTTTGGCACACCCTCTGCCTAGAATTCCAGAGCAGTCACTTTTGATCCTTTTCGGACTCCCTAAACGAAAAGGTGCCTGTGAGCTTCTTGTCACTTCGTGCTCATTAAATATTCGAAGGAGACTAGAGTCATCTTTTCGCCCTTTTCTCGACTCTTAAAAAGTGAAAAGGACAAGTTGAAGTCAGTGTCTTAAAATTTATTTGACCACGATTACACATCCCGGTTAAGATTTGCTTAGCTTGAGTAGGACTCTTTCTCAATGGCTTCCTTCTCTAGGCCTGCCGGCCCAGGTGGGCCCCCGGCTGGTCCCATTCCTACTGTCGGAAATATTGGGGTTCAGTACATGGCAACTTTGTCTTTGCCTGGATTCACCATCGGTTTTCCCGTATGGTTGTTTCCAAATACGATGGTCTCAAGTGTGGTGACTCCTGTTCCGCCACCGCCTCCTCCGCCCGAACAACATCATGTTCATTCTAAAATGGATCCTTCCCCTTCTTCGCCTACGGCTGCGTCTTCATCTTCCACTTCGCCTGGTGACAATGTCGATGTCAGTAACCAGGTGGCTAAGAAGAAGCCGAAGAAGGCCAAAAAGAAGAAGTCTCCCAAGGGAAAAGTCGTATCTACCCCGAAGTTATCCGAAGTGGAACCACCTTCTGCTTCTTCACGGAAGCTTCGGTCTCCTTGTCGACTATGCAAAGGGGATCATTTTCTTTCTGATTGTCCTGGTATTTCCAGGGTATTAGACATATGGTCTCATGACCCAACTCGCCCCTTGCGGTCGAAAGTCGACGATACCTTACTAGTTGGTAACCGACGAGGGAACGTTCGTTTCCCCTGTCGACTTTGTGGAGGTAACCATCTCCTTCGCCTTTGTCCACTTATGCCTGAAGCTTCCCGTCTTTTGGCAAGTCAGTCAGATTCCTTACCCCAACTACCCGCTGCATATAAGCGCCTTTTTACAACTACAGAGCATATCTCTGCTAACCAAGTCGTCAAACATGATTCTTCGTTGGTGCAGCTCCCTCTTCCTGAACCTGCTTATACTCCTACTGCCCCCGGCCAGTCCCTGGTCGGGACGAGTGTTGATTTACCTTCATCATCCACACCCCACTTTGTTTCCCAAAAGTTCATCATCCAAGGTGAACCATCTGAATACAAACCGAACGAAAGTCCAAAGGTCCAGCTCACAAGTGACCCGGTCTTTCAAGATGTCCAGCTCACAAGTGACTCGGTTATGTCTTCAGATGATGAACCACCTGAGTCAAAACCAAATGAAAGTCCCCGGTTCCAGCTTACAAGTGACCTGGTCTTTCTTTTGCCTACAGAAGTTCCATCTTTAGGTGCTCTACAACCTGAATCCAAACCAGACGAAAGTCGAGTGGTCCAGCTTACAAGTGGCCCGGTTTTGTATTCAGAACTTCCAACCCTAGATGATCCAACATCTGAATCCAAACCAGACAACAGTCAAACGGTCCGGCTTACAAGTGACCCGGTTTCGCATTCAGATGTTACCTCCTCGGATGACGTTATCACTGCCAAAAATGAAGAACTCACCACTCCAATTCTGTTCATTGACATAGACGTTAATGATCAAGTGAGTATCCCTCTCATTTCTTCACAACAGGAAGAAAGCCCGTTAGAGGCATATCCGGTTGTTTATCCAGTCCCACCTCCGAGCAACCTAGCTATTTCCTTTAATTGGGATCAACTAGTCAATCCTCGGTTACCGGCCTCCATACCATTTCGAATTATAGTTCAAGTCTATCGCATGGTTATGGCTGGTACAATTATTGATGAAGGATCTCCTGTTAGTATCCTTTCTTCAACAGCCTGGGAAACACTTGGCTCCCCACTGCTTCTGCCTGAGATGAGAAGCCTTGTAGGTTTCCATCAAGAAATCACTCGACCTTTAGGAATTCTTCCCAATGTACCTATCACGTTAGAAGGGAAGACTACCCAAATGGGTCTCATGGTCGTCCAAGGTCCATTAGATTACAATTTGCTCCTTGGACGAGACTATATTTATCGCATACGTGCTATTGTGTCCTCACTCTTTAGAGTGATGTGTTTTCCGCATGAAGGCAGAACGATCAAAGTCGTAGACCAACTTTCATTCCCCGGTTCACACTTCACATATAGCCATTTGCCATTCCTAAATGGTCTTATTTCCACAGGAAATGCCCCAGCACCCACCCCGTCATTCTAATGACGGCAGCTCACCCGGGTGCGTGACTGAAGCCCGGGGGGCATTCTCCAATTGAGTCTTTCCAAGTCAACCTTCATTCCATCCACTCCGTGAATGCCATGAAGCTTGGGGGGCATCTACCTCGATTCGATTGGTATAATGCTGGGGGCATGCGACAAATTTTTTTTTTCAAGCATGGTTTTTCGTTTCAAGCTTGCGTAAACATGAAACCGAATCCAAGCATAGTTTTTCATTTCAAGCTTGTGTAAACATGAAATCGTCTCCGAGCATAGTTCTTTTCCTGTGTCAAGCTCGTTAAAAAATGAAACAAATCCTCCTCTACTTGAATCGAGAGTTTGACTAGATCTCAAATGTTAAGTTGACTTTTTAGGTTAGTTAGTTTTGCATAATTTTCTTATAGTTTAGGTTGGGTCTTTCAAATGATCTCGTTCATGAACCTTCGTTTCATCCATCTGGTTGAAATGAAGCAGGGGGGTGCGCACTCTAGCGGTTACGCTTAGGGGGCATCAAGCACAGTTTTTCTCTGTTTCAAGCTTGTGTAAAAATGAAACTACCTCCAAGCAAAGTTCTCCATGGTTCAAGCTTGTGTAAAAATGAACCTATAACTAGTTTACATCCCGTGATTGCCTTTTGTCTGCTAAATTCTGCTAGATGAGCCTTGGTTGTTTCATTCCATCGCCACCATCTCTTTGGCCGATCATATGCCCTCACTTGGTTGTTTACCCTTTCCTGAGGAACCGCAGCGATGAGTGGTTTATTAGCCAGCCTCTTGACCATTTCGTGTTTCAAGTAAAGTTCCACCATTACCGGAACCAGTTGCTGTCCCTTATACCACTCGTTCCTTCAGGACGAGTCACCTTTACGCTCTTTTCTGACTCGTAAAATATGAAAAGATTGCCGAGTATTTTTCCTTTTTGACTCGTTAGAGGAAATAAAAATGGAAGGTCTTCTTTCAGCTCTTTTCCGACCCTTTAAAGAGAAAAAGATTGCCGAGTTTTCCCTCTTGACTCGTTAAATGTTAATAAGGGGCGGTCGTTTTAAGTTCTTTTTGCCGACCGTTAAAACTTAAAAAGATTACCGGGTTTTGTCGTTTCGAACTCGTTAGTGGTCATGAAGCGACGTGGTCTTGGCCGCTTTTTTACTTTTTCGGGTCAAAATCACTATTTACGAAAAGTACTCCTCGATTGTAATAATCGGGCGGTTCTTTCGGGTATTATTTTATACTTTTTCGGGCCCGAGAGACACAACTTTATGAAAAAGGACACCCCTGGAGTTTCCTTTTTGCAGTCTTTTCAAACTCTCTAAACGTGAAAAGACGCCGAGTTCTTCCTTTGTCAGACTCGTTAAAACTTAATGACATCGGATTTTGTCACAACACAAGCATATGCTATCCCCATCAAGCTTGTCAAAAATAACTGGGGTACTCGCCAGAAATGGTGGGGGAAAATAAAATTTTTGGAACCGTAATTATTACCGTAACGGCAGTATGTCGCTCTTGAACATGGCACTTTTTGCTTTCGTGTCCAGGGTGGGGATATCTCATCTCATATCGTTCACTTGCTTCCATGGATTTGGGTACCCTATTTGACCTCTCATTCACTCATTGCCCCGTCATTATGACCTTTGATACATTGATGTTAAATACTGCCAATTCCGTTGATGTGCCGCCGATATGTTCAAGAGAAGTTGACCTCAGTAAATAAACAACCTCCCTCCGATAGCTCACACCATCTTGATTCACAACTTTCTGTCTCTGTCTCGTGTCGATGATGTGGGAAACATTATGGCCCACCTTCGATCAAGGTCACTCCCTGTCGACTTCAGCTCATTATCCAGGAAGTTGACCTAGAGACTCTCTTCCGGTGCCTTGGAGCCTGCATGCCTCAATGGCAGGTTCTTCGTGTTCGACGTGAGGTCTTCATCATTGGCCTCCAATCGAATGATTCTACGGGTGTTCGACTTCAGCTCATTAATTCACACGCCGTAGATTGTACCTATAGTACCTTGAGGGCCATTGTCATTATTGGTGGTACCTCTCGCGTCTGTTAACGGTTTCCATTATTGACTGGTAATCAGACGATGTCCATGCATGTTCGACTTCAACTCATATATTCACATGCTTGGACTTGTACTCTTGTTCGGGTCGAGATGGAGCGTAAGACCCTGGATTGTGTCTGTTGTAATCCAGGCGTGATTCTTGGTACTTGACTCATTCACTGGATGGCTGCGACCATACCTGAGTCAGTTCATTGATCCTCATCAGATGGCTGCGTCCATGCTATGGATCTATTTTTTCATGTACTCTCTTATGGATGGCTGCGACCATGCCACGTACATCATATGTTTGAAATACAGGTTCTCGGCAGCGACTATATATGTTCTTGCAAAGCTTTTCACCCGTCTCTCTCGCTCGGGCCTCATGCTTTGGGGGGCATCTGTTACACAGTAATTTGTCACCATCCCTGTTACTCCTCTTGTCATACCTTAGAGGACCCATCCCGGGAGTTATAAGGAGTGACAAAGTCTAAAAACACTTGCATTATGTTCCCCTGAGCATGTATTCCAAGTTCCCTGAAGACATCTTCCGCTGATTACCCCTGGAAAGTGATCTTTTTCCATTGGCGCCAGTTCACAGTATTACACCCGCGCCAATGGTGAAAAGCCTCAAAAGAGGGCGCGACCACTGGCGCCCTGTCTTAGACCAACAGTCGCGCCAACCAAATTTAGTCATGCTTTTTGCCTTAATGCACGTCCGACTGTTGTTTCCTTCATTACATGGAGCTTTTCTGAGGATAAAAAGTCAGTCTTTTGTCGAGCTTTATCCATCTTTATGGCTTTTGAAGCTTTTCATGGATTTTTCCCATTCACGGAAGTGTGTCCTTATACATCGAACCTTTCTATCACCCTCAACTATAAAACCTTGTCATTGTCCATTAAGACAAGCTAGTTTGGAATGAAGTTTATGGGAGTTTTTAGAGTTTGTGATGGAGTTTGTGAAACCTCTGGAGTAAGAGTGTTGTAGATATTGAGTTGTCAGAGTCATGCTAGAGGGGTTATGCTGCCAAGATTCTGAGAGAGGGAGAATGCTGCTGCAGGACATATAACTGCTCGCCCAGTCAAAGGGAAAGTTCACAGCGTCGGAACTTGGTTGTAATTTTTCCTTTCTATCATTAATAAATGAGCGACTGCTGTTATAGTTCCAATCTCGTTATTTATCATAGTGACGTGATTTATTTCCTTTCTGACTGAAGTATACTTGTTATTATCAGTGAATTGTATGCTTGTATCTGTTTCTTCGTTTGTCTGTGCAGGGACTCACTTACAAGGATCGTGAGGACTGTGGCTCGTCAGAACGAGGGAGCGGGGATACAAACTCAACTGCTTCAACCATAGCGTGGACTACAGGTTGGTCCCTTCAACTCACTTTTAACATATAAGTAGGAGCTTGCGCGGCAGCGCGGACTGTTTGTGGCTAGTTCTGTATTAGACTAGTGGGATCGCCTCTGTCCGCAGAGGGGATTTACCTCTCCAACACCCCTAATTAAGAGGGAGCCTGGAAACAAGTTTCTTACTTGGTAGAAACTTCAAAGAAAAATCCCTGAGCCAAGAGGGAGCTTAGTACACTCCTTTCGTAGGAATGAGTACATTCCTTTATTGGAATAGATATTTCCTCCCTAATTAAGAGGGAGAGATAGACACATCATTTTTGTCTTCACTAGGGAAGAAAAAACAAAGGATTGGGTAAACATCTGACATCTGATACTCTTTTAGGATGGGTTAAGGCATCCAAGATAAGAGTAGTCGTAGAGGACCAATATTCTTTGAGGACTAGGAATCCAAGATAAGAATAGTCCTGGTGGAACACACCCTAAGAACTCGGGTGGGGTATGTTTCGAGAGAGACAATGATGAGGGTGTCTATACATCATTGGTCTCGCCAGCATTGTTCTCATATCTTGTGGAGAGATATAGTTGTTAGTCAAGGTCTTGCTATGTGACAATGCTAGTTGATATGATGCTAAACAGATGGGTTACCAATCTGACTCTTCTTATGAGAAATTCTTCAGATTGAGAATGACCAAGTACCATTATGAACACCTCCCTAGTTAAGAGGGAGTGTTGAAAAGTGAAACTAGGTTTGGTCTTCATAATGACATATGTAATTGTGATTTTACGCAATTGATGAAAAGAAGAAAATAAAAATTATTTTTGTGGTACTTGAATCATGGGTTTCATCATCAAGGATTTTTATTTTAGTTAAGGTTCCCATTATGAACCTTTAGGTTTTGTCATCTAGTCATAAAGTCAAAGAAAGTCAATGTAATGTATGAAGGACCCTTCTTGGGCATGTTACATTTTTGTATGAGTCATTAAAAGTATATGAAAGCCCTCCAAGGCCAAGCAAACGTATCTTCCTCAAGTTGGCTCAAGATGAAAATAAAATGATCTCCAAAAGTTAGGCCGACCTAGTCTCCAAGTCATGTCGGCTAATTTACATGGGAAAACTACTATTTATAAGCAACTCGAGTTTCATCCTTGGTACAAAATTCAGTTATGTCTCTGAAATACATCAGGAGGTGCAAGAAAGAGAGATAGAAGCCTCTCATCTAGCGTAAGAAGAAAGAGGAAAATATGAGTTATATTGGTATTGTTTTGTTTACTTTTTCCTCGCAGGTGTGACATGTATTAAGGGTTCTGCACTAGGGTTTCCTCAGTCAATGAAGAAGCCAAGAAGAAGTTCTTTGTATCAACGTACATGCTAGCTGAATTTACAAGATTGAGTCTCCTCGTCAAGCAAAGAAGGTATATATCTCCAAACAAATCACACGTGTGAATTGCAAGGGTACAGATATGCCGAGAGTTGTAGATCTATGGAAGAGACCGAAATTTCAGAAATGCAGACAGTTTGACTTACGTTGATCGAAGGAGGAAAGTGCAATAAGATTGACTCAAGAAGGATCTCATCAAAACTTTGTGTCTTGGTCTTGGAGAGGCAAATAGGTTAAGGGTTTTGGTCTTGGTATTCGTCAATTGAAGTCTTTATAAGAATAAGAATTTCTTTGGGTTTTCCTCTCAAGTGGGAGAGGTTTTGGCCCTAGTTGATAGCCAATATTCTATGTCTCTTGTCTCTTTATGGTTTAAGCATTGGTAACTGTTTGATGAAGAATAAAACTATACTAATATAAGAAAAATAAGATCTTAATCTAAGAAGTAAAATCATTCACAAGCAGTTATCAATAGAAGAGAAATCACCTAATCTTAATGCCTTAGATTTCTCAACAAGTCCCACCCAAATAGATTGCCCTGGTCAGGAATCTAGTCTATGGTACCGTGTGTGCCTAAACTCTTCGTAATTCTTGTGTTTTGAGATCTTCCTTGTACTTGCATATATGTGTGTAAATTATGAATACCTCCCTAGTTAAGAGGGAGTGTTGAACAATGTAACTAGGTTCGGTCTTCATATTTATATTTGAGTAATTATGAAATGTATTTACCAAAGAATGAAAAAGAAAAAATTATTATTATTACAATGACTTATTAAAGCATGGGTTTCATGCTTGGGTCATCATATTATAGGTCAAAGTCCCCGTTGAGGATTTTAAGGTTTTATATTAAGTCATTAGAGTCATTGGCCATTTAATGAGACCCTTCTTGGGCTTTTGAATCATGTAAAAAGAATTATTATTGAATCAAATATGTAATTTGTCACCTCCATACCAAGTCGACCCTTACCTGATGAAGTCAGCCTACAATAGGACAATTCAACCCACATAAGGGACTATATATAAAAGTGCAATTTGATCTATTTTTTCACCAACTCAACAAGTTCGATACACAGGAAGGAAGTGCAGAAAAGTGTGAAGTTCAAGGAGAAGAAGGAAGAATTACAGAAGTGGAACAAGTCTAAGTTTTGGGCTCTCTCTCTCTCTCTCTCTCTTTCGTACGAAGTAACTAGGTTGTTGTTGGGGTCGAAGATTTGCTGCTGGGGAAGTCGAAGTTTTGGATTTGTTGGGTCGAAGATCTGCTACTGGGGAGGTTGAAGTTCTCAATTTGTTGGGTCGAAGATCTGCTGCTGGGGATGTAGAAGTTCTATTGCTGGATATATTGAAGTTCTTATGTTGCAGGGTCGAAGATATTGAAGTTGTTGGAAGGAAGGGATGACTTGGTGATTGGAGGAATTCTGTGTCTAGGTCGAAGAGTCTTGGACTATCTCATCTTAACTACTGAAGGAAGAAGTTTGACTGGGTTTTCCCCTAGATAGGAGTTTTTCCCTGACTGAGTGCATACATCTTGTGTCTCTTGTTCTTGTGATCTTCATACACATATAATCTGGTAATTTCTTGATGAACGATAATATAATAAAGAAGTAATAGAAGCCAACATAACTCACAAGTAATTATCAAGATCAAACCATAATACTACTAGAACTGGTTTCTCAACACATTGTCAAATACTCCAGATTTCAAAAGTGTTCATGGTGCCTCCATTGTCAGAAGGATTCATAGCTCAAAGAATTCGTCAGTGACTCCACTTGTTTTGTGAAGAACTCAGATGTTGTTACTATTGTTTCAAGGTATGCATGTTTGGATTTTACAGATATTCTTGGTTTTCCTAATCCTCTACCCACATATGAAGATTTTATAAAGAGGAAAGGTCCTAAATTTGATGGAGATAATTTAAGATTGACTGAAAAACATATCTCAAATTTTGAGGACTTTACTGATCTTCATGAAGTAGATTTTGAATATGTACACATGAGAATGTTTTATGATTCATTACAAGGAAAATGTAGAACTTGGGTTGAATGTTTACTTGCTAAATCTATAAGATCTATTACAAGTTTTTAGGATATCTTTTTGATACATGGAAAGAGAAAACAGAGTTTATGGCAAGCCCTGTCTTTCTTGAGGATCTTAAAGAAAAGGATAAGGTAGTTTTGTCTGCTTTGTCTAGCGAAGAATGTAGGTTAAACAGTTTGGAGAAGATTCTTAAAAAACTTCTTTATCAAGATAGTACTTATAAAGATTATTTTCGTCAGCAATATGATGATGTCTTAGAAGAATAAATTATTGGTTTAGATTCTTATGAGAATAAAGAAACTATTCAGGGATTTACATCTTTAGAAATCACAAAATCAGAAAGCATAGACAATCAGTCAGTTTTTTCTACGGTACATTCTTTTTTCAGATTCATTTTGTAAAGAGGATCTTGATAGGTTACAAGATCAATTAATAATGTTTTCTTTACAAAAAAATGTGCATGAGCAACCTTATCAAAACAATGAGCCAATTCATGATAGTTATGGATTAGAGTTTAAGGGAAACAGTGAAGAAGAAAAGGTTGCCCTAGATTCCTTCGAAAACAAAGATGTCATTCAAGAATTTGTACCTTTTGAAGTAACAAATTAAAAAAAATTGATAGTCAAAAGAATATTTCTATTATGAATAATGTAGCTATTGTATTTGAAGATTTACAAGAATGTACAATTCTTTCTCTCAAGATGGATGATAAGGAAGATAAGCAAATGGTTGCTATTTCTTTTGAAAATGATCTTGAGTTTAATGAAATGGAGAACGAATAGCAACTATAAATCACAATTATCGTCTTCTTTTTTATGATCAACAAGAAGTATTTGTTCATATTTCCAATGAACCTCTTGCAAACTTAATGAAATCATCAGCTAAAGTGAATTTTTCAGATTTCATGAGTTATGGGGATAAATTCACTTAGCATGTTGAGTTGTCATTTAAAAAAAAAATCTCTCTAATTGAAGGAGATGAAAACATGTTTCAGTCAAATAATCAGCAGCTTGGTTGGTTTCATTGGAAACATGATTTCACTTGAGATGAGTTGTTTTCAACTGATTGGAATATGGTAGCTAATATACATAAATAAGCTCAATTTGTTCAGGCATTTCTTTCGTTTACAGTAGTAGTGAATTTTCAGCAGTTATGTGAATTTCCAATTTGGTTTTCAGTTGCATAATAAGTGTAGGTTGCAAGTTTTAGTTGTTGAGTTGGGATCAACCCAATGGATTAGGCATCTAGTCTATAGGGGTTCTTGCTGCCATCTATGATTGACAACATCCCTATGGAGCCAACTATTATCACAATTTTAATTGTTAATTTTTCAAGCACTGACAACGGGAGTGTCAACGCCAATTTGTAATAAACAGGGTTAAAGCGTTGACAACGAGAGTGACACGGTTATTTTATGTTCAAAAATTTAAAAAATGCGTTGACTTTTAGAGTAGCGACACATTTAGTAAAAAGGGTCAATTAAATCTCTAATCAATTAGAGGATCAACGTCAAGGGGAAAAGTTCAATTTTTTATCTTATGTACAAAATATGCGTTGATGGAGAACACATCAGCAAATGAACAATCATCTATCAAACGAGCACTGACTAAGCAGATGTCAGCAAAAAACTCAATTTTCCTCAGTTTTTCCTGTAAAAGGCGGTAACCTTAGACGCGGTTTCCAAACAATTGGAAACAAATTTTCCAAATCTGAAAGAGGTTTTTGTCGACAATGGACCCATTAACAAAAGCCTCTCTTATTTTTTTACACAAGTGTCACGGTTTGAGAGATTCGAATGGATCTTTGAGGCCTATTTTTTAGGAATTCACCAGAATTAATTTTTTCTATATTTAAAAAGACACCTAATCTACTTTCAGTTGAAGAGCCACCTCATCATATTCGAATTGGGCATTAAATTAACATATGGCAATCAAATCCACATTCTCAGGCAAAATATCAATCAACGATTTTTGATCCTAGCTTTTAGCCAAGTTTGTAGCATGCTATTATGATTTAGATACAGATAAGCTTGGAAAAATATATTATGTGCATGTATTTGACATATAGACTTTTATTTTTAGAAGATTGTAATTAAGTAGATACTAGAAACTTCTTGTGAGTTATAATCTTTTCTATAAAGACAAGCTCTGTAAAATGAAGAAGGGTTCGAAATTTCTTGAAAATCAGACCTAGCGTATATTATTTTTTATATTAATAGAGCTCGTTGCAAGAAATATTACAAAATTTCATAGATTCATGTGTTGAATGTTTCCAGTCATTTTCCTATTGTGTTTTTCCTCTTTCTTAGTCAAAACTTGAATCCACTGATCTTCAATAATTTGAATAAAGGTTATGGAATAGAATTTTGTGTAAATTCTGTATTTCAAGTTATTCAAATTTCTTATGTGTTTCTCAAATTAAATATCAATTGCAGAATTCACATGGTTGCTCTATTTTTTTATGTTTACTTCTATTGTCTTCTACCCTATCTCGTTAATGATTTGCCTAAGAAACCTATAGCTATCTTGACTTTGTTAGATTGATTTGTACCGCCTGTAGCTAGTGTATTTGTATCAGAGACTCCATGCCCAATGGATTTACCTTTCCTTTATAAACCAATTTTAATGATCCAATCAAATCTAGCCATTGTTCTAAGTGCATAACCAGTTAGATTTGATTGAGTTATAGAAGGGACGCCCCTTCGAATTGAAAGGGCTAGCTTTCAATTCAAAAGATTGGTTATTGGTTACGTTAGAGTTTTTCCCTTACAAACATGGTTTTCTCTAAGTGATAACAACCTCCATTGTAGGTTTCTAGGGTTTATGTCAAATGTCTTTGTCCATGTCATAATGTAAAAGACCCTTCTTGGGATTCATCTATCAAGAAAGAAATTTATTTTAATGTAAAATAGGTATTTTAGGTTTCGTCCACCAAGACGGCCTTAAGAAGGACAAGTTGGTCCAATCAAGGGAATTCAGCCTCACAGATTCACTATATAAAGGCAACAACTCGACCTCATTTGAAGCACATCCACAAGTTTGATCTGCTGTTGCTGGAGATAGAAAAGGGTGTCAAATTAAAGGAAGAGGAAGGAAACCCTAACGAAGGAGAAGGAAATCTTTGTTAAGCATAAGAAGTCGAATTTTCTCTCTCCGTATCACATGTGTGAAGTTGTTGGGTTGCTCTAAGGGTCGAAATTGCAATATTGTAGCTAGGCCGAAATTCTAGAGTAGTTGGGCCAAAATTCTGGATCGTTGTTGGGTTGTAGCTATTGGACAAGAGGAGACTACTGAAGTTTGTTGAATCGTATTGGAAGGTTGACTTGGTGGAGGAGGAAGGTCTCTTGGTTAGGTCTAAGGTCTTGGTCTATCTCAATTTGATTAGTGGAAGAGTTTGGTTGGGTTTTCCCTAAAGAGGGGTTTTAGCCTTGGCTAAGTCCCTACATTTGGTGTCATTGTGTTGATTTTTAATGTACCTTGAACAAGTGGTTTCCCATTGGTTAGTCTCTACCTAGGGAAAATTGTCCAAAATAATTATTTTCCTAAGTGTGACTTTATAAAGTGAAAGTGACTTTATAAGTGGTAAAGTCAATGTTAAATTATAAAGTGAAAAGTGACTTTCAAAATAAAGTACAATGTGATTACTTTATTTAATTTGTGAGTTAAAAAATAGAAACTGAGAATTAAATGCACATTTATTCTCACCCATTGATCTAAATGTGTTAATCTAGGTTGTCATTGATGTCAATACGACAATAGTTGGGATGGAAAATATTCTTGAGATGCTACAATGCCATTGATGAAGATGCCAAGTCACTAATGAAGAAGTGCCAAGTGTACCTTGATGATCTAGGAGCTCTTGATGACCTATGTGATGAATGTCCTTACCTTTGATGATCTTGATGATCTTATGAAGCCATAACCTTAGATGTCCTTACCTCCAATGATCTTGATAATGGAAGACTATACGATGATGATGAAAGATTACATGCTACATATAATTGATGACACATCACTATCTTGGGGACATGATGACATTTATGAGCCTAGGAGCCTTGATGAAGAAACCAAACAAAAGTAAGCTCATCCATGAGAAGCCCATCCATGAAAAATGTTGATGTCCTATATTTTTGCACTAAATAATGACCAGTCACATTAAAAATTATTTTTCACCTCCTTAGAGGCAAAATCTCACCATGAGACCTTCACCATCTTGAAGAGCATAATTTTTCCTTTCCAATGAGCTATTACACAACACGAAACTCCAAGCGGTTTGAAAGTTATGAATATCTGTACATGGAGCCGATCTAAGCAACCTACACAAGTCGGCCTCCAAACAAGGATGTGTCCTTTCATTTTGTTGTGTGAAAACCACTATTTACTAGGGATTTGAGCTCATTCTTTAGCCATTAATTTTGGGTCTGAAGTTCATAATTCAGTGGTGGACAGTAAGGAGGACAACGAGGAGTATTCTTGAAGACAAGGACAACAAAATACTTGTTTGGGTAATTCTGTGAATGTAATTACAGTGATGTTGGTGTAGTCTTATTAAAAGTGACATTGGTGCAGCAATTAAAGGGACCAATCCTATTGAAAGTAGCTCGGATTACAGCTGAGGCATAAGGGCATAACTTACTATAAGAAGGCACAGTTAGAAGGCATGTTTACTACAAATAGGCTTATTGCAAGTATTGTAGTAAGTGTTTTGGAGCTGCTGTAGGTTGGTGCAGCTGTAGGAAGAAGGCCAAGCTGCTACAGCCAGTTGGGAAATGGTTTAAAGGCCTTGAAACAAGGTTGTAGGGTCTTCTAGGAGCAGTGAGTAGAAACAACATCATCTTGGAGCAAGGTTGCAACTATGGAAGGACTGGTTGGGCAGGTTTAAGAGGGCTATAGTAGTGGGTTACTAGCCCTAACCAGCAACAACAATTACAACAATAAAACAAACCTACAAGCCTACCTTATGAGCAAATCTATTCAGATTTGCAGCAGACTTAATTGACCTCTTGTGAAGCAGATCTGTTGACACTTTTGAGCATATTTTTGAGGGGATTCTTAGAGAAGCTTATTGAAGAATTGATACGCAGACTTGAGAGCATCCTTTGAGCAATGTCACAGTTATTAAATTTGTTGCAAACCTCTTGAAGAAGCCTTTGAAGGATTGATTAAAGGCCTTGTGGAGTCACATTAAAGATCTAAGATTGTGGAGAGTTCTTAGGGCAGCTTGTGGAAAACCTTCTTGAAGCATAGCTTGAAGATTTGTAAAAGCAATTTGACTATTTGAGAATATTTTGAAGCAGTGAAGACACCTTGTAGTAGCTGATCTTGAAAGCATTCTTGGAGACATTGTTGACCTAGTGATGTATGACTGAAGTCATCATGAGGTGACCTTGAAGATCTTGTTTGGGTACCATGAAGAGCTGTGGAGACACCTTCATGTGAAGACAAGGTTGTCATTGATGAAGTAATTTTGAGGAGACATTGCTGAAGATTGACAGGGCTCGTTGAAGAAGACATAGGGAGCCATGAAGTATAACCAAATACATCTTGACGAAGTAAAGTAAGGGTTGGAGCCCAAGAGGTTGGAGCCTCAAAAAGACAAGGTTGGTGCCTTGGAGGATAGGGCTGGAGCCCTAGAGGGTCGGAGTCCTCAAGAAACCAAGTCGGAGCCTGAACCAGATATAGGGTTGGAGCCCTTGAGGTTGGTGCCTCAAAATTGACAAGGTTGGAACCTTGGAAGTCCAAGTAGGTGCTTGGCACATCCCAAGTTGGAGCCTAGGTGTCTTCATCAAGGGTTGGAACCCTACCCATATTGTACTTGATTATTTATAAAGATTATATTAATAAAAGTGTTTACTTCTATTGTTCATTTTTGTGTTCTAAATATAAGTGATTTAACTAGTAAAAGTAACAATTGAAAATAAATATTGATTCACCTCCCTCTCAGTATTTCCAACAGTTGGTATCGATGCCAGTACCTTCACCCAAAGCCTAACAGCTTGAAGGTTGATCATTAGAAAACAAATGGCAAAGCCAAAGAAGAAAGTTTTCAATCCTCCTAAAGATGTGTCTCCCTCAACCACTGAAATTGAAGTAAATCAATTTGTGAAGGCTCCATTGTTTAATTGAAACTTTGATATATAGTGTTAGTGCTCGAATTTGGCCTCAGGCTGAAGAAGGCAAAATCCAAGGCAACATCAAACCACTTAGCCTCGTAGCTAGCCCTACGAGGACAGGAGAGGGCTCTCTCCGGGTCTATCTCGACAAAAGGTCTTCAAAGGGCTGAGATGACCAATAAAGAACACTGATTTTAGGCTAGTAAACTGATAGGGAAAGTTTGATTTTAAATTTTTAGGGTTTTGTTGGAAAACTGAGCACGGCAATTTTGGGTGCGGGGATGAGACACAGTTTTTGTAGAGGTATTTTTGGGGCAAGGTAGGAGATTGTCTTGATGCCTTTGAAATAAGTGAATGGATAGATATGACCGGTGAGGAGCTAAGGAGAGCAAGAAACCATCGAGAGTTCTCCTTAAACAGATGAAAACATAGATATTAAGCAAACTTAAAGGCAGAGCATAGAAACCATGAATTCTACCTTAACACTTCATTTACTTAATTTGCAGAAGAGAAGAGTAGGAAAATGATACACATAACAAACTTACAAGTACACGAGAGAAACACACCATCAACACAAATCACCACAGGAATCTCAAATAGTGCTGCAAAACCCTGGTCTTTCCTTTGCCAAAATTGCAGAGATACAAAGAGTAATACAGTCTAAGCTTATCCCTCAAGAGTCCAACCATGAAAATGACTAAGAAAATACATAATATAGGCAAGCTAACACATTCCCTTGCCTCTAGGGGTCGAGCTCATCATCCTAGGAGCTGTTTCAACCAATTCTAAACTGAGCACTACAATCTAGGAAATCAAAACAACTTGCCTCTATAAGCTAGGAAACCAATTCATTCATTAATTTTTTGCTATTTTATGAATGAATCTTCTAGAATAGGTAAATAAGTGTCATGTCAACATAAAATTACATTAATTACATCAAGGAGGGTGAAAAATCCCACCAAAAGTCAAAACTGGTCAAATGCTGCGTTTTCTTGAGCTGAAGATGAAAAATTGAGAAAATGTTCTGATGCGTAGCGCGCCATTTCTCAACGCGTAGCGTGCCTTTGAGCCTACTTTTGGGGCACTTCCCGGCATCAGCCTTATAGTTGAGAGTTCGGCAGGCTCACCCTCACCATATGAATAGTGAGCCCCCTAACGGGTCCTACCGGGCCTCAAATTAGATTGTGTAATTACGTATATAATGACTGGAATCACGGACAAGTTTCAGTGATGGCAGCCTTACTGCTTACGCATCCTCCCAGGTTAGATCAGTCCAAGAGTAGGGTGGGCTTGTTGGAAAGGTATGGATGTCTACTCTCCAGCCCAAGTGGAATTTCACAATTTGGTGGCCATTTGCCCCTCCAAAAATGCAATCTCCCAAGACTGCTTCCTGTGTGTCCAAAAAGTGGCAGAAGGTCATTTTTTGCTTGTTTTCTGACCTTTTGAGGGCCCAAACCTCAATGAAATGTCTTGGCAGTGGCTGAGCAAGTGTAATTTGTCATGACAAATCCAAAAATGCTGAGTTTTTGTGAAATGGACCTCCCCAACTTCAGGGTAGCGCACGGCGTGCTACACGTTGAGGGCAAAAACCTGTTTTTAGCAAAAAAAATTCAAAATTGACAAAAATTGCTCCAAATTTTCTGAATTTTGAGCTGGAGGTGTATCATTGAGCACCACGCTCCTTCAAGGTGGCTTCAGCCAAAATTTGAAGTGGATCGGGCCTTTTCCTCCATTTTAGCGCCTTGGCCAATCGTCCTTTGAGTACCTTCATTTTTGCTTTGCACACATGCATGCGGGCCCAATAATGATTCTTCATGTGGCGAAGCATATCTTTGTCCCTGTTTACCTTGGCTAGCAACTTCTCTAAATGAGTGTTCACCCGAATGAGCATAGACCCTTTCTCAATAGGTGGCAAATCACCGGGTCTCTTGCGAGCCAAGTTCCGGTCTTCTCGGATCCTCCGCAACTCATCAAGAGTGTGTTCATCCTCCAACTGCTTGTTGTGCTGCTCTAAGTATGTGATTTTCCAATTTGCCATTTCCAACTTTTGCTACAACAAGTCATTTTCAGCCTTTTTTTACTGAATGATCTCCTTTAGCTCTAAGCTAGGAGAGCTGATATCAAGGTCAACAATATCTATGTCCGGATCACCTGATGGCCCCTCATCAATCATGGGTTGCTTACCTCTCTCCTGTACCTGTGTTGCTGTCGAAAGCGAGGCCCCTTCCACCTGGTGTGGAGATAACACTCGCTGTGCTGATGAAGAAGGCGAGACCCCTTCCACCTAGTGTGGAGATAATACTCGCCGTGCAGATGCAAATAAGGCCCTGTGGCCTCTCTGGTATGTAACACATGCTGGAGTGCTGACATGCTCGGGCTCTGGAAAGTGAAACTGATGTGAAGGCCCTCCCTCATCATGGAAAATCTCAGGAGGTGGCTGTGGCACCATGAAGAAGTCGCGAGAAATGAAATCCTCCCAAGCAATACCCTGTTGTGCCAACTGATGCATCACTATGATCTCGATCAGTGCATAATGATATATACTCTTGTGTTGTTGTGCGGGGTTCTTCCTTTGCACTACGGGCACCATCTTCTCTATATTTCGGCACATGAAAAATGGAATGTTCATCATTCGTACCCGGGTGAAATGCATCAACAAACGGATATGGTACGAATATAAACGTGAAAATCTGCCCTCACAAGTGAAATAGCGCATAATGAGCCTCATCAAGGGTGCATACTCATCCCTTAGGAATCTGAAAGGAAAAACAGCAGTTAGGTGTCTCATGCACCTGGGTTTGATATATGGTTGATAATGAAATCTGTCTAGCTGTTGGCGCTTGTTCCACTCCTCCCCAACATTTGGTATCCCGGTGGCTTGAGCAACAATTTCAGGTGATAGGGTGAAATCCACTCCTGCAAGGTTCACATGACCATTATGCAAATGTAGGACAAACAAGCGGACTAGTTCTCTGTGGTGTTGAATTTGTGAGATCCTCTCACAATATCCGAAGCATGATTGATACTGAAAACATGTCATTGCAAGTGGACAAGCTTGCAACTGAGCCAAAGAAGTGGGCTCCTCCCTGACATGTCGACCACCCTTACCACCCTTGTGATGCCTCCTTGGCACTTCTACCTCCGGTGTTGAATCACTGTGATAAATCTGCTGATAATCTGATTCGGTTTCTGACATGGTTTTGAAGGCAAGATGGCTGAAATGTATTGCTGACTTTGCACCCAATTAACTGTTGTTTGACTTTTTCAAATGTTGTCACCAAGGGGACATAAATACAAGGGAATTGTTAGGGATAGGGGAACATGAGGGAATTAGGGACAATAAACATAAAGAAGGAATTTAGGGAAGGTAACATGGGAAATCACAAAATTGTGGGATTTTAAGGTGAAGTAGGGTTTGGGAATTTAGTAGGTTTTAGGGATTTTAGAGAGGAAAATTATGAAATTTTATGGGAAAATTTGAAGGAGAATGTTGATGAAAATGAGGGAAAAGAGGGATCACAAATGGGCAACCTTGGACAGCAAAAAAAATTTGAAACCCTAGCACCATTAAGACTTTAAATCTTCCACAGCAAAGTAGGGTTTTGACTTCTCATTTTCATGGCATTTAAACATATTAATTTCTCATTCATCTTGCAAAACCAAATCTAGCCATGGAGGAGAGGCCTACCTGCAATTTGCTTGAGAGAAAAGTGGATTTGGTAGCTTGCTGACAGTTTGTTGAGTGAAAAACCCAACGCGTAGCGCGCCTCGCCCAACGCGTAGCGCGCCTCTGACGCGTAGTGCACGAGCAAATTTGCTCTAAGAAAGGTAGCTTAATGGGTAGCGCGCCCCTGACGCGTAGCACGCCCTCCCTGATGCGTAGCGCGCCTCTGAAACTACCCAATTTGCTCAATGTCTCTTGAAATCGCCTTTGCAAGGATTCACTTAGCTTGTGAGAGGCAAATGAGTTGCTAATGAAGAGTGATGTGCTTTTATAGGCTTCCTTTAGATTTTTATTTGCCCAAAACCCACTTTATAATGTTTGAGTGTTGACATTTTTTTTTAATTAATTGGCTCTGACTTTTGGTTTCCTTTCTTTAAAAAATTGGTTGAAATGATGATTTCTTTTGAAAATTTTTGCAGGGATAGCTTCTAAGATGCTTTGGCAAAGGAGACCGAGGCTGCACTTTGACAGTTGGAGAATTTAAAATTTTGACAATTTTACAAAAACGAGATAATGACCTTTGTTTTTCAAAAACAGAATTTTGAAAACAAGGTGAAAATTTAGCTGTACAATAGTGAGAATTATTGAAATGATGTTTTATGAAGGACATCCCTCTGGCCTGTTGGTCCTTTATGACCTCTCAAGACAAAAATTGACTCAACCCTAGACCTAAGACCTCGAAATTTAAAACAAGATTAATGACCCTTTGAAGATTTTATTTACTTAAACAAACCTGAACCAGCAGTGCCAAACAGGAGGGGAATAAAAGACACAAACTCCCTCCACCGGGATTATGGCATGCCTAACAGAATGCAACATGATCACACTGATGGGACACCTAATCATGAAATGCAAAGAGCTTTGATCTCTGGTGGAGGGCTACTAGACCGACTCTAACATTGGCTCCAATGGGGATGGTAGCTCCTTGGAGATGCCAAGAACCTCAGACCTCTGGGAGAGCAGACCAGTGCTTTCAACCATTGGGCGATGGAGTCATTATTTACTCATTAGACACAAGCTCTGACAGCTTTTAGTGACAGATTTGACTGAAAATTGGACACAACTTTGACCCAAACTAACTAAATTGTGGACAGAAAATGGACTGATAAAAACACCTTGACAAACCTCAAACCAACCAATCTTCATCTTCAGAATTATAGCCTTCACCCTGGGCCCCAGACTGAGGATGAAAGATCAGTACACACATGTGATAAAATAAGAGTAAAACGGTATGTACAATGATGGTGACAAGAACAGAAAATGCTCAGACATGGTACCTCTTTAGCAACCGACCATTGATCGACCCTCCGGGATAATCATCTCCGTTCATTTCCTTGAGAAGAAAAGCATTTTGGCCACGATATGCTGCGATCTTATAGGGACCCTTCCATAAATTATCAAATTTGCCGTGCTTCCCTTTGTCTTCATTACGAGCATCCCACTTCAAAACCACATCATCTATTTGGAAGTCATCTCGTCTTGCTTTCCTGTCATAAATCTTCTTTATGCGCTCTTGCAACTTGAGAGTATTGTGAAGAACCTCCTCCCGTGTCTACTGTAAATGAATCATTTGATTAATCCGCCTCTGCATGGGATCTTCCTCACTACCAGCTTCTTGAAGCAATTTGACCACTGGAATAGCGAGCGAAGTAGGAAACACTGCATCTGTCACGTACACCAACTCAAAAGGAGACATGCCTATTGACATTTTCTGACTTACCCTATCATCCCACAGTGCATTCACTAACTTTTTATGCCAGCTCTTCTTATTGATTTCCAGCAACTTTTTAATGATATTTACCAAGGATTTATTTGAAGATTCTGCCAACCCATTTCCTTGCGGATGGTAGGCGGTAGAATGCCCCAAGCTGATATTGTATTTGTAGCAAAAGTCAACCATTCTTTTTTATTTGAATTCTGTTGCATTATCTGTAATTAACTTACTCGGACAGCCAAATCATGATAGTATATTATTTTCAAGGAAAGAAATAATTACCGCATTCGTGGCCTGCCGGGTGGGAATGGCTTCAATCCATTTTGTGAAGTAATCTGTAGCTGTCAATATCCATCTATGTTGTCCTGATGATGCCGGATGAATCTCGCCGATAAAATCCAAGCCCCACTACTGAAATGGTGCGCTGACTTCAATTGGTTTGAGAGGCAATGGTTGTAATTTCAGTTTCCCTTAAAAAATTTGGCACTCGTGACAATTCTTGACAGCTTTATATACATCTGAAAACAATGAAGGCCAATAAAAACCTGCCCTTAGGATCTTATTTGCTGTAGTCTTCCAAAACAAGTGGCCCCCGCAGTCACCTTTATGAAAATCTTCCACCACTGTTTTGGCTTCCTCCTCGACCAAACAATTCAGCAATATTCCACCGGGGTCTTTCCAATATAGTGCAGATTTGAGGATGCAAAACTTGGCTGCTTTCAACTTCAATGTCCTACTTTTATTTCGAGGCATCCCGGGAGGTGAAGACAAATTTTGAAGTACATATATAATATCAGCATACCAAGGAGAAGAAATAAAGATGTCAGATACCTGTTGTGCTGAATTCTCCTCATCTTCATCGGACATGGCAGCCATCAAATTGATATCTAGGACGTGGAGATTTGTTTCAGCCATCAATTTGGCAAGACCTTGACCTTTGATCAGCTTAGTGGGTTTAATTTCCACATCATACTCTAATAATGCAGCAATCCACCTACCGCGCCTTCCTTCCGGTTCTGCCTGTACTAAAACATCCTTTACTGCTGCGTTAGGAACATATGCAATAATGTGGGAATTCAATATATACACACGGAAATCCTTCAAGGCCTTCACAAGCGCAAGCGCTTGTTTTTCGATGATGTTATACTTCAATGCTCTGTCCCTTATAATACGGCTGAAAAAAGCAATAGGCTTCTCAACTCCGTCTCTTTTTTGCATTAGTACAGCTGCCAATATGTGCTCAGAAGAAAATGAAAATAAAATAAAATCTTGTGTGTAATCCGGACTGATTAGAGTAGGGGCTGAAGATAGAACCAACTTTACCAAATTGAAAGATTTTACCGCCTCTTCGGTCCACTTTAGCTGGCTGTCCTTTTTCAGCATGCTTGTGATTTCTCTAAGATGCTCGGCTAGATTCGGAATGAAGCGACGCAGAAAATTCAATTTACCATTAAAGGACTGTATTTATTTTTTGTTTCGAGGCTGCTCGATTTGCTGAATAGCTTCAACACGTGCAGGATCTATACGGATGCCGTCTTTGGAAATGATGTGGCCCAAGAGCTTGCCTTCACTCATGGCGAAAAGACTCTTCTTTGGATTCAGCGAAATACCATATTTTCTGCACTTTTGAAAAACCATTTTCAAGTGATATAAATTTTCTTCATCAGATTTCGAAAATACAGTCAAATCATCAAGGTAAACAACTAAAAAGACATATTTCTCGTTGGCAAAGGCCATATCCATCGCACGCTGAAAAGTGGCACCCGCATTTTTCAAACCAAACAGCATCTTTGCATAATGAAATGTTCCCCATGGAGTAGTGAATGCAGTTTTGTCACGATCATCCTTATTTACCAAAATCTGATTGTACCTGGAATAGCCATCGAGTAGCGACATCCTTGATGCTCCAACTACTCGCTGCAGTATATGATCCATCTTGGGCAACGGATAATTGTCTTTTAAAGACACCTTATTCAAATTTCTGAAGTCAATGCATAAACGGATCTCACCGGTCTTCTTTCTTACGGGTACCAAATTGGATATCCAATCGGAAAATCTGATAGGTACTATGATTCCAGACTTGTACAACCTATTCACTTCTTTTTCTATCAATGGCAACAATTTAGGATTGATTCTCCTCAACTTTTGACGGAAAGGTTTCTGATTTGGCTTTATAGGAATAGTATGTTGAATGATATTAGTGTCATATGTTTTCAGATCTGAATAATCCCATGCAAAGACATTAGAAAACGAAGATAAAAATCTGACATACTCCTTCTTTACCTTTGGTGACAATGACTTTGATAGCTTTACCATCTTGGGATTCTCAGCTGCTCCAATATTTACCTCTTCAACACCTTCTTCAGTTGGTCTCAATGTCGGTTTGCGGGCCACATCATCTTGATCAAACAGCTCTTCCAAAGGAATCAATCCTTTAGGAATAAAATTGTCCTTAAGTTGCAGCACATCCATTTGATTTACTTCATCTAATTCTGTATCTATGGAAATGTCTTTAAACTCACCTTCAATCTGCAGAAAATCTTTAATTTATTCATCATCCTGGAAGACTTGCCAACATCTTTGATTATCCAGAACTGTGGGGCGGTGTTTCACATAAATCTCAAATTTGTTGCTGGAATTCATTGGAATTTTTAAGTTACTTGCTGCTTTGGCCAGCACATCCGCAACACCATTTTGTATGCGAGGCACACATGTTAAAGTATGTTCAGAAAATAATTTCAAAATATCTAGGACAGCTTTTCGATATGCCCTCATACGAGGATGCTTGGCCTGAAACTCACCTTTAAATTTCTTTATCATCAACTCGGAATCACCATAAACTGCAATCTTCTTTGCTTTCAACTTGCGAAGAATTTTAAGGCCAGCAATGAGAGCCTCATATTCTGCCTCATTATTTGAACAATCGAATGCTAGTTTATAAGAACACACTCTCACCTTGCTTGGGACTTTGTCTCGGGCAGAAAAGGGACTTCGAATCCACACACCAATACCAGCACCATCGCTGCCCACAGCGCCATCAAAATCCATGGTCCAAAGACCATCTTCATCTTCTTCCAACTGCTAAAACTGTGTTGCCTCCGTTTTTTCTGTTTGCTGCCCCTAGCTTCAGCTGTTTGCTTCGTGGCAGCTGGCTTTTCTTCTCTTTCCTTTTGAAGAACTTCTCTAAAATTTTCAGTAATCTCTGGTATATCCTCTGCCTGAACTAACTGACTATCTATCTCATTAAAATTATCAGCAAACAAAACAAACGACTCCAAATCTGTATGTACATAATTTACAGGATGATTTATTGGCTTTTCTTTGCTAGTTATCATGTATTTCATCTTTTGCTCCCGATATAACTTTCTCATTTGACCGAAGACTGGAATTGTAACATAAGAAAAATCTAGCTGAAGTGTACCTTTCAACTTAGCTCCCCAAGACCTTGAAAGCAACATACCAAACTGCGGAGGAATATCCGCCACAACCACATCCATCAAGACATTCTTAGCTGGAATTTGATCTAGGCTTACCACCAAGTCCTTGATCAATCTGATACACTTTACCCGGCTGGAATCAAATGAATACAAATCATGATATTTTCTTGTGATGTCTAATCCCAGCTTTTCCATGATTGCTTGTGGCATCAAATTGTGCGAAGCACCCGAGTCAAACATATCATTATGTAAAACATACTCGTGCAACCTCAAACTGATATAGAAGGTAGGAACATCACTTTCAAGAGACTCACCATCTAAAGCAGGCCCAAAAATTAATTCTGGCTGATCATCTTCTACATTTACCGTGTCAAGCATTGGATCAATATTCAGAATTTTGGAAATTTGACCTGGGTAGCTGGTGTTTTTCATGATTTCAGTCAATGGAATAGACACTTTTAGCTTTGAAATTTCATTCTCCAAACTAAATGCTGAAACCTTTTCACCTTCTTTGGCTGGAACTTCTCTTCTTTCAACTTTATCCCTCATTGTGCTTGGTGGCTGATTTACCTTATCTGTTGAAGATGATTGACCTGCTGGGGGATCAATTATTTCTTTTCCTTTTCTCTGTGGGGAAGCTGAATCATTTTTTGCTGAAGTATCTTCCTTCTTCTGAATGGGATTTATAGGAACAACTCGATTTCTTAATTGTCTCTGCTGAGCGGACAAAGCATTGAGATATCCTCTTTGGTACTCCTCCGATTCTTCCTCAAGCGCTGCATCATTTGATAAGATATAATTCTCATCCTGATGGATGATGGAGTTTCTCACAAACTCTTCTTCTTCTGTAATATAGGTAGGTAGATCATCATGAGTGAAAAAATGGTTTTACTCCCCGATAGTATCACCTTCATCCTCGGATTCTTGGCTAACAAAATTCTGCTGAAGAGGAGGTTTTATTTGCTGTTGAGCTGCTAACTCTTGTGCCCTTGTTTCACGTTGCTTAATTCTGTATTGTGGCTGCTGCGGACCTCGGAAATTAGGATTGCGAATCTGCGGTTCCGGCTTGTCGAGATGAGCGTTTTCGAGCATCCTTTCTACCTTTTCTACCTTGCGAAGGAGTTGATCTGATGTAGAAGCTTCTTCTTTGATTGTCACTCGTTTTTCGGCTTTCATCCTTGCTCTTTTATCATTCAAATTCGCTTCAACACTAACAGCGATTTTCTGCATATCCTCCAAGGTAGGCGGATCTCTATCTCGCAGTGAATAAGCCATCTCTGGATCAAAGCCATCCGGGAATTTGAGAAGAGCTGATTTTCTAGATGGTCTTAAATCATCTGGAATAGCATTGTAAACTGTGTTAAATCTGATAATGTAATCCTGGACAGACTCACCATGATTGCGTTTGAGATTGTTGTACTCGGCATTGATCTGAAGTGGATCCTTTCTGATTTCCCATCGATCTAGAAACTGCTTTTGAAGTTCATCCAATGTGGGTATGCTTCTAGTTGTCAAACCTCTGAACCATTTTCTTACTTCTCCTCCGAATGTTTGCACAAACAAACGCATAGTTACATCTTCTTCATCTATCTCATATAGATCAAAGAAAGTTGTCATTCTGTCTATATGCTGCTGAGCGGAAACACCTTGAGGAGTGCCATCAAACATGGGAATTTTACTCTGATAATCAGCTGGCATATCATGTAGATTTTGAGGAAGAGCAAGAGGGGCAAACCGGGCAGCCATTGCTTTAGGTAGATTGGGTCTAGGAGTAGTAGGTGGAGTAGGTGAATGAGGGGTATAGGGAGGTGTAGGCGGAGGAGAAGCGATATGGGATGAAGAGGGAGAATTGACTGTAGATTCAGGATGTGTGACTATAGGGGATATAGAAATAAAAGGAGGATTGGTCTGTTCGTGTGGAACAGAAGCCGTGATAGTAGATCCAATATTGACAGATATAGTTTCGAGGAAATCAGCAAGATTAGTGACTTGGATATCTGTCTGAAGGTGTCTTAGGATGAAATTTTCAACTAATTTATTGTGTCTCTCGATTTCAAGGGCAACAGCAAAATCAGGGTTGAGAACTAGAGAATCAAGTGCACTTTCAGATTTGGTTTTGAACAGGGACAACTCAAAACTCTCGTCAAAATCAATGTCTTCAAGATACTTAAAAACAGCTGGACATGAGTGAGATTTGAATATATGACTAGAATCTGAAGCCAGCTTGGATATCAAGGAACAAATAGCCAATCAGCCTGTGAAAACTCTCAACTTATCATCAAAAGTTTCAGAGTTTACAAATGTACTGGGGTAAAATGCAAATGAAGTGTTGTATTCACAAGCTCACGGAGATGGACTGAAGCAGCGTTTATCTACTTCCGCTTATGCAAAGCAAAAGCGTTTCGAAGGCTACCTGGCATAACTTCAGGCTCTATCTAAGACTTATGAAATAAACACATCAACCCACAAACAAGTTTGTTCTCCCCAGTATGGTCGCCAATATGTTAGCGCTCGAATTTGGCCTCAGGCTGAAGAAGGCAAAATCCAAGGCAACATCAAACCACTTAGCCTCGTAGCTAGCCCTACGAGGACAGGAGAGGGCTCTCTCCGGGTCTATCTCGGCAAAAGGTCTTCAAAGGGCTGAGATGACCAATAAAGAACACTGATTTTAGGCTAGTAAACTGATAGGGAAAGTTTGATTTTAAATTTTTAGGGTTTTGTTGGAAAACTTAGCACGACAATTTTGGGTGTGGGGATGAGACACAGTTTTTGCAGAGGTCTTTTTGGGGCAAGGTAGGAGATTGTCTTGATGCCTTTGAAATAAGTGAATGGATAGATATGACCGGTGAGGAGCTAAGGAGAGCAAGAAACCATCGAGAGTTCTCCTTAAACAGATGAAAACATAGATATTAAGCAAACTTAAAGGCAGAGCATAGAAACCATGAATTCTACCTTAACACTTCATTTACTTAATTTGCAGAAGAGAAGAGTAGGAAAATGATACACATAACAAACTTACAAGTACATGAGAGAAACACACCATCAACACAAATCACCACAGGAATCCCAAATAGTGCTGCAAAAACCTGGTCTTTCCTTTGCCAAAATTGCAGAGATACAAAGAGTAATACAGTCTAAGCTTATCCCACATGAGTCCAACCATGAAAATGACTAAGAAAATACATAATATAGGCAATCTAACACATTCCCTTGCCTCTAGGGGTCAAGCTCATCATCCTAGGAGCTGTTTCAACCAATTCTAAACTGAGCACTACAATCTAGGCAATCAAAACAACTTGCCTCTATAAGCTAGGAAACCAATTCATTCATTAATTTTTTGCTATTTTATGAATGAATCTTCTAGAATAGGTAAATAAGTTTCATGTCAACATAAAATTACATTAATTACATCAAGGAGGGTAAAAAATCCCACCAAAAGTAAAAACTGGTCAAATGTTGCGTTTTCCTGAGCTGAAGATGAAAAATTGAGAAAATGTCCTGATGCGTAGCGCACCATTTCTCAACGTGTAGCGCACCTTTGAGCCTACTTTTGGGAAACTTCCCGGCATCCAAATGAGGCACAAGTGGGCTTGTTGGAAAGTTCTAGATGTCTACTCTCCAGCCCAAGTGGAATTTCTCAATTTGGTGGCCATTTGCCCCTCCAAAAATGCAATCTCCCAAGACTGCTTCCTGTGTGTCCAAAAAGTGGCAGAAGGTCATTTTTTGCTTGTTTTTTGACCTTTTGAGGGCCCAAACCTCAATAAAATGTCTTGGCAGTGGCTGAGCAAGTGTAATTTGTCATGAAAAATCCAAAAATGTTGAGTTTTTGTGAAATGGACGTCCCCAACTTCAGGGTAGTGCACGGCGCGCTACGCGTTGAGGGCAAAAACCTGTTTTTAGCAAAAAAAAATCAAAATTGACCAAAACTGCTCCAAATTTTCTAAATTTTAAGCTGGAGGTGTATCATTGAGCACCATACTCCTTCAAGGTGGCTTCAGCCAAAATTTGAAGTGGATCGGGCCTTTTCCTCCGTTTTAGCGCCTTGGCCAATCGTCCTTTGAGTACCTTCATTTTTGCTTTGCACACATGCATGCGGGCCCAATAATGATTCTTCATGTGGCGAAGCATATCTTTGTCCATGTTTGCCTTGGCTAGCAACTTCTCTAAATGAGTGTTTACCCAAATGAGCATAGACCCTTGCTCAATAGGTGTCAAATCACCGGGTCCCTTACGAGCCAAGTTTCGGTCTTCTCGGATCCTCCGCAACTCATCAAGAGTGTGTTCATCCTCCAACTGCTTGTTGCGCTGCTCTAAGTATGTGATTGTCCAATTTGCCATTTCCAACTTTTGCTGCAACAAGTCATTTTCAACCTTTTGTTGCTGAATGATCTCCTTTAGCTCTAAGCTAGGAGAGCTGATATCAAGGTCAACAATATCTATGTCAGGATCACCTGATGGCCCCTCATCAATCATGGGCTGCTTACCTCTCTCTTGTACCTGTGTTGTTGTCGAAAGCGAGGCCCCTTCCACCTGGTGTGGAGATAACACTCGCTGTGCTGATGAAGAAGGCGAGACCCCTTCCACCTGGTGTAGAGATAATACTCGTCGTGCAGATGCAAATAAGGCCATGTTGCCTCTCTGGTATGTAACACATGCTGGAGTGCTGACATGCTCGGGCTCTAGAAAGTGAAACTGATGTGAAGGCCCTCCCTCATCATGGACAATCTCAGGAGGTGGCTGTGGCACCATGAAGAAGTCGCGAGAAATGAAATCCTCCCAAGCAATACCCTGTTATGCCAACTGATGCATCACTATGATCTCGATCAGTGCATAATCATATATACTCTTGTGTTGTTGTGCGGGGTTTTTCCTTTGCACTACGGGCACCATCTTCTCTATATTTCGGCACATGAAAAATGGAATGTTCATCATTCGTACCCGGGTGAAATGCATCAACAAACGGATATGGCACGAATATAAACGTGAAAATCTGCCCTCACAAGTGAAATAGCGCATAATGAGCCTCATCAAGGGTGCATACTCATCCCTTAGGAATCTGAAAGGAAAAACATCAGTTAGGTGTCTCATGCACCCGGGTTTGATATATGGTTGATAATGAAATCTGTCTAGCTACTGGCGCTCGTTCCACTCCTCCCCAACATTTGGTATCCCGGTGGCTTGAGCAACAATTTCAGGTGATAGGGTGAAATCCACTCCTGCAAGGTTCACATGACCATTGTGCAAATGTAGGACAAACAAGCGGACTAGTTCTCTGTGGTGTTGAATTTGTGAGATCCTCTCACAATATCCGAAGCATGATTGATACTGAAAACATGTCATTGCAAGTGGACAAGCTTGCAACTAAGCTAAAGAAGTGGGCTCCTCCCTGACATGTCGACCACCCTTACCACCCTTGTGATGTCTCATTGGCACTTCTACCTTCGGTGTTGAATCACTGTCATAACTCTGTTGATAATCTGATTCGGTTTCTGACATGGTTTTGAAGGCAAGATGGCTGAAATGTATTGCTGACTTTGCACCTAATTAACTATTGTTTGATTTTTTCAAATGCTATCACCAAGGGGACATAAATACAAGGGAATTGTTAGGGATAGGGGAACATGAGGGAATTAGGGACAATAAACATAAAGAAGGAATTTAGGGAAAGTAACATGGGAAATCACAAAATTGTGGGATTTTAAGGTGAAGTAGGGTTTGGGAATTTAGTAGGTTTTAGGGATTTTAGAGAGGAAAATTATGAAATTTTATGGGAAAATTTGGAGGATGTTAATGAAAATGAGGGAAAAGAGGGATAAAAAATGGGCAACCTTGGACAGCAAAAAAAATTTGAAACCCTAGCACCATTAAGACTTTAAATCTTCCACAGAAAAGTAGGGTTTCGACTTCTCATTTTCATGGCATTTAAACATATTAATTTCTCATTCATCTTGCAAAACCAAATCTAGCCATGGAGGAGAGGCCTACCTGCAATTTTCTTGAGAGAAAAGTGGATTTGGTAGCTTGCTGACAGTTTGTTGAGCGAAAAACCCAACGCGTAGCACGCCTCGCCCAACGCGTAGCGCACCTCTGACGCGTAGCGCACGAGCAAATTTGCTCTGAGAAAGACAGCATGATGCGTAGCACACCCCTGACGCGTAGCGCGCCCTCCCTGATGCGTAGCGCGCCTCTGAAACTGCCCAATTTGCTCAATGTCTCTTGAAATCGCCTTTGCAAGGATTCACTTAGCTTGTGAGAGGCAAATGAGTTGCTAATGAAGAGTGATGTGCTTTTATAGGCTTCCTTAATATTTTTATTTGCCCAAAACCCACTTTATAATGTTTGAGTGTTGACATTTTTTTTTGAATTAATTGGCTCTAACTTTTGGTTTCCTTTCTTTAAAAATTGGTTGAAATGATGATTTCTTCTGAAATTTTTTGTAGGGATAGCTTCTAAGATGCTTTGGCAAAGGAGACCAAGGCTGCGCTTCGACATTTGGAGAATTTGAAATTTTGACAATTTTACAAAAACGAGATAATGACCTTTGTTTTTCAAAAACAGAGTTTTGAAAACAAGGTGAAAGTTAGTTGTACAATAGTGCGAATTATTGAAATGATGTTTTATGAAGGACATCCCTCTGGCCTGCTGGTCCTTTATGACCTCTCAAGACAAAAATTGACTTAACCCTAGACCTAAGACCTCGAAATTTTAAAACAAGATTAATGACCCTTTGAAGATTTTATTTACTTAAACAAACTTGAACCAGCAGTGCCAAACAGGAGGGGAATAAAAGACATAAACTCCCTCCACTGGGATTATGGCATGCCTAACGGAATGCAACATGATCACACTGATGCGACACCTAATCATGAAATGCAAAGAGCTTTGATCTCTGGTGGAGGGATACTAGACCGACTCTAACATATGGGAGGCAAGAATGAGGAATTTCTTAAAGACACAAGGAATTGAAGTCTGGAAATCAATGATCGCTGATAGAATGATGGATGGAGAATCCAAGGAACATAATACAAGAGCAATGAAAGAAATCTTGAATGGGCTACTTGATTCCATGAAGGCTAATTTTGAAAAATGTTCATAAGCAAAAGGCATATGGGATAAACTTCATGATTTTCACTCAAAATGAGCGTTGACAATGATCTCTAGTCAAGAAAATAATGGAAAACAAGAAGGAAATCTAAAGCCCATCAAGGAATCTGAAGATAAGAGTGATGACATCAAGGCTAAAGAAGACCTTGAAGACGAAGAGAATGAAAAATATTTTGAAGAAGATCTCCTCACTAAACTTATGGTTGCCATGGAAGAGATTATCAATTTGAAAAAGGAAAATGAGGAACTTAAGAAGAAAGCACTAGCTGGTGACCAATACCAAACAAGGAAGGAAGTTGACATTGTCAAGCTTCGAGTACAAGAAAGAGATGAAGAGCTCGCCAAGCTTAAGGAGGAATTTCATCAAAACAAAAGAAAGCATCATGAAGAAGTCATATCCATGAAAAATCAATTGGATAAGGCAAAGAAACGGGAAGATATCTTGTCAAGTCACCTTGAACAAAGGCACAAGAGCTTGAACAAACTTGAAGAAGTGATTGGTCAGTACAAGGTAGAGGTTTCCTCTCTCAAATCTCAACTAGAAGAAGTAAGAAATTATCACGAGCAGCTGAGAAGACAATGGAAGCATTGGTAATCATAGAAGGACCATGCTATGCCAACTAAAAGAAAAGGATGAAGAGATTTTCCTACTAAAATCTGTTAGAAAATTATATATTACGGAGCAATGGAACACATAAAATATTGCAGAAATATAAACACAGAAAACGCACAAAACAAGAGAGACACAGATATACGTGGTTCACCCAGTTTGGGCTACATCCATCCCGAACAGCCAGTCCTTCCTTTCTATTATCTAGCAAAATGAAGAGACACAACCTACAACAAATCCGTTGTAATATCCTTTGTTTTCTCTCACAGTCTCACCTCTCTGTTTCTCGCTCACACTGAATACACATCTATCACACAGCCTCAAATACAATACCCTCATACAAAGAGAGGGGTTGCCTTCTAGGGCAAAAAAACCCTAAACAAACATAAGTTCTACCGTCAGATCATCCGCCTAATGAACGGCCCAGATTGACTAGAAATTACTCTACTTTTACAAGGCAATTTTACATTTATTTTTGGCTTCGAGGGCGCTGCCCCCGAGCCCCCGCCGGGGGACCGCTAGCCCCCGGACCCCCACATGGAGGGGTGTACAAAACATCCTGGGGTATACATCCGGCTGAAACAAAAACCTCTGAACAATCATGCTCCACACACAACAATCTCCCACTTGGAGAATGATTGTAGCAACTCCACCGCTGCTTCATTTGCTGGAAAATGGCTCCTCTTTGGACATGGTTGTTTCTCATCTTCATCGTCATCCTTGAAGACCAATTGAAACTGAGCATGTTCTCAGTTTCTCCCTGGTTACAACTTTTGTTAGCATATCTGCAGGATTCTGGCTAGTGTGTATCTTTTCCAGCTTCAACTCTCAATCTTCCAACACTGATCGTATGAAATGATACTTGAGATGTATGTGTTTAGTCCTGGAATGAAATGTTGAGTTCTTTGCAAGATGAATGGCACTTTGGCTATCACTGTATAACGTGCCCATATCATGCTTCTTACCCAACTCACCCATAAACCTTTGTAACCAAATCATTTCTTTACTAGCCTCTATAGCAGCAACATACTCTGCTTCTGTTGTTGAAAGTGCAACAACACTTTGGATTTTTGAAACCCAACTGACAACTGTTCGTCCAACAGTAAATACATATCCTGTAGTTCTCCTCCTGTTATCTCTGTCACCTGCCATATCTGCATCAACATATCCTTGTAGGGAGATGTTTGAACCACCAAAGCATAATGTTTGATTTGTGGTACCTTTCAAATATCTGAGAATCCATTTCACTGCCATCCAATGTTCCTTTCCTGAATTGTTCATGTACCTGCTTACAACTCCCACTACATGAGAAATATCAGGCCTTGTGCAGACCATTGCATACATTAAGCTTCTAACTGCTAATGCATATGGAACTTTAGACATATAATCCATGTCTTCTTGGGTCTTTGGGCACATTTCCTTGCTAAGTTTGAAATGGCTAGCAAAAGGTGTACTAACTGGTTTTGCATTGTGCATGTTAAATCTTTTCAACACCTTTTGTATGTACTCATTCTGAGACAATGTTAATTTACGATTTTTCCTGTCTCTAGTTATTCTCATACCAAGGATTTGTTTTGTAGCTCCCAAATCCTTCATTGCAAATGAATTTTCCAATTTTCTTTTGAGCACATTTATTTCCTGCATGTTAGATCCTGCAACAAGCATGTCATCTACATACAATAACAATATAATATAGCTGCCATCATTTTTCTTTTTCAAATAAACACAATGATCAGAGTGACATCTAGTATAACCTTGTTCAGACATAAACTTGTCAAATTTTAGATACCACTGCCTTGGAGCCTGTTTTAAGCCATACAAGCTCTTCTTCAACCTGCACACTAGTTTCTCCTTCCCTTTCACCTCATATCCTTGTGGCTGCTGCATATATATCTCTTCCTCCAAATCCCCATGGAGAAAGGTTGTCTTTACATCTAACTGCTCAAGATGCAAATCCTCAACTGCTACAAGACTTAAAATAGTTCTGATTGAAGTCATTTTAACAACAGGAGAAAATATTTCATCAAAATCAATACATTTCTTCTGTGCAAACCCCTTCACCACAAGTCTACCTTTATACCTCTGTTTTCCTCCATCTTCTTCCTTCAGCCTGTAAACCCATTTATTCTGCAATGTTGTTTTACCTGCAGACAACCTGACTAAGTCCCAAGTCTAGTTATGTGCTAAGGAGTCCATCTCTTCTTTCATGACTTTCTCCCACTTCTTCCTGGTTTCTACCTGCACTGCTTCTTCATAACATTCAGGTTCACCAGAATCAGTCAACAATAAATAATATAATGAAGGAGAGTATCGTTTAGGGGGTCTACTTATCCTGGTAGATCTTCTAACACCACTTTCAGGTGTTTGGGGTGCCTGTTGCTGTTGTGGTGGTTGTTGTTGTTGATTATTATTATTTTCAGGCATCTTTACCTTTTCAGTGATGTCATCAAGAACTGCATATTCCTTGTTTTCGTTTTCTTTCTTATTTTCCTGCAACTGATTCTTATACAAGACATTTTCATTGAATATTACATCTCTGCTCCTAATGATTTTGTGATTTTTATAATCATACAAGTGATAACCAAAATCATTATCACCATATCCAATAAAGGTACATTTCTTTGACTTTGCCTCAAGCTTTGTTCTATTTTCTTTATCAATATGGACAAAGGCCTCACAACCAAAAGGCTTTAAAAAGGAGTAGTTTACCTTTTTACCCGTCCATGCTTCCTCCGGAACACCACCATCCAAGGAACTTGAAGGCCCTCTGTTTATTAGATAAACAACGGTATCTACAGCATCTGCCCAAAACTATAAAGGCAATCGTGCATGCAATCTCATGCACCTTGCACGCTCCATGATTGTTCTGTTCATCCTTTCTGACACACCATTTTCTTGTGGTGTTCTTGGAACTGTCTTCTCTCTGCGAATTCCATGCTCTGAACAGTACCTATCAAACTCTTTGCTGCAATATTCACCTCCATTGTCTGATCTAAGACACTTCAATTTCTTTCCTGTCTCAATCTCAACCAAAGCTTTCCATTTCTTGAAAGTATCAAATACATCAGATTTATTCTTAATACAATAAATCCAAGTTTTTCTAGTTGCATCATCAATAAAGGTAACATAATAACGAGAGCCACCAAGAGATGATACCTGAGCAGGTCCCCATACGTCTATATGCACAAGCTCTAATTTTTCGTTCTTCTTTTCTTTCCCAACTCTGAGAAATCTGACTCTCTTCTGTTTTCCATAAATGCAGTTCTCACAGAAGTCCAAATCAACATTCTTCAAACCCGGCAACAAATTCCTTGAGTGAAGAATCTTCATCCCTTTTCACTCGTGTCCGAGCCTATGATGCCATAATGTTGCATCTGCTCCTTTGGAAGTTAAAGCATTAACAGAGTTAGAAATACAATTGCATAAATACAATGTACCAACCTTTTCGCCTTTTGCTATTACCAGGGCTCCTTTGGTGACCTTCCAAGCTTTATCTGTGAAAGTTGTCACACAACCTTCACTGCCTAATTGCCCTGTTGAAATCAGATTTTTCTTTAGATCTGGAACATGCCTTACCTCCTTTAATAGCCATTGGTTTCCATTTTGTTGTTTTACAAGAACCTTACCCATTCCAACGATTTTACAGGGTTTATCATCACCCAGACGAACTTGTCCAAAATCTCCTTGAACATGTTGAACTAGGTTGTCATTAATGTCAATAGGGAAATATTCTGGATACTAGAGGATGACATGAAGCCAAGGGGATGCAGAGCAGATTCATGAAGAGACAGGAGCAAAGGCCATCAGGATAGCCGAGCCATATATATATATATATATATATATATGCGGAAACAGACATATATGCAAGGAGGTGGTCCTTGAAAGACATTGCCAAGCCAATAGGAGTAGATGGAGACAAGAGGAGCAGACAGAGCCACCAAGCCATCGGAGAGCCATGTCAAAGCAAGAGGAACGTTGCCTGTAAAATAGGCATATCGGAGCAAATGGAGCAAATGGACTGAGAGGAGCAGATGGAGCAAGAGGAGCCAAGAGGAGCAATATATATAGAGCCATCGGTATATGCCAAAGAGGAGGTGCACACAGAGCCATTAGAGGAGCTACAGGACCAAGAGGAGCCATCGGAGGAGCTATCAGAGCCATACTTAAAGACCATACATATATGCCAAAGAAGAGGAGCAATGGAGCAGACAGAGTTAGCGGAGCTACAGGAGCAAACAGAGCAAATGGAACAGAGCATATATATATGCCATATCGAAGGAGTGCCAGAGTAGAGGAGCCATATCAAAGACAATACTTCATATATATATAGTTGTGTTTAAAGCCAAACTTTCATCAAAGCGGGAGAATACATAGGAGCCGTTTGATCTGCCAGATCAACGATCCAGAAGAAATCGCAAAGGAGCAGAGAATCCTCATCGCATCGGCAAAAGTCCCTTGGAGTCGTCGGAACTATTCAAGGTGCAAGTAGCGAAATCCAGAGCCGAAACTCTTATCAAGCAAAATAGAAAGCATATCGGGTCCGCGGAGAACTTGTATCATTTCGAAGGTAGCAATCAGCGAAATCGCCGAAGGACCTGGAGCCGAAACTCTTATCAAGCAAAATAGAAATCATATCGGGTCCGCGGAGGACTTGTATCATTTCGGAGGTAGCGATCAGCGAAATTGTCGAAGAACCCGGAGCCGAAATTAAGTTAGGAAGGAGTATAAGGAGGTGTCGGGTCCGCGTTCCTTGTCGGAGAACGGAGCAACAGTGCAGTGGACGCGATATGTGACTTAGCGTTGACCGTCCGATCTGAAGGAATAATGGACGACGGAGATCTAATCGGCAATCGGCATATCGGAGCGATCACGTCGGAAGGATCGGGGGAAGCGATATGTGACATCGCCGATAATTGGAGCCGAAATATTATAAAACAGAGCCTAAAGGTGCGTCGTGTCCGCAGACCCTTTGTATTACAAAACTGCCGATGCGAACCTGCCGAAAAGCCGGACCCGAAATCATTAAGAAGCAGAGTATAGAGGGTCGTCGGGTCCCCAGAACTATCGCATTGCAATAGGCCGCGATAACCCCGACATCCCGGACCCGAAGTCATTTTAGGAAGGGATGTAATCAGCATATCGGGTCCGCAAGGGCGTCGGAGGTCGGAGTTAAGGGATTAATTGGGATCGCCGAAATCCAGCCCCGTCGATAATTATAAAGGCGGGCGGATAAGATTTGAAATCCGTGAATTTTCATATTGAGCGGAATTACATGGGTTTCCCGTGTATTAAAATATATGTGACCGTGGGGTTTTATAGTGTTGGCCATATATTTGTATATGTGCATTTTCGTGGGGCTTTAAAGCTTAGCCCGATAGTTAACACGCGGTTGGGCGGTCGCTTCCAATGCGTGATTAAAAGCGTCGATAAAAAGGTGGCTCCGATTCTAAGTAAGTCCAAGGTTTATAGAAAGCACATAGCCTAAGGAAAGCTTTCGATAGACATAAAAGCGGTGATAAAAGGGTGGCTTCGATTCTTAAGTGTGGAGGCGAAAATACTATAAGGAACAGTCCCGATAACTTGAGAAACCAAATCATGGTGATTATGATTATGATAAGGACGTGGTTGTCCATTAAAAAATGTCATCCCTGTGTATGCCCACAATCATTGGCAAAGCAACGCTGTTACAAGTTTTTGAACTTGTGTTCTCTACGGATGACTCGATCCTTGCTCATTGATTCAACGTGTCTTGTGAAAACGAATGGACAGAGGAAGCTACAGTGACAAACAAGCCAACAAGTGAGGAAGCTGAAGCAGGCGAGAAGGAAGTCGAAGAGCCAGCAAGAAAGAGGAAACAAATGGACAAAGACAGGTATGCATAAAACAGTAAACAGAGGACTGCATGGTTGGTGATGGTTGTTGCAAACAAACGAGAATATGAGGTAGTAGAAGCAGCAGAGGTGGTGGAGCATTGTTTGAATTTGCTAGTGAACACTGTTGCGGCTGTTGAACACTGTTGGCGTTGTTGTGGGGGTGAAGAACCAGAGTGTGAGGTAGTAAAAGCAGCAAAGGCTGTAGAGGCTGCAGAAGCAGCGGAGGTTATAGAGGCAGCAGCAGCAGAAAAGGCTATTGGAGACTATGTGTGGGCAGTGTGCAGAGTTGTGCAGACTCATCCATAAGAAGACATGGTTGTCATTGATACTGTAGTTTGGAGACTACAGTGAAGCTGTAAATAGACAGAACTCAGCAGAGAAGAGTTCTGAGAGCAGAAGGATTGGAGTCCTTGGGGTTGGAGCCTTAAAAGTGAGAAGGATGGGAGTCCTTGAGGCTGGTGCCTCAGAAGTGAGATTGGATTGGAGTTCTTGGGGTTAGTGCCTCAAAAGCAGGAAGGATTGAAGTCCTTGGGAGTTGGTGCTCTTAAGTCCAAGATTGGTGTCTTGGGAAAATAGAGTTGGTGCTCTGGAGGTTGGAGCCTCACCAAAGTCCAAGTTGGAGCTTGGCAACCGATTGTGACCATCTATATATTGTATTTATTTTACTGCACAGTTATATTAATAAAAGCATTTATTCTTGATGTTCATATTGTGTTCTGAATATATATGGTTTAACTGGTAAAACAATAGTGGCAAAAAGAAATACTGATTCACCCCCCCCTCTCAGTATTTCCAACAATTGGTATCAGAGCCAAGTTCCTTCATTCAAAGCTTAACAGCTTGAAGGTTGACTCTCAAAACACAAATGGCGAGATCAAGGAAGAAAGTCTCCAATCCTCCTAAGGATGTGTCTCCCTCTACTACTAAAATAGAAGACAATGAATTTGAGGAGGCTCCAAGGCTCAATGGGAACTTTAATATATGGGAAGTAAGAATGAGGAATTTCTTACAGACTCAAGGCTTTGAAATCTGGAAATCTGTGATTGATGATAGCAGTATGGATGAAAAATCCAAGGAGTACAATGCAAAAGCAATAAAGGCAATCTTGAATGGGCTACCTAATTCTGTAAAGAACAATCTAGGAAAATGTTCATTAGCAAAGGGTATATGGGACAAACTTCATGACCTTCACTCAAAAGGAGCATTGACCATGAACATCAATTAAGAAGATAATGGAAATCTAGAAGGAAATCCAGAACCCATCATAGAAGCTGAAAATAAGAATGATGACATCAAGACTGTAGCAGACCAAAAAGATGAAGAGAATGAAAAAGACTTCGTAGAATAACTCCTTGCTCGACTTATGACTGTCATGGAAGAGAATAATAATTTGAAAAAAGAAAATGAGGCACTTAATAAGATAGCTCCAGTTGGTGACCAAGATCAAACAAGGAAGAAAGTTGATCTCATCAAGCTTCAAGTACAAGAAAGGGATGAAGAGCTTGCCAAGCTTAAGAAGGAATATCATAAAGCAAAGAAGCAGGAAGATATCTTGTCAAGTCAACTTGAACAAAGGCACAAGAGTGTGAACAAACTTGAAAAAGAGATTGGTCAGTACAAGGTAGAGGTCTCCTCCCTTAAGTCTCAATTACAAGAAGCCAGGAAATAGGCACAAGGAGCTGAGAAGAGAATGGAGAGCAGTCAAGCAAAGAATGAAGAAATCTTCAAAATGAAGTCAGATATCATCTCCCTTAAAATAGTAGCAGCTGAAGCTACTCGTAGCAAGGAAGAAACTGAGGAACAACTTGCAAAGAAGAATAATGAGTGTGAAAGATTGGAAGAAGAGATTGTCCTCCTCAGGAAAAAGGTTGAAGGGATGAACAAAATCATGAAGAGCTCTCAGGCCTTGGATGACATGCTCAGCTATCACAGATGTCCATCTGATAAATCAGGTCTCGGATATGTAGGTGAATCCTCAAACAAGAATGAAAATGCTTCAAACAAAAGAGATGTGAAGAAGCTAGAAAGAAATAGTGATGCTCCCAGTTCCAGCAAAGGCAAGGAGAAAAATCAAGGCTACAATAGAACAAATCCTGCTCCAAGAAGAAATCCTGCTCCAAGAAGAAAACCTGCTCCAAGAAGAAATATAGATGATGACAAAGATGTGAGAGGCAATGGTTATCATCAAAGGATCTCAAGGCAGCAAGGCTTCAGAAGTACACCAAAGAAACCTCCATCTCCCAGGTACCAAAGTTCATTTTTTGGTTATTATTATTCCTGTTAAAACTTTGGTCATATGGCAAAAGACTGTAAAGTATATCATAAAGATAGATGTTGTGGTCCCCAACCATCTCATAGAGATAGATGTTATAGCCTTCGACAACCTCCAAGAAACAATTTTGCAAGAGGAAACCATGAATTCTTATTCATGTACAATGTAGAATGCCTCAAGTTTCATAACATTGGTCATATGGCACAAGATTGTAACTTAACATGGGCTCTTACAAAAGCTAGAACCATGCAAAAGAAGAAAGTTACACAAGTATGGAGAAGGAAGGAAATACAATCCGAAAGTCCTTTGAGTTCTTCACCCAACAGCATGTATCATTGGCCTAAATTCTGACAATCTAAGCATTTTATAAGAAGACTCTGCCAAGAGGAGATGATGCATACAGTTAGGGGGAGCCTATCATGTTTCAGAAGCACTCCATTGAAGCATATGATCATGTAACCATTCTTTGGACTGTTGTTAAAGAAATAGGGCAAACATACATGGTGTTGTTATCACAGAGGTTTATGTCTTAACTCAGGAATTTAATGTGAGAACAGATAAATTCTGGACACTAATAGAGGCAGTCTTCAAACAAACAGATACATCTGGAATGGAGGTTGAAGTAAGAGCAGCTAGCAGCATATAACAAATTGAAGCATTGTAAAAGGATGCAGATCAACAATTGGATTTAAAAGGCAGTCACAGATTGGATATTTGAATCTGCAGAGATATGTACAAGAACGCAAGGAAAAGATGGCTCACAGGAAGGAGAATGTTGTGCAGTCAAGCATAACTGAAGGTGATACAGATCACTTAAGGAATATAGCAACAACAAGGCACGACCCTCACATTTTTTTTGTCCAAATGCAATGATGATTGAATACTAGATGGCAGTAACTTAAGGGGAAGCACAAACACACAAATAAACTCAGATCTGAAGAAAGACAATCTCAGGAGCAGTTTCTATCTTGATTCGAACTCTGAAGGTCTCTCAATTCTGCCTATGGAGACATCAATATGGACTAAGCATGAAAGCCTGGACTTGGACACCTGTGTATGGCCATTTGCAATCTGAATGAAAGCATTAAAGTAGATCATCCTGAAGCATTGTTGAAGCCATGATAAAGCAGTTCTGAGACATGAAGATGATAAAGCATCAATCCTTCTATCTTGAAGAAGAAGAGCACAGTAACAGGGGGAGTCACAGACCCATGAAGATCCACCATTCATGAAGAACAGAAGCAGTTTGATAGGGGGAGTCCCAGAGCACTCCTTTACCATTGATGTCAAAGGGGGAGAGAAGAAGAATATTGCAATCAATAACAAAGGGGGAGATTGTTGAAATAGGTTGTCATTGATGTCAATATGGCAATATTCTGGATACTAGAGGATGACATGAAGCCAAGGGGATGCGGAGCAGATTCATGAAGAGACAGGAGCAAAGGCCATCAGGATAGCTGAGCCATCTATATATATATATATATATATATATATATATATATCATATATATATGCGGAAACAGACATATATGCAAGGAGGTGGTCTTTGAAAGACACTGCCAAGCCAAGAGGAGTAGATGGAGACGAGAGGAGCAGACAGAGCCACCAAGCCATCGGAGAGCCATGTCAAAGCAAGAGGAACGCTGCCTGTAAAACAGGCATATCGGAGCAAATGGAGCAAATGGACCGAGAGGAGCAGATGGAGCAAGAGGAGCAATATATATAGAGCCATCGGTATATGCCAAAGAGGAGGTGCACACAGAGCCATCGGAGGAGCTACAGGAGCAAGAGGAGCCATCGGAGGAGCTATCGGAGCCATACTTATAGACCATACATATATGCCAAAGAAGAGGAGCAATGGAGCAGACAGAGTTAGCGGAGCTACAGGAGCAAACAGAGCATATATATATGCCATATCGAAGGAGTGTTAGAGCAGAGGAGCCATATCGAAGACAATACTTCATATATATATAGTTGTGTTTAAAGCCAAACTTTCATCAAAGTGGGAGAATACATAGGAGCCATTTGATCTGCCAGATCAACGGTCCAGAAGAAATCGCAGAGGAGCAGAGAATCCTTATCGCATCGGCGAAAGTCCCTTGGAGTCGTCGGAACTGTTCAAGGTGCAAGCAGCGAAATCCGGAGCCGAAACTCTTATCAAGCAAAATAGAAAGCATATCGGATCCACGGAGGACTTGTATCATTTCGGAGGTAGCGATCAGCGAAATCACCGAAGGACCCGGAGCCGAAACTCTTATCAAGCAAAATAGAAAGCATATCGGGTCCGCAGAGGACTTGTATCATTTCGGAGGTAGCAATCAGCGAAATCGCCGAAGAACCCAGAGTCGAAATTAAGCTAGGAAGGAGTATAAGGAGGTGTCGGGTCCGCGTTCCTTGTCGGAGAACGGAGCAACAGTGCAGTGGACGCGATATGGGACTTAGCGCTGACCGTCCGATCTGAAGGAATAATGGACGGCGGAGATCTAATCGGCAATCGGCATATCGGAGCGATCACGTCGGAAGGATCGGCGGAAGCGATATGTGACATCGCCAATAATTGGAGCCGAAATATTATAAAACAGAGCCTAAAGGTGCGTCGGGTCCGCAGACCCTTTGTATTACAAAACTGCCGATGCGAACCTGCCGAAAAGACGGACCCGAAATCATTAAGAAGCAGAGTATAGAGGGTCGTTGGGTCCGCAAAACTATCGCATCGCAAGAGGCCGCGATAACCCCGACATCCGGGACCCGAAGTCATTTTAAGAAGGGATGTAATCGGCATATCGAGTCCGCAAGGGCGTCGAAGGTCGGAGTTAAGGGATTAATTGGGATCGCCGAAATCCGGACCCGCCGATAATTATAAAGGCGGGCGGATAAGATTTGAAATCCGTGAATGTTCATATTGAGCGGAATTACATGGGTTTCCCGTGTATTAAAATATATGTGACCGCGGGGTTTTATAGTGTTGGCCATATATTTGTATATGTGCATTTCTGTGGGGCTTTAAAGCTTAGCCCGATAGTTAACACGCGGTTGGGCAGTGGCTTCTGATGCGTGATTAAAAGCGCCGATAAAAAGGTGGCTCTGATTCTAAGTAAGTCCAAGGTTTATAGAAGGCACATAGCCTAAGGAAAGCTTTCGATAGACATAAAAAAGGCGATAAAAGGGTGGCTCTGATTCTTAAGTGTGGAGGCGAAAATACTGTAAGGAACAGTCCCGATAGAAAACCAAATCATGGTGATTATGATTATGATAAGGACGTGGATATCCGTTAAAAAATGCCATCCCTGTGTATGCCCACAATCATTGGCAAAGCAGCGTTGTTACAAGTTTTTGAACTTGTGTTCTCTACGGATGACTCGATCCTTGCTCATTGATTCAACGTGTCCTGTGAAAATGAATGGACAGAGGAAGCTACAGCGACAAACAAGCCAACAAGTGAGGAAGCTGAAGCAGGCGAGAAGGAAGGCGAAGAGCCAGCAAGAAAGAGGAAACGAATGGACAAAGACAGGTATGCATAAAACAGTAAACAGAAGACTGCATGGTTGGTGATGGTTGTTGCAAACAAACCAGAATATGAGGTAGCAGAAGCAGCAGAGGTGGTGGAGCATTGTTTGAATTTGCTAGTGAACACTGCTACGACTGTTGAACACTGTTGGAGCTGTTGTGGGGGTGAAGAACCAGAGTGTGAGGTAGTAAAAGCAGCAGAGGCTGTAGAGGCTGCAGAAGCAGTGGAGGTTATAGAGGCAGCAGCAACAGAAAAGGCTATTGGAGACTATGTGTGGGCAGTGTGCAGAGCTGTGAAGACTCATCCATAAGAAGACATGGTTGTCATTGATACTGTAGTTTGGAGACTACAGTGAAGCTGTAAATAGACAGAACTCAGCAGAGAAGAGTTCTTAGAGCAGAAGGATTGGAGTCCTTGGGGTTGGAGCCTTAAAAGTGAGAATGATGGGAGTCCTTGAGGCTGGTGCCTCAGAAGTGAGATTGGATTGGAGTCCTTGGGGTTAGTGCCTCAAAAGCAGGAAGGATTGAAGTCCTTGGGAGTTGGTGCTCTTAAGTCCAAGATTGGTGTCTTGGGAAAATAGAGTTGGTGCTCTCGAGGTTGGAGCCTCACCAAAGTCCAAGTTGGAGCTTGGCAACCGATTGTGACCATCTATATATTGTATTTATTTTACTGCACAGTTATATTAATAAAAGCATTTATTCTTGCTGTTCATATTGTGTTCTGAATATATATGTTTTAAGTGGTAAAACAATAGTGGGAAAAAGAAACACTGATTCACCCCCCCCTCTCAGTATTTCCAACAGAACATAGTCATGAAAGTATTTCTTATCAGGTGTGGCATGGAATGAAACCCTTGAATCTACCACCCAGGAATCAGTAATATTTTCGAAAGAAAGAATCAAAGCATCTTGTAACACCTCACCTGTCACATTTGCTTCATGATTGTTTTCTTGCTGTGCATCTCCTTCTTTTCCCTTCCTAGATCTACAGTCTTTCTTTAGGTGTCCTTTCTTTCCACATTTCCAACACACTATCCCCGATCTGGACTTGGATATGCCTTTCCTTGATTTACTGCGATATCCTGAGCTCTTTCCTCTTTCCATTTTTCTTCCTCTAGACTCTGCACTCAAAGCATTTCCCGATGTCTCACCGAAGCTTTTCCGTCGCATTTCCTCGCTAAGGATAGCACCGACAACATCATCAAACTTTAAAGTACTAGATCCAGAAATGGAGTTACTAATGGCCATTACCAAACCATTCCAACTTTCTGGTAATGAGCACAAGAATAACAGAGCTCTAACTTCATCATCAAAGTTTACCCCTACAGAACTTAACTGACTTGTAACTGTATTAAAATCATTTAAATGGTTTGCAACAGATCCACCTTCCGACATATTCATATTAAATAACCGTTTCATAAGAAATACCTTGTTTGAGGCTGAGGGTTTTTCATATAGTTTCGACAACGCCTGCATCAAACCCTCTGTCGTGGTTTCCTTCGAAATGTTGAAGGCGGTTGACGCAGCAAGGCACAACCGTATTGTTCTGAGTGTCTTTCTATCGAGAAGGTTCCATTCTTCGTCTTTCATACCCGTCGGCATCTTTGTTTTTCCGCCCAATGGTAGGTTTAGATCTTTCTGATACAGATAATCTTCCATCTGCATCTTCCACAGCGAGAAGTTTTGGCCATTAAATTTCTCTAACCTAAACTTACCATCTTCCACAATTGCTCCCACTCGAACCAGGAACCCTTCTTTCCTGCAAGTTTATCAGCCAAATAGACCTTCGGCTCTAATACCAGTTGTTAGAAAATTATATATTACGGAACAATGGAACACATAAAATATTGCAGAAATATAAACACAGAAAACACACAAAACAAGAGAGACATAGATATACGTGGTTCACCCAGTTTGGGCTACGTCCACCCCGAACAGCCAGTCCTTCCTTTCTATTATCCAGCAAAATGAAGAGACACAACCTACAGCAAATCCGCTGTAATATCCTCTGTTTTCTCTCACAGTCTCACCTCTCTGTTTCTCGCTCACACTGAATACACATCTATCACACAGCCTCAAATACAATACCCTCATACAAAGAGAGGGGTTGCCTTCTATGGCAAAAAAACTCTAAACAAACATAAGTTCTACCATCAGATCATCCGCCTAATGAACGGCCCATATTGACTAGAAATTACTATACTTTTACAAGGAAATTTTACATTTATTTTTGGCTTCGGGGGCGCTACCCCCGAGCCCCCGTCGAGGGACCGCTGGCCCCCAGACCCCCCAGCCGGGGGGGATGGGCCCCCCGGACCCCGCGGGGGGGGGGACAAGTCCCCCCCGCGTGGAGGGGTGTACAAAACATCCTGGGGTATACATCCGGCTGAAACAAAGACCTCTGAACAATCTGCTCCACACACAACAAAATCAAATGTCATCTCCCTAAAAATCGAAACACATGAAGTAACAAGGATGATGGAAGAAATGAAGAAGCAACTAGTTATGAAAGATGAAGATTGTGAAAAGTTTAAAGAAGAAATTGTCTTTCTTAAAAAGGAAGTTGACTTGCTGAATAAAAACTTGAAAAGCTCTCAAACCCTAGATGACATCTTAAGTCATCAAAGATCTCCCCTTGATAAATCAGGTCTTGGTTATGCATCCTCAAGCAATAATGATAATGCTTCAAACAACAAGGATGCAAGGAAGCCTGGAAGAAATGCTGATGCTCCCAGCAAAGGCAAGAGTCAAGTTGACATTGGAAGAAATACTACTCCAAGAAGAAATGCAGATAGTGTCAAGGATGCAAGAAGCAATGTTTACAATCAAAGGATCCCAAGGCAAAAAGACTTCAGAAATACACCAAGGAAACCTTCTTCTCCTAGGTACCAAAGTATATTTCTTGGTTATTGCTACTCTTGTACAAACTTTGGGCACATGGCAAAAGATTGTAGGGCATATCAGAAAGATAAATATAATGGTCCCCGCCAATCTCCGAGAAGCAATTTTGCAAGAAGTCATGAATTCTTATTCATGAACAACATAGAGTGCTTCAAGTGTCATAACATTGGACATATGGCACGTAATTGTAACTTGACTTGGGAACCTACTCAAGCTATAACTATGCCAGAAAAGAAAGTTACACAAATATGGAGAAGGAAGCAAATACAATCCGAAAATTTCTTGAACTCTCTAGCCAACAACACATGTTGTTGACCTGATCCTTGATAATATAAGTATTTGATGGGGAGACTCTATCAGAAAGAACACCATGCTTACAGTTAGGGGGAGGTTATGATGATTAAGCATTCTTGCAAAAGCTAGTCATGGATGGATCCTATGAGAACTTTGATGAGTCACACTTCAACAATCATTCGTTGATAGATCATCTCTCGGGAGTAGCTCCATTGAAGAACATGATATCTTATCTATCTGATGAATTGTTGTTAAGATATCTTCCACTTGATCAACTAAGCAGGTAATCTTTCATGAGCCAGAGGAGGTTGTGTAGGCAAGAGAAGTTGGTTCACCACATGAAGAAATACAAACATATCATGGACCACATTGCCAAAAAGAAGAGCACCATGATAGGGGGAGTAATGTACCTATGAAGAACTACTATTCATGAAGAAAAGAAGCAACTCGACAAGGGGAGTTCTTGGACACCCCGTTTGCCATTGATGTCAAAGGGGGAGAGAATATTTGAAATGGAAAGAATATTGCCATCAATGACAAAGGTAAGATTGTTAATCTAGGTTGTCATTGATGTCAATACGACAGTAGCTCGGATGAAAAATATTCTTGATATGTTACAATGCCATTGATGAAGATGCCAAGTCACTAATGAAGAAGTGCCAAGTGTACCTTGATGATCTAGGAGCTCTTGATGACCTATGTGATGAATGTCCTTACCTTTGATGATCTTGATGATCTTATGAAGCCATAACCTTAGATGTCCTTGCCTCCAATGATCTTGATAATGGAAGACTATACGATGATGATGAAAAATTACATGCTGCTTATAATTGATGACACATCACTATCTTGGGGACATGATGACATTTATGAGCCTAGGAGCCTTGATGAAGAAACCAAACAAAAGTAAGCTCATCCATGAGAAGCCCATCCATGAAAAATGTTGATGTCCTATGTTTCTACACTAAATAACGACTAGTCACATTAAAAATTATTTTTCACCTCCTTAGTGGCAGAATCTCAGCATGAGACCTTCACCATCTTGAAGAGAATAATTTTGCCTTTCCAATGAGCTATTACACAGCCAGAAATTCCAAGCGGTTTGAAAGTTATGAATTCTTTAAGTTAAATTATTAAATCTGGACATGGAGCCGACCTGAGCAACCTACACAAGTCGGGCTCCAAACAAGGACGTGTCCTTTCATTTTGCTGTGTGAAAACCATTATTTATTAGGGATTTGAGCTCATTCTTTAGCCATTATTTTTGGGTCTGAAGTTCATAATTCAGTGGTAGACAGTAGGGAGGACAACGAGGAGTATTCTTGAAGACAAGGACAACGAAATACTTGTTTGGGTAATTCTGTGAATGTAATTACAGTGACGTTGGTGCAGTCCTATTAAAAGTGACATTGGTGCAACGATTAAAGGGACCAGTCCTATTGAAAGTAGCTCGAATTACAGCTCAGGCATAAGGGCACAACTTACTATAAGAAGGCACAGTTAGAAGGCCTGTTTACTACAAATAGGCTTATTGCAAGTATTATAGTAAGTGTTTTGGAGCTGTTGTAGGTTGGTGTAGCCGTAGGAAGAAGGCCAAGCTGCTACAACTAGTTGGGAAATGGTTTAAAGGCCTTGAAACAAGGCTGTAGGGTCTTCTAGGAGCAGTGAGTAGAAACAACATCATCTAGGAGCAAGGCTGCAACTGTGGAAGGACTAGTTGGGTAGGTTTATAAGGGTTGTAACAATGGGTAAATAGCCCTAACCAACAACAACAATTACAGCAATAAAAAATACCTACAAGCCTACCTTATGAGCAGATCTATTCAGATTTGCAGTAGACTTAATTGAGCTATTGTGAAGCAGATGTGTTGACACTTTTGAGCATATTTTTGAGGGGATTCTTAGAGCAGCTTATTGAAGAATTGATGTGCATACTTGAGAGCATCCTTTGAGCATTGGAGCAGTTATTAAATTTTTTGTAGTCCTCTTGAAGAAGCCTTTGAAGAATTGATTAAAGGCCTTGTGGAGTCACATTGAAGATCTAAGATTGTGGAGAGTTCTTGGGGCAGCCTATGGAAAACCTTCTTGAAGCATAGCTTGAAGATTTGTAAAAGCAATTTGACTATTTGAGAATATTTTGAAGTAGTGAAGACACCTTGTAGTAGCTGATCTTGAAATCATTCTTGGAGACATTGTTGACCTAGTAATCTATGACAGAAGTCATCATGAGGTGACATTGAAGATCTTGTTTGGGTACCATGAAGAGATGTGGGACACCTTTATGTGAAGACAAGGTTGTCATTTATGAAGTAATTTTGGGAAGACATTGCTGAAGATTGACAAGGCTCGTTGAAGAAGACATAGGGAGCCGTGAAGTATAACCAAATACCTCTTGGTGAAGTAAAGTAAGGGTTGGAGTCCAAGAGGTTGGAGCCTCAAAATCACAAGATTGGTGCCTTAGAGGATAGGGTTGGGGCCCTAGAGGGTCGGACTCCTAAAGAAACTAGGTCGGAGCCTAAACCAAATATAGGGTTGGAGCCCTTGAGGTTGGTGCCTCAAAAGTCACAAGGTTGGAGCCTTGGAAGTCCAAGTAGGTGCTTGGCACATCCCAAGTTGGAGCCTAGGTGTCTTCATCAAGGGTTCGAACCCTACCCATATTGTACTTGATTCTTTATAAATATTATATTAATAAAAGCATTTACTTCTAATGTTCATTTTTGTGTTCTAAATATAAGTGATCTAACTGGTAAAAGTAACAATTGAAAAGAAATATTGATTCACCCCCCTCTCAGTATTTCCAACAATTGGGATCAAAGCCAGTACCTTCACTCAAAGCCTAACAGCTTGAAGTTTGATCATTAGAACACAAATGGCGAAGCCAAGGAAGAAAGTCTCCAATCCTCCTAAAGATGTGTCTCCCTCAACCACTGAAATTGAAGTCAATCAATTTGTGAAGGCTCCATTGTTCAATGGAAACTTTGATATATGGGAGGAAAGAATGAGTAATTTCTTAAAGACTCAAGGCATTGAAGTATGGAAATCAATGATCGTTGATAGCATGATGGATGGAGAATCCAAGGAACATAATATAAGAGCGATGAAAGCAATCTTGAATGGTCTACCTGATTCTATGAAGGCTAATTTTGAAAAATGTTTGTCAGCGAAAGGTATATGGGATAAAATTCTCGATCTTCACTCAAAAGGAGCGTTGACAATGATCTCTAGTCAAGAAAATGATGGAAAACAAGAAGGAAATCCAAAGCCCATCAAGGAAGCTAAAGATAAGAGTGATGTCATCAAGGCTAAAGAAGACCTAGAAGACAAAGAGAATGAAAAAGATTTTGAAGAAGATCTCCTCACTAAACTTATGGCTACCATGGAAGAGATTATCAATTTGAAAAAGGAAAATGAGGAACTTAAGAAGAAAGCACTAGCTGGTGATCAAGACCAAACAAGGAAGGAAGATGACAGTGTCAAGCTTCAAGTACAAGAAAGAGATGAAGAGCTCGCCAAGCTTAAGGAGGAATTTCATCAAAACAAAAAAAAGCATCATGAAGAAGTCATATCCATGAAAAATCAATTGGATAAGGCAAAGAAACGAGAATATACCTTGTCAAGTCACCTTGAACAAATGCACAAGAGCTTGAACAAACTTGAAGAAGAGATTGGTCAGTACAAGGTAGAGGTATCCTCTCTCAAATCTCAATTAGAAGAAGCAAGAAAGTTAGCACAAGGAGCTAAGAAGACAATGGAAACATTGGTAACCATAGAAGGGCAGGTTGATGAAGCAGAAAAGGAGAGAAACACTATGATATGCCAACTAAAAGAAAAGGATGAAGAGATTTTCCTACTAAAATCAAATGTCATATTTCTAAAAATCAAAACACATGAAGTAACAAGGATGATGGAAGAAATGAATAAGCAACTAGTTATGAAAGATGAAGATTGTGAAAAGTTGAAAGAAGAAATTGTCTTTCTTAAAAAGGAAGTTGACTTGCTAAATAAGAACTTGAAAAGCTCTCAAACCCTAGATGACATCTTAAGTCATCAAAGGTTTCCCCTTGATAAATTAGGTCTTGGTTATGCATCCTCAAGCAAGAACGATAATGCTTCAAACAACAAGGATGCGAGGAAGCCTGGAAGAAATGTTGATGCTCCCAGTGAAGGCAAGAGTTAAGTTGACATTGGAAGAAATTCTACTCCAAGAAGAAATGTAGATCGTGTCAATCATGCAAGAAGCAATGTTTATCATCAAAGGATCCTAAGGCAAAAAGACTTCAAAAGTACATCAAGGAAACCTTCTCCCAGGTACGAAAGTATATTTGTTGGTTATTGCTACTCTTGTACAAACTTTGGGCACATGGAAAAAGATTGTAGGGCATATCACAAAGATAAATATAATGGTCCCCGCCAATCTCCGAGAAGCAATTTTGCAAGAAGTCATGAATTCTTATTCATGAACAACATAGAGTGCTTCAAGTGTCATAACATTGGACATATGGCACATAATTGTAACTTGACTTGGGCACCTACTCAAGCTAGAACTATGCCAGAAAAGAAAGTTACACAAATATGGAGAAGGAAGCAAATACAATCCGAAAATTTCTTGAACTCTCTAGCCAACAACACGTGTTGTTGACCTGATCCTTGATAATCTAAGTATTTGATGGGGAGACTCTGTCAGAAATAAGACCATGCTTATAGTAAGGGGGAGGTTATGATGATTAAGCATTCTTACAGAAGCTATTCATGGATGGATCCTATGAGAACTTTGATGAGTCACACTTGAACAATCATTTGTTGATAGATCATCTCTTCGGAGTAGCTCCATTGAAGAACATGATCTCTTATCTATCTGATGAATTATTGTTAAGAAATCTTCCACTTGATCAACTAAGCAGGTAATCTTTCCTGAGCGAGAGGAGGTTGTGTAGGTAGGAGAAGTTGGTTCACCACATGAAGAAATACAAACATATCATGGACCACATTGCCAAAAAGAAGAGCACCATGATAGGGGGAGTAACGCACTTATGAAGAACTACTATTCATGAAGAAAAGAAGCAGCTCGACAGGGGGAGTTCTTGGACACCCCGTTTGCCATTTATGTCAAAGGGGGAGAGAATATTTGAAAGGGCAAGAATATTGTCATCAATGACAAAGGGGGAGATTGTTAATCTAGGTTGTCATTGATATCAATACGACAGTAGTCGGGATGGAAAATATTCTTGAGATGCTACAATGTCATTGATGAAGATGCCAAGTCACTAATGAAGAAGTGCCAGTGTACCTTGTGTTGGAAATAATACTGAGAGGGGGGGGGGGGAGGGGTGAATCAATTTTGGCAATTTAACAGTTTTTCATTTCCATATATGCTACTTCTGTTAATTCAACCTGCGTATATGCGCAAGTATGTTTAGAGAAAACCACGTATATCTTGCAGACTTCTAATTTAGTTAGCTGATCAAGGGGGGGGGGTGTGAATCAGTATTAGCAATTTAACAATTTTTCATTTCCATATATGCTACTTCTGTTAATTCAACCTGTGTATATATGCAATTGTGTTTAGAGAAAACCACGTATATCTTGTAGACTTCTAATTTAGTTAGAGGATCTTAATTTGTGTATCAGAACCATAAAACAATAATCAAGTGCAATAAACAGTGTAGGCAATCACACACATGAACACAAGATATAAGGTGGAAACCCAATGTGGGTGAAAACCACCTGCTACAATTTGTCTCTATCTTCTTTTAATAAAAAACTTCTTTTTACAATATTTTTGTACTGGTGCAGTGTTATACCAGTACACAGGCTTCTACCTACAGAAGGCTACAACCTTCTCTCGTTCTCCTGCTTCTCCTAAAAATGAGCTACAACCCCCTTAGCTCTTGTACTAGTACGTAGGTGCTGACCTACAGAAAGCTACAACCTTCTCTTTTCTTCCAGGGACCACATTTCATAAATTTTCAGACTGGATCCGTCAATAACATCAAACAAACATCAAATATATCTGCATCAACCAATCTCCTTTGCACTAACCAAAAATGAATCAAACAATCACTTCTCTGAATGTTGTAACCAGAATACAGTAACAGTAACCAAAAACCAATCCTGAACCCAGAACACTGCAACAATAAACAGAAGTAGCTAAAACATATTTTATGAGACGTACGCTACTTCAATATGTAGAACCTGCGTGCATACGCTGCTATATTAAGGCAAACCTGCGTATACATTGTTTTGAATTACCTAACCAGCGTGTATACACGCCTTTGCTATGCTAAACCTGCGTACAGATCTGTAAAAGATAATTTACCCCTTTCAACTATTCAGGAATCAGTTATACCCAAATCATCAGATTTACAGATCACGACATGCGCCAAATATAAAAGATCAAAATCACACAAAGATATTTCTCTTCAAGCCTTAAGATCTTGACCCATCAATAGAACTTATCCTTCTTTTAGCGCTCAGGTTCCTCCTTGATTCAGATCCAGCTATGCACCATAACCCAATGACTAGTGTTCTAAATCTTCTTCTTCATAAGATATTTAATACTTGAGTGTCTTTGCCTAATGATCTCCTCCTCCTTTTATAGTCTTAGGCCTTACTCAATACCATGGTCCAAAACCACTTAGAAGCAATACCTTGGACCAAATACCTGGGGTCAACACTTCGGTCAAGATACCTTGAATCAATACCACGGGTCAAAATACCAGGGACTAAATACCATGGACCAAAAACAAGTTTTCCCACATGTATGCACTTTTCCTTGCGTGAAAGTGCATGCATACACATACGCGCCTTTGGATCGACGATCCTGCGTGTATACGCGGCTTGGTTAAGTGGAACCTACGTATATCTCTTTTTCCTTCATTTTGAGAGACTGAACTGTGATCTGTCATCTGAGTAAGTTGCCATCAAGGACAACACCTATGTCATAGTGCCAAACCTGTGTCATAATGCCAACAATCTCCCCCTTTGGACTTGATGGCAACCCGAAGTCACTCTCCCCCTTTGTCATCAAGGGCAAAGGGTTATGCTCCCCCTGAGTACATGTTGAAATCTCTTATCTGTTGAAGAGTGTTGTCCATGCTCCCCCTGACTGTAAGCAAGCTCTGCAAAAGGATGTTCTACAAGAAGAACATGACTCTATACATCATAAAAGGCCCTCCTATCACTAGAAACTCATACATACATCCATCTCCCAACTAAATGGGGATATACCATAATTGACTCATTCACCCAACCAAGTGGGGATATACCAAAAATTTATACGTGATAAAACAAAAATATTCCATCATCCATCCCAAGCATAGTGGGGAATCAAAATAGGTCGTTACATGACCTTGATAATAAAGGAAATACATGACATAGAGACCAAATATCTAAGACAAGACTATGATAGTCATCAACAACTATCATCAGCAGCATTTGTCAATCACCATCCGGACCATCAACCATGATCTCCCTCTGCACCTGTTCCAGTTGAATCAAAAACAACTGTGAAGTTGTACCAAGATTTGCTAAGATAATGCCAACAATTGCATTATTAGAAGTCCCCCTGAACCTGTGCCAGATGGTCTCTGTCAGACCCATATCAAACTCTTTTCATCCTGAGTCTGGCCCACTATTTTTTCTTCAAACTAACATATACGCGACTGTATCCACAGAAACCAGTGTATGTACGCGTATGCTCTTTATGAAACTTGCGTATAACCACTTTTCTCTGAAACAGATAAGTGTCAACAGTAAGATGATGCATCAACTACTCCCAGCTTCTATCTGAGGTATTCAAATGTCTCCCTGGGCAGTGGTTTGGTGAATATATCAACAACCTATTCCTTGGAGGGAAGATACTCCAATTTGACCTTTTGTTCAAGCACTTGTTCTCGAAGAAAATGATATTTGATAGGTAAATGCTTGGTCTTGGAATGCATGACAGGATTTTTTGAAATGCTGATTGCACTTGTATTATCACATAGAATGGAGATGGGTGGAGTACAAGTGATTTGAATGTCTTGCAATGTTTGCATCATCCAAAGGAGTTATGTGCAGCAAGATGCAGCAGCCACATATTCTACTTCAGTTGTAGATAATGCAATTGAACTTTGTTTCTTGTTGAACCAAGATACTAATCTGGAACCCATAAAGAATGCACCACCACTAGTGCTTTTTTTGTCATCCACGCTTCCAGCCCAATCTGCATCTGTATATGCATGAAGTGCGAGATCTGTATCTCTGAGATACCATAAGCCATAGTTTTGTGTTCCTTGAAGATATTTGAAAATCCTTTTAACTGCCTGAAGGTGTGCTTCTTTTGGATTTGTCTGGAATCTTCCAACTATTCCCACTGCATGCATGATGTTTGGTTGGGTACCTGTCAGATAGAGCAGACTACCAATCATGGATCTATAGGTTGGTTGATGTACTGCTGCTGATTCATCATTTGTGCTGAGGCTGCATCCTGTTACCATAGGGGTACATACTGGTTTCGAATCTTCCATGCCATATTTCTTCAAAATCTGCTTGAGGTACTTGGTTTGTGATAGAAAGATATCGTCTTTGTTTTGTTGGACTTGTAAACCAAGAAAATATGTGAGCTCACCAAGCAAGGACATTTCAAATTCTTTCTGCATCACCAAGGCAAAGTTTTGACTCATGGCTTCTTCATTGCTACCAAAGATGATATCATCAACATACACAACAAGTATTAGCAATTTATCATTGTCAATTTTTATATATAGATTGCTATCTGTTGATCCTTTTGAAAAACCTTGTTGATGGAGGTATTTGTCCAAACGATAATACCAAGCCCTTGGAGCCTGTTTAAGACCATAGAGAGCCTTTCTGAGTCTGCATACAAGTTTTGGATCATTTCCAAGGATAAATCCATCTGGTTGCTCAATATACACTTCTTCTTCTAAGTCTCCATTTAGAAAGGCAGATTTCACATCCATTTGATATACTTTGAACTTTTGAAAGCTAGAAAGAGTAAGGAACATTCTTATGGCTTCAAGTCAGGCAACTGGTGCAAAAGTTTCTTTAAAGTCTATACCTTCTTGTTGAGCATACCCGTTACAAACAAGTCTGGCCTTGTTTGTAATAACATCTCCATTTTCATTTAGCTTGTTTTTGAATATCCGTTTGGTCCCTATGACATTCTTATCATTTGGTCTAGGAACCAATTCCCAAGTGTTATTCTTTTCAATCTGCTCAAATTCCTCATTTATGGCCTTGACCCAACATTCATCTTTGCATGTTTCACTTATATTTTGTGGTTCAACGGAGGAGAGCAATGCTAGATAGATTGAAGCTTCTGTAATAGTTCTTGTTTGTACACCTACCTCTTTCTGCTCCAAAATTTGAGTCTTTAGATCAAGGATAATTTTAGGGGCAAATGTTCGCCCTTTGGCGAAATTAAGGGGTTTTAAATTTTTAGTGGATAAATATTTTGTATCATAATACATTTTTACAAATCACTTCAAATAGCCCACCTTATTTTAAGGGAGAGAGTAAAAAAGGTAAATTTAGCCCTTGAAATTAGGACTTACAACCTTCCATTCGCCCATTTTCAAGAATAGGTTTTATTTAAGTGAATCCTATGGGCCAAATACCATATTTATAAAAGAGGTATGGTAAATTAATAAAAATATAAATCAATGAGAAGTATGGTAAATAAATAAAACATTTTTTATATTTACTCCATAAGTCATCTTATATACATGTAAGGGTGTAAACAAATAAAAATATAAGTAAAGTGGAGGTATGATAAATAAATAAAACGTCTTTTTATACTTACTTAAAAGGTATGGTAAATAAATAAAAATATAAATAAACTAGACGTATCATAAATAAATAAAACCTCTTTTTATATTTAGTCCATAACCCTCGTTCTATTTATGAAGGCTCAAGAAAGAGGTTTTATTTAAGTGAATCCTATGGGCCAAATACCATATTTGTAAAAGAGGTATGGTAAATTAATAAAAATATAAATAAACGAGAGGTATGGTAAACAAATAAAACATTTTTTTTATATTTACTCCATAAGTCACATTATATTTACGAACACTCAAAAAATGGGTTATATTTAGGTGAAACTATGGCCAAAATACTATGGGACAAATACCATGGACTATATTGTTATTAATACCATGCAAAAAACCATTATTAACCCTAATATTAGAATTAATAAAAATAAAAATGGCACATGGTATTGACCCATGGTATTTACCAAAATGGCACATGGTATTGACCCATGGTATTCACCTGGAATGTAGCCTATTTAAATGGGGGAATTAAACCAGCATGTAGCATATGCTAAGATTCACTAGGACTTTACAAAGTTTTATTATTTAGTGAAAGACTCGCCAAGATCTTACAAGATTTTATAATTGAGTAAAATATTCGTCATGCCTGGTGAGAGATTCGCCAAAAAATTATATATACATATTATATTATTGATAAAATCGCCTTCCATTTTTCCTATATACCATGGAGATTCGCGCATTTATTATATTTATAAATTTAGGGGGGGTTCTTAAAATTTTCCCTGCTCTGGATGGTTCTTCTGGACATACCTGGATGGAGTCTTTTCTTCTACCCTTATATGTTCTTCTGGCGCCTCATAAGTTTCTTCTTCAGCATTAGTCTGATTTGATGTTGAAGGATAGTCCTCATCATCTTTAAAATCTCCAGTTTTTATCTGCTTTGGATTGTTGCCTGCTTCATCAACCACCACATCAATACTTTCAACAATTTTTCCAAGTCTTTAATTGTAACACTTATATCCTTTACTTCGGGAAGAGTAACCAAGGAGAATGCATTCATCTACTCTAGGTTCAAACTTTCCAAGCTTTTCATAAGTCCTTTTGATGTAACATTTGCTTCCAAAAACTTTGAAGTATTTTACATTAGGAGTCTTACCATACCAAAGTTCATGAGGTGTTTGAGTGTTGTTTACCCGGACGTTTGTTTTGTTGAGAATAGTAACGGCAGCAAATGCAGCTTCACCCCAGAAGGTTGCAAGAGTTCCAGACTCATCAAGCATAGCACGAGCCATTTGTTGAACCGTTTTGTTCATCCTTTCTACAACTCCATTTTGCTGAGGAGTCCTTGTAGTAGAGAATTTCCTTCTTATTCCATGTTCTTCACAAGAGTTGAAAAAATCATCTGAGGTAAATTCCTCTCCTCGATTAGACCTGAGGCATTTGATTTTGCGATTTGATTCATTTTCAACCAAGGCTTTGAAAGCTTTGAACTTTTCAAAAGCTTCGTCTTTATGCTTCAGAGGTCCTATCCAACACATCCTGGAAAAGTCGTCAATGAACAATATAAAGTATTCTTCTCCACGAGGTGAGTTTTTCCTTGATGGACCACATAAATCAGTATGGACAAGTTCAAGTGGCTTACTAGCTGATCCTTCCTTCTCAGGGAAATGTGTTCTGGTTTGCTTACCAAACTGGCATGATTTGCATATTGTATTCCCTGGAATTCTGACGTCAAGAAGATCACGAACAACCTGATATTTGCATGCTTTCCTTATCTGAGGGAAGCTTAGATGCCCCAATCTTCTGTGCCATAGCCAGTGTTCATCATTTTTGCCTAGATAGCATTGTTGTTGTCTTCCCCTGGGTATGTATAAATTATTTGGAGTTCTTATGCCTTTGATCACTGTTTCTCCTGTATCAAGCTCACGAACAATACATCCTTTTGATCGAAATATTACCCCATTTCCTTAATCACACATTTGACTAACACTCAATAGATTATGCTTTAAGCCATCAACATACATAACATTTCTAGCTTTGACATTTTCTTTTAAAAGAACAGAGTCTTTACCTTTTATGAGTGCAGGGGTGTCATTTCCAAATGAGACCTTCCTTTCCTTTTCTAAGTCACTATATGACTGAAGTTTTTCTTAATCGCCTGTCATATGTTTCGAGCATCCACTGTCAATGTACCACTTATTTTCCTGTCCTTCCGCATATAAGGCTACACCACACCTTTCTGGTTGCGGTTCTTTATTTCTCCATGTTTTGGGACCCAATGAAGCTTGCTCATTCTGAGATGTTTGTCGAAACTTACTCCTGCATTCAAAATCTTCATGACCGAAGTTGTTACAAATAGAGCATTCTATTTCATTTTCAAGAGCAGAAAAGTTATTTTAGGTCCTCTTCATGATCCCAGTCACACTCCTTTGATTTCGTTCTTCTCCAGTCATGATGGTCTTGTAGGCAACACATTGAGCAGTTTTGTGTCCAAAGTTATGACATGGGAAACATTGGCCATTAAAGAAATTCTCGCAATTATCAAATCTACCAACCAGGCGATTGTAGTTTTCATTGACATTCATTCTTGAGGCAAATTGAGAATGATTTACCTGCGGTTGGTTGTAGCTTCTGTTCATCCTTGAAGTAGATTGACCCCGATTTACCTGGTGATCTGCTTTATGTCTTTGCTAATAATTGTCAACCTGTTCACTTCTTCTTGCTGCATCAAGATAACTTTTGGAGGTGGATGGCTTTTGTGCTTGAGATGCTTCTTTAGTATATCCAAGACCTATCTTGATTAGAGCAGAACGCTGCACTTTGATAATCTCATCTAAAGTTTCAGATCCTTTAGCAAATTTAAGATTAATAGCTTTTGTTTTCTCAATATCTTTTTTAAGTCCCACAATTTCACATTCTAACTTTTCATTGTGTTTTTCCCTTTCAGCAAGTTGGAATGTCAGAGTATCTATAATCATACTCTTTTCTTCTAAACAAATTTTAAGTTTAGAAATTTCTTCATAGAAACCATCTTCATCTATAGCATCCAAGAAATCATCATCTTCAAAAGCCATTAAAAGTCTATAATCATTACCATGTTCATCTTCATCAGTATTTGAAAATCCATCGTTGTCTTCATGTGTATAATAGCTCTTCTTACTTACGTTATGTTTTATGTTCCATTTAACTGGTTCCTTACCTTTATCAAGCTTATCTTTATGAGGACATTTGGATGCATAGTGACCGACTCTTCCACAAGCAAAGCATTTGAAAGGTAGCTTACCTCTGAATCTTCCAGAACCCCGTTAAAGGTTCTTGACAAAGTTTGATTCTTCTTCTCCTTCTGACATATGTCCTGACTCATTGTATTCTCCTTTTCTTGAAGCTTTGAATGCGACTTCTCTCATGTCTGATGGACCCCCTTTTCTCATTTCGAAAGCAGTTAGGATTTCATGCAGTTGTGACATAGTAATATTCTGAAGATCCTGCTTTTCTTCTAGGACAGAATCTTTTGATTCAAATTTAGAAGACAAAGATCTTAGAACCTTTTCAACTAAAGTAACTTCTTTTATCTCTTCACCCAAGTTTTCATGCGATTAACAATCTCATCTATACGTAAGAAATAATTAGCCACACTTTCATCATTGTGCATTCTGAGAGTTTCATATTGAATTCTGAGAGATTGTAGTTTTGCACGTTTTACCTTATCGTCTCCTTCATAGCTTAGAATGATCTTGTCCCATATTTCTTTGGCGGTTTTGAGCTGCATAACCTTGACGAATTCTGATTGTGATAGACTCCCCAATAGAGTATTGACAGCCTTTACATTTGTTTCATACTGCTTTTTACCAGCCGTATCTGTAGGAGTTGCTGATGGAAATGTGTATCCTCCTTCCACGATATCCCAAACTTCTGTACCAAGAGATTGAAGATAGGTTATGGTTCTTACCTTCCAATAGACGAAGTTGCTCCCATCAAAGATTGGTGGCCTGATGGATGCCTCCTTTTCGTAGTTGCTCATGATGATAGATCTTCCTTCAAGTGATCAAGCTTCTTCTGAAGGACCTGCTTCGGTACCAATTGTTGGAAATAATACTGAGGGGGGGGGGTGGTGAATCAGTATTAGCAATTTAACAATTTTTCATTTTCATATACGCTACTTCTGTTAATTCAACTTGTGTATATACGTAACTGTGTTTAGAGAAAACCGCGTATATCTTGCAGACTTCTAATTTAGTTAGTTGATCTTAATCTGTGTATCAGAACTATAAAACAGTAGTCAAGTGCAGTAAACAATATAGGCAATCACACACATGAACACAAGATATAAGGTGGAAACCCAATGTGGGTGGAAACCACCTGCTATAACTTGTCTCTATCTTCTTTTAATAAGAAACTTCTTTTTACAATATTTTTGTACTGGTGCAGTCTTATACCAGTACGCAGGCTTCTACCTGCAGAAGGCTACAACCTTCTCTCATTCTCCAGCTTCTCCTGGAAGGGAGCTACAACCCCTTTATCTCTTGTACTAGTTGATGTATTAGTACGTAGGTGCTGACCTACAGAAGGCTACAACCTTCTCTTTTCTTCCAGGCACCACGTTTCATAGTCTTAGGCCTTACTCAATATCATGGTCCAAAACCACTTAGAAGCAATACCTTGGACCAAATACCTGGGGTCAACACTTCGGTCAAGATACCTTGAATCAATACCACGAGTCAAAATACCATGGACCAAATACCATGGACCAAAAACAAGTTTTCCCACATGTACACGCTTTTTCTTGCGTGAAAGTGTGTGCATACACATACGCGCCTTTGGATCAGCGATCCCGCGTGTATACGTGGCTTGGTTAAGTGGAACACGCGTATATCTCTTTTTCCTTCATTCTGAGAGACTGAACTGTGATCTGTCATCTGAGTGAGTTGCCGTCAAGGACAACGCTTGTGTCATAGTGCCAAACCTATGTCATAATGCCAACACCTTGATGATCTAGGAGCTCTTGATGACCTATGTGATGAATGTCCTTACCTTTGATGACCATGCTGATCTTATGAAGCCATAACCTTAGATGTCCTTATACCTCCAATGATCTTGATAATGGAAGACTACACGATGATGATGAAAAATTACATGCTGCATATAATTGATGACACATCACTATCTTGGGGACATGATGACATTTATGAGCCTAGGAGCCTTGATGAAGAAACCAAATAAAAGTAAGCTCATCCATGAGGAGCCCATCCATGAAAAATGTTGATGTCCGATATTTCTACACTAAATAACGACTAGTCAATTTAAAAATTAATTTTCACCTCCTTAGAGGTAAAATTTCACCATGAGACCTTCACAATCTTGAAGAGCCTAATTTTACCTTTCCAATGAGCTATTACACAACTCGAAATTCCAAGTGTTTTGAAAGTTATGAATTTTTTAAGTTAAATTATTAAATCTGGACATGGAACCTTCCTGAGCAGCCTACACAAGTTGGCCTCCAAACAAGGACGTGTCTTTTCATTTTGTTGTGCGAAAACCACTATTTATTAGGGATTTGAGCTCATTCTTTAGCCATTATTTTTGGGTCTAAAGTTCATAATTCGGCGGTAGGCGGTAGGGAGGACAACGAGGAGTAATCTTGAAGACAACGACATCGAAATACTTGTTTGGGTAATTTTGTGAATGTAATTACAGTGACATTGGTGCAACGATTAAAGGGACCAATCTATTGAAAGTTGCTCGGATTACAACTCAGTCATAAGGGCACAACTTACTATAAGAAGGCACAGTTAGAGGGCCTCTTTGCTACAAATAGGCTTATTGCAAGTATTGTAGTGAGTGTTTTGGAGCTGCTGTAGGTTGGTGCAGCTGTAGGAAGAAGGCCAAGGTGCTACAGCCAGTTGGGAAATGGTTTAAAGGCCTTGAAACAAGGTTGTAGGGTCTTCTAGGAGCAGTGAGTAGAAACAACATCATCTTGGAGCAAGGCTGCAACTGTGGAAGGACTAGTTGGGTAGGTTTAAGTGGGTTGTAACAGTGGGTTACTAGCCCTAACCAGCAACAACAATTACAGCAATAAAAAAGATCTACAAGCCTACCTTATGAGCAGATCTATTCATATTTGTAGCAGACTTAATTGACCTCTTGTGAAGTAGATCTGTTGACACTTTTGAGCATATTTTTGAGGGGATTCTTAGAGCAGCTTATTGAAGAATTGATGTGCATACTTGAGAGCATCCTTTGAACACTGGAGCAGTTATTAAAGGCCTTGTGGAGTTACATTGAAGATCTAAGATTGTGGAGAGTTCTTGGGGCATCCTGTGGAAAACCTTCTTGAAGCATAACTTGAAGATTTGTAAAAGCAATTTGACTATTTGAGAATATTTTGAAGCAGTGAAGACACCTTGTAGTAACGGATCTTAAAAGCATTCTTGGAGACATTGTTGACCTAGTGATGTATGACTAAAGTCATCATGAGGTGACCTTGAAGATCTCGTTTGGGTACCATGAAGAGTTGTGGAGACACCTTCATGTGAAGACAAGGTTGTCATTCATGAAGTAATTTTGAGGAGACATTGCTGAAGATTGACAGGGCTCGTTGAAGAAAACACAGGGAGCCGTGAAGTATAACCAAATACATCTTGACGAAGTAAAGTAAGGGTTGGAGCCCAAGAGGTTGGAGCCTCGAAAAGACAAGGTTGGTCCCTTGGAGGATAGGGTTGAACCCAAGAGGTTGGAGCCTCGAAAAGACAAGGTTGGTGCCTTGGAAGATAAGGTTGGAGCCCTAGAGGGTCGGAATCCTCAAGAAACCAGGTCGAAGCCTGAACCACATATAGGGTTGGAGTCCTTGAGGATGGTGCCTCAAAATTGACAAGGTTGGAGCCTTGGAAGTCCAAGTAGGTGCTTAGCACATACCAGGTTGGAGCCTGGGTGTCTTCATCAAGGGTTGGAACCCTACCCAAATTGTACTTGAATCCTTATAAAGATTATATTAATAAAAGCGTTTACTTCTATTGTTCATTTTTGTGTTCTAAATATAAGTGATCTAACTGGTAAAAGTAATAATTGAAAATAAATATTGATTCATCTCCCTCTCAGCGTTTCCAACAAAATGAATCTGAGCCATTAGATCTTAGGGTTGCCCAAAAGTCATTTAGGGAAACAAAAGGGGGAAAAGAAAAGAGAGATTGCATTCATTCTTCATGAGCAGATTGGAGAAATGAGGCTGAGATCTGGAGAAAAGTTCTAAAGGAAAAATTTGTTGCAGCAAGCTGAAAGTGATTTCTGGGCAAACCTAGGCACGGAAATCAAGGCATAGAATACATCAGAGGGTACAATACGAACATCATTTAATGTTGTGAGTTACACGTCGTTAGAGAAGTTTTTGATTTTTTTTTTGAAAAAAACATACAAGTCATACAATGGTACAGAAATCCGTATAGTCCATACAAAATTTGTAGAGTACAGTATGTAACCGTACAGCACATATTTTCAGCTTCAAGTGAGCATGGAAATTGAGGCAAAGTGGACACGGTTTTCAAGGAGTTTTGCGCTGAAGAGATAAGTTGTATTTTGTTGTTTTGTTTTCTCTACAAATGTATTTTCCGTGAACTTGAAAGATAAATAAATTTGAAGAGCTCTCTAATAGGTTTTCCCAAGAGAAGATTGAAGGGGTTTTGCCTGGGTCTAAGTTGACCAAAAATCCGTGTATTTTTATGTGTGTTGCTGCTCTGTTTATGTTCATATTTGTTTTCAGCGTGTGTTGACAGTGCTATGTGTTTTAATCTGAAAAATTTATTTCCAGAATTCTATATGTTGAATGTATATTTATGGGAAATGATATTTAACTAAATGGGAGTGATAAAGTGAAATTAAAACCAAGTTGGGATTGCAGGAAACTTTTTAGTCATCAAATTTCAACACATTGATCTTCATGTTTTGATTTGATGATTGCTTGATGAAAGTAAGATGAAAGAAGATAATAAGAATGCAAGAATAACATAAGTAATTATCAACATAAGACAATATTTTTGCCTTTTTTATTTTCTAACACAAAGGAATGGCAACCTCTGTTGCCATATATCATCACCCTTGGCTATAGCCGGAATGGAGTAAAGGTATCCACCTCTGCAGTAGAATAAAACATGTCTTTGTGAATTCTATTTTTTTTTAATATATAATTTCCTGCCCTAAAAATTTGGGGTGTGCCCTAGATGTTTTGGGCACCCATTCTCCCATTCCAAAAACTTGTGTCACATAGATGGTGATCATATTTACCATTTTTAGTTAAAAAGTGAATCTAATGAATGAATCCAAACTCAATAAATATGTTCCATATGCAGGTATGTATTAATAATGAGTACATAGCATGACATTTAAGTGACATCTTAAACTCGTGGTACTAGTATGACTGCATAGCATGACATTATCTATAGCTCTGTGTAACACATCCAAACAATGTAAAATCATAGGTAGTTAAAATAAGAAGCCACGTATTCAAATATTTGTACCAAATTATCCGCTAATACAGTTTCAGTGAACTGGCAACTTCTTCCTCACCAAGAGAATATAGATACTTACTAGTTTATATTAGACCTCAAAAATCTCCCCTAGGCGCACTGATTGTGAAAAGATAATTTTTTACTGTCTGTAAGCAGCAAACTTCTAGAATCTGAATCTTTACATTCAGATCAAGAAAGCGATAAAAAGTGGTTGAAGGCAAATTGTCCTCCTAAATATAGGAGCAATTTAACATAGTAAGCCACACGCAAGGGCGATCATCTTTGATCCCAAATGAAACAAAGAAGTCTCTTATACCTGGGAGATTGGCCAAGCAATGAACAATGATGCAGAAGCATTGGTAGCCCTACCAGGAGTACAAGTTGAACCTTCTCAGACATCACTATTATGCGAGACTACACATTCATTGCCAAGGCCTTAAGGAAGTTTGGAAGCATCTCCTCTCCAACAATAACCAGAATTATTTGACAAGATCTTCGTTCCAACTATTCAAAGGCAAATTACATCAAATATAAGAGAGCCCAGCTTGACGAAGGGCGACTATTCCACAAAGAAAAGTAGTCATAATTTGTCAAAATTCATTGTCAACCATGATAAACACCCTTCCTCTAAGCTTGTTGAAGCCTAGTTCAACATTGCAAGAAATGAAGTCTGGAGGGGGCACTCTCCCGCACTCCTTTGTTGAATCAAAAGGACATTGACGTTGCCTGGATGGGGAGCAGGGGGCTTAAGTTCTCAACGCTCATGACTCCCACACACCAAAAACCTAAGGATGCCAACCCAAACATTTAACACCCTGTGGTGGCCTCTGCATGCCTTGTTCCAACAACATTGCTTGATATGCTCCCACTGCCCTACTACTCATTTTTTATGTGTCTGAGCCCTCTTTGCCCAAGCAAGTGTGGATCTACCTAGTGACTGTTTCTTGTCCCCAGTGGCATGCTCATTCTGACACCGTTGCCTGGAGTCAACACTGAAGGATATATAAAAAGGCTTGAAGCAGTGCAAGAAGTTACGAATGGAATCGCACACCACTGCCACCCACTCCAACTCAGAGCTCACCACTGCAAAGATCGCTTGGATTCACTGGCAGTTGAAGTGAATTGAGGAAGGGACATTGCCTTCAAGACATCCGCAGGCAACTCTGTCATTTGAAAGTATGTGAACTGCCCTCCTCAAGAGTTGTTTTCAGCTTCTCAAGTGCACACTGCACCCCCAGCAGAATCTCCAGCAAACAACAGCTCCTCTGCACGAATGGAATCAGTAGCTAGTGCCATTTTATGGACCCTGAATCTCTAAGTTTAAATTTCCTATATTCTGCTGATGTATAATACTTTAGGCCAATACATGTGTCAGTATACCCGCAAAATTTTTGGGAATGATCTCCTAAGGATCACAACAAACTGCTGTAATATTTTTTAAATAATGCTGAATGGGTAAAAGTTGCAGCGCCTTCAAATGCAGATCCTCAATATTTGAGCAATTTAACACTGAGAGTCGATTCTCCTAAACACGAGTGATCTAAAGTCAAAGATCTAAGGAGAACACGTCAGCTACAAAAATGTCGTTCCCAGAAAAGAATTGTTTAAGTCAGGAAGATATTACATCCACATAATTATATTACAACAAATTTCCTTGAAACAACAACCACAAATTCTAATAAGTTACCAAATCAATCTTACACGTGACTTTTTATCTAATAGGATCTAAAACATAACCCATTGCCTGTGGTTAGGTAGATTGGACTGGATCAAATGGTTCAAATCGTTTTTTAAAGTCTTCTGCCATTGATGTTTCATCTTCTTTACTGTATTTACAGTCTCTCCAATCACTTTGGCCTGTTTTTCCTAATAGGCTGGCTAGTACCTGCAACAAGATAAATACTTGTTAAGATTACCAAAGAAGCATTTTCCAACTCCAAAATTTCCTTAGCAAATCACTATAATTCAGGTTAAATACCCATGCAACTTGCACATGATTTTTGTTCAAAGATTTCTATATCAAAACAACACCACCACAGCTCATTGTGATCATCTTACAGAAAAGTTAACTAAGTGTTACTGACTCAAGGAAATATAATAGAAATGCATAAAATTTATGTTACTATTACTAACCTCACGTCCAAATTGTATAGGCATCTTCTCTTCAGGTGCAAGGGAATGTGCTAATATAGTTCCCTCTGGGAGCTCCACAAAGAAATAGCCCATTCCTCCATGTAATACTTTCTTCAATGACATTCTGACATCAATATCATTCTCTCCTGCTACGAAATAGATAATTGTCCAGTTAGCTGCTGAGTTTGCCAAAAAGAACAAGTACACAATATCTAATGCAATGAAATGATTAAACCTCCAAATATAAATGTACTCATGTGATTCAGGAATATTAGTGTTGTAGGAAAATTACACGACTCCAAAATTGAATTGATAACTACAAATAATAACTTCCGTGCCACATTTATTTGCATATGTTCTGCAGATGCCTTTGTTAATGTTACATTATGTTACATAAGGACCTTGACAGAGGTTTGCATATTTTTAAGGATGAAAATTTATATGCTTTGATACAACTCCTCAGAACACGGATGCTAAAAGAAAGAACAAAAAAATAAGAGTCTGAAAGAAGCCTTCAAAATGAATGAACAAAGTTTTACAGCTGAAAAGTTCCTTTGGTATTAATGAACTAAATGCTACAGACATCAACACTTGAGCTAAGTTACCAGATCCGGCAGGCCTTTGTCCAAGATCTGCGTATCCATGTATCCGATCCGCAGCCGGCTTGAACCGGCTGAGAAACGGCTATGTAGCAAATTGGGCTTTTTGGGAAACGGATCCCGTCTTACATAAACAGATCCCGCCTTTCAGAAACGGATCCCTTCAATGTACAGACAGATTTCAAATAAATTCAATCTGGTTTTCTAAATAGGTTTCTTCTTGTGTTTTTAATTAGATCAAGTGTTCCCATGGACCCTGTTGACCACTACATGTCAACTTCCCATAGCAGTACACCCCCTTTTTCTTCGCAAAAGGGATAGTGCTTGATTGACGTGTCCGCGCCATTCGACAGTCATCGTCGACTTGATCATATTATGTTGTAAACCCAGTCTGCATGTGTGAATTGTAAATAATCTTAGTAGAGCTGAGTCATGTATGTAAATTCACTAGGTGGACCTAATTTTCTACTGATAATCTACGTTCCGGAAGGTTTTTTGTCTCACCGATCCATGATCGGCAGAGTTTTCCTTCAGCCTAACCCCAAAGCTGGAATGAATTTTGTCATTAGAATCTTAGGGGAATCCTAGTGCGTTGATCTACTAGATTATCGCTGTGTCGCAGAACTGGGTGGTCTATGAGGGTCTATGTCAAATGGGTTTTCCCCCTTGAGATGTAAAATTGTAAAAGTCATGATGTAAAGTGTCTTGAGGGTTAGAAAGTGTTTTAATCCCCTCAAAAGTCCTAAGTCCTAGGTGATTTTTCCAAAGGCTAAGTTCGAAGATCAATTTAAAAATAAAAATTAAAAAATATAAAAAATAAAAAATAAATAAATAAAAATAATTAAAAAATAAAATAAAAATAAAATAAAAATTTTAAAAATAATAAAATAATAACAGGTCAAATTTTTGAGTAAATAAATGCAGAATTTCAAATTTTTAATGCATTTAAAAATTCGACGGATGAGATTAAAAAAAGTTTTGATCCTCATCGACGGTCGAGATCATTTTGACATGGATCACTCGAACTAGCCGTTGGGAATTTTTCCTTTAAATAGGGTGCTAGGGGTCATTTGAGATCATTCGATCTGTGAGTCTTGTGCTGAAGAAAGCTCTCTTGTAAACTTTTTCTGGTGCAAATAAAGAAAGACTTTGGGGTTGAAATCTTGCTGGTGTTACTCTCCTGGAGTGCTGTGAACTGTTTTATTTTCTGCATAATTTTATTTTCAGCCATTAGTAATAGCTTGATGTAGAGTATTGTTGAACACAGGTATCCTGTTCACTTACTATGGTTTGAATGGTATTAGAATTTCTGAAATAATGGCAAGTATCTCCATTGCATCTGGAATCTAGTACTGTTTTTTCTCTCTTTATTGATGGTTGAAGTGAGCTGTGCAGGAAACCCTTATTGAGAAAATCAGTGGGTGTTTGGGGAAGTTCTCGGCTGAACCAGCCAACTCCCGCAAAGCATTTTCTTGTAGAGCCCAGCCAGTTTCAATTCTGGGTCTAACATTTAAAGTTTATTTTTTTGAGTTGCATGAGAGATTTTTGAAGTATCTCATAGTCATAGTTTTCAAAACCGGTGGAAAAAACCGGTTACCGGCCTAACCGGCCGGTTGGAAGGCTGGCCGGTCGGAACCGGTGGAAAAACCCGGTTTACAGCAGCATTTGCCCAAAAATATGCCCTAACCGGTAAAAATCGGCCGGTTTAGGGCGGAACCGGCCGGTTTATTGCTAACCGGCCGGTTCCGTCCTAAACCGGCCGGTTTATGGACAATGGATAATTCTACATTCCTTGGCTCTGTGATCTCATGCACACCAATGTGTCAAGACTTAGTTAATAATGGCTATCCAGATCAACCTTTAAAGGAGAGATTCCTCCTCCAAACAATTCCCATGGGTAAGTTTCCCTCTGCAATTTGGCTACTAAAAGCCTACCTTGCTGAGGTGTATGCTTTGATCTGACCTACTCTTTCAAATATAACTTGTCATTCTCTAACTACCTAATGAATTCTACACAGGCTGTCCAGTTTAGAGAAGCTTTTTTTCCTTTTGTATGCTTAGATGTGTTGGAAAGCTCCTAACAACAATATTGGGATGACATAGGAACCACACAAAGCAGTTGTGTAAAGTATATATCATTGCAATAGTTGGGTAGACGCATATCATTGAAACAGTTGTATAAAGTTCAATATGCAAAACCAGGTGCAGACACAAGGCCTGTGAAGAAAACCAGATTCTCAGAAGATAGTGAAATTCCCACACAAGGCGTGATCATCAAGATCCGATACAAATATATATTAGAATGATCAGAAAACAAACACAGAACTTCTAACAATGCACATATGCTAGAAGTCGCAAAGGAAATGTATGAAAGAAAATAGGAGGAATGCATTAAAATTTTCATGATGTGTTTTAAAGTAGGTATAGAGGCAATTATCAATAGACTAACAACATCGTGGGACCACTAACATGTTATGATTATCAATTTAAATGCACTCGGTGCTATTTTGTCGATGATATGTATTGCACTCGGTGCCATTTTGATATATTCACCTTTGCATGGTATATAAATGAGCAAACTTTGCATATTTTGTCTCTATTGGCTTGGAATCATGGTTTTACATCTTAAAAATAGTTTTGTTTCATTAAAAATTAATTATTTAATGTATTTTTTAAAAACCGGTTCGTTTAGACCAAACCAGTCCCGGTTAGACCGGTTCCGGTCGGTAAACCAGTTCATTAGGTGGACCGGTTCGGTCACCGGTTCCGGTTTTAAAAACACTGCTCATAGTAAATCTGATATTTTGAAAATATTATGGAGGGTTACTGACAAATCTGGCTGTTGCAGAGTCACAAAGTTGTAAATTTTGTAGCTGGTTTGTAGGGTTTTAGTTTTTATCCTTGCATATATTATCTCTGGGTGTTTGTTCTGCCATTGTAGGTTGCAGATCTGAAGGTGAGCTTCAATCTTGAAGCCAGATCTAGGCCTTGGAGAGTAAGATCTGGCCTCAGAATCAGTTTTCTGCAAGGGCATAGTTCTGTTGTTTGGAGTTTCATTTGCATTGCAGGAAAAGAATTTTATTGTGAAGCGGGTTTCTCCGCACTTACGTACAACCATCCTCATCGTTTCATTAATCCTATTGCTGCCCAGCCTAAAAAAAAAAACAGCGTATTATCTCAGCTGCCCATCTGTTGGCCATTATACGCATAGCTCGATCCACCTCCACGCACGTTGTTACCTCTCCTTTTCACGTTTCTGCTGTAGCTGCCCTCCTCACACCCAGTCATTCGGTCGTCGTCATCGCAACACCCTCATCCTTCCCCTGTCCACCATCGAATCCGTATCCAAACGCAATTTCATTGTTGCCATTGCTCCTTTTCCCAGCTCCCATCTCTGCGCTACAGCCTTTCCATCATAGCTGCCTTCTCAAGTTACCCAAGCGCGGCCATAAACTACTGCGCGCAGCATCCATCTGTGTGTTGTCCCCTCTGCCAATTTGCATCAGTGACTCATTTCCATCGCTTGAGTTTCCCTCTCTTCTGCTGCTCGAAAACCTTTCTGCCATTTCTTCCAGGCCTGTGGATTTTTTCACATGCAATCGCACCCCTTTCTGTGCGTTCTCCACATCTTCACGCACCTGCAATCATTCCTCTGTCCTGACAGCCATATTCATGCAGCTAATTCCACCTACGTATTTTCGATTTTGGTTTGCTGCGTTTTTTTGAAAGTCGATTTTTTCAGTTCACCTGCATTTTAATGAAATTAGATTTTAAATAGTTTTAGACGTGTTATAATTTCCCATTTTTTTTTTAGGTTTTATATCTATATATTTTTAGGTTTAAAGCTCCGCATGGAAAAAAAAAAAAAGGAAACGATTTGTTAGAGCTAGACTCTTTCTCATATATTATCTACTTTTAATTTTGTTTGACTTAGGTTGTATTGAATTTTGTTTTTTTTCAAAAAAATCATAAAAAAATAATAAATAAATAATAAATAAAAAATTGGAATTTTTCTTTTTGTTTTATTTATATTAGATGTCAGTTAGTATTCATTCTAGTTAGTATTCATATTTTGTTTCATATATATTAGATGTAAGTTAGTTTAGATTAGGTCTAGATTTTATTTAGATTTTAGATTTAATTTTACAGAAAATTAAAAATAATAATAATAATAATAATTTCTTCAGACTTTTTATTTTGTCCTATAGTTTAGAATCTTCTTTAGATTCAAGTTTCATTTATTTAGATTTCAAGTGGCTTAGTCTTGCTTTATTTAAAAATATAGAAATATTTTACCAAATTCAGTTTTGGCTCGTGGCTTTGTCATGTTTGCGATACATCTCTCCTGCTGAGGCTAAAATTTTTGATGTGGGTTTAATATTTATCATTTCTTTATGTGGTTAAACATGCTTAAATGTTCATTTGAAGATTAGCTACATGAATGTGATCTCTGGTTAGCATTTAAAATTACGTAGTTATTTAAAGCATTTAATCTTTCGAATTTTAATTGTTGGAGTATCATTAAGCCATTGAGCATTTATTGATTATCTCACATTTGGTAAAAGTTAAACTTTGTTTGAGTTGTTTGATGGTAAACGATTGTTAATGAGTTCATATTTCTGCAGCATTTGATAAATAATCGTTTAATCATTTATTTCATAAGGCACTGGTCTATTAACTTAATAAAATCAATTTAGTGCTTGTTTCCCCTCGTGTCTCCCAACCCAACTGGTCCCCAGTTGGTCATTCATTATCCCATAGGGTCTACCCCCCTTAGCCGCGGGAGACAGGCTTAAACGGAGAGATCGGGGATCAGGGTGACAGCCCCCGGTCTGAGCGTTGTCGTGACAATCTGTGCGACAACATTTTTTGGCGCGTTGCCGGGGATAGAGTTTTTTCTGTCGTTGTTCCTTTCACTTCGAGCCTTTCTATGTTTCACTTCCTGTCCGGGTGGTGACTCCACCTCCTATATTATCTACAAGAGTGTATACTAGAAGACATCCAAGCAGTCTGTGCAATCCTGCTTCTGATCCTGAAAGGGCCCTCAGGGTACGATTACACAAACTCTCTTCTTGTACACTTCTTGTTAACCTCGTACAAGAAGCACTCTCTGATATCCATTTTCTTTTTACTAGTCCAATTGGGCACGACATCAATGAATATGTATGCCCCTTGCAATTTTTCTAACATTCCAGGGTATCCCAATGCTCTTCCATCATTTGGGATAGATAAGTTGCCTAGCTTTCAGGGAGATAATGCGATTAGTACAAATTCGCATCTAAGAGATTTTAGTATATGGATGGCCAAGTACACAAGGTCTCTTGATTTCGATCATGAGGATGTCAGAATGACTCTTTTTATTTTAACTTTGGGGAGTGATGCTCATGAATGGTTTACCGGAAAGCCTCAAAATTCATTTGATTCTTTACAGTCGATCATTGATGCCTTTAAAGAAAAGTATGGAGATAAGAGAGAGGAAAGACACCTCGTAAAAGCTATCAGAATAATAAAAGAGAGAGGGAATGAAACTGTTGAAGAATTTAATAAAAGGTTTAATGGTATTGTTAGAGAATTACCTCAAGACTATAAACCTACTAAAAAATCTCTTCGATATTTTTACATTGATGCCTTTAGTCCTGAGCCATCTTATGAATTAAGGCGTGCTAGACTTAATGATTATAGAGATTGCCAGACCTTAGCTATAGAGCTTGAAAAGGACAAGGTAGCATCTGGGAAGTCTGAGATCCCATGTTTCGATAGGGCTGCTACGAAACTAAAAGAACCTAAAGGAAAAGCAATTCAAGAGCCTGAAAGTGAACTTGTTCTCAAATTGCTTCAAAAGATTGAAACAATGGAAATTAATCATAATAAGGAGATAGCCACTTTGCAAAATAGGTTGGTCCAAATGGAAAGAGCACAAACACAAAATTTCCAGCGTCGAAATAATAATAACAGAAATAACAATTGGCAAAAGAAGGGTCAATCTAGTGAGCAGACACCTCCTAATCCGTTTACTAATTTGGTTGATAATGCTCCTCCTTACTGTCGGGTTTGTGATGCTCTTCATGAAGAAGTCGCTTGCCCCATCGTTAGAAGAATCTTGGATAATGGAATGTTTGGGGCAGGTAATCAAATAAATGTAGTAGGTAGCAAGTTCCCTTTTTCTATGGATGATTGGATAGAGGAAAATAGTCGTGATGTTATGAATCCTTCATCAGCTTTTAGTGTAAATAACCTTGAAAATGAAGATGACATTTTGGCTAGGTTATATGGTGAAAAACCTTCTCCCAAGCAAATCATGGAAATTGCTAGAGATAAAGGTTTGACCTATCAGAAAAGGGATAAAGATCAGAGCGGGAATCAAATTCCCCCTCAAAACTTTAACCCTGATTTAAACTCTAGATTAGATATCGATTTGGGAAGTTGGTTCAACAATGCGAAAATCTAGGTTCTTGTCTTCGAAATCGCTAAAATCCCTTCCCAAAGAGATAAGTTACTAAAAGCTATTCAAGGTCCTCAAATAAATATTTCTCAACAGAATACTCGGGAAGTTGACTATCACGATGCTCCCATATATTTGCAAAGCTTAGATGCGGATAACAAAGATCACCAGCCTTTGTTATCACCTTGTTAGTTATATAAATTGAATAATTGCATGTTGGATTCTGGTGCATCAGCTTGTGTAATGACTAAAAGGGTCATGGAATAGCTTAACTTGAGAGTTTCTAGACCCTACTATAATATATGTGCCATGGATTCTAAGAAAATTGAAGTGCATGGTTTGATCAAAGATTTGCAAGTTCATCTATCAGTTTACCCAGACATCATGATTGTTATGGATATTGTTGTTGTGGATGTGCCTGATGCCTGGGGTATGCTTTTATCCAGAAAGTGGGCCTCTGATCTAGGAGGAAGTATTCAAATGAATTGGTCATATGCTATGATTCCTTCTCCTAGGGGTGATGGTTTTGTAAGACTAAATAGAGAGCCCGAAAGAAAATTCCATGTCGAAGATCCTAAGAGACCTCACAACGAGATAATCAAAGAGCAATCTGACATTGGGAACTATGCCATCATGTCTAATTTCATAATTCCTCCCGATGATAAGATTAAGGATCTCAATGATAGAGTTTGGTACATGTACTTCGATGGTGCATCGTCTAGGCATGGTAAAGGTGCTGGAATAGTGCTTAAATCTCCCCTTGATCACATTTTCAAGTTTGTCTATCGATTAGAATTTGAAGCAACCAACAATGTCGCTGAATATGAGGTTGTATTGTTGGGTCTTGAATTGGCAAAATCTTTGAAAATTAAATTGCTTAGCATTAAGGGGGATTCTGATTTAATTATCATGCAGCTTAAAAATAAATTCACATGTAAAAATAATCATTGCAAACCGCATCCGACCCATTCTATCTCGCCACATTGCCCCTCAACAATTCGCCTTCTTGGAACACCGTCAGATTCATGAAGCCATTGGGGTGGCTCAGGAAGCCTTCCATTCCATTTGGACAAAGCATCAAAAAGCCATCATCTTAAAAATTGATCTGGCAAAAGCCTTCGATAGGGTTAGCTGGCTATACATCAAAATGCTCCTCATTCATCTGGGCTTCCCTCATCACTTCATCACATGGATCATGGCTTGTATCTCCACCCCTTCTTTCAGTGTATTGATTAATGGATCGGCCACACCTTTCTTTCACTCTGAGCGTGGTCTCAGACAGGGGTGTCCCCTGTCTCCCCTTCTCTTCCTTATCGTCATGGACAGCCTCAGTCGCCTGATTGAATCTGCTAAGAGAAATGGAGACTTCTGTGGCCTCAAAATATCAGATGACTGGTTCCTCACTCATCTTCTATTTGTAGATGATGTCATGATCTTCTTAGATGGTAGCATCCGGGACTCGCGCACCTTCTCAAAGATCCTCACTCTTTTTTCATCAGCCACTGGGATGCAGGCAAATCACTCAAAGTCATCTATCATACTAGCCAGAACCTCTGTAAATGAATCGCATGTGGCTCACCAGCTATTTCCCTACAGCCTTCATCCCCTGGACCAGGGTCTCAAATACTTGGGATTCTGGATCAAGCCTATTAGTCCAAAAATAGCTGACTGGATCTGGCTAGTGGCCAAGTTGGAAAAGAAGCTAAACATCTGGAGCCACCGATATCTATCTCGAGCAGGTAGGCTGGTCCTGATCAAAGCTGTATTGGAAGCCACCCCGGTCTTCTGGATGGCCTTAGCATGGATCCCTCGCAGCATTCTATCTCGATTTCAGCAAACCTGTAATAGGTACCTATGGAATGGGGCAAAAGACAAGCGCATATTCGCATGGATCGGATGGAAGAGGATTGCCACTCCCAAGAAATGGGGGGGCTGGGGACTAAAGGATCTCCCATCTTTTGCACAGGCTTTGGCTGCAAAAATGGGATGGACCCTTATCTCTGGGGAAAATCTGTGGACTCACATGGTATACCATAAATACATATGGCCCCTACAGATTATGGATTGGATCCGCCTTCCCTCTTGGCCCAAAGCTGGGATCTCCTCCGTCTGGAAAGCACTACTTCATGCTTTACCCCTTATCAGAGAAAACTTGATATGGAGAATTAATGATGGCACACTGGTCAGGGTTGGGCTGGACCCTTGGAATGATAGCGGGGGCAGACACATCCTACCGGAAGCACTCATCCGGTTCCTGCACACACAAGGGATCACACACATTGCAGACATAGCAGATCAGCAGAATACCTCCATATTTGAACAGGGCTGGAAATCCGCAGACCAAATCAACATTCCGCCACAGTGGCATCAAGACTAGAGGGTGTACACCAATGCTTTATCAGAAGCACACATTAGAATCAAGCAGGGTCCCGATGAGCTTGTATGGCATCCCTCAAAACACGGTATCTACACTCCAAAAGATGGATACCTCACCCTCATCTCACACAAGATCCCGGATCGTATTGCTTTCTGGTGGAACTCCATCTGGAAGCTCACGGCACCTCCCAGACAAAAATTATTTTTTTGGTGCATCCTTAAGGGTGTTGTTCCCACGGGAGACTATCTCACGAGACGAGCTGTACACGGACCATCCTGGTACATCCTCTGCAAACAGGATGCTGAAACATGCGTCCACCTCTTTCTCAAATGCCCCACCATGACCCACATTTGGCAATCCATCGCCTCTGATATAAAATACTCAGGCAAATGGGAGGGCGAGGATATTAATCTTATCTGGGAAACCTGGTACAACCAACACAGAAGCTCCAAACTACAAAGCCTGCCCATTATTATCTGCTGGTTCCTCTGGCTAGCACGGAACCGCTTGACTTTTGAGGACAAAGAGGTACACTGGCCACACCTCTCGGCAAAGATCATCGTTGTTTTTAATGAAATACCAGAGCCTGCACAGCCACAGCCCCGTCGGCCTCATGATCCTCCTCACATCAACCAGAACTATCCGTGGGCTTTTTTCGATGGAGCTGCCCAGCAACAGGGGTGTGGGGGTGGCTTCATACTCCACAAAACTGAAATGCATTACTTCAAAGCAAAGCTGGGTTTGGGTGCTGGTTCAAATAATTACGCTGAGCTCATTACCCTCCGCCATCTTCTACATTTTGCATTGAGTCACAATTGCTTGCATCTGAACATATATGGAGATTCAAAGATTGTCATAGATTGGTTCAACAATAACACTGCATGTCACACTCACACACTCAGCAGCATATTGGATGAAATAAATTTATTGAAGGCACAGTTTATTGATATATCTTGCTATCACATCTACAGGGAACACAACAACAGTGCCGACCAACTATCCAAGGAGGCCACGGCACTTCCCAGAGGCGAGTGGATGATAAATGAACAGCGAAGCGACAATGCTTACCAATACTACCACCGCCCGTATATAGATGCACAGTATCACCGGGCAGCCAACCCATGAACATGTTTATGATCAGATATTTTTTGTTTTTGAACATTATTGTATATAGCTGAACAGAACTACTGATAGCCCTGCGCGGCAACTTACATATATGATGATACAGAACATCCTATGAGATGCTTTTTTGCTCTTTTTGTATAGACAGTACAGAAAGTTTTTTTTTTGAATCAGCCACATATGGCGAAAGAACATACAGCATATGCTAACCGCATCTACAATATGTAATTTTTTCCAAATAATGAAAAGATTACGATTTTTCCAGTGGAAAAAAAAAAAAAATTCACATGTAAAAATCAAAGATTAAGGAATTATCGGAATGTTGTGTGGGATACTATGGAGCACTTTGATGCCCTTGAGCTCAAAGCTATCCCAAGAGAGCAAAATAGTTTGGCAGATGAACTTGTCGTAGCTGCTACTACTTTCCAGTGATCTGATTAGCTAATTAAGGATAAGATCAAAATGGAAGTAATATTTAGACCATTTGTTCCAGATAACTCAGAGCATTGGCAAGTCTTTAATGATGAAAAGCAAGTCATTCGTTTTCTTAATAGTTTGGATAAGTTTGAGGATTTCCGGATAGATTTTGAGGAGGATGGATCTTTAAATCATGAGCATATCATAAATCCTACTCCTAGGAATGTGGTTGCCTTAGAGCAACATTTTCATCGGCATGATACCACGAAGTTGAGAGAAGAAAATAAGATGAACCCAGGCAAATATATCGAGATAAACATTGGTACTTTTGAAAACCCAAAGATTGTTAAAATTGGTAGAGGTACTAGTGTGGAGGAAAGAAAAAAGTTAACTAATTTACTTCGCGAATATCGAGATGTTTTAGCGTTTTCTTATGATGAATTAAAGGGCTATAGGGAAGATGTCATGGAACATACTATCCCCTTAAAAGATGAAATGCTAAACCCTTTCACCAGAAACTTAGGCAAATTAATCTAAATTAGCCCCTTTGGTTCAGAAAGAGCTTGCGAAAATGCTTGCAGCAGGAATTATCGCTCAAACAAGGCATTCGACATGGTGTTCAAATCTGGTGATTGTTAGGAAAAAGAATAGTACGATAAGGCTTTCTGTCGATTTTCGAAACCTTAATCTAGCATGCAAGAAAGATAATTACCCTTTGCCAAACATGGAGACTTTGCTGCAAAGAGTAACCGGTTCTCCAATGATGTCGTTACTAGATGGTTTTTCTGGGTACAATCAGGTATGGGTTAAAAAGGAAGATCGTCATAAAACCACATTCACCACGCCACGGGGTACTTTTGAATACATCAGAATGCCGTTTGGATTAACCAACGCTGGGGCTACATTTCAAAGGGCTATGGATTATGCCTTAAAGGGGTTAATCGGGAAATTTATTGAGATTTACCAAGATGATCTTACTGTATTTTCTAAAGATGGTATCAGTCATATAAATCATCTTAGACAAGTTTTCAATAGATGTAGAGAATACGGGATTTCTTTGAATCCAGTGAAATCTGTTTTTGAAGTAATAGAAGGGAAATTACTTGGTGATATCATTTCTAAGGATGGAATCAAGATTGATCCTGAAAGAATTGAAGCAATCCAAAAGATTCCTCTTCCTCATAATCTTAAATCCCTTCAGTCTTTCCTTGGAAAGACAAATTTTCTTAGAATGTTTATTCCAAATTACGCAGAAATAGCTAAGCCTATTCAAAGTCTTCTAAAGAAAGATGCAAAATTTGTTTGGCACGAAGACAACAAAAAGGCTTTTCAAGAAATCAAATGCGTTATTGCAAGAGCTCCTGTCTTAGTTAGTCTCGATTATTCCAAGGATTTCATGATTTTTTCTTTCACTTCCGAAGATACCATTGCTGGTGTCCTGTTACAAAAGAATAAAGATGGTCACGAGCAACCTATTGCTTTCATGAGTAGAGCGCTTCAAAATTCTGAATTGAAGTACAATACCATGGAAAAGCAAGCTTATGCCCTGGTCAAGTCTCTTAAGCACTTCAAAACTTATGTGGGTTATTTTAAAATCATTGCTTTCGTCCCATATTCTGTTGTTAAAGATATATTAACTCAAACCGATTGCTTAGGGACTCGCGCTAGGTGGATTACTAAAATACAAGAATATGATTTAGAGATCAGACCCACCAAGCTAGCCAAAGACCAAGGTTTGGCTCAAATGTTGACTGAAGGTAACGAAAATACTCTTGGTTTATTTTGTCTTAGCGATCTATCTTCGCCTGAGTTGCAAAGATTAGGAGAGCATGAGTGGTACAAGGACATATTTTATTACTTGATGAATCTTGCATGTCCTAACCATTTAGCTACTCATAAGAGAAGGGCTCTTAGACTAAAAGCCACTAAGTATTGCCTTATGAAGGATGGCCTTGGATGGAGAAATCCTAAGGGCATAGTGCTTAGGTGTGTTGATGACATTGAGTCCAAGAAATTAATCTCCGAGTTTTATTCAGGATTTTGTGGTGGTCATTATGCTGCTAGAACTACCACCCACAAAATCCTAAGAGTTGGTTATTATTGGCCTTCAATTTTTTCTGATGTGCATAAGTTTGTTAGAACTTGTCAAGCCTGTCAACCATTCACTAGGAAACAGAAGTTTGCTGCCCTGCCCCTACAACCTGTCATTGTAGAGGCACCTTTTCAGCATTGGGGTCTGGACTTCATCGGGAAGTTCCATGAAAATTCTAGCAATGGCTATTCATGGATTTTGACTGCTACGGATTATTTCAATAAATGGGTTAAAGCCATTCCTGCTAAGAATGCCACTGAAAAGGTTATTATGGATTTCATTGAAAATATTACTAGATTTGGTGTCCCTGCTAAGATCACTACTGACAATGCCAAATCTTTTAGTTCCTCAGAGTTTTCATCTTTTTGCTTCAAGTATGGCATTGTCTTATCTCATTCGTCAAATTACTATCGTCAGGGTTGTTAGTGTCAGTCTTTACAGCCTTCCTCCAGTGATCAAATGTGCTCTTACATAGTGATTTTGAAGTGTCAAGGTCAAATTTTGTCATTTCAGTGAGTCTTCAAGCAAAATTTGGTCACTAGGCATTAGGTCTAGGGTTTGCCTAAATGTCAGTCCATGTCACTATTCAGCTGAGTCTATCATCATTCATATGGTTGTCATTATCATATCAGTGTCTAATGAGTCATTTTACACCTGGTCCATGCTTCAGTTGCCACCCAGGCAAGGTCATTTCCCTCTCCTAGGGTTTTGAAGCCAATTTCTCTTGGATGGTCAAATCACCGGCAAAACTTGTTTCCTGATGTTCATACACCTTCCCCTATCCTTAACGTACCTTATAAAACACTTCCCATCCCTTAGATCCGCCAAATTCCTCATTTTTGCACAAACCCTAGTTTCTAGCTACAATCTGGCAATTTTCTAAGTTTGGCCTGTGTTTTGCCCTTTTCGACCCCTTCCCCTCACTCAATCACTGAGATTCCACTTTCCCCTGTTTCCTAACATCCTTCCCCACTCCCAAAAATTTCCCCAAGAATTTAGAAGCCCCCTATCCCCTTCATCTCGCTCCATTTCGACAAAATTCCTTGCTTCACACATCGGGACAAGTCACACTCAAATGATGTTCCAGAGCAATCAAAGATGAATTTTGCAAAACTGAGAGAGGTTTTTGTCCACAACATGCCAAGGAAGAAAAGCCTCTTTCACTTTTTACACAGGTGTCATGGTTTGAGAGAAATGTCAAAAATACCGGCGAGAACAAAGGTGCTCCAAGGACGGTTGGCCAAAGCACAAAAACAAAGGAAAACGCCCGATCCACTCCAAACTTTGGCCAAAGCCTCTTTGACTCAGCATGGTACTTGATTGGGGACTCCCAGCCCAAATTTCAAGAAATTTGGAGAAAATTTTGTCATTTGTGAATTTTTTGTGCAATTTACAGGTTTTTCCCAAGAACTGGTCTCACCCCGGGTGAGACCAGTTTGAAGGGCTGCTCGGAATTTTGAAAACTTGGCATTTTTGGAAAGGGAATTCAAAAAGAAAAATTACCAATACTTGGGAGAAGCCTGATTTTGAGTTTTGAGCCTCCAAAAGCTCAAAATACACCTAAAAAATGACTTTCTGCCCACTTTTTGAGTTGCAGAAAGTGACCTTGGGAGAAATGGTTTTTGAGGGGTCAAATCAACACCAAATTCAGAAATTCCACTTGGGATGGAAAGTAGACAGGCCAAGCTTTCCAATGAGCCATCTTGCACCTGATTTGGACCAGTGGAACCCACTCAAAAACAGCTGTGAAAGGGCGCGACCAGAACTTCCAGGGGCGCGACCAGAACTTCCAGATTTGCCAGAATTCACATTTTTGGTCAAAAAACATTGTTTTGACTATGGTTGACTATTTTTACTTGTAGATGAAGGATAAATGTAATATTTTCATGGCACTTTGGTAGTTTTTATCTTTCTTTACCCTTCTAGAAGCTTCCATGATGTAAAAAGTGAAAAATTAATGCATGGATGAGTTAGCTAAGTAATAGAGGCAAGTTGTTGGGCTCCCTATTTTCTAGTTCTTAGTTTAGAATTAGTTCAAACTGCTCCTAGGAAGCTAAGCTCGACCCCTAGAGGTGGGGAAAGGAGTTAGATGGTCTAGATGGTCTATATTATGCTCTCTCCTTCTCATTTTCATGGTTGGACTCTTGTGGGAGAAAGCATTATTGTGTATTGTACATCTACTTTTGCAATTTAAGGAAAGGAAGGCCAGGGTTTTGCAGACTTCATTGTGGATTCTTGTGGATCATTGTGTTGATGGTGTGTCTTCTAATTGTTACTGTAAGTTTGTTTATGTGTTACACCTCTCTTTCTTTGCTGCTAATTGAACAAGATAAAGTGATAAAGTTTGAATTCATGCATGCCATGCTCAGCTTTTAATTCTGTTCAATATCTATGTTTTCCACTGTTTAAAGAGGATTCAAAGTCCTTGTTTGCCCTCTTTAACCTCCTCTCTTTCTTCCCTGATCACTCATCCAAGCCAAAGGCATCAGCACAAGTTCCTACCTTGCCCCAAAGATCCCCCTGCAAAAACTGTGCTCAATCCCCGCACCCTGAATTGCACTCCCTCCAATTGCCACCAAAAAACCAAAAATCTTTAAATCAACCCCCCTTTATCAATTTACTAGCCTAATATCTTTGATCCTAATTGGTCAGCCTAATTATATTATAAGATCTATCGAATCTGACCCGAGAGAGCCTTCTCATACCTCGTAGGGCTAGCTACGAGGTGAAATGGTTTGATGTAGCCTTGAGAGTTTGTCTATCTCAGCCTAGGTGAATTCCAAGCGCTAACAAGGGTAATGGTCTGGCCTAATCAAGTAACAAGAATCTCATAACCATTATCAAGAAGATAGTAGGAGATAATAAGAGATCATGGGATAGCAAAATCAAGTATGCTTTATGGGCAGATAGAATCACTAAGAAGAAAGCTACTGGTAAATCTCCCTTTGAATTAGTTTATGGCTTGGATGTAACCTTACTTGTGCACCTGAAATTGCCAGCTTATCAGCTCCTTCAGAATTTTTCTACTAATAAAGATGTTGTTCAGAATAGAATAGATCAGATTGTGGAGTTAGATGAAGCTCGTAGGATAGCTTTTGATGCTATATGTAAAAATCAATCTAACATTAAGAAAATCTTTGATAAATTCTCTCGATCTAGATCTTTGCAGGTGGGAGATATGGTACTTCTTTGGGATCGCAAGAATGAGAAACCAGGAAAACATAAGAAGTTCGACAGTTTGTGGCTGGGACCATACATCATTCGAGATATAGCTGGACCAAACTCATTCCACTTGAGCAGATTGGATGGTGAACCGCTTGATCTACCTGCGAATGGCCAAATGGTCAAGTTGTTCTTCAAAGATGAAAGCTGGTGCCACAGGGCATCCTTTGTATTGTATTTCTAACCCTACTCCTTGTTATTTCAACATTTTTTTTTCTGTTTTAGGATTAGATTTACTTTCCTTGTTAATAAATGAAGAGCTTATATCTTTCATGTGCTTAAATGTTATATGATGATTTTTGGATGGACGCTACTTATTTCTGTTGTGTGTTGCGTGGATGCAAATTCTGGATTCTCACATTCCTGCAGTGCAGCAACGTGTCCCCAAGTAGAGCCAAATGTTGACCACTACGTGTCAACTTCCCATAGCAGTACACCCCCTTTTCTTCGCAAAAGGGATAGTGCTTGATTGACGTGTCCATGCCATTCGACAGTCATCGTCGACTTGATCATATTATGTTGTAAACCTAGTCTGCATGTGTGAATTGTAAATAATCTTAGCAGAGTTGAGTCATGTATGTAAATTGCCTAGGTGGACCTAATTTTCTAGTGATAATCTACGTTCCGGAAGGTTTTTTGTCTCACCGATCCATGATCGGCAGAGTTTTCCTTCAGCCCAACCCCAACGCCGGAATGAATTTTGTCATTAGAATCTTAGGGGAATCCTAGTGCATTGATCTGTTAGATTATAGTTGTGTCGCAGAACTGAGTGGTCTATGAGGGTCTATGTCAAATGGGTTTTCCCCCTTGAGATGTAAAATTGTAAAAGTCATGATGTAAAGTGTCTTGAGGATTAGAAATTGTTTTAATCCCCTCATAAGTCTTAAGTCCTAGGTCCTAGGTGATTTTTCCAAAGGCTAAGTTCGAGGATCCATTTAAAAATAAAAATTAAAAAATTGAAAGAAGAAAAGAAAAAAAGAAAAGAAAAGAAAGAAGAAGATATAAATAATTTAAAAATTTAAAAAATTAAAAAAATTAAAAATAAATAAATAAAAATAATAATAAAATTTAAAAAAATAATTACAAAATAATAAAATAAAAATTTTAAAAATAATAAAATAATAAGAGGTCAAATTTTTGAGTAGATAAATGCAGAATTTCAATTTTTAATGCATTTAAAAATTTGACAGATGAGATTAAAAAATGTTTTGATCCTCATTGACGGTCGAGATCATTTTGACATGGATCACTCGAACTAGCCGTTGGGAATTTTTCCTTTAAATAGGGTGCTAGGGGTCATTTGAGATCATTCGATCTGTGAGTCTTGTGCTGAAGAAAGCTCTCTTGTAAACTTTTTCTGGTGCAAATAAAGAAAGACTTTGGGGTTGAAATCTTGCTGGTGTTACTCTCCTAGAGTGTTGTGAGTTGTTTTATTTTCTGCATAGTTTTATTTTCAACCATTAGTAATAGCTTGATGTAGAGTATTGTTGAACACAAGTATCTTGTTCACTTACTATGGTTTGAATGGTATTATAATTTCTGAAATAATGGCAAGTATCTCCATTGCATCTGGAATCTAGTATTGTTTTTTCTCTCTTTATTGATGGCTAAAGTGAGCTGTGCAGGAAACCCTTATTGAGAAAATCAGTAGGCGTTTGGGGAAGTTCTCAGCTGAACCAGCCAACTCCCGCAAAGCATTTTCCTGTAGAGCCCAGCCAGTTTCGATTCTGTGTCTAACATTTAAAGTTTATTTTTTTGAGTTGCACGAGAGATTTCTGAAGTATCTCATAGTAAATCTGATATTCTAAAAATATTATGGAGGGTTACTAACAAATCTGGCTGTTGCAGAGTCACAAAGTTGTAAATTTTGTAGCTAGTTTGTAGGGTTTTAGTTTTTATCCTTGCATATATTATCTTTCGGTGTTTGTTCTGCCATTGCAGGTTGCAGATCTGAAGGTGAGCTTCAATCTTGAAGCCAGATCTAGGCCCTAGAGGATAAGATCTGGCCTCAGAATCAGTTTTCTGCAGGGGCATAGTTCTGTTGTTTGGACTTTCATTTGCGTTGCAGGAAAAGAATTTTATTGTGAAGTGGGTTTCTCCACACTTACGTACAGCCATCCTCGTCGTTTCATTAATCCTATCGCTACCCAGCCTAAAAAAAAAACAAACAGCGTATTATCTCAGTTGCCCATCTGTTGGTCGTTATATGCATAGCTCGATCCACCTCCACGCACGTTGTTACCTCTCCTTTTCACGTTTCTGCTCTCCTCACATCCATTCATTCGGCCGTTGTCATCGCAGCACCCTCATCCTTCCCCTATCCACCATCAAATCTGTATCCAAACGCAGTTTCATCGTTGCCATTGCTCCTTTTCCCAGCTCCCATCTCTGCGCTACAGCCTTTCCATCGTAGCTGCCTTCTCAAGTTACCCAAGCACTGCCATAAACTGTTGCGCGCAGCCTCCATCTGCGTGTTGTCCCCTCTGCCAATTTGCATCAGTGGCTCATTTCCATCCCGTGAGTTTCCCTCTCTTCTGCTGCTCGAAAACCTTGCTGCCATTTCTTCCAGGCCTGCGGATTTTTTCACATGCAATTGCAACCCTTTCTGTGCGTTCTCCACATCTTCACGCCGACCTGCAATCATTCCTCTGTCCTGACAGCCATATTCACGCAGCCAATTCCACCTGCGTATGTTTTTTTTTTCTCAGCCGCATACCTGTACACGCTAAACAAAATTTTCGATTTTGGTTTGCTGCGTTTTTTTGAAAGTCGATTTTTTCAGTTCACCTGCGTTTTAATGAAATTAGATTTTAAATAGTTTTAGACGTGTTATAATTTCCCATTTTTTTTAGGTTTTATATCTATATATTTTTAGGTTTAAAGCTCCGCATAGAAAAAAAAAAAAGGAATTGATTTGTTAGAGCTAGACTCTTTCTCATATATTATCTACTTTTAATTTTGTTTGACTTAGGTTGTACTGAATTTTGTTTTTTTCAAAAAAATCATAAAAATTAATAAAATAATAAAAAAAAGAATTTTTGTTTTTGTTTTATTTAGTTTTCATTCTAGTTAGTATTCATATTTTGTTTCATATATATTAGATGTAAGTTAGTTTAGATTAGGTCTAGATTTTAGATTTAATTTTACAGAGAAAAAAAAAATATATATATATATATATATATAAAATAAAATAAATAAATAAATAAATAAATAATAATAATTTCTTCAGACTCTTTATTTTGTCCTATAGTTTAGAATCTTATTTAGATTTAAGTTTCATTACCAATCATTCAATGTCCCAGGGCATATATCGAGGTTTTTCAAAGTTGGAGCTACTGAAGGTACTCTTTTTTTAATCAATATTATTTGTTGACACCTAATCATCAAGATTGGGTGAATAAATGTAATTGATGTAAATAAATAATAAGAAATATGAACAGTCATCGGGAGATGAAGTGAACAGTCTCTCCCTCATGTATATAATAAAGACCAACCTGAAGGAATAATATATGAATTGATTTGGTGGAGTTACTGCCTGGCCTGACATGGTATCAGAGCCAGCTCCATTTTTGGCATCTCCTTCTAGTCCTGTAACTCCCTTCTGCCATTTTTTTGCAGTCTGTCCACTACCCCCTCCACAGTCGCTGCCCATTAAACGTTGCCACTGTTTAAACGCTGCAAATCTCTGACATTATTCTCCGCCTTCTGTTGTAACTCCTCTCTCTCGTGACAGGGTCTTTGATTCCCTGGATGTGCACTGATTTCTTTGTATTTCCTTGCTCACTCTCCCTCTTCGGATTTTTTGTCATTTTCTACATATCTGGTGCCAATCATCATTTTCTTCTTTCCTCATAGCGTCCTTTGAATCAGCGGCACTTAGAAATTCCACAAAGGCTTCGCCTGTGGCTCTCCCATCGGAATGAGTTACAATGTGTACATTTTTTCTCTTTCAGATCATATTCCTTGAAAAACTCAATGATGTCCCTCTTCGACACCAAGAAAGGAAGGCCTCTGAGCTTCAGAAAGCCAGTATGCTCCATATGATCCTTCTCTGAAGAGCCCTTCGAGCGGTTGGTTAAAGCCAAAATTCGTTGGGTGGCAGTTCCAAGTTCGAACCTCCCACGCGCCCTGGTTCGAGTAGCTACGTGGAGGAGCAGCATCATTTTGGCTTCACCGACTTCAGCTGCAACAACATTATAGTAGTCTTGCTTTTTACAGCGAAAGACCTCATTGTGATGTCGTTGATGCAGTTAGAATACTCTTGTTAAGTTACAAACTTGGTGCGGAGGTGCTCACTGTCTTGCGTAGCAGAAGCGTTGGTGGAAGCCATCCCGTTTTGGTGCGGTTCCTCCATTCTTGACATGTTGGCGCCACAGTATTTCTGATATATATAACACTGATATATATTTAAAGTTTTTTCTCCAAAAGGCAGTGTTTCATATACATAAATGCGCAGGAGGTATTTGAATAAGTTTGTGGCTTTTGGATGGTTTTAATACACCTTTTTTACATCATTTTAATACATGCGCGCCGGTAGCCATACTGTTTTCCCACACCGCCTCACTGGTTGTGTGTGTTTTTTGGAGAATGTTGAATGTTGCTGCAATAACCATATGGGTTGAGCTCTTGTAAAAAATCGATTAATGTGTTGGTTGGGATATAAAAGATTATTTATATTTTGATGATCGTGTGCACAAGAACCTGACCTATGATTTTTTTACATCAAAAGCACATTTTGCCAGCAAAAGTATTTTTTTAAAACAGTACACAGATTTTTTTGCCAACAAGTTTTTTTTACAATATGCATTCAATCATATCTATTGTGGGAATAGTTCTTACTGGCAAGGAGAACTATCCTGAGTGGTCCCGCATGATAAAACACGCCCTCATTTTCAATGAGTTGTGGAAAGGAGTGTGTATTGGAGACGGAGACAAAGAGCCAGAACAACGTAACTCAGACAAAGAGCTCGCCATTTGGGAAAACAATAACAACAAATCTTATGCATTAATCGTAGCATCTGTAAGTGAAGTGAGTCGCCATATTTCGCCATTTTCAACTACTTTCAAAGCCTTACAAAAGCTAAATGAACTCTATGACTCACATTTTGCACTTGAAGTTGTTCAACTCATGATTAAACTCTTCACTCTTGAATTACAAAATAATGATCCTCTTTCTCTTGCCCCCGAGGTAAAAGCTATAATGCATGATATCAAATCCACTAAGGTTGAATTGGATATTCCTCTTATCGCTTTTCTCAAGGCACTTTATCCTACTTACTCCAATTATCTTGAGTCATTGCAAGCAAATGGAAATCTCAAAGATATTACCTTTGACTCTCTTGTGAAAAAATTTGTTGAAAGAGAGAAAGCTTTTGGAAAGAAGACAGCCCCTGAATCTTCTAAAGAGGTTGTGTGCCTTGCTCATAAAGAAAAGAATCCTGCTCAAGATTCTTCCAAAGGAAGAGGTGGTCGAAGAGGAAGAGGAAGATATTTCAGAGGCAGGGAGCAGACACACTCAAGGAGAAAAGGTAGATTTGTACTGCATACACTGCAAAAGAAATGGATCACATGATGCCTCTACATGAAAAATACCTTGGGACAAAATTGAAGAGCAAAGAAATCAACCCAAAGGCAAAACTAATGACATAGACAAAGGTAAAGCACCTGAATCTGCTCATATGTGGTGGCACAATGTAATATTGGAGTAAATGAAGATTTATTTAATGCTTCACTTGCTTCTTGGAAAATTGATTGGTTGCTTGATTCAGGAGCAACTTGCGACGTGACTCGTAGAAAAGATTTTTTTCAAGAATTTACTGACAATGTTGATGGAGCAGTATACTTTGCAGACCAATCAAAAATCAAGCCATCAGGGCTTGGCACAATTAGGCTTAAATTGCCTGGTCTTCCAAACTTTCTTTTGCATCATGTTCTATATCTCCCACAGCTGAAGAGAAACTTGTTGTCCTTGGTCCACATTCGCCAACAAGGTCACTCCATTCATATGTTTGATGGAAAGCTTGAGGTGAGAAAAGCATCTGACCACTCACTTGTCATGAGGGGAATAGAAGAAGAAAGGCTTCTCAAGCTGCAAGGTACCTCTGCTCGTGCACAACATTTCTCATACAATTCTCATTATGAAGAAGGTACACTTCCATCTAGTTTATTATGGCATGCTAGTTTGGACATTTGAACTATGATAGCCTCCGCTTGTTGAAGAAAAATGGTGTTGTTGGTTTGCCTAAAATTCCTAGGAAATTTAAGCAATGTGATGCTTGCATTCTAGGAAAGCATAGCAAACAGTCTTTTCATGATTCACATTCAAGAGCACATAGAAAACTTGAACTCATTCATTCAGATTTATGTGGTCCAATGCCTGTTCCTTCTGCAAATGGAAATAAATATACGATGACATTTATTGATGACTACACCAGAATGTGTTGGGTTTATTTATTGAAGAACAAATCTGATGCTTTTCAAACATTCAAGAACTTTCATAAATGGATTGAAAATGATGCACAATCTCATATTGGATCAATTCGCACTGATAATGGAAAAGAATACACATCAAATGAATTTGAAAACTATCTTCGCCAACATGGGATCAAACATCAAATGACTGTACCTTATAATCCCCAAAAAAATGGTGTAGCTGAAAGAATGAATAGGACAATCTTAAATATGGTACGCTCCATGCTCTTCTTCAAAAATGTAAAAATAATGTTTTGGGCTGATGCTATTCTATGTGTTGCATATATAAAGAATAGATGTCCATCTAATGTTATCAGAAACAAGACTCCCTATGAAATGTGGTATGGGCACATTCCTTCGGTAAAGCATCTCAGGGTCTTTGGTTCCACATGTTATGCCTTGATATCAAAGGTATATAGAAATAAACTTGGTGCAAGAAGTCGTAAGTGTATCTTTCTGGGGTATTCAAACACCTCCAAAGCATACCATCTCTATGACAAAGTTAATAAAAAGTTTGTTGTATCTAGAGATGTAATCTTTCTTGAATCATCCAAAACTGACAATGTTGTTGAGCGACAACTTGATCACTTGGATAGATTCGCAAATGCAAAATCATTTCAAGAATTTGATAATCAGATTCCACATCTTGAAGGGGGGATTCCTATTCTAGATCAACATGTGGAATCTTCTTCTGAAGAACTCTCTCCCCCGCATGAAACTCCAACAACGAATGATGCTTTAAGTGATGTGATTGATAGAATTGGGAGACTCAATCTTGATTCAGTCCCAACTCAATCAATGGAGCAGCCTGGACCATCTGAGAAAGGTCCCCCAAAGTGGCTAACAAAGACACTTGAAAGTGTTCACCCTGATGAGGTTGGAAAGACAGGAACTAGAAATTCAAACCGGCAAAATGGAGGTGATGTAGATGACTCTAATTCACTTGTTGATATGGATGTTTCTTATGATTGTGAATTGAACTTGTCTACAGATTTTGAACCAACTTCCTTTAAAGAAGTTGCTTCTCATGATGAATGGAAAGAAGCGATGCAAAAAGAGTATGATGCCCTCATAAAGAATGGCACTTGAAAGCTGGTTGATCCTCCATTAGGAACCAAACCAATTGGTTGCAAGTGGGTCTACAAGAGCAAGTATAAAGTTGATGGCTCACTTGACAAGCACAAAGCCAGGCTTGTGGCAAAAGGTTTTGCATAGAAGGAAGGGGTCGATTATGAGGAGACTTTTTCCCCCACAGCAAAATGGGCTACCATTCGGACACTCTTTGCCCTAACAACTCAGAACGGTTGGAAAGTCCATCAAATGGATGTAAAAACTGTTTTCTTGAATGGAGATCTAAAAGAGAATGTTTTTATGTCCAAGCCTGAAGGATTTGCTATAAAAGGACATGAACATAAAGTATGCAAACTTGTGAAATCCTTGTATGGCCTCAAACAAGCACCGCAAGCCTGGTATGAGAAACTAACTGAGCATCTTCTGAAACTCAATTTTAAACACTATGATCTTGATGATGCAACCTTATTTGTCAAGAAAGTTGGCAAAACAGTTGTATATTTTGTGGTATATGTAGATGATATTTTGATGATAAGGAACAATGAAAGCTACATTGCATCCATAAAGAAGGAATTGGGGAAAAGTTTTGAAATGGCTGATTTGGGCTATGTTCATTACTATCTTGGTATTGAAGTAACTCAACTTCCGAAGTCCACATTTCTTTCTCAAAAGAAGTACATTGGAGATCTGTTGAACAGGTTTGGCATGACAAAATGCAATCCTCTTACTACTCCAATGGAACAAAACTTAAAGCTCACATCTATTGAAGGAAAAGAATTTGAGGATGCAACAAAGTATAGACAGCTTGTAGGAAGTCTCAACTACCTAACTATTACCAGACTAGACATGTCGTTTGTTGTTGGAATCCTCTCCAGGTTTATGCAAAAGCCTTGTGAAGGACATTGGTCTACTGCAAAAAGAGTTCTAAGGTACTTGAAGGGAACTCAAGACTTTGGAATCAAATATACACACGTGAACGACTTCAGTTTGAATGGATACTCTAATTCAGACTTTGATGGAGACAAAGAAACTGGGGTATCTACTTCAGGATATGCTATGAGTCGTGGATCAGGAGTTGTCTCCTGGAGATCACACAAATAATCAGTTCCAACAGATTCCACAACAGAAGCAGAATGCGTGGAAGCAGCTGAGGCAACAAAAGAAATTGTGTGGCTCAAGAAAATTCTTGAAGATTTGTAGGTAAAACAAGTACAATCAACTACACTCATGATTGACAATACCTCTGCAATAAAGTTGGCCAAGAACCCAAAGTTCCATGATCGAACGAAGCACATCAATACTAAATATCATCTGTTTCGACATCATGTTGAGGCCAAAACAATTCATCTCCATCATTGTTCCACTAATGAGCAAATGGCAGACATCTTCACCAAAGCTTGAAGAGAAAAGCTTGAACGATTCAGAATGATGCTTGGACTCACCAACATCCCTTCAGATTAAGGGGGGGAATGTTGACACCTAATCATCAGGATTGGGTGAATAAATGTAATTGATGTAAATAAATAATAAGAAATATGAACAGTCATCGGGAGATGAAGTGAACAGTCTCTCCCTCATGTATATAATAAAGACCAACCTGAAAGAATAATATATGAATTGATTTGGTGGAGTTACTGCCTGGCTTGACATTATTTGTATTGAAATTTAGAAATTCTTAATTTTAAATTTATATATGATTTCTCATTTGAGATTTGACTTTTTGAAACTCGTAGGTTGTTGAAACCTGTTTTGCCTCCCACATTCTTGTCATAAAGAGGCTTGTGAAGGTGAGACAAGCATTACAAGCAATGGTCATTGACCCTCTTTGGGAATCATGGAGGACTTCTACTTCTGATAGAGGGCAAACAATCAAGCCCATCATTCTTGATGATGCATGGTGGGACAAGGTCCAATACCCTCTGCGGTTTACTGAACCAATCTTGACCTTGATTAGGACATTTGACACAAATACACCTTGCTTGGGGGAATTTTATGAATAAAATGATAGTATGTTGGAGAAGATAAGGGAATTTATCAAGGCAAGTGAAAATGACCCTTTCGAAACATTTTATTATGAAGTGAAGGACATAGTTATAGAAAGGTGGAAAAAAATGACCACACCATTACACCTTTTGGCCTATGCATGGCACCCCAAGTATTATCATTCCAAAATTTTGTCTTTACCTGGTGGAACAGCGCAAAACAAGGATTCTGAAGCGGTACAAGGACACAAGACAACTTTGAGGAAAATTTATAGAGATGTGGGAGTTGCAATGGAAGTGTTACCGTTCAAACTAGAAGGGGTCCTAGGAGGGGATCCTAAAGGGACAATTGCTAGGTCAAGGGCAACAATGGAGCAATAGCCCACTGTCACCTCGGCTAAAGCTCCCTATTCTTTACGGACTTTTACCAATGGGAGGAGACCCAGTATGATAAGGATCACAAAGATGAATAGATCAAAGATAGGATGAAGGATGATCCTAGAAGCCTATTCACAAGAGAGGCTCAAGATTGTGTCGTGCTTGTCTTGGAAGACAAGACGGAAGGCTCTCTAGGAAGGGCTTGGGGAGAATTTCAAGGGTTAGGTTTTGTGTATGTCTTGTAAAGGAGATCCCTAAGCCCTAGGATTCTTGTGGAAACTTGGGCTCCAGGTGATCTTTGAAGAATTAACTTTGATAGTGCATGGGACCACATAGGACCAAGTGGACCCGAGGTTAGGTCAAGAGGATACGATTTAGCAACCAATGATATACTTGACCTAATTAGGAAGGGGAAAGGGATCAAGAAATGAATTTTCAATGTAAGGAAATGCAAGGATCCCAGTGAGGTTTCTAGCCTACGAGAAACCAAGAGCAAGAGTTGGTCTTCGAGCTAGGGCTTACGATATCTCAAAATCCCACCGTTGAAATCTCATGAAATTTGGAGGGCTTCTTGAGGACACACCAGCGCAGTTGTGGACCAAAAATCAAAGTATTTAGATGGCTAGATTGTGGGATAATTGATGTCGTAGATGACCTATGTAGACTAGGCCTAAAAAAAGAGGGTAAGGTGAAAAAAATAAGCTTTAAAGTGATCACTAGAGGAGGACCAGTGCTTTGTCCTTTGGGAGAGATGGAGTCATGGAAGATTTAGAGTTTGGATTGATTTCCACTTGTCAAGGATGCCTAAAAGACGACTTCGTTGGGAATTAGGGCTTAATGGAAGTAGCTTCAAGGTCATTTATACTTGGTTCAACAATATTTGGTGACTTATCAAGACAAGGATGTCTCTAGGAACATACATTCATTCAAACATAGCCCAATCATGATACAACATTATTTAGAGATTTAATTTCCACAATTTTCTTCCAAGAAAAGCAAAAAATTAACCCTAGAATAGCGAAAATCCCAATATCATGAATGTAGTAAAATAAAGAATCAAAATAGCATTAACATAATTCTTACATGTAAGAAGCATATATCCAATCGCCAAGATATGCCAATCCTAGAAGCTCCAAGACAAAGAAGAATAACCAAACATCGAAATTCATTCATTCATCTAAAAAGTCTTATCCTCAAAAGATAGTGAAAATCTCACAAGAAGATATGATCCCTATCCAAGCGATGATACAAAATGAATTCATGTCTCTCCTATTTATACACATTAGGAGTTCGAATTACCTAATTTGAGCTTACATTACCCCATCAACTAAAATAATGTGCAAATACTTAGTTTTGGTGACAAGCCCACCAAACTAGCTCATAAACAAAATAATAAGCCTCCCAAGAGGTCGTATAATCAATAATGCATGTAGTTGGACTCTCTACAAGGCTCGATGAAGTCCATGAGTGCCAAAATGATGAATTGGACTTCCGAAAGTAATGGATAAGGGGTTAGCCCCTAGTGCTCCACATAATAAACCTGTGGTGCACTCAATGGTTGTGAGGGCACACAAGTGACCTCACGAGTCTCCAAGTAAGTCGAAGATGCATTTAGACCATCTGTAAGGGCTCAGATGATGTTGTAATGATACCACATCAGCATACAAGTCCTTGGTCATCTGCCAAGTGCATGGTACGACTGTGGGGTTGGCTGGGCAGAGATGAACCAGGTGCATCTTCCTAATCCAATAGGTGAATCTTGAGCAACCTTTGGACATCTTTGGGGATCCATGGACTGATGTTTACTATAGTGGAGGCCCATGGCTCTCAACACACACCCTACATGTGCCAATGTAGCCCTCGTGTGGCTTAGGACCCCATATAGGGAGACCAAACCCAAAATGGAGACAACCTGCAATCCTACATATGATCCAGTGCATCCCCTAGCCTTCCAGTACAACAGGTCATCAAGGAAATCGAGTAAAAGAACTTACAAACTATGGACAATAGGTGGGGAATTCATAATGGCATGCCCTTCCATAATGGGCTTTGGCATGTGTTAATGTCTCCAAACTCCAAATGGGGTTAACCAAGTATCTTATAGGTGGTTTCTTTTTTTAACCACAAGGTGAATCGGTAACTGTTTGGACTAATCTAAGGGATACCCAGGATCAACCCTCGTTGCTGCCACTATAACACCAAGAGTATATCTAGCAACCTGCTAGCCAAATATACCAAATCTTATGATTTAGAAAGAGCCAAGACTCATAGATAAGGGGAGTCTACTCCTTGTGCCGAGATCATAGCAGGACTCTATACTCAATGAGATTTGAACAGCGGTCTTGTGGGCTTCACCCAACAAGAATTTTCGTTAAACCACACATCATTGTATCCCATAGGTGGTTTCTACTTCTAAAGGGGATAATATGTCCAAGGTACTCCTTCAAAAGGTGGTGGCACGTGATAAAGAGATGAATGGAGTAGGGAATGAAAAGGGGAAGCCTTGCTCCACATGCCGGGGTACAGGCGTTGCTAGCACAAGGAAACCCTCACTTGGGTATATAATGTATAGGACGAAGCAATCGTGGTACATGAGGTGCCCCGACCTTGATTTTTCCACGCTTCTTTATATGCATTTTTCCTTTTATGATTTTCTTTAATTCACTTCTCGAGGCTCAAGGGATAAGAGCATGATGTGTGAGATATAGCAATGGATACCCCCCTTTAAGGTAGGGCAGGTCATTGCCCACCAAGGGTTGTGACAACCATGGATTCCTAAATGATAAAGGAGGCTTATCTAGGGATTGTAGGAACCAGGGTGATGGCCATGATGATGAGGTAGAGCTCATATATAGTATTTTGCCCATGTGCTAAATGTATTTGTCCAAACCATCTTTTGCATTTTGTGGTACATTTTCCTGATGAATGTGGCCAATTATGCTTTTACTTTTATTTTGAGTTGCATTAAAGTCCGAGGTATCATTCCAAGCCTGACCCAAGGTGTGGGTAAAGGGAGGGGGAAGGCCAACCCTATGTGGACCCAGGTGGGAGAAATGATGAATAGGGTTATAATGAGTGGAAACGGGGCAATATATGTGGATGAGGGAGCGGGACCACGCAACAAAATCAAGGTTTCCCATGAAGTACCATCCCTAAAGCCAAATGGTCAATAAAAGAGATCCCACGAGACTAGAATCCAAGGTTAACATCCAAAAGGGGTCTAGGGGACAAGAGCATAGACCTAGCCCATTCTTTCCGCCAAATCCCCACATTAATCGATGCCCAGAAGTATCCATGATAAGCAAACTACAATACTCAATTACCAAATGACAAGGGATACCTTTAGGTTCAGTAGGCCCACCTTCAAACATACGATCATGGAAGATGGGTGAGGGACCACATGGCTAGCTCAAGAGCGAAGAAATGACACAACGAGCTAGTTGGTGGCTGCAAGGGGCTACTAGCTAAGGACCATCTTGGAGAAAAAAAATCTCTTGGGATATCACCCACAAAATCGTGGGTAACATTTGGCTCCAACTGGGACGTGATCTCTTAATGAAGTAGATGAAGCTACTCGAACGAGGTCACGAAAACAACAATCTATTGGTTACCATAGACCTGTTACTTGCTCATATCAACGATTGAACCCACGGGGAAGCATGTTTTTGATGGTGTCTTATGATCACCCATGCTTAGTGTTAGGTGGTAAAATCAACAGAAAAATAAAATATGCAAATTTTAATTTAAATGCAGCTAATCTACCATGAGAAATATCATATGATGTTAGTTCTAATGCAAAATCAATATGCAATGCATCCTACCCTACCATGCATATAGTAGTGTTAATACTAAGTGTAATCATAAAGCCAATGCAACCAACATATCATCATATCAATATACATATGCCTGCTAGTATGATTACTCAGGCAGCTAATCCTAAAGCGAATGCAGATACAATTATGCGGAAGATGAAGTGGGTGGGAAGTGGGAAAATATGATCTCCATTCTAGGTAAAAGGAATCCCCAGGAGAAGGAAAATAAGCTAATTTAGAAGTGTCGGGCTTTCCCTCTAAGTACAGAATGGTGGAATGAAAGATCACTATCAAGAACTCCCCAGCACAATCATTGTTTATAATATTATGCTTTGCAAATGCCAAAAGGTCGTGATGAGAGGGGAACGAAGGGTGAGGGAAGGGAGTGCAACAAGTAGGTTGCTCAAGGTAATGTCATGGAGTGATCAAAACCCTAAGGGTGTGTCCAAGGAAGTAAAGTATAATCAATGAGGGTGTCTTCTTCGAAACTATACTCGAAAGGGGGAAAGGGATCACAGTCACGTGTGATCGTATGACAACGGGTGAGGGAATCACTTGATGAAGACTCAAGATGATGAACAATATAAAAGGGCAAAGGGGAAGGTGAAGTCTCAACGAGATCCTTTTCCTGAAAATCCAACTCTAGAGGCTCAAGTGATTTGAACATACTTTCGCAATCATAAGGAAGGTAGGTATGAGCAAGGGCCTTATCGATCCTATCATTATTGTTGCCAAAGATAGGGTCTTCCCAAAAAGGAGAGTTAACCATATCAAACTGCTCCTTTTCATGCAGGGGAAAATGAAAATTCTCCTTCCCAAGGGTATCGATGGATGTGTCCTCATAAATAATCCTGGGAGAAAGGGAGGACCAATCTCAACCTCATCCTCCTTGTCGGTGTCATAAATGGGAGCACAGTCAAATTAAGGACCAATGATTTCCCACTACTCCTTTTCAATGTGGAAGTAATCTCCAATGTCATCTTCCAAGGGGCTAATGGGATCATCTTTCTCAAGGTTCTCAAAAGAGGAGTCATTGCGAGTAATATCCTTGAGAAAGGTAAGGTTGGTCTCAATTCCACTTTCCACAAACTCATCCTTCCCAGCATTGGTGCTTTCTTGTTCATTATGTGGACCTAATGAGCACTCACCTTCCTGCTCATCACTAAGATCCTCAAGGTTATCTCCAACCTTTTCATCTTGACTAATGAGACTTTCCCTCCAAAGGGCTTCCTCTAGGCTCTCACAACCAGTTTCATTAGATTGGAATTTGGGTCCCTTATACTCTATGAATTTGTTGAGCAACTTGATAAATGATGAAATGCTTTCAAGCTCACATGAGTCGAGCCAACCTCAGTGCTTGTATTCAATAGAAGCAATAAATAACTCCACGAGGTTGTCTAGATGAACCACATTAACTTCGGAAGCATGCTTCATAAGTTTTGCTATGTGGTCCAATGTTGTGGATGGATCACCCTTGAATTGTGGCATATTTTGCATAAACTTCCAATCCAGGCCATTTGGGTACCTAGAACCCATGTGATATCCAAAGCAAGAAACCACTCATGAAGCTTTTTAGAAGCCATTGATATTTATATATTGATATCATGGGAGTCGCCAAGGTGAACTAAAATTGCCTTAACAAATGCTTGCTTCACCCTACAAGCATTGACTTTGAAGTTCAATGAAGAACCAAGGCTTCGTTCTTCCAATGGAGTTGCCAATAATGATATGTCAATATGTCTTACGGAGAAAAAACACACATCTCGTGTCCCCAGCAACTGCACCAAAATGTTACAGCTCAAACTAGTAGGGGTTCTAGGAGGGAATCCTAAAGGGACAATTGCTAGGTCAAGGGCAACAATAGACCAATAGTCCACTGTCACCTCAGCTAAAGCTCCCTACTGTTTACGGACTTTCACCAATGGAGGAGACCCAGTATGAAAAGGATCACAAAGATGAATAGATCAAAGATAAGGACGAAGGCTGATCCTAGAAGCCTATTCACAAGAGAGGCTCAAGACTGTGGCTTGCTTGTCTTGGAAGACAAGATGGAAGGCTCTATAAGAAGAGCTTGGGAAGAATTTCAAGGGTTAGGTTTTGAGCATGTCTTTTGTAAAGGAGATCCCTAAGCCCTAGAATTCTTGTGGAAACTTGGGTTCTAGGTGATCTTTGAAGAATTAACCTTGATAGTGCATGGACCACATGGGACCAAGTGGACTCGCGGTTAGGTCAAGAGGATAAGATTTAACAACCAATGATATACTTTACCTAATTAGGGAGGGGAAATAGATCAAGGAATGAATTTTCGATGAAAGGCAATGCAAGGACCCCAGTGAGGTTTCTAGCCTAAGGGAAACCAAGGGCAAAAATTGGTCTTCGAGCTAGGGTTTGTCATATCTCAAGATCCCATTGTCGAAATCTCATGAAATTTGGAGGGCTTCTTGAGGACACACCAGCACAATTGTGGACAAAAAATTGAAGTATTTGGATGGCTAGATTGTGAGATATTTGATGCCCTAGGTGACCTATGTAGGCTAGGCCTAGAAAAAGAGGGGAAGGTGAAAAAAAGGCTTTAAAGTGATCACCAAAGGAGGATCAATGCTTTTTCCTTTAGGAGAGATGGAGTCATGGAAGATTTCGAGTTTGGATTGATTTCCACTTGTCAAGGAGGCGAAGACAACTTCGTTGGGCATTAGGGCTTAATGGAAGTAGCTTCAAGTTCATTTATACTTTGTTCAACAATATTTGGTGACTTTTCAAGGCAAGGATGTCTCTAGGAACATTCATTCATTCAAACATGGCCCAATCATGATGCAACTCTATTTAGAGATTTAATTTCCACAAATTCTTTCCAAGAAAAGCAACAAATTAACCCTAGAATAGTGAAAATCCAAATATCATGAATGCAGCAAAATAAAGAATCAAAATAGCCTTAACATAGTACTTACATGTAAGAAGAATATATCCAATCACCAAGATATGCCAATCATAGAAGCTCCAAGACAAAGAAGAATAACCAAACATCAAAATTCATCCATTCATCCAAAAAGCCTCATCCTCAAAAGATAGCGAAAATCTCACAAGAAGATATGATCTCTATCCAAGTGATGATACAAAATGAATTCATGTCTCTCCTATTTACACACTCATTAGGAGTTTGAACTACCTAATTTGAGCCTACATTAGCCCATCAACTAAAATAATGTGCAGATAACTATTTTTTGTGACAAGCCCACCAAACTAGCTCATAAACAAAATAATAAGCCTGCCAAGAGGTCGAATAACCAATAATGCATGCCGTTGGGCTCTCTACGAGGCCTGATGAAGTACATAAGTGCCAAAATGATGAATTGGACTTCCGAAAGTAATGGACAAGGGGTTGGCCCCTTGTTCTCCACATAATAAACCTGTGGTGCTCTCAATGGCTATGAGGTCACACAAGTGACCCCATGGGTCTCCAAGTAAGTCAAAGATGGTTTTAGACCATCTATAAGGGCTCGGATGACGTTGTAATGATGCCACATCAGCATACAAATCTTGGGTCATATGCCAAGTGCATGGTACAACTGTGGGGTTGATTGCGCAGAGGTAAACCAGGTGCATCTTCCTCGTCCAATAGGTGAATCTCGAGCAACCTCTGAACATCTCTGGGGATCCGTGGAGTGTTGTCTACAGTTGTTGAGGCCCATGGCTCTCAACACACACCCTACATGTGCCAATGTAGCCCTCTAGAGGGTTAGGACCCTGTATAGGGAGACAACCCAAAAAGGAGACCACCCGCAATCCTGCACAGGGTTGCAGGAATCGCCCCCCCCCCCCCCCCGGATCCAAAGGCAGAATCGCGGATCGGAGCGAATCGATCCGGAATCCCCACTGGAAGCGCGATTCACATTTGGAGGTGGCGCGATTCCGGGCAAAAAAAACGATTCCTGCCCATTCATGTTGCGGCCCCCCGGAATCGCGGATCGGCAGACGCTTCGGGCACGGGGTGGCGCCACGCAACCTGCCCGGAAGCGCACGCCACCCGCACGCCACCCAGGCGCAACCCGGACGCAACCCCGCGGGCAGCGCATTTTTACTTTTTTTTTTTTTAATTTGTTTTAAAATTTAACTTAACTAGCATGAGGGGGTGGGTTAGGTGAGTTTAGGGTGAGTTTAGGGTGACTTTAGAAAAGAATAAAGCCCCCATTCTCTTCTCATTTTCTCACTTTGAGTTTATGAGAGTTGGAGAAGAGAAGAGAGGAGAGGAGAAGAGAAGAGAGGAAAGGAGAGGAGAAGAGAGGAGAGCTTGGAGGAGTGAAGAAGGAGGAGCTAGGAGAAGGAGGAGGAGCTTGGAGCAAGAGCTTGGAGGACTTCATCTACAAGAGCTAAAGAGGTAAGTTCAAACCCCAAACTCCCTTGTTTTTTTGAAAAAAAAATTGTATTTTTCTCCTCCCTCTCCTACTCTTTCCCATTGTTTCTACTTGCTCCTTTATTTACAGGTTGTCCACCACCTATATCCATATTCCAAGATGGTGTTCTTTTGGCTTCTATGTATCATTCCACTCTTGGTTTTAATGATGGCAAGGGTGAGGAATAGAGGGGAAGAGGAAGGGGATGAACTTGGTCCTAATAGTAGTGACCCAATGTATGATGAGGAGGAAGGGTTTGAAGAGGAAGGGGATGAACTTGAAGAGGACACTGAAGCACAAGATGGGAAAGGTACATCAAATCCCTTGTGGAACTATGTGACCAAACTTGAAGGGGGAAAGGGTGGTGGATCTTACAAATGGATGTGCCCTCATGGTTGTCATGGAGGAAAACCATATACGGGTTCATATACCCGTCTGAGGAGGCATCTTTGTGGGGTGCTAGACAGTGATGAAAAAAAGGGTTCTGTGGGGGTAACCATTTGCCCAAACATTTCAAGTGAACAAAGACAAAAATACATCAAAATAGAGATGGCTGCACAACGAAAAAACAAGAAACAAAAAACTCATTCTGAATCAAGTGCAACCTCTAAATTTGGTAGTTGCCCATCTCCTCATGGTACTTTTGCAACCTCTGGAGGTAGAAAAACAATAGGGGATTTCCTTAATGTTGCTGGGAGGGATGATGTGGATGGAAAGATAGTCCGTTTTCTTTGTGCTTGCGGTGTACCATTCAATGTGCTTCGCTCTCCCTATTGGCATGAAATGGTAAAGGCCATCAATGAAGCCCCAAAAGGATACAAGGCCCCCAACTATGAGAAAGCTAGAACAGTGTTATTAGAAAGAGAAAAAGCTAAGGTTCAAAGAGCTTTGACACGTTTTACACATGAGTGGGTGGATTTTGGGGTATCCATTGTATCAGATGGGTGGACAAATATTAGAAACCAACATTTGATAAATGTTCTTGGTGTTTCTTCTAGTGGTGCAGTATTTATTGCATCTCATGACTCCTCCTCCATCAGTGCAACTGCACCAAACATTGCAGATCTCCTATTGAAATCAATCAAAGATGTTGGTCCGAATAATGTGGTTCAAGTGATCACAGATAATGCAGCAAATTGTAAGTTAGCAGGAAAAATTATTGAGCGTACTCATCCACACATCTTTTGGTCTGGGTGCCTGGTTCACACATTGAACCTTTTGATGCATGATATTGTGAAACACAAAGATTGTGGGTGGATTGCTGAGGTTTACAGGAAAGGGAAGCAGCTCATTAAATTCATCACAGGGCATACAAGGGTAAACTACTTCTATGGCACTTACTCCAAGTTGCAATTGCTTAAAATTGCAAAGACAAGATTTGCTAGTTATTACCTCACCTTTAGGCGGCTAGTGAGGGTGAGACAAGCTTTAACTAATCTGGTGTGTGCTGAAACATGGGATGAAATTAACGTCAGTACAGATGGTGCTAATGAAGTCAAGGACACTGTTCTTGACAGTTACTTTTGGTCACAGGTTAAATATGTTTTGCAATTCACCAAACCAATTTATTACATGATCAAGTTTGCAGATTCAGATCGACCAGTAATTGGGGAGGTGTATGAGCAAATGGATAGCATGTTGGGGCAGATTAAAGACATTGTTGAGCCTAGAGATACCACCTTGTACAATTATATTCGTGAAGAGGTGGAAAAACGATGGGATATGCTAAATGTTCCATTGCATGCATTAGCATATGTTTTGACACCTAAATACTATCATCCATCATGGCTTTCAAAACCAGCACCTAGGGGGGAGTCAGGAGAAAACCACACCAAGATAAAGAGGTTCACGAAAAATATATGGCTGCATTGAGTAGATTAATCCCTGATGAGGAGGAGGCTGCATTGGTACGGAGACAGGTGAGCAACTATACGAGCAACACTGGTCCATTTTCGAGCATGCATGCAATTCAAGATCGAGAGCATTTTTCTGCTCTTGAGTGGTGGAACATGCATGGAGGGCCTACTCCACTTCTACAGAGTTTGGCATTGCGGGTGCTATCACAGGTGGTAAACACTTCTTCTGCAGAGAGGTGTTGGAGCTCTTATTCTTTCATCCACAGTGTTAAAAGGAACAGGTTGAATTTAGACCGGGCAGAGAGCTTGGTTTATGTTCATTACAACTTGCGATTGTTGTCCCATTACTGTGAAGATGCAAAGTCTAATAAAGACTTGTTGACTTGGGACAAGAATCCAGAGGAGCCCAATTTGGAGGATGGAGTGTTGCGACTAGAGCAATTAGAGGATTCTCTTATCCAGGTATGTCCATTGTGGTATGAATTTTCCAATTTTCCCTTATAAAGCATTTCTCTAATTCATGTTTTTTATTTTTTTGTTAACTAGTGTTTTTTTTTTTGCATGAATTTTTTGAGCGATTCTAGGATGATGACACGGGTGTTGATATGCCACCACCCCCACCCCCATCTGGTCCCTTGGTTTCTAGGTTCCATGGTTCAACACCAACGGCAGGGGGTTCTTCTTCATCAGTTCCAGTGCCACGACTTACACAGGGACCATCTTCTTCATTGCCACCACGTGGAGGCCCGCCATCACGTTCTATTCGTGGTGGAAGGAGGAGAGATTAGTAGATATATTCACAATCTACTTCTTTTTGTCATAGATTACTCATTAGACTTGTAGACTTGTGAATTTGAATTTTGAACCTTTTTGGCTTGGCGGTGACCAAGTGACATATTTTGTAAACATTATTATTTGAATTTTGGACATGACAAATGTTGACAGTTGCTCACTTGCTAGATAAATCATAATATGCTCTATGTTTTATGTTTTATAATATGCTTAAATGTTTTATGTTTTATAATATGCTTAAAAATTTGATGTATGTTTGTAATAGCTAGAATATAGATGATTGTTGTACATACTAGTAACTACAATGGAATCATGGATGCCATATCTATCTTGATTTATGCAAAAATATGCATGTTTTCATGTCTTCTACAATTAATTTGGTATTTGGGATGTTTGTTTTGAGTATAAATGCAAAAAAATATATAAAAATATATATATATAGCAGACGCTTCCGCGGACGCTTCGCTCCCTAGATTTTTGGAAAATGACGCTTCCGCGCTTCCGCTTCGCGCTTCCGCTTCGCTCCCGCTTCGTGCAACATTGATCCTGCATAACATCCAATGCATCCTCTAGCCTTCTAGTACAACAGGTCATTAAGGAAATCGAGTAAAAGATCTTACAAAACATGGACAATAGGTGGGGACTTCATAAATGCATGCCCTTCTATAATGTGCTTTCGCATGTGCTAATGTCTCTAAGCTCCAAATGGGTTCAACCAGTGTTGCAGGAATCGCCCCCCCCCCCCCCCCCGCGGATCCTAACTCAGAACCGCGACCCGTGCGGAATCGTTTCGGAATCTCGAGGCGAAGCGCGATTCCAAATTGCAGGTGGCGCGATTCCGTTTTTTAAACACGCTTCCTGGTTTTTAGGTGGCGGTGGCCCGGATCCGCGCTTCGGAGGGCGATTCTGGCATCCGGTTGCGCCACGCAACCCGCCCGGAAGCGCACGCAACCTGGACGCAACCTGGACGCAACCCGGACGCAACCCACCAATATGACATCATTCTCATATAGGATTCCTAATACCATATAACTTGAGCATTGTAGCCTGAATATACGGTCTTACTGCTCTGAATACAATGTCAACTCAATGAATATACATTGAAAAAGGGTAGAGGGGTCTTACTGCTCTGAATACAATGCCAACTCAATGAATATACATTGAAAAAGGGTAGAGGTACCATACGTACAAAGCAGAGAGCCATATATATATCTACTGAACTGATGGATGCACTTCTATATATTCATATACTGTACCATCATACATAGGGATGCCATACATATTTGTGAGATTGATACACACACACACACATAAATATATACAACTGTTGAAGTTGAGGTCATGCATATACTGCTGTAATTAGAACATAGCAATACCATACTCAAGCTATTTGAGCAGTGATATCCATACATAATGCTAAGTGCATATAAGAATGAAGAAGTCTCTGCTTATAGGTTTATACCCATCATTGCCAATATTGGGAAGCCATACCAATATTGATCTATATGAGAAACGATAACATATATATGACTGAAGCAAGTGACATGTCCATATTGAATTGATGTCATGAACAAATGTCATAATGCAAAGAATCATACTGAAGCATATGCCAATGATCATATGACACTATTGGTAAATCATACCAGGAGCAAGAGCATAGCCATATAACGAACGTCCAATTATTCCAGAGGTGCAGTATCAAATTATCAATACACTGTAAGAGTAGATCTGAGAGACTTCCTTGTAAAGTCTGCAATTCTTGCTAATGTAGTTTGTTGCCCTTACCTTGCTTCAAATCACTGTGATCTTATGTCCAACTATGCTTCCACCTATGCTGATCTACTAGGTATTCAATGTACTGCTGGTGGGGCTTAAGGTTCCTCCTCAAGCCTCCTACAATTCACGGTTTTGCTACAGCAAGGTCTAGGTCTTCATATACATGAAAATATACTTGGTTATAACTGCACTGATCCTCAGGATGACTGTGGCCTGGGTAGAGGACCTTAACTAGGCCTTCACCCCCTCAAAACAGACCCCCCAAGCTGCTGTAGAAACAACCCTTCTTTGTGGCCTAGAGAAGAATGAGAATCTCCTTCGATGACAAGGAACCACCCCCCTTTACCTGTGCTGTTGCTTGAGATGACTGCAGCTAGGGCAGTAGGTCCCTTCTAGGCCTCTTGGCGCTCTCAAATCCTCCTCCTCATACAGCTGTAGCAGCACCTTCCTGCAACCTTGTAAACAGAGACAAACCCTCCACAAAATAGCACAGAAAAAGCATCAATACTTCTTGACTTGTGGCCTGATCTAGCAAGTGAGATGCTGCCCTAAATAGTCTTGAATTAGCTCTCCAAGCCTCCTTGTTGGTTGCTTCCATTAAATGCTGAAGGAGGACTTTGCAATCATGGTTTGCATTTTCAAATTTGATTTGTGGCCTTCATGAGCAATTGAGCCCAGCTCTGACATATTCCCAAACTTGAATTCTAACAGTCCCTTGCTTGATAGAAACTTGATAACTTTCCTTGTGATTGCATTCCTTCTCTTGCTTGAGCTTGTCCTATGAAATTTTATAGGCATCAAGCAGTATCAAATTGATACTGATGTATGTTTGTAATAGCTAGAATATAGATGATTGTTGTACATACTAGTAACTACAATGGAATCATGGATGCCATATCTATCTTGATTTATGCAAAAATATGCATGTTTTCATGTCTTCTACAATTAATTTGGTATTTGGGATGTTTGTTTTGAGTATAAATGCAAAAAAATATAAAAATATATATATATATAGCAGACGCTTCCGCGGACGCTTCGCTTCCTAGATTTTTGGAAAATGACACTTCCGCTTCGCGCTTCCGCTTCGCTCCCGCTTCGTGCAACATTGGGTTCAACCAAGTATCGGAGTATCCTATAGGTGGTTTCTACTTCTAAAGGGGATAATAAGTCCAAGGTACATCCTTTAAAAGGTGGTGGCATGTGATAAAGAGATGAATGGAGTAGGGAATGAAAAGGGGAAGCCCTGGGCCACATTATGGGGTACAAGGGAAGCCCACACTTGGGTATATAATGTATAAGAGGGAGAAATCGTGGTACATGAGGTGCCCTAACCTTGATTTTTCCACCCTTCTTTATATCCTTTTGTCTTTTATGATTTTTCTTTAATTAACTGCACGGGCTCAAGGGGTAAGAGCATGATGTATGAGATATAACAATGGATACCTACCTTTAAGGTAGGGTGGTCTATTGCCCACCAAGGGTTGTGACAACCATGGGTTCCTAAATGATAAAGGAGGCTAATATAGGGCCTATAGGAACCAGGGTGATGGCCATGATGATGGGGTAGAGCTCATGTATAGGCTTTTTCCCATGTGCTAAATGTGTTTGTCCCGACTATCCTTTGCATTTTGTGGTACATTTTCCTGTTGAATGTGTCCAATTATGATTTTACTTTTCTTTTCAGTTGTACCAACCTCCAGGGCATCATTCCAAGACCGACCCAAGGTGTGGGAAAGGGGAGGGGGAAAGCCAACCCTATGTGGACCCAATGGAGGAATGTGGATCTAGGTGGGAAATGATGAATGGGGTTATAATAAGTGGAAAGGGGGCAATATATGTGGATGAGTGTTGGAATTTCTAAGTCTAACTATTAGAAACCCTTCATGTACTTTTATAATTTATTTCTGCCTACATGTTCTGATTAATTAACAAGTTATTTACCATGTTAATACTGAAAATAAATACAAGTACATGCTCAACACATTACAGATCATCAACTGAAAGAAACAAAACAAGCACACAAGTGACACCATTGTTTTTGGACCAATGTCCCTGGAAAAACCCAATGCGGGAAAACTAGTGTAGCTATTTGAGGGTTTCATGTATTAAGCAATTTCAAAATACAATCTAGGTGCCAAATCTGGCTCACCCAACAAAGAAAAATCTCAGCAGTGGCACCTCTCTACTCGGAAGCAAATATTCCGGCTGAAACCCCAGATAAATACTCTGGCAGCTCTACAACTCCAATTTGCCCCACGAAACCCCAGTGTCAGCTTCTAGGGACTGCGTCAACCTCTCTCTGGCCCAACGTTAGCCAAACGTCACTCTATCTTGGCCTGCATCAGCCTTTGGAGGCACTGCGTCAGTCCTTTGGCCCTCTGCGTCACCCACGCTGGCCCTTTGAGGCATTGTGTAGCTCCTAGTTGCCTCTACATGAGCCTTGGTTGGCTCTATGTGAACCCTTAGCTGCAACCTGCTTCTGCATCCCTCTCTCCAGTTACTGCGTTGATCCTCCCAGTGCTATCTCTGTCTCTCTGCTTCTGTATTCACTGCCCCTCAACTACAACTCTGATCACTCTCTGAACTTTATCAGCGAACCCAGCCCCAGAAAGTCGAAATCTTGATCCCTTGGTGTGTTCTCCAAGTGACCCTCAAGCCTCCTCTTATACTTTTCTCGTTGACAATGCAACGGCTGAGATTAAGCCCCTAATCAATGGCTAAGATTAATTCTGGCTTGATCCATGACTTTTGAACCATTCTAACATAGTTTTATATTAATACATATTAATATTTTATTTTCCCTAAGTTTAGACTTACGGACTCCATTAAAAATATTAATTATTTTAATATCTCTCAAATTGTTTAGAATCAGCGCAAACCATTTCTGGGTATTGGAGATCTCATGTGCCTTAGCCTCTCCACCAAGTTTTGAGGCTATAGCACATCCGATGCTACCCCAAATCAACACTCTCTTACTGAGGACTGTGCTCTAGTAATACTCCTCACTGAGTATCACCTTGATCATCCGGCACAGGTCCTGGTGCTAATGCTAGGCCTACTACCCAACATCACTGTTGCATCATGTACTGCTACAAAAGATAATGCAGATCCATTTGAGGATATGTAGTTAAACCTACTGCACATTATGATATTAGTAGATTGATCATGGATGAGATGCTCATTTTTGTACTTACTATTATCATTTATGATATTATCCTTTTTGTATGAAGGAGGATGCATCATTTCAGTGTTTCAGTCTTCATATTTATAATATATCTAATGGTTTCAGTTCTAAATGTTGTGATTTATTTACGGATTTGATTATTGAACTCAATGTTTTTTAAAATTTAAAAATTATTAATATATATTTTTGTACTTGACATATACTACTTGTCTCCGGATCCTGGATTTTCAAAAAACTAGCAAATCTGGATCCAGATCCGTATTTGTATCCGTATACGAATCTTGGTAACTTAGCACTTGAGTCTTAAAACAATATTTATTCAAAAATAGAAGTGTGAAGATAAATATTCATTGGTAGATCAAGAAATAAAGCTACTGAGAGTTATTCATATTCATTGACTAGTAACTCAACCAGCTTTTGTACAGAAGCAAAAGTCAAATTCATGGAGGTCATTTTGATCAAGTAAGCCAAAACAAGGAGGTTACAAGACTATATCAAAAATAGTTGGCAACTTGGCAAGTTATCTCATTTGAATTGGACATTTTATTGTCCACCAAGCTGTCTTTATATCAAATCCAACCTGTGACTAATTAGCAACACCAAATTATGAAACAGAGATTACTAATCTCCAAACAAAATGTGATCAAAGAAATGAATTCAGCAAAAAATCCATTTATATGATATGAGCACAGCACCAGTGGAAGAACAGAGACACAAAAAAGCAAGTATGCAAGAATGGGAGAAGATTGCCAGATTTGTATACTCATTTGTATTACAATATATAGAGTTCAAAATTGTGGGCAGAGTGATCAAAGTTGACCAAGTCTCCAATAAAATTCAATAAAGAGAGTTAGACCAAGCCATCCAAAATAGACAAGGCTAAAGTTAGTACAGATATCATACATGTTCTCATCAACTCCTCCCTCATGTGAGAGAAAATTGTTCTCGATTTATGACAATGGGGAATGTGTTGCTCAAACACTGACAGGGACAGCCACTGGGCTTGAGTGGACAATGTTAAAATCTCTCCAAAACCTTGGTGAATAATTTCCTTTGATCTCAAGTAAATTTATTTGTTGAAATTTGCTCACGGGAAGTAAAATAGACGGTGGCACTCTATGATGTGAAGGTCACCGGTTTGAAACTCCGTGGGAAAAAATTCAACTATGTAAAGGCTGGTGTGACCCGGGCTGAGTGCAATCCCCAAGTGATTTTGACACCTTAGATGCCCCTAGGTCGTGGTTTAACAAGCCAAAGATTAAGCTTGCAGTCATATCAGGACTTACACAACTTAGAAAACAAGAAAAAAAAAAAATTGCTGATATTTTATTTTAAACTGAAAATTTCAGACCACAGAAATATTACAGTTGCTGGAAGAAAAATTAGGAGAAGAAAAATAAATTCCAAGTACACATAATTTTTCCTGACCTCCAAATTAGGTTTTACATTAAAAATTATTCCAAAGTTACAAGTGATTCTGACTCTGGGAAAACTCACCCACTGGAAAACAAGAAAACTGCAGAAACCTTCCTCTGCCACATGACCGTACATCCCTGTACGACCAATTCGTACGGCTAGGAAAAACCCATGAACATAGACTTCTCCAACTGCTGTACTTACATGACCGTACAGCCCTGTACGACCAATTCGTACGGCTAGGAAAAACCCATGAACATAGACTTCTCCAACTGTTGTACTTACGGCCTGTGCATTGAGATTGTACAACCCTTGCTAAGTCAATCTCCCCCTGCATACAACCCTGAGTACAACTCCCATGAAATCATATGGTTACTCTGCAAATCTTGGCTGAGCATAGGTCCCTTGAGACTTATTGCACTGTCTTCCTTCTCTTCCTTGGCTTGCACACCGAATGAACACCTCTGTCTCTTTGTGCAATTGAGTTACTATGTCTTTCACTATATCATTTCTTTTCTAACTCGCCTACCTTTATAATTTTGACTTAATGACTAACTCTCCACAACCCTCATCACTCATTAATCAATGGTTGAGATCATTTACCAATCTCACTAGAAATGAACAGTGGAGATTTATCTAAATCACTAGTGTAGTGGACTTTGGGGAATCCGTTTTGCTTCATGATGTGATGTACATGTCGGGAATGAAGAAGAATTTGGTGTTTATATCTGCTTTGCAAGACAAAGGGATGAGGGTCGCCTTCATTAAGGGAAAAGTACTTACTTGGCTGGTGGGATCCCCTATGAGAGATGCTTTCACAATGGGATCTAGATTTGAAGGACTCTACAAAGTCACTGGAAGACCCCTTCTAGCGATGGTCCATCACATTAATCATCAAAGCAAGTTGTGGCATCGTAGATTGGCTCATCTCCACTATGAAGCTCTTCCGAAATTTAAGAAGTTGGTCTTTGGGATCCTTGATGTTCAAGCTCAACATGATGGAGTATGTCCAGGATGTGCCAGTGGAAAGAAGACAAGGGGATCATTCCCCTCTAGCAAGAACAAGACTAATGACATCCTCAAACTCATTCATTCTGACATATGTGGACCAATGCCCGTACATTCACTTGGTGGCCATCTCTACTACATTACCTTCATCAATGATTTCTCAAGGAAGACATGGATATATTACTTGAAGCATAAGGATGAGGCCTTCAATTTGTTCAAGAACTTCAAGGCTTTGGTTGAAAATCAAACAAGGAAGAAAATTAAGATCTTCAGGTTTGACAATGGTGGAGAATACATTTCAAATGAATTCATAGATTTTTGTAAGAAGGAAGGCATCAAGAAAGAGACGATTGTGCCCTATAATCCCGAACAAAATGGAGTGGTTGAAAGAAAGAACAGGTCTATTGTGGAAGTTGTTAGAGCGATGCTCCATGATCAAAAGTTGTCGAAGTTCCTTTGGGGTGAAGCAACAAATACATCGGTATATGTTCAAAACAGGGTGCCTCATCAAGTATTTGACAACAAGACTCCCGTAGAAGTATTAACAAGTGTCAAGCCCAACATTAGTCATCTCTGTATATTTGGTTGCCTTGTATATTTCCATGTGCCTAAGGACAAAAGAAACTAGCTAGAAGCCATTGAAAGAAAAGGTAGGTTTGTTGGGTATTGTGAAGATTCCAAAGCATTTAGAATATATATTCCTGGTCAAAGGAAGGTCGAAATTAGTAGGGATGTAACGTTCGATGAAGATGTTGCCCTTGCGAAAGCAAGGAACTTTGACAATTTGAGTGCAACAAGACCTCTCATATGCCACCATCCCCATGCCAGATAATACCTTTGTCTAGCTTGATCGGGAACTAGAGCGAAGATATCATGTTGAAAATTTGAGGAACCCAACAACGAAATTATTTGTGGGTCATTCAAGCTAGGAATTTATGCAGTGTTGATGAACTTTCCAGCACCCCTGACAAAGCAGATTAAGAATAAAGAAGTTGGGTATACCGCAAAACACTTGGATACTTCAAATTTTCCATCAAGACATTTTCAAGACAAGGAAGAAGAGTTGGTAGTAATTGAACCATTGTCACCATTACAGCTTACCAAGAAAAAAAACAAAAAAGAAAAAAAAGAAAAAATATGTAAAAAGATGATTGCCAGTTTTAGGTAGGGTCAAGCCTCAACAAGTTGATAGTCGAAAAGGAAAAAGGAAGAGGCAGAATAGATATGATGGCCACAAACAAGTCAACATTGGGGCAAGGCAAAGTCCCAAGATGGTCAAGATTGGACAAAGTACATTAGAAAAGGAACCTATGGATCTGCCTATGAGTAGGCAAGTTCTCAAGATGGACTTCACTGAAAACATCTGATGCCCAAGGGGCAATTTTGAAATTGTATTTCTAACCCTACTCTCTTATTTCTTGCTCTTAGTATTAGCATTTTACTTATGCATTTCCTTTCAGCATTTCCTTTGTCATTTCATGTTGATTTTTGGATTATTTTGACATATGTCTGGTGTAGGTATAGGTACTACTGATTGTGCTTTGTTGTTTGAATTGGATGCAGATTCCAAGTTCTAGCAAGCTTTCATGAAAATCTAGCATGCTTCCCCATGTGGAGCCAAATGTTGACTTTTGAGTTGCCTTAGCAGATGTTATGAAGACTCCATAGCTCAAGACACAGATTACACATCAAAAAATTTCAGAATTCTAGAAGTCGGCAGGGCAATCTAGCCCCTTTCTCCTCTCTCTACATTTTGTTTTCAAATTCTACAACCCTGTGGGGAATTGTAAATATGTCACTAGCACAATGAATAAAGCTTTGTAACAGTGCTAGGAGACTTGGGACTCAATCAACAAGTGAGTACAACCTAGAGTGCTTTTTTCACTTAGCTAATTATTCTCGTTTTTCAACAACAAATAACTAGCAAAGCTTTTCACTCATAAATACCCACAAAGCTGGGGTGATGGCTTAAATATTGAGCCTTGGGTCCATCCTAGTGTCTAGGCTCAAATATATTACAACTCTAGGTCATCTATAAAGTTTTGCGAAATTTGACTGTCTAGATAGGATTTTTTAATAACTAAAAATTAATTTATTCTTACGTAAAATGTAAATAAGCAATGGCAGAAGATGTTGAGGGTGTATGAGTACTTAAAATTCATCCTCTACACCTCAAAATTCTTCTAGGACACACTTTGGGGGTCAAAAAATCACTTATAACCCCTCAAAACCCACTTTTCCTAAGTCTAGTGGATAAATTGGGAATAAATTGCCCATAAATTATATAACGAGAGAAAATAATAAATTCTCTCCAAGTCAAATAAGGAGAAAAATGATATGGAAATTCATCTTTAGTCAAGTGAAGTCAAAATCTAAGTTAATGGCGACTTGGAAGGCCACATAGGAAGGCCAAATTTTAGTGCCAAGTGGAGGGGAAAATTGGTGAATTCTACAAATAGTTTGAGGGACCAAATCCCATGAAATGTGGTCCACAAGCAGTTAGAAGGAGGCCAAGTTCATTACTTGAGAGGTGGCAGCCTTACTGGAGTTGAAAGAGCAATCAAATGGGAGTTAACTCTTCCATTTTCCTTACATCTGTCCACACATGTTTCTCCTACAGCAGTCCACGTAGGCCAAGAGAGACAACACGCAACAACTTTCACAAGTGTAATTCAATGGGGGAAATAAAACAACAGTTGAGCACAAATTTCGTGGGAGTTGTCTCCCCTAAAATCCTACTCATCCACACTTGACAACTCAAGGGAACACGCACTATTTTTCACAATGATATGTCGTCCAACAAGGGAGTATGCACTGCCACCTATAGCAGCTCGATTTTCTTGGATCTCACACTTGGCATGGCATCGTTACACTAGGATAAATTCGTTGGACATTGGGATTGACACCCATTGCCACTTGGTTGATCATTCCTTCATTTGGATTCTCTCCATTTCCTATATAAAGAGACCCATTGGGCTCTATTGTTCTCAAGGTTGGAAGTTGGAAGCTTCTTATAACTCTACTAAAATTTCTTTTGATTCAAGTAATAAATATATCAAGTCTTTGGGGGTCATCAAGTTGTGTTCTTGTGTATTTCTCCTTGTAGCATGAGGTAACATAGTGTGTTTTCATTAATTTCCTTGCATTTGCAATATTTTTGTAGTGTAGCCTAAGGGCATTTTTGTCTAGGCAAGGAAAGCTACAATTACTTGTCATTTTCCTTGGGCTTGCACATATCCTAGGCTTAGTTGGAGTTTGTATGTTCTTGGTTGAACTACAAATCCAACTTTGCCATCATATGGCAAGTTCCCATTGACACTAATAGTTGGATTTGCAAGAGTGTGGTTGTGTTTAAAACAGGTTGCCAATTGCATTGGAGTTGGGGATGTCTTTTGTGTGACTAGCCACCTCCATTGACGACAAGAAGCACATAATCCAAAGGCCAAAAACTCTCCAAAGCACTACAAAGAAGAGGGATCAAGAGGGGATTTTCATAAGCCTCCATATCTTTCCTTCCATCATTTGAGATTCAAATTCTATTGGTTAATTTATTTGTGCTTCAATTACAAATATGAGTAGAAGGCTCCATATCTAGGCCACCATCCTAAAAGTGGTCCTATTTATCTCAAGAGGGACCAAATTCTTTTAGCCTCCCTTGACTACATTTAGAGTAGTTGTTTTCACTTATTTAGACTCAATATTCCTGCTAATTAAATTTACGATATGCTAATTTCAATACTTAATTTTGTGAGTCTTCATTAGCTAGTTGTTAACTTATTTCTTCGTTGTCTTTTGACAGAGTGTTAGGCCCCTATACTACTAGTGTAACCCCTTATTGTTATTAGTACAACCCACTTATTATATTGATGTACCCATGTAGTGCCCATATTGTTACTCTTGTGCCCCATAGAAGCCCACTATTGTTATTATTGTGCCCTTACATTATTATTGTTATGTAGGCTTTGATTATGTTATGACCCCTTAGACTCCTATATATAGAAAGGAGGTATTTTCATTTGTATCATCCAAGAATTGTTCATTTATGTAATGTAAAGGAGGTTGCCCCCTCGAAGAAGCTAAATTCTAAGGCGTTGACCTATCTTTTCTATCTTTTCTTGAGCTGGTTTCATAACATTTGGTATCAGAGCTTTGGATTCTAGGGTTTCGCTGCTCCAAATAGGTCATCGTGGCATTTTCGCTATAACTTTTTCTCTGTGACATTTCAGAAGTCGCAAAAAAAACCCATTTGAGAAGAAATCGCGTTGAACGTTGGGTCCGAATTTCAGAGCTTTTCACATGATATTTGCGGAGATATGATCTGAGGAAGTTGGTCTTTTTGTAGACTCCTGAATTACATTCAAAACAGGTGACCTAGGGAAAATCGTCATAACTTTCTCTCTGGGGATCGGATTGAAATTTCGTAATAAGGTATAGAAAGACGACGGACTGTAGTTTCTTGTATATCTTTTTTAGAGCCAAAGGTCGAAAAATTGACACGTGGCACTTCATACAAGTTTGCTCTTCTAGAAAGGTCTATAATCAAGTCATCTTGGGAGATTGTGCATAACTCTTTCTTGGAGAATCCAATTTGGATCAGACTGGTGGCATTGGAAAGAGGACACAGAGGGCTACTACAAGTAGCAATTTCAGAACTTAAATATCCAAAAGTACAGAGTTACAGTCGTTTCAAGATCGAGGTCCTAAAATCAAGAAAAAGCAAGATGAGGAAGTTTGATGGCAAGGATCCGATAAATTGGATACTTCAGATGGAGCAATATTTTGATCTACATGGTGTACCACTATTACAAAAGGTATGTATTGCATCTTCATATTTAGAACCGGATCAATTTTTATGGTATAAAGGGCTTTGTTCTCGTAAACAACTTGTTACGTGGTCAATTCTCACGGAGGAAATGATAGCACATTATGAGGATACAAAGAGCAACACCTTCTTTAGAGCAACACCACAACAATTGGAAAGAGTAAAAAGGCTTTGTGACATATTTGAAAGTAAAATTATGGCAACAAGGAAGTCTACCCCTCACAACTATAAAGATGGACGTGTTGTTTCTCCTAGCCTTCCACAACCTACAAGGGTTACACCACAACAATTGGAAGAAAAAAGAGAAAAAGGGCTTTGTTACAATTGTGATAGCAAATGCACTAAAGGTCATAAGTGTGCTGAGAATAAATTATTTTACATAGAGTATCAAGAGGAGGAAGAAAAGGATCAAGAAACATCAAAAGAAGAGGATATATGCCAAGACCTAACCCCAGAGAAAGAAGAAATGAATCAGAACATATCTTGTAAACTATTGGCAAAAATGACCACTCCTCAAACTCTCAAGATAGAAGGACATATCAAGAAGAAAAAGGTGCAAGAAGTGAAAGATCACATCAAGAAAGAAGAAATGAACCCAACCATATCTTGTAATTCACTGGTCGGAATTACCACTCCTCAAACTATCAAGATAGAAGGACATATCAAGAAGAAAAATGTTCAAGAAGTGAAAGATCACATCGAGCGTCAAGAAATGAATCTGACCATATCTTGTAAAGGATTGGAAGAAATTACCATGCCTCAAACTCTAAAGATAGAAGGACATATCAAAAAGAAAAAGGTTCAAGCAGTGAAAGATCACATCGAGCATCAACAACAAGTTCTCCAACTTTTAAAGGATAACGCCACTTCGGTGCAAAATCAAATGAAACATCAGGAAGATCAACATCATAGTGAAAAATGTTTTGATGTAGGCGATTGGGTATTTTTACTGCTACATATAAAGCAAGCTATTTATGAGAAGGAAATGTTGGCAATACTACATGCACTTAAAAAATGGCGACCTTACCGAATGGGAAGACTCTTTAAGGATGAGGATGTGGAAGCATTGTTTTGTGCTATTTCTATTATCCAACCAGATTGGATAAACGAAGCAAGGGATGAATGGAAGAAGGACAAAGAAGTATGGCCACTTATTCAAAAGTTGCAAAAGATCCAAATTCAAACAATATTGCCAGAAATTGAAGAGGAAGGAAAAATCATATTGGAACCTGGAGTAGTCACAAAAACAAGAACCCGACAGCTATGAAATCGATCAATTTCAGAGTATCTCATCAAGTGGAAGAACCTACTTGCTGAAGATTCCACATGGGAGGACAAGAATTTTATACAGAAGCATCATGAACTACTCAAGCGTTGAGGACAACGCTTTTTGAAGGAGAGGGGCATGTTAGGCCCCTATACTACTAGTGTAACCCCTTATTGTTATTAGTACAACCCACTTATTATATTGATGTACCCATGTAGTTCCCATATTGTTACTCTTGTGCCCCATACAAACCCACTATTGTTATTATTGTGCCCTTACATTATTATTGTTATGTAGGCTCTGATTATGTTATGACCCCTTAGACTCCTATATATAGAAAGGAGATATTTTCATTTGTATCATCCAAGAATTGTTCATTTATGTAATGAAAAGGAGGTTGCCCCCTCGAAGAGGCTGAATTCTAAGGCGTTGACCTATCTTTTCTATCTTTTCTTGAGCTGGTTTCATAACACAGAGGCTTGAGGCAGCGAGGACTGTTACCCACTACCTGTGGGTAGTATGAATAGGAGAAAATATTTCTCCTAGATGGTCCACAACTGGCAGCCAACAGTGCCTTGCGGCGACCTGATAACTCAATGTGCCATTATCTCGGCCACCCGAGCCAGCCATGTGGTCCCTCGCCCATCTGTTATGATTGTATGTTTGAAGGTGGGCCTCCTGACCCCGAAGGTATGGCTTTTCATTGGTATAATTGAGTAATTTTCCTTACTGTGGTCCCTCGCCCATCTGTTATGATTGTATGTTTGAAGGTGGGCCTCCTGACCCCAAAAGTATGGCTTTTCATTGGTATAGTTGAGTAATTTTCCTTATTTTTCATGGGCACTTTTGAGCATGGATTAGTGGGGGGATTTAGCAAAAAGAGTGGGCTAGATCTATACTTTTGTCTTCTCCGCTCGATTTTATGGTTACCCTTGTATCCTAGTCCCGTGGGATCTCCTTTACTAGCCATTAGCTTCAAGGTTGACACTACATGGGAAATCATGATTTTGGTTGCATTGTCCAGCTTCCCGACACTGTATACATCACTCCTTTCTGCTCATTCTAGCCCCATTCATCATTTATCCCATTTGGTTCCACATGTGTCCACTAGGTCCACATAGGGTTACCTTCCCCCTCCCCTTGTACACACCTTGGGTCGGGCTTGCAACGATGCCCTGAAGGTTGATGCAGCTAAAAAGAAAAGAAAAAGCATAATTTGAGCACTCTCAACAAGAAATGTACCACAAAATGCAAAAGATGGTCGAGACATACAAATTTAGCACATGAGAAAAAGCCAAACATGGGCTCTAACCCGTGTTTATGGCCATCACCCTGGTTCCTATGGACCCTAGATGAGCCCCCTTCCCATATCGTCCCAATCCCTGGTGGGCAATGAAATGCTCCACCTTAAAGGGGAGTACTCACAGTTATATCCTATACATCATACTCTCACCCCCTGGAGCCCTGAGCAGTTATGAAGAAAAATCAATTAAAGGTAAAAGGCATATGAAGAAGGGTGGAAAAACAAAGGCTGGGGTAACTCATGTACCACGATTTGCTCCCTCCTATACTCATATACCCAGGTGTGGGCTTCCCTTATTATAGCTAGCCTTGTATCATGGCATGTGGCTTGTAGCATTCCCCTGACCCCGACTCCATTCCATCACTATATCATTTGCCACCTACCACCTGATGGATGTACCATGGACATGTCACCCCCTCTAAAGGTTGAAATCACCTAATAGGGTCCTTCATTAACCCCTTTAATGAGCTTAGAGACACTTGTACATGCCAAAGCCCACTATGGAATGGCATGCCACCATGAAGTGCCCCATTGATTCCATGACATGTAAGCTATTTTATTTTATTATTCTAATGATCCGTTGTATTGGAGGGCAGAGGAATGCTTTAGATCTTATGCAAGATTGCAGATGGGTCTCCATTTGGGGCTTGGTCTCCCTATACAGGGTCCTAGCCCTCCAGAGGACCACATTGGCACTTGTAGGGTGAGCAATGAGAGCCATGGGCCTCCACCATAACAAAGATTACTTCATGGATTCCAAGCACCACTCATTGATTGCTCGTTTTCCACCTTTTGGATGAGGATGATGCACCTAGTTCACCATGCCTAGCCAATTCCACACTTGCACCATACACTTGGCAGATGTTCCAGGGTCCATAAGAGGATGTGTTCTTGAATTTCCACGATCTTGGGTCTAGGTTAGAATCTTAGAATCTTTGACGCTACCAAACCAAGAATCTCAACAAGAATTAATTTGCATAGTGGAAAATATAAAGCAATAAATCACATATGCACAAGTATACACAATTTTTAACAAATATTGTAAAATAATGTACAACAACCCATTCTTCACTATATTAAACCAATCTGAATAATACAACAGTCTATGGAATACAAGATACAATGACAATCTTCGCTGCAACTTCTATGTCGTATCTTGTCCTGTCGGTCCTTCGCTTCCGTACTGCTCTCTAGTTGCCCCTTAGTCCTTCAAAGGACAACACATAGAGACTCCAGGAGGGCTGCCACCTAACACTGTTGCAAGTCACTTCTGCTGCATGTACACGGGTTGATCCTATCTGCTCTCTAGGCTGGCCAATCCCTGAGCTCCAATCCACCAATCTAGCAGTCACTTTTGTCCAATGTTACTTGGGAGTGGGAGCGAAAACAGGTGCGGGAGCGACATTTTCAAAAGCTCCCAGTTTGGGAGCGAATCCCGGAGCGTTTTTTATATAATATATATATTTTTATATTTTGATACATATATGTCAACAAAAACATGTAGAATGATGAATTCGATATAAAAAACATAAAAAAACATAGATTGAACCATATAAAGACAATCATCTAGAAGTTATAATCTTCATCAACCATGTCCACAAGTTAGTAACATAGTAACATACAACATATTGAGTCATGATTCATCAATCTTAAAGTTTCAAGCTTTCAAAATTCCATATATAACATTTATCATCATTGATCACCAAAGTTGTACTTGTAAACTAAGTGTAACCATTACAACAAATAATATCTAACATGAAATAAAATGTTATAAAATAAAATGAAACAACTTTCAACATTCATGAAGCATCATATTCATAATTCATTACTGCTGAGTTATAATTGCCAACTTCAAACTTAAATTGTCATATATTGTTTAAAAAAATATCATAATAAATATAAAACCAGTGAAACAGGAATCGGCGATTAATCGGCAAAATCGCGATTCGGACTCGGCTCGGCCATGAAACGATCTGAATTGAATCTTTGCGAGTCGGCTCGGCCATGAAACCCTAGAAAGCACAGAAACCTTAGCACCTGCTTCTCCATTTTTGTTTCCTTCCGAAATTTCGTGGCCTGCAACTGAAAACGTGGCCTTGGGTCTTCGGCGTAGTAATCCATATCTAAACCAAAATATTAGACGAGCATGTTAATATATCATTGATTGATCCGAGCAAATGCATTGGTTTTAAATCAGCGGGGAGTCGTTTTGGCAGATCAGAGCGATAGTTTTAAATTCAACAAATTTTTTCAGAACTGCGTGGGTTCGCTTTGGCAGATCAACGCCCTCACTGAGTGATAGTTTTAAATTCAATAGATTTTGGCTGCGATAGTTCATTAATTTTTCCTTTGATTGACCATATTATAAATGATAAGCTACGACAGTTTACATATTCTAATTAAGTTTTATTTTTATTTAAAGTGTAAAAAAGTGCGATTCATAAAGTAAGTTCCATAAAGTAACTTTAATGGTCATTTAATTTAAATATGAAGTAATTTTAATGATTATTTAATTTAAATATAATAATGGTTAATGGTCATTTAATTTAAATATAAAGTAACTTTAATGGTCATTTAATTTAAATATAAAGTAACTTTAATGGTCATTTATTTTAAATAAAATAATAGTAATCTATTTCAAATATAATAATAGTACTTAATGTTTGAATATTATGATACATTAATTTTAATATTATTAAATTAATAATTATTTTAAAAGTATCATATAGAAGTTCTATATTTTAAATTTTAAATATAATTTTTTATTTTATATAAATTTAATTAATATTTATCAATAATATATTAATTATGCTATTATTTATCTAACAAATATTTCTATAAATATTATATATAAAAACTATATATTTAAAAAGTAATATACGTTTTTATTTTATTTTTTATTTTCATATAAATTTAATTTTAAAAAATTATAAAATATTTTACATTGTTTGTATTTGCCGTATCCAGATCCTCGCTTTTCAAAAAACTGGTGAATCCGTATCCGAATCCGAATCCGGATCCGAATCCTGGTAACTTAGGTAAACGTAATGAAAAACGTAACGAATGGTGGACATGCCTTTACCCAATATTAATGAAAAACGGTTTTTTAAATTCAATATAGGTGTATATTTTTATTTAATGAATTCAACGATTTTTTGCCGATTTTTTCCCGATCCGATTAAAACACTTCGCTCTTTTGCCTCGCCGATTTATTGCCGATTCCCAGTCTGGTAACATTGTATAAAACAGTGAATAGTTATAAAAACTACTAGAAACTAGAAAAGACAAGTAAATCTATTATCTATTGCTTATGCTTGGGCCTCTTGCCACAACAAGAAATGTCTAATTTTTTAGTCTTGTTAGAAAATCAGGATCTTTATCATTAATATCACCCTCTAAGAATTAATATCCAGAGGTATCTTTGTCATTACCTCTGTATCTGTATAGGGATCTTTGTCATTAATATCACCCTCTAAGCATTAACATAAGATAGAAAAAGCATAGCATGTCAAGTCAAGATTTTGTTTGAGTGATGCGTACATTTTTAGGAGGGTCATGATAGAGGAGTTCGACAACCAATGTCACTAACATCAAGGTACATAGAGGGATTGGTGCTCTTGATTAAATACGAGTTCCATACCCTAATACATGACAAAATTCAATGGAAACAATGCAATCCTGAAATCCTGAAAAACTGATAAGTCTGCTGGATTTTGAATGAAATCTAAAATTCTACTTTTTGCATATGAAATCCAATGAGGTCGGAACCACTCTCAAACATCCTGAGTCATTTCATGGTAATGTTAAAAATTTAAGTAAAAGGATGAAAATGAAGATTAAAGAGAATGTCACTTTTACTTTAAGAATTTAACATTACCATGAATCGCATATCAATACTAGGGTCATAGACTTGATCATTAAGTTGCCCCACTAAAAACTTATTTGTTTCTTTGAAAAACAATTGCATTTGGAACATCATTGCAAAAAAAATTTGCAAAAAAAGCAAAACGCTCCCAAAAAGGCAGGGAGAGAATTTTTTTTTTAGGGAGTGCGCTCCCGAGTCGCTCCTACCCAGAGCGCGGATTGGGAGCGGGATCGGGGGGAGGGGGAGGCACTCCCCCGCAAATATGCTTTTGTCCATCAAAGTGCTGCACATTAGGCACCAAACTTCACCCAACCTTCAGCTCTCTTAGTCACTTCAAGATTGCTTGTCTAAGGCTACTTTGGGTAGCCAACACGCTGCCCTTCACCAGACCAATGGCACCCAACACTTCACTATGAGTTGTGCTCTTAATTAAGGTCTCCAACTGCCCAAGTTGACCTCAACACATGGCACTTATATGTTGCTATAATTATGTCCACACATGGACCATCTAACTAGCATCCAAAACTATTAAATACATACCTCTGCTAACTCAAGGGCTGGTGTTTCTTCTTTGAACTTAGTTCACTGGTTATGGCTTCCTAGCTGCCTGCTAGAATCCTATTTTCTTCATTTCCGGACCTCCCAAACAGTGCGGCCCTCTCCCAAACCTTTGCCTCGTCCTACGTTGTTGTTATGTCCACCTTCTCGGTCTCCAAATGTTGCCCTACAGCCTCCTGTTCACACATCAACTTGCCTGCGTCTCTCTGTTGTATGTCAACCTCCTGAACAATGCCCTTTAGGCCTGCACCTGAGTTGTAGCAGCTCCTCCTAGCTGTGACTCCCTTGTGGGAGGAAGACACCACAAGGAAAAGGGTTATCCACCACCCAAAACTGCCCTATAGGGTTGTGGCCTCTTGTTGTTGAGATTTGCGGCCTTGTAAGGGACAAATTAACCGAAAACAGACCCCTACAAGCTTCTCCTTCTCTTATGAACCTGCTTGCATCTCTCTGTTGTACCTCGGCCTCCTGAACAATGCCCTTTATGCCTACAGCTGAGCTGTAGCAGCTCCTCCTAGCTGTGGCTCACTTGTGGAAGGAAGACAAGATGGGAAGGCAAGGCAACTTTTCCAGTCTTGTTCCAGTCTTTTCGAGAAGAAGGGGTTTGAGGTCTTGTTCCAGGATGGGAAGGCAAGACTTGGGCATATAGGCTCTAGCTCTGATGGAATTGTGCTTGGAGTTAGAGTCCTGATACAAAAAGTACATCTTGGACCCTCATCACTTGTCCTGTCTCCATTCTGAATGGCACAACTCTCGATCCTCGGATCTCCTTCTGACTCTTGTCACCCAACACCATGTGCAATTCGAGTCCCATTAAGCTAGAGTCTCAAAAACCTCCTATGACCCTGTCATATGTTTTGTTGTACCATTGTCCACATACCATCCATCCTCATCGACAGTACCTTGCGAGAAATGAGAGATCATGGTAAAGTCCTCCTCCTCCAACCTCTTGGCGAGGGCATCTATCTCAGCAGAGGTGGCAACATCGGCGACCTGCTTTCCTTTCTTCTTCTCGTCATCTCCCTTCTTCTTCATCGAACATCTCGATGAAAAATGACCCATCTCACCACAATTGAAACACTTGACTTTACTCAAGTCCTTCTTATGCTTACCCTTCATTCATGCTGCAAGTGCCATGTCATCCTCCGAAGCCCTCTTCTTTGGATGAAGATCCTCGTCTCGCAACTCTTCTTGAATGAAGTCGTCCCACAACCTATTCTAGTCTGGCAACTTTTCTCTAGCAACAATCCCTTTGATTAAGGGTTTCCATTCCTCGATGAACCCTTTCAAAGAAATCCTCACCATATCTGAATCTGAAATAGTCACACCAATGGTGAAAAACTCATCTCTGACCTGAGACAATCTCGTTAGATACGAAGCCATTCCTTCCCCCTGTATCATCTTGGTGGACTTCAACTTATCCTCCAATACCAATACCTGGTTCTCGTTCTTATTCTGGAACAAATTCTGAAGAGCCATCCACATCTCATGTGCAGTGTTCTTCCCATACAAATGAGGTATTAGGGAATCCTTCACACTGTCAAGGATCATTAATCTCGCCCTCATATCCAAATCCTCGTACACTTCCAGCTCCTTTGGGTCAGTTCGCTTCTTGATGATTTTCTCAGTTAACCCCCAGATCCTGTTGACCTGCAAGACTGATTTGATCCTCTCCTTCCATAGACTATAGTTGGACAACCCCTCCAACCTGTCCTCATATCGGATACCAGCCTGCAACTTTGACATTGTCACCTACAATGTGACCAACTCCCTCTTAAGTTGTACTTCGTTGTGCACAACTATCATTCACTGACTTCCAAAGTAGCTCAGACATGCTCTGATACCATGTTGAATTTCCACGATCTTGGGTCTAGGTTAGAATCTTAGAATTTATGACGTTATCAAACCAAGAATCTCAACAAGAACAACTGAAAATATAAAGCGATAAATCACATGTGCACAAGTATACACAAATTTTAACAAATATTGTACAATAATGTACAGCCCAATCTTCGTTATATTAAACCAATATGAATAATACAACAGTCTATGGAATACTAGATACAATGACAATCTTCGCTAAAACTTCTATGTCGTATCCTGTCCTATCAGTCCTTCGCTTCCATACTGCTCTCTAGTTGCCCCTTAGTCCTTCGAAGGACAACACATAGAGATTCCAGGAGGGCTACCACCTAACACTGTTGCAAGTCACTTAAGTCACTTATGTTGCACATATAAGGGTTGATACAATCTGCTCTTCTAGGTTGGCCAATCCCTGAGCTCCAATCCGCCAATCGAGCAGTCACTTTTGTCCGTCAAAGTGTTGCACATTAGGCACCAAACTTCACCCAACCTTCAGCGCTCTTAGTCACTTCAATATTGCTTGTCTAGGGCTACTTTGGGTAGCCAACACATTACCCTCCACTAGACCAATGGCACCCAACACTTCACTATAAATTATGCTCCTAATTGAGGTCTCCAACTGCCCAAGTTGACCTCAACACATGGCACTTATAGGCTGCTATAATTCTGTCCACGCATGGACCATCCAACTAGCATCCAAAACTACACAAATACATACCTTTGCTAACTCAAGGGTTGGTGTTTCTTCTCTGCACTTAGGTCACTGGTTAGGGCTTCCTTCATTTCCAGACCTCCCAAACAATGTGACCTTCTCCTTTGCCTTCTCTTATGTTGTTGTTATGTCTACCTTCTAGGCCTCCAAACGCTGCCCTACAACCTCTTGTTCACACATCAACCTGCCTATGTCTCTCTGTTGTACCTTAGCCTCTTGAACAGTGCCCTTTAGGCCTGCGGTTGAGTTGTAGCAGCTCCTCCTAGCTGCGGCTCACTTGTGGGAGGAAGACACCACAAGGAAAAGGCTTATCCACCACCCAAAACTTCCCTACAGGGCTTCGGCCTCCTGCAGCCTTGTAAGGGACAAATTAACCCAAAAACAGTCCCCTACAAGCTTCTCCTTCTCCCTTAGCAAATTCAGCTATTTCAGAAGTGTATTACTCATGAATGGATGCACATTGGATGAGAGAAATGACTCTCACACACCTCTTATTTATACACATTAGATGAAGAGACATGACTTTTGGACCAAACCGACATGACTTGTTTGTCCAACAATTAATTGTCAACTTCAAAAATTCATAACTCAAGTTCTAGAGCTTCGATTTGAGTGATCTTCGACTCGTTGGAATCGCCACGCCGAGCTCTATCACCTCAAATTTTCTCATGCTCAAATTCTTCATGGTTTTGGCCCAAATCCCGATGGGTGAAAAACTCCATGCTTGGGTTCCAAGCCCACAAGTGACTCTTGTGGTGATTTTCCCTCCAAACCCTGAACCCTAGGGCTTGGAGTACCTCCCAGGCTACTCAAAAATCAAATTGTGTCTCACTGCAAGAGACAAAGGGAGGGCTTATGTCATCATCCTAACCCTTACAAATGGTTTACAAGCATTTTTTATCCACTTGGAGACCCATAAAGATGTCCTTGTGCCCCCACACCCACTTGGGAGCACCACAATGACTTATTTGGAAAATTGGAGTCCATTTTCTCACCATGGAACACTTCGGACTTCATTAGGCCTTCTCAAAAGCCCAAAGACTCATTTTTTTTATCATTATGCCCTCTTGAGAGGCTTATTTTTATGTTATTTGGCTATCTTGGTGGACTTGTCACCAAAGGATGTTATTATTGCACATAATTTTATTATTTGAGGCTTAACTAGGCCAATTAGGCAAATCAAACTCATTAGGGATGGTACAAATAGATGAGAGTTGATTCATTTATCTCACCATCACTTGGATTTGGGTTTAGTAGCTACTTGAGAATTTTACATTCCCTTTTGGAGGACAAGTTTGGTTTCATGGATGATTTTTGATGTTTGGATTCTATCTTCTTGGTCTTGGAGCTTCATTATTGGCATAATATGGTGATTGATATACTCATTTGTACATGTAAGTGAATTTTTTTCATGTTTATTCTTGTTATTTACTTTGTCACATGAACGTTGTTGGGATTTTCACTATATAGGTCTAAAATTTACTATTATTCTATGCGAAATTGTGGAAATTTTGCTCTCTTGAAGCATTGCATCATTACATGTGTCATGTATGAATGGGTGAATGTTCCTAGAGGTTATCTTTGTTGAAAATACCTTGATAAGTCATCAATTATTGCATATCAAAGTATAAAATCTTCTGGCAGCTAATCTCATGCCCTAATTTCCATGCGAAGTTGTCTAGAGGTCTCCTTGATTGGGTATAGTTTCTCCAAGTCACAAGTTCATCCTGACTCCATCTCTCCCAAAGGCAAGGCACTAATCCATCCATTGGTGGTCACCTAAATGCTTATTTTTCTTACCTCCTTTCTCTCTTTCTAGGCCTAGCCACCATAGGTCATCTAGGGCATCAAATAAATCTCATTGTAGCCATCAAAACACCTCGATTTTTGGTCCATAACTACGCTAGGGTTTCCTCTAGAGGTCCTCCAAATTTGAAGAAATTTCAACATTGGGATCCCAAGATATAGCAAGCCCTACCTCTAGGACCAACTCTTGCCCTAGGTTTCCCTTGGCTAGTGTCCTTAATTGGATCATTGCATTCAACCTTCAAAAGAAAACTTTTCCTTTTCAATCCTCTTCCCCTGCCTAATTAGGTCAAGCCTCTCCTTGGTTGATCAATTCCATACCCTTGACCTAATTTTAGGTCCACTAGGTCTTTTGTGGTCCCGCAACTTTACAACTCTAATTTCACAAACATCACATAAAGACCAATTCTCCATAAGGATTCTCCAGTCTAGGAATCATCTTGACAAAATATATTCCCAAAACCTAGCCTCGAGAATCCCTTTAGCCCTTCCTAAAGAGCCCACCAACTTGCTTTCGAAGCAAGCGAGCTATCTAATCGAGCCTCTCTTGTGAACAGGGCTTGGGAATCACTTCTTGTCCTTTCTCAGATTCATCCTTCCTTGTGATTCCTCTTATACTGGGTCTCCTCCCATCGGTGAAAGTCCATAAAGAGCAAGGAGCCTTAGCTGAGGTGACAGTGGGCTATCGCTCCGTTGTTGCCCTTGACCTAGTAGTTGCTCTATAGGATCCCCTCCTAGGAACCCAGCTAGTTTGAGCAAAAACAAGGACAATTTTCAAAGGTAGTGCTTACGGGGTGTTCCTTGATGAATTCTGTGATTTTTTTGGGGACTGTTTTGACAAATCTTATGAGCAGCAAAAGCCATTCTTTTGTGACTGAGATTTGGGATTGATTTTAGGACAAATTTGACAGTCCTTTTCCTCACTGTTTTGGGCACAAATTGCAAGGAGGATTGCACAGTTTTGGAGTGGTTATTTGGCATCTTCACAAACATCTTTCAAACCGACCAAATCTCCAAAAAATTCTAACCTTATTCAAGAAGACCATTATACTTTTCGGTAGAAGGATTTGCTTGTGAGACTTACCCAAAATCCCTTTGTAACTCCTTAGATCTCTTCCAAATTGAAGTAATTTTTTCTCTCTTCTTCCCAAAGAGACTCATTGTAGTTTTCCTCTTTAATAAGTTTGAGTTGCTCTTCAACGGGAAATTTATTTGCAACATTCACATTGTACTTACAAACTTTTGGAGAATGCATTTGTTCCTTCAAGGAACTTCATTATAAGCCTATCTCCAAGCTTGCCCCTCATCCCTCATTCAACAAAAGGGATTGTAATAAAATAATATTTTTCTCTTGGGAGCTTGGGGACTCTTTCCCCTTGGCGTCCCACTCTTCCCATTTTGGGGGAAGGCTTTCATGGTTTGATTGATTGATTGCTTTAACACCAAAGTAGATTAGATTAACATCAGTCGCTTTCAAATTTCATTTCCTTTTTCTTTCATCTCATGCAAATTGGTTCACTTTCTCTAAACTTTTACATGCTAATCACTTGCATGAGCTTTGTGAGCAATTTTTTATGCTTGAGCCTCCCATTTTCTTGCAATTGGTTATAGCGTGTAGGTTGCTCTCTTGCAATTCCATTTGCTTATTTGCACAAGTTGTTCTTGTTCCTTTCTCAAAAGCACATTTAATTGTTCAAGGCATTTTATCATTAGTTGGCAATTGCAAATTATTTCTTTCCTTTGAGCAATTAACTTGTTTTAGTTTCTCAACTTGCTAAAATTATTTAGATCTTAATTCTTTTTGCTCTTAGAGTAAAGCTCACCTCCAACATAAGCTCGTTGTATTAGATGATAGGGACCCTCCACCCCTATTAACTCCTCACTCTGAGAGTCGGGCCCGGGCGAGGGTGAGGTCTAGGGACCAGAGTTGATTTGAAACTTGCTCTTGATTAGGATTAACTAAAATAAACCAAGAGGCATTCCATCACATTCATTTTCTAGCACTTTGTACTTGATTTATCTTGTGGGCAATTGTTGTTTAAGTTTAAAGTGCATTTTATTTTCAAGGCATTTAATATTTCCAAGTATTTTCCTTTTGAGCAACTATCATCTACACTATTGGCACTGGTTTACATATTCATATCCTTATTTATTTTGTCAAGTGTTTACTCATTTGTTTATTATCATTTGCCTATGGTTTATGAATGGATATGATAGTCAATGGTTATTACTTGTTGTTATCAATTTACATTCTTTGAATTTCATGCTATATCTTTTAATGATGGTTTGTCCTTTATAGTTGAATCTAACTCCTAGAACTTGCTTAGTAAAAAACTAACCAAGCCTTAGTTTCCTTTAGGGTCTACCCCCCTTGGCTTCAACTAGAAGTGAACCTAGACGAATGAGTTGGGAATTGGGTAACAACCCCAACTCACAGCTTGCCCCCAAGGCCACAGCAAAGGGAGTTAGGGATTTTTCCACGTTAACCTTAGGTGTGGATTTAGGTGGCAACATGACCAATCCGTTGGAATCAAGGGCAATTATGTATAGTAGGATTCTTCTAGACTTGATAACAATTTGTGAAGCACTTTTACAATTTATCTTGTTAGCTTAATCTTCTTCTCTTCTTATTAATGCATGTGTGTTTACTTCATCAAACTGCTACCAAAACACAAGAAACAAGAACACAAGATGTTGGCTCTCTGCCAGGGAAAAACCTCTCTCTTAGAGAGGAAAAACCTTTTGTAAATTTCTTTTATTGAAGCTTCTATTGATCAATGCCAAACCCTAGACCCTTGACAAGAATATCCTCCAAGCACAAGTCAAGTCCTTCCTTCTTCCTGCACTTCATTCCCCAGCACTTTGTCCTCCTTTCGGCACTTTGTTCTTCTTACAACTGTTGATAGTCCTTGTTGCACATGCTCTAGAAGAGATACTTATCCTTGATCTTCAGTGAGACCCTTTACTTGTGATGATCCCTTCCTTCCTCTTGACCAACTGAGCTCCTTCTTCAAGGTGTAGTTGCAGACTTGATATGACTGTCCTGCAGCCCTAAATTCTCGCATGTGTGGGAGGTTTCCTTGAGTATTTGGTTCCTTTCTTCTTCGATTGAGAGAGTCTCTTCTTCGCTCTAGTGGGAGGCCTTATAGGCCTAAGTTTCAAGCCCAAACAATGAGAAGTATGAGACTGTTACGTTGCTACTGTTATGACTGCAGAGATGCCTCCTTTTCTCGCACGTGACTGTGTTTTACCCTAGAAACAGTCCTCCAACCTTCAGTGATGACTTCTCCTTCTTCACTGCACTAGAGGCTCCTTATACTCGTCCTTTTTCACCCTTTTCTCGGTCTTCCTTGCTCGCTGATTTCAGAGGTGGATTGCTTGTCGTTTGAGGGAGTGGACAGCCTCTATATATAGAGGACTGTCCCTCCTTTAGGCCAACTTGAGGCCGACATGATAACTGTAGGCCGACTTGAGGCCGACATGATGACTGTAGGCCGACTTGAGTTTCCTTCATCATTTTTGCTCCTTTGATGATGTCGTTGCATGGAGAGGACTTGTCTTTGCTTGGAGGGATATTCTTTGACTCTTATACAAATATGTACATGGTGTAACATGCCCTTAAGGGTCTTCAACATTTTCTTTTGACTCTTTGACTTTACCTATAGCACTTTGACATGTGCTTGACCTACTTCAATGAACAAGAAACTCATTGATAAATATAACAAAAATAATATTTAATAAAAATATCAAAAGTACATTTATGAAGACCGAACCTAGTTACACTTTCTTCAACACAATCAGCTATTGAGGTTGACACTTTACAAACGTCCTCAAGCAAGCAAAAAGGGTCAATAGAACTGAAGGATATATAAGCATGTTAGGTACACTGTACATCTCCAAAGCAAACTAAATAAGTAGAGTCTTATCATGAAGAATAAAAAGCAAAATAGTAAATAGAACTGGATAGCATGTAAGCATACAAGCTACATCTCCAGGCAAAATATACAAGCAAAAGTGTTATCATGAATAATAAAAAGCAAAATAGAAGACAATAATGACAAGTCCAATGAAATTAATTGATTACAGCAGCCAGAGATGATAAGATAATTATGTCAAACTCCGGCAAATAACCAAAAAATCAGGTCAATGGGACTGCTGAATACAATGATATCAATAGAAAACAGTAGTACCCAAACATCTCCTATATAATGTACAAGAAGTAACGTAAAAACATAAATCCATGAGGTGTACACCATTAAGAATAGCCATTAGATTTGTGCAATTTTTAAATTTATTACAGTACAGTTCTTCACATTTCAGTGTCAAGAACATACCAGGTCTAATCACATCAAACTCAAATCCTAACTTCTTCCCTGCCTTTAAAAATTCACTTCGCACGGCTGATGCTTTGGACAAGGGTATGGGAACAACCTGCTCACAAAAAAGAATATCCCTATTAGAATTTCAATAATATATTTACCATAAAGCAGCATCAGCTGTAATTTCATCTTCAATTTGTGATAACCCAACATAACTTGAAGGAAGTCAAACAATTTCATCATCTCACAATTAGAATAGAAACGTGAGAAATGGGGATCATGAAAAACCCATAAGGTGAATTGATGGGTGTAAACTTGAAAAGGAAATAAAGAAAAAACACAAAGATAGTGTATTGGTGTCAAAGTTTTGCAGATGCTGATAGTTTGTGAATATTAAAGACAGTACATATAGATTAGTTACAGCAAAGTAAGTTACAGATTAGCACATGCAGATGATGTGACGTGGGAGGTTCAAGCTGCAATGGAAGATTGGGGGAATCTGAAGACAAGAAATGAACAGACTTGCAATTAAGATTAGACTGAACCACTAGAGGCAACAAATTGGAAACTGAAGCATTATTAATGAGAATCCTTCTACTTCCTCTTATACATAATATGAAAAAGGGAATGAACATAATTACGTAGGGGGGTTTTGGTAGACAACCTGTAGAGAAGATAGAATGCTTGGGATCATAAGTAGAGGGGAGGAAAAAACATAGAAGGTGAAGAGAACCAGAGTGTTATGAACATGATCATGGAATAATACAAATAATAAATAATAATAATTAATAATTATAAAAGGGCATGTCTCAAAAGATATGACTCCTTACGAAAGGGCACTCCCATCTAATATTTATATAGGGCTTGTTACCCAGCAAAAGTGGGTGATCCCATAGGAGAAATTTTTCTCCTAGACATCTCTTCAGCCGGCAGCCGGCAGCCCCTAACAGCCACCAATGTAGCTGATGTATTGTACCATTTGATCTTCACTCCCTGAATCATTCATACGTCCCCTCGCCCATTTTTCAATAGCATATGTTCGAAGGTGGGCATTCCAACCTGGAAAGTATGTTTTTTATTGTGCAATCTGGTGCTTATGCTTGTTTTCCATTCAACATTCTGGGCATGGATTATTGGGTGACCTAGAAGAAGGAAGGGTTTTGACCGAGGCCTTGTTCCCTCACCTCAAATGGGGGGTTAATCCTCAACCCTAGTCTTGTGGGATCTCCCCTATTGGTCTATAGCTTTAGGAAAGACACTACTTGGGAAACCTCGATTTTGGTATCGTGATCCCGTTTTCCCGTTTCACATTTTACACTCCCCTTTGCATATTACAAGCCCTATTTCATCATATTCCATCTCTGGGTCCACATGACCACTGGGTCCACAAGGCATTGGCACACCCCCCTCCCCTTGTCCACATATCTGGGTCGGGCCTGGAAATGCTGCCCCAGAGATTGATGCAGCTAAAAAAATGTTAAAACCACATCATGGCCACAAGCAAGAAACAAATGAGAAGAATAGTATAAAATGCAAAAGATGGTTGAGACATTAAAATAGCACGTGGACAAAAGCCAAACATGAGCTCTACTCCTTATCATTATGACCATCACCCTAGTTCCTAGGGCCTGTGAGTGCCCCCACATCATTAAGCAACCCATGCACGTCCCAACCCCTGGTGGGCAATGAACTACCCCATCTTAAGGGGGCATTAACTACTTATATCATACACAGCATGCTCTCATTTCTTGGAGCCCCAAGCAATGATACAAAGAAAAAAATCAAAAAAAGGCAAAAGGAAAATGAAGAATGTTGGAAAGACAAAGGCAGAGGTAACTCATGTATCCACGATTGCTCCCTCCTACATTTGTATACCCATATGTGGACATTCCTCATCATTGCCACCCTTGTACCCATGGCATATGGCCTTGAGACCCATGTGTCCCCATCCATCTCATCATTATTCACATGACCCCTATCAATTGAAGCATGTACTTTAGACCTATGTTTCCCCTTAGGGGTTGGGAACACCTAATAGGGTTGCTTATTAACCACTCCTACCTAGGGAGGTAACACTACTTCGAGCTCAAAGCCTCAAATTTGGAATGGAAACCGCTATGAAGTCTCATTGTGCACTTGATAAACAAGCTTGTTTCACTTAGATACACTAATGAATTATTGTACCTGAAGGTAAGGAGGCACATTGGACATTATATGTAATTGGCAGGTGGTTTCATCATGGTCTGGACTCTGGGCAACTTAACTGAGGCCCAAGTCCACCAAAGGATCATATTGACACCACAGGGGATGCGTTGCGAGCTATAGGACTCCCATCATGTGCAGAGCATCGTTTCACACCATGGGCACCCTCAGCATCTTCTAGAGTTTTTTTATTGCCCCACATTATTCACGAGATGATGCACTTGGACCAGTGTTCCCAATTAGCGTACCATATGGAGTGGAAGTTGATCTGAGGCCTAGAGGACGTTTGTCTCACCCTTGAGACATGGGAGGGAAAACACCATCATCAAAGCCCTCATTTGGAGCATTATACAAGCTATTCTATCATCAAGAGACCCATGAGAACAACATGTGTGCTCGAAACTTACTTTGCGACCCCACATGATGACTTGCATGAAGAATCAGGGGTCATCCCCTAATTGGTGATTTATGGAGCCCTCTCTCCCATCTTGGCACCTAGAGGACTCAATGTAGCCCTCCAACGACCCTACATCAGCATGATGTCATCAACTCAGCGAGCATTTGGAAGGCTAATATAGAATTTGAAAACAATATTTGGTTTACTTGAGACCAAGGCTTGTATTTTGCACATTTTTATAATGTTAGGGAGCCCTATGCTAATAATTTGACCTCTAAGGTCTCATATAAATAGAACCCACTTTCATTTGTGAGACATCATCATCACACTTGGATTGGTTCTCTTGTAAAAGAACTCACATTTTTTCTTGGGAGCTATTAGAGACTCTTTTGATGCAATTCAATGTGTGGAAGATGATTCGCTTTTCTTCTTTGGAGTTTCTTCTTCAATGATGGATGAATATATTGCATGTGCCTTTGTAAGAACTTAATGTTGATGGAATTTTTCTTTGAAAGTTGTCTAATGTATGGAATTGTTGCTCTAGAATATGTGAATTTGTGCCCTAATTGTTGAAGATTGAATTTGGAAACCTTTTCTAGTAGAGTATTGCAAATGTTATCCAATGTAAGGCATGTAATGAATGTTCATAGTGAATGAATGTCTTTTAATTCTTCCTGAAACTCCATTATATCTTGAAGAAGTTAAATGTTTGAAATTGGTACGTAGGGCATCGATATTTTCTCCTCCTAAATTTCGGTCCCCTAAAGGTAGGGCAAAAATCTAGGGCTTGCAACGAAATTTTAGGAAGGTGATTTTTCAGGAATTCGAGAGTCCTCACATCAAGCTCAGGGTCTAGGCTACCTATGCTCCATGTTTGTTGGGCATCCAACTGGGTTTCATCATAAAATATGTTGCCCTAGGTGTTACTCCAAGACGAAAAACCTAGGTCTTTCTCTCTCACCTTGGGGACTTCTTTGAGGGTTGTATGAGCTTAGTATTCATTGGAATAAATCATATGAATCCCTTTCTTCTCTCAGGCCTTGACCTTGTGAATACCTATTACCATTAAGAAACCTCAAACCCCTATTTCTTGTGCCTTCTTTTCTATGGTTTTTCTTAGAGAGAGGTTTGCTTGTTTGAAGCCTCGTACCTTTATTGAGGCTCTCTTTGATTGAGCTCTAGCTCCATCACCTCGAACCTTCAAACCTATAATATCTATTATAGGTAATCATAATCCTACTTGGACTCCTCCCATCAGTGAAAGTTCGTAAAGAGCAGGGTACCTTGGTTGTGGTGGCAGTAGGCCATTGTCCCATTGTTATCACTTAATCTAGCTCTTTGTCCCTTGGGGTTTCCCTCTTTAGGCCCTTCTAGATTGTGTGGTAATAGAGCCCATCATTGTATTTGACCATATCAATTGTACATTCAAACATTTTCTATATAAATAATATTTATCCTGTGATGGATATTCTCATATTCCATATTTTGAATATTTGTGTGATAACGAACTTTGTTCATATCATTTAGTACCAAAGCTTCATTGTCTAATCCAGCCATTGGTCACATAAAACTTTTGGGGTCTCCTCCTTCTCTAGGTCCTTAACCACATTTAGGCTTTTGGCCACTCTTATTCTTGTAATTGAGAAAAAATAAAAAGTAAAAGTTCTACAAGAAAAATTCTAGGGTTGTGGAAAAAACACTCATATAAAAAGGTTCCAAATACTGTTAAAAAAGTACATGTGAAAGTAAAAAGGTATTTTTTCCAAATAAAAGTGCATGTGAAAGTAAAAAGGTAATTTTTCCAAATAAAAGTGCATGTGAAAGTAAAAAGGGAATTTTCTCAAATATATCAAAAATAACACATAAGAAAAGGAAAAGTACATAAATGCAATTGGTGGTTTACAAGCTTGTGGTTTCGCAACCCATGGCAATTGCCCATGGTGGTATTTTCAAGCTAAAGAAAAAAATAAAATACAAATATCTCTTTACGTGAATGATAAGTTTTATCTTTTTACATGGAGGAAATTATCCATGGAGTTAAAGGTGTGTAAGTGGGCATATATTTAAAAGGTGAAGGAAATTAAATATATAAAGGGAAGTTCTAAAGTTAAAATGGGGTGTTTGAAGTAATATATATAAATTAGCAAGGTCATTATTTAAATTTTATGAAGGAATAGGCAGCAATTTAAGGTGAAAACGTTGTTGGTCCCTCGCAGTGCAACATTTCATAACAAATACAAAAGAAAGATTAGAATCCATATATTAATTAATCATAGGGAAAAGTTTTCATGTTCAATTGAAAAGTGTTAAATTTTGTAGCTATGGTCGGTCTCCATATTAATATATTTTTATCATTGATGTAAAGCATGTTCTTCATGTATTTGACAAAAGAACAATACAACGCATGTTCTTCATGACCATGTCAAAAGAAAATTTTGAATTTTGAATATTTGCTTTTGGCTCCACAAGAAGTCCAAGTCGGCCCTCTAGTGATCAAGTTAGCCTGGCACCTATTTGGCCCCCTCCAGAAGACTATGTTTATGCATTCATTCTCCATCCCAAAAGGTAATTCAAATCACAGACATCAAGTTTATTTCTGCTCCACTAAGCAAAGAAAAAGAGGCCAAGTCAAGAAGAAGAAGTTTGAAGCCAAAGGAGAGAAAGAGACCTTGAACATGTGGATTCTTGACCTCCAACTCGCATGTGTGATTGTTCTAGGCTGAATTTCTGTGTATCTTTCTGTGGTTTTGTTTTTCCAAGATATTGGAGTCTAGGATAGAATCTTAAATCATCGATGCTACCAATCCAAGTATCACAACAAGACTACTTTACATAGCAGAACAATATACAACATAAATCTACCGGTGCACAAAATATATATGACTTTTTATAAATTTATCCAACAAACCAACTTTGTTATATTAATCAAACTGATAATACAACTATCTAGGGCTCCCGTACCAGGGATAATGGCCCTCATACATCCACTAATACAAGACAACAACAACTAGGGCTTGGTGTCAGTCCTTTGACAACCAATCTACCCTGAACAAAGTACATTGACCATCTAGCTGATGTAGAGCTCCTCACAGTTGCCTTGGTCGTAACCTGTACACATTTGCCCAGTCCTTCGGCTCCCAATCTACAACAACACAACTCTGCCTCTATCAATGAACCAACTCCATTAGATCACTGAACTCGGCTCCACCTGCTCTCTCCTTGACCGTTAGTCCTTCAGTCCATCAACAAATCGAGACTCCTGTCGAGTTGTTCACAACTCTGTTTGTGAACAACTCTCAACTGCCCACTACTACTCCTCGGCTATTTTGGGACTTTCTTCCCACTAGTGCCTTCTTGTGTTGCCCGATGAAGATAAACTTAAGGTCGGAGGGCTTCCCACTATCACTGTCGAATGTCCTTCTCCAACAATAAACTTAGGGCATGGAGGACTACCCAACTTTTGTTGTGATTGTTGATTTTGGGTAGCATCGGATTTGCTCTAGCCATGAAATTTAGTGAAGAGGCTAAGGCACATGAGATCTCCAAGACCCAGAAATCGTTTGGAGAAATTCCACCCTGATGGAGAGATATTAAAATAATTAATATTTTCAATGGGTTCCTAAGTCTAAACTTGGGAAAATAAAAATATTAATGTGTATTAATATAAATTGGGTGAGAAAGTTCTTAGTGACAAGGATCAAACTAGTTCTAATCTTAGGCGTTGATTAGGGACATAATCTCGGTCGTTGATTCGTCAACAGGAAAAGTATAAGAGGAGGCCTGAGAGTCAGTTGAAGGTACACCAAGGGAAATCAAGAATTCGATTTTTTGGGGCAGGGTTTGTTGAGGAAATCAAATTAGTGATCAATTCAATGAGGGGTAGTTCAACAAGGGATTTCCATCTGAGGCTGAAGAATACATAGCAGAGAAGCAATGAAGTGCCGAGAGAGATAGCGCAGGCCCAACAAAGGTTCACGCAAAGGCCGTAGAGGCTGACGCAAAAGTCGTAGAGGGCTTCAGAGGCAGCATTGGAAGATTTTGTGGGGCAGACTGGGAGTAGATCAACAAATTCTGAGCAGAGGAGGGTGACGCAGATCCTAAAGGAGTGATGTAGTTCTAGAGCAATGCTTGGAGCATCTTTCTCTCTCTAGCATAGGGAACAGTCGGAGTCGCTGTGGGTTGTGATCATCTGGTTGTTGATTTGCTGGAATATCTGTCTCTGGATAAAGGTACTACCGCCAAGGATACTCTCTGTTGGGTGAGCCATTTCTAACACCTTAGTTGTATTCATGAAATCTGGTTAATAATACAAACCCTCTATATGCTACACCGGTTTTCCCGAATTGGGTTTTTCCAAGGACGATTGTCTAAAAATAACAATATCCCTTGTGTTATTGTCTCAGTTTATTTCAGTGCATGATTTGTATATTTGTGAAGGTTGCAATAGTGTTTACTTTGATGTTTATGCAATTAAATAACTTGTTAATGTGAAGAACAAGTAGCAAATTGTAAACCAATATTTGCAGTAGGGGTTTCTGATGTGTTAGATTCAGGAATTTTCACATGGTATCATAAGCGACTGAAGACACCAGCCGAAAAATCTGAGAATTTGCAGCAAAGAAGTAGTTGTCCCGAGAGACAACGTTGTTCCAGGTTGAAGAGGAAAGAGGAGGACTGACGCAGTGCAGAGAGTGTGATGCAGAGGCTCACGCAGTGCCTATGTCAGCATTTTGAGCAAGGATAGGAAGACGCAGTAGCTGGGAGGAGCCCACGCAGTAGCTGCGTTAGCCATCAAGGCCAGTGCAGAGGTAGAGGAGGGCAGATCAAGCTCACATAGAGCCACGTCATCTTTCTGAGCCAGGAAGGATTAACACAGTTGGCCGAGAGGAGTAGATTCAGCCTACGCAGAGATTGCGCAGAGCTTGAAGGGCTCAGATTCTTCAAGTTGTCGGGGCTAAGGGACATATGCAAATTTTGATATGAGGAGCTGGTGGGACGTTGTTTCTGTCAGTGCGGAACAGTGTCTAAGGAGACTGAACGAAGGTAGAGGGAAGCACTACTTCGACAGATTTCTAGCCAAGAAATCTAGATCCGGGTTGCAGTGGCAAAGGAGGATTGGAGAGGAGTGATTCGACAGTTGGCCAGAGGATTTCTGAGAAAGAAATCGGGACTCAGAGGGAGTCTAGAGAAGAGGAGTAGAGATGGCATTGAACGAATTGAGGGATCAAGACAGATTGGACAGGGCTTCCAATTTTGTCGTTTGGATGGTCGGGATCTTGGCAATCCTAGATAAACATCGCATCAAGGACTATGCCTTGAGAACAGTAGTTGTCCTAGTTGACCCTGATGCAAATGAAAAGTATGAGGAGGCCCAGGCGAAGGTGAAAAGCATGATCGTAGAAGGGGTCAAGGATCATGTAATACCACATATTGTTGAGAAGAACACGGGAAGGGAAATGTGGCAGACCCTGACCACCTTATACCAGGGCTCTTTCGTGTAGCAAAAGATGTTATTAGAAAATCAGCTGAGGTCATATCAGATGCAGAAAGGAGAGGAGATAGATCCCTTCCTTCTCAGGTTGCATGGGATTCGCAACCAACTTACTTCCGTGGGGTTTACACTAGATCCAGAGTTCATGGTCAAGACTGCCCTGAATGCAGTCTCTGAGGAGTGGGAGACATTTGTCCAAAGCATTTTGGGCAAAGTGACTCTTCCCAGTTGGGAGGAGATGTGGGCAGCTCTTCGACAAGAAGAGCTCAGGAGAATGACCAAGGCAGGGAGTAGCAGTAAGGGAATTTAGATCAAGAAAGAGGAGGATGCAACTCTTGCATCAGCGGGACAGCAGGGGGTTCAGAAGAGGAAGAAGAAAGACATCTCCAGGGTCGAGTGCTTCAATTGTGGGGAGCTAGGACATTATGCATCTCAATGCTCCAGGAAGAAAGGCAAGGGAGAAACTTCCTACTCAAAGGTTGCTCTAGCAAAGGCAGAGAAGGATGTCAAGACCGATGACGATCATGCCATGAGTGCTCATGCGCCTCTAGAGAAGAGGTGGGGAGACATAGAGTTGTAGTCGAGAGGACTACAGAAGGGGGCAAGATCCTTGAGGTGCCCAAACTCTTGGATCACATACGACTATGGGAGCCCTTAAAGATAGTAGCATGATGACAGGTGTCAAGTGGAGCAAGGTGTGATGGAGCAGCAAGGCAGTGCTAGAGTGCAGAAATTTGAGGCAGCGCAGTAGAGGTTGCAGCAATGCGAGAGACACAAAGGTGTTTGCAGCAGCGCAGTGGCAATAAAGGGAGCACAGGATAGCAGCAGAGGTAGCTTTAGCATCACGAGGCTTCCAGACTGACCAGGATGTCAGTGTTTGGGTGAAGTCGATTACTTCTCAGTAACTGAGTTGCAATGCAACAGTTAGTAGTGACAGTGTTATGGGTAGCATGAGGTAGCATTTTCAGAAGGAGTTGCAGTACAGATGTAGCAGTGGCAGTGGCAATGTCATGGGTAGCAGTACAGGAAGCAATAGTGCAGTGGATGTCGAGCAGCAGGCCTAGCATCAGCATAGAGGACCAATGCGAAGGATCAGTGTGATGCTTCTATGGTGAGCCATTACTAGAGCACATTCCTCACTAAGAGGGAGTGTTGATTTTGGGTAGCATCAGATGTGCTCTAGCCATGAAATTTGGTGGAGAGACTAAGGCACATGAAATCTCAAAGACCCAGAATCATTTGGAGAAATTCCACCCTGATGAAGAGATATTGAAATAATTAATATTTTTTATGGGTTCCTAAGTTTAAACTTAGGAAAATAAAAATATTAATGTGTATTAATATAAATTGGGTGACAAAGTTCTAAGTGACGAGGATCAAGCCAGTTCTAATCTTAGTCGTTGATTATGGACTTAATATTGGTCATTGATTCGTCAACAAGAAAAGTATAAGAGGCTTGAGGGTCAGTTGAAGATACACCAAGGGAGATCAAGAATTCGATTTTCTAGGGCAGGGTTTGCTGAGGAAATCAAGTTAGTGATCAGTTGCAGTGAGGGGCAGTTCAGCAAGGGATTCCCATCCAAGGTTGAAGAATACATAGCAAAGAGGCAGTGAAGTGTCGGGAGAGACAATGTAGGCCCAAGAAGGGCTAACGCAAAGGCCGTAGAGGCTAACGCAGAAGCCGTAGAGGCTAACGCAAAAGCCGTAGAGGGCTTCAGAGGCAACGTTGGGAGATTTTGTGGGGCTGACTGGGAGCATATCTGCAGATTCTTAGCAGAGGAGGTTGACGCAGATCCTGAAGGAGTGACGTAGTTCTAGAGCAGTGCTTGGAGCAGCTTTCACTGTCAAGCATACAAAACAGCCGGAATCGCTCTGGGGTTTGATCATCTAGTTGTTGATTTGCCAGAATATCTGTCTCCGGATAGAGGTACCACTGCCAAGGATATTCTCTGTTGGGTGAGCCATTTTTGGCACCTTAGTTGTATTCACGAAATCTGCTTTATAATACAAACCCTTTAGATGTTGCACTAGTTTTCCCGAATTGGGTTTTTCAGGGGACGATTGTCCAAAAATAACGATGTCCCTTGTGCTATTGTCTCAGTTTATTTCAGTGCATGATCTGTATATTTGTGAAGGCTGCAATAGTGTTTATTTCGATGTTTATGCAATTAAATAACTTGTTAATGTAAAGAACAAGAAGGAGATTGTAAACCAATACTTGTAGTAGGGGTTTCTGATGTGTTAGATTTAGGAATTTTCACATAGATGTCCTTCTCCACAAGGCAGGTCTAAGGCTACAAACTGCTCCTAGTTGACCAGACCTTTGAAATCTTCTGCCACTTCTAACAATCCCTTGGTCCTTCAAGAGACTTGTTCCTTAGGGCTTGAAGCAAGCCTCTACAATCCTCCACAAGTTGTTACTTAGGCTGGTCCAACTCGGCCACTTCTAGCATGCCTAAAGTCCTTAGGTCACTGCACTTACGGCCAACTTGGTTCACTCTCACGCTATCATCCAATAGTCCACAAGCATCCAATACAAAACCAACCAAATTGTCCAACCTGGACACTATCCATCAACAACACATCAATAATACATACCTCTCTGTTGTAGCATCTGCTCCATCCCTGTGTCAATCAATGCAGCCTTCCAAAACCGAAATTCTGGCATGAAAATCGGTGTCAAAGGAGTTCAATATGGCCCTAGTCAACATTGGTCAAATCTGCAACAATTCCTGAAATTCAGCCCTGTAATTTGTCCTAAAATTCGTCCTTCTTCTTGCGTGCGAGAAAATAGTTGCCCAATAAGTTGAATCAACCAATTAATTGAGGAGAGAGAAGAATATGTATGATGAGATTATGCGAAATGAGGTTTGAGGTCTCTCATATTTATACGAGTCGTTGAGAGTGAAGTGACATGTCTCTTCGGCTTCATGAGCCTACATGATGATGTGGCCAACCTTGACAATTTGCACGTGTGGGTTTGACCTCAAAAACATATTTCCCCTTGTCTAAATTTGATGATCTTTAGGTAGATTTTGGTCCTCTCGATAAGAGGAATTCAAAGCAATAATCATCTCCATCAAATGAGTTTTCCAAAGTGGAATTTGGCCCTAGTTGCCAATTTTAACACTCCCTCTCAACTAGGGAGAATTCCACCTACCAATCCATCCATCATCATGCCATCCAGTCATCATAAGCCATCTATGCATCCAGTCTCTGCTCTGTTGAACACTGATATAGACAATGAAAAAGAATCGATAGAGAGTGAGTCACAAGACCTTCCCACTCTCCACTGACAAAATTCAGTCCACATAACTAGGGGTAGAACCCCAATCGGACTTGATCCCAAATCAATTTGTTGAACACCATGCATCCTAGACATAGAGAGTTCGACAATACACGTTGCGTCCATCTATAGTGCTATGATCCCTATCCACTTTTCCCAACTCATTGGCCAAATGAGAGGTACTTCCCATGAGTTCTAGACTACATGCGTAGAATGTATGTTGGGGCATCCGCAGGAGAAGGTGAACCACTCATCCTGCTCATATGCCATAGGAGAAGGTAAACCACTCATTCTATGCATATACAGATGTCATCAATCGTAGGGGAAGGTGAACCACTCACCCTACACACACATCAACCATCATGGGGTATCATAGGGGAATGTGAACCACTCACCCTGTACACAATACACCAATAAGGGAAGGTGAACCACTCACCCTGTACACAATGCACCAATAGGGGAAGGTGAACCACTCACCCTATGGTCGCTCATAGCTCCAAGAAGTACCCCAAGCCCCTAGGAGCTCCCAGAGCTCAGTGTCCAACTCAAGTGAGACCCTCATGAGAGGGTCCTTCCACGACCCCAAGTCTCTCTCTAAAGGCTAAAGAATTTGACCTTCCCCAAGGGCTTCGTGAGAATGTTTGCAACCTGCTCATCAATCCTGATGTGTTGGAGCCTTAATGCTCCTCGTTGTACCATATCCTGAATAAAGTGGTACCTGATATCAATGTGCATGGAGCAGTCGTGGAACACATGATTCTCTGAAAGGCGAATCCCACTCTGGTTGTTGCAATAGATCACAGTGGCATCCAACACGTGCTCAAATAGCTCATTGAAGAGCTTCCTCAACCAGACAACTTCACAATAGGCCATACTAGCAGCAATATATTTGGCCTCGACGGTGCTTAAAGAAATTGATTTCTGCTTCCTGCTCATCCATGAAAATGAAGCAGATCCCAATGAGAAGCAGCCTCCTGATGTGCTCTTTCTATCTACCACATTGCTAACCCAGTCAGCATCAGAATATCCATGTAGCCTCAAATTCTCGATAGTGTATCTCGATTCTCAACCAATAGTTGATTGTGCCACGAAGATATCTCAAGAGACTCTTAGCAGCAATCCAATGTATGTGATGAGGCTCAAACATAAACTGACTCAAAGTGTTCACAGCGAAGCATATGTCTAGACGGTACCTTACCAAGAACATCAGGGCCCCCACAAGTTGTCAATACTCGAAAGGGTTTCCCAATTCAAGCCCAGCAACACTTCCACATAGCTTTTTAAAGTTGAGTTCCATCGGAGTAGACACAAACTTGCAATCCACCATCTCACATCTCTTTAACAACTTCACAATGTATTTTCCTTGAGAAAGGAAAATCTCACTCGGCTTTTGGTAGACCTCCAGGCCTAGGAAGTAGCGCATCAGTCCTAAGTCCTTCATCTCGAACTCGAAAGTCAACTCCCTCTTGCATTGATAAATAAGAGAGTCTGCACTTGTCAGAAAGAGATCATCAACAATGAACCAAACTGAGAGGCATGTCCTTTTCAACCTTGAAGTATAGGTTTGGATCAACATAGCTCCTTGTGAACCCCAGCTTCATAAGATAGCTATTAATTCTCTTATACCAAGCCCTAGGGGCTTGCTTCAACCCATAGAGGGATTTCTTCAACATGCATACATGTGTCCTTCGATATTGTACTTCAAACCCCTAAGGTTGTTCCAAGTAGACTTCCTCCTTAAGTGAGCCATGCAAGAAAGCAATCTTCACTTCCATTTGATGTAGGCTCCATCCTTCGTTGGCAGTGAGAGAAATAATGGATCGGATAGTGGTATATCAGGCAACTGGTGCAAATACCTCGTCATAGTCCACTACTTCCTTTTGAGAAAAGCCTCGAGCAATGAACCTGGCCTTATATTTTTTAGCACTTTCATCAACTCCATGTTTAATTTTGTAAAGCCATTTGTGGTGACCACAGACTTGTCCTTGGGTCTAGGCACCACATGAAAGATTCATATTAAATTCATATTCCTCATTCATCACATCTTTCCATACTTGGTGTTTTACAATGTCTTCGAGCATGCCTGGTTAAGAGCTTGAACGATAGTACTCATAGCAGCCAAGTACTCTCGATACATGTTTGGCTTCTTACTTTCGTGAAATGTCCCTCTTGGAACAATTTGTCTTTCAGCATCTTCGAGAGTATATTTGTGCCATAGAGGTTGTTTCCTTGACGTAGAGGGATCTTCAGGAGGTGGATCAATAGGATCCATCGGACCATCAACATCGGGCATAGGCTCATCTGTCAGAGGTTCATCTTGTTTTTCAGTAGCATCATCATTGTCTTTTATTGAGATGGGGAGATCTTTGGCTTTCCCAAGGACAGTGTCTTCATCAAAGGTGATGATGCAGGAGCATCTAGACTTAGCCAGCAATGTGAAAGTTTGTTCACATGTTGTGGCTAAAAAAGTTGAATTTCAATGACCTGAGTGGTCAAAAGTCAATGTTTACCGTGAGGGTTGGATCTCTCAAGAAATGAGTTGTATTTCATTATTGTAATAACTAGAAATTGCCTTATTTTAGATCCAAAGATAAGTTGTTAGCATAGGTGTGTGATAGAGCTTGAAAATAGAGATTCACTGTTAGAATGTTTAAAATAGAGATTGAGTTGTTAGGCAGGATTGGATTGATAAAAAGGAGGAAAATGTAATGTGGAAGGATTGGCAGAGATAAGACAGGATTGTGTGAAGCGAGAGTCAAGTAATAGAGTGAGGATTTCCAGATTAAAACAGGGGTCTTTCAATCGTTGTAATCGAGCCAAAGGGCTAAGACTCTGTAACCATTTTTATAATGAATAATTGATGCCATGTGTATGTTTATATATCGATTCTATGTGAAATTTCATTTCGGCCTTTGTTTCTTTGTATTCGGGATAGAGTCGAATATTTCTCTGTTTTTATGCTTTATGTGATAAACTTAGAGTTCAATGGAGATCGTAGTCCTTAGTGTTAATAATAGTGTTGAAGCCCGCTTAAATCCCAGTCGTTGATCTAAGTTCCAACCAACGGTGCGAAATCCCGCCGACCGTTGGATCACCATATCGCATCGCAAAATTTGTTTATAAGAAGGGTGGACCTCAGGCCTTGAAGAATTGTGATGTGCGATCACCGCAATATCGCATCGCAGTAAAACATTAGTGTGTGGTCGGACCGCAGGCCTTAAGAAGTTGCGAAGTGCGATCGCCGAAATATCGCATCACAGAAATCCTTTGTATGTTATCGAACCTCGACCGTGGGACAGTGCGATTTGCGATTGCAATAAATCGCATCGCAACAATTCAAAGGGGAAAGCACCAGACCCAAACCCTTGCGACTTGTGATTATGCGATACAACGTGGACCGTCGGATCAAAGGTGAGGTGATCTACGGTGTACCACCGAGCAGCTCTGTTAAATAAAGGTAAGATCTGTTGTCGAGCTTATATTAAGGAAATCAAAGTAGTGCAGCGAAGGGGTTGGACTATAAAGGAGATAGCAAACGCAGGGGCCGATTGTTGAGATTCCTTGAAACAATTGATTCCTGCGTCATTTGTGGTATCAGAGCATACAGAGATTAAGGTTGATTGCAGTACACATGCCGCCAAGGAGGGAAGCTAGCATTGGTCTAGGAAGACCGGAAGCAAATGCAGTTCTACTGAAGGAGATCCGAAGTCTGCGTACGAGGATGGAAACAATTGAGACTACTCAGAGAAGAACACCTGATGAAGGGGATGACAGTGCTAAAGAAGAATCTTCTGAGGAAGAAGAAGAGGAGGAAAATGAAACTACCAGAGTTATTAAGATGTTGGCGAAAGTAGGAGGAAAACCTGTTAAAATTGGCAACTAGGGCCAAACTCCATGTGGGTCATCTTATTAATGGAAGCTGATATTTTTCTTGGATCCCTCTCATCGAGAAGCATAGGATTGATCTAAAGATCATCCGATTCCGATAAGTATTCATGGAGATATGAATTTATTTGTGTTATGGGACAATTCGTCAAGGTCGGCCAGCAACCAAATAAACCCCACTTGTGCTCAACGTTTTAGTATAAATAGAGGTGGCCTTCAAGTCATTTCAAAACACTTGGGATCTCTTCCTCTCTACTTGTCTTTGGGTTTTAGTAGGAGGAGAGATCCTAAGGGATAACGCTACCCTAATCCAGAGGGCAAAAGCTGGAACTGCCAGGATAGCTGACGCAGAGAGCAGAATTCGAAATAGCCGGAACTGTCGGGCACTGCCAGAAACTGTCAGGAACTGTTGGAACTGTCGGAACTGCCGGAAACTACTAGAACTGTCGGAACTGCCCAGAACACCCGGAACTGTCGGAACAGCCGGAAAAGTTGACACAGAGGGCAGAAGCCGGAACTGTCGGGAACAACCAGAACTCCCGGGAACAGCCGGAACTGTCCGGAACAGCCAGAATTGTCGGGAACAGCCGGAACTGTCGCAATTGTCGAGAACTGTCGGGAACTGTAGGAATTGCCGGAATTGTCGGAACTGCCAGAACTATCGAAACTGCCAAGAACTGCCGAGAACCGTCGAAACTGTCGGGAACTGTCGAAACTGTCAGGAACAGCGGGAACTGTCAAAACTGCTAGGAATTGCCAGAACAATCGAAGCATCTGCCTCCAAAGGAGAGAAGCATGCAAGGGACAGCTAACATTGGGACAGTTGTATGGTACTTAGCAGCAAATACACCATGCAATGTTACAGCTAGCATGCAAGGGACAGCTAGCATGCAACAGCAAGCATGCTAAGGACAACAAGAATGCTAGGGACAACAAGCAAGCAAGGGTCAACAATCAAGCAAGGTGCAGCCTACACATAGGTCATTATGGCAACATGGTGCAGCAATGGCACATAATGTAGTACAGTGATGGGTACAGTCATGATTAATGAAGCGTGATGAGATGCAGCATAGTGATGATGGGTGCAGCATCGTGCAGCGCAATGAGGTGCAGCATGATGACGAAATGCAGCACAACGATAGGTGAAGGAGTCACCTTGGAGAATCAGTTGAAGCAGCATGTCTTCAACTGATCTCATGTATCATCTTCTTAGAGATGATTTATGCTCTTATCTAGATAAGTCAAAGTGTTGACCTCTATTGTAAACGTACTCTCTCTCTCTCTCTGATGAACTATCGAAGAACATATAAGAAGAATTGATCAAAGGTTTCCCCACATTGGGGTTTGTCCTTGGCTAGCACCACATCTTGTGTCCTCTTGTCTTGGCTTGTCTTCTGCGATTTATGTTTATGTTCTATCTGCAGTTTACTTTAATGCTGATGTGATTGTTCATCTGGAAAAGATATTGAGCTAACTGTGAAAATTGAAATAAATTTCTCTAAGCATAGAACATACCTAAAATTAACATGGCATCAGAGCTGAGGTGAAGACAATGCCCAAGCAAGAGTGAAAGAGCAATCACCAAAGACAGTTGGGAAAGGACAAAAGGATCAGTGGATTCCTCATCCCTCTTCAAATTCACCAAGGGTGAAGTCGAAGCAGAGAATATTATCAGAATGGCGCAGCAGAAGTTTCTGATGGCCTACCTAAAGATCACTTCAATGGGAAGCCCGGATCTAAGGGTGGAAGGAAAGGCAGATGCCTTGGTTGTAATAAGTTCGGCCATTATGCGAAGGAGTGTCTGAGGTAGGGACACATCACTTGATGATGATAACAATCATTCCAGGGACATCTTCAATGATCAGAGGAATGACAGGTAATGCAAGTCATCAAGGAAACGGCCGACTCTTCAGAGAAAGCAAGGAACCCCAGGTATGAAGAATCAAATGTTGTTTCTGATAAGATAAAGAAGCATTATCTTGTATTGGCCCTCTCCTTCAAATTCTTTGGGAATCTAGCTTATTGATCGTAGTGCTTCAAGGCACCTCATCGGATAGAAGGGTGCTCTCTCGAATTTGGTAGAGACGGAAACAACCGTGGGATTATACTTGGAGTCAATGCCACCTATCCCGGAAAGGGTGTAGGGAATGTTACCCCTCAATTGAATGAGGGTAACTCTATTCATTTACAAGAATCTCTTTTATGTACCTAATCGCAAGAAGAACCTAGTGTCCATCTCAGAAATGGAAGTCAAAGGTTTCAGCGTGGCATTCATCGATGGAAAGGTACATGTTAAAAAATAGAATTTTCAAAGATGCTTTTTCTCATGGGTTCAGGGTTGGCAATTTGTATCAAGTTGCAGGATGGTCCATTGGGGATCATGTCAATTGACATATCACATCTATAACACCGGAGGTCCACCTATGAGGCCCTACCCGATGTGAGTTAGATGGTGATAAGGGATGCCTGAATTCAAGAAGAGCATGAAGTTACATGTCTGAGATGTACTGAAGGAAAATCTTATAAGGGGACCATTCCGCTCATACAGCAAGTCCACAAGTTTGGAACAACCCAAGGAGTTTGAGATTCATGATCGGGAATCTCATGTATACAGGTGGAAGAAAGCCCTCTATGGCTTGAAGCAAAACACCCCGGGCGTAGTATGAGAGGATTGATAGCTATCAGATGAAGCTGAGATTCACTAAGAGTGAAGTCGATCCAAACCATTGTTTGAAGGTTGTGGATGATAGACCTCTCATACCAGCACCTTCTGAGGACGAACTATTTCAAACAGGTGCAGACCCTCTCATTTGCAGAAGTAAGAGGGAGTTGGATTCCGGACGTGGAATGGTAAACTGCAAGCCCGTGACTACCTCAAGGATCTTAACTTTCAGAAGTTATATGGCGATGATGTCGGACCAGATTTGGGAAATGCCTCTGAGTTTCATAAACTCATTTGCATTGATGTTCTTGGTGAACTTCCGTCCAGACATATGTTTTGCAGTTAGCATGGTGAGCTCATATTTGGCTGAGCCTCACTGGATTGGTGCTAAGAATCTTCTGACATATCTTCGGGGCACAATCTCTAATGGATTGAGATACACTACCGGAAATATGAAGCTGCATGATTATTCGAATGCTCACTGGGCAGGCACTATGGAGGATCACTAGAGCACTTCTCAGTGCTAGTTCTCTTTGGGTTTGCTTCGATATCATGGATGAGCAGGAAGCAAATTTCGGTTGCTATAAGCACCATCGAGACCGAATACATAGCTACGAGTATGATCTCGTATGAAGCTACCTAGTTGTGGAAGCTCTTCAGTGAGTTGTTTGTACACATGATGAATACCACTGTGATTCTCTATGACAACCAGAGGGGGGATTCGATTATTGAGGAATCTCGTATTCGATGATTGCTCCAACAGATAGACATCAGATACTGCCTTATCTGGGATATGGTAAGTCGATGAGTGAGGAGGCTCCATCGCATTGAGACTGATGTACAGGTCGCAGACATTTTGTCAAAGCCACGGGGAAAGGTCAAATCTGTGACTTTCTCGAACGACTTGGAGTCGTTGAGAGACCTTCTTATAAGGGTCCTGCATATTGCATGCATTGAGCTCTGGGAGCTCTAGGGGGCTTGGGGTACTTACTGGAGCAACATACAACCACAGGGCGACTCACCCTCCCCTAGTGGTGCGCTATGTACAAGATGACAGGTTCAACCTTCCCCTATGATACCCCGTGGCGACTGTGGAACAGGATGATTAGTTCTCCTGTGGGCCGGGATGATTAGTTCTCCCGTGGAAACTGTGGAACAGGATGATTAGTTCTCCTGCGGGCCGGGATGATTAGTTCTCCTGTGGGCTGGGATGATTAGTTCTCCCGTGGCGACTTTGGTGCAGGATGATTCATTCTCCTATGGACAGGATGATTAGTTTTCCTGTCGAGGCATCCTACCCATGCAGTCTGGGACTCATGGGAAGTACCTCTCATCTGATCAATGAGCAGGGAAATGGGGTTAGGGACCATAGTAGTACTAACCACTGTTGATAATATCGCCGAAATATCGGCGATATTCGGAAATATCGCAATATTTTCGGCGAGCCGAAATATCGCCGCCAAAATATCGCGATATTTTCCTGTTTTAAAAATCGCGCGCGATTTCCGATATTTCGGCAATATTTCCTAAAATATCGCGCGACGAGTGAAAATATCGCTGGCGAGGTTAAAAATTTAAAAACAGTCCGCGCGCGCTGTATAAAATGATTTTTGGGTTTTTTCCGCGTCATTGTTTTTCTGAGCGCTGGAGCCACCGGAACGTGGTCTGTGCTTCTGTCCCCTAGACAAGAAAGGGCTATCAGTGATACACATGGTTCATCACTGTGCTATATTCAGTCTCCCTCAGTTCGGTCACATGATTCAACAAGCTCAGATCTCAGTCAAGGAGTACTACCTAATATACTGAACACAGTCCCGGCATACTTATATATCTGTGATTTTCGGATAGGAAAAATTGTAGTGATTACAGTGTCATCTATATAGTTGTTCGAAGGCTCTGCAATACATACCGTTATAATTGGATGACATACCACAGAATGTCACCATGATGTGCCAAACAGTGATTAATTCAACCTAGATTACAGTACACAAAACTTGGACAAAGTTTCAATGCTAAATCACAGTGCACAGTAGCGGATTACAGTACAGATAATAAACACAGTTTCCGTGACAGATTATAGTATGGTTCAGTGCTGAAGTTATCAACAACGAAAGGACATCAATATCATCATAGTCACATGTTCTTGATCCTACAATTTGGTGATACAATCTCAATGGAATCCTGGTAAGAGTCTCGATGCTATCTCAGTCAACCATAACGGCACAAGTAATCTCGGTTTAGTGCAAAACGGTGCAAATAATGCCACAATAATATGCCGCAATGATATGCAAATCATAGTATCTAGGATTCTATACCAGCAAGGAGGATTAAACTCTATAACAAGACCACAAGGATCTACAATGAATAGAGAAACAAAATCACATCAACTTTGAAGATCACCCGGAGGAAGCATCAGTGCATCTTCAACGTGATCAAGCTAAAGATTTCATCTTCAGTGTTTTCTTCATATTTATGTGCCAATGTGTTTATTTCATGTTGTTATTGCTTTATATGTTTAAAAATCTGAAAAAAATGAATATATTATGCATTTTTTATGCTTGCCGATATTTGCCGATATTTTCGCCGATATTGCCGATAAGATATTTTCTGGACCCTCGCCGATATTTTCCCGATACCGATATTATCAACACTGGTACTAACGATGGATGCATCAATGTATCTACCGTACTCCCTATGCTAGGATGACCTCCACTAATTTGGGATCAATGAAACTGATCTGGGATCAGTATGAGCGGTTTGAGACACTCTCTTGTGACATTGATTTGGGATCAATAAAACTGACTTTGGGTTAGTAAGAGTGATGAGACACATTCTCTTTAGATGAAACTGACTTCAGGTCAATAGAGAATGGTATGAGACATTCTCGATCAATTCTTCTTCTTCATGGTTCAGCAAAGCAGAGTAGAGGAAACTAGAGCTCAGTAGAGCAGAGTAGTGCAGGGCACTGATGGCAGAGATAGTACAGTCGGACATATGGATCAGCGGATGGAGTTCTCCCTAGTTGAGAGGGAGTGTTAAAATTGGCAACTAGGGCCAAACTCCATGTGGGTCATCTTATTAATGGAAGCTGATATTTTTCTTGGATCCCTCTCATCGAGAGGTGTAGGATTGATCTAAAGATCATCCAATTCCGATAAGTATTCATGGAGATATGAATTTATTTGTGTTATGAGACAATTCGTCAAGATCAGCCAACAACCAAATAAAACCCACTTGTGCTCAACGTTTTAGTATAAATAGAGGTGGCCTTCAAGTCATTTCAAAACACTTGGGATCCCTTCCTCTCTACTTGTCTTTGGGTTTTAGTAGGAGGAGAGATCCTAAGGGATAACGTTGCCCTAATCCAGAGGGCAGAAGCCGGAATTGCCGGGAACGCTGAAACAGAGGGCAGAAGCCGAAACAGCTGGAATTGTCGGGAACTGCAAAAACTACCGAGAACTATCGGGAACTGTCGAAACTGCCGGAACTGCCGGGAACTGCCGGAACTACCGGGAACTGCTGGAACAACCGAGAAAGTTAACGCAGAGGGCAGAAGCCGGAACTGCTGGAACTATCGGGAACAGCCAAAACTGCCAGGAACAACCGGAACTGCCGAAACTGTGGGGAATAGCCGGCACTGCCGGAAACTGCTAGGAACTCTCGGGAACTGCCAGAATTGTCGGAACTTCCAGAACTGTCAGAACTGCCAAGAACTGTTGGAACTGCCGAAACTGCCAAGAACTATCGGAATTGTCGGGAACAGCCGGAACTGCCGGAACAACCAGAGCATCTGTCTTCGAAGGAGAGCATCATGGAAGGCACAGCGAACTAACATTAGGACAGTTGTATGGTACTTAGAAGCAAATACACCAAGCATGCAATGTTACAACTAGCATGCAAGGGACAACTAGCATGCAACAACAAGCATGCTAAGGACAACAAGCATGCTAGGGACAACAAGCAAGCAAGGGACAACAAGAAAGCAAGGTGCAGCCTACACATAAGTCATTATGGCAACATGGTGCAGCAATGGCACATAATGCACTACAGTGATGGGTACAGTCATGATTAATGAAGCGTGACGAGATGCAGCATAGTGATGATGGGTGCAGCATGGTGCAGCGCAGTGAGGTGCAACATGATGACGAAATGCAGCACAACAATGGGTGAATGATGCAGGGTTACCCTCGCACATACCCACAGTAAGCATAAACATGCATAAATACATCTGTCCCAGGTATTTGACTAACAAAGGAGTCAAATCTTCAACCATACATGGTTAAGGCCCTTTAAGCCAAAGTGCCTTTTATATCGGAACCAATCACCCCGCTTAAACCTCCTATCAAGGGTTAAATTAATCCTCAAGCCTTCATTCATCCATTTATTAAATTCTTCCATTATATCCTTCTTATTGAGACTCTATCACCCCATAGAAACCTTCGTTAATATTTATAAACCCTTAAACCACACATATATAACCTTTCCCTTTCAAAACCTTGGTTCGTATATGTTATATCGCATGAAATGCTCTATCGGTGCTATTTCCTTATAAAACCCATTTACAAAGGAAAATGCTCCCAAAACATACCTTTCCGCCTTTAGTACGGTTTCTGCACATTTTCCGAGAATTGCCTTTATCGCAATCGGCTATCGCTCCCTTCACGGTTCATACATACATGCTTCATCACCCCTCCGACTCCAATATGCGACTATCGGACTATTAACACCACCTTTTTATGTTAGATGACTCAGCACAACACTTTCACAGAATACAAAGGAAATTCTGCTCAGAACCCTTTATTCAGATTTCAAAAACTATATACCCGCATTCATCAACTCATTGGGTCTGCTCCTCTGTATTAACTCCTCCGCCGCTCTGATTGCCCCGACCTCTGATTCCTCCGATCCCCGAACAGCGCTTTATCGCTATCGGCGTATCGGCCCTTCGCTATTCCATTGTCGCTAGACCTTTGGCCTCTCCGATATGCGATAAGCGATCACTTTTGGACCGTCGATCTGGACTCTCGATCCGACGGTCCAGGATCCATCGCATTATCGCAATCGCTCTTCTCGATGGTCAGACCCCTACCACTTCAAAGCGCCAATCCAATCAATCTTCCGGACCCGATAAGGGTATAAGCCACTCTTTATAAAATTTCAAGTCCGGATTCTAAATCCGACTATGTTTTGCACTCATTTTTAGTGTAAGTCGGGTTTTATACTTGCAAGACTTAAACTGAGTAATAAACTCCGTTGATGCGATATTTCGCTTTGCTCCTCAGCGACATCATCTAGACCGTTGATCTTCCAGATCCAACGGCTGCTGAGCGCCGATGCTTCACTTCTCGCTCCTTCTTTTTACTTAGTTTTTTTTCTAAGTCTTCAGTTCTTCCATGATTTAGCTCCTCTTCAAAGGTTTCGATTCCTTCACTGTTTCCGCTGCGACTCCCTCCTGAGCTTGATTTCTGTGATTTTTATCACTGACTATGGACTCTATTTAATCTCTCAATGGATTCAAAGATCCATCACGAACCGCTTGGCTCGTTCTTCTCCTCTGTACTCTGCCTCGACTCTGCCTGCAACCTCTATTACAGAACCTACGAGTTCACATAGTAATCAATCAATAGACACACGATTAACACATTTCCACACTCAGAATCGAATTCCTCTGTATATAAACATATAAACAGTTGATTACATAACGAGACTCTCTGTCTCGTGGCCTGATCTTCTACTATCAATGGCCTCCTCCTCCTTCTGCCCATAGGCTTACATATATGCCAGGAAGTTTTGTTCAACTCATCCTGGTTTGACTCCTAAATCTATTGAACCGACTCCTAGATGTACTCTATCCTCTATGTCAACCAACCATCGTCTCACTTCGAGCATATACAGGAAGAATGCATCAAAAGAGTTGTTGAGGTCTTGTGATACAGGATTTGCCACTTTTTATATTACTCTGAAAAGAGTTGTTGAGGAAAAAGCGAGCCTAAGAGCTATTTTTTGTAACACTGAGTGGGAGAGATCTACCCTCTCAAAAGAAACTAAGGGGAAAAATGTTGAACAAATAGTGCTCAATAATGGCTTTTGGGAAAATGCAAACAAGGTTTTAAAAATTTGTGGCCCAATTGTTAATGTGCTCCGCATGGTTGATGGTGACAAACCTTGTATGGGTTTTGTTTATGAAAGCATTGATCGTTGCAAAGAGACCATTGCAACTACTTTTAATAATGTGGAAGCTGATTACAAGGAGATATGGGATTTAATTGATCATAGATGGAAGATGATGCATAGTCCATTACATGCAGCAGCATGCTATTTGGACCCTAGATTGTTTGGGTTACCAAGACATAGGGATGAAGAAATCATGAATGGACTTATCTAGTCTATTGAGAAGCTAAATCCAGATCCAAATATTGCAGGTTTGATCAGAAGTCAGTTGAGGGCATACAGGTTAGAAGAAGGGTTATTTGGAACACAATCAGCAAAGTATGATAGGAGCAGAAGTGATCCAGCAGTATGGTGAGAATTTTATGGTTCAAGGGCACCAGAATTGCAAAATTTTGCAATTCGCATCTTAAGTCAGGGAACAAGTGCATCAGCATGTGAAAGGAATTGGAGTTCCTTTGACTACATTCATTCCAAAAAAAGAAATAGATTGTTATCTGGAAGATTAGAAGATCTTGTTTATGTTCGTAGTAACTTGCAGTTGGCATTGAAGAATGTGGCTAAAGAGTCATCCAATTATTCTACTCCGTGGATCGACCCTGTTCCAAATGCAACAATGGATGATGTTGATTTGTACATTGATATTGACATAAACACTGGCAGGGAATTCGCTGATGAATCTGATGCTGAAGCATCTAGCGGATTCACAACTCATACTGCTCTTGATGACATTAGGACACCAAGAATGGCATTATGCTTCTGATTCAACTCAGCAGTCTATCTCAATTATGTGCATGCAATCAACAAAGATGGAGGTATGACACATAAAATACTCATGCCTCAATTCACAATGATAGATTTCCACTAGGAGGGCAGTTAAATACAGGATAAGGTAAAAAGTAAATGATAGCCATAGGAAAGCATGCATTAAAATGTGTAATTAATAGCAGGTGACCAGATCTTCGATGTTTACAGATTAACCAACCTGCATAATCTAAAAAATATTTTAAGAATACAGCAAATCTAGTTGGTTTCTCCATACAATGTCTACAAATTAACCAACCTTCACAATCTAAAAAACATTTTTAGAATATATTCAGTCAATTTAGTTTCTCCAAATTAATTTTATTTTGACAGTTGCAAGCATACTTAATGCCACGTATATTTGCACCTAAGCAAACTGTGGAAAAAATTGTTCTTAACAATTTAGAACCTTGCAAACATTTTGCATCTAAATAATCGTAGAAAATTAAATTGATGTGTCTTAATAACAATGAAAAGGTATGCACATTTGAGGAAGGAAATTGCATGAAAAAGGTGGTAGATTTTTTTCTGATACCTGTAAATGAGCATGATTAGCGGTCCTTAGATTCAAGTACCTTTCAAATACAATCATTGCATTTCCATGCTTCCTGAAATATCTTTTAAGAGCATGCGTAAGCCTCTGTAATTCACTATCTGCATCTGAAGGCAGGGAAAGAGTAGAAGGTAAATGTTCAATGGGAACTATCAACACATGTTCTTCAACTAATGGACCCTTGGCTAGTGCGCAGTAGAAATTGTCCCCTACACTCACTACAAGATGAGTATCTAGATTAGGGCTTGACAAGCAAAACCAGCAGGGCTGATGTGTATTAGACACTGTATTTCTCCTTTTCTTTCCAGCATCAGGATCATGGCTAAATCTGCAATGGGAAGCATCTATATCATTTGGTTAGAATAGTAAACATTTGACAAAAAAGCAGAAAAATGACTATTCAATATGTTGCATTGTGGGAAGTTTATAAAGATATAAAGATAAAACAGTGCCACATGTCAGCCAATTGCATATAGAATTTTTAATGTATAATGACTGATATCAGAAATAAATGTAAGTCTGACCTGCAATCGTCACCTTTATCGCATCGGCCCTTCTTGACAAAATCAAAGCAGATGCCGGGTGGAAGCAAATCACTACTCCCACCATCATCTGAACTATGGCGAAACTTGCACTCTGCACCTCTTTCACATTTACCCTTGCTGATAAAATCAAAGCATGCACCTTTTGAGAACGGATTTTTGTCATCTGTATCATGTCTAAACTTACAGCTTTCACCTCGTGAACAAGAACCAGAGGATAAAAACTGGAAACACAATCTTTCACCATCTTCAGTGCCTCCTCTTTGCCTCTTTTTGGAGACATCATACCGCCAATACTGGGCATCAGAAGTTTCAGTCCATTTATTTGTATCCTTTGCCCTGACAGATGGTTGCTCAACTTTATATGGAGAAGGTGTTGAGTTTGGAGGCCTTGCTAAAAGCTCGGACACAGGCATCATTGAAGCAGGTACGGGTGAAAGTGCATGGATAAACTTCTGTAAGCCAAATATCCACAGTCAAAATATGTCCGATAATGCAGGCTAACAAGACATAAACCAACACAAATATATAACAAGAATGGATATAAAAACACAATTAAATATAACAGAAATGCATGCAAGTACAAAATAAAACAGATAATAGTCCATGATGATGCTGAGTTCAAAATAAGAGGCAACAAAGAGTTAAGATTTTGAGATGTTCCAAACTACTTCGTGTTTGTACAGTGATAAAGTGATTCAGAGATAGTTTGAACTTTAATTTACTTACTCCATATTCTGCAACAGAAACTCAGTTACCCTTACAGGAGTGTTTTTGTGGTCATTATACTCCTGCAACTGGTTCAACTCAGACCTCAGGGAAGGTTTTATCCTGTCTAATATTTTGCATCCATGTATAAGGGTTTCAGAGATCACAGCAAACAAATTGAATCTTCAAGAACCATAATGTCACAGCAAATGGTACAGCTAACATTTAATTGTAGTTCTTTAGCTACCCATATTGTCAATATTAATGTGAATTGAACATTTTGAAATCTTCAAATCACACCATTGACTGTATAACTGCAAGGAGGATGTCAAATGTAAACTGGTTAATGGAGCTGTGCACAGTAAGGGTTAAATTTTCAGAAAAGTGTCTCCTGCCTAGGTGCTATAACAAAATAGAAAATACATTAGCAGACGGACAAAGCAAATAGGATCTAACCTCTTTCTTGTCATTACCAACAGCTGCAAGTCCAAGAAAACGTGTTACATGTGAAGCTTCGTTATTTGCATAAGGCTCCCGAGAATAAAAGATACCTTCGGATCCTGCAATATGGTACCTAACCAAACAAGGAATTAGAAATTGTGCATTAATCGATGATATATCTCACATTGCCTTGCAGCTAATTTCTGCTTCAAAGTTTGCCACACAACCAAGGCAATTATGACTGCATAAGATCTTAGAAACCAGAGGTTTCCTATCGACTTCAGTTTGGTTCACAGCCTAAAATTAGAAGATAATCTACAAGTTTTGGAAATGCACTAGTCCAGACAGATTTGGACTCTTTTCAGACTCCCCAGTCCTGAATGAAACAGCCTGGGGATTGCATAGAATGAAAAGCAATAGTTCCCAAATGATTTGCTCTAATTGTATCAGGGGCAGTTACCAAGGCAGTTCATTCGGGAAAATAGTAACTCGTTTCAGAAACAACATTTCTAGAGATACAAAGAAAATATGAAAATTGGGAGAGACGGAAATTTTCCATCACAATTAAATAGCTTAGATTATCAAAAGAAATGAGACAGTTCTTGACGATTTGCCAAGTCGATCTTTCAAAATATTCAGATTGAAAATAAAGAATGTTTTTTAGATAAGCAGAAAATATGAACTAGCATTATTTAGTTAAATTTTAAGACCAGGTCTAGTTTAATTCTCTCCACAATTGTTTTATACCAGAAAAATATTTATGCTCAAATAAATTTTGAAATTGCTGGAAAATAAATACACTGGTATTTATAGCTTGACAATAAAATTATGGAGCAGAAATTAATAGGAAAATCAACCATAAGATGCAGGAATTTTCACCCCAACAAATCTTCCTTCACTTTTATTAATCTGGAAAATTTAAGGCCTTGACCCACAGAAAAATACACAGAAATTACTGCAATTATTTGAACCTGGAAATGGCCCACCGGATTTTTGGGGTAGAGGAAATTCGACCTCTAAAATCAGCTTATCTGAAAAATAACTTGGCCCCTAGCAATGTCTCGGCCTCCAACTGTACAGCATCACCCTAGAAGACACTCGGCCCCTCTAGCTGAAGTCTTGGCCTCCTCCTTAGGTCTACGCAGCCAGCTAGAAATCTCAGCCTCTCCCTTCAAGTCTTGGCCTACACAAAATCTCGAACCCCTTCTCTAATTCTCGAACCTCAGCCCTCTCTGTCCCACGCTGGCCCTGCATCAGCCTTTCTAGGCTTGCGTCAACCCCAGGCTGGCCCTTCTGGAGCTCTGCGCAGCATTTGGCTGCCTCTCCGTGGCCCTGCATGAGCCCTTGTTGGCTCTGTGTCACCCTCCTTGGCTGCTGCACTGCTCTCTCAGCACAATATCTGCCTTCTCTGTTTCTCTGTACTCAATGCCCCTCAGCTGCTCTCCCGATCACTGATTCTATCTTTTTTAGCAAACCCCGCTCTAGTGAATAGAATGACTGATCATTTGTTGTGTCCTGCAAGTGACCCTCAAGCCTCCTCTTATACTTTTCCCGAACCTCAGCCCCTAGTTTCAGCACCCAAATTTTACTCTGATATTGCTTAATAAGAAAACCCTCAGATAGCTGCACCGGTTTTCCCACATTGGGTTTTTCCGGGGACATTAGTCCAAAAATAATGGTGTCATGTGGTGTGTTTGTTCTTGTTTCTTTTAGTTGTTGATCTGTAATATGTTGAGCATGCATCGGTGTTTACTTTCAGTATTTACTTTGTAAATAACTTGTTAAAGAAAAATAACAAGTAGGTAGGAATAAATCAGAAAAAGTGCATGAAGGGTTTCTAAACTAAGTAAACTTAGAAACTTCAACATGGTATCAGAGCGTGATTGCAGATCACAGAAGGACTAAAAGACATCAGCCGAGCGGAGCAATAGCAGCAGAAAAATGTTGTCCCGAAGTGACAGAAGTTGTTTCTAGCAACGCAGAAGCAAGAAGTGTGATGCAAAGCCAGCCAGAGCCACGCAAAAGAGGTCGGGAGCTGCGCAGAGCCTCAGAGATGCCAGCGTTGCTGACACAGAGGGCCAGAGGCTGACGCAAGGCATCCCAGGGCTAACGTAGACCCATCTAGGGTAACGCAGACCCAGCGTGAGGCAAAGAGGGGTTGACACATTTCACAAAGAGGCAGTTGTTGGAGTCTAGAAGGTTGCAGAAATATTGCAGAGTGGAGCTAGTGAGGTACTGTACTCAGAACAATACCTAACAGAGCAGGGCCAGAGGAGTTGTTACCAAGGGTTTCTAGCCGAGGAACCTGGATCAGCAGTGCAGTTGCACAAGATGATCGGAGTAGGGGGCATCTCGACAAGCGGTAGAAGGATTTCCAGGAAGGGAATCAGGACTCAGAGGGAGTCCAGAAGAGAACTTCCAAAAGGGAAGTAGAGACTCAGAGGAGTCGAACAAAGAACTTCCAAGAGGGAAGTAGAGGAGCGTCATGGCACTACATGGGGTAAGAGACCAAGATAGACTGGATGGAGCATCGAACTTCGCAGTCTGGAAGGCTAGAATCTTATCAGTGCTTGATAGAAATCGTGTCAAGAACTTCGCCTTGAAGGTTATAGCTATCCCAGTCGACCCCAATGATAACGACAAGTATGAAGAGGCGATGGCGAGGGCCAAGTGCATTATCCTTGACGGGGTCAACGATCATGTGGTACTACATATAGCCGAAAAGGAAACGGCAATTGAGATGTGGGAGGCTCTCAAGAACATGTACCAGCATACTTCTGTGCAAAGAAGAATGATGCTCGAGAACCAGATGAGGTCGTATCAGATGAAGAAGGGTCAATTGATTGACACCTTCCTCGGAGGACTAAATGAGATCCGAGACTAGTTGACAGTTATAGGAGCGACATCGGATCAGGAGCTTATGGTGAGGAAGCCATAAATGTTTGTCTCAGAAGATTGGCAAGTGTTTGTCTAGAGTATCCTGGGCAAAGGGACTCTCCTACCTTGGGACGAGATGTGGGCAGCTCTTCGCCAGGAAGAGATTAGACGGCAGTCGAATACAAGTAGCAGCAGCAAAGGGATCAAAGTTCAACAGGAGGAGGAGGATGTGGCCCTAGCATCCAAGGGAAAGCAGGAGAAGTCGAAGAAGAAAGATATCTCCAAGATCAAGTGCTTCCACTGTGGCGAGATGGGTCATTATGCGACCCAGTGCCTAAGGAAGAAGAGTAAGGGAGAGTCTTCCAAGACTAAGGTAGTGCCAACACGGGCAGAGAAGGAAGTTTTGACAAACGATGACTATGCCACGAGTGCACACGCACCACTTGAGCGGAAGTGGGGAGACATCGAGCTGTAGTCAGATGGACTACAAGTGATGAGGGGTAGGAGCCTTGAGGTACCTAGCCCCTTAGATTAGACCTTGCTATGGGAGCCCCGACGAGGAGTAGCAGGACTGGCTATGTGGGTAGAGACAGATGCGGATGGAGCGGCAGAGAGAGCTACAGTGCAGGAGTCCCGAGACAGCGCAGAGCTAGCAAGCTGTAGTAATGCGAGAGGCACAGGGGTGTTGCACCAGTGCAGGAAAGCATGGAGAGGTGTGCAACGGTGCGAGATGCAGGGAGTTGTTGCAGCAGCGCAGAGGTCAGAGAGAGGGAGCACTTGTTAGCGACAGAGGGAGCTTCAGCATCAGTGGGTGTTTCTAGCCCAATAGGGCGGTCAGTTGGGAGATCAGTTACTTACTTCTCAGTAACTGAGTTGCAGTGCAGCAGTGGGCAGCAGATGCAGCATGATGAGAGGAGGTACAGTCCGGATGCAATGCTGGGAGAAAGGACTAGTAGCAGCACGGATGCAGAGGGAGTTGTCATATAGATGCAGTAGTGGCAGTGGCAGAACCATGGGCAGCAATACAGGAGGCAGCAGTGCAGAGGATGGTGGGCAGGAAGGCCTAGCATCAGCACAGGTACAGATGCTGGATGATCAGAGTAATCCTCAGTGAGGAGTATTGCTAGAGCACAGTCCTCAATAAGAGGGAGTGTTCATTTCGGGTAGCATCGGATGTGCTCTAGCCACAAAATTTGGTGGAGAGGTTGGGGAACATGAGATCTCCAATACCCAAAAAGAGTTTGGGCAGATTCTAAACAGACCAGGGGATATTAAAATAATTAGTATTTTTAATGGAGTCCCTAAGTCTAAACTTAGGGAAAATAAAATATTAATGTGTATTAATATGAATCTGTGTTAGAATGGTCCAAAAGACATGGATCAAGCCACATCTAATCTTAGCCGTTGATTAGGGACTTAATCTCGGCCGTTGAGATGTCAACAGGAAAAGTATAAGAGGAGGCTTGAGGGTCACTTGGAGGACACACCAGATAATCAGTCATTCTATTCTCTAGAGCGGGGTTTGCTAAGAGAGATAGAATCAGTGATCAGGAGAGCAGCTGAGGGGCATTGAGTACAGAGAAATAGAGAAGGCAGAGATTGTGTCGGGAGAGCAGTGCAGTAGCCAAGGAGGGTGATGCAGAGCCATCAAGAGCTCACGTAAGGCCACGCGAGGCAACCAAGTGCTACACAGAGCTCCAGAAGGGCCAACGTAGCTGACGCGGAGGCTCCCAGAGCTGACGCAAGGCCAGCATGGGGCAAAGATGGGCTGACGCAGTCCAGATTGGGCAGACACTGGGGTTGAAGGAGCAGTTTTGTGCTGAGGAACTGCCGGAAGGATTTTCCGGGATTTCAGCTAGGAGATTTCTCTCAAACTATGAGGTATCATTGCTAAGGAAATTCTCTGTTGGGTAGGCTAGTTTCGGCACCCAGATTGTACTCTGATATTGCTTAATAAGAAAACCCTCAGATAGTTGCACCGGTTTTCCCGCATTGGGTTTTACCGGGGACATTGGTCCAGAAATAATGGTGTCATGTGGTGTTTGTTCTTGTTTCTTTTAGTTGTTGATCTGTAATATGTTGAGCATGCACTAGTGTTTATTTTCAGTATTTACTTTGTAAATAACTTGTTAAAGAAAAATAACAAGTAGGTAGGAATAAATCAGAAAAAATGCATGAAGAGTTTCTAAACTAAGTAAACCTAGAAACTTCAACACTTATGAAGCAATGCTACTCTTTATTGCAAGCAGAAGCAATGCTATCTTTATTGCAAGCAGAGCCACGATAGAATTTTGTCCACTATGTGCAAAACTAGAAGTGAATTGACCAAGACTGCATCTTGGATCCACTCCACATATCTTTGGTGCATTACTCGAAGTTTTAGCAACCAATCTTCCAAAGCAAAATTTTCATTGAAGCATGGGAGTAATAGGATTGTCCCTGAAGTGAATGTGAAACACTTGGTATTGGGAGTGCTGTTGGAATTGTATAGTCATCAAGCATGGAACACACAATTTTTCTCACAAAGTTTTAGGTTGTTTGTTGTTGAGGAAAAGTGTTGAGGAAGTGTTTCACCTATCTGGGTTGGACTAAGAAGGCCTATTCAAGAACTAGAGGAGACATTGACACAATGATATCCCGAGGAGGGGAGGGGGATTGGGAAATTCCAACTAGATGTGCCTGAGAAAGAGGGAGAACAAAAGTAGGAGATTGATAGGGGGATATCCTTGATACAATTCTGTTAGAAACTAGAGGCATGAAGGGGGGAGCTTGAAGAACTATTACATGAATGGACTCTAGAGTTTTTGCATGGGGAGGAGGGATGGGCTCCATTGTTGGGGAAGTTATGGGGCATGTTGGTTGAGGAGATTCTGTGGGAGGATTGGAGGCATCAATCTATGTTGAAAATAGTAGCAAGATAGGTCTTCTTGACTTGTCAAGAAAGACCTCGATCATTCGTTCTTTAGCATGCACGAGTTCAAGGACGAGTTCATGGAGCAGTTAACTCATGGAAAGAAATTGGAGGCTCAATTTTGTTGTTCTCCAAGTGAGAGTTTATATTTGGAAAAAGACGAGTGAGACTCTCAGTGTCTAATTGAGGCAAGAACGAGTTAGAAGAGTCAGTTCGACTCAGTTAACAAATTGATCACAAGTCTGAGTTCTAAAATTAACTTGCCAGTTATAGCATGAGTCGAAATGCTTAGAAGAATGAAGGCACATCATTGTATCATAATTGTTGAGCACGAGTTTGTGTGAGAAAGAGTTCTTGCTAGGAGAGCATGTAAGGAGAAGCTTATACGCAGTTTCAGAGACAATTTCCTTGCTGATCTACTAGGAAATAGGAGATTTCTAGCGCTAGAAGATAGGGGCAGAAGCTCTGCAAGGAAATAGGGGTTGGATCGAGTTTTTTCAAGTAGGTTTCGAGCTAGGTATTAGCAGAGAGAGTAGCCTTGTTTTCTGTTGAAACAGCTTGCCTTGTAAAGAATTCTATTTGCTCAATTTCTATCAATAAAATCTACAGCAAGAAGAGGGTTTTCCTAGTTGGGTTCCCTAGAAAAATATTGTGTTATTGTGTGACTGTGTTCTTTATCTCTGTGTTTCTTTTATTCTGCTGCCTGTCTATCGTAGAGAAATCCTGTGTCTTGGTGCAACGAAATTAGTTGCAGATTTGTCATCATAGCAGTTGTAAGATTTCAAGGAATTTCTACATGGTATCAGAGAAGGAATTTACGTATTTACAAAATATTCACAATTCACCAAATCCCTAAGGATTATTTATGAGTCCACACAAAGAGATGAAGGACAACTACCAATTGTTGAATGTGCTCTCTGAATCTAGTGGTTTTAGGGATGACCACAAACTGAATGGATGGTAGAAGCTGATGTCTTCTATTAGATGATGGTTTAACGATGACCATAAACTGATGTCTCACAGAAGCCTTAAGTCTTCTATTACATGGTGGTTTAAGGATGACCACAAATTGGATGGACTATGGCTTTGGCTAACTCTCTGAATCTAGCATCCCAAAATTGCAATGGGCAACAATGTAATTATAACATTCAGATGCTTCATCTTTTGTTGGGTTTGATGCTTTGTCTCTGCCTCTTTTTGACTTTGTTTGTCCTCTATCTCCTCCCAAGGGATTCTACATGTCTTTGCCTCATGTCCATTTCTACCACACAAGTCACAGTGAAGATCAGATCTCTTTCTTCTTTCACTTCTTTCTCCTCTAGAAGAATCATTTGATTGACTCTTCCAATTTTGAGCAAGGCACACAAAGTTAGTAGGTTGACTTGTATTCTTCCTTCCAAAGTCTTTCTCGTGTTCTCCGACAAGGAATCAAATGAGATGGACTTCGTTTGTGTTAGAAAATCAGAAAGGCAGAAATATTTTCTTATAATGATAATTACTTGTGATGTTATTATGTTCTTATTAACTTCTTTGTGTTTTTCCTTTATCTTCTTCTCATCAAGCAATTATCAAGATTCAAAATAGAAACATGAAGATCATGGACACTAGATGTAGGCACTCAGCTAGGGCTAAAACCCCTATATAGGGGAAAACCCAGTCAAAGAACTCTTTCTTCAGTAGATTCAAACTGAGATAAACCAAGACCATAGAACAACAAACCTTCCTCCTCCACCAAGTCAGCCTTTCAAGATGATTTAGTAGTCTCTTCTTATTCAGCAACATCAACCTAGCAACAATCCAGGAATTCAACTTCCCAACTACAGAATTTCGACCCCCAACAACAGAATTTCGACCACCAACAATAGAACTTCGACCCAACAGCAAAATTGTAGTTTTGGCCCCTCCAACAACTCAGCAAATTCACACATGAGAGAGAGAGAGAGAGAGAACTTCAACTTCTAGTGCTTGAGTGAGACCTTTTTCCTTTTTTGCTAGTCTTCATCCTTTTCTTCCTTGAAATTCGCACTTTTTTATGGCCCAGAAGATACAAATCAAACTTGGTGAGTGAGTGCTCCAAATGAGGTTGACTTGTTACCTTTATATAGGTGTTTTTGCCCCTCAATTTAGGCCGACTCGTCCAGTTTGAGGCAGACTTGGTGGAGGAGGCCTAGAAGACCTAATTTACATTAAAATAATTTTATTTCTTGAAAAGTAAATCCCAAGAAGGATTCTTTAAAATAATTGCTTATAAGGTTGGAGTCTGACAAAGACCCAATCTCCTTCTTCGAACTCTCTTTCAGTGTGATGTCAATCAGCCTATTGTTTCATTCTATTACATGCAATCGTTAGATTCTCTTTTAATAAGTTAATGATTCTTTGGTTTTCTTCTAAGTGGTTTTTGACTACTAGAACCCTAGAATCGAGTAGTGCAAAATCATTCCATCTGGGTGGTTCATAACCATAGAGAGCTTGGAAAGGTGTCATTTTTTAATTTTAGGTATGTTTTATGCTTAGAGCAATTTATTTCCATTTTCACAGTTAGCTCAATACCTTTTCCAGATTAGCAATCACGTTAGCATTAAAGTAAACTGCAAATAGAACATAAACATAAATCGCAGAAGACAAACCAAGACAAGAAGACACAAGATGTGGCACTAGCCAGGGACAAACCCCAATGTTGGGAAACCCTTGATCAATTCTTCTTATATGTTCTTCAATAGTTCAACAGAGAGAGAGAGAGAGAGAGAGAGATAGTACATTTACAACAGAAATCAACACTTTGACTTATCTAAATAAGAGCATAGATCATCTCTAAGAAGATGATACATGAGATCAGTTGAAGACATGCTACTTCAACTGATTCTCCAAGGTGACTCCTTCACCTATCATTGTGTTGCATCTCATCATCATGTTGCACCTCACCATGCTGCACCATGTTGCACCCATCATCACAATGTTGGACCTCATGATCATGCTGTACACGTCATACTGTTGCACCTTCCGATACTGTGACATCTAGCTAATGTTGTCACTGCTCATACTGCTGCACCATGGTTGCTTGTTGTCCCATGCAAGCATCATGTCCTTGTTGTCCCATCTATCATGCTCCACCCTGATTGCATTTGTTGTCCCATTGTTAGTGACATTGTTGCTCATATGTGGCAGTATCCAACACCTAAGAAACCTTGTAGATGTTGCCACTGGTTAGGGCATCTAACCATCAAGTCTGCCCCTCCACTTTGGCTACTACAGGCTGCAAGTACATCCCATCCAAACTGATCCAAAATCATGGACCCAACACACCTCCAAACACATTGTTGTTATGTTTGCCTCTACAGTTTTGACATTCCCAGTTAGGGCAAGTTCCACAACCCTAACTCCACCTAACAGTCATCAAACAAGTCCCTTGTGGACTACAGCCCACCTTGGCAAGCTTCTTCCATAGCTACGATGCCTCCTTAGGATGCATATCAGCCCTTAACACCCCTAATGCAGTCACAGCTGTGTGCTTAGGCCTGCGGCCAAGCACAACATCAATCCTGTAGTTGCTGCCTCCACAGAATGGTGCCCAAAATAGCAACGTATTGCTCCTATTCTCCTCGGCCTGGCTGCTTGCCTTTCCTGCTCTTAACCATACCTAGAAACAGCCCTAAACTTGCCCTTAACAGATCCGCTGTCACCTACAGTAGTTGTTCCTACCACAGCCCTCCATGCTGCTCCTTAAGCTTCCCCATGTTGTCCCTTTGACCCTTCAAACTACAGCTAAGACTACGCTGTCCATACAGCCCTTTCACATTGTCTAGGGCAGCCTCCTAACCACGGTTCCAAGCCTACGTTGTCCATACAGCCCTTCCACGCTGTCTAGGGCATAGAAACCAACGTATAGGACTATAGGCTTCCTTCTAGACTGCGTAGAGACCATCGTATAGGTTAGGGCTCCTTCTTCCTAACATGACTACATCCTCTTGGTTAGGACAGACTGCGGCTAGGGCATCCTCCTCCTAGACCTCTCTTCCACTAAAACCCAAAGCGAGCAGAGAGAAATCAAGAGAGAGTTGTGTGTAGAAAGGACTATCAAGTCACCTCTTTTTATACTAAATCGTGGAGCACATGTGTGGGCTTTTTTGGTTGCTAGCCAACCTAGACGAATTGTCTTATAACACAATTAAATTCATAACTCCATGAATACTTATCGGAATCGAATGATCATTAGATCAATCCTACACCTCTCGATGAGAAGGAGCCAAGAAAAATAACAGCTGCCATAAATAAGATGACCCACATGGAGTTTGGCCCTAGTTGCCAATTTTAACATCATTTTAGCTGACATATGGTAGGTGGTGTTATACCACCATTCCGCCAGGTGTAGCCACTGAGTCCATTTATTTTGCTTGTCAGTGACGAAGAAACGAAGATATGTTTCCAAGCATTTGTTTACGACTTCAGTTTGACCATCTCTCTGGAGATGATAGGTTGTACTCATGTTGAGGGATATTCCTGCCTGGTGGCAGAATTCTCTCCAAAAATTGCCTTTGAACCTTGCGTCTCTATCACTTACTATGACCTTGGGAAACCCATGTAGTTTGTATATGATTTTACAAAACATTTCCGCAATTTGCTTGGCTGTGTTAGTTTTTTTGATAGCCATAAAATGGGTATATTTAGTGAGTCTGTCGACTACAACAAATATCTTATCCTTACCATCAATCCTACACCTCTCGATGAGAAGGAGCCAAGAAAAATAACAGCTGCCATAAATAAGATGACCCACATGGAGTTTGGCCCTAGTTGCCAATTTTAACATTATTTTAGCTGACATATGGTAGGTGGTGTTATACCACCATTCCGCCAGGTGTAGCCACTGAGTCCATTTATTTTGCTTGTCAGTGACGAAGAAACGAAGATATGTTTCCAAGCATTTGTTTACGACTTCAGTTTGACCATCTCTCTGGAGATGATAGGTTGTACTCATGTTGAGGGATATTCCTGCCTGGTCGCAGAATTCTCTCCAAAAATTGCCTTTGAACCTTGCGTCTCTATCACTTACTATGACCTTGGGAAACCCATGTAGTTTGTATATGTTTTTACAAAACATTTCCGCAATTTGCTTGGTTGTGTCAGTTTTTTTGATAGCCATAAAATGGGCATATTTAGTGAGTCTGTCGACTACAACAAATATCTTATCCTTACCATCAGATACAGGTAATCCTTCTATGAAATCCATCGAAATCTCTTCCCATTTCTGATTTGGTATGTGTAGCGGGTGTAACAACCCTGGGGTTGGGATATTTTCACTCTTATTCCTTTGACACATATCACATTCTACAACATAGTTCTGAATTTCCTCGGTCATGCCCTTCCAATAGAATGATTGTCAAATGTTGTAGTAAGTCTTGTAGAATCCGACATGTCCAGATGCAGGTGAATTGTGAGATTCTTTTAAAATTTTCATTTTAAATTTAAATGTTGGTGTTAGGTAAATTCTCCCTTTGTGCCATATTATGTCATTCTTCCACTCGAAATTGGTATATTGATTGATATTTTTAATCATGGAGTCTCAATCCTCATCCTTGGCATATTCGGCTTGTATTTCATCCAACCATTCTGGAACAACTATCACGAAGGCACATGTTGTGTTGTCGGCATCCTTACGTGAGAGCGCATCAGCTACAACATTCTCCTTCCCTTTCTTGAACAATATTTCCAAGCCGAAAGCTGACAGCTTCTCCATCCACTTTTGTTTCTTTGTTGATAATGTCTTTTGTTGAAGTAAGAATTGCAGACTATTGTGGTCGGTTCGGATTGAAAATTTACTTCCAAGCAAGTATTGGCGCCATTTTGTTAAAGCATGTATGATGGCGAGCATCTCTTTTTGGTATGTTGATTTCAAGCCTTCTCATTTATTAAGTTTCTTGCTCTCGAATGTTATAGGGTGGTTGTCCTGCATTAATACAGCTCCAATTCCGAATCCCAAAGCATCACATTCGACTACAAATAGTTTGGAGAAGTCGAGAGTCGCCAGCACTAGTGTGGTCGACATTACTTCCTTCAGATTCTCAAAACACTTGTTTGCTTGGTCATTCCACTGGAAAGCATTCTTCTTTAACAAATTGTTCAGGGGCGTTGTCAAATGTGCATAGTTTTTTATAAATCTTTTGTAATACTCAGTTAGTCCTAGAAATCCTCTTAGCTTGGATACGTTCTTGGGTTTGGGCCATTCTCTGATTGCTTTAACTTTGTTGGGGTCCACTTTGACTCCCTCTTTGGATATAACGTGTCCTAGGTATTCAACTTCTTTTTGCCCAAAGGTACATTTCGATATCTTGGCATAGAATTGATTCTTCTCTAATACAGATAGTACTGCTTCCAGATGCTTGAGGTGTTCCTTCCATGTCTTACTATAAACGAGGATATCATCAAAAAAACTAACACGAACTTCTGCAAGTATGGGTGGAAGAGTTCATTCATGGTAGCTTGGAAAGTGGCTGGCGCGTTTGTTAATCCAAAAGGCATAACCTTGAACTCATAGTGCCCTTCATGAGTTCTGAAAGTTGTCTTTTCGACGTCTTCTAGTCTTACTCATATTTGGTAGTACCCTGATCTTAGATCTAATTTGAGAAATATTTTGCACGGTGTAGTTCATCTAGCATTTCATCACTAAACGAAATCAGAAACTTATGTTTGATAGTGATTTTGTTTAACCCTTTGTAATCTATACATAATCGAAAGGACCCATCCTTCTTCCTGACCAATACTATGGGTGCGTGTATGGACTTCTACTTTTCGTAATGATTCCATGCTTCAATAGATCTTGTATCAATCATTCTATTTCTGTTTTGTGATGATGGGGATAACAATACAATTTAATGTTTATTGGTGTCGAGTCTGGTTTGACTTCAATGATGTGTTCAAATTGCCTTTCAGGGGGTAATTTCATTGCCAGATCTTGAAAACCTTTGTTGACCTAGGTTGTCATTGATGTCAATATGGCAATATTCTAGATACTAGATGATGATATGAAGCTAAGGGGATGCAGAGAAGATCCATGAAGAGATAGGAGCAAGGGCATCAGGATAGCCAAGCCATAAGCAAGAGTTTGTTAACGGAGGAGTCAACAAGAGAGGCATACTGCAGAATATCAGACCAAGAGAGGCATATCAAAAAAGGCAGAAGCCATCAAGGTATGAAGGTATCAAAGGAGGACTTTGAAAGACATTGCCAAGACAGAGGAGCCACATTGGAGCAAGAGGAGCCATATCGGAAGAGCATTGCATGTAATACATGTAGAAATTTCTGTTTTCCCACCCCGGTTTTCAGTTTCTCCTTATTTCTCCCACGTAGTTAAATGCCCATTCCCATAACCATACATTTAACAGACTGAAAAAAATAAATATTGCTGAAAACACAAATTCTGGAAATTTTTCAGAATGCTGGAAATTGCAGAATTAAAAATCAGCAATCAAAAACAGCCATTAAAACACATTAAAACACTGATATTTTTGGTCAACTTGACCCTGGAAAAACCCCCTACAACTCTTGGGGAAAACCAGTTTGAGAGCTCTTCTTTATTTCTGAAAATTGCCTTTTTACAGTGAGAATTATTCAGCAAAAAATCAGCAAGCAAATTTACAACTTATCTCATTTCCCGTGTCTCACAGCAATCAGGAAATTACAGCAAACAGGATAGCAATAAATGTTGTACGGCCTCCGTTTTGTGTGCAGAAAAATCAGCAAACTGCTCCTCGATTTTTGTGCAAAAATCTGCCTTTCACTATGTGTTGAATCAGCTGTACAAATCTGCTCAACTGCTGCCTTGGAATGTGTGCCAAGCTGCTGTCTCCTTCTCCTCCCTGCTCAGAAATCTCTCTTGCTCTCTTGCTCTCCTTCTCCCAATCTGCTCATGAAAGAATGAATGACCTTTTCCTCCTTTTCCTCCTTTAATATAACTCCAAGTGACTTTTGGGTGATCCAAGTGACTTTTGGGTGATCTCTAAATCCAATGGCTGAAATAGATTTAGATCAATGGCTGAGATTAAATGCTCATTTAAATCTCACTTTCTATTTTTTAATTCACCCCACTTTAATAAAGACCCACTTAATCATTTATTTCCAAAGTCACTTTTCCTTTCTAATTTTTCATTGACTTTATAAAAGTTACTTTAAAATTAGACTTAGTAACTTTATCACTTAAAGTCACTTTTAAATTAGATTTAACTTTATAAAATTATAAAGTCACTTTAGGAGAAAAATTAAATTCTTTTGGACACTTCTCCCTAGGCCAAAGATCAAAGCCTAAGGGAACCACCTGTCCTCCGGTACCAAATTTCAACACTCCCTCTTACCGAGGAAGGTGTTCCTCACCACACCCATCTTGTCTCTGAAATAGACATGCTTGCCCCGTGGTAAGGCTTTGGTAAGGATATCTGCAACCTGTTCATCAGTGGAAATATACTCAAGCTTCACAGCTCCCTTCTGAACATAGTCTCTGATGAAATGATATCTGATCCCGATATGCTTTGACCTGTCATGAAATACTGGATTCTCCGTGAGTTTAATGCAACTTTGATTATCACAGTCAATCACTGAAGGTCTCAACGGCTGACCAAATAAGCCAAACAACATCTTGCGAAGCCAGATAGCCTCACAACTAGCTAGACTAGCTGCCATATACTCTGCTTCCGCTGAACTCAGTGCTACTGACTGCTGCTTCCGGCTGAACCATGACACTACTGCTGAACCCAACCCAAAATAGCACCCTGAAGTGCTCTTCCTATCAGAAGCACAACCTGCCCAATCAGAATCAGTGTATGCTGCCAATCTCACTCCATCTCCCAGCCTGTAGTCCAGACCATAATCCACTGTCCCCTGCAAGTACCGCAAAATGTGTTTTGCAGCCACCCAGTGAACCTTCCTAGGCTCACTCATAAACTGACTCATCGTGTTGACTGCAAAACAGATATCTGGTCTAGTGTTGACCAAATACATCAAGGAACCAATCAGCTGCCTGTACAATGTGGGATCCACCAACTCGGAATCCGAAGCATGAAGCTTCTTCCAGTTGGTGATCATCGGTGTCGACATGGGTCTACAATCCTCCATGTGGAATCTGCTAAGGATGTCCACAATATACTTCCCCTGCCCCAGGAAGAAATGCCCCTCCTCCTGCCACACCTCCAAACCCAAAAAGTAATGCATCAGGCAGATGTCCTTCATCTCAAACTCCGCCGCAAGATCTCTCTTGCAGTGCTCTATGAGTCTCTCTGCACCTGTAATGATCAAGTCATCCACATACAGCACCAGAATGAGAGGCTCCTCACCAATCACAATAAAGTAAAGGTTCGGATCTGCCTCACTCTTTGTGAAACCCATCCCCTGCAAGTATGCATCTATCCTGGAGTACCAAGCTCTGGGAGCTTGCTTCAGGCCATAAAGGGCCTTCTTCAATCTGCACACATGGGACTCCTTCCCATGCACCTCAAAGCCCTGTGGCTGCTCAATGTACACCTCCTACTGTATGAAGCCATTGAGAAATGCGGTCTTCACATCCATCTGGTGGATCTTCCAACCCATCTCTGCTGCTATCGATATAATGGAGCGGATCGAAGTATATCAAGCCACGGGAGCGAAGGTCTCCTCATAATCAACTCCCTCTACCTGGGAGAACCCTCTAGCCACAAACCACGCTTTGAATTTCTCAATGCTGCCATCTGCAGCATGCTTTACCTTGTAAAGCCATCTGGAAGTAACCACGAATTTGCCCTCAGGCCTCGGCACCACCTCCCAAACATCATTCTTCATGATAGAAGAATACTCCTCCTGCATGGCCTCTCTCCAGACCTGCTGGCTAGCTGCCTCCTCATAGCTAGAAGGCTCAGAGTCAAGGATGCTGGTAACCATCGCCATATAACTACAAAACCTCTCAGGTGGTCTACTCTCTCTGACCGGCCTCTTCGGTTCAGCAACAGATGTGGCATCTCTCAAGGTGTCCTGAAGCCACTTGGGCTTCCTCTTCCCTCAGCATGCTTCTCCCATAGGAGAATGAAACTCCTCCTCCTCATCACCATCAGTAGCCTGAACTCCTGACTGTCTGTCTGTTGTCCTCCTGCCTGCACCTGAACCTGTAGAAGCTGAGGTACCGTGTGAACTGTCCATCAGTGGACTCCCTGGTGAACTGCTCTGTGAACTGCTCTGCATGCTGCCCGGAGCAATACCCCTCTGGCTCGATGAGCCACTGCTCACTGACGGACCTGACATCCTCATAGATGTACCTCCTGATCCTTCTGATCCCTGCCCACTGGATCCCTGCGACTGACTCAACTGCTGCTGAGGGTCTGGCAGATCCAGATACTCTAACTCTCGTGACCTCCTAAAGGCCTTGTCCTCCTCGAACTTCACATCCCGTCTGACAACAACTCTCCTCTGTGCAGGAATGTAAATCCGAAAGGCCTTTGAGGTCTCACTGTAGCCCACAAAGATACCCTTCTCTGCGGTGGGCTCTAGTTTGGTCCTCTTCTCCTTGGGTATATAGGAGTATGTAATGCATCCAAAGATATGAAGATGACCAAGATCAGGCTTCTTCCCAGAGAAAGCCTCCTCCGGAATCATGTGCCCCAAGGCACGATGCGGACTCATGTTCTGCAAGTAAACAGCTGTGTTGCAGGCCTCTGCCCACAAGAACAATGGCAACCCCTGATCATGTAACATGGCTTTGGCAGCCCCTATGATGGATCTGTTCTTCCTCTCCGCAACCCCGTTCTGTTGGGGGTTGTAAGGAACAGTGAACTCCCTCCTAATGCCTGCCTCCGCACAATAGTCAACAAACTCTCCAAGGGTGTACTCTCCTCCATTGTCCGACCTCAGGGACTTGATCTTTCGACCTGTCTGAGTCTCCACAAGAGCTCTGAACTCCTGAAACCGCTTGAAGACCTCACTCTTGGTCTTCAAGAAATAAATCCAGGTCCTCCTGGAGTGATCATCAATGAATAAGACATAGTACTCATATCCACTCAAGGAAACATGAGACATCCGACCGCTCACATCGGAATGAATCAAATCAAGTATCCCAGTCGCTCTGTTGTCACTGCTGGGAAAAGGGGATTTGGCAAACTTGCCCATCGCACAACCTCTGCAAGTATCAAAGTGATCAGTACTGAAATCTGGCACACCTGTAGTGATCTCCCGCAATGTCCTCAAGGTTCCATGATACATGTGTCCCATCCTGCGGTGCCAAATCTCGCACAGCTCAAAACTGCTAGCTCTGCTGTCGGTACTACTGCTCAATGCCAAAAGGGGCTGGAATGCAAACTTGTACACCTTTGCATGGCGTACACCTATCACTCTAGCTGAATCAGCTGGAGTGCCCCTGGGATACATCAACACCTGTCCTCCCCTGAACAGTACCTCATATCCTCTGTCCTCCAAAGCTGAGACGGATATGAGGTTCTTCCTCATCCCTGGCACATAAAGAACCTCTGACACCTTCAAGGGAGGTTTGGACTCCCTCTGAAATGTCATTGTCCCCACCCCGACTGCTCTAACAACTCTGTCATCACCGAGTACTACCTCAATATCAGTGCCACTCTCTGAAAGCTCTGAGAAGTACTCACAGACTCCTGTCATATGACGTGAAGCCCCACTGTCCACATACCAGATACCTGAAGATGCTCCGCTAATCGAGGGAAAAGCATGCTCCCTCTGAACCTGTGTAGCAGGTGATCCTGCACTAGAGGACTCACACGTAGTGAACGCAAACTCTCGGTTAAAACGACCAGCAAAGTCCTCAATCTCTGCTGAAGCTGCCACGTCCTAGTTCTTCCCCTTCTTCTTCTTCTTCTCCGGACACACAACTGCATAGTGTCCCATCTTTTGACAATTCCAACACTTCACCTTGGAATAGTCCTTCTGTGTGTTCCCCTGTTTACCTTTACCTTTGCCTTTGCCCCCACCACTGCTTGTGGAAGCCTGCTTCTTCCCTTTGCCTTTCTTGCCTCCTGCCACCAGTGCTACATCCTCATCCTGCTCAACTGGCTTGGTTGCCCCAAGCTGACCTTTCCTGATCTCTGTCTGAATGCAATCATCCCAAAACCTCTCCCATGTGGAAAGGGTCTCACGTGCACAAACCCCATCAGCAAAGTTCAACCATGAACGGGGGAGGCCATTCACTGCAATCCGCACCAACTCAGTGGGTGGAATGGCCTCTCCAATCGCTGCCAACTCATCTCTCACATTAGTAATCTTTGTGAGATATCCAGCTGCACTATCATTACCCATCTTAATGTTCTTCAGCTTCTCCTTCACGACCATCTTCCGGTTCTCATTGGTACTCTGGTAGAGATTGGACAATGTTGTCCACATCTCATGGGCATTGCTCTTTCCTCTCACATGAGGAATGCAATGGTCTTTGATTCCGTCTAGAATCAGCCTCTTACCCTTATTGTTCTTCTTTTTATACTCAGCCAACTGAGTAACATCAGTGGGCACAACAACAGGGTTCTGTGCGGTATGCACCATGATATCCCAGAGTTCTGCCTCCTCAAAGATACTCTGCATTCTCTCCTTCCAAACGTTATAATTTATATGCCCATCCAGCCTATCCTCCACCCTCAATCTCAATGACATCCTGCTGTCCTAAAACTGAAAAATAGCACTGTTGTTGTAAAGATAAAACTGTTGTTTATGAAAAAATCAGCTTGCTGGAATTTTCTGAGTGAAAAATCAGCAACTGTAATTTTTCCTTTTGCTGTCCCAAACAGCCCTTCAGCACTCAAGCTCTGATACCATGTAGAAATTTCTGTTTTCCCACCCCGGTTTTCAGTTTCTCCTTATTTCTCCCATGTAGTTAAATGCCCATTCCCATAACCATACATTTAACAGACTGAAAAAAATAAATATTGCTGAAAACACAAATTCTGGAAATTTTTCAGAATGCTGGAAATTGCAGAATTAAAAATCAGCAATCAAAAACAGCCATTAAAACACATTAAAACACTGATATTTTTTGTCAACTTGACCCTGGAAAAACCCCCTACAACTCTTGGGGAAAACCAATTTGAGAGCTCTTCTTTATTTCTGAAAATTGTCTTTTTACAGTGAGAATTATTCAGCAAAAAATCAGCAAGCAAATTTACAACTTATCTCCTTTCCCGTGCCTCACAGCAATCTGGAAATTACAGCAAACATGACAACAATAAATGTTGTACGGCCTCTGTTTTGTGTGCAGAAAAATCAGCAAACTGCTCCTCGATTTTTGTGCAAAAATCTGTCTTTCACTATGTGCTGAATCAGCTGTACAAATCTGCTCAACTGCTGCCTTGGAATGTGTGGCAAGCTGCTGTCTCCTTCTCCTCCCTGCTCAGAAATCTCTCTTGCTCTCTTGCTCTCCTTCTCCCAATCTGCTCATGAAAGAATGAATGACCTTTTCCTCCTTTTCCTCCTTTAATATAACTCCAAGTGACTTTTGGGTGATCCAAGTGACTTTTGGGTGATCTCTAAATCCAATGGCTGAAATAGATTTAGATCAATGGCTGAGATTAAATGCTCATTTAAATCTCACTTTCTATTTTTTAATTCACCCCACTTTAATAAAGACCCACTTAGTCATTTATTTCCAAAGTCACTTTTCCTTTCTAATTTTTCATTGACTCTATAAAAGTTACTTTAAAATTAGACTTAGTAACTTTATCACTTAAAGTCACTTTTAAATTAGATTTAACTTTATAAAATTATAAAGTCACTTTAGGAGAAAAATTAAATTCTTTTGGACACTTTTCCCTAGGCCAAAGATCAAAGCCTAAGGGAACCACCTGTCCTCCAGTACCAAATTTCAACAATACATGCCCAAGAAGAACCAAGAGGAGCTACAGGAGGAGCCATATATATATATACCAAAACAGAGCTACAGGAGGTGCCATATATATATGCCAAAGAAGCACAGGGCAACAAGAAGAGCAAACAGAGCCATCGGAGGAGCCAAGAGGAGCAGACAGAGCCACCAGAGGAGCAAACAGAGCAAAGAGCACACAAAGCCAATGGAGGAAGCAAACAGAGCTATCGGAGCCATCGGAGAGAGCAAAACAGAGCTATCGGAGGAGCAAAGAGTATGACGGAGCTATCGGAGGCCAAAACCCATATACATATATATGTGTGTGTGTGTGTGTGTGCATTTAACACTATCGGCGGCAAAACTCATATATATAGGGTTATATGCACTATCGGTGGCAAAAACATATATAGATAGGGCTATATACACTATCGGCAGCATAAAACCATACATATATGCAATACACTATCGGAGCAAAAAGGCAGAGTTTATATATGTGTGCGCGGAATACACTATGTCGACATTGGAAATTGACGGTTCAGCTATCTACCATCACCCCAAACCCCCCATTGCGATGCATATATGCGGACCCAACGACATATATATACGGGTATATAAATAGGTGAAGTCCAGGTAATATTTCATATATATATATATATATATATATATATATATATATATATATATATACGCGGACCTGTTGTAACATTGTGCTCTAGTTTAATGTATATCGCATCCGCCCATCGGATAATGCCTAAAGAGTTGTCCTCCGCAAAGCGCCGATTGCGATTGCAAGACCGGGCCCAATGCAACATTGCAATTTCGCTTAATGTCATATAGCGTCCATCGGCCATTGGGGACTGCCGATTGTGATTACAAGGCGAACCCGATGCAGTTTTAGATGCGGGCGTAATGTTTTTTGAAGTCCGGCCTTAAGCGCTCGAGCGGGTTTTTGTCCGTGTATTCCTGTGTAATTCAAATATTTGTATTGCCCGGGGTTTTTTTAGGCCAAAAGCCTATAATAACAGTTCTGATAGTTTAATAAGGTGGAACGATGCCATTTGTGATTGCGACAGTAACGTGACATGTGGGCTCTCCCTAATGGTACAATCTCTCCAAATGAAAGCCTCCGTAAGCACTTAAGTCCTGTGTCTGAAAGTTATTGAAAAAAAAGGGATCTCTCTGATATCTTTTATTAGGCAACGTTTCTCTATAATACGGCCTCTCTTCCTCCTGAACGTGTCCTGTGAATATTGGAACGCTCGAATAGACAGAGGAAATCGAAAGTCAGGAAGCCGAAGAAGCAAGTGAGCGCAGAGGAAATGACAACGACCAAGGAGGAAGCTGATAGGATAAGCGAGCGTTGAGGAAGCCTAAGAGCCAGCGAAAAGAGGAAACCGACAGACAGAGGCATGAGGAATGAATAAAAACAGAAAAAACAGAGAACAGTGTGTGGTTGTATTGTTGAAACAGTTGGAGAAAACAGAGGTCGTAGCAGCAACGTCCAACAGAACAAAAAACAAAAGGGCCGAAGGACCAACAGGATAGGAGGCATTCGGAGGGTGAAATTCTTAGCTAATTGTGTTACCCTGTGAAAGAATTAAGCAGGTATACAATGCAGTCTGAAGTATAATTCTGTGATGTAATGAATAGAGTTTTATCTAACATTGTTTGAAGGCAGAAGTAGCCAGCGGAGAAACAGTGATGCTAAAGCATTCACTGTGACAATAAGAACATATGCTTGAACATGAAACCAGGTTCTTATGCAGAGTTTAGTGTAGCTATAGTGGACTCACTAAAGTTGTGTGGAGATATGATCAGAGGTCAGCTATTGGAGACTCTATGTGGACTGTATGAAGAGTTGTAAAGACTCCTTCATGAGAAGACTGGTTGTCATTGATGATGTAGCATGGAGACTACAATGAAGCTGTAAACAGACAGAACTCAATAATGAAGAGTTCTGAGAGCAGAACATTACTATCAAATGTGCCTTGATAAGATTGGGTCGGAGTCCTTGGGGCTGGTGCCTCAAAAGTAAGAAGGATTGGAGTCCTTGGGGTCGATGCCTTAGAAGTAGGAAGGATAGGTGTCCTTGGGACTGCTGTCTCAAGAAATGGAAGGATTGATGTCCTTGGGAATTGGTGCTCCTAAGTCCAAGATTGGTACCTTGGCGAAATAGAGTTGGAGCTCTAGAGGTTGGAGCCTCACCAAAATCCAAGTTAGTGCTTGGAAACTTATTGCAACCATCTATATATTGTATCTATTTTACTGCAAAAATTATATTAATAAAAGCATTTATTCTTGTTGTTCATCTTGTGTTCTGAATATAAATGTTTTAACTGGTAAAACACTAGTTGGAAAAAGAAATATTGATTCACCCCCCCTCAGTATTTCTAACAATTGGTATCAGAGCCAGTACCTTCATTCAAAGCCTAACAGCTTGAAGGTTGACCTTTAGAACACAAATGGCGAAGTCAAGGAAGAAACTCTCCAATCCTCCTAAGGATGTGTCTCCCTCTACTACTAAAATAGAAGACAATCAATTTGAGGAGGCTCCAAGGCTCAATGGGAACTTTAGTATATGGGAAGCAAGAATGAGGAATTTCCTACAGACTCAAGGCATTGAAATCTGGAAATCAGTGATTGCTAATAGCAGGATGGATGAAGAATCCGAGTACAATGCAAAAGCAATGAAGGCAATCTTGAATGGGTTACCTGATTCTATAAAGAACAAGCTAGGGAAATATTCATCAATAAAGGGTATATGGGACAAACTTCATGACCTTCACTCAAAAGGGGCATTGACCATGACCATCAGTCAAGAAGATGATGGAAATCAAGAAGGAAATCTAGAACCCATCATAGAAGCTAAAAATGAGAATGATGACATCAAGGCTGAAGCAGACCTAGAAGATGAAGAGAATGAAAAAGATTTTGTAGAAGATCTCCTCGCTCAACTTATGGCTGCCATGGAAGAGATTAACAATTTGAAAAAGGAAAATAAGGAACTTAAGAAGATAGCACTAGCTAGTGACCAAGATCAAACAAGGGAGAAAGTTGACCTTGTCAAGCTTCAAGTACAAGAAAGGGATGAAGAGCTTGCTAAGCTTAAGAAGGAATTTCATCAAAGCAAAAGAAAGCATCATGAAGAAGTCATATCTATGACAAATCAATTGGATAAAGTAAAGAAACGGGAAGATACCTTGTCAAGTCAACTTGAACAAAGGCACAAGAGCTTGAACAAACTTGAAGAAGAGATTGGTCAGTACAAGGTAGAGGTCTCCTCTCTCAAGTCTCAACTACAAGAAGCAAAGAAACAAGCACAAGGAACTGAAAAGACCCTGGAAGCATTGGAAGTCATAGAAGGACAGGTTGATGAAGCAGGAAACACCATGATCTGTCAAATCAAAACAAAGGATGTAGAAATCTTCAAATTAAAATCTAGCATCAAGCTTCTCAAGGCTGAAACATGTAAAGCTACAAGGATCAAGGAAGAAATGGAGAGCAGTCAAGCAAAGAATGAAGAAATCTTCAAAATGTAGTCAGATATCATCTCCCTTAAAATAGAAGCAGATGAAGCTACTCGTATCAAGGAAGAAATTGAGAAACAACTTGCTAAGAAGAATAATGAGTGTGTGAAAGATTGGAAGAAGAGATTGTCTTCCTCAAAACAAAGGTTGAAGGGATGAACAAAATCTTGAAGAGCTCTCAGGCCTTGGATGACATGCTCAGTTATCACAGATGTCCATTTGATAAACCAGGTCTCGGGTATGCAGGTGAATCCTCAAACAAGAATGATAATGCCTCAAACAAAAGGGATGTGAAGAAGCCAGAAAGAAATGGTGATGCTCCCAGCTCCAGCAAAGGCAAGGAGAAAAATCAAGGCTACAAAAGAAGAAATCCTACTCCAAGAAGAAATGTAGATGATGTCAAAGATGCGAGAGGCAATGGTTATCATCAAAGGATCACAAGGCAGAAAGGCTTTAGAATACATCAAAGAAATCTCCATCTCCCAGGTACCAAAGTTCATTTTTTGGTTATTGTTATTCTTGTACAAACTTTGGTCACATGGCAATATCATAAAGATAGATGTGGTACCCAACCATCTCATAGAGATAGATATTATAGTCCCCAACAATCTCCAAGAAACAATTTTGCAGGAAGAAATCATGAATTCTTATTCATGAACAATGTAGAATGCTTCAAGTGTCATAACATTGGTCACATGGCACGCGATTGTAACTTAACTTGGGCTCTTACACAAGCTAGAACCATGCAAAAGAAGAAAGTTACACAAGTATGGAGAAGGAAGCAAATACAACCCGAAAGTCCCTTGAGCCCTCCAGCCAACAGCATATGTCATTGGCCTGAATTTTGACAATCTGAGCATTTGATGGGAAGACTGCCAAAAGAGATGATGCATACAGTTAGGGGGAGCCTGTAATTCTTGATCATTATTGCAAAATCTATTAGTGAAAAGGGTCCTGATGAAATCCTTGTTGAGCTATATTAACAATCATTCTTTGATGAAGATCATTTCTTAGGAGTACTCCACTGAAGAATATGATCATGTAACCATTCTTTGGACTGTTGATTAAAGATGATTTCCACTTAATCTCTAAGTAGTATTTGGAACAACAGAGAAAGTCATCTAAAACTAGAGAAATAGGGCAAATAATTATGGTGTTGATATTACCGATGCTAAATGTTTTGACTCAAGGATTTGAAGTGAGAACAGAAATTATGGAAACTTGGTGTATGTCTATTTGCAATCTGATTGAAAGCATTGAAGTAGAGCATCTTTAAGCATTGTTGAAGCCATGATACAGTAGTTATGAGACATGAAGAGGGAATAATGTGCTAATAAATGATAAAGCATCAATCCTTCTATCTTGAGTAAAAAAGAAGAACAGCACTATGACAGGGGGAGTCATAGACCCATGAAAATCTACCATTCATGACGAACAGAAGCAGTTTGATAGCGGGAGTCCCTGAGCATTCATTTGCCATTGATGTCAAAGGGGGAGAGAAGAAGAATATTGCCATCAATAACAAAGGGGGAGATTGTTGACCTAGGTTGTCATTGATGTCAATATGGCAATATTCTAGATACTAGATGATGATATGAAGCCAACAGGAAGCAGAGCAGAACCCTGAAGAGATAGGAGCAAGGCCATCAGGATATCCAAACCATAAGCAAGAATCTGTTAACAGAGAAGTCAACAAGAGAGGCATACTGCAGAATATCAGAGCAAGAGAGGCATATCGGAAAAGGCAGAAGCCGTCAAGATATGAAGGTATCAGAGGAGGACTTTGAAAGCAATTGCCAAGCCAGAGGAGCCACATTGGAGCAAGAGGAGCCATATCGGAAGAGCATTGCATGTAATACATGCCCAAGAAGAACCAAGAGGAGCTACAGGAGGAGCCATATATATATGCCAAAACAGAGCTACAGGAGGTACCATATATATATGCCAAAGAAGAACAGGGCAACAAGAGGAGCAAACAAAGCCATCGAAGGAGCCAAGAGGAGCAAACAGAGCCACCAGAGGAGCAAACAAAGCCAATGGAGGAAGCAAACAGAGCTATCAGAGCCATCAGAGAGAGCAAAACAGAGCTATCGGAGGAGCAAAGAGCATAACAGAGCTATCGAAGGCCAAAACCCATATATATATATAATATAAATATATATATATATATATATGCATTTAACACTATCGGCGGCAAAACTCATATATATAGGGCTATATGCACTATCGACGGCAAAAACATATATAGATAGGGCTATATACACTATCGGCAGCATAAAACCATACATATATGCAATACACTATCAGAGCGAAAAGCCAGAGTTTATATATGTGTGCGCGGAATACACTATGTCGACATTGGAAATTGACGGTTCAGCTATCTGTCATCACCCCGAACCCCCCATTTTGATACATATATACGAACCCGAAAACATATATGTCTAGGTATATAAACAAGTGAAGTCTAGGTAATATTTCATATATATATATATATATATATATATATATATTATATACGCGGACCCGCTGCAACATTGTGCTCTGGTTTAATGTATATCGCATCCGCCCATCGCATAATGCCCAAAGGGTTGTCCTCCGCAAAGCGCCGATTGCGATTGCAAGACCGGACTCGATGCAACATTGGAATTTGGCTTAATGTCATATCGCGGCCATCGGCCATCGGCCATCGACCATTGGCGACTGCCGATTGCGATAACAAGGCGGACCCGATGCAATTTTAGATGTGGGCATAATGTTTTTTGAAGTCCGGACTTAAGCGCTAGGGCGGGTTTTTGTCCATGTATTCCTATGTAATTGAAATATTTGTATTGCTCGGGGTTTTTTTTAGGCCAAAATCCTATAATAACGGTTCTAATAGTTCAGTAGGGTGGAACGATGCCGGTTGCTATTGCGATGGTAACGTGACATGTGGGCTCGCCCTAATGGTACAATCTCTCCAAATGAAAGCCTCTGTAAGCACTGAAGTCCTATGTATGAATGTTATTGAAAAAAAAGGGATCTCTCTGATATCTTTTAATAGGCAACGTTTCTCTGTAATACGGCCTCTCTTCCTCCTGAACGTGTCTTGTGAATATTGGAACGCTCGAATAGACAGAGGAAACCGAAAGCTGGGAAGCCGAAGAAGCAAGCAAGCGTAGAGGAAATGACAGCGACCGAGGAGGAAGCTGATAGGATAAGCGAGCATTGAGGAAGCCTAAGAGCTAGCAAAAAGAGGAAACCGACAAACAGAGGCATGAGGAATGAATAAAAACAGAAAAAAAAACAAAGAACAGTGTGTGGTTATATTGTTGAAACAGTTGGAGAAAACAGAGGTCATAGCAGCAGGGTCCAGTAGAACAAAAAAACAAGGGCCGAAGGACCAACAGGACAAGAGGCATTCGAAGGGTGAGCTTCTCCACTAATTGTGTTACCTTGTGAAAGAATTAATCAGGTATACAATGCAGTCTGAAGTATAATTCTGTGATGTAATGAATATAGTTTTATCTAACATTGTTTGAAGGCAGAAGTAGCCAGCAGAGAAACAGTCATGTTGAAGCATTCACTGTGACAATAAGAACATATGCTTGAACAGAAAGCAGGTTCTTATGCAGAGTTTAGTGCAGCTATAGTGGACTCACTAAAGTTGTGTGAAGATATGATCAGAGGTTAGCTATTGGAGACTCTGTGTGGACTGTATGAAGAGTTGTAAAGACTCCATGAGAAGACGGGTTATCATTGATGTTGTAGCATGGAGACTACAGTGAAGCTATAAACAAACAAAACTCAATAATGAAGAGTTCTGAGAGCAGAACATTACTATCAAACGTGCCTTGACAAGATTGGGTCGGAGTCGTTGGGGCTGGTGCCTCAGAAGTAAGAAGGATTGGAGTCCTTGGGGTTGATGCCTTAGAACTAGGAAGGATAGGTGTCCTTGGGACTGGTGTCTTGGAAAATGGAAGGATTGAAGTCCTTGGGAGTTGGTGCTCCTAAGTCCAAGATTGGTACCTTGGCGAAATAGAGTTGGAGCTCTGGAGGTTGGAGCCTCACCAAAGTCCAAGTTGATGCTTGAAAACTTATTGCAACCATCTATATATTGTATCTATTTTGCTGCAAAGATTATATTAATAAAAGCATTTATTCTTGTTGTTCATCTTGTGTTCTGAATATAAATGTTTTAACTAGTAAAACATTAGTCGGAAAAAAAAAATATTGATTCACCCCCCTCTCAGTATTTCCAACAACCTTCTCGTATTTCTGGATCAAGGATGAAATTTCCAAAGGCTGGTGAGTCCCTTCTTTCGATAATAACTCCAACTGCTAACATTGTGCAACAAATGTTGGGGCTCCCTTGCGAATAAATTTTTTCATCTATTAAGCAAAGATGACTTGTGTGGATGGGGCTTGGAACCCAAACAGCTTATACTTCTTTCCACCCCATTTGAATTTAATAACTGCTTTTGGTGATTAGCTGAATACGTGCCTAGTGTTTGCAACCATTGTATCCCTAAAACGACGTCTACTCCTCCTCGAGGGATTGTATAAAAACTAGACTCCATTTCATATTCACCTAGCTGTAATTTAACTTTATGGCACTTACCTACTCCATTTATTCGTTTCCCATCTGCTACCATAACTTTTAAATCTGCTATAGGGTAAGCAAAAATGTTCAGTCTTTTTGCAACATTGACATCTACGAAGTTGTGCATACTTCCTGAGTTTATTAGAACGATAACATTTTGCTTCTTGATGTGACCTTTGAGCCTTAGTGTCTACGGCTGGGCTATCCCTGTGATGGCTTCCAGAGAAATTCGTGGCATATCCTCTTCTCATTCTGGATTAGGGTTTTCATTTCCTTCATTGTTTCCTTTGTCAGAGTTGTCTTCTGAAGATTCTTCTTCTTGTTCTGCTTCGCAGTTGTAAAGTTTTTGCGTTGTGCATTTGTGTCCTACATAATACTTGTCTCCACATTTCCAGCATTTGTTATACTTTTTTCTTTCAACACTAGATTGTTGTTTTCCTTCGTTGCACATTGGTGGTGGAATGTACTTGCTAGTGTTCTCTGATGATGGTTTACCTAACCTCCCTTTAGAATAGATGTTTGTTTTCTTGTTACTGGCATATGGTGCCTTATGGAGTTTATATTTTCGTTCGATAATTATAGCTATGTGTCTGGCATCCTCAATGGTTTTGGGTTTACGTAATTTAAATTCTTCACAAATATAACCTTTAAGGCCACAATGATACATTTTTAATAGCTCTTCATCTGAAAATCATCTTTCCCTTACTGCTAACACTTCCCATTCGTGAGTGTATTCACTCACCGATCCTTTCTGTTTGAGGTGAACGAATCTCTCGTATACATCATCCTCTTCCTCGTCATGAAATCTTTTCAGCAAGGCATTTTTAAAGTTTTGCCAATTGAACGAGCAACCTGTACATTTAGAAGACCACCACAGAAACCAATCATACGCTTCTGCTTCTAGGTAGTTGGATGCAGTCATGACCCTTTCTTGCTCGCTGAGTGGTGGGTTTGCTAAAAAAATGGCGTCCATCTTATTTACCCATACTACGGCGCCTTTATGGTCCTTACCATCATACTTAGGTAATTCGTTTTTAATTTTAAGATGGTTCCTTCTGAAAGACTTAGTATAATACTGGCTTCCTTCAAAGTGTAGTTCGAGTATTCTTGGTTGCTCGTGCCTCAAAAATCCAGGGTTTGGAGAATTTTCATCTTCTGGGGTCTGGGGACTTTGCGTGGCTGAGGGTGGATTGGCTCCTCTATTAGACTGGCTCACCATGTCTTTTATGGCTCTGATATTCTATGTCATGTCGTTTTGAGTCTTCCCAAAATCGTCTTGCTTCCTTTCGACATCGTCAAGGCATATTTTCACAGCGTGTCGAGTTCTTCTTGAATTTTTTTTGAACTATCATCATGACCCATTTTGTTCTTTTTCTTCCTAATGGACCCAATTTTTAATAATAATAATAATTTATTTTTTTATTTTTTTCATTTAATTAATTATATAATTATAAATTATAAATCTTATATAATTATAAATTATATATATTATATAATTATAAATTATAATATATATATATATACACATATATAATTTAACTATGTTTAACGTATACCACCGTATAGTCGTCCGACGTATTACATATATCTGTATAGTCGTCCGACGTATTACGTATAGTTGTCTAGTCATCTATCGTTTTAACCATTACGACTTATTGAAATGACCCATCGTCCCATTATGTAAACTGTTGACTGGATATCGAATCAACCAGTTACCTTTCGTTTCACCCTCAACGATGACAACAGCGGTCTACTATGTCATATGTTGGGAAAGGCGAAAGTAGCGTCTTGTGTAGCGGATGCAACAGGTTGTGGCGATGTAGGGGAAGAGGTCGGGAATGGCACGAGGGTGTGGACAAGGTGTTTCGACGCAGATGAAGTGGCATGGACGGTCAAGCAAGGAAATAGCAGTGGAGGTATGATAGATGGGAGACCCACAAAGCCTGACGACCCGCAGGGTGGTCTGGGGGTGTTGCCAGACGATCGCTAGCTCTTATACCAGCGGTGGACGATAACTGTACATTGCAGTGTTGCGGGGGACCCCCCCCTGGCTCGATCTCGCTCCCAATCCACTCTCCGAGCGGGAGTGACTTGGGAGTGGGTCGGGAGCGCGCTCCCTAAAAAAAATTTGCACTCCCTGCCTATTTCTAAATCGACTTAGGAAGCGTCGCTACAGGAGCGGTCGGGGAGCGATCGCTCCTGGGTTATAAAAATCACTCTAGGCGGCATGAGCGACGCCCAAAAAAAATCGCGCTGAAAAGAAAAACAGCAGAGGAGACCGCTCTTGATGGTATGTTTTGGGCACGTGTGAGGCAATTATTGGATTTCACCAAGACTGTTTATCACATGATTCAGTTTGCAGATATAGATAAACTAGTGATTGGGGAGGTGTATGAGCAAATGGATACCATGTTGGGGCAAATAAAAGATATTGTTCATAAAAATGATCCCAACTTGTATACACTGATTCATAATTGTGTGTGTACATGGTGGGATAAACTTAATGTTCCACTACATGCGTTGGCGTATATCCTTACGCCAAAATACTACTTTGCATCTTGGTTGGGCCAACCTGCACCAGGGGGTGGGGTTAGGGTCAAACCCCATATTGATGAAGAGGTATCTATAGGATATTTGCAAGCACTAGACAAGTTGATACCTGACAGGGAGGAATGTGCCAGTATGCGTCTTGAATTAGGCAGATACTTCAGTTGCACTAGTTTGTTTGGTACCTTCCATGCAATGGAAGATAGAGACAGATTTGATGCTCTCACATGGTGGGAAGCATATGGCGGCCAGGGACTTTTGCCAAAATTGGCAAAAACATTCCTCTCACAGGTTGTAAATACTTCTTCTGCAGAGAGGTGTTGGAGCACCTACAGCTTCATACACAATGTGAAAAGAAACAGACTCAATGAAAACCGAGCAGAAAGCTTGGTTTATGTGCACTACAACTTGAAGTTGTTGAGTCATTACTGTGAGAGGGCTTATGAGGATCCAACATATCAAATTTGGGACAACCACCCACAGGATGATAATTTGGAGGATGGCACTATACATCTTGAAGAACTGGAAGCAGAACTTATCAGAGAGGAAGATGAAGCAACAACCATGCCACCTCTACCATCTAGTAGCAGTGCTTGAGTTCTGAGTCTTCTTCATTTGTTGTCGCCGCCTCCATCTACACCCTCACGTGGAGGGCATGTGCCTTTTGGTTCTGGTCATTGGTCTGTGCAGGAGGAGACTCCTAGAAGACCACCACGACCTGCTCATACATCAGACATTTCTTGTGGCAAGGGCCACATGAAGTAGTAGATAATAGATTTACTTGTTTTTTCTAGTTTCTAGTAGTTTTCATAGCTGTTGACAATTGCCTCTTTCATATTTATTATGATATTTTTTGTAAACAATATATGACAATTTAAGTTTGAAGTTTGAAGTTGGCAATTATAACTCATTGGTAATGAATTATGAATATGATGCTCCGTGAGAGTTGTTTCGTTTCATTTCATTTTATAACATTTCATTTCATGTTAAATATTATTTGTTGTAATGGTTAAACTTAGCTTACAAGTACAACTTTGGCGATCAATGATGATAAATGTTATATATTGAAATTTTCAATTTTCAATTTTGAAAGCTTGAAGTTGAAACTTTAAGATTGATGAATCATGATTCATGAGACTCAATATGTTGTATGTTACTAACTTGTGGACGTGGTTGATGAAAATTATAACTCCTAGATGATTGTTGTTATATGGTTCAATGATCAATCTATGTCTTTTTATGTTTTTTATATCTAATTCATCATTCTACATGTTTTTGTTGACATACATGTATCAATATATATCAATGTTTCTAAAACCGGAACCGGTGACCGGACCGGTCCACCTAATGAACCGGTTTACCAACCGGAACCGGTCTAACCGGGACTGGTTTGGTCTAAACGAACCGGTTTTAAAAAAATACATTAAATAATTAATTTTTAATGAAACAAAACTATTTTTAAGACGTAAAACCATGATTCCAAGCCAATAGAGACAAAATATGCAAAGTTTGCTCATTTATATACCATGTAAAGGTGAATATATCAAAATGGCACCGAGTACAATACATATCATCGACAAAATAGCAAAATACATAAGAAATGAGGCTCTAAATGGCCTATAAAGTCCAAAAACAATGCTGCAAGCTATGAGGCCATTGACCTACTACAAGTCTACAGTGTACACATGATCAATCATCAAGTTCATCACCACTACTAGACACAGGATCATCATCAGGAGCTACATAGACATCATCTGGTTCAGAGTCTGAGGATGCCTCAGCCTGATCTGCAACCTCAGTATCAATGCCACCAATGACAATAGAAGTGGACCTAATGGAAGCACGAGTTTGTCGACCTGCATGACTAGTGCCTTCCATTGGTTCTTTACCTTTCCTTGATGCCGCTATTGATCCTAGTTTTGATGCCACCACATAATCTGCATCATCCCCCACTAAAGCCATGTCGATATCAAAATCAGCCTCAAACACAGGTTCTTCAGTCTCCTCCACCCATTCTGATGTTGGATCAATATCGTCCAACACAATGGCATCTAGATCAGGAGTTTTGCTCATCATTTGGAGCTCCGATTGCATTTATTGTTTAGCCCCAAACCATGAAATCCTGAAAACCATTAAGTCTGCTGAATTTTGAGTGAAATCTAAAATTCTAGTTTCTCCATATGAAATCCAATGAGGTCGAAACCACTCTCAAACATCCTGAGCCATTTCATGGTAATGTTAAAAATTTAAGTAAAAGGATGAAAATGAAAATTAAAGGAAATGTCACTTTTACTTTAAGAATTTAACATTACCATTAATTGCTAACGACCTTAGTTTCCCCCCAAAACCCCTGAAACACAGTGAAAAATATGATTTTTTAACTTTATGGTGGGCGTGCCTAAAACCGGCCGGTTTAGGACAGAACCGGCCGGTTTGATACAAACTGGCCAGTTCCGTCCTAAACCGGTCGGTTTTCACCGGTTAGGGCAAAAAAATGGCGAAATGGCCTTTCCAACCGGCTTTTTTGGCCGGTTTAGACCGGTAACCGGTTTTTAAAAACGGTTTTGAAAACATTGATATATATATATATATAAACGCTCCAGGATTCACTCCTAAACCGAGAGCTTTTGAAAATGTAGCTCTCGCTCCCAAGTAACACTGGTACGTTGGCACATTGAATTGTCAAATACATTTAACATGTAACATGATAATATATATTTTTTATTAATTGATTGATGAATGGATGATTACAAGGTTGTGCTCCATAAATAGGAGTTGACTGGCCATGCCCATTTAGAGAGACATGTCTATTGGGACTGTTGTCTCTTCGTTTAAGCAAATCTAATTTAATAATTGAAACTTATGCCTTATTATTTCATTAATTAAAATAATATTTAAATATTTAATTTTTATGAATTTTAATTTCATAACAAGCATCAAGCGACAGAGATTCTCCCTTAGATCATGGGGCATGACCGAGAAACCATGATTTATGGTTGGGGAGATTGGCCCAATTAGCATCGAGGCCTAGATTTCTCCCTCAATTAGTGGGGTTCTAACCATATTATCATGGGGTTTGGCTAGTGGGTTAAGCTTATAGCTTATAGCATCCAATGAAATGTGATGACATGTGTAGTAATCATGAAAATATAATAAAATCTCTGACAGAAATTGTAATGTCCCCATTTAATAATTTTACTAAGGGAATTCTCAATTTTGCAATTTTGGCAGTTAATAAATATTTGGCATATAAACTTAGGAAATATCGGTGAAAAAGGAAAATTTATAAAGGTGCCACCCCCAACCATTAGAAAAGCCAAGAAATTCGATGGGAAGTGGAGAATGGGGACCACTCCAAGGGAATACGCACCCCTTGGAGGAATTCGAATTGGGTGAGAGAGGTAATTTGATGGGTGGAGCCCACAAGGAGCATGAGGGATGGCTAGCTATAAATTGGAGGTGAGGCTCTCATTTTAGGGGCTTTTTGACATTTGATTATCCATTGTTACTCTAGTTGTTCAGCTGAGTTACAAGTGTTGCTTAGCACAAGAGCTTCCCAAGGAGTGAAGCTCAACCTTCTCTTCAGTGGACCTTGAGTGCCACCCTAAGAAGGATTTCTATCTTATTTGGAGGCTAGGAGGGAGCCATCACATAGCACTACACCATTCTGGTTTAACTAGGACGCAGAGGGAGAGGCCACATAGTCATTGGGAGGATTGGTGACGGAAGTTGGGGTCTCTATTGCTGCAGGGGTGTTCTTGATCATATTCCAGCCAAAGGAGGGAGATTTTGGGAGGCAAAAGGGAGTCCCTCACTATTGTATGAATTGTTGAAGCTTGCTACTGCATCAACTCTCACAGGCCTGCACAGTTCTCTTGAGTAATTGTTTTGTGGAGTGTCGGTTGAAGGATTTAGGGGTTGAGCTACTAGGATTTCATTTGGAGGGAGATTGCTAGCATTTTGGAGCAGCAATTCATCATTTTCTGCTACAAGTGAAGTGTTTTGGTATTTGAGGAGGGCCAAGCTATTTGGGGTCGAATTTGGAGGTTCAAAACTAGAGAAAACCCTTTCTGGGTTTTTGACAAGGATCACATCCCCAAATTTACAGAATTTTCTGGGCAGTTTTGAGGGGCCAAATCAGGATGCCAAGTCAACCGGCAGTGCAGAAAAACTGGGCCAGCGCATATTTCTAGAGGGGCAAACTATTGCAGCAATTGGGGATTCGGAGATTGATCACCTGGGACTTGTAGCTTGCCTTGAGCAAGCCCAAGTGCAATCCTTCCAATTTTATTGTACTCCGGCATTTTATTTATAATAAAATTGGCCATTTTGGGTGTTCCGAAGCATTTTTTGTTCATGGGTGTTTGCTGAAATTTATTGTGTTGTTATTTCTATGCTTGTCTTTGATTATCTTTGTAAGATTTCTATTTGGAATATTATAGAAATAAATTCAAGAGTCAATCTAAGAATATCACAAAACTTATTCTTTATTAAATATCAAACCCTTGAGGTAGGGTAACACCATACAATCATTCCTTAAGGAAAGAGAACACTCTACAAGCCATATGCTTGTCACTACAAAACAATACTCAACATATCTCCAATGGAGAGTCTCTAGCCTCTATATAGGCTTCATAAATACAATACCATGGGTATGAGCCCTCAATACCACACATCCAATAGCATGGGCTTATCACATTATTCGATAACTACTTGTGGTCCCTTGCATAATGTCGATTAACCACTTTATTTATTAGCTATGGCTCGTTTATTCATTACCCTTAACTAAACAACTAATTGTCGTCCCTTTATAGTGGGGGTCAACCACTTACAATCGTCGTCAATGTAGGTAACCACTTACGGGTTTTATTTACTAATCTAATTAATTGTGGTCCCCCTTTTTACATTATGCCCTTGGGTACACCCCTAGGTACCCCATATTATCCACCCCTAGGTATACTACTTGTAATATAACTACAAATAGATTGAAACTTTTGATAATATAAATCCAAGAATATATAGAAATGCTTCAAATCTTATTAATAGAAAACCCTAGAGGTAGGGAAACACCATGCAACTACTCCTTAAGGAAGGAGAACACACCACAAGCCATATGTTTGTCAATACAAAACAATACTTGACATATCTCCAATGGAGAGTCTCTAGCCTCTATATGGGCTTCAAGCCTCTATATAGGCTTCATACAAACAATACCATGGGTAATACCATTTGTAATACCACGAGCCCTCAATACCATACATCCCATACCACATGCTTATTCTTGAAATATGTAACTAGGTTTGGTCTTCATAATGACATGTGTAATCATGATTTTATGTAATTAATCTAAAGAAGAAAAATAAAATTATTTTATGCTTGAGACATGGGTTTCATGCTCAAAAGATTTTATTTTATAGATGAAGCTCCCATTGTGAGTTATTAAGTCATGAAGTCAATTGAGTTAATGCCATGTATGAAAGACCCTTCTTGGGCATGTTACATATGTATTTGAGTCATTGTAAGAGTCAAAAAACCCTCCAAGACCAAGCTCAAGCTATTCTAGCAAGTCGGCCTTAAAATAGAGCAATGAGCCTAGACTAAGATGACATGTCGGCCTAGGATCCAGTCAAGTCAGCTTATTTACATGGGTAGATCACTATATAAAGGAGAACTCGACTTCATTCTAAGACACACAATTATCACAACAAGGAATTCAAGCACAAAGACAATAGAAGAGGTCTCTCATCAAGCAAAGAAGTAGAAGACAAAGAAGAAGGAAGAGCGAAGTAATTTTGAATGGTTTTATTCTAATTATGTTCACACATGCAAGGAGAATGGGGGTTGTCCTACTGTAGCAAATCCAAGGAACATTCATCTCAAGGAGGTCGAAACTGTTGGACATTGGATAAACCAACGATCCCTGTGTGTTTCGCGACATGGACTAACCACCTCTCGTGGATCCTTATCTCTGGCGATGCGATCGTTGACTAACACCTGCGGGTTTTGGTCTAACGGCAATCGTGATTCCCAACAAATGGTATCAGAGCGTAGGTCACAAGTTCGATACACACCCGGCTCACGTTGGAGGGGAAATTGTTGGACATTGGATAAATCAACACTCCCCATGTGTTTAGCGACATGGACTAACCACCTCTCGTGGATCCTTATCTTTGGCGATGCGATCGTTGACTAACACCTGCGAGTTTTTGTCTAACGGAAGTCGTGATTCCCAACAAAAACATAACAAGGAAATAATCTATCTTGCAAGCCGAAGTCACAAATATTCTAGCACAAGCCAAGCGAAGAAGGAATAGGGCTAATGTTTCCCTAATTCTTTCACATGTGCAGAACTACAATCAATTTCAGGAGGTCGAGAGTTGCAAGAAAGTGGAATATTTCAGGCAAGGATTGCAAGACCGAGGGCTAAAGAAGAAGGAAGAAATTACAGTAGCATCAAGAAGAACTTGTTGTGACTTAAAGCAAGGTTTGACTTGGTCTTAAAGAGGTTGTTAGGTCAAGAATCTAGGTCTTGGAATTCATCAATTGGAGATTATATAAGAAGAAGAATTTATTTGGGTTTTCCTCTCAAGTTGGAGAGATTTTGGCCCTAGCTGATCGCCCAAATTTTGTGTCCTTTGTCTGATGATTATTTATGATTTGGTAGTTGTTAGATGATAGAAAGCATTAATATAATCAAGAAGAAGAAAGAAGCTAATCAAGTAAAGTAAAATTACATCACAAACAATTATCATTACTAGAGAAATCATTTATATTACTGCCCCTAGATTTCTCAACATGGTAGCGGAGCTAAGGTAACAACTCAAGGAAGGGCAGCTCAACAAGGGACACTCAAGCTCTCAAAGATCAAGCTTCTAGAAGGATATCAAGGGCATCAAAGAATCAAGAAGATCCTCTCATCTCCAAGGCATTTTGAAGTCAAACGCTACATCATCATCTAGAAGAAAAGTATCAAAACCCTAGATCGATCAAAGGAGAAGTCTACACTAGAAGCATTCTTGGGATCCTTGCTCATCACATCATCACAAGGAAGGAGACCTCAAAAGAATCTTATCTATACTCAAATAAAAAGATCGAAGCATCTCGAAGTCTACTCATCCAAGGGAAGCAAGATCAAGAACATTGTCATCATCATCAAACAATCTAAGGTGATCTCCCTCTCTTTGGAGTCAAGGATCACTTTTGAAGAAAACCATCTTCATCAAGGAGAAGTTTTCTATTACCTATATCATCATCAAAATCGAGAACGCAGCGGGTTGAAGGAGGATATTCACAAGTAAGTATATCTATGTCTACATCTGAATCTGTTAAAATGTCTTTTTGCAAGGAAAGCGACAAACTGTTTGGGGCTTCAAATTTTTTTGCATGGAAGAAAAGGATAGATCTAAACCTCATAGAAAATGAGGTCATGGATCATGTTAAGGGCTCAATCACCAAACCTCCAAAGGAAGATGCTCAAGCACTTGCAAGGTATATGAAAGGGGAAGTAAGGGCTCAAAGGATTCTCATAGAATCCATCAAGGATCCCCTCATTCCCTATGTATCTAAACTTGAAACATCAAAAGAAATATATGACAAACTTGTAGAGTTGTTTTCGTAAGCACTGCAGGAGAAGTAATCTCATTAAGACAAGAACTCTACAAGATGAAGATATCAAAAGAAGAAGGAATAGCCTAATACTTTATGAGGATATCTTAAATAAGGGACCAACTACAAGATCTGGGAGAAATAATGTATGACAAAGAGATGACTACCATAGTACTGAATGCACTACCAGAGGAATGGGGTAACTTTACATCAAGCATTTATGGGAAGAAGGAAGCTACTCCATTCAAAGATCTATGGTCACTATGCAAAATTGAAGAAACTAGGTTGAAGGAAAAATCTGATGTAGGATCAAATGAGCAAACTCAAGCATATGTTGCTATGGCAAAGAGAAAAAGGAATTTTGGGAATTTGGTCCTCAGAAACAAAAGAAGAATATGGCAAAGGTTCAATGCTATGGATGTCAAGAATATGGGCATTACAAGAGAGATTGTCCTAAAGCTCAAAAAGGACAACAACAAAAGAGTAAGGGAAGAAGCCCATATCACTGAAGAAGTGGAAGAAGCAAAAAAAAAGAAATCCGAGGAAGAAAAAGATCTCTACTATGATTGAGATAGTCTTCCTCGCCTAGTTCTTTTCAAGTTTTTGTTTCAAAAATTTTGTTGTAGAGTATAACCATCATGGTAGGAATCATTAGAAGCATGATAGGATGCATCATGTTAGGAGATGGCATCACAGAAGCATACAATTGAAAGCAAGAGCTTGTAACGTTATCGTAAAGAAGCACGATAGTTGAAATAGAAGTTTGTGGATGTCACCTATAAAAAGATGTAGCGAAATGCTGAAATCACGACAACAACACAGTTGATGACAAGTTGATGGCCAAAGGCCTAGTGACCAAACAAACATGGCTTTGATACCAAATGAAGCGAACAAAGTTCCTTCTTCAGATTAATTACTCCAGAAGACTTGGAATATAAAGGTATCCATGAGGATACAAATATTATATATTAAATGTGTGAATAAGAATGATGATACAATGAGAGTGAGAGGCTTGCTTAAATACCAAGCAGGTGTCTCTTCATGGAGAGTCAAGTCTCATTTAGACATGACTCTTCAACCTAATTACTAGTTAACTAATCATTATTTATGATTATTATCATTTACATTATTTTACATTTCCTATATATTTATTCATAACAGAGTTCCCAACAAATATCGAAAATCCCCTATATCAAGAAATTCTGGAAACCAGGATTTTAGACTTGAAATTATATTCATCAAGTAAACATTACAATTGGCTATGGCCTCCATAATTCACTTCTGTGATTATGTCTCTGTGGGGTTACAAAAATCTTACCGAGGTTTGAGTTCTGCAACCAGTTCTGATATCACAGAATTGCCTCTCGATATATGCTCAATTCCTGGTGATGCTTCTGCTAAGTTAACACCATTGAGAATTCCTTGTGGCCATTCATTAGTAAAATCAGTCAAGGGGTACACAACCATTAACAAGTATCTCCAATCCTAGAAAGGAATGGTTATTGCATGACACAACTAACGAGAAAAGTATAACCAGCATGTAAGTGTAGTAAAAGTGTAAAACTTGTCTAGGCTGCCTTGTTATTCACTTAAAATACATTTTCGGAGTTTGATTTCTTTTCATCTATTGTAACACAAGGATATGTCAGAAATAGATCAACAATGCCTGATTCTTCAGCAAAAGCCCTCACTGCATCAATATCATCTTCACAATACAATCCTGCAGTTAACCCACCTGATGGACTTCTTCCAGCTAAGTAGACTATAGACAGACCTGTACAATAATACAGGAACAGCACAATCAGCAACACTATACCAGATCCACAAATTAAGTTAATTAATGCACGTAAAAGCAACCAAATAGAAAACATGTAACACATCAAAATTGTTGTGCAAGCAATAAAACCAGAATAAAGCATGCATGAAAGAAAAGACACACACCTATCAATGTGGCTGGCATACTCAATGATTCTACAGACAACCAAAATTGCTATAATTATTTGCAAAGAACAATTCTAACAACCACTAAATCGCTCTCTTGGAAATTCAGATCACTACTTTGTTATGTGCCCAATTAGTTATTTGGAATCTCAACAGAAACAACAGATGACCTAGATAATGTTGTAAATAAAACTAAGAAAAGACCGCAAAACTCTTTCCATTTTTTCTTCCCAATTCTAAAGATTTAAGCAATTCACCTTCCATACACAACCTGAAAATCAATTTTATAGTGAAATTTATCTAAGATGAGGTGATATGTTAAAATGACTTGACTTATAGTTATATCATCCCTACACCACCATATCACTTCACCAATGGGCATGACTTGACCTATCAACGACTTAATATTATATTAATATTGTATGTTTCGCATCATTATGTATTATTTAGTTAGGTTATATTTCTTCCCCTCTTGAGATGTTTATTCCTCGAAGCATGGATGAGCACGAAGTTACACAGTGCATGTGTGCAGGATCGGATGTGAGTGCCACAGAGGACCCAAATTTAGGTATCAAGGGCGCAGCACGCGAAAAACAGCTAAAACTCTCAGTTCATTGCAATAAAGCATAAAGAATTATCATTAAAATTTAAACATCAATAATATAAGCTTCATCATTCCAATGTTACCATACTCAGAATCGGCAATAAATCAGCGAGGCAAAGGAGCAAAGAGTTTTAATTGGATCGGGGAAAAATCGGTGAATTCAATAATTTAAGATATACACATATTGAATTAAACAAAACAAAAAACAAAAACAAAAAAACAAAAACAAAAAACAAAAAAAAAAAAAACATTTTTCATTGATATTCAATAAAGCCATGTCCAAACAATGCATAATATCAATAGATGTCCAAAATATCATGAACGAATAAGTATCTTGTATATGTTATGAGTCCAAACATGATCCAAAGTACTGAGTCTTGACTCCTAACCTGTGACTACATAGAACCAGAAGCATCTGCTTCTAAAAGTTTATAAAATACTGCATACTAATCAGTAAAAAAGCAATCACTAAAATCTCTTGATTGCTGCTAAAATGATACGATAATGGTTTGCTACTTAAATCTCTGACCAAGCACACATTGAAGCTACAGTGGAGCACACTGCACACTACACCTCTATTACACTATGACTTTATTATGTGGAGTAAATTGAAACTGAAACCATGCCTCTATTTCCTTCTCAACGTATGAGTTGTAGCCCTGAGCAGTGAAGTCAATTACGGACCGACTTTTAATTTTTAACCTAACTAAACTACGCAACGAAAAATGCGGGAATCCTAAAAGTTAAAACTCGTGCTCATCGAGTTGAGGGTTGAAAATCACCTCAATCACCTACATCGCAATTAATCGATGAGTTGCAAGTGAAACTCGCGTTGACCATGAGTCAAACACGGTCAACGAAAGTTTGACTCACTCGTAGCTGAATCAAATCGTTTGAGGGAAGAGCAGAGTTTGACTCGTGATTAATCGCGAGTGGTCGGAGATTCATGTTTCACTGCATCATTCAATACATAGACATTCACGATTATGGAATAAAAAAACTGAGAAAAAATCAAAACATAAACATAGATTCTTTAATTATTTTTACTTATATGGCAAAATATCAAGAGTCGGGACACTAATCAAAACTAAATTTTAGTCCTCTTCATATACTCTTTGCCACCCTCCACATCATCTAAGTTCTCAAGTTGATGATAAGAACCACCAGCAAAAGTAGTAGGATAGGAGCCAAAGGTAAAAGTATAACCGGGCACAAAAGCTCACCCATTGCATGAGCACACCCATAATTGACTAATTATGCTCTGGTAAAAAAATATTCACTAGAAGAATTCCCAAATACAAATTAGTAAGCATCAGACAAACTTACAAAGTAAGTCCAACTCACCATCATAAGCAATTCCCATCTTCCAATTTGGAAATCCCATCTTTGTATCTATCCTTTAAACAAGAGAGAAGGTGAATCTTTGTATGGAGATGTACAAGATCTTTTTCCTTTGTTGATGCCAACCTGCTCTTCATAGAACGAATATATCAATAGTTGTTGTACAGTTGAACAATTGGCAACCAATGCAACAACTCGAATTAATAATTACTACAACTCAAGGGCATCAATTCATAATATGACTACCAAGAGATTTTCCCCATTGAGCCTCCCTATCAACAAGTGTTTGGACATTTCCAAATGTATTAATACCATTATTTAGCATGTAAACATGATTATGAAGCAATAAGCCCTTGGTCCGGACAAACATATTTTGGCAAATATTACTACAATTCTAGCAGCCATCTCATTATCTTTGTTTGGAGACACCCGATTATCATCAAACTGACTCAAACAAGTATTATCATAGTGCTTGGGGCTCAAAGCATGGAAATGAGTATTGTACATATCCCACTCAGTAAGAATTTCCTTGATAATGTTGAACAACACAAGGTCTTTCACTTCCAAAAGTTGAACTCTTTTTAATATACAAATTTTGCCCTCCTGAACATCACCCATTAGAGGCATATCTGCACCACGAAGTGTGAATATTCCTACAATGGAATCCTATTGCAGCAACTGGTAATATTTCTCCCAATTGTTAATTAATTTAAAAATTTATCTACTACGACAAATATCGAAATAAACACTGCAACCTTCACAAATAAAATATTGTGGAAAAATAATGCGCTGGAAACTGAGAAATGCTAGCACACATACATAAAATATGAGACAATTATTTTTGGACAAATGTCCCCGGAAAAACCCAACTTGGGAAAATCGGTGTAGCAATGAGGGTTTTTCTTATTATGCAGCAATGAGAAATTCTGAGTACAACTAGATGCTAAAATCTGGCAATCCTACAGAGAAAAATACTGGCAAAAATCTAGTGACGAATTTCCTCACCCCACAGGCAATCCCTGGCACAACTTGCCTTTAGAAACTCGGCCCTCTAACCCTCTACGTCAGGCTTTGCACAACCTGCTTGACGTCAAGCCTCTGACTGGTCTCTAATGAAGTCGTTATGCCTTTTGCTAGCTGGGAAAATGCTTCTCTGGCACTCTAGGTCTCCTTCCCAGCCTCTAGAATGGAAGATGTCTTTCCCTCTCAGCAAATCGAACTTGACTCTAGAAGTTGTTGCACTGCCCCTGTGTCAGCTTCTCTGTGGCTCTTCTACCTCTCTGCAAATGCACTCATTGGATCTGGAATACTTCCTCTAGCCTCACTGTCTCTCCCCTCACTCATTACTTCAATCGCTAGCTCTCTACGACAACTGAATGTTGCTACTTTGGAAATCGATCTGCCAAGAAATCAAACTGCTCAAGTGCCTCAAGTGATTTCTCCATCACCACATCAACCTCCTCTTATAATCCTCTGTTGGAGCACCAACGACCAAGATTAAAACACAATCGATGGCTAGGATCATCTCTGGATCGATCCGTGTGAGTTTCTAGATGATTCTCACCTTATCTCAATTAATATTGATTAATTAACCATATTCCCTAAGTTTAGACTTAGGAAATATTTAAAAATTGATTAATAATCTAATTTAGACACTTCTAGGTGGAATTTTTAGAAACAATTTCTGGGTTTCGGAGATCTCATGTATTCTAGCCTCTCCACCAAATTTTGTGGCTAGAACACATCCGATGCTACAAAAACTAACATGAAGTCACAAAAACTCAACATTGGACTTAAATATTGCCATAATATATTCTACTTGACCCCACCAAGCTTCATAAAGGATAGTTAGTCTTATCAAAATTGCTTTTTCTATATTTGCTTGTTTCCAATTTGCCACTATTTTGCAAACCACCATAGAAAACGAAGCACCCTTCACCTCATTCATTTTTGAAGCACAACACAAATGTGAGAGTAGATAGGAACTATGCCACGCGGTTCGAATTTGAATTCAAGTTTAACAATGATTAAGTTCGATTCGAATTCGAATTTTTCAATAAGGTTTGAATGGGTTTTGACATTAAGCTCAACTATTATATATATATGTAGAGAGAGAGAGAGAGATGTCTTGTTAAGAGCATGTGTCTCCTCTTCAAAGGTCACAAGTTCAAACCTAGAGGGGATAGTGTATGTACACCTTGCAAGACTTTAGCAAAGAAGAGGATCTATTACTCCCTCCATATTCTTACTATATTATTCAACTTATATAAGTTAATTAATTTTCTAATTAAAATATTTTTAAACCATATAAAAGTTTAAATATATTAAATATTATATTAATTTTTTAAAATAATTACAATAATAATGAACGTGTATAATGAAAAATTAAACTTTTGTCATTTTGTTGGGGAGCATACACATCTTACACTGCAACCCCGATATGCAAACAAAACGCAGTCATGACACATACCATCATATCATGGGTGAATTGTGAATTATTCAACAGCTATATATGCAAACAAATGGCACCAACACATGCCCTGGGTGAACTGTGAATTATTCAACAGCGACATATGCAAACAGACAACACCAATACATGTGTTATATACCAATCAAGGGCATTTCACCGACATGGCCAAAAACAAACTGACGGAAACGACAGTCTGTTAACTACGCAAAACGTCAAGGGACATCAACATATTCCGCAGCATTTTATTTGGCACCAATTAAAACACTGACTGAAAGTCAATTATTCAATAGCAGCTAGGTCAATTCATGAATTTACAGATTGAAAATGTACCTTGTTCCTCTTTGAACACGTGGGGCGGCTACTTACTATATGTGAACCTCGTCGAGTGGGAGTCCGACTCCGCTCCTAGATCTGATGATCTCAGGCTCTCAACAACTAGATCCAACGATTTAGCACAGAAAAATTAAAAAAATTTGAATTTTAAAGGAAGTACTAAGCTCAAAACCCTTCATTAATCACCCATTGAAAATATATATATATATATATATCTTATGATAAGCCTGGGATCAAATTCAAACTAGGCTCTTCAGAAAACACGGATCGGGAGTTGGCTGGTTCAGCCGAGAACTTCCCCGAACGCCCGATGATCTAATAATCAAGGATTTTCCTGCAAAACTCAATTCAGTCATCAACATAGAGCGAGAAAACGATAATAAAATTCAGATTTAATAAAGATACTTGCTATTATATTCAAAACTTAAATTATCATTCAAACCCCAGCGACTGAGCAAGATACCTGTACTCAAATCGCTCTTCAGAAGCTATTATTAATGGCAAAAAAGAAATTATGCACGAAAATAATACATCTTACAACATTTCCATGAAGAGTAACACCAGCAGAAATTTAACCCCAAAGTCTTTCTTTATTGCTCATAAAAAGATTACAAGAGAGAGCTTTTCGCTTAGTACACGATCAAAAGATCAGATGATACTGACTGACAAATGACCTCCTATTTAAAGATAAATCCTCCAATGGCTAGTTCGAGTGATCCTTGTCAAAGTGATCTCGACCGTTGATGAGGATCAAAATTTCTTTTAATCTCATCCGTCGAAATTTTAAATATTGAGGAAATTTCGAATTTTTCAATTAAATGCATTTTAATAAATTCAAAAATTAAAATTTTGCATTTATTTCCTCAAAATTTTGACTTTGACTTAACCCCAGGGACCCAAGGCATAAAATTTAGCAAAATAATCAATTAACCTTGTTGAAATTTGGTACCGAAAGACAGGTGGTTCCCTAAGGCTTTGATCTTTGGCCTAGGGAAAAGTGTCCAAAAGAATTTAATTTTTCTCCTAAAGTGACTTTATAATTTTTATAAAGTTAAATCTAATTTAAAAGTGACTTTAAGTGATAAAGTTACTAAAGTCTAATTTTAAAATGGCTTTTATAAAGTCAATGAAAAATTAGAAAGGAAAAGTGACTTTGGAAATAAATGACTAAGTGGGTCTTTATTAAAGTGGAGTGAATTAAAAAATAGAAAGTGAGATTTAAATGAGCATTTAATCTCAGCCCTAGATCTCAATCTATTTCAGCCATTAGATTTAGGGATCACCCAAAAGTCACTTAGGGTTGGATTAAGGGAGGAAAAGGAGGAAAAGATCATTCATTCTTTCATGAGCAGATTGGGAGAAGGAGAGCAAGAGAGCAAGAGAGATTTCTGAGCAGGGAGGAGAAGGAGACAACAGCTTGGCACACATTCCAAGGCAGCAGTTGAACAGATTTGTACAACTAATTCAGCACACAGTGAAAGGCAAATTTTGGCACGATTTCCAAGTGGTTTGCACAAAAATCGAGGAGCAATTTGCTGGTTTTTTTACACACAAAACAAGGACCGTACAGCGCATTTATTGCAGGTCGTACAGCGCATTTATTGCAGTCCGTACAGCGCATTTAATGTTGGCCATACAGCAGCATTTAATGTTGAAAGTGGGGACGAAAGTCGAGAAGGCCGTACAGCATTTATTGCTATCCTGTTTTGTTGTTATTTCCAGATTGCTGTGAGGCACGGGAAAAAAGATAAGTTGTAAGTTTGCTTGCTGATTTTTTGCTGAATATTTCTCACTGTAAAAAGGCAATTTTCATAAATAAAGAAGAGCTCTCGAACTGGTTTTCCCCAAGAGTTGTAGGGGGTTTTTCCAGGGTCACCTTGACCAAAAATCTCTGTGTTTAAATGTGTTTTAATGGCTGTTTGTAACTGCTGAATTTTATTTCTGCATTTTCCAGCATTCTGTAAAATTTCCAGAATTTGTGTTTTCAGCAAAAATTTATTTTTTTAGTGTTAAATGTATGGATATGGGAATTGGCATTTAACTATATGGGAGAAATAAGGTGAAACTGAAAACCGAGGTGGGAAGACAGAAATTTTTACATGGTATCAGAGCTTGAGTGCTAAAGTGCAGTTTGGGACAGCAAGGAGAAAAAATTACAGCTGCTGATTTTTCATTCAAAAAATTCCAGCAAGCTGATTTTTCACAAACAACAGTTTTATCTTTACTACAGCAGTGCTATTTTTCAGTTTTAGGATAGCAGGATGTCATTGGGATTGAGGGTGGAGGATAGGTTGGATGGGCATACAAATTACAGCGTTTGGAATGAGAGAATGCAGAGTATCTTTGAGGAGGCAGAAGTCTAGGAATTCATGGTGCATACCACACAGAACCCTGTTGTTGTGCCTACTAATGCTACTCAGTTGGCTGAGTATAATAAAAAGAACAACAAGGGTAAGAGGCTGATTCTAGACAGAGTCAAAAACCATTGCATACCGCATGTGAGAGGAAAGAGAAATGCCCATGAGATGTGGACAGCCTTTTCCAATCTCTACCAGAGTACCAATGAGAACCGGAAAATGGTCCTGAAGGAGAAGCTGAAGAACATTAAGATTGGTAATGATAGTGCAGCTGGATATCTCACAAAGATTACTAATGTGAGAGATGAGTTGGCAGCAATTGGAGAGGCCATTCAACCCACTGAGTTGGTGTGGATTGCAGTGAATGGCCTCCCCCGTTCATGGATGAACTTTGCTGATGGGGTTTGTGCACGTGAGACCCTTCCCACATGGGAGAGGTTTTGGAATGATTGCATTCAGATAGAGATCAGGAAAGGTCAGCTTGGGGCAGCCAAGCCAGTTGAGCAGGATGAGGATGTAGCACTGTCGGCAGGAGGCAAGAAAGGAAAAGGAAAGAAGCAGGCTTCCACAAGCAATGGTGGGGGCAAAGGTAAAGGTAAAGGTAAACAGGGTGACACACAGAAGGACTATTCCAAGGTGAAGTGTTGGAATTGTCAAAAGATGGGACACTATGCAGTTGTGTGTCCGGAGAAGCAGAAGAAGAAGGGGAAGAACCAGAACGTGGCAGCTTCAGCAGCGGTTGAGGACTTTGCAATTCGTTTTGACCGAGAGTTTGGGTTCACTGTGTATGAATCCCCTAGTGCAAAATCACCTGCCACACAGGTTCAGAGGGAGCATGCTTTTCCCTCGATTAGCAAAGCATCTTCAGGTATCTGGTATGTGGACAGTGGGGCTTCACGTCACATGACAGGAGTCCGGGAGTACTTCTTAGAGCTTTCAGAGAGTGGCACTGATATTGAGGTAGTACTCGGTGATGACAGAGTTGTCAGAGCAGTCGGAGTGGGGACACTAACATTTCAGAGGGAGTCCAAACCTCCCTTGAAGTTGTCAGACGTTCTTTATGTGTCAGGGATGAGGAAGAACCTCATATCCGTCTCAGCTTTGGAGGACAGAGGATATGAGGTACTGTTCAGGGGAGGACAGGTGTTGATGTATCCCAGGGGCACTCCAGCTGATTCAGCTAGAGTGATAGGTGTACGCCATGCAAAGGTGTACAAGTTTGCATTCCAATCCCTTGTGGCATTGAGCAGTAGTACCGACAGCAGAGCTAGCAGTTCTGAGCTGTGTGAGATTTGGCACCGCAAGATGGGACATATGTATCATGGAGCCTTGAGGACCTTACGGGAGATCACTACAGGTGTGCCATATTTCAGAACTGATCACTTTGATACTTGCAGAGGATGTGCGATGGGCAAGTTTGCCAAATCCCCTTTTCCCAGCAGTGACAGCAGAGCGACTGGGATACTTGATTTGATTCATTCTGATGTGAGCGGTCGGATGTCTCATGTTTCCTTGAGTGGATATGAGTACTATGTTTTATTCATTGATGATCACTCCAGGAGGACCTAGATTTATTTCTTGAAGACCAAGAGTGAGGTCTTCAAGCAGTTTCAGGAGTTTAGAGCTCTTGTGGAGACACAGACAGGTCGGAAGATCAAGTCCCGGAGGTCGGACAATGGGGGAGAGTACACCCTTGGAGAGTTTTTTGACTATTGTGCGGAGGCAGGCATTAGGAAGGAGTTCACTGTTGTTAAATTTGGACAACTAGGTCCAAACTCCATGTTCTGATGCTCAGATTAAGAGGCTAATATTTTTGTTGGATTCCTCTTTCTGAGAGGTGTAAAATCCATATAAAAATAGTCTTAATCCGATGAGCAGAACTTATATTTTGAATTTATTATTCTTAATAAATTATATGTGCAAGGTCAGCCAGTTTTGTAATGTAGGCTCACATGCCCAACAGATGTGTCACACACTCTCATTGATGGATATATATATACAGGAAAAGTTGGAGAGAATTCGATCACAACACAACTCACATCTTCCTCTCTCATCCTAAAAGTACGAGCTACCTGGAGGACGAATTTCAGCCACACGTGGGAAGGACGAAGAGGATTTTTCTGCTGCTAGGGTTTCGCAGAAGTTTGACCAGCGTTGACTTTGGTCAACGCTTGGTCCAAACAAGCTGAAAACTTGTGGGAGGTTCGATTTTTGAAGGCCGTACTACCTGGCACAAAAATCGAGGTCAAAGGGTTGACCGTTTTGCTGCTGCGTTGACTTTTAGCTTGCTACCCCTGCGTTGACTTTTCAGGACAGCATTGACTTTTGTAGAACTGACTTGGGTTGACTCATCTACTGGTTGGAGGGTTGTTGTGACACATGCTGGGCTGGCTGACCAAAGGAGACTTTGCTGGTTGAAGCATCCTGTTGACCGCCGAAACAAACACATACATTTTTCTTGTTTCTGATTTGTCTTCTGTAAGATCTGCTTATATGTTCTATCTGCATTTTGCTTATCTACTTGTATGATTGCTGTGAGAAAAGTGAAATTGCTCTTAGCATAGAACATCTACAAAACTTTACATGGTATCGGAGCTGAGGTGAAGACAAACTCTATCTATAGCAATCATCATCGAAGGAAATGGATTCCTCTAAGCTTGAATTCAGGGAGAATGACAAGCTGACTGGAAGTGATGACTTCCATGCCTGGAAGATGTTATTAGATCTCAAATTAGAAGATCATGATCTCCTAGATCATGTGACAAGGAAGATTCAAGAACCTCCATCAAATGCCTTTGCTGCTGTTAAACACAAGTATAAGAAGGGAGAAATCAGAGCAAAGTTGCTGATCAGGGAATCCATAAATAAGAGTCTGGTTGCCTACATATCTGAATTAGGCACATCCAAGGAGATGTATGACAAACTGATACTTATGTTCCGAATAAACAATGTGAACCAAGTGCTATTCCTCAAGAACAAGTTGAAGAATATGAAGAAGGGCCGAGACGAGTCTATTCAAACTTTCTTTATGAAGTTGACCGAAAACAGGAACAATCTACTAGCTATTGGGGAGACAATAGCTGATCGTGAGATGGTTCTCACCGCACTTGGAGGACTTCCATATGAATGGCAAGTATTCACAACTACCATTCTCAACAATAATACCATCCCTAACTTTGATGAGCTTCTGTCTAGATGTATGCAAGAAGAAACAAGGATGAAGGAATTTGATAATGAAAGAAATGTTGCCTATGTTGCTCATTCCCGAAAGAAGAACTCTGGTGGTTCCAAGGACAAAGGAAGGACTAAGACTCAAAAGAAGAAGGGTAAATGTTTCACCTGCCATAGGACTGGACACTATGCTAGAGAATGCCCCTTCCAGAAGAATTCTCCCGATAGTGACGACAACAACAACAACCGAAGGAATGGGAATCGAAGAAATGACAAATCCAAAGGAAAGAGGAAGGCTCACTTTGAAGGAAACCATCCACCTTCTAAAAGGACCAGAAATACCAGGTATGAGGAGTCTAATGTTGTTGATAAAAGAAATGAGTATATTCTAATATCTGCTCTCTCAGCTGCATCTCCGCCCGACACTATGGATGTCTGGCTAATCGATAGTGGTGCCTCAAGACACATCACCGGATTCAAGGAAGCACTTTCTGACATGGTTGAAAGGGATACTAATCTAGAAATTATCCTTGGGGATAATGCCACTTATCCTGTGAAAGGGACCGGGACTGTGACCCTCCACTTGTCTCAAGGACAAGTCCTCCATCTACAAGATGTACTCTATGTACCCAAATTGAAGAAGAACCTTGTGTCTGTATCTGCCATGGAAGACAAAGGATTCAATGTAACTTTCTCTGATGGAAAGGTACTCATGTGGAAGAAGAGCTTCAAGGAAGCTATCTCAATTGGTTTTAGAGTTGGTACACTCTACCAGGTTGGAGGGAGTCCGTTGGGAGCTATGACTTGTGATACTATCTGTCAAACCGAACTATGGCACCGAAGATTTGGACACCTTCATTACAAGGCTCTTCCCGAAGCAAGGAAGGTGGTGACAGGGATGCCTGATTTTGGAAATAATCATAAAGGTGTATGTAAGGGCTGTGCTGAAGGAAAACATACAAGGGGACCTTTCCCCTCAAGTGTCACAAAGACATCTGAGATATTGCAACTGGTCCATTCTGATCTTTCCGGTATGTTGCCTGTAACATCCCTGGGGGGATGTTCTTACTATATGACATTTACTGATGACTTCTCTCGCAAAACCTGGATATACTTCTTGAAGAAGAAGGATGAGGCTTTCATGTGGTTCCGTACCTTCAAAGCCTTGGTGGAAAATATGACCGGAAAGAAGATCAAGAATTTGAGGACTGACAATGGCACTGAATATGAGTCAAATGAGTTCAAAGACTTTTGCAGAGAAGCTGGCATTAAGAGGGAGACTACCACTGCATATACTCCTGAGCAGAATGGTGTTGCTGAACGCAAGAATAGGACTATTGTGGAAGCTGCCCGTGCCATGCTATCTGACCAGGGTCTTCCAAAGTTTCTGTGGGGAGAAGCTGCAAATACTGCTGTGTACATTCAAAACCGATGCCCTCATTCCGCTTTGGACTCCAAAACTCCCGAAGAGGTTTTCTCTGGTAAGAAACCTGATGTCTCACATTTTAGAATTTTTGGATGTCCTGTCTATTTTCATGTGCCGAAATAAAAGAGAAGTAAGCTGGATGCTACTGGGAAGAAAGGAATGTTCGTGGGCTACAGTGAGACTTCTAAGGCATATAGAGTCTATGTACCTGGTCAAAGGGAAGTAGAGATAAGCCATGATGTCACTTTTGACGAAGATGCTTCCCTGAAGAAAGTAGTAGATCTTCCTAGATCTGAAGAAAACCATGAAGAAAGACCTGGAAATCTGGAAGAACCCCAGGATGAGACTATGCCTGATGTTGAAGGGCCAATGGACCCTATTGATCCTTCCCCTTCTCTAGGAAAGAGGCCATCATGGCTCAGGGACACCCTCGAAGATGCTGAGGGTCATGCTGCCCCAAGGGGAACATTCCGAGAAAGCAAGAAGCCGTGTAGATACCAAGGGTATCTAGCTGCCATGAGTACTATTATACAATCTGAACCTGGATCTTTTGAGGAAGCCATCAAGCATCAAGTCTGGAAGGATGCTATGCATGAAGAATATGAGGCTATTATGAAGAATGATGTCTGGGATGTGGTCCCGAGACCGAAGGACAAATCTGTTGTCACCGCTAAATGGCTCTACAAGATTAAACATGGATCTGATGGGAGTGCTGAAAAGTTTAAGGCAAGATTTGTTGCCCGTGGCTTCTCTCAAAAGGAAGGAATTGACTATGACGATATATTTGCACCTGTGGCTCGATATACCACCATCCGATCCATCATAGCCCTTGCTGCTACGCAAGGATGGAGTCTTCATCAGATGGATGTCAAGACCGCTTTTCTGCATGGTGCAATAAAGGAAGAGGTGTATGTAGAACAACCTCTGGGATTTGAAGTTCAAGATCGAGACACTTATGTCTGCAGGTTGAAGAAAGCCCTCTATGGGTTAAAGCAAGCACCCAGAGCTTGGTATGAGAGGATGGATAGTTACTTGATGAAGCTGGGCTTCACTCGAAGCAATGCTGATCCAAACCTTTACTTTAAGGTTGAGGAAGGAAAGCCTCTCATTCTAGTGCTGTATGTGGACGACCTCTTCCTGACAGGTGATGACCCTCTCATTCATCAATGTAAGAGGGAGCTTGCTGCTGAGTTCGAGATGAAAGACCTAGGACTGATGCACTACTTCCTAGGCCTGGAGGTCTGGCAGAGACCTGGAGAGATTTTCCTTTCTCAAGGAAAGTATATTGTGAAGCTTCTGGAAAGATTTGGGATGGTGGACTGTAAGTCCGTGTCGACACCAATGGAACTCAACTTTAAGAATTTGAGTGGCAGCGCTGCAGGGCCTATCTTGGCCAATCCTACTGAGTATCGTCAACTCATAGGAGCTTTGATGTTCTTAGTGAACACCCGTCCGAACATATGTTTTGCAGTGAATACTTTGAGTCAACAGATGGTTGAGCCTCATCATTTTCACTGGGTTGGTGCCAAGAATCTTTTGAGATATCTTCGGGGCACGATAAACCATGGGCTGAGATACACTGTCGGGAATGTGATACTCCGGGGATATACTGATGCCGATTGGGCTGGCAGTGTGGTGGATCGTAAGAGCACATCTGGATGCTGTTTCAATCTTGGTTCTGCTTCGATCTCATGGATGAGCAGGAAGCAAAAGTCGGTGGCTTTGAGCACCGCGAAGGCCGAATACATTGCTGCTAGTATGGCCTGTTGTGAAGCAGTTTGGTTGAGGAAGCTCTTTAGTGAGCTGTTCCAACATGTGCTAGATACCACTGTAATACTCTGTGATAATCAGAGTGGGATTCGTATGACTGAGAATCCTGTGTTCCACGACCGATCCAAGCATATTGATATCAGGTACCACTTTATCCGGGATATGGTACAGCGAGGCGCCGTAAGGCTCGATCATATAGGAACTGATGAGCAGGTCGCGGATATTCTCACTAAGCCCCTGGGGAAGGTCAAGTTCCTAACCTTCCGTGAGAGTCTTGGTGTCGTGGAAAGACCCTATGATGTGGGTCCTGTTGGACGATGAGCTCTGGGAGCTCTGGGGGGCTTTGGGGATAGCTTCTCGGAGCTATAAGCACTCATAATGCTTCTGCCCCACCCTTGTGATTATTGAGCTGGTTCGCCACTCATTTAATCTGTGCCCCGTATGCATCCTACCCATTGAGTTCAGGGCTCATGGGAAGTACCTCTCATTTGGCCAATGAGGTGTGGAAAAGCTAGAGACTATTAGCAAAGACTGATGGACGCATCAGAGATTGCCGTACTCTCTATCTAGGATGGCATGGTCCAACCACTTGATCTGGGATCAAGATTTGTGAGGTCTGGGACCTCTGGACTGATTATGTCAGTCGGGGAATGATGTCTTTGTGACTGACCCACTTCTGTTCTGAAATAAAGAAGCCAGCAAAGCAAGTTTCGGCGGGATGACTCACGATGTTAATTGCACTAATAGATGGAGTTTTCCCTAGTTGAGAGGGAGTGTTAAATTTGGACAACTAGGTCCAAACTCCATGTTCTGATGCTCAGATTAAGAGGCTAATATTTTTGTTGGATTCCTCTTTCTGAGAGGTGTAAAATCCATATAAAAATAGTCTTAATCCGATGAGCAGAACTTATATTTTGAATTTATTATTCTTAATAAATTATATGTGCAAGGTCAGCCAGTTTTGTAATGTAGGCTCACATGCCCAACAGATGTGTCACACACTCTCATTGATGGATATATATATACAGGAAAAGTTGGAGAGAATTCGATCACAACACAACTCACATCTTCCTCTCTCATCCTAAAAGTACGAGCTACCTGGAGGACGAATTTCAGCCACACGTGGGAAGGACGAAGAGGATTTTTCTGCTGCTAGGGTTTCGCAGAAGTTTGACCAGCGTTGACTTTGGTCAACGCTTGGTCCAAACAAGCTGAAAACTTGTGGGAGGTCCGATTTTTGAAGGCCGTACTACCTGGCACAAAAATCGTGGTCAAAGGGTTGACCATTTTGCTGCTGCGTTGACTTTTAGCTTGCTGCCCCTGCGTTGACTTTTCAGGACAGCGTTGACTTTTGTAGAACTGACTTGGGTTGACTCATCTACTGGTTGGAGGGCTGTTGTGACACATGCTGGGCTGGCTGACCAAAGGAGACTTTGCTGGTTGAAGCATCCTGTTGACCGCCGAAACAAACACATACATTTTTCTTGTTTCTGATTTGTCTTCTGTAAGATCTGCTTATATGTTCTATCTGCATTTTGCTTATCTACTTGTATGATTGCTGTGAGAAAAGTGAAATTGCTCTTAGCATAGAACATCTACAAAACTTTACAACTGTTCCTTACAACCCCCCAGCAGAACGGGGTTACGGAGAGGAAGAACAGATCCATCGTAGGGGCTGCCAAAGCCATGTTACATGATCAGGGGTTGCCACTGTTCTTGTGGGCAGAGGCCTGCAACACAGCTGTTTACTTGCAGAACAGGAGTCTGCATCGTGCCTTGGGGCACATGACTCCAAAGGAGGCTTTCTCTGGGAAGAAGCCTGATATTGGTCATCTTCGTATATTTGGATGCATTACATACTCCTACATACCCAAGGAGAAGACGACCAAACTAGAGCCCACTGCAAAGAAGGGTATCTTTGTGGGCTACAGTGAGACCTCAAAGGCCTTTCGGATTTACATTCCTGCACAGAGGAGAGTTGTTAGGCGGGATGTGAAGTTCGAGGAGGACAGGGCCTTTAGGAGATCAGGGCAGTTAGAGTATTTAGATCACCCAGACCCTCAACAGCAGTTGAGTCAGTCGCAGGGATCCAGTGGGCAGGGATCAGGAGGATCTGGAGGTACATCTATGAGGATGTTAGGTCCGTCAGTGAGCAATGGCTCGCCGAGCCAGAGGGGTGGTGCTCCGGGCAGCATACAGAGCAGTTCACTAGGGAGTCCACTAATGGACAGTTCACACGGTGCCTCAGCTTCTACAGGTTCAGGGGTAGGCAGGAAAACAACAGACAGACAGTCAGGAGTTCAGGCTCCTGATGATGATGGGGAGGAGGAGTTTCATTCTCCTATGGGAGAAGTGCACTTAGGGAAGAGGAAGCCCAAGTGACTTCAGGACACCTTGAGAGATGCCACATCTGTTGCTGAGTCGAAGAGGCCGGTCAGAGAGAGTAGACCACCTGAGAGGTTTTGTAGCTATATGGCAATGGTTACCAGCATCCTTGACTCTGAGCCTTCTAGCTATGAGGAGGCAGCTAGCCAGCAGGTCTGGAGAGAGGCCATGCAGGAGGAGTATTCTTCTATCATGAAGAATGATGTTTGGGAGGTGGTGCCGAGGCCTGAGGGCAAATCCGTGGATACTTCCAGATGGCTTTACAAGGTAAAGCATGCCGCAGATGGCAGCATTGAGAAATTCAAAGCGAGGTTTGTGGCTAGAGGGTTCTCCCAGGTAGAGGGAGTTGATTATGAGGAGACCTTCGCTCCCGTGGCTCGATATACTTCGATCCACTCCATTATATCGATAGCAGAAGAGATGGGTTGGAAGATCGATCAGATGAATGTGAAGACTGCATTTCTCAATGGCTTCATACAAGAGGAGGTGTACATTGAGCAGCCACAGGGCTTTGAGGTGCATGGGAAGGAGTCCCATGTGTGCAGACTGAAGAAGGCCCTCTATAACCTGAAGCAAGCTCCCAGAGCTTGGTACTCCAGGATAGATACATACTTGCAGGGGTTGGGTTTCACAAAGAGTGAGGCAGATCTGAACCTTTACTTTATTGTGATAGGTGAGGAGCCTCTCATTCTGGTGCTGTATGTGGATGACTTGGTCATTACAGGTGCAGAGAGACTCATAGAGCACTGCAAGAGAGATCTTGCAGCGGAGTTTGAGATGAAGGACATCGGCTTGATGCATTACTTTTTGGGTTTGGAGGTGTGGCAGAAGGAGGGGCATTTCTTCCTGGGGCAGGGGAAGTATATTGTGGACATCCTTGGCAGATTCCACATGGAGGATTGTAGACCCATGTCGACACCGATGATCACCAACTGGAAGAAGCTTCATGCTTCGGATTCTGAGTTGGTGGATCCCACATTGTACAGGCAACGGATTGGTTCCTTGATGTATTTGGTCAACACTAGACCAGATATTTGTTTTGCAGTCAACACGATGAGTCAGTTTATGTGTGAGCCTAGGAAGGTTCACTGGGTGGCTGCAAAACACATTTTGTGGTACTTGCAGGGGACAGTGGATTATGGTCTGGACTACAGGCAGGGGGATGGAGTGAGATTGGCAGGTTACACTGATTTTGATTGGGCAAGTTGTGCTTCTGATAGGAAGAGCACTTCAGGGTGTTGTTTTGGGTTGGGTTCGGCAGTAGTGTCATGGTTCAGCCGGAAGCAGCAGTCAGTAGCATTGAGTTCAGCGGAAGCAGAGTATATGGCAGCCAGTCTAGCTAGTTGTGAGGCCATCTGGCTTCGCAAGATGTTGTTTGGCTTATTTGGTCATTCGTTGAGACCTTCAGTGATTTACTGTGATAATCAGAGTTGCATTAAACTCACGGAGAATCTAGTACTTCATGACAGGTCAAAGCATATTGGGATAAAATATCATTTCATCAGAGACTGTGTTTAGAAGGGCGCTGTGAAGCTTGAGTATATTCCACTAATGAGCAGGTTACAGATATTCTTACCAAAGCCTTACCACGGGGCAAGCATGACGACTTCAGGAACAAGATGGGTGTGGTGAGGAACACCTTCCTCGGTAAGAGGAAGTGTTGAAATTTGGTACCGGAGGACAGGTGGTTCCCTAAGGCTTTGATCTTTGGCCTAGGGAAAAGTGTCCAAAAGAATTTTATTTTTCTCCTAAAGTGACTTTATAATTTTTATAAAGTTAAATCTAATTTAAAAGTGACTTTAAGTGATAAAGTTACTAAAGTCTAATTTTAAAGTGACTTTTATAAAGTCAATGAAAAATTAGAAAGGAAAAGTGACTTTGGAAATAAACGACTAAGTGGGTCTTTATTAAAGTGGGGTGAATTAAAAAATAGAAAGTGAGATTTAAATGAGCATTTAATCTCAGCCCTAGATCCCAATCTATTTCAGCCATTGGATTTAGGGATCACCCAAAAGTCACTTAGGGTTGGATTAAGGGAGGAAAAGGAGGAAAAGATCATTCATTCTTTCATGAGCAGATTGGGAGAAGGAGAGCAAGAGAGATTTCTAAGCAGGGAGGAGGAGACAATAGCTTGGCACACATTCCAAGGCAGCAGTTGAGCAGATTTGTACAGCTAATTCAGCACATAGTGAAAGGCAGATTTTTGCATGATTTTCGAGGAGTGGTTTGCACAAAAATCGAGGAGCAGTTTGCTGATTTTTCTGCACACAAAACGAGGACCGTACAGCGCATTTATTGCAGGCCGTACAGCGCATTTATTGAAGTTTGTACAGTGCATTTAATGATGTCCGTACAGCAGCATTTAATGCTAAAAGTGGGCACGAAAGTAGAGGAGGCCGTATAGCGCATTTATTGTTGTCCTGTTTGCTGTAATTTCCAGATTGCTGTGAGGCACGAGAGAATAGATAAGTTGTAAATTTGCTCGCTGATTTTTTGCCGAATATTTCTCACTGTAAAAAGGAAACTTTCAGAAATAAAGAAGAGCTCTCGAACTGGTTTTCCCCAAGAGTTGTAGGGGGTTTTCCAGGGTCACCTTGACCAAAAATCTCTGTGTTTAAATGTGTTTTAATGGTTGTTTGTAACTGCTGAATTTTATTTCTGCATTTTCCAACATTCTGTAAAATTTCCAGAATTTGTGTTTTCAGCAAAAATTTATTTTTTTAGTGTTAAATGTATGGATATGGGAATGGGCATTTAACTATATGGGAGAAATAAGGTGAAACTGAAAACCGGGGTGGGAAAACAAAAATTTTTACAAACCTTAGTCCCTGGACCTATTAAGATTTAATTTTTTAAAGGATCCACGAATTTTAACACTGGAAATTTTAAATTTACCTAGGACCTAGAACCTATGAGGGGATAAATTATTTTTCTAACCCTCAAAACACTTTACATCATGATTTTTACATTTTTTACATATCGAGGGGGAAAAACCCATTTGAAAAAGACCCTCAAAGACTACCCAGTTCTGCGACACAAATATAATCTAGCAGATCAAGTAATTTGTAATAAAATAACCTAACCAAATAGTTAGAATTATTCCCAAATCACTTTTACATAGACTCTATCTAGAACACTAGAACTCCCCTAAGATGCCAGTGACAAAATCCAATCCGACTTTGGGGTAAGGCTGAAGGAAAACTCTGCAGACCATCTGAGAATGGATCGGTGAGACAAAAGTAGGTTCACCTAGGTGATTACATACACGACATGGATCTACTGAGATTATTTACATTATACACATGCATACTGGGTTTACATTATAAGATGATCCTCAGGCTGATGATGATAGTTGAACGGCACGAATACGTCGATCAGGCGCTATCCCTTTTGCGAAAAAAGGGGGTGTACTGCTATGGGTGGTTGACACATAGTGGTCAACAAGGCTCACCACAGCAAACCACATATCATGGGTAATATCCTTCCCTGATATGTGAAGGATCACGTGATCCTTCACCCCATCCATGATGATACAATTGGATTTCACGTCTTTCAATTCGTGGGCTAACAGAGCTATAGCATCCAAAGGAGTTGTAATTTAGGTGGTTGCACTCTCATAAGTCATTCTCCTTAAGAACCAACGTTATCCTTTCCTTTAATGTACAAAAGTTGTAGGCCCCATCCAACCTGTCTTTGACCCTCACACTGATTGAGGCCATAAAAAAATCGTCGTAAAACTTCTTATCATGCCCTAATTGGTACGGTCTCCCTCTCTCCCTCAAAGGAATAACCTTTGCCAATCTTTGGGTCCTTATGGCCTGTTGCTTATGGATTTGTCCTCTATGCAGCCATGTATTGTCCACTTGTTCACTCAGCTTCCAGCTAGCTTCTCTGTCGTTGTATAAACTCAGCCCTACCTCAACCACATAATTATTTGCCTAGCCGAATAGCCCTATCGCGACCTACCTTCAGGCCTCCCTTGTTGTTGTGAGTTTGTCCTTGTTGTCAAGCGACTGCATTTGGCCGCTACAACCACCATTTTGTGCATGGCCCTCTTTGTGTGACAACCCAACCCTGTCTCGATGTTGGTCCAACCTATCCCACTGATCCTTGTCTCAATGGTGGTCTACTCAGTGTTGTCTGCCTATCACTGGATCTCTTGCATCTCTATCTCCTCGTGCCCATCTCACAGCAATTATTCCCTTCTATTCCTAGTGGCTCTTCCTACTCGACTCGAGACACCTTGCATCGTCGTATCTGCAAATTGTTCCCATTATCACGAGTTTGGCTTGACCTATCCCATTGCTCCTTGTCTCAATGACGGCTACTTAGTCGTGTATGCCTATCGCTGGAGCTCCCGCAACCATGTCTCCTCGTGCCCAACTCATGGTGGATGTTCCCTTCTATTTTTGGTGGCTCTTCCTTCTCGACCCGAGACACCCTATGATGTCGTACCTACAGACTATTCCCACTGTCACAAATGCACTCTTACGCTGCCTACTTGATCTCTAGGTTGTGCCCTTCCTTTCCTTGTCATGGCTCCTTTTTTCTCAACTGCTCTGTGGCCAATCATGTCGATGACGATGCAACTAGCTAGTGGCTGAGGGATTGTCAACCACCAGTCGTTAGGACACCTCCCTTTTGTTTTTGGCCATCTGCCTCTGCAGCTAGTTTGGCGACTATGCCATGTTGTCACCCGGATTGTACAAGGACCGCGACAACTACTCAGGTCAGGGGTTGTCACTCTAATCCCATCCCACTCCGTTCTAGTTGTCTCCCAATAGCAGGCTATGTGAGGTAGTCCCGATGGAATAAGGTGAAGGAAAACACGCTGGGAACCAACTTGTTTGGGAGACACAGATGAGTCGCCTAGTTACTTGGTTAAATTTAGCAAGATTAATGATTCAATTAAATTTGAAGTATGAAACCAATGCATTAATGGAGTCACAATTGTTGCTTGTGATAAATTAAAACCACGTGACTGGATGGACACCCGCTGCTTGAATGATTAACTAACCTATATGATGTGCAAGTCCTAGGACCTATGTGAGATGCAGTGATCTTGGTTAATTTTAATTATATGCCTAATCTAAGTATGGCCTTCCCTTAACTATTTTGAAGTTGGGCTCCAAGGTAGGTTGTGGGAAGGAGGCCAACAGGAAGCAGGCTAGGGCCTGATTAATGATACCTTATGTTGTGCTCCTATCGCCCGATGCTTACGGCACTGCAGAGACTGTGGATCTGACCACTGCAAGGTCACCATGTTAACCACTGAAGAGTTGCCAAGCCCCTCAAGCTAGGTGAGAAGGGTTGCCCTAGATCTCTATCAACCTAGCTTATGCTAGGAGGTAAGTTTTAATGCAAGCTAGATCTAGGATGCTTATGCAAGATGATGAGTGAAATTATCTTGAGTTAAGATTGTTTATGTTACTTAAGTACTTAGTATGAATTATCTTAAAGCAAGAGTACTTAACAATATTGAGATAACAATCTTAAACAAGATAAATGCTAACAGATACAAGTGCAAACTTCAACCAGAGATTAATCTACGAGATGCTTGAACAGTTCAAAGAAAACTAAAGCACTTATTCAGTAATGATTATCCACAAGATGTAAAATGTCAATATTTCAACAATGTTCAATACCACTTGGATAAACCAAATACCGCTTTTAAAATAATCAGTGAAAATTTTAAATGCCAAGTGCTTAGATCAATGATTCAATTATATGCCAAAACACAATGATGTCAATTACATATTATATCAACTTATACTAATCACAAGATCAGATCTTTGGAGCTTAAGTGTAGGAGTGCTTTACGTGTCAAATTCAGAAAATTTTGCAAACTTAGAATAGGACACACAAATGTTAGATCTTCAATAATCAAATTGACAGTAGCACTTCATAAAATTTCAATACTTATTAGTGTTGTGACAATTATGGAAAGAGTCACTCTAGATTATAGAATATGTCCAACACATGAAGCACAAAAGTTTCCAATGACCAGCAAATGTAAATCTAAGACTTTATGATGATGTATTCAGCAATATTTCAGATCTGAACTAGTTATTACAGCAGTAAATAAACCGCAGATCAGCAAACTAATGAGGCTACGAATAGTGCTTAAAATGCTCAAAAATAGGAAAATTCACCATAAACTAAAAATTTCAAGTTTTTTGACCCTTATTAAGCGTGTGATTCAAGAATATCAGATCTGAAATATTTAGTTATGTAGTAAATTCCAGCAAGTATAAAATTAGAACTAAGATAGATCTAAGGTGCCCAAGTGGCCAAAATTTGGAAAAATGAAGATTTTGCAACTTTGAATAATTTTGATCAATTTATATGTGATTTTAGGGCTTGATTATTACCAATCTTACTGTTGTAATAAAACAGAGAGAAAACAAGGGTTTAGAGGTCAAACCCTAGGCCCAAGGCCTTATAGATGTATTTTCCCAAGTGAGCTAAAACTTTTTTGATGAAGAAACCACCTGAAAATCAAACTTTTGGAGCTCAAAAATCTGCAAAACTGCCAAGGAATAAGTCCCAAAATTTCAAATTAGGGTTTAGGGCAAGCTAGGGCAAAAAATGGCCAAGAAGAGCCAATGCTAGGGCAAGGAAGGTCAGCGTTGAGGGCTAAGGCGGCTAGGATGATAGATCAGAGGTTGAAAAGGCAAGAGGAGACCGGAAAAAGGCAACGCTCGAGGAAGACGCCTAAAGGCTTGACACAGGGGCAATGGAGACCCTAAAGGCTTGATGTTGGGGGTTTAAGGGACTAAAAGGCCATGGCAAGCCCTCTAGTGTTGTCGTCTATGCTTCCAGAGGGAGGTCAAGGCCCCAAAAGTCCACGACTAGCCCTTAAAAGGGCTTAAACCCTCTGCGCAGGGGGTTGGAGATGAGGCAGAGGCCTCTAGGGCTCACAACCTGCGCTAAAAGGGCCAGAAAAGGCCGTTGGGGCCTTAGAGGCTGACACTAGCCTTGGAGAGGCTAGATCTGGTCTCAGGAGACCTGAAACTGAAAACCCTTGTCTCAAAAAAAAAAATCCTTTCCGGATCTGAATTTTGTTGCAAAATCTCCAATGAATAGCCCTGCAAAAATTTCAAGAGACTAAATCTTACCCACAAGGGCCTAGATCTAGTTTTTCTTCAACTTGATCCCTTGATCCAACCTACAAAAATGAAAAATACAACACCCAAACCTCAAATATATACAAAATACTTAAAACCCAATATAGAAAAAATAATTTACAAATTTATTTACAAGATCTACAAATATACAAGGGTTTTGAAAATTTTTTAATTTTGAAAAAAAAAAAATTATGGAGTTTTTTTCCTTTGAAGAATGGCTAGAAATACTTTAGAAATCCTAATGTATACTATAGCCTAAGCGAAGATTTAATCCACCATATGAATATTTGGAATCCAAGCAACAATGGTTATTGTCCAAGTTTGTCAACTTGGAGGCCAAGCACTGAAGTGCCTGCAAGCACTATGTATTTATCTCAAAAATAATTTGTTAGATCACATGGAAAATCAAGCCACCTAAGATTAACCCAAAACTATTAATAGTATGATTTTATCTCCATCTAATGAAAAAACAGATCTTATCAATATTCCGCACAACATAGAGATGCTCGTAATCAGCACATACCACAAATCAATAAGCAAGAACACCTTCAATTGAACCTCAAAGTCTTTACTATGATAGAAAAAATAGTTCCCAGCGGGACAACAATTACAAAGATGCTTCAGCAGCAATTTTCGAGCGAGACATCAAGATGCTAGAGACTCAAATGACTCTAATTTATAGATTCATCGTCCAAGTAGAAAAATAACGGTTAGTTTCTTTAAACCTTGTCAAAATAATCTTGGCCGTTGATAACCACTTCAAGATTTTTTAATCTTGGCCCTTGATTTTTTATTTTTGAAGAATTTTCGAATTTATTATTTATTCCATTTTTATTAGCTCAAAATTAATTATTATGAGCTAATTTCCTCAAAAAATTGATTTTGACTTAACCACCAAGGTCTAAGGGTCCAAATTTTCTTGAAATATATAATATTCCCTTGGTGGAGGACCTTTAAAAATTGATTCATTTTAGGACCCACAAATTTTTCCACTTGGAGAATTATTTTTCCTAAGACAATTTAATTTTGACTCTATGAATTAATTTTTTGGTTTAGGATTTAATTTAATTTTGCCAGAAAAATTAATTAATTTACACGAGGGGATTTAATTATTTTTCCACCCTCTAATACATAAGATTTTACATTTACAACCCTCAAAAGGGGAATACACATTTGGCTTACCATCAAGACCTATGAAACTGGATTCATTCCTCAGCCCTGACCTGTCCCGAATCAAGTGAATCGAACACGATTTGGTTGGACACGTGTCCTCTAGATCATGTTCGAGCATGTCCCATCGGGGCACGTGTCCCGCTTTGTTTACCTCTGTGTGGCCATAAAAGGCCAATTTGGGCCATTCTAACATCACAATACTCATTCTCTTGTTGTGGGTGTGTGAAAGCGAAGAGCAAAGTGTGTGGGAGCATTTTGGAGGCAATTCAAGTAACAGGGAAGTGCATTTTGTCTATATTTTTTTGCATTTTTATTACAGTAGTTTGCATTTGCATTCTTTTTACAAATTTGTGCATTTTTTCTTTACTTTTTTACAGCATCCATGGCTCAATCAAGGGTAGCAGGGAAGGGGCAAAGGAAGGGGAAGAATGTCCCCATTGGAGATGCCCCTCCTCTTCCAATTTCATCAGGGTCTGCAAGTGTTCCCTCTATTGGAAGTGGGGCTGCAACAGCAGCTTCAAATGTTGAGGGAAGACAGCAACCTCAAGATAACAAATATCCCTTGTGGAAATATGTCACAAGAGAGCAAGGGCTAGGTAGCAAGATGAAGGGAGGAGGCAATGTTGCTTGGAAATGCAACTATTGCAGCAATCATTTCATGAGCACATATTACCGTGTGAAAGCTCATTTGTTGGCTTTACCAAGTTGTGGAATTGCAGCATGTACACAGGGGTCTTTAGCTAAGAGGAAAGAAATGGAAAACAAGGCCAATGTTGGTATGGCAAAGGTGGTTGCAACATCTAAAAAAAACAAGAATGATGATCCCCTTCCATTCTTCAGGAAAAGCAGCAACAAATTTCCATTTGAGAGTTCTAGTGGGGGACAAGCACCAAAAAGAAAGGCAATGGCACTTGGTCCAATCAACAATTTTTCAAAAAGAGAAACAGGAAGAGTTTGATCTCACCATTGCATTTTTTTCTACCAGAACTTCATATCCTTTAATGTTGCACGCTCACCTTTATTTATTGAGATGTGCCGAGCTCTAACTCAAGGGGTTCCATCAAGGTATGTGCCTCCTGGGTCAAAGAAGCTTAGAACCACATTGTTGACGAAGGCAAAGAAAGAGGTGGACAAAATGCTTGAGCCTATTAAATCAACATGGCCAACATCTAGGGTTAGCATTGTTTCTGATGGATGGACAGATCCAGCACGGCACCCACTCATCAACTTCATGGTGTCTTCCTTGAATGGTCCAGTTTTCTTGAAATCAGTGGATGCACTTGGACAATACAAGGATGCACAATATATGGGTGAGTTGTTTATTAAAGTTATTGAAGATGTAGGTGTTGATTCTTGTGTGCAAATCATTACAGATAATGCACCTGTTTGCAAGGTTGTTGGCATGATTGTGGAAGCTAAATATCCACAAGTATTTTGGACACCTTGCATTGTCCATTCTTTGAATTTAGCACTTAAATCTATTGCTTTTGATGTGCTTTGGATTGGAAGCATTATTGAGGATGCACGGCATATCCACAACTTTGTACAAAATCATACAAATGCCCTCACTATCTACAAGGAGTACACCAATCTATCATTGTTGAAGATTGTGGATACACGGTTTGCCTCTTCATTCATCATGTTGAAGAGGTTGAAGGAGGTCAAGACCGATCTTGGAGCCATGGTTATTTCAGAGTTTTGGTCTTTTTGGAAAAAGACAAATCAAGCAGCCTCAAAAATAGTGATGGACACAGTGGTAGATGATGCTTGGTGGGAGAGGGTAGATCTACTTATTCATATCATGGACCCTATCATTTCTTTGCTTCGATTTGCAGATACAAACCAACCCATCCTAGGAGAGGTTTATGAGGGATGGGATTCCATGATTGAGTTTGTGAGGAGCATTATTTTACAGAGTGAGTGCCTCGAGTATGAGACATCATCAGAGGCCTTCTTCACCACCATACAGGATATTCTTGTTGTTGAAGAATCTAGGGCAAAGTAGTGTAGTGTGATTCCCCGTTACTTGATAACAATTTGTGGAGTCTTTTTACTTTTCTTGTTAGCTTATGCGTCTTCTTCTTATTATTAGTGCATATGTGTGTACTTCATCAAACTGCTACCAAAACAAAATAACAAGAACACAAAGTTTGGCTCTCTGCCAGTGACAAAAACTCTCCACTCTTGAGAGGAAAACCCTTAGTAAGTTTTCTCTTATTGAAGCTTCTTACTTGAACAATTGCCAAACCATAGACCCTTGACTAGGATATCCTCCAAGCATAAGTCAAATCCTTCCTCTCTCTGCACTATAACTTCCGGCACATGGACCTCTTCCTTCTGGCACTTTGCTCCTTAGTACTTCGTCCTTCTTCTGTTGTTTTTCTAAGTTAGATTTCTTTTCTTCTTTGGAGAAACCCTAGAACATTAGGGCTTCTTTACTTTTCTATAGGGAGAACCTTCTTCGCTTTCCTTAGAGACCTTGTAGACCTAGTTATACCTCCGAATGATGCCTCTTAATGTGTTGCCTTCATCTGTTGTCAAATCTGCAAAGGTTTACTTGTTGCACATGTGGACAGAAACCCTAAAACAGTCTCCTCCTCGTTGTCTTTTCCTTCTTCTTCTCTAGTTGGGGAGGCCTTATAGTCCTTGTTTCTTAGCCCAAAACCAAGATACTTGTCACTGTGATTTATTGTTGTAATGACCGCAGGAAGCCTCCTTTATCTTTGCACGTGTGGCTACAGAAACCCTTGAAAACGTCTATACATCTTCGTTGTTCTTCCTCCTTGCTTGCTACCCTTATAAACCCTTTACTTTGACTTTCTTCGTCCTTCTTAGTATTCATATCCTGCCTTATACCCTGACTAATTTCAGACAGAATTCATTATGCTTTTGAGGAGTAGATAGCCTCTACAAAGAAAGGTCTGTCCCTCCTCTTCAAGCCGACTTGACTATCCATCAGGCCGACTTGACAGTTTCATTGTAATTCATCTTTTATTCATTATTTTGTTGCTTGGAGACTTCGTTGTGGCTAGGAGAGGATTTGACTATGCTTGGAGGTGTTCCCATGACCTTGTATGTTGACATATATGATGTAACATGCCCTCAAAGGGTCCCATCATAATTACATTTTCACTTTGACTTTCTAGAAGCACTTTAAAATGTGCTTGACCTATTTTCAATGAGCAAGAAACTAATTGACAAATAATATAAAAATAATTCATCTTTTCTTGAATAAATACAAATATCAAAATTACATTTATGAAGACCAAACCTAGTTACATTTCTCTTAACACTCCCTCTTAACTAGGGAGGTATTCATAGTAATTTCATGCAACATTACAAGGTGTTTGGCATTTTCAATCTTGAAGAATTCACATAAGAGAAACCAGATTTGCAATCCATCTGTTATAGCATCATATTCATCAGCATTGTCATAGTGTAAGGCCTTGACTAACAGCTCCATCTCTTTACGAGACCATGAGCTACAATCCTGGCGAGACCAATGATTTATAGACACCTTCATCATTGTCTCTCAAGTTACATACCCACCCAGGTGTTCTCCGAGTATGACCTTCTAGGACTATTCTTATCTTGGGTTCCCAGCCCTCAAAGAATATCGATCCTCTTGCCTACTCTTGTCTTGGATGCCCTACACATCCTCAAAGAGTATCGGATGCCAAATGATTACCTAATCCTCCCATTCTTTCTTCCAAGCAAAGACAAGAATGTTGTGTCTATCTTGTGTTCTACATTTCCATTCATGGCCTTCATCTAGACTTACGGCTGTTAGTCCTGGTCTAGTGCATGACCCATGAAATGGAAAACACAATTGTCACTCCTTTGTAATCAGGGATGATCCAAAACTTCCTCTTGATCAGGGACCTGTCAGATCTCCCTATTAACTAGGGACTCTTTCCTTCATCAGCAGCTTCTTCTTTGTGGGTCCTCCAGCTGCTTGATCTCCTTCCTTTCTTGATGTCATGAAGTCTTTGTTCGAACTTCTTCTATGTAGGGCACCATCCATCGATCACTTTCCTTCCTGGATTGTCATGTCTTGCTTCCTTCGTGGAAAGTGGCTTTCTTGTCATTCATCAGGTTTTCTTGTCATCTTGGCTACTCTTTTGTCATCTTGTCCATGCTTCGGAATATTCTTCTCATGGATGCTTCGATGTACTTGCTAGGTTACATGCTTTGACCTAGTAGCCCATCATGACTTCATCCTAATATTGCTTCAACATTGCTTTTTCTTTTGTTGGATGGCTTCTTCATCACGACATCTCTGTAGAGTAGAATCAGTTATCTGCATCTTTTGTATCTCCAAGGCCTTCATAGGTGTCAAGGGTCCTTTCTTCCTTTATCAAAGTTGTCCTGCCTTCTTTTGGGAGATATCTTCAAGGAATTTTGTCAGATAGTGATTCTCGGTGATCATGGTGTTCTTCACATGCTTGATCTATTTCTTCATTTGCTTCTTCCCAAATAGATAAGTCAACCATCTAATGCTTCTTGTGAGAGCATTCCTTCATTGCTTGCTTTTTGGACTTGTTAGCATTTCTTCTTGCTTCATAGTTAGCAATCTTATGCTCCTTATGTGAGCATGTTTCTTTGTTGACCTTCATTGCATTGTGGTACATGCCTTCGAGCATATTCTTGGTGAAAGAGATTCTTTCATGCTTGATCATGTTATAGAACTATACCCATGACTCAATAATATACAAATGATAACATGACTTAAACTTTGATGCATACATACCTCATCTTGATTCTCCTTTGATCATCCTTTGGTGTGGCCCTTCTTGCTTCATCTTAGCTTGCCTGCATATCATCCTTTTCTTGAAACCCATGAAAGGGATTCCCAACGAGACATCTGCTTTGGTCCATGAACCTTCTTTTGAAGATTCCATCATAGGATCTTAAGATCCTTGCCTTGCAAATGTTTCCTTTCTTTTGATGATGTAGGTCTTCTAAGATTCTTAGCATGATCAATTTTATTTCATAATGTATGATGTCCTATACTAGGTATGTTTTTTCTACATGAATACCTTGAGCTATATCAGTCATGCTCCTATATTCTAGAAGGTATTTCTACTTATGCAATTTTGTTCTTATCATAAATGCTACATCTACATGAGTATCTAGAACTCTATTTACATCATGTTGCTAGATTCTAGAGGATGTTTCTAGCCATGAAATTTTAAATTATTCCTACATGCTCCTATGCTACTCAAAACTTTGAAAGAAGTCTAGAAGTAAAGAGTTTAACCTAGTCATAGTAGAGATCCAGAGGATCTTCCTTCTTTTGCTTCTTTCCTTCTTCTTTCATCTCTTGAGTTATGTGAGCTTCTTCCCTCTTCCTTTTGTTGTTGTCCTTTTTAAGCTTAGGACAATTCCTTTTGTAGTGTCCATATTCTTGGCATCCAAAACATTGGATCTTAGACATGTCTTTGTTGTTTGTTCTTCGTGGACCAAACTTGCCAAATTTACTCTTTCTCTTGGCCATGGTAACAAATGCTTTCTCCTTTGATCCCACATCTTCTTTTGCCTTAAGTTTGGTTTCCTTTGTTCTACATAGAGACCACATTTCACTGAGAGTGGTTGCTTCCTTCTTGGCATATATGCTAGATGTGAAGTTTCCCCACTCCTCAGGTAGAGCATTGAGTACTACAGTTGTCATCTCTCTATCAGACATGACTTCCCCAAGCTCTTGAAGTTGATCTCTCATTTCAAAGATTTTCATGAAGTAGGGAGCTATTCCTTCCTTTGTTATCTTCATCTTGTATAATCCATTCCTCAGAGATGTTACTTCTCCGGTTGTGGATACCAAGAATAGCTCTACTAGCTTATCATAGATTTCTTTTGATGTCTCAAATTTGGAGACATAAGGAATGAGAGAGTCTTTGATTGATTCTATCAGAATCCTTTGAGCTCTTGTCTCATCCTTATTGTACTTGGCTAAGGCTTGAGTCTATTCCTTAGCACGGATAGTGATATTCCCTTTGACATGTTCTAGGAGTTGATTCTCCTTGAGTAGTAGATGGGTCCTCTTCTTCCATGCAAGAAAGTTATTGGTTCCTACCAATTTATTGCTTTCCTTGCAAAAAGACATTGATTCAGGGCATGTACTTACTTGATAGATTTTGAGATGTAATGGATTTGCTTCTGTTGATTTGGGGTAGCATCAGATGTGCTCTAGCCATGAAAATTGGTGGAGAGGATAAAGCACATGAGATCTCCAAGACCTAGAAACCGTTTTGGAAAATTCCATCCGGATGAAGAGTTATTCAAATAATTAATATTTTTAATGAGTTCCTAAGTCTAAACTTAGGAAAATAAAAATATTAATGGGTATTAATAAAGATAAGGATGAGAAGCTTCTAAGAGACGAAGATCAAGTCTATTTTAATCTTAGTCATTGATAAGGGACTTAATCTCGATCGTTGATTCATCAATGGGAAAAGTATAAGAGAAGGCTTGAGGGTCAGTTGGAGACACACTGAGGGAGACCAGTCAGTTTGATTTCTGGAGCAAGGCTTGCTGAGAAATTCGAACTAGAAGACTGGATTGCAGCAAGAGGTAGCGAGTACGTAACAAAGAGGCAAAGACAGTGCTGAAGGACCAGCGCAGAGATCAGAGAGGCAGATGCAGAGCCACTCAGGAAGACGTAGAGGCAGCAGGATTGCACAGTCACTGGAGGGCCTGCGTGTGTGATGCAGAGAGGCCAATTGTTGACGCAGTGAGGCAAAGTGCTGACGCAGAGGGTTTGGGAGATGCATAGAGGCTAGCTGGACTGTTAGTGAGCCTAGGTGAGGCGCCAAAGAATTTATCTCTGTTGGGTAAGTTAGTTTGGCACCCTAGTTGTACTCAAGAAAAGCTAATTAATAAAATCCTCCTCTGTTGCACTGGTTTTCCCGCATTGGGTTTTTCCGGGGACAATTGTCCAAAAATAACTGTGTTGATGTGTTTGATTCTTGTGCATGTATTTTTTTCTGTATAATTGTGTGATATCTGCAGTAGAAATTATTTTAATATTTACGAAGGGATTTCGTAGATAACATATTGAAGAATAAGTAGGTAAAATAAATCAGTTGCTGCAGTAATAGAATTTTCACATGGTATCAGAGCAAGGAATCAGAGACAGAAAGGGAAAGTCAATTATGGGTCGAGATCGTGATGCAGAGGCATCTACGTCAAGAGACTCGTGCAGACTTTCAAAAAATTGCACAAGAGATAGCAATTTCGATTTCTCTATGCTGGCTTCCAGATTGGAAGATGAAGTTGCTTGTGTGACAAGCTCTGCATCATCAGAGGTATGGTATATAGACAGTGGAGCCTCCTGGAATATGACAGGAATCCCAGAATGTTTCTTAGATTAGCAGGAGGAAAGGATGAATTTTCAAATCACCATGGGGAATAAGGCAAAGTGTACTCCAGTAGGGAAGGGTACCGTAGTTTTTCAAACAGAAACGGGAGAGAAGTTTCGTGCTACCAATGTGTTGCATGTGCTAGCACTGAGGATGAACTTACTTTCCGTATCACAACGTCAAAGCAAGGGCTATGACGTTTTCTTCATTAAAGAGAGAATACGTCAAACACCCGAGTTGGAAAAATAAAGTGCAAATCGGAATCAGAAGGAACAGGTTGTACAGGTTACAGCTAGAATCACCAATGGCACTGATAAGCAGTAATGAAGACAAGAATTTGAATGAACTATGGCACAGAAGAATGGGACATTTGCACCATGGGGCTCTAAGAATTCTCATGAAAACTGTAACAGGAGTTCCAGATCTTAGTACAGAACGAGATGATGTATGCAGAGGATGTGCTCTGGGCAAGTATGCCAAAGCAACATTTTTATAAGTAAAAACAGAGCCAAGAGTGTACTAGGATTGATACACTCAGATATTTGCGGACCAATATCCACTAAAGCTCTTAATGGTGTTGAATACTTTGTCACCTTCATTGATGACCACTCTAGGAAGACTTGGATTTATTTTTTGAAAACTAAGGATGAGGTTTTCTGTCAATTCAAAGAGTTCAAGGCTCTGGTGAAGAATCTGACAAGGAAGAAAGTAAAAGTTTTGTGCTCAGACAATGGTGAAGAATATGTCGATAAGGACTTCACTGATTTTTGCGCTAGGGAGGGCATCAGAAGAGAGTGGATAACTCCTTACAATCCGGAGCAAAATGGAGTAGCAGAAAGGAAGAACAGGACTATCGTGGAAGCAGCTAGGGCCATGATGTATGATCAGGATATGCCAAAATTCCTGTGGGTAAAAGCATGCAACACGGCAGTCTATGTCCAGAATAGAACTCCTCATAGGGCATTGGGCAATATTACTCCAAAGAAAGTCTTCAGTGGGAAGACACCTGAAGTCAGCCATTTCAGGATATTTGGGAGTTTAGAATATTGTCGTATACTGGAGGAGAAAAGGAAGAAGTTAGATCAAATTGCAGAGAAATGATACCTAATGGGATATAGCGAGAATGTTAAGGCATATAGAATCTATCTTCCAAGGAGCAGCAAGGTAGTAGTTCAACGAGATGTGAAGTTCATGGAAAACGGGCCTTCAAAAAATCTCGAGAAATGCCTTCCGAGGAGTAGTCAAAAGATGAGTCGTTGGTCAAACCACTTCAACCAGCGAAAACCAAGAATTCTCCCTCAGAACAGGAAGAGGAGGAGATAACAGATGCACCTGTTACCAGAGGAAGAACAAGCCAGGAACTTTGACAGATTCTGCAGGATGCATAAGATTTCATCAATGCACCGAGAAACAATAAAAGGGAGAGAAAACAGCCAGATAGATATCAAGCCTTAGTAGCTCAAGATGGGGAGCCTTCCAGTTTTCAGGACGTTGCTCAACATCAAGTTTGGATGGATGCGATGGTAGAGGAATACAACTCTATAATGGTGAACGATGTCTGGGAAGTAGTGCCTAGGCCTCTAGACAGATCGGTGGTAGGTTCGAGATGGATCTACAAGATAATATGCTGTGTGGAAAAATACAAAGCCAGGTTTGTGGCTAAGGGGTATGCTCAGAAGGAAGGAATTGACTATGAAAAGACCGTCGCCCTAGTAGCTAGGTATACATCTATTAGAACCGTGATATCTCTTGCAGCACAGATGGGATGGGAGATTCATCAGATGGATGTCAAAATGGCATTCTTGAAAGGGGTAATAAAAGAGGAAGTATACATTGAACATCCAGAAGGCTTTGAGACACATGAGAAGAAGTATCATGTATGCAGATTGAAGAAAGCCTTGTATGGGCTCAAACATGCACCTAGAGCATGGTATGGTCGAATTGATGGCTATTTGCAGAAGATGCGGTTCGTCAAGAGTGACGCAGATCCAAATCTCTATTATCTAATTGTAGAGAATGAGCCTCTAATCCTAGTATTATATGTGGATGATCTGTTCCTAACAGGATCATCCAAGCTCATTGAGGACTGCAAGAAGAATCTAGCCACAGAATTCGACATGAAGGATTTGGGACAAATGCATTATTTCCTAGGGTTGGAAGTTTGGCAGCAGAAGGGGGAGATCTTCCTTGGACAAGGGAGATATGCTATAGAAATTTTGAAGAGATTCAAGATGCAAGACTATAGGCCTATGGTTATTCCAATGATCACCAACTAGAAGAAAATTGATGCATCGAAGACAAGGATGTCGATCCCACCTTATACAGGTAGCTCATAGGGTCGCTGATGTATCTGGTCAATACCAAGCTAGACATTTGTTACGCTGTCAACACCCTCAGTCAATTCATGGTGGAACCGAAGAGGGCGCAATAGGCAGCAACCAAACATGTTCTCAAATATATACAGGGAATAGTCGATTATGGACTCTTGTACACCAGGAGTAAGGATATCAAATTGAGTGGATTCACAGATGCAAATTGGGTTGGAAGTTCAGTGGATCGGAAAAGTACATCGGGAATGACCTCCTGGTGCAGTAGGAAATAGAAATCCGTAGCTCTAAGCTCAACTAAAGCAGAATATATGGCCACTAGCACAGCTTTGTGCAAAGCCATATGGCTTAGAAAACTGCTTGTGAACCTATTCAGAAGAAGGATGGAAGCGACCAGGATCATGTGTGATAACCAGAGTTGCATCAAGCTCTTTAAGAATCCAGTTTTTCATGATCAGTCAAAGCACATTGATATTCAGTGTCACTTTGTCAGAGACGGTGTCCAACAAGGAGTTGTACAGTTGAGCTACACTCCTATAGGAGAACAGGTAGCAGACATCCTTACCAAGGCCCTTGGAAGAACAAAGTTTGCTTCTTTCAGGGAGAAGATGGGAATGATAAAGAATCAATTTCAGTAGCAGAAATGGGTATGATATTGCAGTGCAAATGCAGTGTTGGGAGGAAGGACCAGCAGCAACACGGATGCAGAGGGACTTGTAGTGCAGATGCAGTGTTGGGAGGAAGGACTAGCAGTAGCACAGATGCAGAGGGAGCTGTAGTATAGATGTAGCAGTGGCAGTGGTAGAGCCATGGGCAGCAGTATAGGATGCAACAGTGTAGAGGATGTCGGGAAGGAAGGCCAAACATCATCACAGGTACTGATGCCGGATGATCAAGGCGATGCTCAGTTGTGGAATATTACTAGAGCACATTCCTCGCTAAAAGGGAGTGTTGATTTGGGGTAGCATCAGATGTGCTCTAGCCATGAAAATTGGTGGAGAGGCTAAAGCACACGAGATCTCCAAGACACAGAAATCATTTTGGAAAATTCCATCCAAATGAAGAGTTATTAAAATAATTAATATTTTTAATGAGTTCCTAAGTCTAAACTTAAGAAAATAAAAATTTTAATGGGTATTAATAAAGATAAGGATGAGAAGCTTCTAAGAGACGAAGATCAAGTCTATTTTAACCCTAGTTGTTGATTAGGGACTTAATCTCGGTCGTTGATTCATCAATGGGAAAAATATAAGAGAAGGCTTGAGGGTCAGTTGGAGACACACTGAGGGAGACCAGTTAGTTCGACTTCTGGAGCAGGGCTTGCTGAGAAATTTGAACTAGAAGACTGGATTGTAGCAAGAGGTAGTGAGTACGTAACAGAGAAGCAGAGACAGTGTCGGAGGACCAGCGTAAAGATCAGAGAGGCAGACGCAGAGCCACTCGGGAAGACACAGAGGCAGAAGGATTGCGTAGTCACTGGAGGGCCTGCGTGGGTGACGCAGAGAGGCCAAGTGCTGACGCAGTGAGGCAGAGTGCTGACGTAGAGGGTCTGGGAGCTGCACAGAGGCTAGCTGGACTGACACTGAGCCTAGGGGAGGCGCCGAAGAATTTATCTTTGTTGGGTGAGCCAGTTTGGCACCCTAGTTGTACTCAAGAAAAGTTGATTAATAAAATCCTCCTCTGCTGCACCGGTTTTCCCGCATTGGGTTTTTCCGGGGACAATTGTCCAAAAATAACTATGTTGATGTGTTTGATTCTTGTGCATGTATTTGTTTCTGTATAATGGTGTGATATATGCAGTAGAATTTATTTTAATATTTACTGAAGAGATTCGTAAATAACTTATTGAAGGATAAGTAGGTAAAATAAATCAGTTGTTGCAGTAATAGAATTTTCACAGCTTCCTCCTTGAAGACTTGATGGCTTGTCTTCCCGAGAACTTGATGTTCTTCAAGTTGCCTTCTCCAAGTGGACTTGCTTGGTGATGATGTTTGCTTGAAGACTTGTAGCTTGATGTAGGTCTTGCTTCAACCTACTCTTCTTTGTAGGTGCCTTTATATAAGGTTCTTCTTCTAGCTTTGTAGAACTCCTTGATGAACGATGAATTGTAGACCCTTCTTGTCCTTGAAGTGATTGAGACTTCTAGGCTTGATGCTTCAACTTTGTAGATACTTCAACTTTGTAGATGCTTCCCTTAATGAGTGTTCTTGAGTTGCCCTATCCCTGATGTGTCACCATGGCTCTGATACCATGTTGAAGAATCTAGGGGCAAAGTAGTTTAGTGTGATTCTTCATTACTTGATAACAATTTGTGGAGTCTTTTTACTTTTCTTGTTAACTTATGCTTCTTCTTCTTATTATTAGTCCATATGTGTGTACTTCATCAAGCTGCTACCAAAACAAAATAACAAGAACACAAAGTTTGGCTCTCTGCCAGGGGCAAAAACTTTCCACTCTTGAGAGGAAAACCCTTTGTAAGTTTTCTCTTATTGAAGCTTCTTATTTGAACAACTGCCAAACCCTAGACCCTTGACTAGGACATCCTCAAAGCATAAGTCAAAGCCTTCCTCTTTCTGCAATATAACTTCTGGCACATGGACCTCTTCCTTCCAGCACTTTGCTCCTTAGTACTTCGTCCTTCTTCTGTTGTTCGTCTAAGTCAGATTTCTTTTCTTCTTTAGAGAAACCCTAGAACATTAGGGCTTCTTTACTTTGCTATAGGGAGAACCTTCTTCGCTTTCCTTAGAGTCCTCGTAGACCTAGTTATACCTCTGAATGATGCCTCTTAATCTGTTGCCTTCATCTTTTGTCAAATCTGCAGGGGTTTACTTGTTGCACGTGTGGATAGAAACCCTAAAACAATTTCCTTCTCACTGCCTTTTCCTTCTTCTTCGTTGGTTGGGGAGGCCTTATAGTCCTTGTTTCTTAGCCCAAAATCAAGATACTTGTCATTGTGATTCACTGTTGTAATGACCGCAAGAAGCCTCCTTTATCTTCGCACGTGTAGCTGCAAAAACCCTAGAAAATGTCTCCTTATCTTCGTTGTTCTTCCTCCTTGCTTGTTGCCCTTGTAAACCCTTGACTTTGGCTTTCTTCGTTCTTCTTAGTATTCTTTCTCCTGCCTTATACCCTCACTGATTTCAGAGAGAATTCGTTATGTTGTTGAGGAGTGGACAGCCTCTATAAACAGAGGTTTGTCCCTCCTCTTCAAGCTAACTTGACTGTCCATTAGGCTGACTTAACAGTTTCGTTGTAATTCACCTTTTATTCATTATTTTGCTGCTTGGAGACTTCATTGTGGCTAGGAGAGAATTTGACTATGCTTGGAAGTGTTCCCATGACCTTGTATGTTGACATATATGATGTAACATGCCCTCAAAGGGTCTCATCATAATTACACTTTCACTTTGACTTTCTAGAATCACTTTAAAATGTGCTTGACCTATTTTCAATGAGCAAGAAACTAATTGACAAATAATATAAAAATAATTTCTCTTTTCTTGAATAAATACAAATATCAAAATTACATTTATGAAGATCGAACCTAGTTACATTTCCTTCAACACTTGTCAGCATATGGGACAAGAATTGCCCACCTTTAGGCTCACTCATTGAACCCAAAATACTACAGCCATGAGTGGCTGAATGGTGGACCTTCCCGCAGATTCCCTTCTCACATGGATGGTGAAATTTCACAGAGGAGGAAAGATGCATTGAGATGGATTTTTCATGATAGAGCATCCCTTGATGAGGTTGAGGATGCCTTTGCAGAGTTTTCCACTGGCACTGGTCGATTTGCAAAATGATGTGATTAGAGACAAGGGGGCTAAGAAGCCCTATTCTTGGTGGGCAACTCATGGGGCAACAAACCCTCCTCTAAATCAGTTAGCCATGAGGCTCCTCTCTCAGGTGACTTCATCCTCTTGTTGCGAGAGGAATTGTAGCACATATAGGAATTTGTATAGTGTCAAAAAAAGCAGGCTTGAGCAGTCCAGGGCAGAGACAATGGTGTATGTGCACACTGCACACCAACCTTCGTCTTATTTACAAGCAAAGGGATGAGTGGTTGACGGGAAAGACAAAGATGTGGAATGTCTTTCCTAATGATATGGGTTTGGACAGCAGTGTAGAGTTGGCATTGGCCAACTTGGATCTTAATGAGCCAGTGCTAGAACCTGTCACTTTTGATGATGATGACACTGTAGAGGGGTCATCCTCCACACCAGTAGATGCAAAGATGACATTGGATACAGAAGAGGAGGATGCAGCAGAGGAGAGCAGTGTTGACCATGATAATGAGTATAGTGATGCTGATTTTGATGATGAGGATTGATGACTCGTGAGTTACCTACTGCCTTGAGGCTTGTAGTTGTTTTTTATTTGCTATTTTTATTTGCCATTGGCATTGCAACTACCTATGTAACACATTCTGATTTTGATGACTTAATGAGAAAACTACAGTATCTTGTCTTTGTGTTATTGGATCATTGATGAATATGTATTATGTCACAATTGTATTTGTAAGCATATTGTTACTTTGTAAAACTTACATCTAGATGGGTATCTATGTTTGAATCGATGAATTTGTATCATGAATGAGAATTTGTGTAAGAAATATGTAATTTTTAATAAATATATATATAATGTGTCATCTTCGCGGGGGGGTCAATGTGTCTGTGTCCGACACTCGAATCCTCGTGTCCTTTGTGTCCCCTTTCCCCGTGTCAAGTGACTTAGCTCAAGACACATAAACCATCTGCGACACAAAATTTCACCCTAGCTTTGGGGTTTAAGTTGGAAGGAAAAAACTCTTCTTATTAGCTGTGTCTAGAAACACATGTAGTCAACAAGGTTAAAAAACCTCCTAGGATGAAATCTTTCATCAAAATTATAGGCTTACCTAGGTTGTTACATATACTCAAGGTCTTACTAGGATCATTTACATTATATAACTTGCAGAATGGGTTTAGAAAGACATGTAGATTGTTGATAGATGACCTGATCTTGTTCAAAAAGTTTGGCATTTCCGTTTCCTTGGAACTTTGACAAAATGTGTGCAACATGGCCCAACAACCTTGCTAGCCATCAATAAATGTTAGTTTTTCTTACCCTAGCAATCAGACAATCAATTTCGAGTAGAATTTCATTTACTAAATAAAAACACGACTAGGGTATTAACAAAATAAATTCGACAAAAAGCAAATTTACCAATCTCAATCACAAAAATGATAGATTCTACCAAGTCACGGTTCTTCATTAAAATTTTGAACTTACTTGGGCTCCCTTCCTATGAAGAAGACCCAACTAAGGAATTACATACAACATTGGATCCCATCGAACTGATCAAACCCTCCTTGGCTGATCTAGATCTCCTTGATGCCCCTTCCTCAAACCCAACACACTTACTGAGATGCCTCTTTCAATCTTGTGTTTTTGTATGGTGTGTCTTCTCATTCTCCTTATCCTTGCTTTTATAGCTTTACATTGAGCTAAATCCCTAAACTAATCTCCAAAGTGATTAACAGCTAAGATTAGACCTCACCTCGATTGAGAACAAGGGCTAAGATTAAAACATAATCACTAAAATAATTTACTTTACTTTTCCTAAGTTTACTTAATCTCAATAAGCCAACATAATGTGCTTTTCCCAAGTCTAACTTAAGTTAAGTTACAAAAACAACTTGATCCCAGTAGAGCAAGTATCTAAGGAAACTTTGGGCGACTTCTGCACACCTAGACACTTAGGCCAGTGGAGAAGTACTTGCCCAAGCTACGAACATCAACAACACCTATCTTGAGGAGAGTTGGAGCTTTGTGACCAAATTGGCATAAGGAGAGTAGCATTGGGCACATGAGAGGGCATGGCACATAGTTAGAGGAGTGCCTTGGAGAAGGACACTTGGATAGAAGACCATCATGGAGGGAGCATTGTACATCTTGTTAAAAAGAACACCATCTTGGAGGAGGGGCGTTGCGCAACATCATGACTTTTTGGGCATTTCACTTTGGGGATTGGATAAACCCTAGTTTGACACATGCATCCTTCTATTGTAGAGCACTCTATGTGGGTGGTGGCCTTCTTAGTTACTTGTATGGACATGTGTCCTTACCTTAAGTTAGCCTCCCTCACCTACTTGTATATATAATGGAGAAGACAGATCGTGTATTTGTTTGTTATCATTGTTGTTAATTTTAGACATGTTCTATGCTGAGAGCAAATTTACTTCAATCTTCCATATTAGCTTCATATCAATTCCAGATTAGCAATCACATTTAGCATGATAGTAAAATGCAGATAGAACATAAACATAAATCGCAGAAGACAAGCCAAGACAAGAGGACACAAGATGTGGCGCCAGCCAAGGACAAACCCCAATGTGGGGAAACCCTTGATCAATTCTTCTTATGTTCTTCAATAGTTCAGCAGAGGGAGAGAGATAGTACATATACAACAAATGTCAACATTTCGACTTGTCAAAATAAGAGCAGAGATCTTCACCTTGAAGATAACATAAAGAGGTTGCAGATCTGAGGGCATGGACTGCAGTTCCAAACTTGGGTGAAGGCAAACATTCTTTCAAGGTGATTTCATCACCATGCCGCACCCATCACCATGCTGCAACCAACACACTGCATCCATCATGTTGCATCTATCACCATGTTGCATCTCATCATGCTGCACTAATCCACTATGTTGCATATCATCATGCTGCACTAATCCACTATGTTGCAACTCACTGTGCTATGAAGTTGATCTGATGAGGGCACTAATCTCAATGGATCAGCTCTTCATAAACCCTTGTTATGATGCTATGGCCTATGGCCTAGCACATAGCAATTCTGAAGTAAAATCATCAACACCAAGGAGCAGACTTCAACGGTTCAACCCTTTCCTTTATAGTAAAGTTGTGGCTTATCAAACCTTAGAGCATGATCATACCAGCTCCCTTCATCACATAGTTACCTACAGCAAGCATCTTAATGCTTACAGCCACCTTCGCTATGAACGTAGTTGTCAATGAGTGCTTCTTTAGGACTGCGGATAGTGGCTACTTCAGGCTGAGTATAAGGACCTTCATCAATAGTATTTAGGGCTTTGTCTGAAGTTTGAACCATGTATAACAGCAAATTAGTATCTTTACTAAATGTGGATAGGGCATCATTGAACAGCAGATTAGAAGGTTGCATTAGGGCTCCTTGATAGCCCTTGAGGACTGCGGCTTAGATCCCTCCATGGACTGTGCATACATCTCTTCCTTGACTGTATCTAGGGCACCAGCTTGTAACACTTGATTAGACTGCGGTTAGGGCTTGTCAAGGCCCCCTCTTTACAGCGAATACATGCCTCCTTTTGCTGCCTCTGAAACCCTCATTGACTGTGTTCTAGGTGACTTCTTTCTCTGCGGTTATGACTCCTTCAGGACAGCGATTAGGTCACTTAAGAACAGCAGTGTTAGTCATGTGTTTAGGTCACTAAGTCACTTGCTTGCTGTGATATGGAAGCCTGCTTCCCTGACTGTGTTAGGGCTTCTTCCATGACTACGTTAGAGTCTAGGGCATCCTCTAGGGCAGTGTATTAGATTCCAGGGCATCCTTCCATGACAGTGTATTAAATTCTTCCATCACTGCTTGCAAGACTCCTCCAAGACTGCGTTAAGGACTTGCTTCATTGACTGAAAATTAGGGCAGCGTAGGATCTTCAAGAAGACCCTTTTTCTTCCACGGCTAGGGCGCTTCATGGCAGCATTAGGGCATCATTAGGCTTCTTCCCTTCATAGCAGATTAGGGCATCATTAGGCCAGCGTATATCCTAGACCACTCCCTCTAGATCTCTTCTTCGTCAAACCCAAAACAAAATGAAGAGAGATCACAAGAGTGTGTGTCAAAGTGACTTGAAGGCCACCTCTATTTATACTAAAATGTGGAGGACAAGTGGGGGTAATTTGGTTGTTGGCTGACCTTGACGAATTGTCCCATAACACAAATAAATTCATATCTCCATGAGTACATGTCGGAATTGGATGATCTTTAGATCAATCCTACACCTCTCAACGAGAGGAATCCAAGAAAAATATCAGCTGCCATAAATAAGTAGACCCACATGGAGTTTGGCCCTAGTTGCCAATTTTAACAATTGTACTCTTCTTTATACTTGTTTTGGAGACATTAGGGTTCATGAGGAAACCCTAGGAGCTAAATGCTAGAGTTCATGAGGAAACACAAGGAGCTAGACATTGGGGTTCATAAGGACACCCTTGGAGAAGATAAAGGGGAAGACAGACATCTTGGATATTCTTGGAAATATTGCTCTTGTGTGATGCTAGGGTTTTCTCTTGTTCGATGCTAGGGTTTGCTCTTGTGATGACTTGAGTGTGTGCTATACATGTAAACCCTAGAGAAACATGATGTTGAAGATGATGACAGTTTTTATGGCTCTTTTTGTAGCACTAGGGTTCTTATCTTAGTACAAGATAGACAATGGAGCCAATGCCTTGCATGATTTTGGAGCCTTGTTCTCTTAAGATGTAAAGCTAGGGCAAGATCATGGATTTCTTGTACTCTTGATGATCCAAGGAGATCTTGGAGATTGTGATGATATAAGGGTGGAAGGCCTAGAGTTCGAGGATTCAAACACTAGGATGGACATGTAGATTTGGAGGCTACCACTAGAGTTGTCTTGCCATTTACTTTTGTGATGCGACATGGCTAGCGTTTGCAAACCCTAAGGAAGACAACCATGCTAGTCTGACAGATTGTGTGATACAAGCTTCTTGTTGAGACTTGACAATGTTGATACTTGCTGGTTGGAGATCTTAGGTGGTGGCTAGGGTTTTCATGGTTTCCCTAGCCAGGGTTTTTGACAGCTTGAAAGATTGTACCAGCTTTCTGATAAAGCAGTGGTATGTTCATGTACTTTATGCCTATAAATATATATTAAAGTTTCCAATTGTCCAATACTTGTGTAATTGCAGACTTAATTTTCCGCTTTCATTGTCTTTTGGATTAGGTAATTTCAAGTGCTTATTATTCATGCTGATTTGACATATTTAAGGGTTAAAATTGTTAAATGACTTGACAAACAAATTGAAAATAATAGAATAGATTTACTGCTGTAAATCTGCAGTAATGAAAGTGATTTTAGATCTGGTTTATGCTTGAGGGCTGAAACTTGTTTGCATATGTTTCGTATTTGATATCATGGGTTACCCAGTATGTTGGGCTGAAGTGAGATGAAATATTGTCTACGATTTGCTGCTGTAAATTAATGTTTCAAATCAGCCCTAAGGCTGAAGTTCACAGGGCCTAGATCTGGAAAACCTCCAATGTGAAAAGGAATTTTTGAATTTGTAATAGAAGTCATAAACAATATCACATGGTTCAGGTTCGAGTTCGGATTTGGCAATGATTAGGTTCAGATTCGAGTTCGGATTCGGCAATGATTAGGTTCAGTTTGGGTTCAAATTTTTTGATGAGGTTCAGATGAGGTTCGCCATTAGGTTCATATATATATATATATATATATACATATATATATATATATATATAATGAATTATAGGATAAAATAGTAAGAAATCAACATCAGTGAACATCAAAAATGTTATCACGGACATGGAAACTGTAAGGATAAATTACAAGCTTGAGTTGTGACATGAGGTTATGAGTTTTGATCTATGGACTTGTCAATGGCTATGAGGTTCGATGAGGCTCTCCGAACCTCAAAAAAAATTTAAGGTTCGCCAAAATTCGAACTTCAAGGTTAAAGTTCGACGAACCTTGTCACATAGGTCACAAACACAGAATGTATAACAATAAGCATGACATAATGGGATGTACTGTGGAAAATGTTATTCAAAATAAGCAGACATCAGGCATACATTACATAAACATTATGTTTTGTGGGCCATGAAGCCTTGACACGTGCCATGTAGTTTATAGATTGGCCCACATCCTACAAAATTATTTCACTTGTAAAAACTTTGCTACAGAAGTATTATAGAATGAAATGTTTCAATAGCAAAATGAACAAACATGTAAAAGTACAAGTCCATACCATGAAGAATAAACCTGCCACTCCCTTTAAGCCAATAGAGATTCTTGCAAACTGGAATGCCTTCCATTTTAAACCCTTCATTGGCAGATTTTAATTTAGCTGCCGACAATATCGAACCAACTCCCTCTCCAAAATCCCCTATAAAATAGGTTGGTAAAGGAAATTCCTTATGACCCTCTATGTAATGCTTCATCTCATCCAATCCATCAATATTTTTCGGAAAGAATTGTCCAACACATAGCAGAGCATCAAAGGGACCATTGGCCTTGTTTACCTGTTGCATCCACATACCATCATATATACAACATGAAAAGCAAACAGTACAAGCATGAAACAACAATTCCATATCTGTCGATCTGATATTCACTAGCCTTGTTTAACCGTTGCAAACACATGCAATCATATATAGAACATGAAAAGCCATGAGAATAATGTAAAAGAACAATTTTGATCTGTCAATCTGATCTCTATGAATGTACATACTAAACTCATATACTAAATCTTCCAATTCTCAAACCAACTAATCTTCAATTCTCAAAAACAAAAAAAATAACAGCTTTTTAAGTTTTGACCAAGATTCAATATTGATTTTAGAGGCATGTAGTTCATGCAGTGTTGCAGGAACTGCCCCCTCCCCCTACCCACACCCCGCCCCCATGGTCCAAAAGCCAGAACCACGCACTGTATGGAACTGTTGCTGAAGCAGCTAGTGGTCCACAGCCAAGAAATTTGGAATCACGGTTCCTTGAAGTTGACACAGTCCCTGCCACTATGGAACTGTGATGGTTCCATACACAGTGCTGCACATGGAACCACAGTTTCGTACACAATTCCACCACAGTTCCATAATGCTTCATGTGTGGTTCTAAGGACTTAAATTTCCTTTTTTATATATATCTTTTAACTTTGAGCTTGCATGGGATCTAAGGTCGGTTTAGGGATGAGGGGAGAGTGAGGGTGACGTTAAAAGGCCTCTTCTCCTTCTCTTTTCCTCATTCTTTCATCTCATTTGCTTGAGCTTGGAGAAGAGAGGAGAACAAAGCAAAGGAGATAGGAAGTTTTTTAGGGCAGATTTGTGAGAGGTTGGAGGAGAGAGCAAAGAAGGAAAAACAAATAAAGACTTGATGGTTTGGGACAAAAATCCAGAGAATGATAATTTGGAGGATGGAGTGTTGTTTTTAAAGCAACCGAAGGATGCTCTTATCCAAGATGATGATGATTGCGTTGAGATGCCACCTCCATCCAATGCCATGGTCCCCATGTCCAAGACTTCAGCAGCAACACCAGGGGCTTTATCTTTAGTTCCATGGCCACAATCTACTTGACTACCTTCCAAGTGGAGGCCCATGACAGATGCAGCAGTCGTGGTGGAGTAAGGAGGAGAGAATAGTAGATAGACTCACTAGAATCACTACTTTATTTGTCATAGCCTATAGCTGATAGATTAGACTTTAGTTTCTTGAGATTGGACTTTTCAATCTTCCTACTTCAGTGTGTAGATGGCCTATTCTGTAAACAATAGTAATTGGCCATGTTGACAGTTTCTAGATAAGCTATTTCAATGTTTTAATGGTCTACTTTCTATTATATGCTTAAAATTTAATAATTTCTACTTCTGGAGATATGCTTGAAATTTTGATGTTTATTTATAATTGCCGGAATCTAGATGGTTGATGCTCGAATAATTAATCATAAATATACTATGGATGCAATTATTATCTTGATTTATGTACAGTTATGCATATTTGCATATATTTTGGATGCTTTAACTTTTTTTTAAATAAATGCAATCTATATATGGTAAATTAAGAATATAAATGCAAAATATTATATGTAATAGACCAGTGTTGCACACATCGCGATAAAATCGCGATAAAATCGGAAAATCGCGATTTTTTTAAATTGCCGATTCAAAGCGCGATTTTTATCCAAAAAATCGCCGCTTTTTTTTTATAGCGATTTTTATCGAAAAAATCGCGATTTTTTCGATAAAATCGCGATTTTTTCGCATTAAATCGCGAGGGGCGCGGGCAGCGGGGTTTTATATGGAAAAAACGAAATTTTTTTTATTCATTCAGCAGTCCGCCGCGGAGGAGAAGGAGGAGAAGGAGAGGAAGTGAGGGAGAGGGTTGCCGTCCGTTGTGGGAGCGAATCGAAGCGATTTTAGGAGGAATCCAAGCCAAGATCGCCAATTTGTCCATAAAAAATTTTTTTTGTTTTGGTTCTATAAAAACTTTGTTTTTCATTGTTTTTAAAGAATTTTTGGAAATTTTTCATTGATTTGGGATGGGTTATTTGTTATGACTATGAGAACCAATTTTTGATTTTTATTTTCTCATTTTCTTTAAACATTGTTTATTTTTTTTTATTTTTCATTGTTTTTTGGCATTTGGTTGGGTAACTTGGGTTTAGAAATTGGGATTTTGGAAATAATTAGCTTGTAATTTTGCAAATGCTAAATTGTAATTTGTATTTACTATTATCATTTATGTAATCCTAAATTCCTATTTCCTAATCCTTATTTTTCCATAGGTTTGCAAATTCAAAATTCAAAAACAAACATGCCAAGGAAATTGGATCCTTTCTGGGAATATGGTGACCCTAAAACTCCGAATGATAGACAAAACTTGTATTGCAAGTTGTGTGGAAAGGAAATATTCGGGGGGGTGTACAGGTTGAAGTTCCACCTTGCACAAATCCCTGGACGTGATGTGGTGCCCTGTCTAAAGACAAATGCTGAAATTATCCAAAAAGCCATGAGAGCATTGGGAGAATTAGAGCACACTAGAGACGCCAAAGAAGAACTCAAAAGGTAACTAAAAAGGTCAGTTGAAGGAAGTGGGCCAAGTGGCACAGGTTCTACTGCAGCGTCAGTCAATCCGGTAGCTGCATCATCATATTTTGTTCCTCGAACCACACCTGGTTCACAACCAACTATTGGTTCAATGCTAAAAAGAACTGAAAAAGAAAAAGCTGACAAGTTGATGACAAAATTTCTCCTCTGGAGTGATATTCCTTTCAGCATTATAAGGAATAATCCATTTTTCCAACCTACTCTTGATGCTGTTGCCAGTGTTGGCCCGGGGTACAAACTCCCTTCTCTTCATGATTTCAGAGGCCGGCTTCTTCAAGATGAAAAGCGTGACTGCACCCAAAGATTGGAGGATTTTAGGGCATCATGGGCACAAACAGGATGCACTGTTATGTCAGATGGTTGGACTGACCAAAAGGGGAGAACCCTTATAAACTTCTTGGTTAGTTGTCCCTTGGGGACTATGTTTATCAAATCTGTTGATGCAACTCATCAAATCAAAGATGCAAAAAATTTATGTGATTTGCTGGATGTGTTTATTTTGGAGGTGGGTGCAGAAAATGTTGTCCAAGTCATAACGGACAATGCTGCAAATTATGTTGCTGCTGGTAGAATGCTTATGGACAGGCATCCTACTTTATTTTGGACACCTTGTGCTGCCCATTGTATTGATTTGATGTTAGAGGACATTGGGAAAATTCCCTTTGTCAAAGAGGTTGTTGACTCATCAAAAAGCATCACAAAATTTATTTACAATCACACATCTGTGCTTAGCTTGATGAGAAAATGCACCAACAACAAAGAGTTGGTGCGCCCCGCCATTACACGGTTTGCGACGAGTTTCATATCTCTTCAATCCCTCTTGAATTCTATGTGGGATTTGAAGAGAATGTTTCTTTCAGAGGAGTGGCGTGCTTCGACAATGAGCCGCAAACCAGAAGGAGAGGCCGTCTGCAGACTAGTTTCATACCAGGAGGACTTCTGGGCGGGAGTGCAGGAGGTGTGCGCTGTTACAGAACCTTTGGTAAAGGTTCTTCGGTTGGTTGATGGTGAGAAGCCCGCAATGGGCTATTTGTATGAAGCCATGGATAGGGCCAAAGAAGCCATTCGGTCCTACTATGATGACAAGGGAGATGATGGGTTCCAGAGACAACTCCTTCTATGGAACGTCATTGATGAGCGATGGAACAACACACTCCATCGTCCCATTCATGCTGCTGGCCTTTTCCTGAACCCTGCATTTTCTTATGCATGTGGGTTTAATTTTGATGTTGAGGTCGTGGAAGGATTATTAACCTGTGTCCAGAAGATGGTGAGAACTTCAGAAGAACGTATGGAGGCCTCTAGACAAATTGAGCAATATAAGTTGTCAGCTGGCACATTTGGCTTTGAGATGGCTGTCATTGATAGGACGGTTAAAATGCCAGGTATTTTTTAGTTTGTAGTATGTACTTTGTAACTTTGTTTCAAATTTCATTGTTTCTTCAAATTCCATTTTTTTCTTATGTTTATTTAAAATTTTCTTTGTAATTTTGTTGTAGACGCATGGTGGAAGATGTATGGTGGCAGAGTACCCCTTTTGCAAAATCTTGCCGTGCGGATCCTCAGCCAAACATGCAGCTCCTCGGGATGTGAGCGCAATTGGAGTGTATTTGAAAAAATACACAACAAGAAGCGCAATAGGTTAACACTTAAACATTTAAAATATTGCAAATTTCCAAATAAATTTTTGAATTCATTAAAGTTTTAAACAATATTTTTTTTATAATATTAATTATTAATTTATTATTTCATGAACTTTGTACAGGTTGGAGTCCCATAGACTTAATGACATGGTCTATGTCTACTACAATCTTCGATTGTGGGTGAAACAACTAGAGAAGACACCTGATACGGAAGCCATCTCATTGGATGGGATTGACACCACTGCTGAATGGAGGGTTGAGACCGAGAGGCCTCTCATGGATCCCACTGAGGATTGGTTAGTGCAGGAGGAGGGGGAGGAGGAGGAGGAGGAGGAGGAGCAGGAGCAGGAGCAGGAGCAGGAGCAGGAGCAGGAGGAGTTGGAGGAGCAGGAGGAGGAGGTGACACCGCCTACCCGGGCTACCACTACCACCAGTAGAGGACGTGGTCTCCGTCCACCTCAGCCTCCTGTAGCTGCTACTACTAGTTCTTCAGCTTCTAGAGCACGTCAGACTCCACTGCCATTTCCACCATCACAGGCACCAGCTTCTACATCTAGAGGGAAAGAGAAAGCTGTGCCATATTCTCGCAAGAGGGGCAGAGGAAATCAATAGGATTAGACTTTCATTTTATTGTATATGACATTATGACATGATGAGATACATTATCATATTTTTTGTTGATATTTTGAGGCTGAGTTGGACTTGGGACTCAGGACTTACTATTCAGGACATGATTCAATGTTATGTGTGATTTTAGCGCTAGAAATGATATTGAACATCTTATATATTAGTTTTTTTATCATATTTATGTGTCAATGTATTTATTTTATGTTGTAGATGGTTTAGATATTAAAAAAATTGAAAAAAATTGAAAAAAAATGAATATTTTTGTGCCAAACGATTTTTTCCCGCTTTTTTCCGATTTTTTCCCGATTTTAACGATTTTTTCCGCTTTTTTCCCGGCGCCGATTAAATCCCGATCGCGATGTGTGCAACATTGTAATAGACGCTTCTGGGATGCTTCGTTTCCGAGAATTTTTGGATAATGATGCTTCGAACACTTCACTTCTCAAAAACACACCCACTCCGTGCAACATTGTTAATTTTAGGATAACAATGGTATGTTCTATGCTTAAGAGCAACATACATCAATTTTCTTATTAGCCCAATATCAATTTCCAGATTAGCAATCACATTAACATGACACTGTGACAGTAAATGCAGATAGAACATAAATAAAACAGTAGAAGACAAGAGGACACAAGATATGGCACTAGCCAGGGACAAACACCAATGTGGGGAAATCCTTGATCAATTCTTCTTATAATTCTTCAAAAGTTCAGCAGAGAGAGAGTACAATATACAATATTCACTTGCCCAATCACCGTGAAATCTGATCAGTGAAACAGCAGAAACAGAAAGCCCTAACCAGAAAGTCAACATTGTTCAACACGGCAGATTTTGACCTCTAAAACAGCTCGGTCAAACTCGGTCAACTCGGCCTCCAACAGTAAGTCAAATCAGCCCAAAAACAGTCCGAAAATATCCAGTCAAACCTGGTCAATGAAAGTCAACGCAGCAACAAGCCTTAGCACAGTCAACATTGGTCAAACAAGGGTCAAACAGCCTCGGATTTCGTGCCCAGAACTGCAGCCTGCCCAAACAGAAATACCCCACACAAAACCGCAGTCAAAGATGGTCAACGCTGGTCAAGACAGCCTTCTGCAATTTTTGGTCAATGCAGGGACAGAAAAAGTACAGTCCTTTCTCCGCACGTGTGGAGAGAGAGAAGCCTCAGAAATCCGTACCCAATCAAGAAGAGAGAGATGTGTGAGTGAATGAAGTGTCCAAATGAGGAGGAGGCACCTTGTATTTATATGCAAACATTGAGGATGAATAAACGTGACTGTTGGGCTTCTGAGCCTACATGAGATTGTTGGCGGACCTTGACAATTTGTCCATAATCAAAATAAATTCATAATTCCATTTGTACATGTTAGAATGGGATGATCTTTAGATCAATCCTACACCTCTCGGAGAGAGGAATCCAATAAAAATATCAGTTGCCTCAAATGAGTTGTCCAAGGTGAAGTTTGGCCCTAGTTGCCAAAATTAACAAACATTGATTTCATGTATCTATGATTCCTAAAACTGCACAAATCTCGACTATTTATTGACCAGAACTTAGAAGAATGTATGTCAGCTTACAATTTGATTTCTATTTTGTATTCCAACTATATGTAAAAACAATTTAAAAAATAAAATAAAATAACGCTATGAGAAGCACTAATGCAAAAGCATACACTTTGTATTAGTTATAGCATAAAAATAGGCATGCCTTTGAAAGCTATTGTTAGAACAAAAAACTGGAAGAGGTCTATCTCCATCTGGAGGTATTTATCACTTTGATTGCAGGCGTTGCTTTGGTGCCTAAAATGTTTGGTATTTTATTGCCATGTTAGTTAAAAATTTCCCTAAATTAAGTGATATTCGAGCTAAGGATATCATTGATCAAGATTCTTGTTGATTTTTGGGTAGTTGCAGGATGTATTCCCCAGCTACTCAAGTCGGCTCATAAAATAATTCAAAGGAAATTAAATTTATTTATTTTTTCTTCAAGTCGGCCCAGCCTAGGAGACGTGCCCCATGGGCACCCTAAGATCAGTATAAAAGGGCATTAGCCCTTCTCATTTCTCACGCACATCACATCTTGTGAGAACAACAAGCTAAGAAGAGATCTGCAGATCTCTAAGGAAGGATGAGTAGCATCAAAGAAAAATATGTTTTGTGATTTCTAATCTAGAAGAAGAGGCCGAGTTGCTTGTATGTGTATTACAAGAAGAAGAAAGGTTGTCGAAGTATCCTTTTGTTTGTTGTGTGAAAGTTTGTTTAAGGGTCAAGTTCTGTTTTGTTCTTGGAAGAGAGTTGAAGTGTAAAAGCCCTAATTTTATAATTTTACCAGAAGAACAGAAATTAACAATTCAAATTTGACAATCTAAAACAAGCCCTAATTTGCATTTTAACCATAAATGAAGTTTTTTGCCCTAAATTTATGAATTAACCAGACAATCTTAAATTTTAACAAATCATTTGCAAGTACTGACCTAAAAACTTCGTTTGGAGGTGTTACAAATATGTTGTTGCTCCCGCTCCTACTACCAAACCGACCCTTTTCCTCCCAGCCTATATGGGATCAATCTATCCAGTTCCCAAATCCAGAAGACTTCAAAATGAAGGTCTTTTGGCCCCCATGCCCAAAACCCCAAGAACAATTGCTCAAATTCCCCAAATTTGCAGGCTCGCTCCACAATTGTGTAACCTTCCTATCCTCCTCGCTCCCCCTTCTTCGTCTCCTTTTCTCCTTATATTTCCTCCGAAGCTCCTCTCCCCACCCCCACCACCTCTCCATCAATTCTTCCCCCATCTCAGTCGGTCGCCTATCGATCAATCTCTCGTTGGCCTTGTCAGGAGGATAAGGTATTTATGATTAGAGGTGGTGGTCCATCCTAGGATGACAGGTTTACAACCTCATTTTTGAAACATGAGCGTATAATATCAGCCGCCCTCCTTAAATACTAATGGTGTAGTGTGCCTTCATTATTTGGTTTGGGTTAGATAAGATATAACACATTATATTTTCTTTTTGCTTTACCTAATACACTTTTATTTAATTTTGTATAACATACTTACTTTCATTGTATACCATACATAGTATCCTTTTTTAAATGGTAATTTCTTTTATTTATAATTGTCTTTTCATTTTATTTTGTATAAATTATATTTCAATTTTAATTTGTATAGTATATAGCATTAATCTTTTATTTTGAATAATATTCTATGGTTACCTACTATGATGACGACACACACATAAATACCTACTTTAATGTATTCAATATGTTCTTGCGAGTTAGGTATTTATTTAGTATTTTCAATAACTGCGTCTTTTATCCTATGCTTGGGAATTCTTCATAATTTAATATGGATACTAGTACAGTGCATGTGATGCATGCATATGTAGCTATCATATGCATGCCTCATGTGTATGCTAATAATCGCATTCTGTTTGTAACTATAGATGGGTCATTACACGAAGCCCTAGGGAAGAGACCGAGAGGCCTTAGGTTGTTGCATAAGGGTTGAAAAGGCCTCAAAACCAAGCGCAAAAGGATCTGTCAGGGCCACAATTGTGAATCTGTCAAGGCCACAAGCTGAGGAGAGGAGTCGAGAGCCCTCAAAGGCTTGGAAGGCAAGGCTGAAGTGTTTTAGACCTTGGAAGAAACTAGCGAAGGAGATTAAGGGTTGTTGTTCAGTGAAGTAGGGTTACAGAGTGTTAATATGAAGTCTAGTCTATGTTAGTTTTTGTAGAATTAGACAGGTGTTTTAGTCTCAACTTTGGTCAGAGACGCTATGTAACACGGGATCTCCAGAACCCAGAAAAAAAATTCAGGAAAAAACACCTAGAAATAGCTTAATTAAGTTAATTGATCAATAATTAAATATTTCCTAAGTCTAACTTAGGAAAAGTGATTAATTAACACCAATTAATTGAGAAAGGCGGTAATCCTCTAGAAACTCACACCGATTGAGTTTGAGATGATCTTAGTCGTTGATGGGGATCGAGCAAGGGAGAGAAGTTCAAGCCAGAAGGGACGTAGCAGAAGCAGCAGTGCAGTAGCAGAGATTCTAGAGGAGAATTCCAGTTCCGGAGAGGCAGCAGCAAGAGGTCGAGTTATTCAACTAGAGGTTGTGCAGCCAACTTCAAAGGGCAATTCGATTTGGCTGGGGAGGAGATCAATTCAGGTGTCGGAGGCCAGGATAATTTTCCAAAGTGGCAGAGAATCACTTCCAGCAGCAACAAGACGCAGGACGTCTTAATCAGAGGCAAATCCTGGTAGTGTGAGTTACAGGCTACACAGGGGCATAGTAGCATACATAAGGGTCTTGGATAGCCAAGTTCGAGTAGCCAGATTGTTGTTGGATTGCTTGTGGAGAACGGAAAATTTCCATTAATAATTTTGGCCAAATTATTTGCTAAGAGTTGCCAGTTTGGCATCCAGATTGTACTCAGAAAATTCACTGCTACATAATAATAATAAAACCCTCATCTGTTGCACCGATTTTCCCAAATGGGTTTTTTTGGGGACATCGTCCAAAAATAACTGTCATTTTATTGTGTGCGCTCTATTTTCTCTCTTCCAATTATTATTTTCCGCATTATTTTTATGGTGAAGAAATTGTAGTGTGACTTATTCGTTATTTTGTCATAACAAAATAAACTGCATAATTAATCAGTTAGAAGAATAAATTTCCGGTTGCTGCTTTTTCAAGGAATTTTCACAGTCTAGCCCTACGAGCTCCAAGGTTGATTTGTAAAACTCAGATTGTACTTATGTTGAACTAAACAATTTCTAGTAGAAAAGATTGTAGGGTTTTCTCCTGGGTTTGGATTTCCTAGGGCAAAATTTTGTTGTCTACTATAGATGGCTATTCTACTGTGATCTCTATTGTTTCCGTAGCATATACTGTTGAATTTTCTGAGTTTAATTGCTTAAAGATGTTCTAAAGTATGCTAACGTAATATCATATATCATTGAAAGTAATTATTAGTTGCAGAAAATTGTGCTTGTCAAATTAGCACTAGAAAATCAACATGGTACCAAAGCCTAGGTGAAAGAGCAGCCATTAAAGAGACTTGAAGAAGCCAAGTTTTGGAAAGTCTGTCTTGAAGAGGTTATTCAACAGCTTGACTATTTCCCTATGGAAGACGAGGAAGCTAGTCTAGAACTAGAGGGAGCTAAGGAAAAAGCCTCAAGTTCTTAGTTCTTAGATTGGGATCATGTTTATCTATTCTTATATGTTGACTCTAGATCTTTGAGAAGTTTCATAAAATGTGGCTCCTACATGATAATACCTTACAAAGATGGCATGATACGCATATATTGAGAACCCAAATATATTGTCGATCTAAAGCAAATTAGTAACCTTGAGAAAGTCTACCTTGAGCATGTGATTTGAAAATTGTGGAACCGAATACTAATCATGACATGTTTTAATACCTCAGTTAATAGATTTTATGCAGAGATCGTCTCCACTTTTATTCCTAATACTGTCAACGCTTTTCAAAATGATGAATAGATATTGTGCTTCCTCACCTAAGTTGATAAAACTCAAGATAAAAGAAGTAATTTGCCAAGTCTTTTCCAATTGAAGACTGATCAGGTTCCCAAAGGACTTGATGTTGAGAAATTGGGAGGCTTCCAATAATTATTAGATTTCTCTTTCGTTGATCATTATTTGAGAATTATGTAGGCATATTTTAAATTAATTATGTTCTTCTTCATCAAATAATTATCAAATACAAAACATGAAGATCACAGAAACAAAAGAACATAGAATATAGGCTCTCAGCCAGGGAAAAACCCCTCTCCTAGGGGAAAGCACAGTAAAAATCTCTTCTTAAATCAGATCAAAGTGAGACATACAAGACCCATCACCATAGAAGAACTTCCACCTCTAGATGCCAAGTCAAACCTTCCATTTTGCTCAACAAAAACATCATCAAGATATCAGCAACAAAAGAATTACCAAGGCTAAACTTTCTAATATTCCATCTCAAGAAGAAACTCTTCTTCCATTTCAGACTTCGTCCCTCCACTTCATCTCTCTTTTTCTGTGAAATTTCAACCCAAAATCCATCCAAGTGTGTGTCCAAATGAGCTCATATCATCTTCTATTTATATTGTTTAGAGGGGTGCAAACAAACATGTCCATTGCGGCAAGGTAGACTTGTCAAGTAGGCCGACTTAGCATCTAGAGGGGTTTTTGACCCAAAATTACATAATAAAGATTCTCTTTCCAGAGGTCCAAATAGGACTTTGACTCTTTGACTCAACAAAACTTAGAAGCATGAAGAACATGCTTATCTAATAAATAATAATAATAATAAATTCTTTTGAGCATGAAACCCATGCTTGAAAAATATTTTTTCTTTCTCTTTCTTTTTCTTCTTTTTGCTTTTTACATAAAATACATAGAGGTACAATTATGAAGACCGAAACTAGTTACATCTTTCAACACTCCCTCTTAACTAGGGAGGTATTCATAATTGTACAAATGGTACAAGGATGACCTCAAGTTGAAATGTTCTAAGAAGAGTATCACAATCAGCATATACAATGCTAGAGATCTCGATACCATCTAGGCTAACTGCCAAGGTATCAACCCATCAAGGGATCTAGGTACCATCTAGGCTACCTACCAAGGTACCAACCCAACAGGGATCCAGGTGTCATCTAGGCTACCTGCCAAGACACCAACTCAACAGGGATCCAGGTGTCATCTAGGCTACCTGCCAAGACACCAACTCAATAGAGATCTAGGTGTCATCTAGGCTACTTGCCAAGACACCAACTCAACAAGGATCTAGGTGTCATCTAAGCTACCTACCAAGACACCAACTCAACAAGGATCCAGGTCTAGGCTACCTACCAAGACACCAACAGGGATCTCAATACCATCTAGGCTACCTGCCAAGGTACCAACCCAACCAGAAATCTAGGTGTCATCTAGGCTACCTACGAAGATACTAACCCTAACAGTACCATCATACGGGTTATTCAGCCTAAGGTACAATAATTTGTCACCATGATTTGGTCGATGCTCCAAGGTCAAACTTTTCGGAACATCTATCCTTAAGGAGTACCAATCTTAGATGCTTAACCAATCCTCCGAACCCCATTCTTTCCTCATGGCCTTCACTAAAAGTACAGTTATTAGTCCTAGCCTAGTAAATGACACATGAAGTTTATCCATCATTACTCCCTCTTAACTAGGGAGGATATACACAAAGGGAATATATCCAAGCTCTCTCAACTAGGGAGATTTGTTCAACATCGCTATTTTTTTTCTTCCAATGGATCTCATGGTAGTAGTAGTTACATGGGCTTCTTCTTTCGTATCATCATGTCATCGGAGAACTTCAACCTTCTTGAACATCATGGAGTCATCCTCTAACACTTGTGACAAGGTTCAAGTCATCAATCTTGCACATCACTTTCGTCTTGTTATCATCAATGAAGGCATTATATTGATCCTCTTCAAACTTCAAGTTGATCATAGCTTTCTTATGAAAGTTATCTCCTTGTTATTGTATGAACTTGAGCTTCAGGTTGTCTTCTCGCACTACTACCTTTTAACACATCTTGACATCATAGCTGCCAAATATGTTGAGCTTGCCTCAACATTCTTCATATATTCCTACAATATCCTTCCAGGTAGCAAAACAATATGTTAATCAAATAACCAACAACAACTATTAATATTTACCTCATCATGATGACCTTCTCATTAGAGCATCAACATCCTTATGATCTATCTCCACACGAATCTTCCTTCATGCATAAGAGTGCCCATGGATCGAGCTTGATTACCAAGTTGTAAGATATTCCTTGGAGTTGTCATTGTTAACTCCCTTCTTTTCTTCCGGAGACTATACTTGATGTCGATTAATATTGTTATATTCATGCAATCTGTGAGAGAGTCTTGATCGCTATTCATCATGCAACACATGGAAGATTTACCAAGCACATTCATCACTAATTCTTCATTCATGATTCTTGTAGAATATCTTCAAATATGCATATCTTTACTTTGAGCAGAAACTTCTACACCTAGGGTTTTGACATTCAAACCCTAGGTTTCATTTTTACATCAATCCTTGCTAGGGTTTTACCATATCTTAGATTATATCTGCAAACCCTAGATATCAAGAGCTAGAGCTTCATAAGAGGGAACAAGTGATAAGGGTTAGGGTTTTCCATTCCAAGTTCCATCTAGGGTTTACGAACCCTAGATACCAAAATCCTTCAAAAATGTAAAATCTACAAACCTTGGATTCTTATTATGCAAATAAGTTGCAAAAAAACTAATTACTTAATAGACCCTTTCTAATGATCACATAACATGAAATGCACATAGATTGTACATACCTCTAACCATGCCTTCTTCTTTGCAAGGATTAGATCCTTCTTTAATTGTCAAGGGCCAATCATATTTCAACACGAGTACTCCATATTTTTGTCCTTTTGGTTACAAAGTCCTTGTTTCTTCATGGGGTTCTCAGGATTATTGTTCCTTTCTTATGTCACAACAAGGTGACTCAAACTTCTTCCAAATATCTCAATCTTATCAATGATCCATCATGTTACTATCATTTATCAAGCTCCAATTTACTCGAAGATTACTATTGTACATGTCATTGACCTTTGCCATATACAACTTTGACTTACTATTAAATATATTATAAGTCATTATGCATGATTCTTGTATTGTCATACTTTTTATTTTCCACAAGAGATTATTGCCAAGTCTGCAACTTCCACTATTCATAATTAGAACTAAGTCTTCAAATGTAGAGGGTATGTAAGCCATTGCGGTACAAGATATATCGTTGAGCCGCAATCAAATCACCGAGTCACAATATAGATCATAGAAGATCGACCTCAGAATATCAAGCTTCATAAGCCATGTGTTTTCATAATATATGTACGAGCCATCTCTAATGATACGAGATCCAATGTCATTGTGCGATGTCATATAAAATGTGAATCTTATATGATAATGCTTCCACGGAGTGCGAGGGAGTATATGCAAGCTTTATGAAGTGAATCATCTCATTAGAGTGTCATATGGGAAGTTTGTCATACGTGTCATAAAGAATTTTTATGTGATATATGCCATGAAAATGATGTCGCAGTGCCAGAGTGCGAGTCATCAACGAATTACCAAACTTGTCATAAATTGTTACTATTTCTCGATTTCTATCATGTCCCACAACAACAACGTTATATATATATATATATATATATACAAACCATTGATTCCAATGCCAGGTCCAAAATTGTGCAGTCTTTGTACAAGCCACAAGCTTTCCACAAACCGAGCCATTATAGGTTAACAAGTAGTGGGAGTCGAAGAGATACAGATATACATCTAGGCACAAGAAATATGATCAAGCCATAACCATAAGCGAGCTAAAAGAGATGTCATTCAAGTCATGTTAGACTTCCCAGAAATGGAAACTACGCCAGAGAATATCATCGAACTAAAGTAGATGTCTTCAAAGAATGCGAGTTACAAAAAGTCAACTTTTGTGTCATGTGACTTACTGCCAAATGCGGACCTCTGTTTTTAGATACAAATTACGTAGTGTAATATATATTGTGCCATAAAACAGGTGCGAAAATCACAGAGGTGTGATCAAGGAAAAATGCAATCCACTTCATAAGATCTTTGAACCAATCATAGAACCAATATGATACGAGTCAATACAATTATCTACAAGTGCGAGCCTCTTTCCACAGAAACATTGTATCCACAAGAGATCCAAGACTTTGTTCAATCTATAGAAGTTTTGCAAGAATTCGTCCAATACAGAGAGATCCTTCAAAAATATATCATATGCCAACAATAATGTGATCTTCAACCTCCTATTCCAGACCTTAGGTCTGATACCATGTTGAGAAATCGGGAGGCTTCCAATAATTATTAGATTTCTCTTTCGTTGATAATTATTTGTGAATTATGTTGGCATCTTTTAAATTAATTATGTTCTTCTTCATCAAATAATTATCAAATGCAAAACATGAAGATCACAGAATATAGGCTCTCAGCGAGGGCAAAACCCCGTAAAAATCTCTTCTTATAAATCATATCAAAGTGAGACATCCAAGACCCATGACCACAGAAGAACTTCCACCTCTAGATGCCAAGTCAAACCTTCAATTTTTCTCAAGCAATTCATCCTCAAGATATCAGCAACAAGAGAAGTACCAAGGCAGAGCTTTCACATATTCCATCTCAAGAAGAAACTCTACTTCCATTTTAGACTTTGTCCCTCCACTTCATCTCTTTTTCTGTGAAATTTCAAACCAAAATCCATCCAAGTGTGTGTCCAAATGAGCTCATATCATCTTTTATTTATACTCTCCAGAGGGGTGCGAACATAGATGTCTACTGGGGCAAGGCCGACTTGGCATCTAAAGAGGTTTTTGACCTAAAATTACATAATAAAAATTCTCGTTCTTTTTTCTTTTCAAGAGGTCCAAATAGTACTTTGACTCTTTGACTCAACAAAACCTAAAAGCATGACGAACATGCTTATCTAATAATAATAATAATAATAAATTCTTTTGAGCATGAATCCCATGCTTGAAAAATATTTTTTCTCTTTCTCTTTATTTTTGTTTTTGTTTTTTTTTACATAAAATACACAGAGGCAAAATTATGAAGACCAAAACTAGTTACATCTTTCAACACTAGTTTCTTAAGAATCTACATTCGATCAAAATTGAAGTGCCAAAGTTCAAAGTCAAGTCTAAAATTCTAGTCCTGCAAGTCAAAAGAAATAGTGCTAGTCAATAAAGAGGCAGAGTACAAGCCTTACAAAGGCTATATTGGATCATTGATCTTGATACATTTGCTTGGACTGGAATACCATAGTGGATATTGGTAGTTTGGCCGAGATGGAGCATTCCTTGATTGACTGATAACATGATGGAATAGGGCGATCACCTTGTTGACAATTTCATCACATATGTAGAGGCATGGGGACTCTATGGCACATTCTTTTCCACTTGTGGTTTTGGACACTTGGTTATGTTCTACGCATTTGCTTATGGCTTTGAGAAATTGTCCCATCTATATTGACACAATCTCCTAGGTGCAACCTACATAACACCACTTTGGGGAGTTCAATTGATATCCATGCACATATGTTAAGGTTATTCCACTTCTTTATGATGGCATAATAGCTACATGGACATTAGACACACTTGTTTCAAGTTTCATGGTTTATGCAGGCCTGTTAGGGCATATTGATGATTGAAAGTTTAGGGATACAGAGCAACTCCACTAGCTTCATGAATTGAATTCGGAAGCAAAAGATTCATGATGTTTCATATTGAAATTTATAACTAGGTTCGGCCTTCATAATATCCAATGTATTCTTGATTTTATGTATTTGATGTAAAGGAGAAAGAAAAAATATTATTAATATTTTATAGCATGGGTTTCATGCCCTAGGTCAATTTATTTGTAGGTCAAGCACCCACTATGTGCTTCTAAGGTTTTGTCATAGAATCTAAGAGTCAAAAGAGTCATTATCATTTGTAATAGACCTCATTCGGCATCTTGTAACAAGTCAAAAGAATTTATTTGGGTCAAATTGTGTCAAAAGTCCCTCCAAGACTAAGTCGGCCTGCAAGAGAACAAGTCAGCCTGCAAAAAATGAAGTCAGCGTCATTAAGGGCAATTCACACCCTAAGAAGCCTACATATAAGAAGCATTCGACCTCATTTGAGAGAGGGCATCCAAGCAAGTTTGATCACAAGAAGAATAAATCTATAAGCAAGCAAAGATCAAGAAAAAGGTTAAGACAACAAATCCAAAGTTTTTGGGTCAATTTCTCTCACACATGCGAGTTGCAACTAGGGTTTCTGCAGTTACAATATCATATTGAAGTTCTCCATCAAGAAGTCGAAATTTTGGGGCTAGAAGATCAAGTTTTAAGGTCGAATACCTAAGGAAAGAAGATCAAGCCAAGTAAAGGAGTGAGAAGGCCTAATTTAGCCTCTATCATTCACACGTGCGAAGTTGCAGCGACTACAGAAGGGTCGAAAAGTTGCAGACCTGAAACAGTAGCTGAAAATCTGAAGTAGATGTCGAAATCTAAAGATTTTGAAGTTGTTTGACTAGTGTTGACTTTTGTGGAAAAGGAGCTCATCTAAAGAAAAGTTGACTTGGTTTTGGAGGGGTCTTGGTCTAGGGTTTAAGGGTCTTGGAATTCGTCATTTAAAGATTCTATAAGAAGCGAAGAATTACTTGTAATATATTCCTCTCTAGGAGAGGTTTTGGCCCTAGCTAGTAGCCTACATCTCATGTCCATTTTGTTCTATTGATCTTCATGTTTTGGTAGTTGTTTGATGATAAAAACACTATAATAATCAAAAGATGAATAAGTTAATTATAAATATTACAAGTTGAAGTAAAGAACATCACAAGCAGTTATCAGGGAAAAGATAAATCATCCCTAATCCAGCTGCCCTAGATTTCTCAGCATGGTATCAAAGCTAGGGTAACAAGGAAAGGCAGCTTGGAGATCATTCAAATTGAAAAAGGATACATAAGGGTTGAATATAAGAAGAAGCACATCAAGGAGATCTAGTCATCACATCACAAAGACCTTATCATCTTAAAGGAAGAACTCTTGGAAGAATAAAAGAAGACCTCAAAGACCCTACTTCCATCTCAAAGAAAGAAGGACTCTACACATTTGAAGCCTCTTGGGAAGCCTCCATCATCATCCAAAGGAAGCAAGTAGAAGCACTTCATCATCATCAAAGAAATCAAAGTAATCTTCCTCATATTGAAGAAAAGAGCAGACCTCAAGAATTTTTGAAGGAAGAAAAACATATCTCCTCATCGTGAAGAAGAAGCATTGTCATTTTGAAGAAGGAAGATCATCCCTCCCTCATTCTAAATCTCACACTCTAGTGGAAGGCATCATCTTCAAGGAGACATCTTCATTGGTCAAGTAAGTACTTTATATTTATGTCTCATCCTACAAATCAAATGACTACTTTATGCAAGGAGAACAATGAACTTGTTGGTACATCAAACTATCTTGCATGGAAGAAGAGAATAGATTTGATTCTCATAGAAAATGAATTTTTTGAGTATGTCAAGGACTCCATCACAAAGCCTCCTCAAGAACAATCTCAAGCATTGTCAAAGTATATGAAAGGAAAAATAACAGCTCAAAGAATCCTCATTGAATTTATCAAGGATTCTCTCATTCCCTTTGTAGCAAAATTGAAGACATCAAAAGAGATCTATGACAAGCTGGTAGAGTTGTACTCTGTAAGTACAACGGGGGAAATAATATCTTTAAGAAATGAATTATACAAGATGAAAGTATCAAAGGAAGAAGGGATAGCTTCATATCTCATGAAGGTATCTCAAATTAGAGATCATCTACAAGAACTAGGAGAAACAATGTCAGATCCAGAGATGACCACTTGTGTACTCAATGCACTACCAAATGAATGGGGAAACTTTGTACCAAGCATCTATGGAAAGAAGGAAGCTACACCATTCAGTGATCTATGGGCATTATGTAAGATTGAAGAATCTAGATTAAAAGCAAAGAATGACGTTGGATCAAATGAGCAAACACAAACATTTGTTGCTATGACAAGGAAGAAAGGAAAATTAGGAAAAGTTGAGCCTCGAAAGAAATTTCAAAAGAAATTGACATGTATAAGATTCAATGTTATGAATGTAATGAATATGGGCATTTCAAGAGCAATTGTCCTAAACTCAAGAAGGGCAACAAGAAAAGGAAAGAAAGAAGTGTGCGCCCATGTGACCGAAGAAGTAGAAGAATCGGAAGAGAAGAAAACAAAGAAGGAAGAAGTGAAAGACCTCACTATTAAAGGTCTCTCATACTTTAAGTTTACTATCAAGTCAACAGTCATGATAAAAGCATTACAGTTATGATAAGATGCATTGTAGAACAAGGATCATCAAGATCCTCCACCTGAATCTTTGTTAAAAAGGTTCACCTCTACTTGGAAGAAGCAAGTGTTACAGTCAACATTCCACCTAGTGTGGGATCCACAATTTAAAAGGATGAAGGTATGGTGACAGAAAGTTGCAGCATGATAATTTAGTTGAAGTATTTTTCCATCTTCGAGCAAGGGAAAGGAAGCTGCTAAAGAATTCTAGATGACCACATAAAGGAAAAAGGTATGCATGTATTTGGTAATTTTTTAATAGATAGAATCATGTCATCACTTAGTTGCAGATGGAATGGTTGGAATACTCTATCTCATGAGCATGGTTGAAGAAGATGGAACTCTCCCTTATGAATGACACATAAAGACATAATCAATATGCCTTGAACTCTTATACATTATAAACATGATAGAATCAACATCGTATGACCTCATATGAGGTGGTGGACAACAATTGTCTCTATGTAAGACGAGTTATATATAGAGAAGTTCCCGAGGAAGCAGTATATGAAGAAGGTAAAAGAAGAGTTCGTGAAGATGTGTCTACAGCTACTTAATCAACATTTGATATTTAAAGGATTGACTGTGACATCTCCATGAAGAAGTTATGAAGACCTCCTGTAGAATATAAGGAGGTGGACCATAAGGTTTCTAATAATAAGGAACTATGTATAAAGATGTTGAAGAAAGGAGTACGTGAAAAAGTTATGAAGACCCTAATGAGTACGATGAAGAAGGATAACCTCAATAATGGAACCCTTGGAGATGGATTAGTAAAGAAAAAGATGTCGATATTGCAGATGTCATGACGAAAGGCCTTCATGAAGAAGTAATTCTATTTTTGATGTTCACTTTTGATTTATGAAAGCATCTGATTGGATTGGAACGAGGCTACCAACAGAAGATTGTAGAATTTCACCTACATCTAGTACACGTAAATTTGGATGGATGATCCTAAGAAGAACATGAATTGGAAGAGGTATCAATATGAAGGATAGCCAGATGATGACAAAGATGGTCACTTTCCGAAGGATAACATGTCTAGCATTAATTGGTTCAACATTATGTTTCGTTGAAGGGAAGTGATGTAGAAGATGGTCGAAGCCCAATGAAAAAATTATGGAAGAAGATGGCTCCACAATGTAGAAGTTGAAGTTTGTTCATGACCTAATGATGCAAAAAGAGGAGCCCTACAAGCAGTTGATAGTACCATGATCTCCATGAAAGAATAGATAGTTGTTGTGAAAACAAGTCCCTAGTTAACAGGGAGCTTGGGTATATTCCTTTCATATGAAGGAATAAGCAGATCCTCCCTAGTTGAGAGGGAGAGACAGACACATCATTCTTGTCGTCATATCATGAAGAAAGAATGGAGGATTAGGTAAGTATCTAAGACTTATACAATACTATTTGAGGATGAGGTAGGGCATCCAATAGGCAAGAGTAGTCAAAGAGGAGATTCATTAAGGATGTGTAAATCCAAGACAAGAATGGTCCTAAAAGGACATACCTTGTGAACATTTGCATGCGGTATGTGCCTTGAGAGACAATGATGAAGGTGTTTATAAACCATTGTCTCCCAGCATTGTGCTCTAATCTAGTGGAGAGATAGAGCTATTAGTCAAGGCCTTGCTATATGACAATGTTGGTTAATATGATAAGATGCACTGATATAACCTAAAAAGATAGATTATGAGATGGCTTACCAATCTAACTCTTCTTATGAGAAATTCTTTAGTATGAGAATGTCCATGTACCTTCTATGTGTTATGAATACCTCCCTAGTTAAGAGGCAGTGTTGAAATTTTTAAATATATTCAGTCTTCATAATATCCTATGTATTCTTGATTTTATGTATTTGATGTAAAAGAGAGAATTTATTATTATTATTTTATAGCATGGGTTTCATGCTCTAGGTCAATTTATCTGTAGGTCTAGCACCCATTGTGTTCTTCTAACGTTTTGTCATAGAGAGTAAGAGTTAAAAGAGTCATTGTCATTTGTAATAGACCCCATTGGGCATCTTGCAACAAGTCAAAAGAATTTATTTTAGTCAAATTGTGTCAAAAGTCCCTCCAAGACCAAGTCGGCCTGCAAAAAATGAAGTTGGCCTCATTGAGGGCAATTTGCACTCCTTGGAAGCCTATATATAAGAAGCATTCGACCTCATTTGATTGTGGGCATCCAAGCAAGTTTGATCACAAGAGGAAGAAATATACAAGCAATCAAAGAGCAAGAAAATGGTTAAGACAACAAATCCGAAGTTTTTGAGTCAATTTCTCTCACACGTGCGAGTTGCGGCGAGGGTTTTTGCAATTACAAGATCATATTGAAGTTCTCCATCAAGAAGTCGAAATTTTGTGGCTACAAGATCAAGTTTTAAGGGCGAATACCTAAGGAAAGGAGATCAAGCCAAGCAAAGAAGAGAGAAGGCTAATTTAGCCTCTATCACTCACACGAGTGAAGTTGCAGCTACTACAGAAAGGCCAAAATTTGAAGTTTTTTTAGTTGTTTGACTAGTGTTGACTTTTGTGGAAAAGGAGCTCATCTAAAGAAAAGTTGACTTGGTCTTGGAGGGGTCTTGGTATAGGGTTTAAGGGTCTTGGAATTCATCATTTGAAGATTCTATAAGAAGAGAAGAACTACTTGTGGGTTTTCTTCTCTAGGAGAGGTTTTGGCCCTGGCTAGCAGCCTACATCTTGTGTCCATTTTGTTCTATTGATCTTCATGTTTTGGTAGTTGTTTGATGATAAGAACACTATAATAATCAAGAGAAGAAGAAGCTAATTATAAATATTACAAGTTGAAGTAAAGAACATCACAAGCAGTTATCAAAGAAAAAATAAATCGTCCCTAATCTAGCTGCCCTAGATTTCTCAACGTTTCAGACCTATCATCTTGGCCATTGTTGTATTGAGTATCTTGGAAGTTCACCAAAAGTATTAGACAGGAATTTCTCTTGAAATAAGAAGAAACTTTAGCAAATATTTAAAGACTGTTGAATGCCTTAGATTTGAGCTTGTGTAATCTCCTTGATAGCATGAAGAGATCCAATAAAGAGTAGTTGACGATGAGGATGAGCATTTCTAGCTTGATGAGATTGCAGATGGATTTCAGTGATTTCTACACGAAGGCAAAGATCAAGAGGGAGTTGACAATTCCCTACAATCCTAAAATCAAAAGATAAGTACTTCATATCTTTCTCCTTTGATTATTATACCTTAATTTTTGGTCAGCATCTTGTCTTTGTATATTTGGTTGGTTATAATCATTTCTTCCATGGCCTCCTAATGAGGTTTGCAAGTACATTGTAAAGGTTGCCAAGGCAATGGTTCTAGCAATGAATGGAAGCATCAGGAAGAATGAAGCAAAGTTTGTGGCAAGAGGATTCTCCCAAGATCGAGCATAAACTCAGCAAAAGTGATTTGTGTTCGAGAGGGAGAAATTGTATAAGATCTAGAACCATGCCAAATGATCGAAAGAGCTTCTAGTTCAAAGGCAACAGGCCTGCAAGTTGGGAAGGATGCCATGATGGAGGAATATCAATTCATCATAAAAAATGATGTGTATGAAATTATGTCGAGACATGAAGGGAAGTCAGTGGTTACTTCCAAGTGGATCTACAAGATCAAGCATGCAGTAGATGGCAACATAGAGAAGTACAAAGCAAGATTCGTGGCAAGAGGGTTCTCCCAGAAGGAGGGAGAGGACTATGAAGAGATATTTGCTCCAGTCGCCAAACTGAAGAAGGCTTTGTACAGACTCAAGCAGGCACCTCAGGCTTGGTATTCTCAGATTGATGGATACCTGATGATTCTTGGCTTCTATTACGATCCCTCAGAAGTTTGAGATGCACTGCAATTCCATGGCCACTCCCATGGTGACCAATTTGAAGAAGCTGAGAGACTCTAACTCAGATTTGGTGGATCCCTCTATGTATCAAAAATTGATCGAATCCTTGATGTATCTGGTCAATCCCTGTTGAGAAACCAAGATGCTAGAGAGTTAGGATTGATTTTTCTTAACATAATAATTACTTGTGAATGTTTGTCAGCTTCTTATTAAATTTATATTCTCTTCATCAAGCAATTACCAAAAAATGTACAAAACATCACAAAGAGACAAAGGACACAAGAAATTAGGCTCCAAGCCAGGGTAAAACCACACAATAGGGAAAACCCAAAAAATCCTCTTCTTATAGAATCAGATCAAAGTGAGATATCCAAGGCCAAAGACCAAGACCAAGACCACCACAAAGGCCCAAGTCAACCCTCCTACGAGTCTTCTCCAACCAAGAGAAGTATATTATTACGATCCCTCAGAAGTTTGGGATGCACTGCAATTCCATGGCCACTCCCATGGTGACCAATCTGAAGAAGTTGAGAGACTCTAACTCAAATTTGGTGGATCCCTCTTTGTATCAAGAATTGATCGAATCCTTGATGTATCTGGTTAATACTTGTTGAGAAACCAAGGTGCTAGAGGGTTAGGATTGATTTTTCTTAACTTAATAATTACTTATGAATGTTTGTCAGCTTCTTATTAAATTTATATTCTCTTCATCAAGCAATTACCAAAAAATGTACAAAACATGAACATCACAAAGGGACAAAGGACACAAGAAATTAGGCTCCAAGCCAGGGTAAAACCCCACAATAGGGAAAACCCAAAAATCCTCTTCTTATAGAATCAGATCAAAGTGAGATATCCAAGACGAAAGACCAAGACCACCACAAAGGCCCAAGTCAACCCTCCTCCGAGTCTCCTCCAACCAAGTCAAAGTCAATGAAAGTCAACACTAGTCAAACCTTCTCAAATCTGGTCAAATCAGAAATATCGGATCTGAAGTTCGGACCTGTAATTTTTCACAGATTTACCCTAGTACCTTCGCATGTGTGAACAAAAACAAGCTAGAAACCTGAATTTTCTCTCTCCTTTGGCTTCTCTCCTCTCTCTGTTGACTTTGCTGGTTTTTGTTCTTATCTTGGAACAGAAATAGATGATGATAATGAGTGATTGATTGGTCTCCAAAGTGGTTGAGTTGACTCTATATATATATATGTCCAGGAGGGTCGAATGTGCTATAGTAATATCATATATCATTGGAAGTAATTATTAGTTGCAGAAAAATTTGCTTGTCAGATTAGCACTAGAAAATCAACCATTCTAAACTGAATAAGACATAATTCTACTAAGCTTTCCTCTTGCTAGAGATAAGTTATTGGTTACGGGGGATTCAAACTTTATACGATGGAACAGAGAACAAGGACAAAACATTGGCAGATATTGACCTTATTAATGATTGTAGAGACCTAGTTCAAAAACATGAATATGCTTAGTTCTCCATTTATATAAGAAGGCTTAATATTAGCTAAAGCCTAATTTTAATGCTAATGTTAGAGCTACATGAGGTCAATTAGAAATTGGTCTCATTAGTACCTCATAAGAATTATGGATTCTAATTGAAGAGTTGAAGTAAGGCCATCAAATATCAAGTTTATACTGTTTGTAGATTTGTTGTTTTTCCAACGTATACATGGGTCCATGGAGTATACCACCTCATTTAGGCAATGTTACCTCATTTATTATTCGTAGTGGAAATTTTGTATGTCTTCTAAACTGGTTATTATTGCATTGTCACTGAAATCTAATAATTACCCTCCATCAATGGAGATAAAATGCATCTATAGATTAATAATTGCCAAATTAAGGTAAAGGAACTACATTCAAACTCCAAGTTGACAAACTCGGCCTTTTTAATTTGGAAATATTTTAGCCAGTGTTACTTGGGAGTGGGAGTGAAAGCGAGGAGAGGGAGTGGGAGCGGGAGCGGGAGTGGGAGTGAAAACGGGTGCGGGAGCAACATTTTTAGAAGCTCCCGGTTTGGGAGTGAATCTCGGAGCGTTTTTTATAATATATATATATATATTTTTTGATACATATATTTCAACAAAAACATGTAGAATGATGAATTAGATATAAAAAACATAGATTGAACCATATAACAACAATCATCTAGAAGTTATAACTTATAATATTCACAACCACGTCCACAAGTTAGTAACATACAACATATTGAGTGTCATGATTCATCATTCTTAAAGTTTCAAGCTTTCAAAATTCATATATATCATTTATCATCATTGATCGCCAAAGTTGTACTTGTATGCTAAGTGTAACCATTACAACAAATAATATCTAACATGAAATGAAATGAAACAACTTTCAACTTTCATGAAGCATCATATTCATAATTCATTACTAATGAGTTATAATTGCCAACTTCAAACTTAAATTGTCATATATTGTTTAAAAAATATCATAATAAATATGAAAGAGTCAATAGTTATAAAAACTACTAGAAACTAGAAAAGACAAGTAAATCTATTATCTATTGCTTATGCTTGGGCCTCTTGCCACCACGAGAAATGTCTAATTTTTTAGTCTTGTTGGAAAATCAGGATCTTTGTCATTAATATCACCCTCTAAGCATTAATATCCAGAGGTATCTTTGTCATTACCTCTGTATCTGTATAGGGATCTTTGTCATTAATATCACCCTCTAAGCATTAACATAAGATAGAAAAAGCATAGCATGTCAAGTCAAGATTTTGTTTGAGTGATGCGTACATTTTTAGGAGGGTCATGATAGAGGAGTTCAACAACCAATGTCACTAACATCAAGGTACATAGAGGGATTAGTGTTCTTGATTAAATACAAGTTCCATACCCTAATACATAACAAAATTCAATGGAAACGTTGCAATCCCCCAATCCTGAAATCCTGAAAAACTGATAAGTCTGCTAGATTTTGAATGAAATCTAAAATTCTACTTTCTCCATATGAAATCCAATGAGGTTGGAACCACTCTCAAACATCCTGAGTCATTTCATGGTAATGTTAAAAATTCAAGTAAAAGGATGAAAATGAAGATTAAGGAGAATGTCACTTTTACTTTAATTCTTAAACATTACCAAGAATTGCCTATCAACACTAGTAGGGCCATAGGCTTGATCATTAAGCTACCCCACTCAAAACTTATTTGTTTCTTTGAAAACAAATTGCATTTGGAACATTAATGCAAAAAAAAAAAATTGCAAAAAAGGCTAAACGCTCCCGAAAAGGTGGGGAGCTTTTTTTTTAGGGAGCGCGCTCTGGAGCTGCTCCTGCTCGAAGCGCGAATTGGGAGCGAAAGCGAGAGGAGGGGGGGGAGGCGCTCCCCCACAACCCTGGTTTCAGCACTATTATACAGTTGCTGAAATGACGACTTTGAAAGTAGTGTCCAAAATAGTGCTATTATCATGAGGACGAAGATTTTCACCATCGGTTAGGACAGGCAAAAAAATATCTACAGGGAATTAGTTGGTTGAGCCTTGGCTAGATCAAAAGAAAAGTAGGAAAAAATGGTCAGTTTAGAACCAAGAATATTATCTCTATTATTGCAAAGGAAATGTGCAATGACGTGAAGTAAATCCGGGTGGGCTTCGGCAAAGATCTTTGTGAGTTGTATGAATCTGTCATGGATTTACTCCATAATGCAGTCTAGTTAGTTTCTAAATGTGCGTGATTTTGCCAAGGAAAAACACAGGTTTGAAATTGGCTAAGAAAGATGCAATCGTTGAGGATGGCAATGTGTGTTTGATGGGAATCACAACTAAATCAGACATTGGATGACAATTTTGAGACAATGATGGCAGCATATAAGGGGTTGAATTTTGAAGGAAATGAGTGATAGAATTAGAGTAAATAGAGTGAACTAGGGTTTTTATCCATCCATAAACACTAAGCATGAGTTGTATAGCCCATTTGGGCCTTCCCTTAGGCCACACATGCCATAAAAAACAAACCCAAAAAAATTGTGAAAACACAAGTGAGCGTTTTAGGAGCACTTCAAGGGTGTTTCAAGAGCATTCCAAGAGTGCTTAAGGAGCACTCTAGGAGTGTGCTTCTAAGAACACTCTCTAGGAGTGTGCTTCTAAGAACACTTCCTACAAGGGCAGGGATCAAAATTTTATACCTTAGAGCGCACCCCCTGAAAACCAGAAGCATACTTCTGAAGGCTCTTCCATGTCCTTCCTACCCAAAGCGCATCAATGTTCCATAGGGTCGAGAGCTGTTGGAATTTCTAAGTTTAACTCGTTATAAATTCTTCCTGTACTATCTCGTTTATTTCTTCCTACTTGTTTAATTACTTCACAAGTTATTTACCATGTAAATACTGAAAATAAACATAAGTACAGTATGAACATCTACAAACCATCCACTGAAAGAAAACAAGCACACAAGTGACACCGTTATTTTTGGACTAATGTCCCCGGAAAAACCCAATGCGGGAAAACCGGTGCATCTATTCAGAGGGTTTTATTATTGTGCAGTTTTCATAATACAACTAGGGTGCCAGAAATGGCTCACCCAACGGAGAATGCCCTCAGCAGTAGTACCTATCCTCGGAGACATATTATGGCGGATTAATCACCGGATGAACAATCCCACAGCAACAATTGCAGCTCCCACTGCTCTGCATCACTCTGACAGGGACTGCGTCACCCTACCCAGCTCACCAGCACCCAGTCTATCCCACGAAATCCTTCCAGTGTTGCCTCTTGGCCCTGCGTCAACTTCTGGAGCTTTTGCGTCAGCCCCTAGACCCTCTACGTCTCACAAGCTACCTCTTCTGGCTCTGCGCAGCTCCTGGATGCCTCTGCGTAGCACCCAACTGCCTCTGCGTCAACCTCTCTGGGCTCTGCGTTGTCTCTCTGGTACCAACTCTACCTCTCTGCTATGTATTCATTGCCCCTCACTGTTGATCATTGATTCTATCTCTCTTAACAAACCCCGCTCTAGAGAATAGAATGACTGATCACTCTGGTGTATTCTCCAACTGATCCTCAAGCCTCCTCTTATACTTTTCTCGTTGGTCCTTCAACGGTCGAGATTAAATCTCTAATGAACAGCTAAGATTAGATTTGGCTTGATCCATGACTTTTGGAACATTCTAACCCAGTTTTATATTAATACCCATTAATATTTTATTTTTCCTAAGTTTAGACTTAGGAACTCCATTAAAAATAATAATTATTTTAATATCTCCCAAACTGATTAGAATCTTCCCAAACCATTTCTGGGTCTTGGAGATCTCATGTGCTTTAGCCTCTCCACCAATATTCATGGCTAGAACACATCCGATGCTACCCCAAATCAACAGGGACAGTGCCCCCCCTCCAACCCCCACTTTTTGGGAACTTCAGGGTGCCTAGGGAAACATTTCCCACACCCCTCCCTTTGGTAAATGTGAAGAAACACACAAGGAAACATTTCTCCAATGTACAAATTGTGTTTCCCAAAGGGGTTGGGGGTGTGTTCTAGACATTCGCCTTGAAAAGCAGGACACCTGGAGTTCACCCCCCACCTCCAATTTTTGCTTATGATCGTTAGAAATTAAAAAATAAATAAATATGGCATAAAACCTACTAAAACCTAGGTTGCACTAGTTTTCAAGATGGGGGAACAGCGAGGATAGGTGGATGCATCCCCAGGGCAATTAGAGCACACCCCAATATTTTTAGGGGCAACAAGTTAGGGATGGCAATAATATATATATATATATATATATAGAGAGAGAGAGAGAGAGAGAGAGAGATTAAAAAAATATTAAAAATTTAAAATTCAACATTAACATTTATAGTTGCTTTAAGCTTGTAAGCATAACAAACTATATTATAAAGTATTTTGCAATGATAACCCTTACGCTTATCAATTCTGAAAAAGCTTGGCCAATTTAAAAAAGGGCCAAGTAACATTCCATCATTGACCACTATACATGAGCAAAATGTAGTTTAGCTTTAGGAAAACCTAAGCGTAACTATTTTCAATTTGCATTAAGGTCCATAAAGGGTCCATGAGATACATAATTGTATCTATACTAACTTTTCTTCCTCATATTTCTTGTTAATGATGATTATGTAAAACATAAAAAGCATTCCCTTCTTCATAAGTTTTGCATATTTTTACATGTGTTGAAACCACTATAAAATACTTTGGTTTTGTAAAGAGATTAGATTCATATTCCAGGTTGAGAAGGTGATTGAATAGGGATTTATTCAAACATTTAGTACCTAAATCAAATCACTACTATATGGTCGTTTTAATAATGAGGTTGGGATAGTGGAAGCTCTGGACTTGAATGAACCCTGAAAACCCATGTACAATCTGTAATAGCTTCGATGACTTGAAAAATGAGAAGAACCGGAGCAATAACCACAAGGATCAACTTTTTGAAATGTTGCATTTCTTATTTCTTTTGACAATGAGACTTTGCTTGTTGTAATGTTGTTGCTAAAAAAACAATATTTAAATCACTAGAAACCCAAATTGAAACCTGTCATACAAAACCCATGTTTTGAGTTGCAAATTGTAGAACAGATTTAGATTCAATGCAATACAAACAATATGGGTAGAAAAACAATCACAGTGTCTAATCATCAATATCCATGATTGTCAAAATTGAAGATATATGCCTAGAATATCCCCCTAATCTACCCAAAAAATCCCCAAAATATGCCCAAAACACCCCCAAAATCTGTCTGGAACATCACTAAAATTTGTCAAAACATCTCGGGGATGGCCAACAAGTCCCTGAGTCCCCAAATGAAGTCCCCAGCAAATTGGGGACGTTTCCTAGGGGTCCCCAAGTCCCTGAAATATGAGAACGACAGGTACTTGAATTTTTTTTTCTTTTTTTCTTTTTTGTTTTGGGGGGTGTTGGGCGTGTGAGTGCCCATGCAATCCAGGCTAAAACCTATCTCTATCTTCAATATTTTTGAGCAATTTCAATTTACTATTTCAAACTTCACTATCTACTATTTTGCTTAGTACTATTTAGATTCTAGAATGATGAATGATGAACCTGAATCAATGTATATAGTATTTTATCTATGACCCAATGTATTTCATGTCTAAATCTGAATCTGGATCGTGATATATCATTTAAAACTTTAAATTTAGTATTTACATTTCACAATGATGAAGTTGCATGGGATGAATCGTTATTGTTTAAATTTTATCATTTTTATTATTATAATTTTGGACATAGGGCCCTACACTAGGGACCCCAATATCCCTCCATTCCCCATGAATTTCCCTAAAATTTGGGGGTGTCTCCACACATCCCCCGTGTTCATTCCCCTGTGTCACGCCCCTATCTTGGTGGTGGTCCTTCAACCGCACATAGGCAGGTGCAGCACTGCTACCCACTTTCTTTTCACCAATACTTATGAGTACGAAATACGCCTAACCATCAACACTTAGTTATTTTCTTCAATTATTCTACTAAGTATTATTATGCAATGTAAATAAACATTCACATTCTTCACATCAACATAATATCATTCATATGCACAACGGAAATACACTTTCTTTAAAGGGAGGGGCAACTCCCCAAGTATAGAGTCTGTGCAATCAGTAATATAATAGTTCAATAATATTTTGACAAGTATACAATAACCAATCAGCCTTTGCCTGGAAACTCCAAATTTCCCTTCAGCAAAGCTTGCCAAGTCACCCTGCAATTTGCCTTCAAAATCGCAGTTCACCTACTTCACTGTGTCGGGTTGCCCACCAGGTCGGGTCGCCCACCAGGTCGAGTCGCCCACCCTGCAGCTCGTCGTCGTTCGAGTCGGGTTGCCTGACGTTCAGCAGTGCCCACCCTGCACCATGCACCCGCTCCCGCTCGTTCACACGTGCCCATCGTTCACTGTTTAGCCACGCCCTCCATTCAGACGTGCCCACCATTCTGCGTTCAGTCACGCCCTTCATTCAAACGTGCCCTCCCCCTGTGTTTAGTCGTGCCCTTTGTTCAGACATGCCCACAGCCTGCGGCTCGTCCACCCAACTCGTTGGTCTAGTCATGTCTGCCCACTCGTCCAGGTCAACGCGCCTGCGCCCAACTTGTCGGGTCGTGTTGTTAAAATTGGCAACTAGGGTCAAACTCCATGTGGGTCATCTTATTTATGGCAGCTGATATTTTTCTTGGATCCCCCTCATCGAGAGGTGAAGGATTGATCTAAAGATCATCTGATTCCGATAAGTATTCATGGAGTTATGAATTTAATTGTGTTATAAAACAATTCGTCAAGGTCAGCCAACAACCAAATAACCCACACATGTGCTCCACGATTTAGTATAAAAAGAGGTGAATTGATAGTCATTTCTACACACACTTTTATGTTGATTTCTCTCCACTTGTCTTGGGTTTTTAATGGAAGGGAAATCTAGGAGTGGAAGCCCTAGACGTTGGAGGAACAGAGGTTGCCCTAGCTGCAACAAAGAAGACAGGCTAGCGAAGCTATGGAAGGGTTCTACACGCTGCCTAAAGGATTCCCTAGCTACACTTTGCCCTAACCAAGAGGACACAGTAAAGTGAGAAGCCCTAACACTATCAAGGAGGACAGCCCTAACGCAGGTATCTACGCAGTCTAGAAGGTAGCCGAGTTTATGGAGATATTCTCACTGTTTTGGGTGCGGATTTTAGAGAAGAAGAGCTGCAGCTCTTAGCCACATTGCAGGAGGCAAGAAGGATGGCTTGAGGGCAGTTTTGTGACACGTTGGAGCAGTCTTACCTTGCAAAACAGGCCGCAGACTATAGGTGAGTTTAATGACTGTTTTGTGCATGGTTTTGGGGTGTACATCTTTGTTTATAGGGCCGCAGTGAGGGACTGCTACAGCAGCAGTTGGGAGGTGAAGTTTAGATGGTCGAGAGGCCTAGAAAGGCCCTCCTAACCAGGCCGCAGTCATCTCAAAGGGACAGCGTGGGGAAGCTTAAGGAGCAGTGTGGAGGGTTGTGGTAGGAACAACTGATATAGGTGACAACGGATCTGTGAAGGGCTGATATGCATCCTAAGGAAGCATCGTAGCTATGGAAGAGGCTTTCCAAAATGGATTGTAGTCCTCAAGGGACTTGTTTAATGACTGTTAGGTGGAGTTAGGGTTGCCTAGTGCCCTAACCAGATCAGTCATGAACAGCAAGGTATGGCAATGGCATAGTGCAAAATGGCAAAATTGGGATAGCATGACTGTTAGGGACAGCAATACAACTAGGCAACAGTGGCAAGCATGGAGCTGCAAGGGACAGCTACATGGTAAATAGGACAGCAATGACATTGTGCAGCAGCAACAGCAAGATGCAACAAGCAAACGGGACAGCTAGGCAATAGTGCTTAGCACAGCATGGTAAACGGGACAGCTAGGCATGGTGCTTAGTAAAGTATGACACATGGGACAACTGTGGCAGCATGTTGCAACAATGGCACATGGGACAACAGTGCAGCAGTATGATGTGTACAACCCCAACATGGTCATGAGGTCCAACATTGTGATGATCAGTGCAGCATGGTGTAGCACAGTGAGGTGCAGCATGATGACGAGTGCAGCACAATGATAGGTGAAGGAGTCACATTGGAGAATCAGTTGAAGCAGCGTGTCTTCAATTGATCTCATGTATCATCTTCTTGGAGATGATCTATGCTCTTATCTAGATAAGTCAAAGTGTTGACTTTTGTTGTAAATGTAATCTCTCTCTCTCTCTCTCTGTGCTGAACTATTGAAGAACATATAAGAAGAATTGATCAAAGGTTTCCCCACATTGGGGTTTGTCCCTGGCTAGCACCACATCTTGTGTCCTTTTGTCTTGGCTTGTCTTCTGCGATTTATGTTTATGTTCTATCTACAGTTTACTTTAATGCTGATGTGATTGCTAATCTGGAAAAGATATTGAGCTAACTATGAAAATTGAGATAAATTGCTCTAAGCATGGAACATACCTAAATTAACACATGTGAGCTCACCCAGGGCGTGTCTGCACAACCATTCAGACTTTTGTTCAGACATTGGCTTCGGCCCTCGGTTCCGCCCTTGTTCGCTTACGCCTTCGCCATTTTGCTATCTTTCTCCTTACTCGCCCAAGTCTTTGCTCTTGCTTGAACTTGCTTGATTTGATTTATGCCTCCTCCTACCAAGTCGCTCATCCGTATATACATGGTGCCCAAGTGTAGAGGGGGTTGGCCCTCCTCCAAGCCAACCATTCGTTTTCACTAACTCGCCCATCATTCAGGTTGGCCCAGCCATATGTTAGTCTCTCCGCACGTCAGTCCAACCACATGTCATCCAACCGTATAAGGTCTCCACAACGCCCAACACTTAATCGATTTTACCTTTCGGTTTTTTGACTCTCGTGTTGACTCGTCGCCTTTAACCGATGTCGCCCACCGTTGCATAAAACCGAACTCGTCCTCCGCACAACTCGTCGCATAAAACTAAGTTTGCCTCTGACTCGTCTCGTCACACATAACCGTGTCAACTCGTGGACCTGACATACTCCACCACTCTGAAAACATTGTCGTCCTCGACAACACCATCCTAGCAACCACCATCGCTAAGACCATAAGTACAAGCACCCAGATGTATCTGCCTATGACCTGCCTCATGCCATCGATATGCCAAACTCTGCAAGAAAATCATGTGTTGGATCCCCTCGTGTTGGTGACTAGTTGGGTAGCTAATCCAACCGTACATCGTCTCCACAAGAACGCATGCCGCCTACATCATCTTAACTCATCTCCGCATCCTGTTGCCAATCGTATCCATCTCGCCCCTGGATGTCTATTCAAAATATGGGAGACTCGCTGCCATGAGCAGCTAACAATGAGCCTCATCTCCATGTTAGTCTAAGGAGGGAGGAAGTGGAGGCCGAAGGCTCTCCCTCTTCCTCAGCTAATAGCTCAATCCAACTGTTTGGATCTTCTTCCTCCAATCTCTGCATGTATGCTTCCCGACACTCCATCTGAACTTCGAGTCTAGCATCTTCATCTCCTTCCACTGCCTCTAGTTTTCTTGATAGATCCAAGATACTATCAGACAATGCTCTAATCACCTGTGACTACTCCATAAGTTTTGCCTCTATGCAAGACAACCTCTTATAGAGTTCTTCATCTCGCTTGACTTCCTCCACATTCATCGTTGTCAATTTACACTCAGTTGTCGTAGCTCCCACAGTTGATACCCCAATAGGATCATCATCCTGCCCGTCGTAAATGTACAACTTCTTCATGTGTGGCACCATCATAGCTTCAAACTGTTTCATAAATTCCATTCCCAGTACAGCTTCATAGTCATCTATCTGCACAATCATGAAGTCAACTTTCCCCGTCCATTCACCTATGCTCACATCCACTTTTCCTGCTATACCAGTCACTGAATCGGTTGGAGAATTCACTGCTTTCAACTATGCTTGAGCTAGTATAAACTTCAACCCAATCTTCCTCGCAATTTCTTCCCTCATGAAGTTATGAGTCGCACCACTATCCACCATAGTGAGTATAGTGCCTTGCCCAATCTTCATTTCTACATACTCCAACTTGTTCCTTTCAGGATCCCATCGTGAGACTGCTTCTGTAGCTACTGTAGCTCCCAGAATCTGCATCACTCCAACGGATGGTTCTTCTTTCTTCTTCTTCGCATCAGCTTGTGCTACTGCTGCCACTTTCAGTCTTGAAGGACAATTCTTCACCGTGTGTGGTTCTTCACAAATCCAACACTTCAGAGGCTTCTTCGTCTTTGACTTGTCATTCGATCTCGAAGGCTCTTCTTTCATAGACTTCTCTTTCGGCTTATCTGTCTTCTTCTTTCTCTCTTCGGTTCCTTCATCATAATGTTCTACCAAGCGATCAACTGTTGCAAATGCTTCCTCTAGTGTCTTGATCTTCTGCCTCTTCACCTCATTGTGTGCCCAAGGTTTCAATCCTATGATGAAATTGAACACCTTGTCCTTTTCCGCCATATCAGGTAACTCCAAGATCGCACTCGAGAACTCCCGTTGATATGCCTGTAGACTCCCTGTTTGCTTCATGTACTTAATCTTCGTCCTTGCATCCCAAGTCTCATCTTGTGGGCTAAAATGAGTTTACAAAGCTTTCTTCATGTCATCCCAAGAAGAGATTTCCTCAGCATCACCATTGGCAATCTGATCCATCTTTCTTTGCCACCACATCTTAGCATCTTTCGTCAAGAATTGAGCAGCTACCTTGACTTTGTCTTCATCATCAGGTATACCCAAACGCTCCAAGTATTGCTCCATATCCCATAAAAAATTGCCAAGAGCTTTCACACTCCTCATCCCATCATAAGATTCGGGTTCTTTGACCTTCACATGGGCAACTCCTCCAATAGATCCTTGCCCAACTGCTTTCTTCAAAACAGCTATCTCGTTTCAAGTATCGCCAAGTTCCTTCTGCAACTTCGAGATTTCTGCCAAACCTTGATCTCTCGCAGCTCCAATGTCCTTGACTTCTTTCTTTGTTTGTGTATACAACCATTCTGTATACTCGTATCAGATTTTGAGGTCTTCATGCTCTTCCTTCAACTTCATGAACTTCTCTTGAAATTCAACATTTTTGGCTTCTAGTGCAGCCACTCTCAAAGCATATTCCTTCATTTTATCCAACACCCTATCCATGAAAATTGTTTCGGCATCCCTGCTAGATTCACCTGTCATAACTTGAGGTTCTTTCGCTTGATCAGCCATCAGCTTTGCTTGTGATCTAGTAAAGACCATACACTTCTTTGTCATTCAACTTGGCCCTTTGCTTGCCCCTGTCAAACTTTCCAAGGCCCTGCAGAAAGCCTGATATCAATAGTCGTCAAGAGATATCTGCTTCTTCAATGGCCTTTGATACCAACTATCACAAAGTGCAGTGGTATCTGTCTTACTTCGATTTCCAAACCTGGCTTTGATACCACCAGTCACGCCCCTATCTTGGCGGTGATCTTTCAACCGCACATAGGCAGGTGCAGCACCGCTACCCACTTTCTTTTCACCAATACTTATGAGTACGGAATACACTTAACCATCAACACTTAGTTATTTTCTTCAATTCTTCTACTAAGTATTATTACACAATGTTAATAAACATTCACATTCTTCACATCAACATAATATCATTCATATGCACAGCGGAAATACATTTTCTTTAATGGGAGGGGCGACTCCCCAAGTATAGACTCTGCCCAATCAGTAATATAACAATTCAATAATCTTTTTACAAGTACACAATATCTAATCAACCTTTGCCTGGAAACTCCAAATTTCCCTTCAGCAAAGTTTGCCAAGTCACCCTGCAATTTGCCTTCAAAATCGCAGTTCACCTGCTTCACCGGGTTGGGTCGCCCACCGTTCAGCAGCGCCCACCCTGCAACTCGTCACCATTCGGGTCGTGTCATCTGTTGTTCAACAACGCCCACCCTGAACCGTGCACCCGATCGTTCAAACGTGCCCAACATTCCCCGTTCAATCACGCCCTCCGTTCAGACGCACCCACCATTCATTCACGCCCTTTGTTCAGACATGCCCACCACCTGCGGCTCGTCTGCCCAACTCGTCGATCGAGTCAAGTCTGCCCGCCCATCCGAGTCGACACGCCCACCTACGCCCAACTCATTGAGTCGTGTGCGCTCCCCCAGGGCATGTCTGCACCATGGTTCAAACTTTGGTTGTGGCTGCTGCAGCCCTCGGTTCTGCCCTTGTCTGCCTGTGCCTTCGCCCTTTTGCTATCTTTCTCCTTGCTCACCCAAGTCTTTGTTATTGCTTGAACTTGCTTGATTTGATTGATGCCTCCTGCTACCAAGTCGCCCATCCATATATACATGGCGCCCAAGTGTAGAGGGGGTCGACCCTCCTCCAAGCCGACCATTCATTTTCACTAACTCGCCCATCGTTCAAGTTGGCCTAGCCATATGTTGGTCTCTCCGCATGTCAGCCCAACCACATGTCATCCAACCGTATAAGGTCTCCACGGCGCCCAACACTTAGCCGATTTTACCTTTCAGTTTTTCAACTCTCATGTTGACTCATCGCCTTTAACCAATGTCACCCACCGTCGCATAAAACCAAACTCGTCCTCCGCACAACTCGTCGCATAAAACCGAACTCGTCCTCCGCACAACCCATCGCATAAAACTGAACCACACAACTCGTTGCATAAAACCGAACCACACGATTCGTCGCATAAAACCGAGTTTGCCTCCGACTCATCTAGTCGCACATAACCGTGTCAGCACGTGGACCTAACACCCTGTGTCCTAGAAACGTGGTGGAACATTGAAGTGCATTTTGTGAGCAAAGCCGATGGGGGTGGGGTAGCATAAGTCAGCTACAAGTCCCAGCAGAATTGGCAGAATAGAAATACTTCAGATCTAGAATCTCAGCCAATGGGAGCCAGTGTTATGCAGTGCAGCCCCTGATGTCGGAATGTGTTTCTTTAAGAAATTTTAAGAAAAAAGCTGACCATTCCGAGGTTAAAGTTTCAGCTATGAGAACTCTCCTTCTCAAAAAAGATGCATCTCCAGGAAGAGCATAATCGTGAAAGTAAGTAAAAGGACAGTCGCAGACCTAATAAAGAAGGATACTATGCCCTGAAGTCCAGCTTTACTCCAACAAATTTGAGCAATAGCGCGAGCGAAGGGAGCAACTATACGATTTAATCCTGGACATCCGTGAGCCATCAAGGTCACTGGAATGTTCACCCGGACTGTGATGCAGCTTTTCTAGCAGAGCCACCTGTGAATATTTGAACTCAGGTCATCCTCACAATATGCACTCCAACTTGCCGCTAGAGCACAACCCGCGAACTATTGTCCCTTAAACCCTTACTATATCCCGATTCCTAACACATTAATCTCAGTAGTGGGTATCCCAGCACATTCATAGTAGTAATGTGCAGAGACAACCATTTGCATTATTACGGTGAAGGCTTGCGCCTTATTGGATACCATTACTGTCAAATGCAAATATATTGTTTGCTGAAGAGGGTGTAAACCTAGGTTCGTTTTGCCATAAGTTCAACAAGAAATTTTTTAGAAGCTCGGAGGTGTACTGCTGATCGTATTTTTGCACAGTTGTTAATTTCAAAAAGCTGAGAACGGATGATTGCTTACAGAAAAGAAGGTGAATTTGTTGTCAATAGTATCTTCAACTATATTGTACAGACTACTTGGCTCTGAATTCCATATTTCGTGAATTCAAAATATAAGAATAAGGATTATAAAGACTTACAGTCGCGAGACGCTTGCAAAGGGCATCCCAACGACCCAGAACGTCCCCGCAGAGAAGAATTCGAGGAGCCATGCTTTATTATTTTCTGCACCCTGTACACCAAAAATGCACCAGCTGGTTTCAGGATGAAGGAGATTGGAAGGCTGTCCAACTTATGTTTGCAGCGATCAAAAATGTTTTAAGCAGGGCTTTGAGGTTTAACGTTGAAGGCTAAAAACAATAATGTCGTAGACTCTTTTACAAATTTCATAGGCTTAACTTAATGGATTATTAATATTATTATTATTATTATTATTATTACAAATGTCATATATTTAATTTAATTGATTATTATTATAATTTAATTTTAAGGTTAAGATCAAATTTGACACCACATTGGTATATGAGACTTTTTATTTTTGGGACAAGGGATCCACCTCCGCACATTGATTTGATCGCTAAATCCACAAAGGGCATGCATACTCTACCCCTTTAGTTTTGAACCTGTGACCTCTTAGGAGGAAACACATGCTCTTAACCATTAGGCTCACTCAATTGAATGTAGTGGAATTAAGAGTGTTAGAAATATTATGGTATTGCTAAATTAGAAGGTTTTCATAAATAATAATGTAATTGGGTGAAATCAAGTTAATTATGCAGTTTTCTTGAGCATCCAATGTCCATCCAATAATTTCTTGAGGGTCCAATGTCCTATTGAGTATGAATGAATAATATTTGAATGTTAGTGAGATTAAAAATAGTTTATGGACCAAAAGAAGAGAGTTAATTTTCCTTTTTCTCTGTCGCAACACAGCAATAAATGGGAGGGAATGTCTTAGGCACACTCTCCATAGTGATTTAATACCATAAGTTGGCAAAGGCTCCTCTTTTTTTAATTATCGTTTTGTTGTGACGTCACCATCTCTTGATTACAATCGTTGTGCAAAGCAAATTATAGGAGATCAACCTTCGTATGCATCCATGATTTTCTCCATTATGTGTGATTTTTGAGATTTCAACTACATAGTGCAATGCTATTTAGCATGGATGACTTTTACAGTGCAATCTCCCATCTACTCGATGACACTTTATGTTACATTCTATTTTTTCCTTTTTTTAGTTGCATCATGCATGGGTACATGTCGACTGCCTTCTTTGGGTTACCCCATTCCTTCCGCTTCTTCCTTCTCATTTCCCTCTTATCCTATTGAGCAGTCCAAACAATTTGTTCCCAAACTGTTTGAGTATTTCTTGTTCTAGTTCGATCATCCTTTCTATCTTCCTTATTCTTGCTTGTCACTCTCTTTGTGCCCTTGTCACCCTTGTCACTAGTCACTCTCCCTAGGGTCTTATTCATCAGTTTTGGTGGATGACAATGTCGCATTAGCATGCAAGGTGTCAATGAGAGGTTGGGTACTATGAGGCAAGAGTGGGTCCTCACACTCATAAGAGAGTGGAATCCTCAGTTAGACATTATCATTCTCAAACGCCATTAGAAATCCAAGTTAAGCCCACAAAGCTCAAGTGTGATATTGTTGGAGAACACAATTGTTTATCCAACACTAATACGTGAGGGAAGTAGCAACTTAGGTACCTAATATGAGTCACATCAAGGGAAGACAAAATCAATATATGTAAATGATTGATTTATATTATTACATGAAGGCATACTAGGTAGAGTTTTATTGGACATGAATGAAGCAAATGAAGAAATATTTCTCATGCTTGATGAGCTACAACTATATATGAAGACTTTGGACTAGTGCATGAAGAGGTCAGAAGACCATCTCGGCCTCCCACCTAATCTGGGAAACTTTCCTAATAGTGGCAAAGCACCAATAGAGATGGATCCCTCCAACTCATCTCAGTTAACATGAACTATTATTATTTATTTAGTTTTTTCTAATTACTTCTCTAGACAGTAACAGTCTTAGGACCAGACACTCAACACTTTTTATCTCTTTTTTGAACACCACGTATGGATGTCGAAGAGTTTATGGTTTTTCCACTGGTCTGGTTTCCCCAGTAACAGACTAAGGCAAACCAAGACCATATGTTATATACTACTTTGGTCAATCAATAGTATTCACAAATTATGTTCATAATTACCCATGATGTGTAGATTAGTTGGCTTATGTGACGTTTAGTCTCCACTAAGTTATTGGTTAAAATCTCATGGAGAGGGGTTGAGGGTGGAAGCCACTTATATGGGTTAAAACTACCCTACAAGGCATCCTATTGGATTTCACAATTATATTGAGAGGGGGAGTGAATCAATATAATGACAATTTCTACTTGTCTAATACCATTCAAACATCATAAAACATCAGTATCATTAACTTAACAAGTAACACGAGATATATGTGGAAACACTTACGGGATAAAACCACAACACTTTTTTATATGAAAGATCTTGTAGGCACCAACCTACTATTACATCAATTTGCAAGTACCAATCTTCATGAGACATTGTTACCCCTTATTTCTTTGTAGGCAACAACCAACAAGAGACACCAATACCCTCTACTTCTTTGTAAGCAACAACCTACAGGAGACACCAATACCCATTGCTCCTTTGTAGGCACCAACCTACAGGAACCACCAATCTAATTTGCTTCTATGTAGGCGCCAACATAAAGAAGACACCAATCCCCATTGCTGGAAATATTCATAGGCACCAACCTACTTCACTAAATCTACCTGCCTCTTCACAATGTTTGTTAGTTGTTTCTACTAATTTCACCAAGTCTACTTGTTACTTTTCTATTTACGAACTCTTTTAGTTTCTTTTGTCTTCATTAGGTTATTTGTTGCTTCTTCCTGCACCAGGTCTACTTCTCCCAAAACTTTTTGCTTTTGGCATCTTCACAAGAATGAATTCGCACAGCATGCCACGTATCCAATTTTGCAAATCTAGTTCTAAAATTTCTACCACAAGCACTTAAAGATATCTTCTTTGTCTCATCCAAATTCCACGGTCTGAAACATCTCAGAAAGAAAGATGGCAAAAGTGCCAAGATGACCTATTTCAAGCATGTTTCAGGAGCATTTAGGAATATTGACTTCCTCATATCATATCTCCAAAATTATAGTGAAACAAGGTCTGAAATTTCTATCGCAAGTACATTCATATCTCTTCTTTAACTCCTCCACATTTTAGATTATGAAACATCACAAAAGGAAAGATATAGTGAAAATACCAAGTTGATTTGTGTGAATAAGACTTCAGAAGCACTCAATAAGTCTAACTTCCTCAAAGCATATCTATGAAATTATAGTGCATCAAGGTCTAAAATTTGAACAATAAGGACATGATGATCTTCTATTTGTATCCTCTGAGTTTTATGGTCCAAAACATCCTAGAACAAAAGTTATAATGAAATGCCATGCTAACTTGTTTGAAGAAGGTTTCAGGATCATTCAAGAAACCTAACTTCCTTAGACCATATCTTTGAAATAATAGTGAATCAAGGTCTAAACTTTGAACCACAGGACGTGAATATCTTTTATTTACATCCTCTAAGTTTCACATTCTGAAACATCCTAGAAGAAAAATTATAGCAAAAATGTCCAAATGACTTGTTCACCCCATAAATCACATTTTTGCTTCCCACTTTAAACTCCAAGAATCACCCCAATAGTTATTCCTTAGCTCCTATTGTGACTTCATATCTCTTCTTACTTGGATTGTATTCAAATGAACTCATATTCCATTATTTATAGTTTTTTATGTTCACTTATGGGGCTAACGTGTAAAATTGGTTGGGTCGGCCTGTTTGTGCTTTGGTTGAGTCATCTTGATAAAATATTTCATATCTCCTCATTCCTATGGAATTAGAGGAAGTGTCATATACTACTAAAAAGGTCTCAGAATAAGCATTCCAACCATGTATTGTATGCTCCTATTTGAGCTAGGTAACTGGAGTAAGAATTCCTTTAAAGACAGGGTATACAAATGGGGTATCAAAAGTCAAAAAACAATATTTTCAACAATCTTCATTTTCCAATATCTATCTTGGACATAAGTACTCTCCCCCTGTATTTGAAATCAATGACAACAATATTTCCAACACATCTAAGATCAACCAAGCCTCGCAAAATCCTAGTGGAAACATCCTACAGGTGGGAAAATTTCTCTTTCATCCCCAGTGTTGGGATTCCATTGTATGCTTGGAGTGGGGTTCCTTCTCGTGTACAAGACAAGATATGAAACTAGTGGGATACACCAATGCCAGCCATATTATTACTTTGGCACTATATTGTTGGTTAAATTAATAATACCACCTTGTTATGTGCATTCATACCCCTTATGTATAAATTCATTATCATTTCTCTCAGCCGAGGAGGTAACTCCTCAAATGAATTTTGTTTATTCATTAAGATTACTCATGGTTATATACATGAGGGAGTGACTCTTGGGCTTCACCTCCCAATGACCTCTTCATTTTCCATTATTTACTATTTACATTATTTACAAGTGTTCACCCAATACCAATGAGCAGGTGTCAACATTCCCCTCCTTAATCTGAAGGGATGTTGGTGAGTCCAAGCATTGTTCTGAATCTTTCAAACTTTTCTCTTCCAAGCGCTTTGGTGAAGATGTCCACAATCTGCTCATTAGTGGAACAATGGCATAGATGTATTGTCTTGGCCTCAACATGATGTCGAATCAGATGGTATTTTGTATTGATGTGCTTCATTCGATCATGGAACTTTGGGTTCTTGGCCAACTTTATTGCAGATGTGTTGTCAATCATGAGTGGAGTTGAATGTACTTGTTTTACCTACAAATCTTATAGAATTTTCCTAAGCCACACAATTTCTTTTGTTGCCTCAATTGCTGCCACATATTCTGCCTTTGTTGTGGAATCTGCTGGAATTGATTTTTTGCGTGATCTCTAGGAGACGACTCTTGATCGAAGACTCATAGCATAACCTAAAGTAGATACCCCAATTTCTTTGTCTCCATTGAAGTCTGAATTAGAGTATCCAATCAAGCTGAAGTCACCCACCTGTGTATACTTGAGTCCAAAGTCTTGGGTTCCCTTCATGTACTTTAGAACTCTTTTTGTAGAAAACCAATGTCCCTCATAAGACTTTTGCATAAACCTGGAGAGGATTCCAACAGCAAATGAAATGTCTCATCTAGTAGTAGTCAGGTAGTTGAGACTTCCTACAAGTTGTCTATACTTTGTTGCATCCTCAAATTATTTTCCTTCAATGGATGTGAGCTTTAAGTTTTGTTCCATTGGAGTAGTCAGAGGATTGCACTCAGCCATGCCAAACTTGTTCAACAGATCTCCAATGTAATTCTTTTGAGAGAGGAATATAGACTTTGGATGTTGAGTTACTTCAATACCAAGATAGTAGTGAACATAGCCCAAGTTAGTCATTTCAAAACCTTTCCTCAATTCCTTCTTTATGGATGCAATGTAGCTCTCATTGTTCCCTATCATCAAAAGATCATCTACATATACCACAAGATATACAATTGTTTTGCCAACTTTCTTGACAAACAAAGTTGCATCATCAAGATCATAATGTTTGAAGTTGAGTTTCAGAAGATGCTCAGTTAACTTTTCATACCAGGCTCGCGGTGCTTGCTTGAGGCCATACAAGGATTTCACAAGTTTGCATACTTTATGTTCATGTCCCTTCACAGCAAATCCTTCTGGCTGGGACATAAAAACATTTTCTTTCAGATCTCCATTCAAGAAAGTAGTTTTTACATCCATTTGATGGACTTTCCAACTGTTCTGAGCTGCTAAGGCAAAGAGTGTCTGGATGGTAGCCCATTTTGTTGTGGGGGCAAAAGTTTCCTCATAATCGACCCCTTCCTTTTGTGCAAAACCTTTTTCCATAAGTCTGGATTTGTGTTTGTCAAGTGAGCCATCAACTCTATACTTGTTCTTGTAGACCCACTTGCAGCTAATTGGTTTGGTTCCCAATGGAGGATCAACTAGCTTCCAAGTCCCATTCTTTATCAAGGCACCATACTCCTTTTGCATCGCTTCTTTCCATTCATCATGAGAAGTGGCTTCTTTGAAGGAAGTTGGTTCAAAATCTATAGACAAATTTAGTTCACAATCATAAGAAACATCCATATCAATAGGTGAATAAGAATCACCTACATCACATCCATTTGGTCTAGTTGAATTTTGTGTTCGTGTCTTTCCAACCTCATCAAGATGAACACTTTCAAGTGTCTTTGTTAGCCATTTTGGAGGACCTTTATGAGATGGACCAGGCTGCTCAGTTGACTGAATTGGGATTGAGTCAAGATTGAGTCTCCTAATTTTGTCAATCACATCACTCAAAGTATCATCAGTGGCTGAAACTTCATGTGGGGGAGAGAGTGCTTTAGAAGAAGATTCCACAAATTGATCCAATAGAGGAATCCCCCCTTCAAGGTGTGGAATCTGATTATCAAATTTTTGGAATGATTTTGCATGTCTGAATCTATCCAAGCGATCAAGATGTCGCTCAACAACATTGTCAGCTTTGGAAGATTCAAGAAAAATTACATCTCTAGATACAACAAACTTCTTATTAACTTCATCATAGAGACGATATGCTTTGGAGGTATTTGAATACCCAAAGAAGATACACTTACGCCTCCTTGCACCAAGTTTGTCTCTTTGTACCTTTGGTACCAAGGCATAACCCGTGGAACCAAAGACTCCGAGATGCTTTACGAAGGAATGTGGCCATACCACATTTCATAAGGAGTCTTGTTTCTAATAGCATTAGATGGACATCTATTATTTACATATACAACACATAGAACTACATCAGCCCAAAACATCAATTTTCACATACTTAACAAACATCATAGAACATACCATACTTAAGGTTGTCCTATTCATTATTTCAGCTACTATGTTCTCTTAGGGATTATAAGGCACATTTGTTTGGTTTTTGATCCCATGTTGGCGAAGATAGTTTTCAGATTCATTTGAAGTGTATTCTTTTCCATTATCAGTGCAAATAGAGAAAATGAGATTGTGCATCATTTTCAATCCATGTATAAAAGTTTTTGAATGTTTGAAAAGCATTAGATTTGTTCTTCTATAAATAAACCCAACACATTCTGGTGTAGTCATCAATAAATATCATCATATATTTATTTGAATTTGTAGAAGGATCAGGCATTGGACTGCATAAATCTTAATGAATGAGTTCAAGTTTTCTATGTGCTATGGAATGTGAATCATGGAAATATCATTTGCTATGCTTTGCTAGAATACAAGCATCACATTGCTTAAGTTTCCTAGGAATTGTAGGCAAACCAGTAACACCATTTTTCTTCAACAAGCAAAGGTTGTCATAGTTCAAGTGTCCAAATATAGCATGCCATAAAAGACTTGATGGAAATGTACCTTCATCATAATGAGAACTGTATGAGAAATTTTGTGCACGAGCAGAGGTACCTTACAGATTCAGAAGTCTTTCTTCTTTTATCCCCGTCATGACAAGTGAGTGATCTAATGCTTTTCTCACCTCAACCTTGCCATCAAACATATGAATGGAGCGTCCTTGCTGGTGGATATGGACCAAGGACAACAAGTTTCTCCTTAGCTGTGGGAGATACAAAACATCGTGCAGAAGAAAGTCTGGAAGACTAGGCAATTTGAGCCTGATTGTGTCAAGTCCTGGTGGCTTGAGTTTTGATTTGTCTGCAAAGTATACTACTCCATCAACATTTTCAGTAAATTCTTCAAAAAAATCTCTTCTAAAATTCATGTGGCAAGTTGCTTCTAAGTCGAGAAACTAGTCATGTTTCCAAAAAGCAAGTGAAGCATTAAACAAGTCTTCATTTACTCCAATATTACAATGTGCCACAACATAGTGAGTGGATTCAAGTGCTTTACCTTTCTCTTTGTCATTGGTTTTACCTTTGGCTTGATTTATTTCCTACTCAATTTTGTCCCAAGGCAACTTGCATGTGGATGCATCATGTGATCCATCTCTATTGCAACGTATGCAATGAAGATAAGATTTTTCTCCTTGAGAGTGTTTGCCTCCTCTGCGTCTGAAATTTCTTCTTCCTCTTCCTCTTCGACCACCTCTTCCTCCAGAAGAATCTTGAGCATGATTCTTCTCTCTACATGCAAGACACACAACTTCTTCAGAAGACTGAGGGGGTGTCTTTTTCCCAAAATCTTTCTCTCTCTCAGAAAATTTCTTCACAAGGGAGTCAAAGGTAATCTCTTTGAGGTTTCCATTTGCTTGCAATGACTCAAGATAATTTGAATAAGTGGGATAAATTGCCTTGACAAAATCTATTAGAAGAATGTCTAGTTCAACATTAGTGACTTTGATATGATGCATAATAGATCTTACTTATGATGCTAAAGCAATATGATCATCATTTTGTAATTCAAGGCTGAACAATTTAATCATCAATTGGACAACTTCAAGCTCAGAGTGTGATTCATAGAGTTCCTTCAACTTTTGTAAGGCTTAAAAAGCATTTGAAAATGGTGAAATATGGCAACTCACCTCTTCACTTACAAATGTTGCAAGCAAGGCATAGGCCTTGTTGTTCTTGTTTTCCCAAATGGCGAACTCCTTATCTGAATTGGGCTTCTCAGGTGCATTAATTCCTACACCTTCATAGACTCCTTTCCACAACTTATTGAAAATGAGAGTGTGTTTGATCTTCTGAGACCACTTAGGATATTTATCCTTGCCAATGAGAACCACTCCCACGATAGATATTAATGAATGCATTTTAAAATCTATGTACTGTAAAAAAAATGTACTTTTGCTGCCAATATGCTGTAAGAAATTGCAATTCTGATGTATATTATAGAGGTATATATGAGAGAGGGGTTATGTGGTGGAGGGGATATATGAGGGATGGGTTATGTGGTGGAGGTATTCACTAGTGCAACAAACTATGTTAATTAATGTAATGGGCAGGTCGGACCAAAGGTACTATTAATGTAATGGGTAGGTCATACCAACAATATTAAGTATAATGGTATGGGGAGATGAGTGGTATTATCAACGTGGTATTATGAACGGAACAACATTCATTGAATGTAGTGGTATGGGCGTTCAATAAAAAATAAATAAAACATATTGTAAACAAACGTTAGTGGGAGCGGGAGTGGATAAGTATGGAGCAACCGATATGGGCCACACAGTAAAATATGGACAAAGGCCAACGTAGGAGAAGTTTGTGATACCTACATGGAGGAGTCAGAGGATGGCAACCGGAGTACAGAGTGATTACAGGAGGGAGTTGAATATGCAGTGCGAAGGTTTGGAGCCACGAGCACAAAGAGACAATGTTCAATTTCGTAGAGCCAACGTTCAACGCGTGAGGAGTATGGTGGAGCGATGCGCAGTTCGGAGAGGTTCGAGAGGTCGAGGCTTGAGGGAGAGGTATTATATGAGGGGGGCAGAGTTTTGGATGGACAGTCCGATGGACAATGCGGTCGATGGAAAATTCGATGAACAGTGTGGGTGCCAGAGGTATTGTAACCATATGGGGCGTATGGGAGTCGAACCTTAGGTCTATGTTCATTAAAATAAACACGGAGTATTACACAATTGAGGGTCGTGGTGCATTACACGACTGTGGACTGTGGTGATAATTAAAATAAATGCAGAGTATTACACGACTTCAGACACAGTTACATTCACGCATTCACCTTGATGTATCGATGAGCTCGACAGAATACCAATGGATATACTAGACAACGTCTCCAACTTGAATGTGCTAGCGTTCAATCCTTCATAGCTCCAATCCTTCCTCTATTCCATGCTCACCAACTCTCGACCTAGTAGCAGCATTTCATATGCAAGACAATCTTCAAAGCAAATATTATGCATGGCAGGACATATTTTCTGTCAAAAGAGAGGGGCAGAGGACAGACTGTAGAGAAAAAATTGGCAGAAGGGAGTTACAAGGGCAGACTGGAATGCCAAAAATGGAGCTAGCTCTGATAGCATGTCAGGCCTGGAGGTCACTCCTCAAATGAATTTTTTTTTTTATTCATTAAGATTACTCATGGTTATATACAGGAGGGAGTGACTCTTGGGATTCTCCTCCCCATGACTCTTCATTTTCCATTATTTACCATTTATATTATTTACAAGTATTCACCCAATCCCAATGATTAGGTGTTAACAATTTCAAGGGAAGATAGGCGATATTTTCCTAGTGGATTGAGACATCAAATTTCCCACAATATTGAAAGATAAAAGTTGACATTTTGAATCTAAAGGAGGATCCATCATCGTGGAAAAAAGTATGAGGGATTAAATGCATTTGAGAGAAAATATATAGAAGAGATGCCATAGATCAACATTTCATGAAGAAATTCAAGTCTACAACCCTCTTATGAATTTTATTTTAGGTTTTTTCGAAAAAGAAAATTTATTCCCATATGTCCTCTTTGTATAGGGATATGATTGGGATTCTAAGATTTATGTGATGTGTGTTGGTGGATTGAAACATCGGATTTCCCACAATATCGAAAGAGAAATGTTGTTGTTTCAAATATGAAGGAGGATCCATCATCGGGACAAAAAGTTTGAGGGAAGAAGAGTAATTGAGAGCAAATATATAGAAGAGATTCCATACATCAACTTTTCTTCAAGAAATTCAAGTTTGCAACCCTCTTATGATACTTATCCTCTTTAGTAATCTTACATCTCATATTATTTAGGACATCGAATGTAAAAGGAAATGGATTGTGCAAGTAGTTGAGAGGAGAATTTTTTTATCCTCTCCACCCAAGTTCAAATCCTACTTGTGACATGTTCACTCTTTGTAAGTCAATTGTTGATTAGGCTTATCATGATCCAATTGTTGATGGGGGTTGGCAAGGCAATAATAATCTCATCCTCACTTATGGGATTGAATGTAGGACAAATTATTTTCAAAGTTTTAAAATAGTGTTCATCATCAACTTTGTTTGTATCACAATTTTACAAATTTGTTCATTTCGAAGTGTTTTTAAGTTAGTCCAACAACCAACTTCACTATGGAGGTCATGAAAATGGGTCCTAATTTTAGCAATATTCATTTTTCTATTTATTCTCATAAAATTCATTAGTTAGTTTTGGAATGACATTTTTTTGTAATATTTCAACTTTCTCTTATTAATGACTTCATTCTCATTCCAAGCATTTTTTTAACATATGATATTATCAATATTATTAATTTGATCATCTTATTTATTGTTTTGATAGTAAAACCAAATTTTGTGATCTCTATCTCAATTTTTTTTTTAATATGTGGTAGATACATGGTATATTGTAAGCAAAACACAGAGTCAATCCTTATTCAACTATAGCAATTTATGTGTATATTCTTTGTCTATATGTGTGTGTGTGTGTTTTATGAGGCACAACCAACATCAATCAAGAGAATGTGGCAACAAATATTGGGTATATTTAAATTTATAAGTCATAACACACTTTTTTATGCGCTCAATTTTATTTTGAGTCTCACGAGAGGAAGTGCATGCCCAAGCATTACCACCATACCAAATAACTAGGAATAGTGTTTTTATGCCCATAGGCTCACCTATTTTAGAATAGGGTTTTCAGAAATTTAATTTAATTAATTTTAGAATAGGGTTTTTATAAATTTAATTTGATTTGATTTTTTTACCATGGTGAAAAGGTATTAATTTTAATTTAATTATCAATAATTATTAGGTGGATGGTAGGGATTTAACTTCCATAGAATATTCTAAAATATTCTTAGCAGTGGTCACATATCAAAGGTTTAGATTTTCTCAAAATTAGTTAATGCCTCCTTATCTTTTTAACCATCCTAGATCCATCTTAAACCAGGATCTATCAAACGTCGAGAGGGATCAAATCTATCGAGGTGCAAAACTCTTTTCTGAGTGCAAAACTTGAGGAAAGGTTTGAACCTCAAGAGATTTGATCCCTCTCGACGCTTGATAAATTCATGTTTAAGATGGATCTAGGTTGGTTATATAATATTAGAGAATATCTATATTTTTATCTATATATCTCTTTATTATTCCCTCTCTCTATATCTCACCCCCGAACATACACACTCTCCCTCCATATCTATCTATCTCTCTCTCCCTCCCTCTTCTTCTTCTCTCTCTCTCTCTCTTCCCTCCCGCTCTCCTCTCTCCCTCACCCTCTATCCATATCTCCCTTGTCACTCCCTCTCTCTCCACCTCTATGTAGAAATTCCTTGTAGATTCAAATTGTTTATGTAATATGCTAAAGAAAAGACTTGAATCTACTCTACTCATCAGCAGAAACAATTAACAATCGTGAAATCACGAAGCATACAAGAGAAAGAATTCAATCAACATATTACACGATGATTTTTTAGGGAAAGCCACCGCTAAAAACCTTGTTATTTGTATATTGCATTAGTTAGAAAATATGAGCAGATTACAATGCTTTGCTTAAGGCTGAGCAACCTCTACACTATCTCTATCTGTATCACCGCTTCCTAGGCAAGCCTTAGCCAATACCTATCCAATTTCATAGCCTTCCAAGCTCCTACTTCCTTGTGTTTTTCAATGAGGAATTAGACCCTTATTTAATAGGAATTTTACTATATAGGAATGCAGTTCCTTTAGGCTCTTCCTCTGACTGCATGCACCATCTATACAATTAATATAATTATACAATTGATAGTACACTGCCCTTGAACTCCAATCTCAACTGGGTAACTCTCATATCTGACATGCATGAGTTATTTATGACTGAATCATCAGTTAACTGGTTGAACACATGAAGCAACACCCCATTTTCTGACCTTCTACTAGTTAGTCCATCAACTGGAACTAGTTTAACTAACTTTAACTCAGTTAAACTGAATTAATTAATTACAACTCAAAATAAACTCAACCAGGGTTCCTATAAAGTAGGAGACGCTCTACATGACTCTAGTTAGACATTCAGATCGAATTAATTGTATCAACTAAGTCAAATTAACTTAGTTAACTCCTACAAGTTGTCTTGTGATGTAGAATTACTATGTTTCTCCTAATTTAATTCAAGGAAAATTAAATGAGGATTTTCTTGTTGTCATTTTCAACACTTGTTGTGCTCTACAACAACCCCCCATTTCATACAATTTTTATTTTTCAAAACTATAATATGAAATGGGTCCCTTTTCATTTAAATTGGTATCAACTTATCATTATTCAAAAGGTCCGAAAAGAAATAAAACATTATAAACCTTTTTAAATCACTTAATCGGTCTTATAATAAAGAATGAATAATCCTTTATTATTGCGATAAAGCGATCGCAAGATCGCATATCGCAATAACAAAGGATGCATAACATAAGACCCATTGGTTTTCCCCGATGCGACAATGCACAAATGGCTATCGATATCGAGAAGGCAAGTGATCATAACAAAAGGCCCCTCTTCGCTCCGATGCGATATCGCTATCGGCGATCGGGGATGTACCATGCATGCATCTAAAGCCCTCGTTTAAAACTCCCGATGCGAATTGGCGATATCGCTATCGGCGATCGGGGATTCCGAAAGGACACCAATATAACAACTTAAGCATTCCCCCGATCGCCGATTGCGATAAAGCTAAGCGCATATTTCAAAAAAGATTGATAAGGCCGGGATATATTATGGTTATTTAGTATTAAAGGCCTTTCTCTTCCCGATAGTGATTCACTTACGCTCAACCGCCAAAACATCAAAGCTACGCTTAAATGAATCATTCGGCCAATAAACGATATGATGAGCATTTAAAGGATTGACAGGTTTAAACGACCATTTAAGGCTAAAATATCTTCAGAGATTGTATCCGCGACCACCTTAAGTTAATCCTCCATTATTCATTGATTAATATATCTCGTTCATATTTGGTTTGCGCCACCAATTCTCCGCATTACGTTCATTTTCTCTCCTGTGTAGAGCTCTTCCGAAGCAGCAAATTCAAGCCAAATGGGGAAGAAATCTAAGAAAATTGGAACAGCTTCCACTTTGGCAGTTACAGGACAACACATTGCCGATCCTGGACCAAGCAAAAAGGGACTGATATCAGACACCACATGTCTAGGACTCGATAAAACTACTTGGCTGAGCATCTACAATCTGATTGAAGCCGAAGAGCCTGAGGTAACAACAGTACAAGCCACAGCAGACCCGACCCGGAAGTCTGATGCTACTCTAAAGGATTTAGCCGACTTTTACCTTCATCGGATAGCAGCCCGAGAATAAATTCTCCCATATATAGATGTGGTGAGATGGGAAATTGAAGAAATCCCAATCACAAACAGGACATTTTGCACCATGGACGGGAGAGTCTTCGGCTCGTTTCAACCCGATGATTTGAGGCAAATGTACCATTTGCCTGCACCAGAGAAGAAGTACAACAAAGCATTCCTGGAGAAATTTAGAAATGAAAACGACATTGAATCAGAACCCATATGGGATTGGAGGCAAAACCCAGCGAAACACAAGCATGAGTCTTCGGGTAAGTACTCTGTCGATTCCTTGTGTTCTCCTTATTGTTATGCCGGAGTAATGATGTGTAGGTTGTGGGGGTTACATGATTCCTCAAACTTCACTATAGAGATGGTACCTTTAATGGAAGCAACATGCAATAGTGAAATAATGGATTGGGGAAATATACTATTTGATAAGTTAGCAACAACAGTTCTTGAATTCAGAAACAAATTCCGTGTTACTGAAAGGTTCATTCCCCCATTTTACTATAGTGCCTACATCTTGGACACCCTGTGTTTTAATTCCGAATTTCCTGTGCTGGGGTGGAGATGGACTCCACAAGACCCCATGCCCATTCATATATACCACCAGAAATATGGAAAGCCCACTATAAACACCATTTATATCAAGTTTGCAATGGTTTTATGTTACCCATTCACTATGCCATTTTTGACAAACCTGCTCCTAAGATTTCCTCACAAGCCGAGATTGACTTGACAACCATAGGGAGATGGTTTGGAGAAAAAAAATTCACCTATGTAAGAGTTTTTGACAGTCATGCCAAGCCTCATGTCCTCCCTTTGTATACACTCGAAAAACTGTTAGCTCGAGAGGTAGCATATCAGATTACATCCGAAGGAGTTACACAGACTTTAAGGAATAAAAAGAAGTAGGTTTGGCCTCCCTTTCCTATAAGATGTGGTGTTTAAGCTCTGCATGACTATAAACATGCAGAGAAAGAAGCAGATAAGATTAAGGCACTGAATCTCGCCACTCTTCCTAATAGGCGATTTGATCCAAACAAAGTCGCCTACAATGCACTTGAACAGGCAAAACTCACTAAATTTGACCATAAAGATGATGAGTTTGATGACCTGTTCTCCTCAGCCGAGTCGCTATTCCAAGTTCAATCACTAGCCAGAATGAGATATCATGACGACGGGTTAGTTGAATTTAACAGACTTAGAGAACAGAGGTTGCAAACTCTGCCTCTAGATCTGTTAGCAACAACCCCGATGACACAGTCAAGCGAGCCTGAACAGCGACCTCCTGCTACATCAGAAATTGCTGGAGAAATCCAAACAAAAGAGCAGGAGGAAGTGCAGAGGAAAGAGCAGGAGCAGAGTAGCACAGACGTGAATGTAGATGCCCAGATTGACCCGAAATTTCTCCAGGAATGGCAGCAATTCGACTCAATCATAAGCAATCTTGAGAGCCCAAAGGAAGCTGATACATCTAAAGCAGCTGACACACATGATACAACATCAAAAGAGGTTCCAAGTGGAACCAGCGGCCTACCCCCTTCTATAGGAATAGAGATAATTCCCAAGGATCCTTCAGATCAGATCGTTTTGCAAGTGGAGGATATACCTCCATTGGATGTCTTTTACAGCCCAAAGCACAGGGCTGTAGTAAAATGACAGCGGAAAAGGAGAAGGACTGATCAACCTTCCCTATTCCCTGAACAAACAGTGACAGCCAATGTGGTTTGGAAAGAGGAATTTGATCCTTCTGATGACCTTACAAAATTGTCCCAATATGCTGGAGCCTATTCGGTGGCCACCATGGACAAGGCATCAGAAGTGACTAATCTGTTAAGAGAAAAGGACCAAGCAATCGCCTCGCTACAAGCACAATTATCGGAGGCACAACAAAAAGTAGAGCAACTCGAACAGCAGTTGTCTACATAGCAACAAATAAACAATCAATTGAATAAACAATTGCAGGAAGAGAAACAAAGAATTGATTCAAGTGCAATTCAAAAGTAGAAAGAGCTGTCGAAAGCGTTGGCAAAATTGAAAGCAGTGCATGAATAGATGGGGAAATCTAAAGATGAGCAAATTGCTCAATTATCAGCCCAAATAGAAAAGTCCAAGAATCTTCCGCAGCCTGCAGAGTTCAGAGCAGAAGCACAACAGATTAACAAAGCATTGGTAACACAAATAAGGTTGTTATGTCAAAAAATCGCTCAAGCAGAACCCTTATGTGACATAACAACATCACTAATTGATAAATCGGTTGATGTTAGAACAGACTTGGAGCAGGCCGATGAGACCTTGACCAATTTTCTTGAGTGGCAAGACACTGATGAGGGACTTGCAGCTAATTTGCCAAAAATCTAAGAATCCCATAAAGAGATCCTATTTATGAAATGACAGTCCCAGTTAATGAAGGCAGAGAGAGCAGTTTCCAGATGCAAGTTAACCACAAGTAATTGGGTTGAATTGATTAATGATACTCTCTATTTATCTAACATGATCTCTCAATGTACCCCAGGTAAATTACTATCGGCTAAAACATTGGAGCAGTCATGTTATCAAGAGCTGGAGAAGAATGGGAGATTGATTGCAGGTATTAACAGTTTGACTTGGGACACCTATTGGTTGTTCCTAGTAAAACCATACAACCAGAGAGCCGCCCTCAAGTGCCTGACAGATGTAATCGGGTGTATCATTCCCGATATACAAGATGCCACCTATGCTGCTCAACTCAATTCTCATCTCAACCGACCTCCAGAAGTGGAACCAATGCTAGCAATATGCCAACTCAGGTCGAAAGGCAAACAGCCAAAGTGATGAATCATGCTGCCGACTGCCAGATTGCTATGAGGAAGATATGAGGAAGATACTCCAAATCAAGTTGTACCAATTAAGTAGGATTTTAATTTCATAGTTAGTTAGTTTTAATCAAGTATTTATAGACCCTTTCAATGCATTGGAAAGGGTTGTAAGTTTTTGTATATGACTTAAACCTGAAGTTGCACTACTGTACTTCAGGGATATTTTTTATAAAGACTGGGCCAATTATTCCAATTTTGATAATGAAGCTTTTATGTGGATGTGCACTACTGCCTTTATTTAAAAGTATTTCTGAGTCGGAATAAGGAATTCAAATAGCGATTGATGTTGGGAATGATTTGCAGCTCATATGGTACTACTATCTATGTCTGAATTCATTCTTTTTATGTGAATTGTTGTTTGATCGCTCTTGCTATTATCGAATATATGCATGTGTTTTTAACAACATTCTTTACAATTTCCACTACTGGATGTTTACAACATGCTTTTCTTTTATCATACATGTATTAGTAATATAAAAGGATAAATGTAACAATGTTTTGTTAATCACTTTGTTCAACTATTTGAACAAAGCAATCATTAAGTGAATGAATGTCTATGTTTATTGTGTAGAGTCATTTATATGTCTATCAATGAACATAGATCATCAAGCGTTGCACTTAAAAGAATAGAAGCTTCCCGGGATAGAATAGTCATTTATGTTTTTGCTGTTAGATTAAGTCATCCACTCATTATCATTTATTAGAAACCAATCACTCATCCATCCCCTTTTATTCATTATTGGGAAACTGGTCCCATTATATCCAGTCGGAGCCACCATCTCAAACGGAAAAGGAGTTGTATTAAGGTCTGGACCAAGTGGTTATCCCCCAATGTTGATACAACGATTTTCGGGGTATCAACAACACTCTATCTCTCTATGTATTTGTTCTTTCCTCCATCTCTCTCCCCTCCTCTCTCTCACTCTTTCTCCCACCTCTCTCTCTCTCTCTCTCTCTCTCTCTCTCTCTCTCTCCAACTTTGTCACTATCTCCCTCCCTCTCGCTCTCGCCCCCCTCTCTCTCCCTCTTAAATTTGATCCCATTGTATTGTGTTTAAGAAAGTATCTAAATTAAAAAACTCAATTGGTTGTAAAATATTAAACTTATATTTTGGTTCAATCATGCCAAAGGAAACACAATAATGAAAATTTTAAAAGAACCAGGCACTTTCTTTCCTCTATTATTGTTAATCACTTTGCTTGCTGTCATCACTTGGATCATTAGTTAAGATGGATATATGCTAGTTCTTAATAATATTATTTATATAATATAAATTTCACATCTTTATATATAAAGTTTTCTCATTTTTAATTTTATTAAAAACTCGATTTAATTTCTACGGGAATATTTCTAGTAGCCACGATGATATAGGGTAGAGATATATCTCAAAATTAATTATGGACTTGTACACTGACATCACCAAATACTTTGTTGGCGGGGAAGTCATCCTCCTAGGTGACTTCAATGCTTGTACTAGAGATCTTTAGATTCCTCTCCATAATCGATCAAATGATGTGTTATGTACCCAGTGGATAGATCAAGATTTAGTAGGGCTTCACCACATGTCAAATAATGCTTTGGGGCCCACTACAGTTTATGGCAAGCATATATTGCAGTTGGGGGAATCCCAGGAGTTGTTGATTCTAAATGGCCTCCCCTGTTTCCCAGACCCCCGCTCTTTCACATGTCGACCATATGGCGAGGGTGTGAGTGTAGTTGATTATGTGCTTGCTAGCCAAAACTTGCTCCCTTTTATTCACCATTTCTCAGTCTTCCCCATACCCCTTTCTGATCATGCACTTATTCCCTTCTCTCTTTGGTTTTACCCTCCCCTTCCTCCCCATCCTGAACCACCTTTCGATTTGTTGAAGGTGACCCTGACATCTTCTCCTCTACCTTAAGTAATATGACCCCATCAGAGACGCGGTTCTCCTTGCTTCATTATGCTTCCACTAAATACACATGTCTTTCATCTACTATTTGTGAAGCAACACTCAAATCCTCCCCCCACTCCAATACTTCCATCTCCCTTAAAGTTGGATCTTGCCCCATGAACAAATGGTACGATGACGAATGCAAGACTCTACATCGAGAACTTTGATATGCTTTCACCCACTTGTTGAGCCTCAAACCTGCACTTCTTTACACATCCTCTCAGCCTCCTTTTCCTACTCATTTCCTTCTTTTGCCACTCATTTCCTTCATCAAATTGCTCAAATCATTGTATTATAGGACTTTTTACATGATTTTCTAATTATTCTAACGACTGTTGTTGGTTTAGATTTTTGGTTCAAAATGCTGCGTTTCCGCAGCTGATCCCGGTTTCCGCAGCCAACCCCGGATTCCGCAGCTGTTTTCTTAAATGCTATGTTCTAGGTGTCCTCCGGGTAGAAGAGCCACATGGGCAAGTTCGTGGAACCAAGGACATGGTGTGTGTCCTTCCAGCTCACCCAAACCGGTCATATAAACCCGTGGTCAATGAGAAAGCAAAAAAGGTCAAACGGAAGTCATTGGCGGTGGCACGGCTCTGCGTGTTCGGTTTGGAGCACGTAAAGAACAGCTGGCCTCTTCCTCAGCCACGAGGACCGTGGGAAACAAGAATCCAACAGAAGATTGATAGCCCATAACGACCGTTGCCTAAATCCGATGACAGTGCCAGATTACGTGTTTTTACACAGCTGATAGAATAGCCCAGTTTGCGTTAAGTTAGTTGGCTTTCTCTGCTATAAATAAAGCGTCTCTAAACGCTGGATAGTTAGTCTTTTAGTCTTTTTAATCAGTTGTAAACTCTATTGAGACATATTGTTATAAGCATTTTGTAAGCTCCCCACTGTATTTTTTTATATGTGCTGTTAATACATGAGAAGACCGTTCTGTTTCTAAGCGTGTAACTGATCTTTTGGATTGGCTGAAGTAGGCGGAGGGCCCCTGTCTGCTACAACCACTGTACAATAGTCTTTACTTTATTTTCCTGCATTTCTTTTTTCTGATTTTCATGTATATTAATGTACAGTTTGAATTGCTACATTTTTTTTTTTTTTAACATGTATATTAGTGTACATAAACTTTGAATTATGCTGATTTACATTTCTGCATTTTTGTTCATGACTGATCAGTGTGTTTTTGCAGATTTCTTAGGAGCCCGGGACAGTTTTCTTTCTTCTCTTTTTACAACTAGTGGCATTTGTGATCGTCTTATCTAGACTGCTGATCTTTATTTTTTATTTTCATTAGTATCATTGTTTTAGTTTGCACTTTACTTTCTGCTCATAGCTTATCAAGTTGTTCATCTTTTGATGGCTCTTTTTATCATAATCAACTAACTTTAGTAGAACCAAAATATCACTTAGTGCAGCTTGGTTTATTTTGTTTTAAGACTCACATTGCTAACTTGCTCATAACTCTTTCTTACATGATCAATCCAGCTAAAGGCAGAAAGGTTAAGGGAAAATTAAGTGGTGTGATTTGTCACCTAGATTTTACATTGCTTAAGATTTAATTGAAGAGTTAAAGTAGTTGTTCTTGTTTTTAATTGAGTTAATGTAGATGTCATTTTCATTTTCATCAACAATAGAGGTACTGGGCCGATGCCATTGGTATTTTATTTGATGCCTTTACTTTCCTTTAAAGCTTTGATTTCATTTCAGTTATTGTTCAAGCTTTCTTTAGAATACTCTTTAAGTTTCAAGAAATCATTTAGAAGTCGCCACAAACACACACATTCACTCGCTCGATTACATCTCCATCACATCACAATAGGAAAGATAAATAAAAAACAAACTAAAAAGATAAAAACGACAAAAGATTAAGAAAAGGTTATCTAAGTACATATAGTACACCTCACTTCATCAGCTTACGAGCCCCGGGTTGACATTTAAAAGTTGCAATTTAGACATCACTAAATTGACCAAACATTTTGGCGCCGTTGCCGGGGAAGTGAAATTAGGTAGCCAGATTCTTAAAAAAAAAAAAAAAAACACAATAAGAAAATTTCAAGGAAGGAAATTGATAACATCTCAAAGTATGCTCTCCTCTTGCACTTAATGTGATCTGGAGGATCAGAAAAGAGAGAGTTATTGGTTTAATAGTTTCTTGAGTATGCTCTCTTCTTGCACCTAGAGTGACCTGGAAGATCAGAAAGAGAATTATTAGCCCGACTTGAAGAAAAATAAAAAAAAAATGACATGCATAGGGCAAGAGATTCTAGGGGAAGGTTTTTAGCTAGAGCCAAAAGTTCGATTTTTACAACTCCATCTACTTCAAGGAATAGACAAGAGACACCTCCATCATCTCCAACTCACACTCCTAGCCCTAGGATTCCTGGAATTCAAGAGGCAGGAGTCGACTCTCCCATACCTTCCATCGAATCTGAATTAGAGAGAGATCCTTTCCTTCTTTCTCCAGAGAGACAAATTGTAATTGAAGAAGTAGAATCACCTGAAGAAGAGGGAGAAATTCCTTCTCATACACCCTTAGTACAAGAACCAGAAGACTCTGAAGTCTCCAGGGAAACTACCATGACAGATGAAGGAGCAACTGGATTTGGTAGAGGTAGAGGTAGAGGAGGAGGAGGAAACAATGGAGGAGGTAGAGGTAACATTGGAGGAAATAGGGATGGGGATAACTCATTCGAGTTTCCTATAGTTGATGAGGACTCCCGAGCCACAATGAAAAACATCTCACCGTCTGTCCTCCCAAACTTCCATGGGTTTAGGAATGAGGACCCTGAAACATTTCTATTTGAGTTTGAGGTAGTGTGTCGAACTTATGATTATCTGGATGACTCTCAAAAACTCAAACTGTTTCCTTCAACATTGAAAGGAGCAGCCTTGAGATGGTTCGTGGGATTACTCACTCAATCCATTAGGTCTTGGAATGATATGAAACAAGCATTTTTGGATAGGTACCTGGACTATTGTATGCCCACTAATCACAAGGATGAGGTATTCAAAATGATGCAAAAAGAAGATGAAAACTTGGAGGAATTAATTGAAAGATTTCAATACAATCTGAAAAGAGCAAAAATGAGTAACTTGGATGAGGAGACCTTGAAAGCCCTTTTACTAAAAGGCATTAGAGATGAATGGATAGATCTTTTGAATATGATGGGAAAAGGAGATGTATCTCAACTTCCACTTTCTGATATAGCAGAATTATGTGTCCATCTCTCAAGGGGGAAATCCAAAACTCAAAAAGGACCTAGAGATCCTTCTCTCATCAGAGCAAATAAATCTGCAACTGGATCGGTAAGTAGGGCTGAGATTGGCAACATGCTTGATGAATTCAAAACTGATATCTTAGGGAGTCTTAGTGAGCAACTAGACACCCTTAAGATTCACAATAAGCAGAAAGCAGAAGCTGAGGTTTTGGCCATCTTTTGCCCAAAGTGTAGGAAGAAACATGCTCTAAGGGAATGTCCCTTGGATGCAAAAGTTGTAGAAACATGTGTAATCTGTTCAGAGAACCATGAGACCAAGGATTTTCCTTCAATTCTTGGGCTCAAAGCTGTCTTTCAAGAAGATCCAAATACAATCGAATCTCTCTCTTTTGTTGCAAGGAGACCTTGGCAGGGGCAACAAAATCAAGGGTTTAACAACTCTATGAATTTTCAACCCCAACCAAATTGGAATCCTTGGCAACAACCTTGGTCCCAACCTCAAAATTCTTTTCAATCATGGGTACAAGGTATGAAAAATCCTTATGGGAGATTTGCTCAATTTTACCAATATCCTCCATCTTTTCAAAACCAACAAGCTCCACAACTTCCAAATCAAAATCCACAATTATCATTGCCATTTCCACAACAACAACCTTCCCAACAGAATCCAAATTCTCAACTCTTGCTTCCATTCCAACAGAAGTCAAATCAACTTCCTTCTCAGCCATTGCCAAACCCCAATAATAAAAACCCTCAAAATGCCTACATGATGGAAGGTCAGCAATTTCCTACCTATATGATTGTTCCTCTCAATGAAGTACAACTCAGATCAGGTAGAGTCTTACATAAACCTTCTATAAATGATCAAAAGCAAAGCATTTTTGAGGAAGAGTCTCTTGAAGCCAATAAGGGTTCTGAAGCATCTCTTCAAAACCCAAACACTCAAAAAGAAAAAGAAAAAGAATTAACCCCCACAACTCCCATAGTTGAGCAACCCGCATCCTTATCCACACCTCCTTTCCCTGAAAAATTACAAATTGATAAAGGAGTGGAAAAACAAATTTGGTTGCCTGACTATAATTTTCTAGATGAATTGAAGAATGTCTGTATCAAGATTCCCTTGTTACAAGCCATTAAAGAGATTCCTATTCTAGCAAAAACAATAAAGGAGTTGAGTCTTAAAAGACCAGGAAGGAAACCAAGAGATACCAGAAGGATCCACCTGGTAGGAAAAAATGCAGATATCATGATGGGAAAAATTACTATGCAGAAATATGTAGATCCCGGTAGTCCAATTGTCAAAACACATATCAATGGGGTAGAAATACCAAATACTTTGATTGATTTAGGGGCTGCTATCAACATCATGAGTAGACAGACTATGGACCAGCTAAAACTTCCTAATCTTCTTTTTACACCTACTTTATTGCAACTTGTAGATCGATCAGTTATTAAACCAGATGGTGTATTAGAAGACATTCCAGTCTCCCTAGACTCTTGGGAATATCCAGTGGATTTCATGATTTTAACCCCCAAGAGTAATCTAGGAGGACATCCTCTTATTTTAGGAAGACCTTGGCTAGCCACAGCTGATGCTTTCATAAGTTGTAGGTCTGGGGATATGTATATTTCTGATGGTAATTCGACAAAGAAGTTCAATATGTATCCTCCAGCAAAAGCAATTACAGAAATAGGGGATAATGAGTGGGTTGATGATGAAGATACTATACAACCTGTCTTTACCATTTCTGAGATTAGTGAAGATAGTCAAATTCTGAACACATTAGAAAATTTTGAACCATCTTCAGAATATGACCACACACAATTCCAGTTGGATTCTGACATAGAGTGTCTATCATCTAGACAAATGTCTCTTTTCTCTATGGAAGAGTTTGGTAGTTCTGCCATTGAGATTTTTCCAGGAAAAACACTGAATATCAACAAAAACTTGGGAAAATCACAACAGGAAGAGCTAACCAAAGTCTTGCAAAAGCATTCTACTGCATTTGCATGGGAATATACAGATATGAAAGGTATTGACCCGAAGACTTGCATTCATCACATCTATATTGAGGAAAATAGTAGACCAATCAGACAACCTCAAAGAAGGATGAATCCAAACCTTAGGGAAATAGTGAAAGAAGAGCTCCAAAAGTTACTTAATGTAAACTTCATTTACCCCATTTCAGATAGCCGGTGGGTTTCTCCTTTGGTTATAGTACCTAAAAAGAATGGTAAATGGAGGGTTTGCATTGATTATAGGGAATTAAACAAAGCAACTTTGAAAGATCACTTTCCTTTACCCTTTATTGATCAAGTATTAGATACTTTAGCAGGTAAAAAGTATTTCTCATTTCTGGATGGTTTTAGTGGTTACAATCAAATTCAGGTAGCATCTGAAGATCAGGACAAAACCACATTTACCTGTCCATGGGGGACTTTTTCTTACCGAGTACTTCCTTTTGGATTATGTAATGCACCTGCAACATTTCAAAGGGCAGTATTAGGAATCTTTTCTGATCTAATTCATGATTGTGTAGAGGTCTATATGGATGATTTTCTAGTTTATGGTAACTCATTTGAAGAAGCATTAGAAAATTTGGAAAAAGTCCTTATAAGATGTAAAGAAACAAATCTTTCATTAAGTCATGAAAAATGTTTTATGATGTTTACTGAAGGGATTGTTTTAGGACAACATATTTCGGGAGATGGGATTAAGGTTGATAGATCAAAAGTTGAAGTCATCTCCAAGTTACCTATTCCAAATTGTCAAAGGGATGTTAGAAGTTTTCTTGGGTTTACCGGGTATTATAGAAGATTCATTGAAAACTTCACCAAGATAGCATCTCCGCTCTTCAAATTACTTACAAAGGACTGTGAATTCAAATGGGATCCTGAATGACAATCTGCATTTGAAGCTTTAAAAACAAGGATATCTGAAGCACCCATTCTGAGAGGGCCAAATTGGAAACTTCCTTTCCATATTTCTACAGATGCTTCAGATACAACTCTAGGAGCTGTATTGGGACAAAAGGATTTGGTCCCTTATGCCATTTACTACACCAGTAAAAATTTGACTCCCACTAAGTTAAATTATACTATGACTGAAAAAGAGTTCTTAGCCGTTGTTCATGCAATCAACAAGTTTAGACATTATATAACCGGCTATGAAACTTTTGTCCATACTGATCATTCTGCAATTAGATATCTTATGAATAAACCTGTTACTAATGGCAGAGTTACAAGATGGCTTTTACTTTTACAAAAATTCAATATTACTGTGTTAGATAGACCAGGGAAACAAAATACAGTAGCTGATTTCTTGTCTAGAATCCAAAATACTAATGAAGATTCTCCTGTAGAGGATAAGTTTCCAGATGAATATTTGTTTGCAATAACTACTAAAACCCCTTGGTATGCAGACATTGCTAACTATTTGGTTACAGGGAAGCTACCTCCACACTTATTTCCTAATGAGAAAAGGAAAATTATTCAGGAAAGTTCAAAGTATTCATGGATTTCTAATGAATTGTTCAAAACAGGGCTAGATTGTGTGATCAGAAGATGTGTTCGGGAAGATGAAATGCCTGACATCCTTAAAGCATGTCATGATGAACCGTGCGGTGGACACTTTGCTGACAAGAGGACTGCCTATAAAATCCTTTCTTTAGGACATTATTGGCCTTCTCTCTTCAAAGATGCAAAACAATATGTTAGAAGGTGTGACAACTGCCAAAGACGTGGACGACCAACTCTTTCAAATGAAATGCCATTACAACCACAGGTACTCATCGAACCCTTTGAAAAATGGGCTTTAGATTTCATTGGACCTATCAATCCACCATATAAACAAAAGAAGTATATATTGGTTTGCACTGATTATGTTACTAAATGGGTAGAAGCCAAGGCATTGCCTTCTGCCACTGAAAATTCAGTTCAATTTCTTTTTTAGGATTTTTTTACTCGTTTTGGTGCCCAAGAGAAATTGTGACAGATCAGGGAAGCCAATTTACATCTAACTTGATGGAGAAGCTGATGGAAGAATACAAAATTAAGCATAGAAAATCTACTCCATACCATCCGCAAGCAAATGGTCAAGTGGAATCCACAAATAAAGTTCTTGAGAGCATCATCACCAAAATTGTTCATCTCCATAGAAGAGATTGGGCAGAAAGGCTTCCTGAAGCCTTATGGGCCTATAAAACTACACGGAGGAACACAACAGGACATTCTCCCTATGAACTTGTTTATGGGAAAGAAGTCTTGCTCCCCATTGAGTTTCAAATCAAGACCTTCAAGATGGCAGTTCAGTTGGGGATGAATCTATCAGAAGCCCAAAAACACAGAATGGAGCAGCTAAATGAGCTAGATGAGATGAGACAAGATGCAATTTTAAGGACTGATCTAGTTCAACACCAAAGAACTAAGTGGCATGATCGATACATCATTGAGAAAAAGTTTCAGAAGGGAGATTGGGCACTATTGTTTGATTCCAAGTTTAAGGACTTCAAAGGAAAATTTCAAACTCATTGGCTTGGACCATATGAGATTGATGAAGTCTTTAGCAATGGAGCAGTTCGAGTAAAGACGATTGATGAGTTTCAGACTCCTCTCATTGTGAATGGCCACCGATTGAAAGTCTACCACAAGCCACTCTCAAAGGACGAATTTGTTAAAATGGTCCAAGAAGATTCTGCAATGAGGTTGGTGGAGAAGAATTCTTCTCCTCCATCAGCCTAGTCTTCGTTTCTTTCAGTTTAAAAAAAAAAAAAAAAAAAAAAGAAGAAGAAGAAGAAGAAGAAGAAGAAAAAAAAGTCTCTTGTATAAGCCTAAAAACCAATCTTGAATTGGCAGTCTTATGCAGAAAATATGAGGTGAAAATCAAGGGCACCTGACACTTTGTATTTTCCAAAAAAAAAAATCTCTCTCTCTCTCTTTCCATCTCATTCGCCATTTCAGTTCATCCATCCCATCATCTCCATTCCACTTCATTTTCATTCCATTTCATTCATCTCACTCCATTCCATCAATAAAAGTCCCTCTCAGGACTACTTCATTCAGTTAGTTCTTTTTTCTAACCATTTTGTGAAGTGAACGGAGTGTTGTCTCAGTTTCCGCAGCTAACACCAGTTTCCGCAGCTCGAAACGATTTCCGCAGCCAGCACACTCTGTCTCTACAACCAGGATTACTCTGTTTTCAAAAATCACAGTCAGAGGTATCATCATCATCAAGGGTAGCAAGGATATGAGGCATTTGCAAGATCAAAAAGCAATAATGGGTCAGCAACCTTAATCAACACATGGCAAACTCATGAAGGTATGATCAAAATCTTTTCCAAACAACAATTTAATGTCGTTTTATGCATAGTTATTGAATCGTGGTAAGAGCCACTAAATGCAATGATTTGGCAAGATCACCCCACTCCTCTTCCACAGTAATGCTTAATCCACCTCATACCTCTCTAACGGTCCCCTAATCATCATTTATTCAAAACTTGAGACGAGGCTGCTCCTCCATTACTGGCCGTACCTCTGTGACGTAACCCAATGTACCATGGCTCTCCTTATCGTCATTTCCGCAGCCAACGCTGAGACGTGTGTGTAAGCCACCCGACTCTAAAGGATTCGGCCGTTATTCCGTCCACTTATCACTCCATTTACCGCATGCATGAACTCATTTCCCGTGTTTGTCTTCTACTCTCTCGTACTCACACCATTTCCACTCTCGTTTCCGCTGCAAACTCCACATCTTTGTTCAAACCCCGATTACAGTTTTGCAATACGCTTACATTTCGTTACGGCTACTCCACTTACAGCCGTAATCCACCTGTGTTTCTTCCCGTAAGCATCGGCTACACCACTTACAGCCGTAATCCACCTGTTTTTTTTTCCCGTGAGCATCCTCCTTGAGCATCCATACACTGTCAAAGCTTCAGCCGAAGTTGAGAGCCGAAGATGGGGAAGCTGCTTAGAGCAGAACTTGAGGGTCCGAAATATTTAGAAGGGTATCCACAGACGAAGGAGGCACTACAGAAAGCAAAATGGTTAAAGTTTATTCAAAAATTCAAAGGGTATAATAAAGAGGTAACGAAGGCATTTGCCCGGTCCTTCAATGGAAATATCGTGGAAGTAGGGGACCTGAAATTCACAATAACAAAGACCACCATAGCCACAGCAACCGGTTTACCTCAGCAAGGAGAACGATGGTTCAAGAACAGAGGAGTGGAAGATCAGGAATGGAAAAACATGCTTAAGAACCCAGGTATGGACACTTCAATATTCACTAAAGGGATTCCTGTACATGTAATTAAGGAAGAATGGACTGCATTGTCATTGCTTGTTCAAAAGTTTATCACATGTAAGGGCCGCTTTGGCACTATGTATATGTACCATGCAAGAATTATGATGAATTTCATGGAAGGCCATGCCATCAACTTACCCTACTTTCTGTTAGCAAGCTTAAAGAAAATGAGTTTCGCTGTCCAAAAGCCTGTAGGCCATATTGAATCCCACTTGTATCATCACGGGTTCATTAGAATTTTGATTGAAGAGCAGTTGAAAAATAACAAGGATACATGGGAAAAGTTTCTAATCAGAAACCATTTCCAAGAGGTAACTGAAGCCTCTAGCAGCTCCCCTAGAATCCCAAAAAGAAGTAGGAGAAGAGAAAAAGATGTTGCAGCCCAAGATCCTCTTATAGTAGAAACCCAAGAAATTTCTCAAGAAGAAGAGGGGGGAGCCAGAACTAAGAAGCAGAAAAAGGATAAAGGGAAAACAATTGTTCAAGAATCACATCCATCACCTGAACCTTCAGTAGAAGAAGACTCTCAAACCTTGGCTGATAGACTAGCACAACTTCAAGCTGTTGCCCTCTCAAAGAAGAAACAAAAAGAAAAACAAAGTGCCCAGCAAAAGAGCACTAGTGCACAAGTGAGAAGAAGCAGTAGACTTAAAGGAAAAACGAGTGTGACTAAACAATCACATTTCATTGACTTAGGAACACCTGAAAAAGGTCCAGCTCAACAAGTTATAGAGGCAAGTCCTCCACGTGAGGAGAGTCCTTTTCAACAGGAAAGAGAAAACAATCCTCCTTTATCAAAATTTGAGTTCAGGCTGGGAACAACACCTGAGGTTGATTCCACCCAGCAAGAAGCCTATAACTACTTAGAGACCTTGGAGCAATCAGTTGCAGGTCCAAGCACTATATTGCCCCTTGATGAACAGGTCAAATCTTTAAAACAGGAGGTGTTTGAGCTAGAAGTCCTGAACCGGCATATTAAACAAGAAAACGAAGCATTGAAAGAATAAAGCAAGGTGGACAAAATTGTCCATGACAATACCATGCTTCACTTAGGACTCTGGCAGAAGAAGAACAGAAAATTGAAGAGAAAATGCAAGAAGTTGAGCGGGGCCTTGATCAATTTGAAATTCAGGTGTTTAGTCAGAAAACCAAGGACAATTTTGGCAACAAGAAGAAAGAGAAGAAGGCTGGATGTTTTGGCAGAAGCATCTGAGCATATGGATTGAAAAAAAAACAATGACAAAGTTTTTGTTGCATGAGGACATGCAACACCTTCACAGTGGGGGTATGTTGAGCCTCAAACCTGCACTTCTTTACACATCTTCTCAGCCTCCTTTTCCTACTCATTTCCTTCTTTTGCCACTCATTTCCTTCATCAAATTGCTCAAATCATTGTATTATAGGACTTTTTACATGATTTGCTAATTATGCTAACGACTGTTGTTGGTTTAGATTTTTGGTTCAAAATGCTGCGTTTCCGCAGCTCACACAGGGTTTCCGCAGCTGATACCGGTTTCCGCATCCAACCTCGGATTCCGCAGCTGTTTTCTTAAATGCTATGTTCCAGGTGTCCTCCAGGTAGAAGAGCCACATGGGCAAGTTCGTGGAACCAAGGACATGGTGTGTGCCCTTCCAGCTCACCCAAACCGGTCATATAAACCCGTGGTCAACGAGGAAGCAAAAACGGTCAAACGGAAGTCATTGGCGGTGGCACGGCTCTGCGTGTTCGGTTTGGAGCACGTAAAGAACAGCTGGCCTCTTCCTCAGCCACGAGGACTGTGGGAAACAAGAATCCAACAGAAGATTGATAGCCCATAACGACCATTGCCTAAATCCGAGGACAGTGCCAGATTACGTGTTTTTACACAGCTGATAGAATAGCCCAGTTTGCGTTAAGTTAGTTTGCTTTCTCTGCTATAAATAAAGCGTCTCTAAACGCTGGATAGTTAGTCTTTTAGTCTTTGTAATCAGTTGTAAACTCTGTTGAGACATATTGTTATAAGCATTTTGTAAGCTCCCCACTGTATTTTTTATATGTGCTGTTAATACATGAGAAGACCGTTCTGTTTCTAAGCGTGTAACTGATCTTTTGGATTGGCTGAAGTAGGCGGAGGGCCCCTGTCTGCTACAGCCACTGTACAATAGTCTTTACTTTATTTTCCTGCATTTCTTTTTTCTGATTTTCATGTATATTAATGTACAGTTTGAATTGCTGCATTTTTTTTTTTTAACATGTATATTAGTGTACATAAACTTTGAATTATGCTGATTTACATTTCTGCACTTTTGTTCATGACTGATCAGTGTGTTTTTGCAGATTTCTTAGGAGCCCAGGACAGTTTTCTTTCTTCTCTTTTTACAACTAGTGGCATTTGTGATCGTATTATCTAGATTGCTGATCTTTATTTTTTATTTTCATTAGTATCATTGCTTTAGTTTGCACTTTACTTTCTGCTCATAGCTTATCAAGTTGTTCATCTTTTGATGGCTCTTTTTATCATAATCAACTAACCTTAGTAGAGCCAAAATATCACTTAGTGCAGCTTGGTTTATTTTGTTTTAAGACTCACATTGCTAACTTGCTCATAACTCTTTCTTACATGATCAATCCAGCTGAAGGCAGAAAGGTTAAGGGAAAATTAAGTGGTGTTATTTGTCACCTAGATTTTACATTGCTTAAGATTTAATTGAAGAGTTAAAGTAGTTGTTCTTGTTTTTAATTGAGTTAATGTAGATGTCATTTTCATTTTCATCAGCAGTAGAGGTACTGGGCCGATGCCATTGGTCTTTTATTTGATGCCTTTACTTTCCTTTAAAGCTTTGATTTCATTTCAGTTATTGTTCAAGCTTTCTTTAGAATACTCTTTAAGTTTCAAGAAATCATTTAGAAGTCGCCACAAACACACACATTCACTCGCTTGATTACATCTCCATCACATCACAATAGGAAAGATAAATAAAAAACAAACTAAAAAGGTAAAAACGACAAAAGATTAAGAAAAGGTTATCTAAGTACATATAGTAAACCTCACTTCATCAGCTTACGAGCCCCGGGTTGACATTTAAAAGTTGCAATTTAGACATCACTAAATTGGCCAAACACCACTCTCAACCCTTCTACTCAGACCTCAAATCTTCTTATCATCATCTCTTCCTTCGTAAGAAACGAGGCTTGTCTCTCATAGAAGATGAGAACTTTTTGCTCTCCTTACCCACTCCCCTAAACAATTCTTGCATACCATCCTTCCTCGATGCTCCCCTCTTCCATCTGACCTCAACCCTACATCCATGTTCTCCCACACTTCCAACCTTTATGATATTCACAGGCAAGCCCTCTTCATGTTACCTCCGCACCCTCTTCATGTTACCTACTCCCAGACAGAGATATTAGAGAGGTCGTTTGGGTGATGAACGACAACAAAGAAATCGATAAGGAAGGCTACCAACTAGAGTTCTTTAAGCATAGTTTCAGTGCTTTGGTTAGCCACTTCATTGATCTCTTCAACCATGTAGTTCATGAAGGTTTTCCACCGACATGGTCACACCACATCATCCATCCTATCCACAAATCAGGTTCCAACTCAAATCCCAATAACTACATAACAATCATGATGGGCCATACGTTCTTGAAGTTGTATGCTATTGTTCTACATAAGAAGCTCTCCAGCGATATTGAGCAAAGAAAACTCCTAGCTAGGGTACACGCAGGTTTTCGACTGGCTCATCAGACCATTGACCACATGTTCACCCTTCACGTTCTGATTGGGGAGGCATGACATCGCTCTTCGAAAGTCTATTGTTATTTCGTAAATTTTCGGAAATCTTTTGACTTTGTTCTGAGGGAAGCCTTACTCCAGAGACTCATAGATATTAACATCTTTGCGACCCTATTGATAACTATTATGCGCCTATATGATTCTGTCCTTGGTCATCTTTACGCGGTTCATGGGATGCTTAATTTCATCTGAAGCACTATTGGGGTTAAACAAGGTTGTCCAGTGTTCCCTACCTTGTTTGGGACCTATATTGATGAGTTGGAGGCATTTCTACATGGGCATATCTAGGACACGGATGGCTTCCTTCTTCACCAGGTTCTGATATCTATTCTACTCTTTGCTGACGACGTGTTCCTCCTCTCCTCACCCCCATAAGGATTACAAAGGCAGTTGGATTCCTTAGGTCTGTTTTGTGATCTTTGACAGTTTACTGTCAACCTAGGTAATACCAAGGTTATGACCTTCAATGGGGTGAAGAAAACCTTGGATCTTCACTTCCTATTTAGAGGGGAGGAGATTGAGATCACCAACACATATACTTACTTAGGGGTGAAATTCTCAGGTCCCCGCTTCAGTTTATGACCAATGCTTCAACCTCAGATTAACAAAGGATATGGATCCTTATTCCTTCTCAAGAGACAATGCTTTAGACGTCACTTCCAGGAAATCTCGTCCAAGATGAGCCTCATGGACACCTTGATCAGTCCCACTATTCTATATGGCTCAAAGATTTGGGGATCGTCTTTATTTGAGTTAGATTTGGCTTCAGCTAAGAGAGTCTAGATTCTTCTTCTCTGTCGCATCATTAAATGCAAACATACAATACCAAAACACATCATCCTTGCAGAGTTTGGAGCTCAGCCCTTTCGGCTTGAGACAGTCTTCAGATTGGTTTCATTCTTGCATCGTGTCTGGGACTTTGCAGACTTGCTAAAGAGTAAGGATCGATATCCTTACTTGGCATATTTCTCTTCTAAGACTATTGCTCATTCTAATCCCTTGGGTCGGGTCAAATGTTGATTTACAAAAGTTTCAGATCTCTTAGAGTTGGTGGGCATTCCATTGGATCGTCTCCCTCCTTTCCAATATTCCTTAAACGCTCTTGGTCACCTGTTACCTACTAGACATGAGTTAAATAATATCATTAAGGAGGACATCTACAGGTAGTTCGTCCATGTCACCTAGGTCAATCCTCTGGCAAGGTTGCGCCCAAAGATGGCCTTCTATGTTGAGCACTTATTGGAGTTGAGAGACGGGCTCATTGTTCAACCCCAACATATGTTTCGCCACCGGATGCATGCTCTTTGCATTCCTCTAGGCCAATTCAGAGTAGGTTCTCATAGAATTCGAGTAGAGACGGACCACCAGGTTGATAGAACAGACAAAATTTGTCAGGTATGTCATTTATAGGAAGTGGAGACCAATGTTCACTTCATTTTTGGATGCCCTATCTAGTATGAGATTGGGGGAAGGTTCCATTACTTATTCAGAGATTCTCGGACTCTCGCTGACTATTTCAGGTATCCCAATCAGAGATGATCGGCCATATATATGTAGGAAGCTCTCAAGTTTTGAGTGCATATTCTTCAACCTCCCTTCAGACTAGATCCCACATAGAGGATCGTGGCATTTTTCAGGGTACTGCCTTCAGACAGGGGCACCAAGAGACCGATTGATACCAGTACACGTCCAAACTCTAGATCACTAAGGATCCAAGGGACCTCAACCCACCACATGAGATCTGAGCAACATATCCCTCTCAGATTTGTTTATAGGAGATGAACTAGGTCCTCCAGACATCAACAGCGTGCAAACTCCCCTAGTCAGCGATTTAGTAGACAGTCCACACTTTCCACTGACTCTTCATCAGACCAATAGACTTTGTTGAGTTTCTTCTGTGTTCTTCATTCAACCTTGGATGTTAGGAGAGATGGGTCTGATCCTCAGACCTATTAGCTCCTGGATCTTCTCCGCCAGGGCCAGATGCTGATTTATTTCATGCATTGTATCTTATTTTTTCTAGGAGACCATTATTGTACTCAACAATCTTTTTGACCTACTTTGTGGTCATTAGTTAGACATAAATATAATTATCTTATAACCTTTTTCTTTTTATATTTAATTAAAAAATGTTATAAAAATATATTAAAATAAAATATTTTGATTGTGAAATAAGCTATGGTTTTTGGGTATGTGGTATTGATGAGTCATGGTATTTGCCTATTGTATTCTAACAAAGCCCATTTAGAAGTTAATAATATCTATGGTAATTTGGGGAGGCATATCCATGGTTAAGAATATTGTCATGTTGTTATAAAATATTTTGATTTTGAAATAAGCTATGATTTTTGGGCAATGTGGTATTGATAAACCATGGTGTTGGCCTATGGTATTATAACAAAGTCTATTCACAAGTTCATAAAATCAATGGCAAAGTGGGGGTGAATATCCATGGTTAATAATCTTGTCATATTGTTATAAATATTTTGATTGTGAAATAAGTTATGTTTCTTGGACATGTGATATTGATAAGCCATGGTACTGGCCCATGGTATTGTAACAAAGCCTATTTACAAGTTAATAATATCCACGGTAAAGTGGGGGTGAATATCCATGGTTAAGAATCTTGTCATATTGTTATAAAATATTTTGATTGTGAAATAAGTTATGGTTTTTGGGCATGTGTTGATAAGCCATGGTATTGGCCAGTGGTATTGTAACAAAGTCTATTCACATGTTAATGACGAATTCAAAATATAACAAATTGAGTTTATTATTTTTATTACTTTAACTTTTTTATTATTAATTGAGCCAACATTTAAATGTTTACACTCAACCCGGTTTATATTACTTTTAACTTTTTATACCCAGTGACACTTTTCAAATATGCAAACTTCAAGAAAGAAACGTTATCATACAATTTATTGGTCGGTATGTTTTGGAACAAAATATCTTATGTATCTCATAAACTCAAATCTCGTCCATGCAAAATAATTATGTTATCATTCCTTGAAACACAGTTAAAGCTTACAATAAATCAAATCAATATGACATGCTAAGTACAATTCCTAAAGGAGATAGGAAAGCCTTTGTGGATTAACCATGTTGAAAATAGCAACAAGAAATGTTAAAAATAGCATCAATACAAATCTTAATTTAATTCTTATAGCAACTTGTAACATTTAACTAAGTTAAGTTGACTTAGTTAGTTGGCTCAGTAAATTCAAGTTGGGAGTCTATCTAGAGTCATGTATCCTAATTTAATTTGTCCTTGAATTAAATTAGGAATTAAATTGTAATTCTAATTCTCATAGCAACTTGTAACACTTAACTAAGTTAAGTTGACTTAGTTAGTTGGCTCAGTAAATTCGAGTTGGGAGTCTATGTAGAGTCATGTAGAGTGATCCCTATATTTTAGGGGGCCATGTTGAGTTCTTATTGAGTTGTAATTATTTAATTCAGTTTAACTGAGTTAAATTCAATTAAACTAGTTCTAATTGATGGAGGAACTAGTGAGAAGTCAAGTGAATTAATTTGGATTTAATTCACATGCAGTGATCAATCAAATAACTGATAATTCGCTCATAATCATTCATAAATAACTCATGCATGTAACTTTTGAGAAAGACCCAATTGAGATTAGAGTTTAGGGACAATGTACTATCAGTTGTAAAATCATGTAAATTAAACCGATGATGCATGCAATTAGAGAAAGGCCTATGGACGGATTGCACAATTATGAGTGAGGAATATCCCAATTAAATATGGGTTAATTCCAAATGGAACAGTGAAAGGAAGTAGGGGCTTGACAGGCAACAAATTTGGCTAAATATTGGCTTGAGCTAGTTTGTGAAGTAGTGAGATAGATTGTACTTGTGCAAAGATTGTTCGGGTTGAACAAGCATTGTATTTTCTTCTCATATCTTCTAGTTAATACAATATACAAATAGCATGAGTTTTTAGCTGAGGCTTTCCCCATAAAATTATTGTGTTATGTGTTGATTGAATTCTTTCTTTTGTATGCTTTGTGATTCACAATCGTTTAATTGTTTTCATTGATGGGTAGAATAGATTCAGGTCTATTGTTTTATCATATTACAATTATCAGTTTGAATCTACAAGAAATTTCTACATGGTATCAAAGTTGAAATCACTATAGATGAGGAGAATACGATTTTGTTGTGCAGGTGAAATCGAATTTGCAGTTTCATACTTCAGAGCCAGCAGGATGTTGTTCTACGGATTGAGGCTTGAGTATGCCCTTGAGGGTAGCTCAAATTACATAGCTTGGAAGGACAGGACGAAGACAATGTCGGAAGACAATGGGCTAAAGGAATTCATAGATCATGATATCCTGAAGCCTCCAACATTTGATGCTAAATATCTGTCACAATGGATAAAGTATGTGGCAAAGGCGAGAAGGATAATCCTAGAAGGAGTTCGAGATCATATTGTATCGAATCTCCATGGTAAGGAAACTCCATTTGCAATGTGGGAGGAATTAAAAGACCTTTTTCAAAATAGCAGTGACCACAAGAAGCTGCCACTGAAGGAGAAACTCAGAAAGATCAAGATGGAGAAGGCAACTCAATTCTGAAGTACTTGACCAAGTTCACCCAATGTCGGGATGAGCTAGGAAGTGTTGGGGTTACTATTGTAGAAGACGATTTGGTGACCCTAACCCTTCTAGGACTTCGCAAGAGCTAGCACAACTACTAGGACTCAGTTAATGGGAGGGAGAAGCTACCAAAGTGGGAGCAATTGTGGTCCGACTTGGTACAAGAAGAGATTCGGTGGAACACCAGAGATGTGACCTCATCCAAAGAAGTGGAAGAGGACTTTGCATTAGTCAGCAAAAAAAATAAAGCCAAGGGAAAGAAGTCTCAAGGCGATGTTAGGTCCCTATAATACTAGTGATTCCCCCATTACTATTGTCATTGTAACCTTATTGTTATTATTGTGCCCCTATTGTCCCCATATTGTTATTATTGTGCCCCAAAGAAGCCCACTATTGTTATTGTTGTGCCGTTATACTATTATTGTTATGTCAGCTTTGATTATATTGTGACCCGTTAGACTCCCATATATAGAAAGGAGGTTTTGTCATTTGTATCATCCAATAATTGTTCATTTGTGTAAGGTAAAGGAGGTTTCCCCCTCGAAGAGGCTGATTTTGAAGTCGTTGATCTATCTTTTCTTCTATTTTTTGAGTTGGTTACGTAACATTTGGTATTAGAGCCTTTGGATTCTAGGGTTTTGCTGCTCCAAACAGGTCATCGTGGAATTTTCGCTATAATTTTTTTCTATGACATGTCAGAAGCTGAAATTAAAACACATTTGAGCGGAAATCTCGATGAACCTCAGGTCCGAATTTCAGACATTTTCTCGCTATATTTTCAGAGATAGGATCCAAGGAAGTTAGGGCTTTTGCATGCTCCCGAATTAGATCTTAAATAGGTGACCTGGGGAAAATCATCATAACTTTTTCTCTGAGCATCAGATTGAAATTTTGTAAAAAGTTATAGAAAGAGGACGGCTTGTAGTTTTCTATGTATTGGTTTCAGGTCCTAAGGTCGAAACAATGACACATGGCACTTCGTATAAGTTTGCTTTACTAAACTAGTCTATAATCAGGTCATTGTGGGAGATTTGGCATAAATCTTCTTTAGAGAATCCGATCTTGATTAGACTTGCAGGGTTGGAAAGAGGACTCAGAGGGCTACTACAAGTCATAATTTAAAAACTTGGAGATCTGAAATTATAGAGATATAACAGATCCAATATCGAGCTCCTACAAAGTGAAAAAAGGTGTATAGTTTTTTTAAATTTTTTGCATAAATTTGGTTTGAAAAATTAGTTTGAAGGAGTTTAAAGGGCATAGTGAAGCATAATTAGCATTAATTGATGCCCGTAAGAAAGAAAATGGAAACACCTAATAAGCAACTTGAAAGCTCTAGCATGACTCATGAAGAAGATGAAGTAATGCAACATGATATATCAAAATTACAAGACCAAGTGCAGCGAAATTCACTCTCACAAAAAGTAACAGAAGCTAAGATGGATGGTTTAAAGAAAGGCGTGGAAGTTAATATGGATTGGTTTAAAGAAAGGCGTGGAAGCTAAGATGGATGGTTTAAAGAAAGGCATGGAAGCTAAGATGGATTGGTTTAAAGAAAGACGTGGAAGCTAAGATGGATGGTTTAAAGAAAGGAGTGGAAGCTAAGATGAATGACATGGAAGCTAAGATGGATGGTATAGAAGAAAAACTTAAAGGCAACATGGAAGATTTGAAGACAGATTTGACAAAGTTGCTACAAAAAATACTTACTAATGGCTTAAGGGTAGTAAAGGAAACTCATGATGAGAACAAAAGAAATGTCAATCATGATTTCATAGACTCTAACGTTGGGTTGAAGACCCACCATGTTCCAAAGATCAATACGAGGAAGTTTGATGGCAAGGATCTCGTAACATGGATACTACAGATGGAGCAATATTTCGATCTCCATAATGTGCAAAACACACAAAAGGTACGCATTGCAACTTTATATTTGGAACCAAATCAGTTTGTATGGTATCGATGGATTTTATCTCATAAACAAATTGTCAGTTGGGCAGTTTTTAACGAAAAAATGATAGCACATTATGAGGATAGAAAAAGAAACGCCTTTTTTAGTCAATTGATAAATCTCAAACAAAAGGGTTCAATGATGGAGCACATTGAGGACTTCCAAAAACTGAATATAAGGGTAAAGTATATTCCAGAGGAGCATAGGATTGATGTGTCAATAGGGACTTTAAAGGATAACATCCAACATGAGGTTCATCTTTGGGAACCTGATTCATTGGCGAAGGCATTCAGGTTGGTAAGAAAAATGGAAAGCAAAATTATGGCAATAAGGAAGCCTACCACTCACAACTATAAAGATGGAAGTGTTGTTGCTCTTAGCCTTCCACAACATACAAGGTTGACACCACAAGAATTGGAAGAAAAAAGAGCAAAAGGGCTTTGTTATAGTTGTGTTAGAAAATACACTAAAGGTCACAAGTGTGCTAAGAAGAAATTATTTTACATAGATTGTGAAGAGGAGGAATAAAAGGAATAAGAAACGTCAAAAGAAGAGGATTTACACCAGGAACAAACCCTAGAAAAAGAATAAATGAATCCGACCATATCTTGTAATGCATTGGTCGAAATTACCATTCCTCAAACTATCAAGATAGAAGGACATATCCAGAAGAAAAAGGTAATAGTGTTGATTGATTCGGGTAGTACCCATAACTTTATTCATTGTAAGATAACCAAGGAATTGAATTGCTTCCTATATCTGGCACCAGAGTGTCAAGTGATGGTTGCAAGTGGAGGAACCATAAATTGCTTTGGAAAGTGCCATAATATCAAGTTATCCATGGGAAGGAAAGGAAGTTGAATTAAGGGGTATCATAGGGAAACCAGGAAAGATAATAAGCTCTAACAGAATGACAAAGCTTCTAAAGAAACAACAATGAGGCATAATTGCACAATTATGTTCGTTAGAGGTTCCCACATTGAAATCATCTATTCTCCATATCTCCAAAAAGTCTTGGACGATCATTCCAAGGTATTTGAGACTCTCAAATGCCTCCCACCTATTCATGATCATGTTCATGCTATTCATTTGATTCCAGAAAGTGTTCCTCCAAACATCAGGGCTTACAGATATCCCTATGCCCAAAAGAGTGAAATTGATGCTAGAGGCTAGTATAATTCAACCTAGTCAAAGTTATTTCTCTGCTCCAGTAGTATTGGTGCACGAGGAGGATGGATCATGGCACATGTGTCTGGATTATAGGGAGCTCAACAAGCTCACTATTAAAAATAAATTTCCCATTCCTGTCGTTGACGAATTATTGGATGAATTGAATGGATCTATTTACTTCACCAAGTTGGATCTTCATTCAGGATATCATCAAATCAGAAAGAAGATTGAAGACATTCCAAAAACAACATTTTGAACTCATGAGGGTCATTATGAATTTTTGGTCATGCCTTTTGGCCTTACCTATGCACCTTCTACATTTTAAGGTTTGATGAATTCCATTTTCAAACCCTTCCTTAGAAAATTTGTGTTAGTATTTTTTGATGATATACTAATCTACAACAAGTCTTGGAAGGATCATGTTCAACATGTTGATAGGGTGCTCAAACTATTGGAGAAGAAACAATTATATGCAAAAAGCTCCAAATGTTTCTTTGGAGTACAAGAGGTGGAAAATATGGGTCATATTGTATCTCATGAAGGTGTTAAGGTAGACCCTAGCAAAATTAAATCCATTAAGGAATGGAAAATCCTCACATCCATAAAGCATTTGTGAGTATTGCTCGGGTTGACATGGTATTATCATAAGTTTGTTAAGGATTATGGGAGAATAGTAGCACCTCTAACAACACTATTGAAGAAAGATGCATTTTCATGGACTCCAGAAGTAACAAAGGTCTTTGAACATCTTAAAGAGGCAATGTGCCAAGCACCGGACTTCACAAAAAAAATTAATGTGGAATGTGATGTCTCAGGAAATGGAATTGGTGTTTTTTTAATGCAAGAAGAAAGACCCATTGCTTTTGAAAGTCATCCAATCAAAGGAAAGTATTTACACAAAGCTATTTATGAGAAGGAAATGTTGGCAATACTACATGCACTTAAGAAATGACGACCCTACCTAATGGGAAGACACTTCAAGGCAAAAACGGATCATGATAGCCTTAATTACTTTTTAGAACAAAGATTATCTTCAGAAGAGCAGCAAAATGGGTCACAAAGATGTTGGGTTATGACTTTGAAATCATCTACAAAAAGGGAAGCAAAATGTTGTGGTAGATGCACTCTCAAGAAAGGATGAGAATGTGGAAGCATTGCTTTGCGCCATTTCTATTATCCAACCATATTGGATAAGCGAAGTCAGGGATGAATGGAAGAATGGCGAAGAAGTGTGGGCACTCATTCAAAAGTTACAACAAGATCCCGGTACATCTGATACATTTAGCTGGAAAAATAATTTGTTATGGTACAAAGATCGCTTATAGCTATGTAATAACTCCCAACTCAAACAAAAGATTCTTATGGAATTGCACAACTCTCCCTTAGGAGGGCACTTAGGATTTTTAAAAACTTACCACAGGGTTAAGAAGGATTTTTTTTGGGATGGCCTTAGATCAGATAATCAAAAGTTTGTGGCAGAATGTTTGGTTTGCCAACAAAATAAAGTTGAAACAATTAAGTGGTCTATTACAACCTTTATCCATTCCAAGCCAATGTTGGGAGGAGGTTTCAATGGATTTTATCATAGGTTTACCCAAGTACGAAGGATAGAGTGTTGTCATGGTGGTAGTTGACAGACTTACCAAGTATGCACACTTTTTTTCATTATCTCATCCATTTAAATCCAATACAATTTCTATTGCATTTATAGAAACATATTCAAAAGCTACACGAAAACCCAAAGATTATTGTAAGCGACAGAGATCCCATTTTCACTGGAAGTTTTTGGACATAATTATTTTCTTGTCTCATTACTCAGTTAGCTCATAGCTCATCTTATCATCCTCAATCAGATGGGAAAATTGAGATAGTAAACAAATGTTTGGAAGGATATCTTTGTTGCTTTGTATTTGATAAACAAACACAATGAGTCAAATGGTTGCCTATGGCTGAATGGTGGTATAGCACTTCCTTCCATACTGCAACAAAAATGACCCAATTATGGCACTTTATGGATATCATCCACCATCAATCACATCATATTTAAGGGAAAATTCTAAGGTTCAAGTTGTGGAAGATCACATTGAGCATCAACAACAAGTTCTCCAACTCTTAAAGGATAACCTCACTTTGGCGTAGAATAAAATGAAACAACATGCAGATCAACATCGCAGCGAAATAAGTTTTGATGTAGGTGACTCGGTATTCCTACGGCTACAACCATATATAAAAATATCCCTCAAGCAAGCTAAGAAGGATAATAAATTATCACCAAAGTATTATGGTTCGTACAAGGTGTTGCAAAAGATTGGTACTATGGCATACAAATTGGAGCAACTTGCAGCTTCCTGAGTGCACCCAGTTTTCCATGTTTCATGCTTAAAGAAGGTTATAGGTTAAAAGCTCCTAGTTCAAACAATATTGCCAAAACTTGACGAGAAAGAAAAAATCATATTGGAACCTGAAGTAGTCACAGAAACAAGAACTCAACATCTACGAAATCAATCAATTTCAGAGTATCTCATCAAGTGGAAGAACTTACCCTCTAAAGATTCCACGTGGGAGGATGAGAATTTTATACAGAAGCATCCAGAACTACTCAAGCGTTGAGGACAACACTTTTTTGAAGGAGAGGGGCATGTTATGTCCCTATAATACTAGTGATTCCCCCATTACTATTTTCATTGTAGCCCTTTTTTTTTAACACGATCGGTTACTTATGTATTATAAAAACTTCAAGGAACACGTCCTGTTACATATGATAGAGCGAGTAGAGAGGGGAGGATCCAAAATGGGTACACAGACCCTTGATCCTTGTTGGTGGACTTGTGAAATGCAGTTTGAAATAGATAACGGCTATATTGTCGTACAAACAAGCCTGCTAGAAAACAAAATTTACAAGACATAGATCAAGTTACAGCTGCTGGTTGACAGAATCATCGGGCTGAGGCTCCTTTTTTGCGTTGGCCCTTGTCGAGGCCTCTGCTTGCATGCTCTGAGTTATTGCTTTGATGTGAGCAATGGCTTCTTCCATATGGTTGCATTTTTCCTTGAGACCTTCGATCTCCCCTTTCTGTTTCTCCAGCTTTTTTCTTTTTGATTTGCTATCCACTTGAAATTCCTCCTTGAGGTCGTTGAAGTGCTTTACGAATCTTGCTATCATGAAACAGTGAGCTTTTCATAAGGTGCAGCTATTGTTGGTGATTACTCGCTCCAGGGGGTTCTCAGCTGGATCACGGTCTGCTGGATTCTCGGCCATTTCAAAACCTCTCTTGGGGGGAGCTTGGAGGAGATGATACAGAGGGGAGAAACAGGGGGAGCAGAAGGAAGAGGGGGGAAGGGGAAAAGATGAAAGAGAGAACTGGCAGTGGGCGCAGGTCTGAGAGGGATCGAGAGCAGCGATGAGGGAAATGGAAAGAGGAATGAAGAGCAGCGGGGCGGATGAAACCAGAAGGCAGGAGAACGCTGAAGGGAGAGGGCGCTGATTCAAGCAAACAGTGCTCTGGTTAGTAGGAAAATATAACAAAAACTTAAGATCACAATATTTACCACTGTAAACGGTTGAAGGCAGCCTCCTGTCAAAGCTGAACGTAATGCAACCTCTGGAACTGAGGAGCTCCGGAAACTTTCTGAAATGAGTCGATCCTTTGCGCTTTTGCACTTGAGGAGCTGTAGCTCTGAGCTGAGCGAAGAATGAGGTTCTCTGAAGCATATAAAGCAGGATGAGAGGCTGATCGACCGGGTCTGTCGAGTGATACGCAAGGATTTGGCTGGTCTTTAGATCAGGCCTTGGATTTTTTTTGCAGTCGGTGAAGATTTTGATGCGACATATGCCTAACTTCTGCTTGGGGATGTCACGGGGATTCTGAGATATCTTGGGCCCGTACCTGTTCATTTTGGCAACAGAGATTTCTTTTGCATCATTCAAGGTGAGGAGGGGGTCGGTGTCAGAGAGGGTGAAGGCTGCGGGCGGCTTGACAAGCTTCGGGTAGAGAGCAGGAAGAATAGTATGATTACTGAGGTGACCGATATTCAAAGAGTTTGGAGAATGGTGGATCGAGCTACGGGATTGGCTTGTCATAGGTGGTGTCGTTTTCTCTAACTTGTCCAATGGGTCTGTTGGTTGCCCTGGTGGCGAATGAGTCAATTTATGTATTATTGTCCCTCAAGACGTGCTTGAAGGTGGTGTCCCCCAAATGACTGATGTTGTCCATGATCCTTAGTTTTAGATTGCTGAGAGCCACTTTTTTAAACTCTCCCCCTGTAGCCATAGCTGCAATTACAATTGCCGAGTCTCCCAGGATGATTGGGTTCTGAATTCTCATCTGTTTCAGAATGGTTGTGCCTAAGAGAAGGCTGTAAGCCTCGGCCATGTTGTTTGACATTTGACCCAGGCCCCATTCATATGTTATAAGAGCTTTGCCATGCTGATCCTTTATAATTCCCCCTGCCCCAGCTTTCCCCGGATTATTTTTGGAGGCTCCATCAAACTGGAGAGTGGTTCGATTTTGAGCTAGAAGCCATTGACTTATATCCTCCTTGGTACCTCTAAGTTTCCAGTTGTTCCTTCTCTTGTCTGCTTTGGAGTGGGATTGCTTGTTCTTGTCGTAACTAAGACAGAATTTGTTGAACCAGTCATTCTCATCTTTGTGCCAACTGGATCGATCTGGTTGAGAGACAGAGTTGGCACTTATTGTATCAGAGACAAGAGCCATAGTTTTTGCCAAGGTGCGGGCTGGGTTTGGCTTCTGGTTGTTGAAGATACAATTGTTCCGGGTGAGCCAGATTTGCCAGCTGAGCGTTGAGGGGATGCATTTCCACAGGCGAATGATAGGGGCCTTGTTTTTCTTAGGATAAGGGTAGCATTTCTCCCAATTTTTGTGTAAAGAGGGGAGCTGGTCAAAGGTCTCTCCTATTTTCAAAGGACTGATGAGCTGATTCCAACAGCTTTGGGCATAAGGACAGTGGAAGAAGAGGTGTTGGCTGCTTTCCTCCTCAGCACGGCATAGGCAGCAGATTGAGGGGCCAAGTATACCTCTTTTTTTAAGATTCTCGGCTGTGAGAATCTTGCCTTTGAGAAGGGTCCAGTTAAAGAACTTGATCTTTGGCAAGCACTCTGATTTCCACACTGCTGTACAGAGGTTCCATTTACCTGTTGCTGTGTTTGCCTGAAGAAGTTTGTACCCCTCTTTAACTGTGAAGTTTCCTCCGCTAGGGTCCCATATGTACCTGTCATCAGCCACTTTGTTTGTGGGGGCAGATCCTGAGAGAGAGGTCTTAAGGTCGGTCCAAAGATCCCTGAGATCATTTGGGAGAGGGAGGCCCTTCCAATCAAGCCAACTATTATGATCCCATAGGGAAATGTCATATAGAGATATCAAATTTTTTGCTTCCATCCAAGTTTGCAGGGGTTTGAAGTTCTGGAGTAGGTTTCTTGGCTTTACTCCCATGATTCTGTCTGACCAAATATTTATTTCCTTACCATTGCCAGGCACTTTTGAGATGTGGTTTCTGAATTGAGGGAGGACTTTTTTGATGAGCTTCCATACAGGAGTGCACGGTCTTTCAACAATTGTTTCAGAGAGGACATTAGAATTTGAACCATTGAGATACTTTCTTTTCATAACCTCCACCCACCAGGAGCCTTTTCCTATAAGCATTCTCCAGATCAGTTTGAATCCCATAACTCTATTGGAGAGACTTGGGATTTTGATGGCTAGGCCCCCTTTTTCGAATGGAAGGATAACTTGGTCCCATCTGACAAGGCTGAATTTTTTTGAATCTTGCTTCCCTCCCTGCCAGAGGAAGCTTCTCATAATTAGTTCCATACGCTTGTGGGTGCTGGTGGGAGCCAAGGTTACTACATATTGATAGATGGAAGGGCAGAAAGAATAGCCTTGATGAGGGTAGTTCTGCTAGCCAAATTTAGCCAAGACAGCCCCCAGCTTTGAAGAAGTCCTCTCATTTTTTCTATGTGCTTTACCCAAATTTTGGACTTGACTATTTCTTTTGCTAAGGGCAGACCCAAATATGAGAAGTAGCTCCAATTTCTTTGCACTGGGATGTCCAGAATCGAGGAGATTCTTTGCATGATTTGAAAAGAGACATTCCAGGTGTATATCTTACATTTTTTATTGTTTAGCTTTCCCCCTGAGGCTGCCAGGAATGAGTCCAGAGTTTTCTTGAATCTTTTTGCCATCAGACTTGAGGCTCCCCCGATTAGAAGGGTGTCATCCGCAAAGAGCGAATGATTGATTTCTTTAGTCCCTCTCTCTATACTGATCCCTGTGATCTCCTTTTTCTTGCGAAGTTTTTCCAAGTGGATGCTCAAGGTTTCCGCCATTATGATGTATAAGAATGGAGAGAGGGGGCAACCTTGCCTCAGACCCCCAGAGCTTCTGAAGTAGCTGCTCGGTCGACCATTGATCGGGGGGCGGTCTAGGGGTTAGAGATGCACTCCATGATGATGCTTATGAATTTGTTGGAGATCCCAAATTTTCTGAGGAATTTTGTCAGGAAGTGATGGTCAACCCTGTCAAAGGCATTTGCCATGTCTAATTTGATGATCATGCCTCTTTCTTTTCTGTTGATGCTACTGTGAATTGCTTCTTGTATCAAAATGACATTGTCCGTCATTTGTCTATGAGGGACAAATCCGCCTTGGTTCTCTGAAATGAGATAGGGAAGGAGCTTTTTAAGCCTGTTGGCTAGGATTTTAGTGACTATCTTGTAAGAGACATTGCATAGAGAAATAGGCCTAAAACGGTCGAAGGAGAGGGGATTAAGGTCCTTGGGGATGAGGGCAAGGTGTGAGGATTTAGTATTTTCCCCCATCTTGTATTTTTTGAAAACATTTTTTACCATCCTTACATAGTCTTTTTTTATTGTGTCCCAATGATTTCTGTAGAAGGCGACAGTGAAACCATCGGGTCCCGGGGCCTTGTCCGGCTGCATGCTGAAGGCCGCCAACCTGATCTCCTCCTCTGAAACATCCTGGTCCAATTCTCTGTTTTGCAGATCAGAGATTTTACTCTCGACTGGTCTAAGGAAATCTGTGTTGTCCGAAGACTGAGGAACTGCTGATAATAGAGATTGAAAATGTCTGTGCGCTGCCTCTTTGATTCCCTCTTGATCGCTGATCTCTTTCCCCTCTGCAACAATTTTGTCGATTTGGTTTCCGGCACGTCTGAGCTTTATGTTGTTGTGGAAGAAGGAGGTGTTTTTATCTCCAGCTCTAAGCCAGAGACACCTTGATTTCTGCCGTTGTTCTTCTTCCTCCACTCTATTTTGCCTGTAAAGTTCCCTGTACATTTCATTTTCTTGGATTTGGTCTTCCTTTGTGTATTGGATGTTCTCTTTTTCCTGGTTCCACTGATCCAACTGCTTATGAAGATTTGCTCTTTTTTTATTTTCCATTGCTGCGTTTGCTCTTGCCCACTGTTTTATGGCTGTTCTTAGAGACTTTAATTTTGTTTCCCAAATGTAGTGGGGTGAGCCAATGACTTCCTTAGCCCACTGGTCTTTGATAAGTTTGCGGAAGTCGTCTTTAGAGTCCCAGGCTTTGTTGTATTTGAAGGGGAGAGGCCCCAAATTTCTTCCCTTGTCCAAAGTCATGACCACGGGCTTATGGTCTGAGGCAGAGGCATGGATAATTTTGTTTTTGATTGAGGAAAAGCCTGCGACAATTCTTTCATGTACAAGGATTCTGTCTAGTCTCTCTTTAATGTTGTGGATGCCAACTCTTTTGTTGCTCCAAGTAAATTTCCCGTTATGAGGAGGAATGTCAACAAGGTTGTGAGTTTGGATTATTGCTTCCAGCGAGTCTCTTGAAGGGTCCGCGAGGAAGTTCCCGCCTAGTTTTTCCTCGACATTCCTTATTAGGTTCAGATCTCCACCCAAGAAAATGTTCCTATCTTGAGCGGACTGCAAATCTGAAGTTATTGAATCCCAGCAAAGAGCTTTATCCCTGTAGTGGTTCGGGGCGTAGATGTTGTAGATAGTGTAATATTCTTTTGAGACTTTGTTTTTAAGGTCTGTTCTTACCCACCAATTACAAGAATTTTGATTGGTGAGGTTGCATTTGTTCTTGTTCCACAGAGTTCCTATACCTCATTAGGCACCCGCTGCACCTATTGTTGTACCTATAAAGCTTTTGTATCTTTTGATATGGTTTTGGAAGTCCTGTTCAGATATTTTGGTCTCCTGGATGAGGAGGAGGTCTGGCTGCGCTTGATTGACTATATCCCAGATTGCATTTGCTTTTAGGGAGAAGCCCATCCCCCTGCAATTCCAAGAGACCAAAATCATCATTTACCAATTTTTGAGTGACTCCTGCTCCTCTCCTTTGTCTTTTCCCCATTTCCTTTTTGTTTGTCTAGGTATGTGTCCATTGGTTGCTGAATTCCAGTGGCCATTTCTTTCGCTGCTGTTTCATCTCTAATTTCTTTGTTCGACTTCCTGCCTGCTTTTCTTGGAGGATCAGAGGAGAGGCTAGCTTCTTTCAATTTGTTTCTGGTAAGGATTCGCTCAATGGTTGGGGGGGGAGAGGACGGGGGCAGCGAGGGGGAGGGGATGACTGCGAGGGCAGTGTCTCGGGGAGATGTGGGGGGGGGGGGATATGGGATCTTCAACTGACAGGGATTCAAAAGGGTTGGAGGATGAGGGGAAGGGAGGGGCTGAACTGGAAGGGGGAGGAGGAGGAGCAATAGGGGTTTCCGGAAGAGGCTTGGCGCTAGGACCTTGAGAGGGGGTAGATTTTTTCTTTTTTACTTGCTCCCAAGAGCCTTCGGAGGTTTCGGCATTTCCATTAGACTCATTTATTTTTAACTTGCTACATCTATTTGCGAAATGTCCATATTCATGACATACCTTGCATTTGAAGGGTAGCTGCTCGTAGTCTAGCTGTTGGATGTGTGTCCATTGATCTACTTTGATCTTGATGGCTTCCGGCAGGCCTTTCCTGAGATCGACTTCAACACAAATCCTTGCACAAGCGTGCATATTCTCCTTTGGCTCAGATCTATCAATGTATTTACCGACTGCGTTCCCAATAGCCTTTACTGATTCATCTCCCCAGCAGTGGAGCGACAGATGGGGTAGGTGGACCCAAACCGGGACAACGTTTGGGATGTCCATTTCCGGATCGAAGTCGGGAGACCATCTGTTCAGGTAGAGGCCTCTTGAATCCATGAAATAGGGCCCATTTCTAAAGATAAGGTTCATGTCCTCTTTTGATTCGAACAGAAAGGTGTAGAAGCCCCTTCCACAGAATCTGATGGCTATTTTTCCTTGTATTATGAAATTCCAGTTGCGTTCCACCCATTTTTGGACTGCTCTGGGCGAAGGCCAGAGGCTAGTGAACTGGCCTACGAGGCCTCTTTCAGCTAAAGCGATTGTTGCCTTCCTTGGGAGGGTAGGAGGAAGAGATACTTCAGGGATTTCATCAAGTTTCTTGACGAACTTTGTCGCAGATGGGCGGATTCTTGTTGATGCATTCTCAGGGATAAGAGATGCGAACAGTTTCTCATAGTCTTCCAGGTCTGGGGACGGTGGATCAGTCCCAGCCATTGGAGCGAAGGAGAGCCAGAACGCAGTCGATCCAGGAAGAAAACGAAAGCTGCAGGGATGGGCCCCAGAGCTGGGGCCGGGCAGGAGGCCCGAGGGAAAGCGGAAGGCAGAGGGAAGCCCAAGGGGGCGCAAAGAAAACAAATCTAGCAGTGGAGTTGCCAGGCAGGGGCCTGGAGGGCGCAGAAACCAGTCGGCGATCGCGCGGGAGCTCCAAATTCGAACCGCTCTCTCGATCAGTTCCAGGTGTGACAATTACAAGCATATCATTCATTGTAGCCCTTATTATTACTATTGTGCCCTTATTGTCCCCATATTGTTATTATTGTGCCCCATAGAAGCCCACTATTGTTATTGTTGTTTCCTTATATTATTATTGTTATGTTAGCTTTGATTATATCATGACCCCTTAGACTCCTATATACAGAAAGGAGGTTTTGTCATTTGTATCATCCAAGAATTGTTGATTTGTGTACCCTAGGATCTAGTGTGTCTTGCCTCTGAAGGTCTTTTCCTGTCCTCTGGGTCTAGATTTGCTAGTGTTTTTGTCTAATTGTCTTGTTTAATTAGTAAATTATTCTCTTTGGATTTGATGTGCTTGAAGTTAGAATTTGATTGGGTTCTAGGGTTTCTAGGTCAATTAGTCATCACTTGTTTCTTGTTGTGTCGCTGAGATACTGGCTTGTTGATTGATTCAGTCTTGTTTTATGTGGAAATCATTGAAAACATCAGTTTACATTTTATTTAGCTTGTCTTTCACAAAATTTCTTTTCAAGTTGCATTAGTTCATTTTCATTTTGGAACCATCTTTGTTTTTAATCAAGCATAGATTATGTTGTTTGATTTTCAAGCTGAAAAGAGTGAATTATTTATTTTGTTCAAAAGGAAAAAGTGAAAGGTATTTTCATTTAGGTGCTTTTGAATTGGATTTGGTGTTGCTTTGGTTGATGCATTAGTTGCATTAGAGCATTTGAATCAAATTTTAATTTTTCTTTAGTTAATGCTTTATTTGCATTAGAACATTAAAAAAAAAAACATCATTTTTATAAGTGCATCTTAGTAAAAGTGAAGATCATTTTGCTTTTGAAAAAGTTGCATTTAGGATAGTGAAAAGTGAAGATCATTTTTACTTTTGAGTATTGCATTTGGAAAGCGAAAGTGAAAGTTAGTGGAAGGCATGTTGTTTGATGCATTATTGATTGAAATTTCTTCCCCTAATTAGTCTAGCTTTCATCGAAGTAGAAAGTTTTCCTTTTCTCATATAGTTGCATCTTAGGGATTCAGGTGACATCGTTTTGAGCCCAAAATTGAAATATAATTCAAAATAAACGTTAAAATTTACTCAATTAACCTAAGGATCATTTGGAACTTAACGCAGATACTTAGAGGTCTAGGCTAGAGACGTGTTCCGACGTCTATAAAACTAGCAGTTGTGGTTATCTGCCAGCATTGTATCCCGTGGGTGAAATCCCATTCCACATACGGAAGTATATAAGATCGTTCTCTAGTAATCTCGAGTATATTGAAGGTGCTCCACGTATTTAAGGTATATGGGAACACTCTCATCGAACTGTTATGCAGTAGACAACGTTAACACGGACTTCTGCTCCCCGTACCGTCGCGTATATATTGGGAGACCCCACTAGGTTTCTATCCTTTAGCCACAGGTAACCGAGTCAGCCGCCTTGTAAACATGATACACCGAACACAACATTCGGGGAGATTGGCCACCGTACGTTAAGTCCTTGGTTTCGGATAAGGTGTATATTACGGTTCATGGATACTTGGTAAACCCTCTTACCTAGCTTACCCCTCTTTTATTCTATTTTGTTAATTTCTAAAATCAATTATTTGATCGTGGAACAACATCCTTCATATGGAAATACTCCTTAGTAGATCTTAGGTTGATATTGATGGAAAAATTTCCTAAGTCTACCAGTCAAGGAAACCCCTCTGACAGGAATCCTAGTCCTTTTCTTTCTTTTTGAAATACTGATGCTCCTTATATGGCAACGTTGGCCCTTCCTGGATTGACCATTGGTATGCTAGTTTGGTTATTTTCGGCCTCAGTGATTCCGAGTGTCCAAAGGGATTTTCAACCAAGTTCTCCTCCACTTGAACAACATCAACCTCATGTTGATCCTAAAGTTGACCCCTTACCTTCTTCACCTATTTCTTCACCCTGTTCTTCCTCTTCACCTGGTGAAAATCTGGATTCTATTAAATAGGAAGCTAAGAAGAAGAAGAAGCAAAATAAGAAAGGAGGCAACCAAACAACCATTGCTACAGATGTAGCTGATGTAGAAAAATTTTCCAACCAACCCCAGAAAGTAAAATTCCCTTGCATGTTATGTAAGGGTAATCACCTTCTTCAAAATTGTCCTGGTATTGCCAAGGTCCTAGAAGTGTGGTCCATAGGTTCACATCAACCTTTGTCATTAGCCTCTGGAGATCATGTTGGTGATAAACCTTCAACTAGTAATAAGAAGCTCCATAGGAAAAAAGGAAAAGTCAAATTTCCCTGTAAGTTATGTGAGGGTAATAATCCCATTCACCTTTTTCCTCTTATGGATGAAGCTTCCAAAGAGTTGGAAAACCTTACAGCTTCTTAGCCTTGTCTTCCGGCTGGTTATCGAAAGATTCTCCTGACCCTTCACTAGTTGATCAAGTGGTTGATCAAAAGTCATATTTGGTCAACCCCACTCTCTCTAAAAGTGAGTCTCATGAGTCCATTATTGACCAACCATTGGTTGAGAAAATGGTAGACCTGGATCCACCTTCAGTTAACTATACCTTTTTGATAGAGAGTGAACCTCATACCGCTCAAGTTCTTCTTGTCTCGTCAGATTCCAATGAATTAGAGGGAAATCCTCTTGTTCCCAAGGTGAATGGGAGTAGTTCTCCTGTTCTTATAGCACAAGGAGACAACTCTCATGTTCCTATGGCACCCTTTCCGAGTAGTTTGGTCACTTCTTTTGATTGGAGTCGACTGGAAGAATATCGTCTTCTGTCTTATGTGACTTTCCATATTACAGTGCAAGCTTATAATATGGCCATACCTAGCACAATCATAGACGAGGGAACATCTGTTAGTATTATTTCCTCCACTACTTGGAAAGCTTTAAGTTATCCGCAGGTTGTCCCCATCACCAAAAATCTATTGGCTTTTAACAGAGGAACCAATCAACTGTTAGGGATCCTTCCTAAGTTCCTACTACTTTGGTAGGTAAGACTGTCTCTATAGACATGATGGTTGTCCAAGAGCCGTTGGATTTCAATTTACTCCTTGGTCGTGACTATTTTTATGTCATGGGAGCTCTTGTTTCTTCCCTCTTTCAAGTGATGTGTTTCTCGCATGAAGGAAGAATTGTGATCATCGTTCAAATTTCGTTTGTTGGTCCTATTTTGGCTACTGATCAACCATCTTCCCTAAATGGTTCTTCTATGCAAGTGGTATCACCCCCGCCATAGGTTAATTATGTGCCCACCTATGCCATGTTTGCGTCTACTAATGATCTAGTCAGTGATATAGTACGTCATGTACTGGGGGCATTGGAGCCTGATCTTTCCATTAGATCCCTTGACACATATCCCTTCCAAAGTGTTGTTCTCCCATATAATGAGAACATCTTCGAAGACATGGTCTCTTATAGTCCACGATTAAGGTCATTAGGATAATTCTTTTACTATGTCAACCTCATTAAAAAATGAAATAGGTACCCATGAGGATAGTTCTTTTACCATGTCAACCTCGTTAAAAAATGAGATAAGTTCCCATGAGGATAGTTCTTTTACTATGTCAACCTCGTTGAAAAATGAAACAAGGTATCATGAGCATATTTATTTTCATGTGTCAAGCTCGTTAAAAAATGAAACAAATCCCCTTCCAATTCGAGTCGTTGGTTAGATATTGTAAAATCCCAGTCGAGTATTTCACTTGATCTCATAAGTGAACCTTCATTCCATCCACCTGTTTGTAACCTGTAGTTTGCTTAGGTGAATGAAATGAAGCTTGCGGGGGGCATGCACCTTGAATTGAGTCATTATGTTGGGGACATGCAAACTCATATCAAGCATAGTTTATCTTTGTTTCAAGCTTATGTAAAAATGAAACCATTCTCAAGCATAATTTGTTTCCGTTTCAAGCTTGTGTAAAAATGAAACCAAATCCAAGCATAGTTTTTTCTCATGTTTCAAGCTTGTGAAAAAATGAAACCATCTTCAAGTATACTCAAGGATAGTTTTCCATGTTTCAATCTTGCGTAAAAATGAAACTAATTCCCATTTTACCTCTCGTGATTGCCATCTTTATCAGTCTGTCTTGCTAGATGAGCCTTGGATTTTTCATTCCATCGTCACCATCTCTTTAGCCGATCATATGCTTTCACGTGCTTGTTTTACCCTTGCCTGAGAAACATCTGTGATGAGTGGTCTTATCAACCAACCTCTTGACCCTTACATATTTTGAGCAGTTCCATCATGACCAGAACCAGTTGTTATCCTTTTATACCACTCGCTCTTCCAGGTGGAGTCATCTTTCAGTTCTTTTCTGACTCTCGAAATATGAAAAGATTGTCGAGCAGATGTCTATTCAAACTCGTAAAATCAAATAAAAATACGTCTACTTAGTATAAGTTTAACCCTTTTCTAGATTGAGATAGACTATTGTACGAAAAAGGAATACCTTAGTCGAACAAGGAATACCTTAATCGAACATGGCTAAGAGGTTCTCTTGGATATTGTTTTCTACCTTTTTGGATTCAAGAGTCAATTTACGAAAAGGGAACTTTGGAGTTTTTTTTTCCGCCTCTTTTAAAACTCTCTAAAAATGAAAAGATGTTGAGTTTCACCTCCGTCTGACTCATAAAACTTAAACAACGCAGGATTTGTCACCATGACAAGATCGAGTTTCGCCTTCCTAGGACTAGTTAAACTTACTAGGATGGATTCATCCGAAGGATGAAATTATATGGAAAGCATATGTTATCCCCTTCAAGATTGCGATAAAAAATAATGGGATACTCACTAGAAATAATGGGGGAAAAATGAAAGCAAACATTTCTTTTATTTTGTGTAAAGGCAGCATGTCACTCTTGAACATGACACTTATATGTTACTCGTGTCGGGTTTGGGATATCCTCACTTAGTCACTTTCCTTCTTGGGTTTGGGAAATCCATTTTGCCTCTCATATGATTATACTGCTTCGTCATCATGACCTCTGATCCCATGTTGAGTCAAATGCTACCAAACTCCGGAGTCGTGTCGCCGATATGTTCAAGAGAAGTCTATCTGCAGTTTTTACCGCTTATACACTGTCTGACCTTTCTACCACAATCCTGAATCAAACTTACCTACTCTACTATATCCTTTGTTTTGTGTCGATGATGTGGGATACATTATGGCCCTCCTTCGACAGATCACTTCCTATCGACTTCAACTCATTATCCAGGAAGATGATCTAGAAACTCCCTTCCAATACCTTGGAACTTACAGGCCTCAATGGCAAGTTCTTTGCATTCGACAATAGGTTTAAATCATTAGCCTGCTATCGAATGATTCTACAGGTGTTCGACTTCAACTTCATTATTCACACTCGTGGATTGTGCTGATTGTACATTGAGATCCATTATCATTATTGGTGGTTTCTCTTGTGCATGTTAACAATTTACATCATTGATCAATAATCAGGTGGTTTTCTATCATGTTCGACTTCGACACATCTATTCGCATGCTAGAATTCATACATTGATTAGATCGGGACAAAGCTCAAGACCCTAGATTCCATTTGATAAAATCTAGGTTGCGTGGATTTGTGAGTTATTCATGATTGTATACATGATTATATGGATGGCTGCGACCATACTGTGGGTCCATATATATGATTCATTCTATTCGGATGGATACGTCCATACCATGGATCCATGCACATGATCCCTTCTATTCGGATGGCTATGCCCATTCTATGGATTCATGTATTATTAGATGCCTATTCATGTATCATTAGGCATGTTTATATCAGATATGTCAGATATGTATATGCTTCATTTTCAAGTCTCATGACGATGTTTTTCTGGTCCTTGCCTTGACTTGTAAATCATTTCACCTATCACTCCCTATTATTCCTTCATGCTTTAGGGGGCATCTGTTACACAGTATTTTATCACATCTCCTGTTCACTTCCTGTTTCACATCTCGAAGTGCAAAAATGTTGAAAACTGTGAAGTGTATTCATCATGAAACACATATTGAAACATCCCCGAAGAATGGAAGAAAAATTGCCATGATTCAATTCTGGAGAAGGTTGACTGAAACCCTAAATTTAAGGACCAATGCTCTTTTCTCCACTGCTTTCCCATGCTAATGGCAGGTTGTAGTTCTTTGACCTAGCGCTACCAGCACAAATTTTGATATGAAAACCCACACTGAACCTCTTTTGGCAGGTTTTCTCAAAATGAAGGAGAAGCTTCGTATGCTAGAAACTTCAAGAAATAACGAGCTGGATGTTGTTGGGTAGAGATATGGTTGAGCTCTCCCATTTGGAGCTATTTATCCTTCCTTTAAGGGTCTTCACCTTTAGTGTGGACCTTCCTCCCTCTTTTTTGGATCCCTAACTCCCTCTCCCTTCCTATAAATCAAATCCCCTCCATCCCCAAATGGTTGGTCATTGATTGCCTGCATTCCTATGTTGAGATTATGCCTAAATGCTGCCCATCTAACTTGGAGAAGGAGTGCTTGAAGAGTCTTGGCTTGGACTTGGACATCCACCAAAAGGAGGTCTCCAACATCAAGGAAATGGTTGTATGCTTCCCTTTTTGATTCATTAATATATACATCTAATGTTCACTTTCCATAAATGTCTAAATATTTATGCATTTAGCTTGATACTCCTTGATCTATCAAGTAGTTTATGTTTGATATACACTATGTATGCTCTTATATCTTATATTATCCTTTGATCTCTCTTGCAGGTACTCGAACGTAAGGAACAAGCAAGGAGCGAGCCTGGAAGCTAAGGGATCAAAGCCATCACCAAAGGATTGAGAAATTAACATCAGAGCGAGGTAGGTTTCTCTCTCTCTCTGCATTTTTAAACATAAGCTAGGAAAGTCTGCATTAGTTTGTTCAATTTGTTGCTAGACCCACTCATTGGCTAGAGAGATCGCTTCTGTTCGCAGAGGGGATTTATCTTCACAACACCATCTATTCAATGTACTTAAAATGTATGATAAATCAATAAAGATTTAGTGGAGTTTAGCTATTAAATCCTCGTTCTTTGGTACAATTAACAAGATGTTACTGTCTTTCATACCACTCCTATTGGGCCGTGTGAAACAAAAAAGGAAAGTAAATGATTATGGCCACTCTCTTCATGAGGCGATGGAGAGTAATCCACATAGTACAATTTCAAGAACCATAAGAACTAATGACATTGTATCACATCAAGCACTTCCTTTACCTTGAGGATCAAACTTCCTTAAATGGTCTCCTAATTAACCTCAATATGAGGAAATGACGATTTTACTTAAAGGCTTGAAGTAAAGATAGTACAATGGCCTCTTGATGTGTCACGTGTAAAGAACTACCATGCATGAGAATCAATGTATACATAATAATGGGTGTGTGGGAGGCTGTAATGTTTGGGAGTGAAGGATGTGCAAAAGTCTGGTGTGCCGGGAAAGTAAGATGTGTGGGGGAACATATGGATGAAAACCATCCACAAATTAAATTTTTGGTTAAGTGTTGAGTATGGAGAATATGTGTGCAGAGGAAAACTGGTGCAAAGAGATAACTTGTGCGGGTTTGCTCTACATGGACCCATGAGAAAAATAACTAAGTATGGAGCTTGATTATAATGCATGAAATTTGGATCAACAAAAATCAACCGCCAAACAAAATTTGAAAATAATCATGACAGGTTACGAAGATGGAAAGCTTCTTAGGATGAAATGGAAATTCATTCCAAGGATACAAGATTTTGTAGGAGTAGTAAGTTCAAATATTTCAGCCATCACATCATGGAATGTATGTTATGGGTATTTAAACTTTGACAGTCTCTCTCAACTACAAAAAACATGGTATGATTAAGGTTTACCTACTTTTAAAAAGGAAAATGCAAGGCGTGAATCTTGCATTAATGGGAAACAAAATCGAGAGACATTTCCTACAGGATCATGGAAAGAAAACACATGTTTACAACTTATTCAAAGCAACATTTATGGCCCTCTAGGGAATTCTCTTGGAGTATGCAAATGTTTTATACTTTTTATTGATGATATTAGTTGAATGACTAGGGTGTATTTTTTGAAAGAAAAGTTAGAAACATTTGAGAAGATTAAGGATTTTCAATGTTAGGTTAAATTATAGTCAAAGACAATATAGGAACATTGATGATAGATAATAGAGGGGAATTTACTTCAAATGAATTAAAAATTTATTGCAGAGATAAGGGAATCAGAGGGAAATTTATAAATTCCTACACTCCATAGTATAATTTAATGACAAAAAGGATGAACATAACTTTGTTAGGAATGACAAGACCAATGTTAACTTTCATAGGCTCAAGTGCCTCCCACTAGACTGAAGTAATACATATTTGTCAAAAGTTCAATTCCAGTCTCATATTAAATGAGTAACTGAAAATGAGTTAAGAATGTGGTTGCTAAGGCGCTGAAATTGTTGAATGAAGACCGTGGTAGTTCGATATACCACTTTGCTGCCGTACCGGTAAGTGTGCGCTCTAAAATATGAAAACATATAGAGTCATAATTTAGAGATTTTGAAGAACACCATAAATGATAAGTCATAAAATGTGTAGATGGGTCTTTCCTAGGATTTCCATTGAACTTAGGGATATCACTAGGAAATTTTGTAGGAATAACCAACGACTGAGGAGAATGGAAAATGAGATCATTTGTAAGTTGGGTCAAGTTTTACAATTTAAGAGTTGCTTCAAATGACAACTCCCTATTGAGTTCCATTGGAGGATACACTAGGTAAGATAGGATGGCCTGAGAAATAGGTATTTGTGCTTCAAGATAGGGAGGATTTTGATAACCCAGATACATATAACCTTGATGCCCAACTCTAGGATGACCATGTAAAGGTTGAAATGGTTGGGTTTTGATTTGTTGACCTTGGTAAGGCATTTGAGGGATACCTTGATACAGTTGCCCTGTGGGAGTTTGCGTCATTCCAACATAAGGTTGGCTAGGTTGGGTATGTGCTATACCATATACTAGTTGAACCACTTGGATTTGAGGAATAACATGACCAAGTGGTAGGGGTTCTAAGATACCTTGAAGAGGCTAGGTAAGTGGGGTCTGGGAGGCCCCAAATACCGGTAGAATAGACGCAACTTGTAAAGGTTGAATTGCATTAACTTGAGCTTGAACAGGTTGGGGTATAGGTTGACAAGTATGAATATGATATGTAGATGGAACAGGTTGAGAGGTTTGAACTTTATTCACAACCAAGCCAGGTTGTACAGAAAATATAGGTTTCCAAGAATTTTCAGCCATTACTAAATGTGGAGGACTCGAATGAGGCTGAGCACTAACTTGTGATATTTGGCCAGGATATGGGAATATTCAGAAAACAGGTTCCCACCTGCTGAAAGAGGAGGGGAATATGAAGGAAATTTCCCCCCAAGAGGAGGGTTCTCAATATGAGGTAGATTGGGTTGTTGTAGGTGTTCATACCCACTGACATAAGGACCAGAATGCTACTCAATTGTAGGTTGAGATGGAGGAGAATGAGAAGACTATGTAGCGCTCATCAAAGAAGTGCCATATGAGATTCTAGAAGAGGATGACATGGGATAAGTCCATGGACTGGATGTTGCATTAAAAAAGGTACCGTATAATTATTGGGAACCAGGCGAGACGGATGGGACACCATATAAATGTGTCTTTGGCGAAGTTGAAACATGGATGAAGCTGCAACATGGGTTTTCTTGGTAATGGTAGTAGATACGGGATGAGAAACCATAACAGACTCAGTCATGGTTAAATTTCCCAAAGATGATTGTCAAGGGAAATTCAAGGGTGAGTTGAAAGGAGATGAACCAGATAAAGGAACTTGTGATGGAGTATGAGGAGAAGGAAAGGTATGGGCCTTGTAAAGAGGAGTTCCCCTCAAATGGATAAGAGAGGAGGGTCGAGGCTCTTCTTAAGGAATCTCCTTAATGCTCACAAGACCAGGTGGAAGTGGTTCACCGTCAGGTCCAAGATATATGGGTTGTAGTTGGGTCTGAGACAGAGGAAGAGAAGAAGAAGGCCCTGAAGTAATAGACATAGTTAACCGAGGTGCCTCAGGTTATATAACCTCAGGTTGTAATGTTTCTGATTCAAGATACTCAGGTTCAATAACCTCAGGTAATAAATTACTTGGTGCTTTTGTTTCGATTATGTCAGACTCACCAACAAATGAAGAAGTAATCTCGGGTTCAGTACTCACAGGAAGAGATGATTATGGTGGATCTATTTTAGATGGAGGACCAAAAGGAGTAGCCCTTGAAGTACTAGATTTGGTAGTTTACATCTTTTTGTTCTTCTGATGACATCCAAGAGTTGCCTCAGGAGGAGGAGGAGGCAATATTTGCATCCTACGTGAACGACGAGTTTGAGAGGGTTGTTCTTCTATGTTGGTTTAATAAATTTTAAAAATTAACAAAAAATAAATAAAATAAGGGTAATCTAGGAAAAATGGTTAACCAAGCAATTGTGAGTTGAAATATACCACCTTGGAGAACCAAGGATTTACGTACGAGAAAGAAATCTCCACGAATTTTATGTTCGGTGTATCACAGTATACAAGTCATCCGACTCATTTACCTAAGGTGGGGATAACAACCTAGTGTGGACTTCCAAAATATATCCGAAGGTACATGGAAGTGCATTTCATGTTAGTGTTGTCTAATGTGTAACCATACGATCAGAGCGTTCCCATATACTTTTCATGCATGGAGCGCCATCCGATATACCTGAAGTTATGTGGAGAACGATTGGATACACTTACATACGTGAAATGGGATATCATCCTTGGAATGCAAAGTTGGAAAAAGACGACAACTCCTATGTTTATAGACACCGTAACACATCTCTAGCATAGATATCTAGATGTTTGTGTTAAATTTTCAAATGCTCGTTAAGGTTGATTCAATAAATTTTAAAGTTTATCTTGAATTACATTTCAATTCAAGGCTCATTGCGAATTCCACCTGAATATCCTAAAGATGCAATCTAGCATGATAAAATGAAATTTTCTTTTCAATGAAAATCTATGTATGGGAGGGAAGAGAAAAAAGAGTAATGCAACAAATAAATTTTGTTAAATCAATTCCCCTAATGCAATTGTTGCAATTTCTAATTTCACACACAAAACCCTAAATGCAATGAAAAATGCAAAATGATGAGATTTTTCTTTTTAATCCTCTTAATTTTCAAATGAAATGAAAGCTAAGATGCTTGCATAATCACTGATAAGAGAAATTGTATAGAATGATGATTGTAATATCAGTTCCTTCAAGCAATCAATGATCAAGCAAAGGTTTGCTAATGTCTTAATTGAAAAGAACAAAGAAAAATCCAAAAAAAATCTTATCAAAGGCTATTAAAACCAAAAGAAAACAAAGTGAAGGATTTTTAGAGACCAAGACACACTCAGGGATAGAAGCAAAACTAGCTGGAACAAAGCAGATCAGAGAGAAAAGAAAAAGAGGCAATTTTTTGCATCTTACAGGGATCTACAAAGGTGCAAAATATGCTATGCAGTGTAGGTACATATAAGAAGATGACGCACTGAAGCGTTATGTCTCAAGGACAGGGGGTGCACTGAAGCAGATCCGGGAAAATTACGACACAAAAAAAGAAAATCAAGCTCAGAGAAGGCTTTTCCTAGGGTCAATCAAGGTTTGAGTGAGACAATCAAGGTCGGTTCAAGAGATTAAAAATGTGCTAAGGTCAAGGAAACCACTAACGGAAGAAGACGATCCCTAATGGGGTCGCCAATTTGTTATGTAGAATTTACAATTGTAGACAAAAGTGATTTCCCTAGACCTAGTGGACTGGTCTAGAACAACATAAGGCAAAGAATATAGAGTTTTCCTTAGAGAAATTGAAGAATAGGAAATAAGCCTACTTGTAATTCGCTGCAAGCTTTACTTTCATCCTTGCTTGTAAGATCCAATTGTAGCTTCGATTGCTATAATTAGAACCTACACATACAAATAAAATAAACCAAGGATCCACAACATCTACGTAGCATAATTCAATTACTATATTCAATGAATCAGAAAGGCATTGAAATACATGAATGTAAATGTAACACAACCCATATAGGAGAACAAGATACTCTTTGTATTGATAGAAATAGGAGAGAGTTTACAACCATAAATAGTAGCTGATCTTGTAGAAGTCTCCCAATGTTTACTTCTCCTTCCTTGTCACAAAGAACAACTCAATATCAACCTTAATGCATGAAGATGATGACTCCTTTAAGTTCAAGGCAACAACATAAGGGCACAATCAATCTCCAAAATCCAACCCTGATGCTATGGATGGCAATAAATTTATAGGAGAGGGATGGTAGTTTAGGATTTACCATAATGAGCTTGAGATCCACTTATGATGGGAGGATGAGCTCAAGGGACAAGAGGTGAAGTATACAAGGTAGGATCAGATAGAACTTGAGCTTCTTATCCAAGGTAAATGATAAAAACAACCCTTGGAAGCTTTTGGAAGAGGAAGCTTTGGAAATCTTTTTAATTTCCCCAAATTTCTAGAATTAGCGCACCATCATAAAGGATAAACTAATGCGAACTAACGCTGGTGCAAAAGGGAGCAACCAATGATGAACACAGGTGGCTATAAGGGAAGGGTGTGTTGGGGCTAAAAACATTGATTTTGAGTAGTTAATCCCATAAACTCAGACTTTTTGGAAAGTTCATGCTTAGGGCTTTGTGGGGATGATGACAACATGTTCATGGATGTGGAAAGATCTGGTTTATGGGCCTATTTACCAGACGTGACAAAATGGCCTAGAACACTCGTCAAATGGAAAAATTCAAGTTTATATACCAATCGTTCAATGGAGTTATCAAAGTTCAAGGTGTTGGACTTCTTGGTTGGGATATGTTATTTGAAGGAGTTTGTTGGGCCATGGCCCGAGGTCAAACCCTGCGACACTCATTTTTTTTATATGAAAAACAAATGTTTTACAAACCGTTGGCAAAACCATCGAACCATTGGCTTATAATACATGTGCTTCTGTAACACCATTGACTATTAATTGATCTGAAAATGGGGCTCTTAGGTTTCTTGTCTAACTTACAAGAACCTCTCCCACTTCCAAAGCTTTAAATTTTCCCAAGTCTTAATGATTAACCAATGCGGAAATCAGCAATGCTTGTAAATATGGGTGTATGCTGGTATTTGTTTTCAGCTGATTATTTACTTTAAAATCTATTGTTTGTGCTAATATGGGAAGGTACTTAAACTAATATGTAAATGCATATAACAATAGTTAAAGCAGCCATAAAAAACAAACACATAAGACAACAATATAATATGGAGTTCACCCTGATATCTTGGGCTACATCTCCTTGACCTCTAATCAACTCGATTAGGCTCTCTGGGATTATGGAATTAGTTCTTTTACAAGTGCCTACACTTAACTCCAATGTTTTACACAGGAATATTGGGCTTAGAACACCATCTTATCCCTTGGCTCTTGGAGCTCTTCGGTTTTCTAGCTCTGGCTCTTGTTGAGGCTGTGGCTCTGACTCTAGTTCTGGCTCTCAGCTCTCGCTTCTGGCACTCGCTCTGGCTCTTAGCTCTGGCCTCTCTAAGCTCTTTCTTCTGGCCTTTTACATGCCTCTATGAGTCGCTTGACCTCCAAGCAACTCCAACATCAATATGCTGCTGTCAATTGAGCTCTCTGGATTTTCCACTCGACCTCCGAGTGACTCCCCAGACTCTCTACGCATTTAACGTCTTCTCGTTTTGCGCTTTTTTTCTCCTCCTTTACTCTCTATCTATTCATGGCTCTTAGAACCATTCCACCCCCGACTATTCGTTTCCTCTCCTCTTTGCCTGTTCGTCTCCCTTCTTTTCGGCTGTTACAGTCACTGAATCACCTCAGAGGGAAAACGACCACCTATTCCATAATGGATAAGTTTTAGATTCACCGTAAACACTCAATCGTTTGAAACGGCCATTATTTCCATTTTATTCCAAGAATGCCCGCGAAACACGAATCTCTGCCAACTCATCGTCCACGTCAGACTTCAAATCTTTATGTGTCGTGGCTTATTTCTCCCTCGGGTCTGGTCATCCATCGGGTGCAATCTCCGCCGTTAGATCTGGGGCCTCTAGATCCTACGGTTATCGCTCTTATCGTGCAGTTGACTTGCTCGAATGTTAGCCCGCGATGAGAGGCAGTTTTCTCTCTCATCCACCAGACACGCGTCATCCAACGTATGGAATCGTTGGGTCCTATGACAAACCCGCTTATCGCCCGAAGCGCTTCCGATATACCGCCGATTTTGGAGCGCGGGACCCACCGTCTGTTTTCGCGCTTTTCCCACGATTCTCTGGCTTCCCTTCTGACTAAGCGCTCGGGGCTTTTCCATTTCAAGGGGTTTTGCTGCTAATTGCGCATCAGAAACAACCTCCGTTTTCTGGTCTAAGCCTCCTAACTGCCGTTTTTGTGCCATGCACAGCCCCATGGGCCAACGGTCAATGCGCTTTGACCGAAGGTCCTCGTTGTTTTGTGCTGGCTGCAAATTTCGTTGTTTAGAGGTTATTTCTGATAGGCTTCGACATCCATAAGACTTTAAACTTCAATATGAGCTTTTACACAGTTCAGGTAGCTTTAAGAGAGTTTAAGGATCCAATTTCGGATCATGCCTTTTGGTCCACCAAAAGACTGATATACTGATCTGAGCAGTAAATGAGAGTAACAACACCCTCTTCTTTCAGCCTTCCTACACTTGCCTTTGCATAGTGCCTCTGAGCCAAAATCTTTAACCACTCCCCTTCTTGGATGGGTTGGTCGTCTCGGGAAGAACGGTTTTCCTCCTTGACTTCATGCAGAACTTCTGCTGTGAAGTTTACAGAAGGTAGTTTGAGCTTCTTTTCCTTGATCCTTGATCCAAGGTGGCTCAAACAAATGTGAAGTACATCTGCTCCACAAAAATTTCATTTGAACCTGTTTGAAACGCTGCCAACAACAATTGTTAACAACAACAGGCATACAAACAACAACCACATGGGCTAAATCCTGCTTCCAACAAAGAAACAGATTTCACATCTTGTGAACCCTTCCATGTCTTACATCTACATACAAATGATTAGCTAGATAACAAGCCAATAAAACATGCCTTTACAATAAACGACGCTTCAAGTCGAGCATGTAGGAAAAAGACCTTTAGGACTCTTTTCCAAAAGATGAAACACTTCATCCTTGTCTCCATTTTAGAAACCAAGTTAACTTCTCCCAAGCTAGCATCACATGCATCTCATGCTCAGGCATGCATTCCATCTTTCAACTTTTGCTTAAGTACGCTGTACTTTCGAAGCTGAAATGAACATATTGTTGCAGCAATAAAGTGAGTTTCCTACTCAACTTCTTTCTATTTACCATTTGGTAAGATCCCGCAACTTGCATTTATTCCATAAAGAAATGCAAACAGATGCATCACTAGACATGCAACCTTAGTTGGATAATAATTCTAACCATTTCTTACCAATCCATTTCAAAGGTCCCTCCTTTGTTTGCACATCAACATTAATATGTGAATCATCCTGAACCACATTAATCATGGAATCTTTATTTCCGTCCCTGCCATTTTCTTTTTCCACCTTCTCCTTCAGCTTTGGTGGAAGTAGTGTTGGATTAAAAGTCCAACACCTTTCAGTAATATTCCCTTGCTAATGGCAGCGAGTGCAACACATGTGCATCCTTTTGATAACATGATTTGCCTTGTCCTGTGGACCTTTGGCTGCTTGCTTCTTTTCTTTCAAAAGTTTCCTATATGCGGCCATCCTCTTCCAACATCTAGAAACATAATGCTTATCCAAACCACAAAAGGAACCTGCAATTCTTTTTCCATGCTTTACAAAGTCGAAAGGAATGTGTTTAGAACCAGATTTATACCTGCCTCTTTCACCTTTATTGCCTTCAGGAGGAGGTGAGACAAATGAAGAAGTAGCTCCCTTTGGAACACTATCACTTTCTTCAAGGCTGTCAGAGTTTCCACAACTCTCTGGTTCAAGGGTGTGCTTCTAAACACCTGTATCATGCGAATGATGTTTCGAGTTATTGCATTTCTCCTAAATATAATCCTCACACTTTTGAAGTAGAGGACCTGCAATGAAACTCCTTTTTGGAACTGTTTCAATGGCCTTCATGGCAGCTTTGGAACTCTCTCCATAAGACTGTCCATAGCCAAGACCCAAATACTTAGGCCTTTCCTCAACCATTATTGGCTCAACAATACCTTGTGCATGTTTGCCCAATCCTTTTCCTTCATAGCCCATCTTGGACATTAGCTTGGAACCTATGCCTCTAGTATGTTTTTCAAAAGAACCAATATAAGCATTCTTAGAAGAATTTGAAGACAAACAGGAATGGTTTACCTCTTCTTCAAGCTGATACTTGGCCAAGGCTTCTTTGGCAACAAAGATTTGTGACTCCAACTCATGCATCCTTTTCAGGTTCATATTTGCAATATGAAGTTGCCTCTCCATTTCTTGCAATTTGTCAGAAAGCATCTGCTTCTCTTCCTCCACGGAATTCAACTGCTCTCTAAGTATGCTGCTCTTCCTTCCATCCTCATACATTTCTCTCACCATATCCAGCATGGTGGACAAGTCTTACTTCATGTCTCCATTAAAGGAACTTCGGGAGCAAGAAGAATTTGAGAACTCACTTGTAGAAGTTATCATTTTCAAAATGCATAAAAGAACTTCAAACAAGATTAATAAGGAGCTTATTCAATAACCTCTTGCAACAACCTTTTGTGCTTCAAGGATTGCCCTGAGGTCCTTTGGGAGAGAAGAATGCCTTCAGCCCTTCTTCCTTCTTGTCCTTCTTGGACTGAGCTATCAATAGCTTTCCCTTCACCTCTGCAAACTCAAACAATAGTTAGTTTGTAAGCAAGAATAAAATTGATGAGGCAATCAATCCTTGACTGTCAAAACACCTTTCAGACAAGCAATCCTTGCCCTGTCAATCAAGCATTCTGTTACAACCTTCTTTGAAGGTGGGGTTAATCAACCTTAAGCTCTGATACCACCTGATCTGAAAATGGGGCTCTTAGGTTTCTTGTCTAACTTACAAGAACTTCTCCCACTTCCAAAGCTTTAAATTTTCCCAAATCTTAATGATTAACCAATGCGGAAATCAGGAATGCTTGTAAATATGGGTGTATGCTGGTATTTGTTTTCAGCTAATTATTTACTTTAAAATCTGTTATTTGTGTTGATATGGGAAGGTACTTAAACTGATATGTAAATGCATATAACAGTAATTAAAGCAGCCATAAAAAACAAACACATAAGACAACAGTATAATATGGAGTTCACCCTGATATCTTGGGCTACATCTCCTTGAACTCTAATAAACTCGATTAGGCTCTCTGGGATTATGGCAATACTTATTTTACAAGTGCCTACACTTAACTCCAATGTTTTACACAACAACATTGGGCTCAAAACACCATCTTATCCCTTGGCTTTTGGAGCTCTTCGGCGTTCTAGCTTTGGCTCTTGGCTCTGGCTCTTGCTCTTGCTCTGGCTATGGCTCTGACTCCTTCTAGCACTCGCTCTAGCTCTTGGCTCTGGCCTCTCTAAGCTCTTTCTTCAGGACTTTTACATGCCTTTGTGAGTCGCTCGACCTCCAAGCAACTCCAACAGTAATATGCTGCTATTAATTGAGCTCTATGGCTTTTCCACTTGACCTCCGAGTGACTCCCTAGACTCTCTACGCATTCAACGTCTTCTCGCTGTGCGCTTTTTTTTTCTCCTTCTTTACTCTCTGTCTGTTTGTGGCTCTTAGAACCATTCCGTCCCTCGACTGTTCATTTCCTATCCTCTTCACCTATTCCTCTCCCCTTTTTTCAGCTGTTATAGTCACTGCATCACCTCATAGGGAAAACGGCCACCTGTTCCGTAACAGATAAGTGTCAGGTTCACCAGAAACACTTGATCGTTTGAAATGGCCGTTATTTCCATTTTATTCCAAGAATGCCTGTGAAACACGAATCTCTGCCAAGTCATTGTCCACATCGGACTTCAAATCTTTATGTGCCGTGGCTTATTTCTCCCTCGGGTCCGGTCATCCATCGGGTGCAATCTCCGTTGTTAGATCTGGGGCCTCCAGATCCTATGGTTATTTCTCTTATCGTGCGATTGACTTGCTCGAACGTTAGCCCGCGATGAGAGGTGGTTTTCTCTCTCATCCGCTGGACACGCGTCATCCAACGTATGGAATCACTGGGTCCTTCAACAAACCCACTTACCGCCTAAAGCGCTTCTGATATACCACCGGTTTTGGAGCATGAGACTCGCCGTCTGTTTTCGCGCTTTTCCCACGGTTCTCTGGCTTCCCTTGTGACCGAGTGCTTGGGGCTTTTCCATTTCGAGGGGTTTTTCCCTTGCGCTAATCACGCATCAGAAACAGCCTCTGTTTTCTGGTCTGAGCCTCCTAACTGCTGTTTTTGCGCCATGCACAATCCCCATGGGCTAGCGGTCAATGCGCTTTGACCGAAGGTCCTCGTTGTTCTGTGCTGGCTGCAAATTGTTCAGAGGTTATTTCTGATAGGCTTCGACATCCATAAGACTTTAAACTTCAGTATGAGCTTTTACAGACTTCAGGTAGCTTTAAGAGAGTTTAAGGATCCAATTTCGGATCATTAATGGTTTTGGGAACTCTACCATTGCATGTCATAACTGAATCATATAACCATAACCAAACTTAGTATATTGTTAAACCATTTTCCTTTAATACCATATATCAAACCTTTTTTTGGGTTTTTGTTTTTTACATATTCCTTGGTGGTTATATTTTATTATATATAAACTTTGTTTTATGTTGATATATATATATATATATATATATATATATATATATATATATATATATATATATATATATATATCTATATATATATATATATATATATATATATATATATATATATATATATATATATATTAAATGTTTGTTTTATATGGTTATTTGATATTACCTTTTTTTGTCTTTTGTAGGGCTCAAGGAACCAATGGTCCAGTGACAAGTGTCATTGGATGGTAGGTGACTAGTTGGATGCTATGCATGCTTTGGGTCCCACCTAGCATGTTGTAGGCCCTCCTTTCCTACTTGTCTTGTTAAGTTCAAACTACGATAAGTTGGTCATATGGACTTGGACTCAAGTATCATTTGTGCCACTGGAATGGTAATGAAAAGCACTACAACTTGATGATGTTTCCATCAAATTTTGAATCTCTGCCAACTCATTGTCCACATCGGACTTCAAATCTTTATGTGCCGTGGCTTATTTCTCCCTCGGGTCCGGTCATCCATCGGGTGCAATCTCCGTTGTTAGATCTGGGGCCTCCAGATCCTACGGTTATTTCTCTTATCGTGCGGTTGACTTGCTCGAACGTTAGCCCACGATGAGAGGTGGTTTTCTCTCTCATCCGCTGGACACGCGTCATCCAACGTATGGAATCACTGGGTCCTCTAACAAACCCGCTTACCGCCTAAAGCGCTTCTGATATACCACCGGTTTTGGAGCATGAGACCCGCCGTCTATTTTCGCGCTTTTCCCACGGTTCTCTGGCTTCCCTTGCGACCGAGTGCTTGGGGCTTTTCCATTTCGAGGGGTTTTTCCCTTGCGCTAATCACGCATCAGAAACAACCTCTGTTTTCTGGTCTGAGCCTCCTAACTGCTGTTTTTGCGCCATGCACAGTCCCCATGGGCCAGCGGTCAATGCGCTTTGACCGAAGGTCCTCGTTGTTCTGTGCTGGCTGCAAATTGTTCAGAGGTTATTTCTGATAGGCTTCGACATCCATAAGACTTTAAACTTCAGTATGAGCTTTTACAAACTTCGGGTTGCTTTAAGAGAGTTTAAGGATCCAATTTTGGATCATTAATGGTTTTGGGAACTCGACCATTGCATGTCATAACTGAATCATATAACCATAACCAAACTTAGTATATTGTTAAACCATTTTCCTTTAATAGCATATATCAAACCTTTTTTTGGGTTTTTGTTTTTTACATATTCCTTGGTGGTTATATTTTATTATATATAAACTTTGTTTTATGTTGATATATATATATCTATATATATATATATATATATATATATATATATATATATATATATATATATATATATATATATATCTATATATATCTATATATATATCTATATATCTATATATATATATATATATATTAAATGTTTGTTTTATATGGTTATTTGATATTACCTTTTTTTTGTCTTTTGTAGGGCTCAAGGAACCAATGATCCAGTGACAAGTGTCATTGGATGGTAGGTGACTAGTTGGATGCTATGCATGCTTTGGGTCCCACCTAGCATGTTGTAGGCCCTCTTTTCCTACTTGTCTTGTTAAGTTCAAACTACGATAAGTTGGTCATATGGACTTGGACTCAAGTATCATTTGTGCCACTGGAATCGTAATGAAAAGCACTACAACTTGATGATGTTTCCATCAAATTTTGAGCACTTTGATTTTTGAGGTTTCTTGGAGCCACCTAGAGCACCACCCCTATTGAAACACAAAATCTAAAAGACCAGAGGACTGGTAGATGACATATACATAATATAAGAAAGAGAAAAAAATATTCGGTAAAGGGGCCACTATCAAAATGATTCCACCATGCAAAGTGAGTTGATAACAACCACCTATTCACGTTTCTAAAAGTACACCCATGATGGCTTAACACCCAAACAACCAACAAGCCCTAGGGTGGGGAAGGGTGACGAAAATAATAGCCTTGAGCTTGAACAAACCAACCCTAAACAACAGGATGCCTCCCTAAAGGAAATATGATGATAATTAAAGAAGGGTTGTCTACCCAATTACGAGACAGAACCACTGTCAAATCACTATGAACATGAATGAGACCATAGTTATCAAGGAACCAATGATCCAGTGGCAAGTGTCATTGGCTGGTAGGTGACTAGTTGGAGGCCATGCAAGTCGTGGGTCCCAACTAGCATGTTGTAGGCCCTCCTTTCCTGCTTGTCTTGTCAACTTCAAACTGCGATAAGTTGGTCATATAGTCTTGTGTTTGAGTGTTGTTTGCACCAATGGAATCATAATCAAAAGCACTACAACTTTATTTTTGAGGTTTCCTCGAGCCACCTAGATACCACTCCTATTGAACCACAAAATCTAAAAGACCAGAGGACTGGTAGATGAAAGAGCCATAATATAGGAAAGAGACGAAAAAGATTCGGTAAAGTGGCCAATATCAAAAGGGTTCCACCATGAAAAGTGAGTTGATACCAACAACCCATTCACGTTTCTAAAATTATACCCCTAATGGCTTAACACCCAAACAACCAGCAAGCCCCAGGGTGGCAAAGGGTGACAAAAAAAATAGCCTTGATATTGAACAAACCAACCCTAAACAACAGGGTGCCTCCAAAAAGGAAATATGATGATAATTAAACAATGGATGTCTCCCCAATTACGAGGCAAAACCACTTTCAAATCACTTTGAAAATGAATGAGACCGTAGAGACAAGACCCAAACCTCACAAAATCATACCAAGAAACTTTCAGAAAGGAACCATGTGAAGAAAAATACAGTTTATATAGAAAAATATATACCCCAATCCCAATGGTTGAGAGGAGCTCGCATTCAAGTCTAAGGAATCCTCAGCAATATATGTAGAGAATAACAAATGAGGAGCGGTGATAAATTCACTCTAACTGCTTGACCTTTGCCTCCCCCTCCCTAGTTGACTGGCTCAACTAGAAATGCAACACTAAGAGAAGCTACGTTAACTCAAAAAACTATTATTTGAATATAAATTTCTATAAATATCCTTCGTTTACACAAAATCCAAGGTGTTTTCGAACAACACCCACCATACTTGCTTTTTAACCATTGCTCTTGAAGCAAGGGGACAGGTTGGGGCCTCCCAACATTTCCTTGAATATAAAGCTTGTTTCTCATAAACCACATCTAGACAAACAAAGATCTTCACCTCTTTCAAATATCCCATTCACATGCTTATGCATGCATGGGGGCAGCCACACCACCCCCCCTATTAACTCCTTGTGTCATATTAGGGTGGCGGGCACGCCCACCTAACCCATAAAGATTCTCTAAGCTCACCCCATTGGGGGGCAAGTAGAGTTTCTATTCATATCAATCCTCTTTGTAAAAATAATGGTGATAATTTAGATTGACAATCTAGTCAACGTCAATGGCCAAAGTGGGCCCAACAACCTTTAGAATATATTCATCTTGACGAACACAACTAAATAGGTATGAAATAATAAGCATTTTGTACTTGTTGGATATTCAAATGCAGTTTTTACAAGAAAAGTTGATGATAGGGCATCGACATCAAGATATTTGATGAATATGGTTTAGTGGTAATTTTTCAGAATTGCAAGAAGAAAGCTGTCATGGAAAATTATTTAGAAGAGGAAAAATATATTTTAGCATGGGAAGCGGCATGTGAGATTGTTTGGTTGCCCAAAGTTTTACAAGATTTTGGAATTATTCAAGAAGATATAGGTCTTAACCCTGTATAGTTAATTAATACAAATATATTCTTAATAAAATAGAAAATATGCAATGGCAAACACACACATAAACATAGAGATTTCATCCCAGAAACCCAAATTCGGGAAAACTAGGAAGATTTTTCAATATATATTCTTCAATATAGTGCTATAATACAACACATATATCTTGTGGCATCTATGGAATTCCAATCCGTTTACCTTAGATTATAATACAAACATAGTTCCTTACTAAAATTACATCCATGGGAAAAACCACCTTCTACCACAAATTCGCTTATAGAAAAATTGTGTGCCAAAAACAGGAAAAAACATATAAAAAAAGTCTAATGTTTTTTTTGGTGGGCACCCATCTGATCCCCGCATTGCACATCATGCATTGCATAGTGCATGTGGATAGTATTGCAAACAATATAACACATATCCACACAAAAAATCCACTTCATTGTTTATTGACAATCAATTGACCATTAAACTTGCTAAGAAGACAATTTTTCATGTGAAAACAAAGCATGTTAACACCACATATCATTACATTAGAACACTCACTACAAAATATATCATCAAACCAAATTATTGTCCTTCTGAATATTAGATCTTAGATATCTTCACGTAACCACTTGGTAGTATAAAATTTACAAAGTTCAGAGAAAAGATTGGTATTTGTTCTAATGCACTTTTGGATCAAAGGGGGGAATGTTAGACATTATGATCCTAAAGTATGTAGATTAAAATTATATTTTATTATAGTTAGGATTTTCTAGAATAAATATTGTTAGTGTACATAATACATCTAGAAAAGTGTCGTTATTTAGAAACAATATTAAGAATTTATTATATTTTCATTTAATATAAATGGACACTGTCATAATCACATGATTATGTGATAGTTGCATATAACAAATTTAGTTTAGGAAATAAGATTATTTAAAGCTCACATTTCTTCATGTGAGAGTATTGTTAGTTATAAGCTCTTGCATACTTGATGTAATTTGTTTTCCTATTTAAGAATATATATGTGTCTGAGGATGTTTTTGCTATCATGTAGATGTAGAAGAGCAGAGAATATGATAGATAAATACTCCAATAAAGAATGGAGGGAGTTACACTAACGCTTATATCATTATTGGAGATTGGTCAAAGGAAAAATTACAACCTTCCTTAATGTTCCATTAATTCAAGCATTCACACACACACAACCTTCCTTAATGTTCCATTAATTCAAGCATTCACACACACACACACACACAGACGATGATTTCATACCTTTAGTTTCAAATTCCAATGTTTGATGTTTCTTCTTATTCCAACTATTCACATTTCTCTTATTTACATATTTACAAAATATTCAAAAATCACCAAATCCCTAAGGATTAGGCGACTAACAAATTACATCAAGGAAAATAAAGCTCGTGAATGCCACATGCATGCCCATAATCCTATCTAAGACTAATCATCAATAACCAATAGTAAACCCCTGCGATTTTTTCTTGGAAATTTAGAAAAACTCAAGCTAGTGTTTGCTAGAGATGGGAGGCATATGAACGTTGAGTTGGAGAAAATTCTGAACGATTTAATGCAAAGATTTTGGGTAAACCACTCAAATGTTATATCAGCGGTTTTAGGCCATGGAAACCTAAATTTCAAATAACATTCTAAAACTCCCAATTAGGGTGTGGATTTTCCATGTGTCCCATATGTGGTTATGGTTTTGGGTCCTTGGGAGAGAATTATCCCCTTACCACACCAAACCCTTGATTTCCCTCCGATCAACCTCAATCAATTCACCACAATTAGATCTCATGTAAAGTGCTAGGAATATGTTGTGTGGGTATGTTTTGTATGGTGAGATTTTGACATGGGTGTGGGACCCTGATCACATCGTTGAGCGTAAAGGACACCACCTGGAATGTGTGCCATTCACAATTCTAATGTATAATGGTTATTATTATGAATAATTATATATTTTATATATTTTATTACATATATAATATATAATACATATGTGTGTATGTGTTACAAGGTGTTTTGTTGGCCCATATGATGTCAATTGGTTATGGTTGAACTTTTAATGTATCTTTACAATTAAGCAAAGGAGAAGGTGATAACCAAAGTTTACAAGAGGATTTTGAAGCATCTCTATTGGAGCTTAAAATGATATTCATACTTCGATAAGTACTAATAAACAACATATGCAACAAGGACACTCTATAACTAGTAGCAGTACCAGTTCCCCTCTTCATGCACAAAAAAGATCTTCAATTTCTCATAATAGTCATAAAAGTATTCATGAACAGAACCAAAATACCACTAGTAGCATTAGTGATGAAGGAGTTGTAAATCCTCCTTAGAGGTAACTTGAAAAATTACATACTAATTCAGTTAGTTCTAGATGAAAGAGAAACACGGTGGAGAAGAAAATCCAAGATGTTCAAAGGGGAGAAATAAATTATAAGGAGATTGAAATTGATGATACAACCATAATACCTAAAAGGGTAGAGATAGAATAAAATGAAAGCCAATTTATAGCTAAAGTGGTTGTTTGTGAAGGACCAATAATTCTTGAAGAAGAGTCAATTACTTTGCATCATGCCAAATATCATAAAGGGTCAAATAAATTATAGATTGGGAAAGTAAGTTTGAAGAATAAAAAGGTCATTGAAAGATGGAAGTCTGAAATAGAGATTGAAGAGATTGAACCCTAAAAATCCTTGAATTTCATCATGTTATTGGAAATGTTATGTCATACTCAATCAAGAAAAAAATAAAGTAAAAAATAAACTTGGAAGGAAGAATAACTCAGAGAATCGAAGTAGGGTTACACCTTCTTTCCATTAGTTAATAGAGGAGAGTAATTATCTTCTCTAAATTCAAGGTTTGCAATAGCATCCATAAGTGTGTGTGAGTAAAGGTAATCATAATGATGGGATAGTTTTCCCCACTTTTTCAACTCAAACGAGAGGAAGTGCTTGATGATAAATGAGTTGGAAGCTTCTTTGTTTCCTAAGTTTACTAAAGAACCAACTGAAATTAAGTTCAAGGGTCAAAAGGGCTTCAAGTTTATTAAGTGGAATAAGGAAACATGTTGCAGATAATATCAACAAATAGCTCATCTTGATTTTTCAAGCCTAGGTATTAGCTACAAGTTCTATTACTCTTGTTAATAGGATTTCATCCTTCATGGAATATCTGTAAAAGGATGTGGAGAATGATGAACACTTCTATCAAGATGTTGTAAACACCTTTCTTGAATGAGCTTGAAAGGAAGGAACACAATATTAAGCTAAGACTAGGCTCAAACAACTACAAACATGCTAGCTGTAAAGAACCAATGTACTTCCTCAATCGATTTATAAATGTGATGCTATCGAAACTAAAAGAAGTGAATTATTATTTAAACTAGCTAAACTAGTAAAGGAATTGGATGACCCACCTCTAATAATGGACACCATATTGCTGACTAGGAATTAGATGCAAGAACAATTAGATGTGCTTAAAATCTCTTGGAAAAGTGCCTTTAATAGTCTCAATGAATTTTCTAAAGGGGAAACTGAACGGTGGTTGGTTGGTTTTGCTAATAAAAATGAAGACTAAGCAACTATTATCCATCATATTAAATTTGAATTAAGAAGAAGTTGAAGATGAGTTATAAGCCTCTCGAGTCAGCATGAGATAATGATACCACCATTACACGAATAGATTGAAGAATGGCTTAAGGATGTGCTAACAAAGATAACTAATGACGCCCAAGATTAAAGAATTAGTAGCAACAATTAAGGTTCTTCAAAGTTCAACATTAAAGGATGCTTCAACAAGCAAAATGAGGACTTTTTACCAACATAGTAAGTGAATAATTTTTCTCACAAAACATTTCTTGCTTTCTTCTTAGTTAGTAATCATTCAACCCTGCATTACAAAGACATTTAAGTGCTTAAGGTCAATTCCTCAGTGTATTGTCCTTCTTTCTTCCAAGTCTTCTCCATCTTTGTATATGGTCCATAAGAGCGCCATTCCAATGCACTAGGACAAACACTTTCTTATTTTCTCACTTATTATGAACTTTGTAGACATTTTATTTAATATTTTTAAGGGTCCACAAACAAGTCCCAGGAGCTCATAGCTACTAGTGTTATGTTTGACTTTGAGTTTAAAGCATGAGATTTCATGTGTGTGTCTCCTTTAATATTTAATGAGTCAATGGAATAATCCTTTAAAATTCCCTGAAAATGTGGTTCACTTCCTTTCACATGGTTGAATGATATGTCACACTTAGCTTTTACTATGTTGGAAAAAATATGTCATCTCTCATTTTATTTTATTGAAATTTATATTATTTATACCATTGTAAATATTCATTTCATTTCCAAGCTTGGTCCTCTCTTAGACATTTTGTAATAAAGACAACCTGGTCCTGTCTCATACATTCTCATTTATTATAAAGCAAAGGAGTACCACATCTATACACACGAAGAGGGAATATTACCCTGTTATGATATCTAAATGACTAAAAATAATATAAGAGATTAGTAAAGGGTCCCACCGAAGGGAGCACCTACCCTTCTATCCTTATCACAACAAGCCAAAGTCTCATCAAATATTTGAATATGGGCGAGGAGAGTGCAAGGGCCTACCTCCCAACCATCAAAACTAACCCTTTCAACTATGTGGTGGCATAACATTGAATAACATCTAGATTTGGGTCAAAGGATGCCAAGGCATAGATAAGTATGAGTCATCCTGTAATTTGGCGGACACTTAGAGGGATAATATGCTTGAGGTGCAACAATTTAACACAAGATTATTTTTCAAGGTGGTGAGCTCCTCTCCTTATGGGATAAATTAAAGAGTACAATGCTCTATTCATAAAGTGAGGATCAAGCTTTAAAGTTTAAAGTAAACATATTTTTCATTTAGTGTTAAGTTATATTTACTAAGTAAGGTAGTGGCCTTTTTTGTTTTGTTTTTTTTAAACAATGGGAAAACCATCATAGCTCAATTGTCAAACCAACAGTGAGGACAAATACTATTTGCAAATGTAGGCTGACTCATCACCATTATTCAAGGAAAACCATGCCACTTGGAATGACTCGTTGGTGGTTCGTAAGGGGGCAAGCTTTCACTCCTACTAGATGCCTCTGGGTCTTGGTTCGTTAACCTGTTTCTTTATGTCCAAGGAAGACAAGCTCTTAGCTAAGCAAGAGCAGTTTTAGGGCATACTCGAGGCCCATTAAGTAATGTAGTGTTGTTAGACATGGCAATTTCATATATAAAAAGAAAAGATTAATGATACAAGCATTTCATTTAATATTTTGATTTGGCATTTTTGTTAAGGATTTATATTTATATGTAAAATGTCTTGTGTTTTTACACAAGCTTACGAATTGAATTTTTACTAATTACATTTGTATTTTGTTAGATGCCTTAGTATGAATCTTTGGTTAAGGATTCATATCCACAAATAGTTGTTCTTAAGGTCAAATATCTTGTAGTGCCTTGAGCCGCTACAACACCACACAAAGCTTCATGGTTGACTTTATACAAATGATGTTGGTACTTTTCTAAACACCCAACCCATATCAATGTGTGGTTGATTTTGAGTTTGATCCCTCCACAATGTCTACAATGTTATAACTCCACAAACAACTCTATTGGTTGATTTCTACCAATGATATCACTATCTTGTCAAATACTTAATCCACTACTTTGGTTAAAGATGCATGTCCATGACTAGTTTGTTTCATGTTCAATCCTCTTGCAATACCCCTCATAACCATAGCTCCACATACAAATCTATGGGTTGAATTTCTAATAATGTTATTGATACCTTGCCAAATGCCTTGCTTTAAAACTTTGGTTAAGGACCCATATCCATGGGTATTTGGTTTCACATTTGAACCTTCAAGGTGCCTTGCATCACTATAATGTCACTTAGAACTCCATGTGTTGGATTTCTACCAATGATGTGGGTACCTTGTTGAAATTCCCAGTCTAGTGCTTTGGTTAAGGAACCATATCCATGGACAATTACATTCAACTTCGGACACCTAGGAATGCTTTACATTGCTATATCTCCACATAATATACCATGGCTTGAACTTCTAGCAATGACATGGTTACCTTGTTGAATGCCTCGATCTCAGACCCATTCCATAAGTAGTTGTTTTGAGTTTGATCCCCTCATGGTGCCTTGTATTAAATTAGCTTCACATACAACTCCATGGGTTGAATTTCTACTAATAATGTGGGTGTTAGCTTCACATACAACTCCATAGGTTGAATTTCTACTAATAATGTGGGTACCTCATTGAATATCTTAATACAATGCTTTTGTCAAGGACCCATATGAACAAATAGTTGGTATTGAGTTCAATCCCCTTGTGGTGCCTTACAACTCTACAATGAGCATACAATGTAGTGGGTTTAATTTCTAATAATGACATGGGTAAACTGTTGGGGAAAAGTGGTGCAAAATAACCCCAATTTTAAGGCTCCATGCATTAGTTTAAAAGCACACAACTATTGCAATAAAGTGGAAATATCATAAATACAAGACAAAAATATGAATTAGAACAAAATGTTGATCGAGGTTTAATGGTATCAATATGCACAAGATTATAAACACCTTACATCGTAAATTTTCTGTTAGGATTGCACAAGTCCCCAAACATCTTAACCACTCGACTTTCTCACATTAAAGACCCTTAGTGCTTCACTCTTATGCACATTGTCTATAACCTCAAAGTTCTCCTTTCATTGCTATAATATGTCAATCCTATAAACTCTCTATCTCCTTGGTACTCTTTAGCCTTTAACATCGAATTGCTCGAGTGCCAACTCAATTATCTCCTCAACTAATCAATGCCATCCTCCTCACAATTTCAACATGCTTAACGATTACACCCTTTGCAACATGTGTTGCGTTCTTTTTAATGTACAATGTCATTTTTCCAAAGCTTTCTTCTTAGAACAATTTCTCTCTTTGATTCCCACTAAGTTCCAATATTAAAGCAATTGCCTCTCATTCTTAGTCTTGTAGCTAATCCTAATTCCTTTCTCTTTCTTCAACTTCACTTTTCTAAAGCTCAACATTCCAATGAACTCCTATCGCTCTAGTGTATTGTCTTTTGTTTTCTACTTGACATCACCACCACATGTCCATTGTCCATCTCATTGACCTTTAATATATGGCTTTTCAAAATCTTGCACATGTGTTAGCACCAACCTTCCCGACACTTATTCCTTCTCCAAGCTTTCAAATTTCCACATGTCCTTGCATGTTCACATTGTAGATTCTCCTTTATGTAAATCTAATTAAGTTATTCACCACAATGCTTTGTATCACTAGCATAATGTCTAGATGTCAAGCTTTGGTCAATAACCCGTATCCACTTGTAATTGGTTTTGAGTATGGACCCTCAACAATGGCATTATATATTGAAAATTAATACTTTTTTTTTTAATTATGACGTGAATGCCAATTTAAGAACAAACATTCATCTCACACTAATACATGTAAATACACACATAAAGAGATGTATATATGCATAGATCCAACCATAGATATACATACACACATTCTTATTAATATCACACAACTAGGTGTTTGTCGTTAATGATCAATAACCCTTACCAAACTTTTAGTAAGACCTAATAACATTTAATAATACCCAATGATGGGTTAGGCACTTGAATGGTTGGGGAATGATTTGTTCTCCCTTGCTCCTAGGTTCAATTCCAAGAGATGTGTTTGCCATATTGCGATAAGGCTCAAAGAGTAGGTGACTCATGGGATTGATTCCACTCTGGTGGGGGTCGGGACATCTTGGCTCTTATTGACTTTTGGATTTACTCTTAGTGTTATAGTGACACACAAAAAAATTGACTCTGTGCCTTACACATTTTTTTTTCTTCTAAACAATGGTGAATCAATAATTCGTTGGAGTAATTAGCACGAGGTCCAAGATCAAACCTAGCAGCCACTATAACAATGAGAGTATATCTAATAGCCCGCAAGCTAGACATATAAGGAAATTATGACTTGCAAGAGACTAGAGTCCACAAGGGTGGGAGAGCCTACTCCTTGAACCTTATCAGAATGGGCCAAAGATGTCCCTCTTTGGAATTTAGAATCGTGTGGAGAGAATAACATCTCATTATACCAACCACTTAGTTGTCTTACAACATCTCATTATACCAACCACTTAGTTGTCTCACGAAAACACTCGTGCCTTACCCATATAAAGTTACCAATTCACCATAGTTTATTTAAAATCATAAATAAATAAATAAATAAATTTAAGAATAACTAGCGGGGTGGTTATACGCTGGCATTATTACTTACCTCGGCGAAAACATAAATGGACCCATGTCGAGGGTAGTTGGTTTGGAGGGTTTGGTGTTGTGTCTGCACACTCCAACGCAGCTATTTTTTAAATGCGAAGTTCTGATTGGTTGACTGACATCATCACCTCAATCTTGTGCCAATAGACTGATGCCATGTCATATATAGACGACATGGACGGCCGATGGTAGGGCAGACTCGATTTAAAATCTGAGTATATGCACGCACCTTGATATACGGTTATGTAAGGCATTTCAACGAGGATCGCAGTTCCGAATTTTTGTCAAGGTCTGGGTGGGGTTCAGGACTTTTTGATTCTTCGGCTTCTTCGAGCTCCAGGACAGGTAAGATTTAACTTCGGGTGTATTTTCTACTGTTAAAACCTTAATTTTGGCTTAAATGGCGTATAATAATAGTCTTCTATCGCTTTATTCTTCATTCTGGTGATGCTTATGTTGGATCATATGATTTGGCGGATCTGTTTAAACCATTTCTCCAAATTTGGTGAAAATTAATCTTGCTCCGAGGAATAAGCGTTTCGCTGTTTGGCAGTACGCGTCCATCTTGCATTTCTCTGTAATGTACGGACGTTTCAATGGATAATTAATTGTTAAATTTGGTGGGGATTCGAGTTTAGGGTTGAATATTTAGTGGTTTTAGGGTCCATTTTTTAGCTCAAGGTTAAATCGTCTTTTTGCCTCTGGATTGTGCAATTTAAATTTTGTCATTTGCACTTTTTTCCTGTTATTTTACTTTCTTGATTTAACTCGGGAGCGAAATTTAAAGTTCTTTTTTTGCCTAGGTACTATGGGTGTCTGCAGATCGTTTAGATGAGGTTTTGTTTACTTGTAAATCATGAAATTTTTGTGATTGTTAGGTTCAAAATATATTTTTGTTCCAGGAAGTCAATCCCATTTTCCTCCGTATGTTGAGTCAGGCACTGAATGCATAGGGCATGTCCTCCGTATGTGAATTCGATGACCCCAATTTTGAAAGTTCATAAGCGACCGGTGCAGATCCTCCAAGTCCGTGGTGAGAATGTGGGTGCTTGTTAAGATGGGGATACGCGTGAGCAAAAAACCAAAAAATACAGGCTTCAGAGTTTCGATATTGCTTTGCATTGGTAGATACTATAGATTAATTAAACTGTAATTAATGGGGATACACGTGAGCAAAAATCCAAAAAATACAGGCTTCAGAGTTTCGATATTGCTTTGGTAGTTACTATAGATAAATTAAACTGTAATGAAGTTCTTTGTGCAGTGCACGCTAAATTTACTTGAGTACTGCCTAATAAGCATAAGTTCCATTTGAGCGTCGGGCTTTGCCAGTTAAATCTGCCTCCCTAAATTCCATATTCTGGGTTTTGGTATTCCTTTGTTTTGTCATTTGTTAGAGTTAATCAAACTGTAATAGAGTCCATTTCCCACTGCTTGATGAGATTAGATGGATTTTATTTTGACTGTGTATTTCACATTTGTGAAGACAAGACAAAGTTCAGTGGTCTGAAATATGTGTTTATTCTGATTTAATCTAGCAGAAAGTGTCTAAGACAATTTATTCGAGATATAGGGTTTATTTGAGTCAACCCTAGGTTTATCAGAATCTGTCAAATTAGGATTTTTTTTTTTGTAGGTAGATCAGGGTGTATTTTAAAACCTGAAGAAATCGATTAAAACTGCTCCAGAGATATGCCGAATTGAAAATTGAACATGGACACAACCTTCAGTAACTTTAAACGTTTGTGGTCTTTCGTTCAGTGTTCTTGTTCCTTGTATTTGATTTTACAGGCACTTTTTCCAACTACCTTTCATTTCTTTTCCTGGGATTCCACATCTAATTTCACTTTTATTTTACACCTGCCCATAAGATGGGTGGAAAGTGGGCTTTATTTTGTTCATTAATGTCTTGGCAAAATATGAAAACATGATCTTCTTCTGATTTTGTTTCTCTTCTTTTCATGTGCAGTGATTCTCATCCAGGTTGAATAGAAGGGATATATAACGAATTGTAAATGTCAGATTCTTGAATACTAAAGTTACAAAGATGGAATCCATTGTATTTCTAGTCCTGTGTTTCTTGCTACTGAACCTGCAGTTGGTGTTAGGCATCAGGTTCGTTATTGACAGGGAGGAGTGCTTCTCCCATACGGTGCCATATGAGGGGGATACTGTGCATACATCATTTGTTGTTATCAAAGCAGACTCATCATGGCACTATGGTGATAGTGCAGTGGACTTCGTGGTTAGTCTCTGTTTTACTTATTATTCACGTAAACAAGTTCAACAATATAGGTTTGTTAGGTAACAATAAACAAGTTTTTGAAGTTAGTGGTTAGTCTTTATGTTTTATTTCTTATTCTCGTGTTTTTCTAGTTCAGCAATATAGATTTGTTGGGTAACAATAGTTAAGTTTTGCATGTCTTAGTAACCAATGTTCTGTAATAGCTAATCATCTATTCTATCCACCCAACATAAGTTGTTAAAGTCAAACCAAGTTGTGTCCTAGTTTTTAGAGCTGTAAAGGTTAATCAGGCTTGCCATTGCTTGACTGACCACGTGTTCTATATCCTGTGGGTCAGCATTCCTATGATTTACAAGAAATCCTAATTAACTATACCTTCTGCTATGCTTGTGAAAATGTTTCTAACTTGATGTTGGACTGCCAGGGATTCTTCTGCAGTGCTGCGAATCGTCCTACTGTGTAGTGATACTATATTTTAGTTCGTTCCCTTGGTGTCGCTACATTTCAAAACACTTGAACAATCTTGTTAATGAAACATATAAATCTGCAGCAAAGTTGTGGAATTGAAATATCTCTTTCTAATGCCATTGCATTTCATGTGGTGCTTGACACATTGAGCGTTAACAGGTAAAAGGTCCCACTGGTGAACAAGTTCATGATGAACGGGACAAGTCAGAGGGCAAACATGAGCTTGTGGTATACAGGCGGGGACTTTATCAGTTTTGCTTTTATAATAAGTCACCATACCACGAAACTATTGATTTTGACGTACATGTTGGCCACATTCCATACTATGAGCAACATGCAAAAGATGGTAAGCTTGTTAAGAGGCATTTATGTTTTACTGGTACCCCTTTTATAGTTATTTGTCTAGAAAATGCAGTAGTTGTGATGTAATGACAAATTGTATTCTTTCTTACCTGATAAGCTCAGAATTTTTAGCTTTTTAACGAGAGTGCAATTATCCATGGAATTTGTGTAGATCATTTTGATCCTTTGCTGCAACAAATCGCGAAGCTTGAAGAGGCACTGTATGCGGTGCAGTTTGAACAACACTGGCTTGAGGCACAGACTGAACGTCAGACAATCAGTACGTTCTTAATAACTTTGTGCATATTCAACCTAACTATTTGAGAGAGTTTGTTACGTGCCTCAGAATTTTTCCCATCTAGGTTTACTTTGATCACACATGGGTACTAATAAATATGCACCTCATATTGCAGTAAATGCGGCCATGAGCAGGAGGGTTATTCACAAAGCACTTTTTGAATCAATAGCTCTTGTGGGTGTCAGTTTTCTTCAAGTGTATCTTCTTCGGCGCTTGTTTGAACGGAAACTTGGCAACTCAAGAGTATAGTGTTAATTTGCAACTTGGCTGAGACGATGCACAAGAATTATGGTCACAAAGAAAATTCTGTTTTTAAAGTCTTATGAAAGGATAAATGCTCTAATGATGTAGAGCAAAGTATCGTCCATTTTTCTTGTTCATGCAACTCTTGAGTTTCATTTAAGATAACAATTTTTAAAATATTGCAGCTAGTTGAGACAGAATTTGTTATTTTTGGGGTGTATTTTTATTTTTTTATGTAGTTATTGTTATATTGTTGATTAGGATTCCTGGGTTTATTTTCGTAGTGTTCGTGGCTCTTATTAGTTGATCAACCTCTTCATGATTCTTGGGTTTTAAACATAATCCTGCCCTTATTAGGCATCTATGTGTCTCTGTGATTTTGCTCATGGTCCTGAGTTGAATCATAGATAACTAGAGCTTCATACCTAAACTTGCCTAGCCTCACTGGAGATTTTTGTTGATAAAATTACAAGCTCTTCTCATTTATAGGTATGATGGTTACGTACGATCAAATCATTCAAGTTAAATAGCAAATGTTCTATCCATGAAATAAGCATGGATGCCATCCATTTAGAATTGACATTGGTTCGTGGGTGATACATAAAAGGTCTCATGACATTTAGAGGTCTGATGGTTCCATCTATTAGATCATTTGTTTTTATAGGGCAGTTTGGTCAATAACTGTAAATGGAGGCAAGAGCATCTAAGAAACAGGCTGAAAGCGAGTGCACATTATGGAATACAGTACTTGGCAACATATATTTATTGCGTGACATTTCTTCTGGCAACCAATTACTTTGAGGCACTAGATCAAGCTGATCAGAGGATAACTAGTTTAAATCATTTTGACATTTGAGTAAAGATAGATGTCACATTTAAACAAATGGTTGGAATTGGTTCACAACGGGAATGCTTGTGATTTTATATCATACCAAATTTGAATTTTAAGGTTTCCACGACTTCTATGGTATTGCCATTTAAAATGACTAATTTATGTTACTACATCTTTCATTTCTGTAATTGTGATAAGGTTAGAAGGAGGATGCCCCTTGGAATAAAAATCCACTTTGCTGTTCCTTTGGATGCTTTGATCCTTGCTAAGTCACAAGTTTATTGGTATATTTGGCTTGTGGGTTGTTGGAAATACTTTTGGGTTATAGTGGGAGATAATAGGTTTGAACTCAGGCCAAACTTAAATCACTCGAATGAGTTATCAATTCCCATGGTTCAAAAATTATTTATGCAAAAATTGAAAACATGAGAGAACATAATGGCTTTGTGATTTTAAATTTTGAATAATAAATTGTGAACAATGTTAATGGCTTTGTGATTTTTCATGTTTGAATAATAAATTGTGAACAATGTTAATTGATATTCTCTTCAAACGATTTGAAAAAAGGAATTAACAAAAATATGTAATAAAATTCAAAATAAATAATTACGATGCATGGTAATAATCGAATTTCATTAGGAAATGATTCTAAGTTCAACATTGGAAATATACCAGATTGTTAGAACAAATTATAATCACACACTTTGATGACAATGAAGTGTGAGAGAAGCCTAAATAAAGAGTGATTGAGAGAGGATGCCTTATGACATGAGGCTACCATGTACAAACAACCAAATACACCCAAATATATAAGGGATGGTAGTAAAGACATTGTTGTAGAGTTTATAGACCATGCCATTGCGCATTCTAAAAAAATCCATTAAACAACCTTAGTAGAAGCCCATTAGAAAGTTTTAGGGATTTTATTTGAAGAGAAAATTGGTTAATTCTAGCTATGTTCGCTCATGGAAATTAAATTGACAGCCCACTTGAATTTCTATTTTGAATTTATAAGTTCATTTTATATTTTTACATCTTTTCCAAGAAAAAAAACTTTGTATTTGATATTATAAAGTAGAAATCAAAATACACAAATGGGCCTTTCGAATCTTTTAGTCAATTTTAGGGTTTTTAGAGTATTGATAAATATGTTTCTTTTTGCAAGGAAATAAGAATTTCTATTTTGACTTTATACGTTTATTTTATATTTTCACATTTTTTCTAAGAATTTTTTTTTGTATTTGATATTATAAAGTAGAAATCAAAATACACAAATGGGCCTTTCGAATCTTTTAGTTAATTTTAGGGTCTTTAGAGTATCGATAAATATGTTTCTTTTTGCAAGGAAATAAATTCTTTAGATGTCAGGTATGTTTTGAAATTGAATTCCTTGTGCATGTGGGCTACTCAAAGTGGTTTTTCTTTACACCTCTAGTGATTTTTCCATTATGGAACCTAGGGTTAGCTTTGAAATTTGGCTTTAGCCATTTAACCAATACATAATTTTTGTAAGTCCCTTAGTTGGCCATCTAACACTTTTTTCAACAACTACTTTCATCATAATCCCCTAAGCATAGAATTCATCTTGTTAGATTTTAACATTTTAATTCATTTGGACCATTTATTGATGATATAAAATCAACAACAAGAGCTTATCCTCCAAACATGTGAAGGGTAATAGGAAGATGTTTCAGTTTCCAAGTTGGTGGAAACATTTCAAATAATTTGGATCCAAATAGAAACAAAGAATTTGAGTCTTATATTCTCGATCAGATAGTGAGAGGTGGTGTGAGTATTGTAATTAAACAATTTTTGGAGCAAAATTAGTCATTGCATTTGTTCAAATCTTATATGAATTGTGATGAAGGGAGAATATAATAAAGGGCATTTTGTTTATGAAGCAACTAGAATATTGTTTCATGGCAAAAACTTGTAAAGGTCCCTAAACAACATTTTAATGGGCCTTTTTAGGGTCTTATTGTGGCTTTACGAGAATATCATGGTTAACAATGTGCCTTGAACATCTATTGGTAAAACATAATATATTTATAGGGGAATGCTATTGAGACAATTGGTGACAATGTCAAAATTACTACATGTTTTTTAAGACCAATACAAAGACATTCTAAATTTAGGTTTCATATAGACAAATAATGCATATTGCATATTGGCTCTTATGTGTAGGAAACTCAAATGATACAAACTTGCAAGGGTTAGAGAGAAGGTAGTGATTTTGGGGAAACAAATCTCATGCTATACTTGATTTAAAGCATCTTTTCTAGCATTGTTTATCTAGAGATGTTGAATTTTAGTTCTATTATGACACATTCATAGATTTTTACAAAAGACACGGGCAAGGTGACACTACCAATTCATGATTTGTTTCTATGATGTTTTGCAAAAGGAATCTTGATGCATTTTTCATTGGAAGATGTGTAGGTGGAAAAATATGCTTCAAATGTACTAATTTGTCACTCTTCTATAAGTTTTTCTTGTGGATTACACACACCTTGGATTGCCAATCTATTAATTTTAAATAACAGTGGTATGTTCTATGCTTAAGAGCAATTTACTTCAATTTTTCTTATTAGCCCAATATCAATTTCCAGATTAGCAATCACATTAACGTGATAGTAAATGCAGATAACATAAATAAAAAGCAGAAGACAAGCCAAGACAAGACACAATATTTGGCGGATGCCAGGGAAAAACCCCAATGTGGGGAAACACTTTGATAAAGTCTTCTTATTATTCTTCAAAAGTTTAGCAGAGAGAGAGTATAATATACAAAATTCATTTGCCCAAACATAGTCAAATTTGTCCAGCCAAACTGCAGTCAACAAGATGCCCTAACCAGAAAGTCAACGTTGGTCAACTTAGCAGAATTACTCCTCCAAATTAGCTCGGTCAAACCCAAACATATGAAAACATGATCTTCTGATTTTGTTTCTCTTCTTTTTATGTGCAGTGATTCTCATCCAGGTTGAATAGAAGGGATATATAACGAATTGTACATGTCAGATTCTTGAATACTAAAGTTACACAGATGGAATCCATTGTATTTCTAGTCCTGTGTTTCTTGCTACTGAACCTGCAGTTGGTGTTAGGCATCAGGTTCGTTATTGATAGGGAGGAGTGCTTCTCCCATACGGTGCCATATGAGGGGGATACTGTGCATACATCATTTGTTGTCATCAAAGCAGACTCATCATGGCACTATGGTGATAGTGCAGTGGACTTCGTGGTTAGTCTCTGTTTTACTTATTATTCACGTAAACACGTTCAACAATATAGGTTTGTTAGGTAACAATAAACAAGTTTTTGAAGTTAGTGGTTAGTCTTTATGTTTTATTTCTTATTCTCGTGTTTTTCTAGTTCAGCAATATAGATTTGTTGGGTAACAATAGATAAGTTTTGCATGTCTTAGTAACCAATGTTCTGTAATAGCTAATCATCTATTCTATCCACCCAACATAAGTTGTTGAAGTCAAACCAAGTTGTGTCCTTCTAGTTTTTAGAGCTGTAAAGGTTAATCAGGCTTGCCATTGCTTGACTGACCACGTGTTCTATGTCCTGTGGGTCAGCATTCCTATGATTTACAAGAAATCCTAATTAACTATACCTTCTGCTATGCTTGTGAAAATGTTTCTAACTTGATGTTGGACTGCCAGGGATTCTTCTGCAGTGCTGCGAATCGTCCTACTGTGTAGTGATACTATATTTTAGTTCGTTCCCTTGGTGTCGCTACATTCCAAAACACTTGAACAATCTTGTTAATGAAACATATAAATCTGCAGCAAAGTTGTGGAATTGAAATATCTCTTTCTAATGCCATTGCATTTCATGTGGTGCTTGACACATTGAACGTTAACAGGTAAAAGGTCCCAGTGGTGAGCAAGTTCATGATGAACGGGACAAGTCAGAGGGCAAACATGAGCTTGTGGTATACAGGCGGGGACTTTATCAGTTTTGCTTTTATAATAAGTCACCGTACCACGAAACTATTGATTTTGACGTACATGTTGGCCACATTCCATACTATGAGCAACATGCAAAAGATGGTAAGCTTGTTAAGAGGCATTTATGTTTTACTGGTACCCGTTTTATAGTTATTTGTCTAGAAAATGCAGTAGTTGTGATGTAATGACAAATTGTATTCTTTCTTACCTGATAAGCTCAGAACTTTTAGCTTTTTAACGAGAGTGCAATTAACCATGGAATTTGTGTAGATCATTTTGATCCTTTGCTGCAACAAATCGCGAAGCTTGAAGAGGCACTGTATGCGGTGCAGTTTGAACAACACTGGCTTGAGGCACAGACTGAACGTCAGACAATCAGTACGTTCTTAATAACTTTGTGCATATTCAACCTAACTATTTGAGAGAGTTTGTTACGTGCCTCAGAAATTTTCCCATCTAGGTTTACTTTGATCACACATGGGTAAATCATTCATAATTTGCTGTAATAGTTGAATAGATTGAGTACTAATAAATATGCACCTCATATTGCAGTAAATGCGGCCATGAGCAGGAGGGTTATTCACAAAGCACTTTTTGAATCAATAGCTCTTGTGGGTGTCAGTTTTCTTCAAGTGTATCTTCTTCGGCGCTTGTTTGAACGGAAACTTGGCAACTCAAGAGTATAGTGTTAATTTGCAACTTGGCTGAGACGATGCACAAGAATTATGGTCACAAAGAAAATTCTGTTTTTAAAGTTTTATGAAAGGATAAATGCTCTGATGATGTAGAGCAAAGTATCGTCCATTTTTCTTGTTCATGCAACTCTTGAGTTTCATTTAAGATAACAATTTTTAAAATATTGCAGCTAGTGAGACAGAATTTGTTATTTTTGGGGTGTATTTTTATTTTTTTTATGTAGTTATTGTTATATTGTTGATTAGGATTCCTGGGTTTATTTTCGTAGTGTTCGTGGCTCTTATTAGTTGATCAACCTCTTCATGATTCTTGGGTTTTAAACATAATCCTGCCCTTATTAGGCATCTATGTGTCTCTGTGATTTTGCTCATGGTCCTGAGTTGAATCATAGATAACTAGAGCTTCATACCTAAACTTGCCTAGCCTCACTGGAGATTTTTGTTGATAAAATTACAAGCTCTTCTCATTTATAGGTATGATGGTTACGTACGATCAAATCATTCAAGTTAAATAGCAAATGTTCTATCCATGAAATAAGCATGGATGCCATCCATTTAGAATTGACATTGGTTCGTGGGTGATACATAAAAGGTCTCATGACATTTAGAGGTCTGATGGTTCCATCTATTAGATCATTTGTTTTTATAGGGCAGTTTGGTCAATAACTGTAAATGGAGGCAAGAGCATCTAAGAAACAGGCTGAAAGCGAGTGCACATTATGGAATACAGTACTTGGCAACATATATTTATTGCGTTACATTTCTTCTGGCAACCAATTACTTTGAGGCACTAGATCAAGCTGATCAGAGGATAACTAGTTTAAATCATTTTGACATTTATTTAAAGATAGATGTCACATTTAAACAAATGGTTGGAATTGGTTCACAACGGGAATGCTTGTGATTTTATATCATACCAAATTTGTATTTTAAGGTTTCCATGACTTCTATGGTATTGCCATTTAAAATGACTAATTTATGTCACTACATCTTTCATTTCTGTAATTGTGATAAGGTTAGAAGGAGGATGCTCCTTGGAATAAAAATCCACTTTGCTGTGCTTTTGGATGCCTCGATCCTTGCTAAGTCACAAGTTTATTGGTATATTTGGCTTGTGGGTTGTTGGAAATACTTTTGGGTTATAGTGGGAGATAATAGGTTTGAACTCAGGCCAAACTTAAATCACTCCGATGAGTTATCAATTCCCATGGTTCAAAAATTATTTATGCAAAAATTGAGAACATGAGAGAACATAATGGCTTTGTGATTTTTAAGTTTGAATAATAAATTGTGAACAATGTTAATGGCTTTGTGATTTTTTACTTTTGAATAATAAATTGTGAACAATGTTAATTGATATTCTCTTCAAACGATTTGAAACAAGGAATAGCAAAAATAAGAAAATTCAAAATAAATAACTACGATGCATGGTAATAATCAAATTTCATTAGGAAATGATTCTAAGTTCAACATTGGAAATACACTAGATTGTTAGAACAAATTATAATCACACACTTTGATGACAATGAAGTGTGAGAGAAGCCTAAACAAAGAGTGATTGAGAGAGGATGCCTTATGACATGAGGCTACCATGTACAAACAACCAAATCCACCCAAATATTTGAGGGATGGTAGTAAAGACATTGTTGTAGAGTTTATAGACCATGCCATTGCGCATTCTAAACAAATCCATCAAACAAACTTAGTAGAAGTCCATTAGAAAGTTTTAGGGATTTTATTTGAAGAGAAAATTGGTTAATTCTAGCTATGTTCGCTCATGGAAATTAAATTCACAGCCCACTTGAATTGCTATTTTGAATTTATAAGTTCATTTTATATTTTCACATCTTTTCCAAGAAAAAAAACTTTGTATTTGATATTATAAAGTAGAAATCAAAATACACAAATGGGTCTTTCGAATCTTTTAGTCAATTTTAGGGTCTTTAGAGTATTGATAAATATGTTTCTTTTTGCAAGGAAATAAGAATTTCTATTTTGAATTTATACGCTTATTTTATATTTTCACATTTTTTCCAAGAATTTTTCTTGTATTTGATATTATAAAGTAGAAATCAAAATACACAAATGGGCCTTTCTAATCTTTTAGTTAATTTTAGGCTCTTTAGAGTATTGATAAATATGTTTCTTTTTGCAAGGAAATAAATTCTTTAGATGTCAGGTATGTTTTGAAATTGAATTCCTTGTGCATGTGGGCTACTCAAAGTGGTTTTTCTTTAAATCTCTAGTGATTTTTCCATTATGGAACCTAGGATTAGCTTTGAAATTTGGCTTTTGTCATTTAACCAATACATAATTTTTTTAAGTCCCTTAGTTGACCATCTAACACTTTTTTCAACAACTACTTTCATCATAATTGATATTCTCTTCAGAAAAAAGGAATAGCAAAAATAAGAAAATTCAAAATAAATAATTACGATGCATGGTAATAATCGAATTTCATTAGGAAATGATTCTAAGTTCAACATTGGAAATGCACTAGATTGTTAGAACAAATTATAATCACACACTTTGATGACAATGAAGTGTGAGAGAAGCCTAAACAAAGAGTGATTGAGAGAGGATGCCTTATGACATGAGGCTACCATGTACAAACAACCAAATCCACCCAAATATTTAAGGGATGGTAGTAAAGACATTGTTGTAGAGTTTACAGACCATGCCATTGCACATTCTAAAAAAATCCATCAAACAAACTTAGTAGAAGCCCATTAGAAAGTTTTAGGGATTTTGTTTGAAGAGAAAATTGGTTAATTCTAGCTATGTTCGCTCATGGAAATTAAATTCACAGCCCACTTGAATTTCTATTTTGAATTTATAAGTTCATTTTATATTTTCACATCTTTTCCAAGAAAAAAACTTTGTATTTGATATTATAAAGTAGAAATCAAAATACACAAATGGGTCTTTCGAATCTTTTAGTCAATTTTAGGGTCTTTAGAGTATTGATAAATATGTTTCTTTTTGCAAAGAAATAAGAATTTCTATTTTGAATTTATATGCTTATTTTATATTTTCACATTTTTTCTAAGATTTTTTTTTGTATTTGATATTATAAAGTAGAAATCAAAATACACAAATGGGCCTTTCGAATCTTTTAGTTAATTTTAGGGTCTTTAAAGTATTGATAAATATGTTTCTTTTTGCAAGGAAATAAATTCTTTAGATGTCAGGTATGTTTTGAAATTGAATTCCTTGTGCATGTGGGCTACTCAAAGTGGTTTTTCTTTAAACCTCTAGTGATTTTTCCATTATGGAACCTAGGGTTAGCTTTGAAATTTGGCTTTTGCCATTTAACCAATACATAGTTTTTTTAAGTCCCTTAGTTGACCATCTAACACTTTTTTCAACAACTACTTTCATCATAATCCCCTAAGCATAGAATTCATCTTGTTAGATTTTAACATTTTAATTCATTTGGACCATTTATTGATGATAAAAAATCAACAACAAGAGCTTATCCTCCAAACATGTGAAGGGTAATAGGAATATGTTTCAGTTTCCAAGTTGGTGGAAACATTTCAAATAATTTGGATCCAAATAGAAACAAAGAATTTGAGTCTTATATTCTCGATCAAGTAGTGAGAGGTGGTGTGAGTATCGTAATTAAACAATTTTTGGAGCAAAATTAGTCATTGCATTGGTTCAAATCTTATATGAATTGTGATGAAGGGAGGATATAATAAAGGGCATTTTGTTTATGAAGCAACTAGAATATTATTTCATGGCAAAAACTTGTAAAGGTCCCTAAACAACATTTTAGTGGGCCTTTTTAGGGTCTTATTGTGGCTTTACGAGAATATCATGGTTAACAATGTGCCTTGAACATCTATTGGTAAAACATAATATATTGATAGGGGAATGCCATTGAGACAATTGGTGACAATGTCAATTACTGCATGTTTTTTAAGACAATACAAAGACATTCTAAATTTAGGTTTCATATAGACAAATAATGCATATTGCGTATTGGGCTCTTATTTGTAGGAAACTCAAATGATACAAACTTGCAAGCGTTAGAGAGAAGGTAGTGATTTTGGGGAAACAAATCTCATGCTATACTTGATTTAAAGCATCTTTTCTAGCATTGTTTATGTAGAGATGTTGAATTTTAGTTCTATTATGACACATTCATAGATTTTTACAAAAGACACTGGCAAGGTGACACTACCAATTCATGATTTTGTTTCTATGATGTTTTGCTAAAGGAATCTTGATGCATTTTTCATTGGAAGATGTGTAGGTGGAAAAATATGCTTCAAATGTACTAATTTGTCACTCTTCTATAGGTTATTCTTGTGGATTCCACACACCTTGGATTGCCAATCTATTAATTTTAAATAACAATGGCATGTTCTATGCTTAAGAGCAATTTACTTCAATTTTTCTTATTAGCCCAATATCAATTTCCAGATTAGCAATCATATTAACGTGATAGTAAATGCAGATAAAACATAAATAAAAAGCAGAAGACAAGCCAAGACAAGAGGACACAATATTTGGCGGATGCCAGAGAAAAACCCCAATGTGGGGAAACACTTTGATAAAGTCTTCTTATTATTCTTCAAAAGTTCAACAGAGAGAGAGTATAATATACAAAATTCACTTGCCCAAACATAGTCAAATTTGTCCAGCCAAACTGCAGTCAACAAGATGCGCTAACTAGAAAGTCAACGCTGGTCAACTTAGCAGAATTACTCCTCCAAATTAGCTCGGTCAAACCCAGTCACTTTGACCTCTAAGAACAATTTGAATTAGCCCAAAATAGTCCAGAAAATCTGTCAAACTCGATCAACGCAGAGTCAAACTTGTGGTCAACGCTAATTAAACAACCCATAAAACCTTGAAATTTGTGCCAAGAAATGCGGCCTGCCCAAACATAATTTCTCCTAAGAAAAAGCAGTCAAACAAGGTCAATTGTAGCTTGGTCAACGTTGGTCAAACTTGCTACGACTTGGTCAACACAGAAAATAGAAAAGTACAGTGAGCCCTTTGCACGTGTGGAGGAGAGAAGCTGCCTAGAAATTCGTACGACCCAATCATATGAGGAGAGAGAGAGATATGTGAGTGATGATGAGTGTCCAAATGAGGTAGATGCTCTTTCTATTTATGTGCAACGTTGAGGATGGAAAGACATGACTTTTGGGCTTCTGAGTCTACATTAGTTTGTTGGCTGACCTTGACAATTTGTCCATAAAATAAATAAATTCATAATTCCATTTGTACATGTCAAAATAAGATGATCTTTAAGTCAATCCTACACCTCTCGGAAAGAGGAATCCAATACAAATATCAACTCCATCATATGAGCTTTCCAAGGTGGAGTTTGCCTCTAGTTGCCAATTTAACACTCCCTCTCAACTAGGGAGAACTCCGCTTGCCAAATCCTCTGTCAATCTATACCATCTCTGACATCCCTGCTATACTTTGCTCCGCTGAACCATGAAGAAATAATGAAGAAGAAATGATTGAGAGTGTGTCATACCACTCTCCACTGACCCGACGTTAGTGTCTAACGATCAAGAGTGTATCATACCACTCTCCAGTGACTCGAAGTCAGTGTCTAACAACCAAGAGTGTATCATACCACTCTCCACTAACTCGAAATCAGTCTCCATTGATCCCAGATTAATATCAAACATCCTAGCATAGGATGTACGATAGTACACGATGCTTCCATCGGTAGTACTATGGTCCCTATTATCATTTCCCAACTCATTGGCCAAATGAAAGGTATTTCCCATGAGTCTTAGATTACATGGGTAGGATGTATCGGCAGGAGAAGGTGAAACACTCATCCTGCTCATATGCCATAAAAGAAGGTGAACCACTCATCCTATGCATATTTCAACCATCATGGGGTATCATAGGGGAAGGTGAACCACTCACCCTATGGATGCTCATCGATCCAAGAAGTACCCCCGAAGCTCTCAGAGCTCAATATCCAACTCAAACGTGACCCTCATAAGAGGGTCTCTCCACGACTCCAAGTCGTTCACGAAAGATTAAGAATTTGACCTTCCTTAGGGGCTTCGTAAGAATATCTCCAATCTCATCATTAGTCCCAATGTGATGGAGTCTTATTGATCCCTGTTGTACCATATCCTGGATAAAGTGGTACTTGATATCAATATGCTTGGAGCGGTCATGAAACATGGATTCTAAGAAAGACGAATCCCACTTTGGTTGTCGCAAAATATCACGGTGGTATCCAACACATGTCCAAACAACTCACTAAAGAGCTTCCTCAACCAAATAGCGTCACAGGAGGCCATACTAGCAACAATATATTCGGCCTCGATGGTGCTCAAAACAACTGATTTCTGCTCCCTGCTCATCTAGGATATTGAAGCAGAACCTAGAGAGAGGCAACATCTCGATGTGCTTTTACGATCCACCACACTGCTAGCCCAATCAACATAAGAATAACCATGGAGCCGCACATTCCCGACAGTGTATCTCAGTCCATAGGTGATTGTGCCCTAAAGATATCTCAAAAGATTCTTGGCAGCAATCCAATGAATGTGATGAGGCTTGACCATAGATTGAATCAATGTATTCGCTGCAAAGCATATGTTCGGACCGGGTTCACCAAGAACATCATGGCCCCCACGAGTTGACGATACTTAGAAGGATTTTCCAAATCAGGCCCAACAACACTTCCGCATAACTTCTTGAAGTTAAGTTCCATTGGAGTAGTCACAAATTTACAATCCACCATCCCAAATCTTTCAAGTAACTTCACAATGTGTTTTTCTTGAGAAAGGAAAATCTCACCTAGCTTTTGCCAGACCTCCAATCCTAGGAAATAATGCATCAGTCCTAGGTCCTTCATCTCGAACTCAGAAGCCAACTCCCTCTTACATTGATGAATAAGAGGGTCTGCACCTGTTAGAAAGAGATCGTCCACATAAAGTACCAAGATGAGAGGTCTATCATTCTCAACTTTAAAGTAAAGGTTTGAATCAAATTCACTATTATGAACTTAAATTCACAACAATTAATTAAAATATTATTTAAATAAATAAATAATTAATGATACTCAGTTAATTAACAAGTAATTAGCTAAATAAAGAGAGATTAGTCCCCAAGGGACATGTTTCTCTAATTAGGCATGGCCAATCAACTCCTATTTAAGGAGCACCGCCTCAGCCTTGTAATCATCATTCAAATTTTATCAATTAATAATATATATTACATTCAGAAATTGTCTGGTGTATTTTAACAGTGAAACAACAATTTAGAAATTTAATTCTAATAATGGTATCAGAGTCAGACTCTTTATGGTGACACCTATGACAGCTCGTTGGCCGTCAGGCCCTATGGGCCTCCTATCCCCGACATGTTTTGTTGTTTCACTGCTGCAGAACGAACATGCTTGCACCGCAGGTTTCAGGCTCAACAACATGAAGGAAAGGCCGACCATGTGACAACCAACATCTGCTGGGTTTTTTCGTGGCTCCGTGGCGCGAAGGTGATGTTTGCGGGTTCGACAAATTCCAGTGGCTCTGACTGTGTTTGGGTGTGTGCTCAGCAGTGTCGAACATCACACCCACTGTACTGTTGCATGTTTTGACCAAGTGTTAACCACCGTCGATTGCATTGACCAAGTCTTAACCGCTCGTCTATGCTGCAGTCATGGTTTGATATCGGATCAGTGGATAGGGTCAACCATCGTGACCAAGGACCAGTCAAAGTAATTGTTTAGCGGGGGTTGTGTTAATTTAATTTAATTGAAAACTATATACTATATAGTTTATAGTTATTTATAGTATATACACATATAATATATAATTATATAACAAATATATTATGTAATTGTAATTTAATTAATTAATATATTAAAAAAATATTATTATTATTATTATTAATATCAAAAAAATTTGGGTCTTCAAGAAAAATTCGAAACAAAATGGCAGGCAACAACAATGACGATATAAAAAAATTCAAGAGGACATAAACAAGCTGAATAAATGCCTAGATAACGTCGAGAAATTAGTTAGTAAGCAGGACCAAATGGCCAATGATATCTCTTACTTAAAAAACTTGATGAGCCAGCATTTCAGAGGGACTGATCCACCTTTAGCTACACAGAGTCCCAAGACTCCGAAAGGTGAGACTTCTTTAGAGCATGAGTTTCTGAGGCATGAGAAGCAACAAATACCACAAATTCACTTCGAGGGAAGCCAATATTATACTAAATCTTCCGAAAGGAACCATCTTAAAATAAAAACATGAATTACCTAAGTATGATGGTAAGAACTTTAAAGGTGCCATCGTATGGGTAAATAAGATGGACGCATTTTTTTTAGCAAACCCTCCACTTGGCGAGCAAGAAAGAGTCATGACTGCGTCCAACTACTTAGAAGCAGAAACATACGATTGGTTTTTGTGGTGGTTGTCTAAATGTACGGGTTGTTCGTTCAATTGGAAAAACTTTAAAAATGCCCTGCTAAAAAGGTTTCATGATGAGGAGGAGGATGATGTCTACGAGAGATTTGTTCACCTGAAGCAAAAAGGATCAATGAGTGAATACAATCACGAATGAGAAGTATTAGTAGTAAGGCAGAAATGGAAGTATTAGCAGTAAGGCAAAAATGGAAGTATTAGCAGTAAAACCATTGAGGAGGCCAGACACGTAGCCATAAATATCGAGCAGAAATATAAACTTCACAAAGCACCATATGTCAGTAACAACAAGACTAACAACTATTCCAAGGGAAAGGTAGGTAAATCCTTGCTAGAGAATACTGGCAAGTATGTGTCACCACCATTGCGAAATGAAGGGAAACAACAATCTAATGTCGAAAGGAAAAAGGATGGCAAATGATAGAAATGAAGAGACAAGTATTACACATGACACAAGTGTGCAACACAAAAATTGTACAACTGTGAAGCTGAACAAGAAGAGGAATCTTCAGAAGACAGCTCTAACGAAGAGGACAATGAAGAAAATGCAAACCCTAGTCGAGAATTAGGAGAAGATATGCCACGAATTTCCTTATCACCCATCACAGGGATAGCTCAACCATAGACACTGAAGCTTAAAGGTCACATCAACAAGTGAACGTTATCATTCTAGTAGACTTCGGAAGTACGCACAACTTTGTAGATGTCAATGTTGCAAAAAGACTAAACATCTTTGCTTACCCGGTAGCAGATTTAAAAGTTATGGTAGTAGATGGAAAACGTATAGATGGAGTAGGCAAGTGCCATAAGGTTAAGTTGCAATTAAGCAACTATGAAATGGATTCTAGTTTTTATACGATTCCCCTAGGAGGAGTAGATGTTGTTTTGGGTGTACAATGGTTAATAACACTAGGCACATATTCAAAAAATCACATAAAGTAGTTCATTAAATTCAAATGGGATGGAAGGAAATATAAGTTGTTCAGGTTTCAGGCACCACCAACTCAAGTCATTTCTGCTCAACAGATGAAGAAACTTATTTGCAAGGGGGCACAAGCATTTTTCACACAATGTTAGCAGTTCGAGTTATTATCGACTGAAGGGACTCATCAACCATCAGAAATTTCATCCTTGATTCAGAAATGTGAGAAGGTTTTCCAAGATCTACCAATGAAGTTACCTCTTGAGAGGCATATTGAACACATTATCGAAGTCAAACCAGACTCAACACCAATAAATGTTAAGCCATATCGTTATCTCCATCACCACAAGATGAAAATAGAACGCTTAATACTAGACTTGATGAAGCATGAAATCATTATGAAGAGTAGAAGTCCATACGCTGCACTTGTAGTATTGGTCAGGAAGAAGGATGGATCCTTCCGATTATGTATAGATTACAGAGGTTTAAACAAAATCACTATTAAACACAAGTTTTCGATTCCGTTCATTGATGAAATGCTAGATGAACTACATGGCGTAGAATATTTTTCCAAGTTAGATATAAGATCAAGCTACTGCGAAATACGAGTAAGGTTAGAAGACGTCGAAAAGACAACATTCAAGACTCATGAAGGGCATTATGAGTTCAAGGTCATGCCATTTGGATTAACAAATGTGCCAGCCACCTTCCAAGCAACCATGAATGAACTCTTTCACCCTTATCTACGGAAGTTTGTATTAGTTTTCTTCGATGATATTCTAGTCTACAATGAGACGTGGAAAAAACATCTCAAACATTTGGAAGAAGTATTGTCTGTTTTGGAAAAAAACTAGTTTTAGGCCAAGCTATCAAAATGTATGTTTGGATAGAAGGAAATTGAATACCCAGGACATATTATATCGAAGGAAGGAGTCCAAGTAGATCCCAACAAAATCAAGGCAATCAAATAATGGCCCAAAACCAAGAACATATCCAAGTTGAGGGGATTTTTAGGTTTAATAGGGTATTATAGAAGATTTATAAAAAACTATGCACATCTGACAACACCCTTGACCAATTTGTTAAAGAAGAATGCTTTTCAATGGAATGGCGAAGCAGACAAGTGTTTTGAGAAATTAAAGGAAGTAATGTCAACCACACCAGTACTAGCAACTCCTAACTTTTCCAAACCATTCGTAGTCGAATGTGATGCTTCTGGGTTCGGAATTGGAGCTGTATTAATGCAAGACAACCACCCTATAACATTTGAGAGCATGAAACTTAATAAACGAGAAGGCTTAAAATCAACATGCCAAAAGGAGATGCTTGCCATCATACATGCTTTGATGAAGTGGTGCCAATATTTGCTTGGAAGTAAATTTTCAATCCTAACAGACCACAACAATATTCAGTTCTTACTTCAACAAAAGACATTATCAACAAAACAATAGAAGTGGATGGAGAAGTTTTCAGCGTTCGGCTTAGAAATATTACACAAGAAGGGAAAGGATAATGTCATAACTGATGCACTCTCACGTAAGGATGATGACCACACAACATGTGCCGCCATGATAGTTGTTCCAGAATGGTTGGACGAAATAAGCGCTGAATATGCCAAGGATAAGGATTGTGACTCCATGATTAACAATATCAGTGAGTATACCAACTTCAAGTGGAAAAATGACATCTTATGGTACAAAGGTAGAATTTACCTAGTCCCCGCATCCAAATTTAAGGTGAAAATACTAAAAGAGTCTCACAATTCGCCAGCAGCTGGACATGTTAGATTCTACAAGACTTACTATAACATCTGACAATAATTCTATTGGAAGGGTATGAGCAAGGAAATTTATAAATATGTTGTAGAATGTGATATTTGTCAAAGGAACAAGAGCAAAAATGTTCCAACTCTAGGATTGCTACACCCATTACACATTCCAAATCATAAGTGGGAGAAGATTTCAATGGATTTTATTGAAGGACTACCTGCATTTGACGGAAATGATAAAATATTTGTAGTAGTCGACAATTTCACTAAATATGCCCACTTTATGGATATTAAAAACACTGACACAACTAAACAAATCACTGATGTGTTTTGTAAAAATATTTACAAACTGCACGGGTTTCCTGAGGTCATCATCAATGATAGAGATGTAAGGTTTAAAGGAAAATTTTGGAAGGAATTCTGCCATCAAGCAGGAATATCCCTCAACATGAGTTCGACCTATCACCCCAAAACAAATGGGCAAACCAAAATCGTTAATAAATGCTTGGAAATATATTTTCGTTGTTTCGTTATGGATAAACAAAACAGATGGACACAATGGCTACACCTGGAAGAATTGTAGCATAATACCACGTACCACACATCAGCTAAGATGACACCCTTCCAAGCTTTATATGGTTACGAGCCACCCAGGTGGAAGGACTTTGCACTCCTTGATTCTAGGGTACCAACAGTTAAAGACCACCTAGGAGAAAGTCAAAGGATCATCAACTTACTAAAAGAAAATCTAACCATGGCTCATAATAGAATGAAACAACACGCTGGCTAACACCGCTCTGAAAGAGAGTTCAAGGAGGGAGATTGGGTGTTTGTTAGACTCCATCCTTATAAGAAACTTTCACTAAAACAACAAGGGAAGAATAAATTGTCACCTAAATATTATGGACCGTATTAGATAATAAAAAAGATAAGTAGTGTAGCTTATGGGTTAAAGTTACTGACAACTGCCGAATCCATAATACCTTTTATGTATCAAGTCTCAAAAGAGTAATAGGGAAAAACCAAATAGCACAAACAGAAATACCAGAGACCGATGAATAAGGAAGAATAGTCCTTGAACCTGAAGGTATACTCGCTACCCGAGAAAAGGTTCTACGATCCAAGATAATAACAGAATACCTCATAAAATGGAAAAGGTTACTAGAGGAAGATTCGTCTTGGGAATTAGAATGCTTCTTGCATCAACACCCAGGCCTACCTATGCTTTGAGGACAAAGCATCTTAAGGGGAAGGCAATGTTATGAACTTCAATTCATAACAATTAATTAAAATATTATTTAAATAAATAAATTATTAATTATAATCAATTAACTAACAAGTAATTAGCTAAATGAAGAGACATTAGACCCCAATGGACATGTATCTATGATTAGGTATGGCCAGTCAACTCCTATTTAAGGAGCACTGCCTCAGCCTTGTAATCATCATTCAAATTTTATCAATTAATAATATATATTACATTAAGAAATTATCTGGTGTATTTTAACAATCAAACGACAATTTAGAAATTTACTGCTAACATTCATTTCTTATAAATTTCAACTTCATCAGATAGCTGTCGATCCTCTCATACCAAGCCTAGCGAGCTTGCTTCAACCCATAGAGGGCTTTCTTCAACTTGCATACATGTGTATGACAATCTTGAACTTTGAACCCCTCAAGTTGTTCTACATAGACTTCCTCCTTAATTGAACTATGCAAGAAGGTGGTTTTGACATCCATCTAGTAAAGGTTCCATCCTTGAGAGGAAGCAAGGGCTATGATCGAGTGGATGGTGGTATATCGGGCAACTAGTGCAAATATCTCATCATAGTCCACACCTTCCTTTTCAGAGAAACCTTGAGCAAAAAATCTAGCCTTGAACTATTCAACACTTCCATCAACTCCATGCTTGATCTTGTAGAGCCATTTCGAGGTGAAAACGGATTTGTCCTTGGGTCTAGGGACCACATCCCAGACATCATTCTTCATAATCAATTCATACTCTTCATTCATAGCATCCTTCCAAACTTGGTGCTTCACAACTTCTTCGAATGTGCAAGGCTCAGATTGAACAATGGTGCTCATGGAAGCTAAGTACCCTTGGTACCTATTCGGCTTCTTCATTTCACAAAAAGTTCCCCTAGGAGCAATATGATTCTCGACATCTTCGAGAGTCTCCTTAAGTCATGAGGGCCTCCTTTTTGAGGAGGTCGGCTCATGAGGAGGTGGATCAATGTGATCCATTGGTCTTTCAACATCGGGCATCGGCTCATCCTGCAGTTCTCCCTACTTTCATGTATCTGCTTCTTTGTCGTTCCTTGGAATAAGAAGGTTACTTATATTCCCAAGGGCAACATCTTCATTGAAGGTGACATCATGAATTATCTCCACTTCCCTTTGACCAAGCACATATATTCTATATGCCTTAGAAGTTTCACTATAGCTCACAAATGTTCCTTTTTTCACAGATGCATCCAATTTGGTTCTCTTTTCTTTCAGCAGATGAAAATACATAGGGCTACCAAAAATTCTAAAGTGAGAAACATCATGTTTCTTACCAGTGAAAACTTCTTCAGGAGTTTTGGAGTCCAATACTTGATGAGGGCATCTATTTTGAACATACATGACAGTGTTGGCAGCTTCGACCCATAGAAACTCTGGAAAACTTTGATCATGAAGCATGGCACGGGTAGTAGTCTCCCTCTTAATGCCAACTTCTCTACAATAGTCATTGAACTCATTTGATTCATATTCGGTTCCATTATTGGTCCTCAATATTTTGAAGAATGAAACCATGTGAACACTTCATCCTTATTCTTCAAGAGAAGTCATCCACAAAGGTAGCATAATATAAATATCCTCCCAAAGACGTCACGGGCAACATACTGGATAGATCAGAATGAACCAATTACAAAATGTCAGTAGTATTGCTATCACTTGAGGGGAATGGTCCCCTTGTATGTTTTCTTTTGGAAAATCCCTGACAAACACCTTCATGTTCTACTTTAACTTCGGGCATACCTATCACCATCTTCCTTACATCGGGTAGAGCCTTATAATGTAGATGAGAAAACCTCCAGTGCCATAATGCGGATTGAAGTGATGTGTCACAAGACATAGCTCCCATTGGGATTTCTCCAACTTGATATAGGCTATCAACCTTGAATCCAAGAGTAAATGCTTCTTCGAAATTCCTTTTCCAAGCACGTACCTTTCCATCAATGAATGCTACCTTGAATCCTTTGTCTTCCATTGCTGAGATAGATATAGGGTTCTTCTTTAGATTAGGTACATATAGTACTTCTTGTAGATGAATAGTGTTACCTTGATTCAATTGAAGAGTAACATTCCCAACTCCCTTTATGGGATAGGTGGCATTGTCCCCAAGAACTATTTCCAAATTTGTATATTTTTCTATCAGATTTGAAAGAGCTTCCTTATACTTAGTAAAGTTGTTATGAAACCAGCTCAAGAAAAGATAGAAAAGAAAGATCAACGCCTTAGAATTCAGCCTCTTCGAGGGGGCAACCTCCTTTACATTACATAAATGAACAATTCTTGGATGATACAAATGAAAAAACCTCCTTTTTATATATAGGAGTCTAAGGAGTCACAATATAATCCAACCGACCTAACAATAATAATATAAAGCCACAAAAATAACAATAGAGGGATTCTATGGGGCACAAAAATAACAATATGGGGGTAATAGGGGCACAACAATATAAATAAGGGGTATAACTACAATAGTAATGGGGTAATCACTAGTATTATAGGGACCCAACATGCCCCTCTCCTTCAAAAAAGTGTTGTCCTCAACGCTTGAGCAGTTCTGGATACTTCTGCATAAAATTCTCATCCTCCCATGTGGAATCTTCAGCGGATAATTTCTTCCACTTGATAAGATATTCTGAAATTGATCGATTTCATAGCTGTCGAGTTCTTGTTTCTGTGACTACTTCCGGTTCCAATATAATTTTTCCTTCCTCGTCAAGTTCTGGCAATATTGTTTGAACTGGGAGCTTGTCGCCTATAACCTTTTTAAACATGAAACATGGAAAACTGGGTGCAATCGAGAAGCTGCAGGAAGCTCCAATTTGTATGCCATAGTACCAATCTTTTCCAACACCTTGTACGGACCATAATACTTTGGTGATAATTTATTATCCTTCTTAGCTTGCTTTAGGGACATTTGCTTATATGGTTGTAGCCGTAGGAATACCCAATCACCTACATCAAAATTTCTTTCACTGCGATGTTGATCTGCCTGTTGTTTCATTCTATTTTGTGCCAACATGAGGTTATCCTTTAAGAGTTGGAGGACTTGTTGTTGATGTTCGATGTGATGTTCCACTGCCTGAACCTTAGAATTTTCTCTTAAATATGATGTGATTGATGGTGGTTGGTACCCATAAAGTGCCATAAATGGGGTCATTTTTGTTGCTGTATGGAAGGAAGTGTTATACCACCATTCAGCCAGAGGCAACCATTTGACCCATTGTGTCTGTTTATCAGATACAAAGCAACGAAGATATCCTTCCAAACATTTGTTTACTATCTCAATTTGCCCATCAGATTGAGGATGATAAGATGAGCTATGAGCTAACTGAGTACCAAGACAAGAAAATAATTCTGTCCAAAAATTTCCAGTGAAAATGGGATCTCTGTCACTTACAATAATCTTTGGGTTTCCATGTAGCTTTTGAACTGTTTCCATAAATGCAGTAGAAACTGTACTGGCTTTAAATGGATGTGATAATGCACAAAAGTGTGCATACTTGGTAAGTCTATCAACTACCACCATGATGACACTCTTTCCCTCAGACTTGGGTAAACCTGTGATAAAATCCATTGAAACCTCCTCCCAACGTTGGCTTGGAATGGATAAAGGTTGTAATAGACCCGGTGTCTTAATTGTTTCAACTTTATTTTGTTGGCAAACCAAACATTCCGCCACAAACTTTTGAATATCTGATTTAAGGCCATCCCAAAAAAATTCCTTCTTAACCCTGTGGTAAGTTCTTAAAAATCCTGAGTGCCCTCCTAAGGGAGAAGTGTGCAATTCCATAAGAATATTTTGTTTTAGCTGGGAATTCTTACAGAGGTATAAGCGATCTTTGTACCATAACGAATCATTTTGCCAGCTAAATGTATCAGAAGTACTGGAATCTTGTTGTAGCTTTCGAATAAGTGCCCACACTTCTTCGTCATTCTTCCATTCCTCCTTTGCTTCGTTTATCCAATCTGGTTGGATAATAGAAATGGCACACACAATGCTTCCATATCCTCATCCTTTCTTGAGAGTGCATCTGCCACCACATTTTGCTTCCCTTTTTTGTAGATGATTTCAAAGTCATAACCCAACATCTTTGTGACCCACTTTTGTTGCTCTTCAGAGGATAATCTTTGTTCTAAAAAGTATTTAAGGCTATCATGATCCGTTTTTACCTTGAAGTGTCTTCCCATTAGGTAGGGTCGCCATTTCTTAAGTGCATGGAGTATTGCCAACATTTCCTTCTCATAAATAGCTTTGCTTAAAAACTTTCCCTTGATTGGACGACTTTCAAAAGAAATGGGTCTTTCATCTTGCATTAGAACAGCACCAATTCCATTTCTTGAAGCATCACATTCCACAATAAAGGTTTTTGTGAAGTCCGGTGTAGCTAAGACCGGTGCTTGGCACATTGCCTCTTTAGGATGTTTAAAGGCCTTTGTTGCTTCTTGAGTCCATGAAAATGAATCTTTCTTCAATAATGTTGTTAGAGGTGCTGCTATTCTCCCATAATTCTTAACGAACTTGCGATAATACCCTGTCAACCCAAGAAATCCTCGCAGATGCTTTATGGATGTGGGGATTTTCCATTCCTTAATGGCTTTAATTTTGCTAGGGTCTACCTTAACTCCTTCATGAGATACAATATGACCCAAATATTCCACCTCTTGGACTCCAAAGAAACATTTGGATCTTTTTGCATATAATTGTTTCTCCTCCAATAGTTGTAGCACCTTGTCAACATGTTCAACATGATCCTTCCAAGACTTGCTGTAGATTAGTATATCATCAAAAAATACTAACACAAATTTTCTAAGGAATGGTTTGAAAATTGAATTCATCAAACCTTGAAATGTTGAAGGTGCATTGGTAAGGCCAAAAGGCATGACCAAAAATTCATAATGACCCTCATGAGTTCTAAATGCCGTTTTCGGAATGTCTTCAATCTTCATTATGATTTGATGATATCCCGAACGAAGATCCAACTTGGTGAAGTAAATTGATCCATGCAATTCATCCAGTAATTCATCAATGACAGGAATGGGGAACTTATCTTTAATAGTGATCTTGTTGAGCTCCCTATAATATGGACACATGTGCCATGATCCATCCTTCTTGTGCACCAATACTACTGGAGCTGAGAAAGAACTTTGACTTGGTTGAATTATACCAGCCTCTAGCATTTCTGCAACCATACGTTCAATTTCACTTTTTTGGACATATGGATATCTGTACGGCCTGATGTTTGGAGGAACACTTCCTAGAATCAGATGAATAGCATGATCATGATCACGCATAGGTGGGAGACCTTTGGGAGTCTCAAATACCTTGGAATGATTGTCCAGGACTTTTTGGAGATCTGGAGAAATAGATGATTGCAATGTGGAAACATCTAGCGAACATAATTGTGCAATTACACCTCTTTTCTCCTTTTTTAGAAGCTTTGTCATGCCATTAGAGCTGATTATCTTTCCTGGTTTCCCTGCAATACCCCTTAATTCAACTTCCTTTCCTTCCACAGAAAATTTCATGAAAAGTTCTTGAAAATTAAAAGCTATTGTATCCAAGGATTGTAGCCATTGGACTCCTAGTACAACATCAGCACCTCCCATTGGAATGGAAAGCATTGGGCTAGTCAATACATATTCTCCCATGGATAGCTTGATATTATGGCACTTTCCAGAAAAATTTATTGTTCCTCCATTTGCAATCATCACTTGACACTCTGGTGCTGGATATAGGAAGCAATTCAATTCTTTTGCTACCTTACAATGAATAAAATTGTGGGTGCTTCCTGAATCAATCAACACTATTACCTTTTTCTTCTTGATTTGTCCTTCTATCTTGATGGTTTGAGGAGTGGTAATTCCCGCCAATGCATTACAAGATATGGTCGGATTTATTTGTTCTTCATCTAGGCTTTGTTCCTGAAATATATCCTCTTCTTTTGACCTTTCTTTCTCCTTTTCTTCTTCCTCTTCACAATCTATGTAGAATAATTTCTTCTCAGCACACTTATGACCTTTTGTGTATTTGCTATCACAATTGTAACAAAGCCCTTTTGCTCGTTTTTATTCCAATTGTTGTGGTGTCAACCTTGTAGGTTGTGGAAGACTATGGGCAACAGCACTTCCGTCTTTATAGTTGTGAATGGTATGCTTCCTAGTTGCCATAATTTTGCTTTCCATTTTTCTTGCTAACCTGAATGCCTTCTCTAATGAATCAGGTTCCCAAAGGCGCACATCATGTTGGATATTATCCTTTAAAGACCCTATGAACACATCAATCCTATGCTCCTCTGGAATATCTTTTACCCTTATGTTCAATTTTTGGAACTCCTCAATGTGCTCCATTATTGAACCCTTTTGTTTGAGACTTATCAATTGGCTAAAAAAAGTGTTGCTTTTTGTATCCTCATAATGTGCTATCAATTCTTCCGTAAAAATTGCCCAAGTGATAAACTGTTTACGAGAACAAAGCCATTGATACCATACAAACTGATTTGGTTCCAAATATAAAGTTGCCATACGTACCTTTTGTGTGTTTTGCACATTATTGAGATCGAAGAATTGCTCCATCTGTAATATCCATGTGGCGGGATCCTTGCCATCAAACTTCCTCATATCGATTTTTGGAACATGGTGAGTCTTCGATCCAACATTAGAGTCTATGGAATCATGATTAACATTTCTTTTGTTCTCATCATGAGTTTCCTTTAGTACTATTTCACCCTTAGTGACCATTTCTTGTAGCAACTTATTCATATTTATCTTCAATTCGTCCATGTCTGTCTTCAAATCTATCTTCAAATCATCCATCTTAGCTTCGACGTCAATCATCTTAGCTTCTACGCCTTTCTTTAAACAGTCCATCTTAGCTTCTACACCTTTCTTTAAACCATCCATCTTAGCTTCTACATCTTTCTTTAAACCATCCATCTTAGCTTCTACATCTTTCTTTAAACCATCCATCTTAGATTCTGTTCCTTTTTGTGCAAGGGACAGTTGTTGCACTTGGTCTTGTAATTTTGATATATCATGTTGCATTTCTTCCTCTTCTTCATGAGTCATGCTAGAGCTTTCAGGTTCCTTACTAGGCGTTTGCATTTTCTTTCCTCGGGGCATCAGTTACCGATAATAATGCTCTACTATGCCCTTTGAATTCCTTCAAAATAAAATTTCAAACCAAGCTTAAGCAAAAATTTAAGAAAATCTACACACCTTTTTTTCACTTTGTAGGAGCTCGATATTGCCTCTGATGTATCTCTGTAATTTCCAATCATCTACTTTTGAATTCGTGAGCTGTAGTAGCCCTCTGTGTCCTCTTTCCAATGCCACAAGTCTAACCCAAATTGGATTCTCCAAGGAAGAGTTATGTGAAATCTCCCACAGTGACTTGCTTATAGACTAGTTTAGTAGAGTGAACTTGTACGACGTGCCACGATTCACTGTTTCAACCTTTGGATCCGAAACACACGTACAAGAAACTACAGTCCGTCCTTTTTCTGTAACTTTTTACGAAATTTCAATCCTATCCTCAGAGAGAAAGTTATGATGATTTTCCCCAGGTCACCTGTTTTGAATGTAATTCAAGAGTCTGCAAAAAAACCAACTTCCTCAGATCATATCTCCGAAAATATCGTGCGAAAAGCTCTGAAATTCGGACCCAAGGTTCAGCGCCAATTCTTCTCAAATGGGTTTTGTTTGCGACTTCTGAAACATCACAAAAAAAATGTTATAGCGAAAATGCCACGATGGCCTGTTTGGAGCAGCGAAACCCTAGAATCCAAAGCTCTGATACCAAATGTTATGAAACTAGCTCAAGAAAAGATAGAAAAGAAAGATCAACGCCTTAGAATTCAGCCTCTTCGAGGGGGCAACCTCCTTTACATTACATAAATGAACAATTCTTGGATGATACAAATGACAAAACCTCCTTTCTATATATAGGAGTCTAAGGAGTCACAATATAATCCAGCCGACCTAACAATAATAATATAAAGCCACAAAAATAACAATAGAGGGATTCTATGGGGCACAGAAATAACAATATGGGGGTAATAGGGGCACAAAAATATAAATAAGGGGTATAACTACAATAGTAATGGGGTAATCACTAGTATTATAGGGACCCAACAATGGTGCCTTGAGGCACCACTATCAATAAACCAATTTCCCAAGGTATCTGGTGGAGAGGTAGTAGAGAGGGAAAATATAAGATACAATTCTTTTTTCTTGTTATCTAAAACATTAGATTCATCATACTTGGAGTTCCTTGATCTTTTGGGAGGTCGACCATTTCCATGTTGAGTAGCGGGAGCATTCCTTTTTCCTTTGTTGTTGAATCTGCCATTCCTTTGATTATTGTTGCCCTTGAAATTGTTGTGGTTTTTATCATCATCCCGAGGTGTATCCCTTCTATTAGGACACTCCCTAGCATAGTGGCCAAAGCTATTACAAATGAATCATCTTCTTCCTTCGATCTTTGAATCCTGGTCTTCCTTGACATTGATTCTTTGAACCTGCATTGTTCTTCTTTTTAGCATGAGCGGAGAATGTAGTAGGTTCATTCTTATTTGAATGCATGTCTCTCTCCATCATCCTCATTTCTTCTTGAGTACATCTAGTTAACAACTCATCAAACCTGGAATCCTTTCATTGTTGAGGATAGTAGTGTTGAACACATGCCATTCACGAGGGAGACCTCCAAGGGCAATGAGAGTGAGCTCCCTATCAATAATAACTTCTCCAACTGAAAGAAGATCATTTTTGATCTCGGTAATCCTCATGAAGTAGGATTGGATATCTTCATCTCTTCCCTTCTTTATATCCTTAAACTTGTTTTTGAGAAAGAGGACTTGGTTTGTATTGGTAACCTTGAACATGCCAACCAACCTGTCATACATATCCTTAGATGTGTTCAAATTGGAGATGTATGCAACCAAATGATTGTTAATAGAATCCATGATAATCTTTTTTTTTTTGAATTCGCCTTTCTTGTACTTTGTCTTAGTGGCAACAAATGCATTTGAAGGAGGTTCAATGATCTTTCCTTGAACATAGTCCATAACATCCTGCTCTTCCAAAGTCAAATCAAGAGACATCTTCCATATATGATAATCAAAATTATCATTGGGCTTGTCATCAAGCTTGAAGTAAGATGTGGAGGCCATTGAATCTTGTTATTGTTCAACCAATCTCAGTGATTGCTCTTCTCAATGATTACTATTTTCACTCTTGCTTAGGTTTTGTCTTCACCTCAACTTTGATTCCATGTTAATTTTAGATAATAATGGTATGTTCTATGCTTAAGAGAAATTTACTTCAATTTTTCTTATTAGCCCAATATCAATTTCCAGATTAGAAATCACATTAACATGACAATAAATGCATATAGAACATAAATAAGAAGCAGAAGACAAGAGGAAACAATATTTGGCGGTTGCTAGGGAAAAACCCTAATGTGGGGAAACCCTTTGATAAAGTATTATTATTATTCTTCAAAAGTTCAGGAGAGAGATAGTACAATATACAAAATTCACTTGCCCAAACATAGTCAAATATGTCTAGTCAAATGGCAGTCAACACGATACCCTAACCAGAAAGTCAACCCTGGTCAACTTAACATAATTACTCCTCCAAACCATCTCGGTCAAACCCAGTCAATTCGGCCTCCAAGAACAGTCTGTATTAGTCCAAACCAATCCGTAAAGAGTTGGTCAAACTCGGTCAATGCAAAGTCAAAACTGCAGTCAATGTTGGTCAAACAACCCATAAAACCTTGAAATTTGAGCCAAGAAATTCGGGCTTCCCAAACAGAATTTATCCCAAGAAAAATGTAGTCAAACAAGGTCAACTACTACCCGGTCAACGATTTTCAAACTTCTTGCAACTTGGTCAACGCAGAAAAGTACAGTCAGCCCTTCGCATGTGTGGAGGAGAGAAGCTGCCTTGAAATCTGTATGACCCAATCAGATGAGGAGAGAGAGAGATATGTGAGTGATGATGGGTGTCCAAATGTGGTAGATGCTCCTTCTATTTATTTTCAATGTTGAGGATGAAAATACATGAATTTTGGGCTTCTGAGGCTACATTAATTTGCTGGCCGACTTTGACAATTTTCCATAAAATAAATAAATTCATAATTCCATTTGTACATGTCAGAATGAGATGATCTTTAGATCAATCCTACACCTCTTGGAAAGTTGAATCCAATAAAAGTATCAGCTTCATAATATGAGTTTTCCAAGGTGGAGTTTGGCCCTAGTTTCCAATTTTAACACAATCACCATGTCTGTGTGGAAGAGACATGAATACACTAATGAATTTGTCCTCTGTGGGTGTGGCCTCCTAAAACATGGTTTTTCTTTAGGACATGAGACATGCTTTAATATCAAACATTCTCACATATCAAGGTGGTAAGCTTCTTACTCTAAACAATCTCATGAGGTATTTACAATGGGCACAATATTATTGGCAGTAGATTTTACATTTCTCAAGAGGGTGAGGTACAAAGAGAGGGTTATCATTTTTACCATGTATGGTTAATTTTTCTTAAACTTATGTTTTTATGTTTTGATTTTTTGATGGTTGACTTTTATTGATACTTGGCTTATATGTTCAAGTTTTCTTATTTGCGCATGTTTTATACCTACATGAATAGATTTATGTAATTTGAACTGTGCATGTAGGTGATGTTCATTAACATCACATTTCTTGTAAACAAAGAGGATGTGTCCAACTATATGCATAGTGTAGTGTATGCAAAGAAAAAAACAAATTATTGAGACCATATTGAGATATGTAGATTTTATACATATTGGATTGGTAACATGATTGCGCCAATGATCTGTTTTAGTGTGGCTTCAAGAAATTGCTCCAACAACCTGGTCCAAAGTATTCTCAAGAAGTGCTTCAAAGGTCAGCTCTAAGTAAACTCCATACAAGCTTCAAAGTCTACTCTAAAAGTCTCCAAAAGTTTCTCTAGAATGTCTCCAAAAGAACGCCGAAATCAAAAGTCAAAGAGGGCTCTAGGTCTATCCACAAAAGAGGCCGAATTGCAGGGCCAAAATTCTTTCTTCCATAGACTGAGTTTGTACTTCCTTCAGGTCGAGTTCTGCACCTTACTACAGGGGCCAAAATCCGTCACAAAAGGTTGAATTTTGCACTTCATGATAGGGTTGAGTTTTGAGGTAAGACACGCTGAGTTGCAGGGTTTGAAGTCTATCCTCAAGAGGCCTAGACTAGACATATTTCTATCTTAAAAGGACTAAGTTATATCCACAAAAGAGAGGCCGAAATAAGGTTGAATTATGTCCACAAAGATAGCTCAACCAATGCTTCAAGAGTTGATTATAAAGACCCTCCAAGAACCCTTAACCAAGAACAAAGATAACCTAAGATATTTTCCATCAATCACCTTCAATTTTCATGAGATATGAACCATTAAACTTCTTCTCAGCTCAAATTCTTCTTTTCTTATTGTTTTCCAAGTTGGTGGTTGAATGAGGAAGTAGTCTCTCCTATTTATACAAATCAATCCACTCCAAACTGGGCCAACTTGGATATGGGACAAAAAACTGTTTTTCAACTTAGAAAATTCATTTCTCCTCAACATAGAGGAGTTAGGGGAATGTAATAGCACATTGGAAAGGGCTTAAAGAGATATTTAAGCCTATGCTAATCTCTCCTTCAACTGGTCATCCTTTAAGATCAATAACGATTAATTTATCCAACAATATCCCCCTTTGTTATTAATGGAAAAATTCCTCATTGTGCTACTTCCCTTGACATCATGCTACTCCACTTGACATCGTGCTACTCCCCCTGTCATTATGCTTCTCCCTTGGTCAATTTCTCCCCCTTTGACATCAATAGAAAAATGGTGATCTACTGGGATGCAAGAGAGATGACCCCCATCTTTTGATGAAGCTATTCAAATGCTTCTCGAGGTAGGGGTTTTATGAAGATGTTTGCAAATTGTTCCCTAAATTTGACACACATTTTGATGTTCTGCTCCACAACTTGTTCTCAGAGAAAGTGGTAGTTGATTGGAATATGTTTTGTTTTTGAATGCTTGACTCGATTTTTTGAGAGACTGACTGCAATGGTATTGTAAGAGTAGATGGTGATAGGCCAATTTGTTTCTATTTTGATATCCTTCAGTTTTCCTTCATCCATAGGATTTGCATACAACAATTTGCTGCTGCTATATACTTAGCATCAACTGTGGAGACAGATATAGATGATTGTTTCTTGCTTTATATAAGATAGACTACTAAGAAAAATGCATTTCCACTGGTGCCCTTCCTGTCATGAATGCTTCTTGCCCAGTTTGCACTGGTATATGCTATCAAGGTAAGATTTGTGTTCATAAGGTACCATAGTCCAAAATCAAGGGTGCCTTTTAGATATTTGAGTATTCTTTTTACAACTAGCATGTGAGATTCTTTAGGGGTTGGCTGGAAATCTTGCCACCATGCCTGTTGCCTTCATGATGTTTGGTTGTGAATCTGTCAGATATAAGAGGCCTCTAATCATTGATCTGTAAAGAGTTGCATCCACTATAGGATATTATTCATCATTACTTAGCTTACAACATGTAGTCATAGGTGTGCTCACAGTGGCACATTCTTCCATCCCAAACTGATTTAGCATATCTTGAGATATTTTGATTGTGATATGAACATTCCAGCATTGGTTTGAGTTACTTGAATTCCAAGAAAGTAAGACAAATCTCTAATAATTGACATTCCAAATTATTTTGACATCTCTTGAGCAAACTCTAACTCATTTCATCATTGTTGTTGCCAAAATAAAATCATCCTCATATACGAGTGTGATTAGAATATTGTTTTTGTCCATCTTCATGTAAATATTCCTTCTTGTAACTCCTCTCTTGAATCCTTATTGTTGAAGATACTGATCAATTCTAGCATACCAAGCTCTTGAAGCTTGTTTTAATCCACACAAGGCCTTCTTTAATTTGCATACAAAGTATTTATTTCTTTACTTTACACATCATCCTTCTTGCAACCTGAAAAGAAATCATATCTCGCCATGTCTATGGCGAGTCTCAAGTGGTGATCAAATGGATGCAAAAGAAAGAAAATACTAAAAATTAATCTCTCCTTCCTCTTTTTCAAAAAATTGAGCATCAAATTTTGTTTTTCTCACATACCTTTTAATCACATTTACAGAAACTGGAATGAGGAATCAAATCGACTCTTAAAAGATAGAATGGATATGGATTGAGGCTCATGCTCAGTCACTAAAACTAAATAACGTCAAAGAATAGAACTACTTTTTGACTCTTGGATCTGAATAGATCTTCTTGGAACTCTTTTTGTCTTTTTCAAATTTGTTTATTGATAGAAGACATGGCCTTTAAGAAAATAAATTCTATCAAGATCAGAAAAGCATGGGATTTGTATGATCCAGACAGGGGTAGAATATATAGAACACATCTAATGAGATAACACAACTATCAATTTTGAAAAGTCATTATTTTTCTACTTTGTTGACAATAGTAATTGTTTTAAACAATTACCAATTTTGGTATGTACATACATGAGATAAGAAGGGTTTTGACCCAACTTAATGCTCTGACATATACTGATGTAATTTTGTTTATCCTTACAAATAAAAATTACAGATTTCTTTCTCTATTAAGGGAAAAAAAAGGAGGCAAGATGTGAATTACATAAAATCATGTTACCATTCCAATATGTATAAAATCTTCATATCTCAATATGGTCCTAATAATTTGTTTTTTATTTGCATAAACTACATCATACATATAGTAGGGCACGTCATCTTTGTTTCCAAGAGATATGATGCAATAAACATCACCAACATGCACAATTAAAATTACATAAATATATTCATGTATGTACAAAACATGTGCAAATACGACAACTTAAACATACAAGTCAAGTATTACTAAAATTCAACCATCAAAAAGTCAAAACATAATCACATAAGTTTAAGATAAATAAAACCATACATGGTCAAACTGATAACCCTCTCTTTGTATCTCACCCTCTTGAGAAATGTATAATTGATAGTGAAATCAGAACCAATAATATTATGCCCATTGTAAATACCTCATGAAATTGTTTGGACTAAGAAGCTTGCCACCTTGATATGTGAGAATGTTTGATATTACAAATTTGATCTTTGAAACTTCCCTATGAATTATAAAGCATGTCTCTTGTCCTAAAGAAAATCCATTTTTTAAGAGGCCATACTCATAGAGGACGAATTTATAATAATGCATTCATGTCTCTTCCACACAAACATGGTGAATGGAAATCGAAGGTGTGAAATCCATAAGAAAATCATATATAAGAGCGACAAATTAGCACATTTGAAGCATATTTTTCCACCTACACATATTCTAGTGAAAAATATATCAAGATTCCTTTTGATAAACATCATCGGCTCTCAAAAGCTAGATTGGAGATGGACCGAGCCTCAAGATTGGTCACTAGAACTAAAGAAGGCCAAAGAACAAAACTTATTTTTGACCCTTGGGTCTAAATAGATATTATTGGATCTCTTTATGTCTTTTTATGATTTTTTTACTGATAGAAGACATGGCCTTTATGAAAAAAATATCTATCATTCTCCACAAAGCACAATCTTTACATGATTGAGATAGGGGAAGAAGATATAGAATAGATCTTATGAGACAACACAGTTGTCAATTTAGTACGGTCACTATTTTTCTACTTTGTTGACAATAGTAATTATTTTCGAACTCAGGCTTCTGTGATCTATAATGAATTAAGAAAAGTCTTTTGGTAGAAATCACATAGGATAATTTTTTAGTATGTACACCGATTTTGGTGTGTACATACATGGCATACTAAAGGATGCGACCCGCCTAAATGTCCCAGTATATATTGATGAAATTTGTTTATCCTTATGAATAGAAATTAAAAAAAAAAATTGTATAAATTAATTGTTATTGATTTGATGACTAGTTGAAGAAGATATTAGCATAAGCTTAAATATCCCTTTAATCCCTTTCCAATGATCTATTACATGCCCGCTAATTCAATGAGGAGAAATTATTTTTCTAAGTTGAAAAACTGCTTGTTTTGTCCCTATCCAAGTCGGACTTGTTTGGAGTGTATTGCCGTGTATAAATAGGAGAGACTACTCCCTCAATCGACCACCAACTCATACAAAATAATAATAATAATAATAATGTTCCATATAATATGAACCTTGAAGATGATTGAAGGCTGACCTCTTGGGTTTTATCTTTGTAATGGTTAAGTTTTCTTAGAGGGTCTTTATAATCAACTTTTGAAGCATTGGTTGAGCTATCTTTGTGGAAATAATTCAACCTTATTGTGGCTTCTCTTTTGTGGATAGAACTTGGTCTATTTAGGAACAAAACTGGTCTCCTAAGGACAAACTTCAAACCTTGAAACTTGGCTTATCTTACCTCAGAACTTAACCCTAAGGCGAAGGGAAGAATTCAACAGTCTATGACAAATTTCGGCTCCTATAGTAAGGTGTAGAACTTGACCTAAAGGAGGTGTATAATCAGCTTTTTGAAGAGATAATTTCGGCCCTGCAATTTTGCCTCTTTTGTGGACAGACCTGGAGCCCTCTTTGACCTTCAATTTCAACCTTCTTTTGGAGACATTCTAGAGAATATTTTGGAGTCTCTCAAAGCATACTTTGAAACTTGTCTAAAGCATACTTAGAGATGGCCTTTGAAGAGCTTATTGAGTATACTTTGGACTAGTTTGTTGGAGCAGTTTCTTGAAGCCACATTAGATCATATTTGGAGACTTTTTGAGCAGATTTGAAGATATTATTTGAACAAAGTTGGAGACAATTTTGAGTAGACTTGAAGATACCTTTTGAAGAATACTTTGGAGAAAACTTTGAAGAATCCTTGAAGTAGAATTATATGGAGAATACTTTGAAGAATCCTTGAGTATCCTTTTGAAGTGAATTAATAGCATTCATGAAGCCATCTTGGGAAGTCATCTTTGGAGTAGCCTTCAGAGACATCTTGTAGGAAGGATTTTGGAGTATTTTAATAAAGTTTTTAAAGTATAGTTAGAGCTTCGAGCCTAAGAGGATTGGTGTCCTCATATATATCAAGCTGGTTCCTGGATTTGTTTAGGAAAATTGGTGTCCTCATTAAAGGTTGGAGCCTTGTAAAAAATGAAGTATTTGTAATAGTTGGAGCCATAATTTGAGGATTGGTGTCCTCATCATTTGAAATATATTTATATAAGTTATTTTTTATTTTATTTCTTATGTTCCGTTACATCTTGTGATTCATATTGTAAAAATTTTGATTGGCATAATATAACAACTGCAAGAAATATCAATTCATCCCCTCTCTCAGTATTCCCAACAATTAGTATCAGAGCCAACTTCTTCAAGATCGTCCTGACAACTGGAAGAATAATTTTTAAATCACAATGGCCAACAAAGACGCTAAGGTCCCCCAATTTGATGGAACAAGTTTTTCCTTCTGAAAGGTCAGAATGAAGTACTACCTAATGTCTCTTGAAGTTGATGTTTGGAAACTATCACAGATGGATACAAAATCCCATTTCTTGTAATCAAGATGGGAAGAAAGAATATGTAGAAAATGCCAAGGCTTTGAATTTGATAGCAATTAGTTTTTCATATTAAAAATTCACCAAAATTATGAGTTTTGAAATAGCTAAATATATGTGGGACAAGCTCATCAATATCTATGAAGGAGATGACAAGGTAAAAAAGGAAAACCCTCAAACTTTTAGAAGGAAGATTGAGAATCTCAAGATAGATGATGAAGAATATATCACTGCTTATTTTCTCCGAATAAGTGAGGTAGTCAACTATCTCATAGGACTAGGTGAAGAAACCAAAGAAAATATGATTGTCCAAAAGGTTTTTAGATCTCTTCGAGATCATTTTGTTGCAAAAGCTTATGCAATAGATGAACCAACATATTTGGATTCTCTATCAATGGATGAGCTTCATGGAATTCTCACATCATATGAGTTGAGGTCATGAAATTCAAATCATATGGAATTTACATTCAAGGCACCCAATACGTCAAGAAAGGGCAATAACTGTGATTGCAGTGTTGATGATTTTGATACTAAAATGGTGCAATTTTTCAGGAAGTTGGATAAAGGATCCAAACTCAAAATTAAGTTGCTTCTCATTTGCTTTATATGTGGTAAAATAAGACATTATTCAGCAAAGTGTCATTTCAAAGATGACAGTGATGATGAAGATAAACCTAAGAAAATAACATTCAAGAGGAAAGGCTCAAGCAAAAAGAACTTCTTCTCCAAGCAAGACATTGAAAATGCAACAAGAAAATCCTAATTTAATTTTGTCCTTGAATTAAATTGGGAATAAAATTATAATTCCACATATCATGACAGCTCGTATTAGTTAACTAAGTTAATTTGGCTTAGTTCGCTCAGTTAATTCGAGTTGAGGGTATAACTTGAGTCATGTAGAGTGTCTCCTACTTTATAGCAACCCTGGTTGAGTTTATAATTTTGAGTTGTAATTAATTAATTCAATCTAACTGAGTTAAAGTCAGTTAAACTAGCTCCAATTGTTGGAGGAACTAGTGGGAGGTCTAGTAGTGTGGTGTTGCCTGCAATGGAGTGTGGTGTTGTCTACAGTAATCAATCAGTAAACTGAATATTCACTCATTATTAACTCATGCATGTAAGATCAGAGAAAGACCCAGGTGATATTGGAGTTTAGGGACATTGTACTATCAGTTGTGCAGTCAGAGGAAGGCCTATGAGGATTGTGCAATTCATATTGAGTAATTTCCCTAATCAATAGGGGGCTAATTCCTTGAGGAACAATGCAAGGAAATAGGGACTTGGGAAATCATAAAATTGGTTAAGTGTTGGCTTGGGCTTGTCTATGAAGTAGTGAGAGAGATAGAGATAGTAAAGAGGTTGCTCGAGCTTGAGAAAAGCATTGTAATATCTCATATTTTCTTACTAATGCAATATACAGATAGCAGGGGTTTTTAACTATGTATTTCCCCAGGAAATCATTGTGTAATGTGTTGATTGGATTCTTTCTCTTCTATGATTTGTGATTTTGTGGTCGTTTAATTGTTTCTGCTGATGAGTAGAGTAGATTCAAGTATATTTTTTTAGTAAATTACACTTATTAGTTTGAATCTACAAGGGATTTCTACATGGTATCAGAGCATAAATCACTCTAGAAAATGAGAATATGAGTTCGTCTTTTGCAAGTGAAATCGAATTTGCAATATCATACTTTAGAGCTAGAAGGATGTCATTCTTCGGATTGAGACTCAAATATTACCTTGAGGGTAGTTAAAACTCTATGGATTGGAAGGACAAGATGGAGGCAATGTTGGAAGACAATGGGCTTAATGAATTCATAGACAAAGATATTCCTAAGCTAGCTGATGCTCAAGATCTCACAGAGTGGAGAAAATGTGTTGCAAAGGCGAGAAGGATTATCCTAGAAGGAGTTTGAGATCATATTGTCTCGAACCTCCATGGTAAGGAGACTCCATATGTGATGTGGAAGGCCTTGAAAGACCTATTTCAAAACATCAGTGACAATAGGAATCTGGCACTAAAGGACAAGCTCAAAAAAATCAAGATGGAGAAGGGCAACATAATACCAAAATACTTGACCAAATCCACCCAATGCCGAGACGATCTTAGCAGTGTCGGTGTTACAGTTGATGAAGAAAATCGGATCATTCTAGCACTTCTGGGCATTCCCAAAAGCTGGCACAGTTACCAGGACTCAGTTAACGGGAGGGAGAATCTACCCGAGTGGTAGAATTTATGGTCTGACTTGGTGCAAGAAGAGATTCAATGAAACACCAAAGATGGATCCTAATATAAGCATGATGACGTGGAGAATTGTGCCTTAGATGGAAAGGCAAAGAAAGGGAAAGGGAAGTCATTCCATTCCAAATTAGATTCCAATCAGGGCATAAAGAAGAAGGACATGTCAAAGATTAAATTTTTTCACTGTCACGAGATGGGACACTATGCCATCAAGTGTCCGCACAAAAATGCTAAAAAGAAGCCCTTAGGAGGAGTAGTAGGTGAAGCTCTTTCTTCACAATTTGAGTTGGATTTCACCCTCATCGCTTGCATGGTGACATCGGTGATGGGTAGTGTGTGGTATCTGGATAGTGGATCCTCATTCCATATGAATGGAAACAAAGATTTCTTTAGTGACTTGGAGGAGAAGGACCTCCATATGCACATCAAAATGGGAGATGATAGGAGGTATAGCGTGACCAACATCGGTACTATTACCTTTCAGAGGGAGTCTGGTTCTCCTCTCACATTAAAAAATGTCATGTATGTTCTAGGTTTGAAGAAGAATTTGGTTTTAGTTGCCATGTTGGAGGATCGTGGCTACAATGTGATATTTAGCAAAGGAAATGCTTTCCTTCATCACATAGCCTCAGGACAAGTGAAGTGAATCAGGGTTCGGGTGAAGAAACTCTACAAATTGGATGTAGAAGATTGTTTTTCTTTGAGCACAAAAGCAAAGAAGGTGTAGATTCAAGATATTGGTGAGTTATGGCGTAGAATATTGGGACACTTGCACCATGAAGCTTTGAAAATCATATAGAAAATTTCTAAAGGACTTTCCAAGGGTACACTAAAGAAGCAAGACACATGCAAAGGGTGTACATTGGGGAAGTACAAAAAATCTACCTTTCATGATAAATACAGTAGAGCACAAGATATCCTTGAAAGAGTTCACTCATATGTGTGTGGACCATTCTCAATAGCATCCACAGCCAAGCACGGTTATTATGTAATATTTGTAGATGATTTTTCTCGTAAGTGTTTGATTTTCTTAATGCAAAAGAAATATCATATGTTCGCTAAATTTTTTGAATTTAAAGCACTTTTTGAGAAAGATACTGGCATGAAAGTTAAATCTCTTAGGAGAGATAATGGTGGAAAACATGTGTAAATGAATTCAAGAACGTTTGTGAATCATAAGGCATTCGACAAGATTTAATAGCACCCCATAACCCACAGCATAATGGGGTGGCTGAAAGGAATAACAAAAGTATTTTGGGAGTTTTACGAGAGTTGTTACATGATTAGGGCCTATCATTGAACTTGTGGGCTAAAGCATGCAACATAGTTGTATATGTGCAGAAGATGAGTCCTCATCAGATTCTTGGGATGAGTACACTAGAAGAAGTTTTCTCAGGTAAGAAACCAAATGTGGCACACTTCAGGATATTTGGTTCATCATTTTACTCTCATGTTACCAAGGATGCACAGAAAAATCTAGAACCAATAGATGCTTTGGACATATTTGTGGGGTACACTGATACACCTCACAACTATCGAGTGTACCTTCCATATCATAGGATGACATTGGTTCATAGAGATGTGAAGCTCGATGAAGAGAAGGCCATGACATGTTCCCTTGAGAGGAATTTCCATTTGCATAGAGAAGAGAAGCTTTTAGCTCCAAAGGAAGAACCTCAGGATGATGTGGAGCAGCCACATGCAGAGGAGAAGAGAGTGGAAGCAACCACTCATGCAGAGACTTCCAGAGATGGAAGGAAGTGCACCAGAGAGGCTAGAAGATTGATGCATGATATTAGAGAAAATATGGGATCACCCACATCACAACACAGGCAGAGGAAGTCACTAGATCAGTACACTGGCTACATGGCTCTGATGAGCGAGAGTGTAGAGATTGAGCCATCCTCATTCGAGGAAGTAGTGTACAAACCAGAAGGGGTTGAAGTCATGGTTGAGGAGTATGACTCCATTATCTGAAACAGTGTTTGGGATGTGGTCCCAAGACTAGCAAACAAGTCAGTGGTGAGTTCTATATGGCTTTACAAGGTAAAGAAAGCAACAAATGGGAGTGTGGAGAAACACAAGGCTAGATTTGTGGCCAGAGGATTCTCTCAGGTCGAGGGAATTGATTATGAGGAGACCTTTGCTTCAGTAGCAAGGTACTCTTCAATCATATATATTCTAGCACTTTCAGCACAGATGGGATGGAAGATACATCACATGGATGTGAAGACGGGATTCCTCAACGATGTAATTGAGGAAGAGGTGTACATTGAGAAGCCGGAAGGATTTGAGACCTTCAACAAAGAGTCACATGTGTGCAGAATTAAGCGAGCGTTGTATGGATTGAAACAAGCACCCCGTGCTTGGTACACCAGGATTGGCAGCTATTTCACCAAGTTTTGCTTTGCCAAAAGTGACGCAGATGCAAACCTTTACCATATTGTATTGAAGGTAAATTGTTGATTATAGTATTATATGCCGATGATATAATTCTAATAGGTGATGAGAATTTGGTAAAATATCGCAAAGAGGTTCTTGTAAGAGAATTCAAGATGAAGGACCTGGGGCTCATGCATTATTTCCTTGGTATGGAAGTATGGCAAGGAGATGAGGAATTTTTTGTCTCTCAAGGCAAGTATGTCAATGAGATACTGAAGAATTTCCACATGGAGAGAAGCAAACCCACAAAGACTCCTCTAATAGGAAATTGGAGGAAGGAAGATGCTACTTCAAGTGAAGTAGTGGGGGCTACTATTTACAAGCATATTATGGGTTCATTTATGTATTTGGTGAACACATGACCAGAAATATGTTTTGCAGTTAACCAACTTATTCAATCAATGGTTAAGATAACCAAACTCCATTGGAAGGTAGCTAAACATGTGTTGAGATACCTCAGAGGCACCACTCAGTTTGGTTTTTAGTACAAACAAACAGAGGGAGTGAAGCTTCAAGGTTTCACGGATGCAAAGTTAGGGAGGGATTACATTCGATAGGAAGATCACATCAGGGGAAATATTCAGTATTGGGTCAGCAACATTTTCTTGGTACAACAGGAAGAAGAGATCAGTTGCACTCAGTTCAGCAAAAGCAGAGTACATGGTTGTTAGTCAAGAATCTTGTGAGGCTATCTAGATGAGGAAGATCCATGTTGGGTTACTTGGTCGGTAGATGGGTCCTACAATGATTTATTGTGACAATCAAAGTTGTATCAAACTCTCTAAGAATCCAGTTTTTCATGATCACTCCAAGAATATCGACATTTGTTATCACCATATATGAGATTGTGTGCAGAGAATAATCATGTTGCTAGAGTACATTCCTACAGAAGAACAGGATGCAGATATTCTGAAAATGCATAGCCAAGATGAAAATTTGAGTTTCATAGAGATAGGATCGAGGTAGCAAATAATCCCTTTCTTGTTGAGAGGGAGTGTTGAAAATGCAACAAGAAAATCCTAATTTAATTTTGTCCTTGAATTAAATTGGGAATAAAATTGTAATTCCACATCTCATGACAACTTATATTAGTTAACTAATTTAATTTGACTTAGTTGTATCAATTAATTTGATTTGAGGGTCTAACTTGAGTTATGTAGAGTGTCTCCTACTTTATAGGAGCCCTGATTGAGTTTATTTTGAGTTGTAATTAATTAATTCAGTCTAACTAAGTTAGAGTCAGTTAAACTAGTTCTAACTGATAGAGGAACTAGTGGGAGGTCTAGTAGTGTGGTGTTGCCTGCAATGGAGTGTGGTGTTTCTTGCAGCGATCAACCAGTAAATTGAAGATTCACTCGTAATTAACTCATGCATGTCAGATCAGAGAAAAACCCAGTTGATATTGTAGTTCATGGACACTGTACTATGAGTTGTATAATCATTTGAATTGTACAAGTGGTGCATGCAGTCAGAGGAAGGCCTATGAGGATTGCGCAGTTCATATTGAGGAATTTCGCTAATTAATAGGGGGCTAATTACTTAACGAACAACACAAGGAAATAGAGATTTGGGAAAGTAGAAAATTGGTTAAGTATTGGCCTAGGCTTGTCTAGAAAGCATTGAGACAGATAGAGATAATGCAAAGGTTGCTCGAGCTTGAGAAAAGCATTGTAATCTTCTCATATCTTCTAACTAATGCAATATATAGATAGAAAGGGTTTTTAGTTGTGACTTTCCACAGGAAATCATTCTGTAATGTTTAGATTGAATTATTTCTTTTGTATGCTTTGTGATTTTGTGATAGTTTAATTGTTTCAGCCAATGAGTAGAGTAGATTCAAGTCTATTATTTTAGTAAATTACAATTAGTAGTTTGAATCTATAAGGAATTTCTATAGTGGTGACTTTGATCAAGAAGAAGAATATGAAGGAAGCAAAGAAGTATTGTTCATGGCCTTCACAAATGAAATAGATAATCCAACAAAAGAAAAAGGAAATTTGGATGAACTATTGATTAGTACCATAAAATAAAATGGGAGACTTAGAAAAAAGAATGGAAAGTTATCTCAAGAAATCATCTCTCTCAAAACTGAGAAGGAAGAAGCTAAATGAATAGAAGAAGTGTTGAGCAATAAAATAAAGGAAAGGGAATAAATCTATGAAAAATTGGAAGCTGAAGTTGTATCTCTAAAAGGAGAGTTGGACAAAGCCCACAAGAATTTAAAGATTTCTCAAATCTTGGATGTCATTCTTAGCTCCCAAAGGCCACTACAGACAAATTTGGAATTGGCTTTATTGGAAAATCCTCTAATTCAAAGGAAGAAACCAATCATCATGAAGAAAAACCTAGAAGCTTTGTTGGTGTCCTTGAAGGATCTCATCATAATAATTATGTAGAAAACCAATTTCACCCAAGGAACGAGAAGAATTCCCTCCATGAAAGGAATGGTTTGTCAAGGCGAGCTTATACTAACATGTATCAGACTATTTTCCTTGATCAATATTTATTTTGTAAAAACTTTGGTCATCAAGCAAAACATCGCAAGGCTTATGGGGCTAGTTACAGAAAAAATATTGTTGATTTAAAAAGACAAAACAAAATCATAACTTATAATTCATTTGCTCCACTTTCAAAGTATAGTCTAGAATGTTACAAATGCAATAATCGAGGTTGTGAAGCATAAAATTATCCATTAGATCCAAGAGAGAAAGTTTCGAAAAGGAAGACTGGAAAATCTACCTTTGAGAAATTTGGTTTAGTTTTTTTTTCTTAGAGAAAGGAAAATCTGTAATGTTCCTAATGGAAATTTTACAATGATAGAAACGATATGAAAATACAGTAACACTAAAATTTTCAGAAATAAATACAAATGAACCAGAAATTTATGGAAATACCCAGATGGCTAATTTTTATTAATAATTTCCGTTGTGGTACAATGAGTTGGAGAAAGTGCACCTGGGCTTGCACAAGGCAAGCTACAAGCATTAGGTGATGAGTACAAGGAAGCCCAATGGCTGCAATAACCAACTCCTCTAGAAAACTGTGTTGTTGCTCCAAAACTACACTGTTGCCTGACTTCGCCCCCTGATTTTCCCACTCTAGAGTGCCTAGGAAATTCTAGGAATTTGGGAGTGTGATCCTTACCCAAAACCAAAAAAAAACCTAGAAAGGTTTTCCCTTGGTTCCAACCTTCAAAAATTGACTCTTCATAGTTTGACCCTCCTCCAAATATTAATTTTGTTGTTGTGACTGATCCTGTCAATCTCTGCACTCCCAACTCTAGCAATCCTCCTCAAATGGCTCTCCAAATGATCTCCCAGATCCCCATCTCCAAAATCCCCGGGATAAGGTTGCCCCAACAAATCTCACTCCAATGACTGTGTATTCCCTGCATTGCTACTACTCTCCCCGCTCTGCGCTATTGTTACTTGTCATACTCTGCGCTACTGCTACTATCCATGTTGTTGGAACTCAACCTCCTTGCAACTATTTCCCTGTTGTTGTAACTCGGCCCTCCTGTTACTCCTTTCCATGCAGTTGTAACTTAGCCTCCTTGTTGTTACTCCCCTTGCTGTTGTAACTCAAATTATTATTGTTGTATATCGAGTCACTACTGCTGGTACAACTTGGAACAAAGTAGAACTCACTCCTAGGGCTGGCACTCGAAGTCCACCGAAGCAAGGGTTGAGATCTCCGCTCAAATACATTCGTGTGCTAAACAACACAATATTGGCTCAGCTGAATAGCTAAGGAAAATTAGATTTTCGAATAGACAAAAGACCCCTATTTCTCCTTCATTTCTTCCTTTTATCATTTTTGGCCATCCATTCCTTTTGGGTCCCGCCACCAATTCGATTTTCCTTAAGCAATTTGAATTCCTTCTTCCCCAAGTGTGTACTTCATGTGGGCCCCATATTATACTAACAATTTATATTTCCTTTTCCCTAATCAAAAATTAAGCGGGGACTCCCTCCATTCACTTTATCTAAGTTTACATGCCAAAATATTTCCCAACACCCAATTACAAAAATATAAATTCATCTTAGCAAAATTAATCTAATTGGGGACATTATAGTCCTCCCCACCAAAAATTGTTTGTCCTCAGGCAATGCATGAACAAGCACCCTCTCAATCTGCTGACCTAAACAGTCACTGCACACAATACTGGGGTCCTAAATGTACTACTAGGTCATCTAGAATCTGTGCACCATCTGTTGAGTCTTGAAAATGTCATTCATTTCCATTACACTTTCACTATTATGTCCATTATATCACCTCCATTTCACCTCCATTTCACTACTATGTCACCACATTCATCCCACTTTCATTATCATTGGGCCACATTTATGTTTTTCCAATCTTTATTAGTTCTAAGCCTTATAAGTGAATTTATGGTTAAAAATTAGAAAATAATGTGCATATGCTTATACCTAACAAATGGGTTGAGATTGTTGACATGTGTAGGTTGAAAGGAGGCTTCTAGAAGACCCTTATGTGGCACTCTAAGGCCAAATTCGAATTTGAGTGGAAAGAATCATGGGATCATGAGGATATGTGTCACATCCCCTAATTGTATTGTAACTCTAAGAAGACATGTGTCTTATCAGTTCCTATTTTGATTAGGACCCTAGAGGTAGAGGGAGAGATTCGTGGACTCTCATTAATGAGATGGCTTCTCATCTTTTTGTATAAATAGGAGATCTCTCTCCTTCATTTGTTAGCTTAGAGCTTAGAGTTTGGAGCTTGTAAGTTCTTTAGCTTGGAGTTTGTAGTTCTTCCTTGATGGCTTTTGAAAGCTTTGGAGAACTTTGTTGTACTTTGTAATTTTGAAGAATTTGAATAAAGCTTTGATGTTCTCAACATGGAAGGAGATGTGAAGTAGATGTCATAGAGCATATTAGAATGTAAGGTAGAGTAGATTTCATTTTGTAATTTTGCTTTGATTTCATTATGTCATTTGATTGCTTTCAAGTTTGATAGATTAGATTTTTCATTCATGCAATTTTAATTCATGCAAGTGTGTTCAACCGGTTGATTGTAGATTAGTAATGCACATAGCTTTTTAATGACTAATGAAATGACAAAATCATCTTGTCCTTCTGCTGATTTATTTTCTGAGTTCTAATTTCAGCATTGTTATTTCTTTCAACTTTGTTTTGCTCATTTACTTTCATGAAATTTAGATATCATATTACTCCATTTGTTTATGATTACCCTCCTATAGACAGATTGATTCGAAAGGTGAGGGGTCAGAATATGGGTTGATGTAATATGATTTAGTTTACTTTTCTGCAAGTTAGTGATTAGATAACTCATATCATTTTCGGTTACCTCCTATAGACAGATTGAGTCTAAAGGTGAGGGATTGAAGTATGAATGCGTAGTTTGATCTTAGTTTCCTTTTATGTAATTTAATTTCCTGCAATTTAGATATCATATTACTCAGCTTGTTTATGATTACTTCCTATAGACAGATTGAGTTGAAAGGAGAAGGATCAAAACGGGGGTTGAAGTAGTGTGATTTAGTTGCTTTGCTTTCAGTCTTTGAGTTGCTTTAAGTTCAGTTTTTATTTTCTTTTTATACAGTGGCAAGGATACTGGGTTTCATAGTCACTAGCTCATTGATTGGTTGTTGCATTCTATTTTGATTAAAGTAGCTGCATATTTACACTTTTGTTTAAGTACTAATTCCATCAATAACATGTTTTGAGATCTTTTGAAGTGCTAAGTTTTGGAAGTTACCATTAGGGACATAGGCCTTATCTTGAAATCTCTATCCATACTTGTCCTTTAAAAGAATTCTTAAGACCTTAGAATAGGATTTTCATTTGCATTAGACACTTTAGGAAACCAACAAGAACAAAACCCCCAAAACAACATAAACTATAAAACGACGAAGTAAGAAAATGGTTAACTAAGCACATATGGTGCACCACACTTCATCAGTTTACGATACCCGGATTGATAATTTATGTAGAGCAATTTAAGACGTTAAATTGACTACACATTTTGGCGCTGTTGCCGGGGAAGTGTAATTAGGAGACCTTATTCTTACATCTAAAAAAAAATTTAATAATTCTTGAGTATGCTCTCCTCCTGCACTTTGTGTGATCTGGAGGATCAGAAAAATGATTGTTATGTAAAAAAACAATTAATAATTCTTGAGTATGCTCTCCTCCTGCACTTTGTGTGATCTGGAGGATCAGAAAAAGAATTGTTATAAAAAAGAAAAAAAATAAATAAAGAGGAGACAAAATAAACTTCATCATTTCAATTGATTCAAAAAAAAAAATGAAACTCAACTGCTTTGATAGGTTCAAATTGTCCAAAATTGACTGGTTATGGTTTGTAGTGGTCCTCAAAACACTGTATCCTGTTTTAATAAGGTTTTGCAACTTAGCTGCGGAAAGTGCCATGATTCCGCAGCCAGTTGAGAATTCCGCAGCTGTTTCAAGGTTTAGCAGGTTACAGGCATCCAATGAAAAAACCGACCACATGGGCATCTCCAGAATTGTCCTGACATGGATCCTATCCTAGTCACCCAGCTCAGATCGATGAAAAACCAGCCTAGGACCTCAGTCAAAGTCCTGTTTTTAGCATGTTTTTCTTGAAGTATTTGCTGCCTGAAATTGAAAATCATGAATCCTTTTTATAAAATTTTATAATTTCAGAGAAAAAAAAAATCTATGGCTATCTTGAATCCTAGCTTTCACTGTGGCTTCAACAAAAAAATCTGTCTCCCTGATCAAGCTTTGGCCTGAAACAAACCTGCAACATTTAAAAAAAAAAAAAAAACACTGTATATATGAAAAAAAAACCAAATAAATCAAAACTCTGCATTTTTGGAATCTGGTTTGATTTCTGCTGATCTGGTTTTCAAAGAAAGGGTATGAAGGATTAGCTAGATATCTTGTAGAAAAGGCATTGATAACCCATTGTGTTGAAATATCAATAGAACTACCGATTCATTTGCATTAATATCAAGGTATCCAAATTCCTTCCTGTCTTGCAATCTGAGAAATGGTGGAGTGATCTATCAATTGGCAAGTCCGAGAGAACCAAATATTTTTTTGTTCTTAATTTCTGTTCTCTGGACTTCGGATCTTCACAAAAGGATAAAGAAACTTTTGTTTTCTTCAATCCAATACACCACTCTGCAGTCATTTTATGAATTTGCTAACGTCCACTCCACAACCTTTTATTTTAAAACTCTGCTAGAGTTTACGATTGCCAGTTCAGGATCTGTTTATATAAGCCTCTATTCCATAAACTCATTTTCATTTCATGCTCTGTATTCTTTTTGTTTTGTAACCACTGGTTTTCTCCACAATCCTCCTCGATCTTCCGCTCATACAACCGTTCCACCTCCGTGAAACCATCGCTTGCAGTCCATCAAATACCTGATCATAACAAATGAAACAATGCCAATGTCTTTGAAGATTTTTATACTGTTCATTTGTTATTTCCCCGTGTTCAAATTGCAAATAAATAAAAAAAAAGAAAAAACGAATGCAACAATTCATAAAATGTAGAACAGTAAAAACATCAACTCAGAAAAAACGCAGAACAGAAAAAACGTCAAACTTTGAGAGCACGATTTGGAAAAATGGAGGCGAATTTAAAAAAACTAAAACATGGGTTTTTTCGCCAGCTGGGTCAATTAGATAACCCAGAAACCGTTTGAAGAGATTCGTGGCAGTTTGGGAGAAATTTGCAGTTCTTTGGAGCGCATTTTTGATTGCCGCGTAAAAAAAAACGGAATTTTCAATTAAATGAGCGGACAGTGATTTAATTCGGCTCTATGCTGACACCTACTCTACCTCTACCACGTCTTCCACCCTTTGCCACCAGGTCTTCTGCCCTTATGCCACCCGTTTGCAATCCAACACCTGTTTAACAACAATCTGAATTGAATACGACACTGTCTAACTCCATTTCGTGAACCAATTACATACGGCTCTTCACAGCAAAGACGTGTCCATAAAACTCCGTCAAGCAAGAGGGAAGTTTGTCGGTTGGTTCCATCAATGGGAGATGACAATAGTAAAGGATTTCAAGAATTTATCACATATTTGAAGCAAAGAGAATGCACGGGAGTTGTAGATTATGCAGAATTCAGGAATGTTGATATGGTGATAGAGGTTGTAATAGAGAAAATTTCCTTGAAGCAAGAAATATTTAGTGACCTGGAAAAGATTTGTCCTGCACACTGCATCTTGGCCTCTAATATGTCTACGATTGATCTCAATATCATTAGTGCAAAAACACATATTCAAGACCGTATAGTAGGGGCACATTTTTTCAGTCCTGTGCATGTGATGCCACTCCTTGAAATTGTTCGAACAGAGAAAACTTCACCTCAGATTATTGTTGACCTTATAGATGTTGGAAAGAATATAAAAAAAAAAGAAAAAAGAAGTACCTATAGTGGTGGGAAATTGCATCGACTTTGCTGTCAATCGAATGTTCTTTCCATACACTCAATCGGCTCATATGTTGGCAATTCTTGGTGTAGATATTTTAGACAAAGTCATCACAAGTTTTGGAATGCATGAATCCTCTTTCCTCCACATTTTTTTTTCCTTTCCACGCACATAGCCACTCCATTTCACAGTATTTTCTACACTCTGTTTTCATTAGCTGCGGAAACAAGCCACTTTCCGTAGCTGATTCAACTTTCCGCAGCTGTTTTGTTAAACTCTAGGTTGCAGGTGTAATCAAGCAAAACAAACCACATGGGTAGCTGGGGGAATGTCAATACATGGATGGTGTCCTATTCATTCGGTCAAATTTGATGAAAAAGACCCCGGTCAAAGGGAAGTCAAGTTGAGTGTTATCACAAAGTCGCCACACTGAGTCACCACACTAAGTCGTTGCATGTCAAGAAAAAATAAATATTTTTGAATCAATGAAATGAATAAGTTATTTGCTCACTTTTCTGAAGGTATTGATTAATTTTGGATTGATGATGAAAGATGAATGGCTAACTTTTTATTCAAGATTTTTAGCTACAGAAACTGTGCACATTCCGCAGCTAAAGTCCAATTTCGCAGCTGTTCTCCAATTCCGCAGCTAGAAAAACCTCATTGTTCAAATCAACCTAACTTTTTCATACAAAATCAGATTTTGATGATTTAATTACTACTTGAAAGATCTCAACAAGATCTACACAATGAGAAATCCATCATTTGAGTTTGAAATGGCAAATAATGAAATAAATTGCTGAAAAGAAGCAACATCAAATTGAGGCACTAATTCCAAATCAGGTATAAATTCTTTTGATTTTTCCTTTGAGAACTTGTTTCACTAATACAAATTCTTAGTTTTGTGTGTAAATATCATAACTAGAGAGATTGGCCATCTCTATCATTTGATAATCTTACATTCCATTGCAGAAGAAGTATTAGTTTTTTTTGCAAGTTCCAGGAGGAAGGACAAATGACTACAAGAGAATGGTGTCTCTCTAAGAGACCAATTTGTTTTATAAGAGGATAATCAGCAACAAAGAAGAAATATGTTGATGCAAAATCAGATCCAAACACTTGAAAAAAAAAAATTTCAGATACTATTGTCTCCATCACATCCATACTTCATAATAAACCATTCACCTCATTCCACTCCATACTTTCCACATACATTCACATACACTTTCCATCTCTTTTTGTCCATTCATAACCCACAAATAAAAGCAAGATGCTCATTCATATGCTTATTTCCCATTTCCATTTCTACTCTCCATTGCCATCTTCCATTTTCATCTTCCATTCCTTGTCATTTTCATTCCGCAAATAAGCCCTGCTTCAATGCAAATTATTGAGTCCATAGTCCTTTGAGTCTAAGTTCTTTGTAAAAACACCTTGAGGCTTGCATGCCTTAATGGCAAGTCCTCATGCTGACATACAATGGGAATACATTAATGTCCCTTGTTCGTCAGATCTTCTAGGTGACTCGACTTCAGCAAATTCATTCGTACCTAGCAAGATGTGTTTGGGCATTTTGATTCTCATTATCGTCAATGGTGAGAGTTCTCGTGTTGACTAGTGGCATCCATTAATGGCCACTAAGCCAACAATATCCTACTATGTTCGACATCAGAACATCTTTTCACATAGTAGGAATTGTGCCAGTGAGTTTTGAAGACATGAAGACTATTATTTTCAGCATTTTGGAGTAGATTCAACAAGTTTTAGTAGAAGCAATAAAAAGTCATCTTATCTCTCTATCCATGACTCCTCTTGTTTAGCCATTTGAAGAAGAAAATGATAAAAAATTTTCAGCCACTACACATACAACTCATCCATTCCAAAGGGTAAGTGAAGGTACGTCATTTTCTAACTTTTGACCATAGAATTCCATAAAAAGCTAGAATGATAATTGTTGGAAAAACATTTTTCTTCCTCATTTCATAAAATTGCCAATACCATCAGTTGGGAGGGGAGGAATACATTCATATTCATATATTGCCATGTCCATATCATATTCAGAAGCCTACATACTTCCAACATATATTAATTATTACATTGCTATTATGAGCATACAATGGCTTTTGAAAATGTGCTTAAAGGATAAATTGGATACAAACAAAATCATGGTTGTCACACAAGAACCAACCATCATGCAATCCAATAAAGATATACTTTGCAACAATAATCAAAATATCATTATGCAAAGTTCAAAGATCAAAATAGAAGGCAACAACAAAAAATGGTTGTAACACAAAAACCAACCATGTTGCAATTCAAGTGAAACACTTTGCAGAAATATGAAGTTATCAAATGATATCATGCAAAGTTAAGCCAAAGCTCAAGGATTAAAAGAGTTAATGTAATATATATTGCATGTCCTAGCTTCAGTTGGGGGGTATGTTGAGTCTTGAAAATGTCATTCATTTCCATTACACTTTCACTATTATGTCCATTATATCACCTCCATTTCACCTCCATTTCACTACTATGTCACCACATTCATCCCACTTTCATTATCATTGGGCCACATTTATGTTTTTCCAATCTTTATTAATTCTAAGCCTTTTAAGTGAATTTGTGGTTAAAAATTAGAAATAATGTGCATATGATTATACCTAACAAATGGGTTGAGATTGTTGACATGTGTAGGTTGAAAGGAGGCTTCTAGAAGACCCTTATGTGGCACTCTAAGGCCAAATTCGGATTTGAGTGGAAAGAATCATGGGATCATGAAGATATGTGTCACATCTCCTAATTGTATTGTAACTCTAAGAAGACATGTGTCTTATCAGTTCCTATTTTGATTAGGACTCTAGAGGTAGAGGGAGAGATTCATGGACTCTCATTAATGAGATGGCTTCTCATCTTTTTGTATAAATAAGAGATCTCTCTCCTTCATTTGTTAGCTTAGAGCTTAGAGTTTGGAGCTTGTAAGTTCTTTAGCTTGGAGTTTGTAGTTCTTCCTTGATGGCTTTTGAAAGCTTTGGAGAACGTTGTTGTACTTTGTAATTTTGAAGAATTTGAATAAAGCTTTGATGTTCTCAACATGGAAGGAGATGTGAAGTAGATGTCATGGAGCATATTAGAATGTAAGGTAGAGTAGATTTCATTTTGTAATTTTGCTTTGATTTCATTATGTCATTTGATTACTTTCAAGTTTGATAGATTATATTTTTCATTCATGCAATTTTAATTCATGCAAGTGTGTTCAACCGGTTGATTATAGATAAGTAATGCACATAGCTTTTTAATGACTAATGACATGACGAAATCATCTTGTCCTTCTGCTGATTTATTTTTTGAGTTCTAATTTCAGCATTGTTATTTCTTTCAGCTTTGTTTTGCTCATTTACTTTCATGCAATTTAGATATCATATTACTCCATTTGTTTATGATTACCCTCCTATAGACAGATTGAGTCGAAAGGTGAGGGGTCAGAATATGGGTTGATGTAATATGATTTAGTTTACTTTTCTGCAAGTTAGTGATTAGATTACTCATGTCATTTTCGGTTACCTCCTATAGACAGATTGAGTCTAAAGGTGAGGGATTGAAGTATGAATGCGTAGTTTGATCTTAGTTTCCTTTTATGCAATTTAATTTCCTGCAATTTAGATATCATATTACTCAGCTTGTTTATGATTACTTCCTATAGACAGATTGAGTTGAAAGGAGAAGGATCAAAACGGGGGTTGAAGTAGTGTGTTTTAGTTGCTTTAAGTTCAATTTTTATTTTCTTTTTATACAGCGGCAAGGATACTGGGTTTCATAGTCACTAGCTCATTGATTGGTTGTTGCATTCTACTTTGATTAAAGTAGCTGCATATTTACACTTTTTTTTAAGTACTAATTCCATCAATAACATGTTTGAGATCTTTTGAAGTGCTAAGTTTTGGAAGTTACCATTAGGGACATAGGCCTTGTCTTGAAATCTCTATCCATACTTGTCCTTTAAAAGAATTCATAAGACCTTAGAATAGGATTTTCATTTGCATTAGACACTTTAGGAAACCAACAAGAACAAAACCCCCAAAACAACATAAACTATAAAACAACGAAGTAAGAAAAAGGTTAACTAAGCACATATGGTGCACCACACTTCATCAGTTTACGATACCCGGATTGATAATTTATGAAGAGCAATTTAAGACGTTAAATTGACTAGACACCATCTTGTCATAAATGAATCCCTCGATACTAGGGTCCCATGCTAATCTCAAAAGGATGCCACCATGTTGATGTTGCGCTACTCTAATTACAGTTGACTACCCATCGTGCCCTTGTCGTATCCTCCTCTCCTAGAACCCGATGGTGAAATATGGGTAAAGGCCAAATACATCTCGCCCAGGTATCTCCATGATGCCAAAGCCTACCCATCCAAAGCTAACCCTGAACCTATGCAGCAACAGGGAAATCCTACCTCACCATATGATGAAGGCCTCCCAAGAGTGAACTAGATCACTCTCTGCCGTGACTCCGCTCATCACAAGACAAAGTAATCTATCAACCAACTGAACCCCTAGATCCCATAGCTAGACCTGCTGCAACATAGCTCTGACAACTGTTGGAATCCATCCATGCCTCATCTCTAGTCCCTACATGCAATCAATATATAGGCTCCATATATCATGAACTAATCTGATGCATGCCAAATTGCCTTGTGCTTGCCACTGCATAGCACTGATGACCATTGGAAACCACATGTGCCAAATATCTACCCCCTAAATGCTGCCAATAGACAAATGTCTAATGCTCGTGACCATCTTAGTGTATGCAGATCTATCATGCTCCATCCAATCATCACCACCAAGTATGCCATCTGCACCATCAGTAAAGTGCCAATATAGTGTCTAAAACCCGAATACCCACTGGAAAATTGCCTCAACTGTACATGGTATCCCCTGCTCATGCAAGATCCCAACAAGCCCTATTGAAGTAGAGGCACATGTCTCTTTCACTCTATGAGGTAATGTATTGTGATGTGAACCGCTCCTCCGACAACTTGGTGCGACACTACACACCACTATGCACCATTGCGCACCTCCATGCTCCACTACATATCATTGTGCACCATTCGATTCCCCTATACAACCCCAGGTGCCATGGCCTAAAACTATGTCTGTAAGTATCAACCCACATCCTGTCAGTACCATCATATCCACCCTCTCATCTCCATACTCTCAGATGAGTGGACCTTCCCTCCTAATCCTCCCTGAGAGATCTGACAAGAAAATATCCCTATGTGCTTGTGGTGGTGTCACTAGGGTGTTTCTCCTCAGTGACCACTATGCCCCATATATGCATGGGAAATCCACCCCTCCATACGAGGAACTATCTGATGGCCTATAGATGCCACCTCCTTTGACAACCTCCTGCAAGGGTACACTGATCATCCAATGACCCCATACATGGCCAACATGCCAAGATGACTCACAGAGTCTGTTGGATCCCCTGTCAGCCCAACCTATCACTGGTGTTGTCTAGATCTCTGATGGGAATATGAAAATGGGGGTGAGTCCGATCATCGGATCCATGATCCTGCTAGTACCATGACTAGCCCAATTTATGAAGTGATGGGGAGTGCCACCTGGATCCCAATGCCACCCTAGGCCTATGGTATCCTTGATGTCTGAATGTGTCTACTGACCCTCACTCTGACCTATGACCAACTCCATACACTTAACCCACTCCATCGAGCACCAACTCAGAATCTCTCACCATCCAACACCAAGCAAATGATCGAGAGCATAAACTCTCGTACATGGAACTAACCCTCAATCCTGCCAAGGATGCACCTTGGGCAACTCATGTCACCTCATCTCACCATCCTAGTCAACACATAAAATATGTCGAGGTGACTCTGCCTCTCCCTCTCTAATGTGTAGTGGTAACCTACTAGTGCTACCGACTTGTAATGTCTGAGTAGGGTTGCCCCATCACTCCAATGTGCACTCCAACTAAAACATTAGGGAACACAATCATTCCCCAAGGCGAGTCAGTTTGGTTGCTAGCTCAGCACAAACCACTCTTATGCCTTCCAAATCCTTGTTCTGCTGCAAAATGGCCTCTCACACTATCATGGCCTTCTTTCTCAACACTAGAAGGCCAGCCCGGAACTGATGAAACTATGGAGGGTGGCTATCCTCTGTAAAATCGGTCACCGCTCTAGACCCCTCCGTCTCTTCTGGTACCTCCTCAATGAAAATCATGCCTCCGGGCACCTCATCAACCTATTGTGGGCATCCATCGCCTAGAAACTAGTTCATAGCACTAGGTACCTCATCAACTGGTGGCATCTCATCAATAGATGGCCCTCCAAGTGTACGCTCTACTCCCTCAACCAAAGTGTCAGCTAGAGATACCAAAGGGGCCTCAAACAATGGTGACTCATGTGCCACACTAGGTATATCGATGTGCCCCTCACCATCCTGCATGTCCTCCTGCTCAACCTCCTCCTCAAGCTCCTAACTTCTAAATCTCGGTTTCCGCCATTAGAAATACCCATTGGTCTCACTCTCTAACTATCCTTGTCCTTCCTGCTCCTTTTGAGGAGAATTGGTATCCTTTCGGGTAAATTTCTCCACAAGCCTCTATGTGAACTCTGTGTAGGATGTGATATGTGCATGACCCAAAGGGATCAGCCCTTAGTACCACTACTCCATAACATCTCCATCCAAGTGCAAAGTGACATGTCTAATAGTGTCTACATCCCCCATGGGGTTTAGCTAGAAATATGTGTCCATTTCTTCTACCCATTTTCTGACATAACTCCTAGCGGAGCCATCAAAGTGGGTGAGGGTAATTTTTCCCTCAATGCTACTCACTCTCCCTTGAGACATGGGTTTGTCTATGGTTCACCCATCACAATGCATACACAACTAAATCATCCATGATCTTGTTGGCTTCCCCACAACTAGCCAAGATCATGCTCTCATACCACTATAATGTTCCTAATGGAAATTTTACAATGATAACAAAGACATGCAAATACAGACACACAGAAATTTTCAGAAATAAATACACATGAACCAAAAAAATTTGCAAATCCCCAAATGGCCAATTTTTATTAATAATTTTCATTGTGGTACAATGAGTTGGAGAAAGTGCACCTGGGCTTACAGAAGGAAAGCTACAAGCACCAGGTGATGAGTACAAGAAATCCCAACGGCTGTAATAACCAGCTCCTCCAAAAAACTGCGTTGTTGCTCCAAAACTACATTGTTGCCTGACTTCACCCCCTAATTTTCCCACTCTAGAGTGCCCAAAAAATTCTAGGAATTTGGGATTGTGATCCTTGCCCAAAACCCAGAAAACCTAGAAAGGGTTTCCCTTGGTTCCAACCTTTAAAAATTGACCCTTCATAGCTTGGCCCTCCTCCAAATACAAATTTTGTTGCTGTGACTGATCCTGACAATCTCAACACTCCAAACTCTAGAAATCCTCCTCAAATGTCCCTCCAAATGATCTCCCAACTCCCCAACTACAAAATCTTCAGGATAATGTTACCCCAACAAATCTCACTCTAATGACTAGGCAGTCCCTGCGTTGTTGCTACTTTCCCTACTTTGCGCTGTTGTTACTCTCCCTACTCTGCATTGTTTCTACACTCCTTGTTGCTGGAACTGAGCCTCATTGCTGCTATTTTCCTATTTTTGTAACTTGGCCCTCCTGCTGCTACTTTCTTGTTGTTGTAACTTGACCCTCCTGCTAATGTTTTCATTGCTATTGTAACTTGGCCTCCTTGTTGTTACTCCCCCTATTGTCGTAACTTGCCTCACTACTTCTTGTACAAATTGGAACGAAGTAGAACTCCCTCCTAGGGTTGGCACTCGAAGTCCACCAAAGCAAGGGTTGAGATCTTTGCTCAGAGACACTTGTGTGCTAAACAACACAATATTGGCTTAGTTGAACAGCTAAGGAAAATTCGATTTTCGAATAGACAAAAGACACCTATTTTTCCCTCATTCCTTCCTTTTATAATTGTTGGACATGCATTCCTTGTGGGTCCCTCAACCAATTCTATTTTCCTCAAGGAATTCGAATTCCTTCTTCCCCAAGTGTGTACTTCATGTGGGCCCCATATTCCACTAACAATTTGATCTTTCCTTTTCCCTAATGTCGGTGGTCTCCATATCTCCAAAAATTGTGGGGACTTCCTCCATCCACTTTATATAAGTTTACATGCCAAAATATTTCCCAACACCCTATTACAAAGATAAAAATTCATCTTAGAAAATATAATTTAATTGGGGACATTACAAAGTTTTTAGATAGTGGATGTTTTATGCACATGTCAGGTGACTAGAAAAGAGTTCATCTCAATATGTAAAGAAAAGGATGGAAATGTGTTAAAATGTGCAACTAGGTCCAAATTCCACTTTGGATGACTCATTTGATGGAGATAATTATTGCATTGAATTCCTCTTTTTGAGAGGACCAAAATTTACCTAAGGTTCATTGAAATCAGACAAGGAGAAATGTGTTTTTGAAGTGAAACCCACTCATATGCAAATTGTCAAGGTTAGCCAGACCATCATGTAGGCTCATGAAGCCCAAGAGACATGTCTTTTGACCCACATGGATTCATATAAATAAGAGAGACCTCAACCTCATTTTGCATCATCACAACTCATTTCATTAGGAGGCATCTTTCACTGTTTGGTTTGACTTTCTACAGCAGGACTGTTTGACCTTGTTTGACCGAGTTTCCCTCATTTGTTTGACTTCTTTGATCACAAAAAGTTTGATCTTGGAGGTTTGAGTTTTTGGGCACATGAATCAAGGAAATATGGATTGTTTGACTAATGTTGACAACATATTTGCAAGGTTGTTTTGACCACAGGATGACATCATCATTTGAGTGGGTTTGACGGCTTATTTGTTGACTATTTTTGTTGCTATTTGACCAGAAAAGAAGGCCAAGTTTGACTAATGTTGACTGAACTCAAGAGGGGGAGTTTGACTATTGTTGACTGAGAACATATTTGCAGATTTAACTGGGTTCTTGTGGACAATGGTATTTTATAATCAAATTGGCAAGTCAATTTTGACTTTAACTTTGTATTATTATACTCTTTCTCTCTGTTGAACAATTAATAATAGACCAGAAGAATTGATAAACAGTTTTTCCCTGGCATTAGCCAAATTTTGGTGTCCTCTTGTCTTTGCTTGTCTTCTACATTTTTTTTGTTTTATGTTCTATCTACAGTTACTATCAATTTGATCAATGGTTAATGTGATTTCTATTGCAATATAAAGAGGAAATTGTCATTGGGATAATAAAAGAAAATTGAAGTAATCGTTGCATGCATAGAACATACAATTGTTATCTAAAATTAACATAGTACCAAAGCTCGGGTGAGGGAAAGCCCAAGCAAGAGAGGGAAAAACAATCACTAAGATATATGCTGTAAAAAGATTATTGGACAAGTATGCATGCTCTCTACATCCTACTTCAAGATTGAGGACAAACTCAATGACAAATCTATCATGCATGGAATATGACTTTGGACCTGACTTTTGAGGAGCATGAAATATTGGACTATGTGCAGGGAAAAGTGGTGTTCAAATGCACGTGTTGCTGCTAGAACAAAGTATAGAAAAGGTGACATCAAATCCAATAAAATTATCATTGAATCCATTCAAAATCATTTCATTGCCTAAATTTTTGATTTGGAAAACTCTAAGTAAATCTATGATAAGCTAGTTGTGATGTTCAAATTGAACAATTCTAATCAAATCCTCTTTCTCAAGAATAAGTTGAAGGATATCAAGATGGATAAAGGGGAGCCTATCCAATCTTACTTGATGAGATTAACTCAAATCAAGAACGACTTGCTATCCATTGGAGAATTTATTGCTGATAGAGAGCTCACTCTCATTGCTCTTGGAGGTATTTCAAGACCATGGGATGTATTTATCACCACCATTCTCAACAATGATAGGATACCTGGTTTTGATGAGTTGTTAGTTAGATGCACTCAAGAGGAAACAAGGATGATGGAGAGAGATAACACCAAAAATGCAAATGAACCTACTTCTTTCTCTGCCCATGCAAAGAGGAAGAATTATGTTGTTCCAAGGAGACAGGTTCAAGGATCTAAGAAGGGATTCAAAGAAAGAGGCAAAGGAAGATGCTACAATTCTAATAGGTTTGGCCACTTGCTAGAGAGTAACCTCACAAGAAGAATCGTCCAAGGGATGAAAATAAAAACAACAAAAATTACAAAAGCAATGGAAACCAAAGGAACAACAGGTTCAATAACAAAGGAAAGAGGAATGCTCTAGCTACTCGAGATGGAAATGGTCAATCTCCCAAAAGGAAAAGAAATGCCAGGTATGATGAAAGTAATGTTTTAGAAAAACAATATGGGTTCTATCTTATTTCTACTCTATCTACTGCCTCTCCTCTGGATACTTTGGATCATAGGTTCATTAGAAAAATTTTGAGTTCTAAAATGGGCCTCCTAAGTAATATTATAAAATAATAGTGGAAATAAAAAAATAAGATTAAATTATGTCATCAAGTTTTGGAGGGAAATAAGAAAAACCTACTTTTTCAACTTGTATTTTCAGCTTATCTCCCTATAATTTTACTCAAATTTTTAGAAGGAGCACTCATTGGATGCAGAATTTAATTTTTCATCCAAGGAGTACCCACATTGTATACTTTCTATGGACTCAGCTACACGAAAAATGTGAAATACATGAAAATAGTGATTGTAATCACGATTTTTCATGCATTTGACATTTTTCGTGTAGCGGGGTTCATCAAAAGTATGCAACATGGGTACTCCTTGGATGAAAAATTAAATTTTACATCCAACGAGTGATCCCGCTCAAAATTTGAGTAAAATTGTAGGGAGATAAGTTTAAAATATGTGTTGAAGTAGTTTTCTTATATATTTTTATTTTTTCTATCTTTTCACCTTTTTACTCCAAAATAGTGAATCATCCCCCACGTTTGACATCATCATATTGAATCTTATTGGTTCTTATAAAGTTTATTTTTGTTGTGCGTTTTTATTTTGAGGCCCATTTTTTACCTCAAAATTTCTCTAATGGATTGATAGTGGACCCTCAAGGCACTTCACTAGATACAAGGAGACCCTCTCAAATTTAGATGAGAAGAAAACTAATCTAAAGAATTTTTGAGTAGGTAAATCCTCTCTATGGATAGAGATGATCCCTCTAGCCCAAATAGTGGGTCTAAAAACAAACAAGACACTTTCCTAGACTACAATTGAAATTAAAGAAGAGGAAGGAGACCTACCTCATTCTGATGCTATGATGCATTCCATCATTGAAGATCTCGATTGCTTGCTCCCCCAAGCTCAATCCTCGCTGCTCATGGCATTTGAATACCTGCACAAGAGACCAAAAACACAACAAAGCATAAAAGTGCAACCAACATAATTCAAATGTAATCCACTTAACAGATCAAGGGGCATTAAGATAAATGAAGTATCAACACAAATATTTATGTAAAGTGAACCAACAATTGTATATATTAATAGAAGAATGAGGAAGCATACAACCCAATCCTTGATATTGGAATCCCTCCTTCAGTGAATGTCCAAGTCCAAGCACAAGCTCTCCAAGCACTCCTTCTCCAAGCCAAAATGAATAGCATGTAAGCATCGTCTCAGCATAAGGGTGAAAATAATCAGAGACCAACCATTTGGGAATGGAGGGGAATAAATTTAGCGGCAGGAAGAGGGAGTTAGGATCTCACAAAAGATAGAGGAAGGTCCACATCTCAAGGAGGAAGCTCATAGGGATAAGAGAAAAGGGTAATATTGGGAGAATTCGACCACATTCACAACGAACAACATCCAACTCGTCATTCTAGAAGCCTTTAGATCACGAAGCTTCTCCTCTAGTTTGGGAAAACTTGCCTTAAACAGTTCAATGCAAGTATCCAAGTAAAAACTACAGTGGCATCATGAGAATCCTTTAATGAAACCTGCCATCACCGTGAGAGGGCAATGTCATAGTCGCGTTGACATAAAAATTAGGGTTTTGAACTTATCTTTCTCACGAAAGACTCAAGAAAATTTTCAATAGTTCTTCAGGGAGGATTTGGTTTGCCTATCATGATGGGTACACTACATAATTGTCAATGTTTTGACACTCAGGGGTATGACACAGGGAAGTCAAAAAGGTGTGACAAAATATTGTGTAACAAATGCCCCCTAAAGCATGAAGGCAGAACAGGGAGTCATGGTTGAGATGCTTTACGAGCCAATGAAAGGACTAGAACAAACATTCTCAGGAGACAGGCAAATCAAGGGTACATGTACATATACATATATGCAAAACATTAATCCACGGTATGGACGTAGCCATCTAGATAAAAAGGACCATGTGAAAAGATCCACGTTATGGGTGCAACCATCTGAATGAAAGAGGTCATCTGAAAATCTAAGATCCATAGTATGGACACAACCATCCGAATATAGAAGGACTATCATCATCATAGGTATAAGGTCCCACGTTATGGTCACAACTAACCGTATAGGGGAAACATGTGTACAATCATGAATAACTCATAACTCCACGCAGCCTGAGTTATATCAAACAAAACCCAGGGTCTTGTGCTCCATCCTAACCCGATCAAAGTATGAATCCTAACATGTGAATGAATGTGTCAAAGTCAAACATGCTAGAAATCCACCTGATTACTGGCCAATGATGAAAATTGTTAACAGGCACGAGAGAAACCACCAATAATGACAATGGTTATCAAGGTACGACAATACAATCCATGAATGTGAAAATGAAGCTGAGGGCGAACACTCGTGGAATCATTCAATTGAAATACAATGATGAAAACCTATCGTCAAATGCGAAGAACTTGTCATCAAGGCATTCAAGCTCTAAGGTACTAGAAGGGAGTTACTAAATCATCTTCCTAGATAATGAGCTAAAGTTGACAGGAAGTGACCCTTCGAAGGAGGGCCATAATGATTCCCTCATCATTGACACGAAACAAGTAAGTATTATCCAAGACTCTGGCAAAGGGTTAGGCAATGTATAGGTAGTAAAAACTACAGTTAGGAATTCTCTTGAACATATTAGCAACATGACTCTAGAGTGTGGCAACATTTGACTCAACATAGGACCAAGGGTCATGATGACAAAGTGGAATAGTCAGATGAGAGGCAAAATGGATTACCCAAACCTGGAAGGACAAGTGACTAAGTGAGGATATCCCAAACCTGACATGAGAAACAGATGAGTGTCATGTTCAAGAGCGACATGCTGCCTATACAAGATACGTTTCACTTTCACTTTTTCCCCAATATTTCTAGTGAGTACCCCAATTATTTTTAATCACAAGCTTGAAGGGGATAGCATATGCTTGCCATATAAGTTCATTCTTCAAATGAATCCATCCTAGTAAGTTTTATGAATCTTAGGAAGGAGAAAATCGGTCTCATCATTGTGACAAGTCTTTCATCGTTTAATTTTTTCGACTCTGACAGAAGAGTAATTCAGTGTCTTTTTCATATTTAGAGAGTTTGAAAAAGAGACGAAAAAGAAAACTCCACCAGGTCCTTTTTCGTAATTTGTCACTCGAACCTGAAAAGGTAGAAAACACTATTCGAGAGAACCTCTTAACCAAGTCCATCAAGGTGTTCTTTTTTCATAAATATTCAATCCCAGACCGAAAAATGGGTAAACATATACTTAGACAATGTCAATTCACTTAATTTAACGAGTTCAAAAAGACAAGTACTCGACGATCTTTTAATTTTTTGAGAGTCAAAAAAGAGCTTAAAGATGACTCCAGGGGGGGCTCATTTTTTCGTTTATTTTTTAACAAGTATGAAAAAGAGATAAAATAAAACTTCTTGTATCAGTCAAGAATGATCATTGTTACCGCTAAAAGACCCTGTAACTGCACAAAGATAACCACACATCACTAATATCGAGAAAATAATAAAGTGTGTTTGAAAAATTATAAATAAAAAAAAAATAAAAAACATTTTACCATTTCACCTTGGGTAATTTGGAGAGTGCATTTTACCCTCTTTTCTCTGATTCTTCAGGCAAGCGGTGTGGCAGATCCAGGACACCATTTCGTGAACCGTCAGTTACAGGTAAGAGCTCTGTCTTTTCTCTTATTTTTCATACCATTTTCACACCATTTCATATAATTTTTAACTGATTAGGAAGAGGTTTTTCATTTTTTATATCGGGGGCAATTAGTGCGAGTCTGGTGATCAGATCCGCTTTGATTGCCCCATAGCCCAAAAAGCCATCGTGCTGAGAGCGCGAAAAAATTCAGACAGTCGCGTTGGGCACAAAGTAAAAAATAAAATGAAAAGATCTCTATTTTAATCAGTTTTTCAGAATTTTAATCCATTGAAAGTGATCCAAGAGTATCTTGTTAGTCCAGCATGAGCAAGTCTTCAGTGGTTCAAGGTCGAAATGGTCTCCAAATGATCATGGTCAATAAGGTCTTGAGCTTTATCAACTTCACCAGATTCATCGTCAACATTCAGTGTCCGGTATATTCAGCTTCGACAGTAATGTTAATGGTTGAGATGGTTTTAATGGTGTTCGAAGGATATGGTTTTGTACCTAGTTATCGACATGTGTGTGTTGTCAGTTACACCGGGGTTTGGTTGTCAACATGTGTTTGTCATCATGAGATGTTGGCAAATGTCGCTTTGTGACAAAGATGTCTACATGGGTTTTTTTAAATCAAAAGATGTAAAAATCTAAAAATATAAAGACCTAAACCCTAACACATTGACCATAACCTAAACTATACTTAAAACCATACATTAAAATGCATTAACATAAGTCTAAAAACCCTAAAACCTAACCTCTTGGACCATGCTAAAACAATACATTGCAAAACTTATAATAAAACTTTGCAAAGCACATAACCACTGGCCCCTAACCGCATCAGAATCGCGGGAGTAAACCTCGACATGTGAGCGGACATGGATTAACCATCGGGGTTAACATCAGAGTCTGACCACACGGGGAATGGTATCTAACTGTGGTCATGTGAACACAGTGCAATAGATCACGCAGTTAGGGGTTGTATCTGTCGTTTGGTGGATAGTCACGGTCAAGCAGGGTAGCAGGTGTATGTGAGCACCAGATTAACCATCAACCATCACTGTCACAGCAAGTAGACAGCGAACCGTCAAAGCCATAATCAAGGTTATCTAACCTGTTCACATGCGCTGTCAGCACCCTCCACTAGGATAGCTAACTACTAACAGTTTCGAGCTAAACTAAGGTCGAAAGTGGGTTTTTATTTGTATTTTGGATATTTTAATTACACCTAGGTGTTAAATGTCACTATGTGACCTTAATTCATTAACTAAAACCCTAAATTAACCCTAAAAGTCATCTTGTGCATTCCTAAACTCAAACTAAGGAGTTTGAATGCATATGGAGGGTTATAAAGACAGTTTGGCTCATTGAAGAGTGAAGAGAGTGGTTTTAGAGTTTTGTGTGCAAATTCTGGAGGACATAAGTAGTTTTGTTTTCAGTGTAAAAGGAGCATCCGGGGTCAGAATTCGGAACCTTGATAGGCGTTGGAAAGATAATTCAGAGATATTTCTTATGACAATGACTAGAAGTGCCTATGCGCACAATCAATATAGTTAATTTAATGTGTAATCGACCTCCTCGGATTCAATCCTAATAAAGCGGACGCCCATCTTGAAAGCAGACCTAGAGACGTAGTCCATCAGGGATGAACTCCGTAATCAATCTTTTTGTCTGGTATCATTGTGTTTTTCATGCTTATTACTTCTGTTTGCATGTTTCTTATGTTTCAATTCTATCATAAAGTCATTCCTTTTCAATCAGTTCTCACAGTTAATGCACCTTAAGTTAATATTCAGTTCACTGATGGCACTAATCAATTCTACTTCAGTTTAATGTATGATCATTTTAGATCATATAATTTGGTATCAGAGCAGGTTGCATTTGTAGATTTTTTCCAATGAATTTTAATGAGATCTAAGTTGCAAAGTGGAGAAGGAACACTCGAGGATATTGATCTAGAGATTGGAAAGCGAAGAGTTGATCATAAGTCGATCATGATAGGATCTGATCCAGGTGAAACTCCTGAAACCAAGATGAACGAGGAACAGTTTCAGAAGGCATTCTTAAGCATGCAGTAGATGTTGGGAGAACTTTACAAAGATAAGAAGGTGAGAGATGCAGCGTCTTCTTCAAAGACATCGAAGAAGGACAAGGGTAAAGGCAAGGCTGATAAACATCCTACACCTCCATCATCTCCATAATCATCATCATCATCTTCTTCTTCTAGCTCAAAATCTAAAACAGAAAAGAAACCTAAGAAAACATCTCTTTTGAAACTTGATGTAAAATTTGAGTTACCTATTTATGATGGCGAAATGAATCCTGAAAATTTAGATAACTGGATTAAGCAGTTAGAAGTGTATTGTCGTATTTAGAACATTTCTGATGATAAAATGAAAAATTAGTTATCTACACTTAGAATGGGGGGAACAACTTAAATTTTGTGGGAAAGTAAAACTAAAATAAATGTAAAGCGAAAAGGTAAGGTCATCTCTTCATGGTATAAGCTTTTAAAATCTCTTAGGAAATAATTCTATCCTTTAGGATACATGTAGCAAGCTATTATTGATTGGCAACACTTGAGGCAAGGTAAAGGTCAGAGTGTTCATGAGTTTACTCAGGAGTTCAGAAAGAAAGCATTAGTGCTTGGTATTTCATTGGATACACGTGAAACATTATTAAAGTACATCGGTAGTTTACATTCATATTTGCAACATACATTATTGATGTTTAATCCTGATGACTTTGATGAAGTGTGTGGTAGACCATTCAATTTTTCACCACAATCATCCAAAGAGTTGGAAATCAAGTATTCCAATGATAGCAAGAGGGAGAACAATTTGAAGGGAAAGAAATAAGCGATAGCTCATAAGGAAAGACCTACTTGTTCCTATTTCTAGAGAGTCGGTCATGATGAATCTAGGTGTTGGATACTTCATCCTAAACTTAATCCAAAGAAGTTCCTTGAGGAGAAGGATGAAAAGAAAGAAAATGCAGCAATGCAACAAGACCTAGGCTCTGATTCAGGTGATGAAAGGAGGATAATTGCCATAGTTTCGACGGGTAAAACTTCTGACACTGGTTCAAGTTCTAATACCACTGCATCTTCATCAAACATAAATCCCTCAAATGAGGATAAAAGAGTTGAACTATTTAAAATAAGGATAACTTCTAAGCACACAAAGATAGATACAATGTTTGTAAGTGGATCATAAGCAAATTTAATATCTGAATATTTAGTCAAGAACTTGGGTTTGGAGACAAGACATCATCCAAGACCATACCCATTAAGTTGGTTGAATAAATCAACTCAGATAAATGTCACACAGTAGTGTCAATTAAAATTTTCCATTACAGCTAATTACATTGATGAAGTGGAATTAGATGTGGTTTCAATAGACATATGTGGAGTTGTCTTAGGAAGTACTTATCTTTATGATCGTGATGCAATGTTTTATAGGAGAGAGCATAAATATCACCTTAAGAAAGATGGGGTTAAATTTATTGTTAGGGCACATAAAAGTAAAACTCACTTGAATTTAGTTGTTTCTATTCATATGAAGCGATTAATAAGTTCAAATAAGAGATTTGTACTCATGTGTGTAAAAGAACAACAGAAGGATCTAATAGATACTTATTCAGGTTGTGAGTCTTAGTTTAAATATAGTTTGATCAAGAAGGTAGAAACTTTTCTAGATCTATTTAAAGAACCCAAACATCTTACTCATAAGCAATCAATACAACATGAGTTACAATTGATGTCCGAAGCTCCTCTTCCTAATGTGAGAATGTATCATTTCAGTCCAAGTTTGGGAGTTATAAGTTACAGGGATGCAGGTTAGTATTGGAGAAATTCAGTGTTACATTTATCTTATATTGTATCACCCTTTCATGATTCAAACATATTTGAAGCCTCTTTTCAAGTGGAGAGGAAGCCTATTTGTTTTCATGTCAAATCCTTTTCTAAAGTAGTGTGAAAGTATCCAGTACATCTAAGGGAAACTTATGCATTAAGGGAAAGTGTAAATCAATGGAGACATCATTTAATGGGTGAGGAAACAATGATTCAAACAAATCAACAACCAGTTCAATACTTTCAAAGTCAAACTAAGTTGCAACAGTTTTTCACATTACAATTTGATGGGTTTATTGCAGCAAGTTCACTTAGTAATCAAGAATCAGGAAATTACATCAAGTCAAGTCGCTGATATGATGTCAAGAATGTCTTTGAATGTTTTGGTTATTCCACAAAATAGATTTGTTAGTACATGTTAATAGTATTGAACAATATTCTGCAGAGATTGTTTTCAAAGATGTTTATGAATCACTAATTCATGGTACTTCGTGGAAAGAAGTCAATTGCCATGTTCATAAAAGGTTATTTAACCATCTTCATATGTTGTGTATACTGTAGATGGATGGAACATTTCACAGATTTAAAATGCGCCATGATCAACATCATCGGGATCATCACTTTTAGGTTGTTGATCGAACTTAATGGTACATCATCAAGGCAAGGTGGAGAGTGAGGGAGCTCTACCCTCACCTGCTATCTGTCTAATAAAAATTTTGTGGTCCAAAAGCTTTCAAGTGGAGAGGATTGATCCAGGAGGATCTTGTCAGTCCAATATGAGTGGAGTCTTTAGTGGTTCAAGGTCGAATTGGTCTTCAAATGATCATGATCGATGAGGTCCTGAGCTTTATCAACTTCGCCAGTTTCATCGTTAGCATTCATTGTTCGGTATATTCAGATTCGATAGTAATGTTAATGGTTGAGATAGTTTTCACGGTGTTCGAAGGATATGGTCTTGTACTTGGTTGTCGACATGTGTTTTTCATCAGTTCTACGGGGGTTTGGTTGTCGACATGTGTTTTTCATCAGTTCTTCGGGGGTTTGGTTGTCGACACGTGTTTTTCATCATGAGATGTTGGAAAATGTCACTCTGTGATGAAGATGTGTGCATGTTTTTTTTTAAAATAAAAATATGTAAAGGTCTAAAAATCTAAAGACCTAAACCCTAACACATTGAACATAACCTAATCTATACCTAAAACCATGCATTAAAATGCATTAACCTAAGTCTAAAAACCCTAAAACCTAACCTGTCGAACCATGCTAAAACAATACATTGCAAACCTTATAATAAAACATTACAAAGCACATAACTGTTGGTCCCTAACCTCATTAGAACCGCGACAACCGCGAGAAGTCTTTATGATCTAAAATGATCATAAAGACTTCTAAATGTTATTTATGGGTTGTTTGCAGGAGATTTCAACAAACATGGCCATTGAATGGAAGGAGAGAGGCCATGAGGCAGAAGACCGCCAAGCTGCTCAAAGCACAGAATGCATTAACGATTTGAGGGACTGTGGATTACTCAAGTTCTTTCAGACCTCAGGACTCAGAGCTCAGAATGAGTTACTGGAGTATCTCATAGGACTATGGGATTTCAGTCGCGAGATTTTCATTATTGGAGATTAAGAGCTCAAAATAAAGATATCAGACATCTATTTCATCACTGGACTGTTTAGGAGAGGGGAGAGGATCCAACTCTCTGGATCTCGTACTGGAGATGAAAGCACTAACACCCTTATCAGAAGACATTTCCCAAATGCAAAGAAAACCATCAGTGGAAAGGTTGATATAAAAACCATCACCAACCTACCTTTGAGGATTTTTTTTCACACCATGGCCCATGTAGTTGGGGCCCAAGCGTTGCATGAGGCAACAAAATCTATATTCCAATATGTTGCAGATTTCCTTACCCCAATAGTGTTGAATTGGTGCGAAGGATTGTTAGCTAATGTGAAAAACCAATTAAAGTAAGTGCAAAACAAGACGTTTGAAACAGTTTGGGTATGGATCGATTTTGGTCACATTCTTCTTAGAGCATGTGCCTTTGTTTCATTACCAATGGATATAGGTGGACGATCCAACCTCGAGAGATCTGAGGTTGCTCAGATGGGGTGAGATTATGCCTCGTGCAGGACGAAGTCAATGGATGAATTTCCCTTTGGTGTTCTTTGGTTGGTTATTCCATCAGTTGATTGTAGTGGATGACTATGCACATGCAGGAACGGACTTCATAGGAGACCCAAATATTCCTCTACAACTTGGTACACAATGGATTGATGCAGGTAAAAACTTGTTTTTTGGAATTTTTTCAATTTTTATAATTTTTTTTGTGAAGTGTACTTGAGAGTTTACTTATGATAATTTCACAAATGTGGGACTAGAAAGAACTCCTGAAATGTCTCTAATAGCTCGATGATTAGCATGCCGGATAGAGGAAGAAGCATCGTATGAGGAAGGAGCAAACCCTATAATACAGATGGAGCGAAACATGGAAACCCTTACTCATTGTTGCGATACCAAAGACACACTATGGGAATATCCGCGCGACTTCGTTGGCTGTTAGGCTGAGTGATTAGAGTCATCTCATGTTATCATGAGCATCATGTGGGAGAATAGCCTATTTCTAGTTGAATTTTCTGAATTGTTGTAGGCTTTTAAATCCATGTGTCCTAGAACACTATATTTTTGAGATTTTGATATAACAAACTTTGATGGACTCGATATATATATATATATATATATATATATCTATATGTATATGTTTCTACTTATGTGTTCATATATCATGATGATGTGTTTAGTTTTTTTTTACATGTGACGCAAATGTCTATCTAAAACATAATTTGCCAATGCATTTGTTAATGTATTCTAATTTTGTGGAATGTGTTGATATGTAATATAACCAAATATTCTTTCCAGTAATTGAACACGTAAATACATGCGCAAAATTTGTGGGTTTCTCACTGAATAATGACCATTTAATTGTAGCACAATGGGTTGTGAATCTAGCTTAACAACCAAATTTCTGATTCCGAGAGCAACTGCTTCCGATAACAGTTCAATAACTGCATTATACTCGAAAATATTATTATATGTTCATCCCAGGAAAATACCTTGTAGATTGATCAACTCGCGGAAGATAATTTATGTGTGCTACGACAAGCACCATCAGCAAAACCAACATAATGGTTTGATGACATCTAAGAACCGAGTGGAACACGAGGTAAGAAGAGAAAACATGTCTGCAAAGCAAACAATCATACCAAAAATAAAAACACACACTAATGAATTCAAACACTAATATACAAAAGTAATTATACAGAAATTACGCATAATACTTTTTCAGATGGAACCCATTTATAGACTCAGGTAATCGATCAAGAGAGAATGAAACTACAGTTTCACCATTGGCATGATGTGTAAGCATGGACTCGGCCAAATAGTGGAATAACACACATAAATTACCATGCCCCCATGCCCCTCAGGCGAGTGAGGGTTACGAATCATATGATGAATACCCCATTGCGATAATGGGCGAACAGTAAATAATCGATGAGGATATTTCGTGAAAGAAGGCAGGAAAATCTTAAGCTCATGGCGACAAAAAGACGCCTCTAGTTGAAATATTTTGACAATTTTAGGTTGGACTAAAATGTCAAAGGGCAAGGTAAGAGTGATGTTTCCCATGTTACCAGGATTTGAAGAGGGTTTCAAAGGAGGATCAGATGCAATATTCAAAATGGATTTTTGCTTCGAAGAAGTTGGAAGTTTGAGACACTGATCCAGTAATACCATCAACAGGTGGTACGTCCAAGATTTAGAAGACGTTGGATACTTAGATGGCCTCAGAGCATCAGGCAAGAGATCATATAACGTTCCAGATTCGGAATACGCCAAATCTAAATATTGGGCACGGGAAATGTCTTGATATTCATTAACACAACCTCCCATTTCTATGTCTACAACAATTTTTTGACAAATGATTTGGTAAACAATTCAGTTAACAACTCATCAGGTATATCAAACTTGATGAGGCGACCGAAGTCTCCATTCATGGACGTGATTAGAGATGTGGGTAGCATTATTCTATTTCAGAGGCGTAAGTAGATGGGTAGTAGTTTCATAACAAACTGGTAACCACAAGTGAGTAAGGAAGGCCATTTCCAAAGAATTGAAGTCTTGACAAGCACCTCGAGGTAACTCGATGTACCACTTCATGACAACACCCATCAATGTTCTCTGAAAAAGATGTAGACGAACAAAATTATCAACCCAGGAATTAGATGAACACCATAAGTGGTAAGTGATAATGTGGGCCTGGGGTATTCTCCAGACTTTCCTTTGAACTTGGGGAAATCACAAGGAATATTAGTGGGAATCAGAGGCCAATAAGGTGAATGAAGTATGGGATCATTAATGAGCCTCGACACATCTGGAAATTCCAATGTTGCTAGAAATGGAAATTGCAGGTTGAAAGGCATGGAAGGCCTTAATAAAGTCCAGCTTGCAGATTCCACCCTTGCTGATATGGATTTTGCCCCCAAAGTGGTATATTTTGGCCATAAGGAGCTTGATATTACCCCCACTAAGGGGTACCCTAACCATAAGGTGGCTTCTGCCCCCCACAAAGGTGGGTTTTGACCAGGGTAAGTTTGATACTGACCTACCATAGGCCATTGAGAGCCATGAGAATAAACAGTTTGCACGACAAATGTATTATAAGGTTGTTGTTGCAATTGTTGACCCTAGTGATAAAAGTTTTGCCCCTACTATTGTAGGGGTTGACCTTGTGGCTACAAGGGTTGACCTTACTGATATAAAGGTTGGTTTTATTGCTACAAGGGTTGTCCTTGCTGCTACAATGGTTGTTGGTAAGGCCCTTGATGTACATAAGGTCGTTGTTGAACAAAAGGTTTTTGTTGTAAATAAGGTTGTTGTTGGTAAGTTCCTTGCGGAATCTATTGAGTTCCAAGTTGATACTGATAAGTTCTAGCTTGACCAACTGCCCCAAATGAGGGATTTGAACCAGGCTACATCAGGGGGCCTGCCTATTGAGTAAAGGATGGATTCTGAAGGTGTTGAGAGCCATATGGACGATACGGTTGTTGGTAGGGTATCTGAGCTGAAAAGGGTTGTTGATACGGGATCTAGCCCAATCCATATGGAATTGATGATCCACTAGGATAAGGTACACTACCAACATTTTGACTAGATCTGGTAGCGTGAGTTTGAGGTGCACTCACATAAGGTCCACCTGAAATAGTAGGTACATAAGGTTGAGGTGGTTGTTGACCCCCAGGCAGTGGAATAGGTGGTGGAACATATTGTCCACTTGGAGGAGCTTGGGAACTTATAAGGACATTAATTGCCCCAACCGTGACTTTCGGTTGTACAAGAACTGACGAAACTGTAGTTGGTGTAGGGATTTGGGAAGCCACATTTGAAACAAACAGACTTGAAGTAGGCATAGCAACCAATGACCAAATGGGATTGTGATATAGTGAAGATGCACTTGGAGTACCTGAAACTAATTGAGCCAATGATGTATAACCAGGTGGAAATATAGGCCCACTGCTTCAGAGGGTGCTGGAGGTGCAGCACTTCCCACATATGGATAACCTTCAGGTGGAATTCAAATTCATAATCATTATCAACACTAGGAGTATGAGTAGTTGATACTTCTTGAGGACCTTGAGACGAGGTTGGAAACTAACCTTCTAAAGCCATGGATGGAAATAGTTGGCAAGGAGGAATTCGAGATGGTCATGGAGATCACTCCAAAGGAACACCAAGCTAGTCGTATGGACTATAAGGTTGTTGAGGATATATAACCAATGGATCAAAATGTGGATTTGGAGGGAATAAAACAAGCCTTTATGGACTCTCAGGAGTTTCTGGATCAGATTCTTGAGATGATGATGAGTCTCGATGTGGAGGATGAGAAGCAAGGGGTTGGATGATTGCGATAATTCCAAGTTCACTACCTTGGGCTTCAAGTGACTGTGAGAACTCAGGATGAACTCCTTGTGATGACCCTTCAATATCATATGATGAAGGGGAAACGTAAGGTGAACGCGGTGGTTCAGCCATGGTGAATTTTTCTCAAAAAAAAAAAGGAGAAGAGATTATTTCGTTGAGGGATTTTTAAAATAAAAATACACAAGGAATTACTCAGTATAAGGTCAAGAAATAACTACATGGGTTTGACATATTATCGTGGGCAGTTAAATTTAAGAACTTAAAGAAAAAAATAAATCAAAATGGATGTATTAAGAAAGAGGGTTTACCAAATATCTGTGAACTGCAATACAAACCTTAGCCGAAACCAAAGACTTAACATACAGTGGCCAATCTCCCCGAATGTTGTGTTCGGTCTATCATGTTTACAAGGTTCCAGACTCAGTTACCTATGGCTAAAACATAGCAAACTAGTGGGGTCTCCCAATATATACTCGACAATATAGGGAGCACAAGTCCGTGTTAGTGTTATCTAATACATAATCGTTCGGTGAGAGCATTCCCCAATGGAGTCACAATTTTTTTGAGTAGGTAAATCCTCTTTGTGGATAGACACAATCCCTCTATCCCAATGAGTGGGTCTAGCAACAAACAAGACAATCTACAAGACACTTTCCTAGACTACAATCGAAATTAAATAAGAGAAAGGAGACCTACCCCGTTTTGATGCTATGATGCATTCCTTTGTTGAAGATCTTGATTGCTTGATCCTCTAGTCTCAATCCTCGTTTCTTATGGCATTTGAATACCTACACAAGAGACCAAAAAAATAATAAATCATAAAAGTGCAACCAACATAATTCAAATGTAATCCACTTAATAGATTAAGGAGCATTAAGATAAATGGGGTATCAACACAAACATGTATGGTAAGTGAACCAGAAGTTGTATATATTAATAAACAAAAGAGGAAGCATACAACCCAGGCCTTGATGTTGGAAGCCCTCCTTGAGTGAATGTCCAAGTCTAAGCACAATCTCTCCAATCACTCCTTCTCTGATCCAAAATGAATAGCATGTAAGCATTGTCGTAGTATAAGGGTGCAAATAATCAGAGACTAACCATTTGGGAATGGAGGGAAACGAATTTATAAGCAGGGAGAGGGAGTTAGGATCTCACCAAAGATAGAGGAAGGTCCACATCTCAAGGAGGAAGCTCATAGGGATAAGATCAAAGGGAAATATTGAGAGAATTCAACCACATCCACAATGAACAACATCCATATCGACGTTCTGGAAGCCTCTAGATGATGAAGCTTCTCCTCTAGTTCAAGAAAACTTGCCTTAAAGGGTTTAGCACGAGTATCCAAGCAAAAATTGCGCTTGCAGCATGAGGCTCCTATAATGCAACCTACCATCAGCACAAGAGGGAAATGTCACGATCGCGTTGACCCAAAAAATAGGGTTTTGAGCTTATATTTCTCACGAAAGGCTCAATGAAACTTTTCAATAGTTCTTCAAGGAGGATTTTGGTCTACATATCAAGATGGGTGTACTACATAATTGTCAATGTTTTGGCACTCCGGGGTATGACATAGAGAAATGAAAGAGGTGTGAAAAAATATTGTGTAATGAGATTATACTTGGAGATAATGCTACCTACCCCATGAAAAGGATAGGAATTGTCACTCTTCATCTAAATCATGGTAAAACCATTCATCTACAAGAAGTTTTGTATGTGACCAATTTGAAGAAGAACCTAGTATCTATTTCTGTAATGGAAGACAAAGGCTTCAAGGTAGAATTCATTGATAGAAAGGTACATATTTTGCATATAAACCCTAAAGATGCATTTATTCTTGGATTTAGGGTTGATGGTATCTATCAAGTTGGTGTAATTCCTTTGGGATCTTTTCCAAGTGATACATCTATTTAATGTGAGCTATGGCGCCATAGGTTTTCCCACTTACATTTATAAAGCCTTACCTGGGGTAAGGAAGATGGTCACAAGGATGCCCAAATTTAATATGAACCATGAAGGAGTCTGTCAAGGACGTGTAGCTAGGAAACATACAAAGGAACCATTCCCTTCTAGTGAAAGAAAGATAATTGATATTCTTCAATTGGTCTATTCGGACCTATCAGATGCCTTTCCTGTAACCTCATTAGGAGGATACACATATTATGCAATATTTGTGGATGACTTCACACACAAAACATGGATCTATTTCTTGAAGAGGAAGCATGAAGTATTCAAATGGTTTTTTTGTTTCAAAGAATTGGTGGAGAATCAAACAGGAAATAAGATTAAGACATTGAGAACCAACAATGGAACCGAATATGAATACAATGAATTCAATGAATTTTGTAGAGAGGCTGGCATTAAGAGGGAGACAGTTGTTCCATACAATCCAGAGCAGAATTCCGTTGCTAAAAGGAATAATTGAACAATCATGGAAGCCACCCATGCCATTATCTATGATCAAGTTCTGCCAAAATTCTTATGGGGAGAAGCTACCAACACTATTGTGTATGTTCAAAATAGGATCTCTCAGCAAGCCTTGGATTTTTAGACACCTGAGGAAGTTTTCACTAGTAATAAACTTGATGCTTCTCATTTTAGAATCTTTGGTTGTCTGGTATACTTTCATGTTCCTAATGAGAAAATGAATAAGTTGGAAGCTTCCGAGAATAAAGGTATATTCATCTCCTACAGTGAAAATTCAAAGGCATATAGAATCTAAGTACCTGGTTAAAGAGATGTGGAACTAATTCGGGATGTTACCTTTGATGAAGACACTACCCTCAGGAAAGCCATAGATCTCCCCATCTCAAGGAAGGATGATAATGCTACTATTAAATCATAAGAAGAACCTCCAATGGATGAGCATATGCTTAATGTTGATGGCCCATTGGATCCTTTTGATTCATCTGTAGGCGATCCCTCTACCTCAAGGAAAAGACCACTATGGCTCAAAGATACTCTCGAAGATGCTAAAAAGAATGTTGCTCCAAGAGGGACATTTCGTCAAAGTACGAAGCCTAACAGGTATCAAGGGTATTCATCTGAAATGGATTGCTAGTTAATGTTGTGCTAGTATCATTTCCAGATATAAAATTTTCTTTGCTTTGGTTTGCTTATCCATAAAGAGTTTATCCACGAGCATGTGATTGTCAATTCATCTAACTTGGTGAAATTTATTTTTTTTAATGAACTTAAAAGAATGAATTTAAATGGTTGAATAGCAACATATAAAAACACAACGAACACAAATAACATAGCTCAATACACAAATTTTTGTTGAAGGAGTTCACCCCTCCTGGGCTACATCTCCTTGGTCCAACTTCATAGTGTGGGCCTTTGTATTACCTGCAATAGTGCTCAAATTTTTGTTACATGCATCCAATGCTCTTGGAACATGTTCTAATGAGTTAAGTTCACCAAAACTGGCAATTTCCACCTAATTTGGCGGGCCTCCAAAAGTGTCGCCATATTAAAATCCAGTTAATTAAGGTAACACAGTTTAATTATTCATTAAGAAAGATTAAGGATGCACTTAGCGCTGGCCCCAGCCCTCGGTTCTGGCACGTGGTCACATGGGGTGGGGGTTGGGTCGCAGGGCTAGCTCCGACCACCCCGCCGTTAGCATTTGCGCTGCATTAAATATAATGTGGGCACTAGCCATTTCAAATATGTGTCGTTTGGTGTAATGGAAAGGTATATGTAGTGGAGAGTGGGAGGTCGTGAGTTCCATTCTTGCCCTCGCCCCATCACGTATTTTTTTAATACAATACCACCGAAACATTGACAAACGTTGTTTATTAAACATATAAGCCATTCGAATACTCGACTTTGGATCTAACATGTCGTTGGAACTTTGGAATTAATATATTATAATATATAATATATAATTTAAAAAATTATATGATATAACATAATAAATTTATAAAAATTATATATAATAATAATAATAAATCTAAATCAAAATCAAATTCCACCTTAGAGCCAACTAGGCAATTTCACCTTCTCTGAGACAAACTGGCGAATCTAAAGATGACACTTGTCACAATGTCATTGGGTGAAGCTGGAGAATATTCTCTGCATGCTGCTAGGGCATACAATCAACTCTAGTCAAACTTTGACATTGAATTTTTTGTTTTTTTGACCAAACTTTCAGAAGCTCTAACTTTTGCATAAGATGTCGGTTTTTTAAACTGATCACGACATTGGAATCCTAGCGACGAAATCTATCCATTCATTTAGGTTTGAAGTAATTCTTATCATTTTCATTTTTTAGCTAAAATATTGATCCCTGATTATTCCTTCCCACTAGAAGCCTTTTGGACCCCAAAAGATTTCTTGATCACTGATTATGTTGATGAGGGGATTTTTCCCTCATCCTTCTAGTCTTTATCCATTGAAATTTTCCTAATTTCATCATTTGGAGATTTTCATAAAAAGTCAAATTTTTCCTTGATTCCGTCAACCATCTATTGCTGCCTTTGACACCGTCATGTTGCAATAATTCTGAATTTGCAGAACAACAATCTAATTTTGCAAAAAACATCTTGTTCCTACCTTGGTCAACAATCAAAGGAAACTTGGAATCTTTCTCACCTTGCAAATTGTCTCTATGGCGAATTTTAGTTGCTTTTTCCTTGTACTTGAGTCGACTCTTGCCCAATTTTCTTTGCCATTGTAATGTGCCTTTTGGAAACCAGCAATGAACATTTGTGAAACCCATGCCTTATTTTCCAAGCTAATTTTTCCTCTTCTCTTTGACCTTTGCAACTTCTTGCACCCACACCTTGTTTTCAACACCGCTGAACACCAATGCTAGCTGCTGCAAATGTTTTTCACCTTCTTTCAAAGGCAAACTGTTATCATTCTGAAACAACTCATTACAAATATAAGCATCTTTATGAAAAGTATGATTCAAAAAATCTCTTTGTTTCATCATCAACAATGTCAAGTTTTGACTTGCATTCACTAGCCTCTTCATTTTACCTACCTCAAATAAAGAAATGTTCAGTTTCTTCGATGAGCTCTCAAAATATACTTGACCCCATCTGTAAGCAAATGATATGTGTGCTCATAGTGATGAAACATCGCTTTCCTGTCATACAAATATGGAATTCCCAAGATAATTCCATAGATGTCAAGTGGAACCATGTCTAACTTGACTTCATCAACAAAGTTTGCAGTAATATCAAATCTAAAAATACATTTCCTTGAAACGTGTAAATTGGCATCCTTAACTATCCAACCAAGGGTATGATTTATGATGTGGTATGGCTTCAAATTTAAGCTCTTTAACTAAGTCTTCTGAAATCAGGTTTTCTTGTCATCCACTATCAAAGAGTGCATCAATCTTGGTATGATTTGATATTATTCTGACAGTGAACAACTCTTCCCTTTTGTCTTCAATTGGAGTGTTGTTGTGACTATTTGAGGAACTAGTACTTTCAACATGCTGACCTTTCAAACCCATAGTTGTGGCTTGCACACATACTTCATCTAAGTTTCTTAGGTTAAACATAAGGATAGTATGTTGCAAATAGGAATGTAAACCTCCAATATATTTCAAGAGTGTGTCTTGTAAATTCAAGTTTACTCCCAACAATCAAGCCCTCTTCCTAAAATCCTGTGTATAATCTTGGACGGTTTTGCCTTTAATCTGTCTAAAATTATGCCAACTCATAATGGATTTTTGCATATAGGCTAAAGGAGAAAAAACTATCTTTTAATTTCAGAAACAAATTCAACCCAAGAAATGGATATCTTACCATGGGATTCACATTTCCTCTTGAGTCTTTGCTTCCCACCAAATTAGTACAGCTCCTTTTAGCCTCAGTGAATCCAACTGGATCTTTATGTTGTCTTCTTGAAGGTTCTGAATTCTGCAGTATACCTCCAAATGTTGAATCCAATTGTCTAACTTTTATACATTCACTTCTCCATTGTACATGGGAAGTTCAAATTTTATGTGCAATTTTAGTGATGGAGTTTTTCCTTTTGGGGTTTTGGAATGAGTATGGGCAATTGTGGTAGTGGAAGATGATTCTGTGTGAGATGGTGAAGATGATGAGGATGGTAGAGATGTAGGTGGCTTTCCACCATTCCCTTTGGAATCCTTCTTCTCATCATTTTTGTCCTGTGAGCTTCCTTCTCCATGTGGAGGTTTAGAACTCTCTCCAACCATTCTCGTGTTCCTCTCTTCATAGAGGACTCTAACCATCTCAGTCAAAGTATAGAAAGCTTTCTTATACCCTTCCTCTTCTGAAGAGGGACCTTCATGCTCTCTTTCTCCAGACATAATGGCTATGGATTCAGGCTCAGAAATTTGTACTAATGCTTGTACCTCTTCAATCACTTCAACCTCTTGTGCAATGTGTGCCTCTTCTATCTCAACTAATGGAGATGGAACTTGAGGTGATTCAAGTGCTACCTTGGGTGGTCCTTTCGGTGAGGATGATGCTTTCTCAACCTTCTTCCTTCTTGTCCTAATCTCAGGACTAGTTATCGGTAGCTTCCCTTCTCCTCTCTGCAACTTTCAACCTTGTAATCATAACAACAATTGCAACTATTAAACACTTAAAGAAAATCAAGAAAGAAACCTTGTGCTTTGATACCAACTTGATCTGAAATTCATTGCTAGTTTGTGCTAATATCATTTCCATATATAAATTTTCTTTGCTTTGGTTTGCTTATCCATAAAGAGTTTATCCATGAGCATGTGATTGTCAATTCATCTAACTTGGTGAAATTTATTGTTTTCATGAACTTAAAAGCTGAATTTAAATGGCTTAACAGTAGCATATAAAAATATATCAAGCACAAATAACAGAGCTCAATACACAATTTTTTGTTGAAGGAGTTCATCCCTCGTGGGCTACATCTCCTTGGTCCAGCTTCATAGTGTGGGCCTTTGTATTAGCTTCAATAGTGCTCAAATTGTTGTTGCATGCATCCAATGCTCTTGGAACCTATTCCCATGAGTTTAAAACATTCAAATATATCATAAATTACTATTTATTTTACTTAATTTGGTTACTAACTACTCTGGGAATGGCCTCCAACACCTGGTGGCTCTAGGCTTCAAAAATATTCAAGTGACCAAAAACACCTATAAATGACCTCTTCTGCCTCTGAAACCTACTCCAATGGGTTTCCAACATGCCAATTAGCCAAAAATAACTATTCATTCGAAATTTGGCTGATAATTGAGTAAGTTATGGCTCAAACAATTTTTCCTACAAAACCTCCACTAAATTTGTAGAACTGCCAGTTAAGTCCGCCAAAACTAACAGTTTTCGCCTAATTTGGAGGGCCTCCAAAACTACTGCCATAAACCCCAGTTAATTAAGGTAAAATGGTTTAATTATTCATTAAGCAATATTAAGGACGCGCTTAGCGTTGGCCCCAGCCCTCGGTTCTGGCAGGTGGTCACATGGGGTGGGGGTTGGCCTGTGAGGTTGGCTCCCACCACCCCGTCGTCGGCATTTGTGTTGCATTAAATATAATGTGTGCGATAGCCATTTCAAATGTGTGTCGCTTGGTGTAATAGCAAGGTTTATGTAGTGGAGCTGGGGAGGTCGTGGGTTCCATTCCTGCCCTGCCCCCATCACGTATTTTTTAATACAATACCATCGAAACTTTGACATACGTTGTGTGTTAAATATATATGCCATTCGAATATTCAACTTTGGATTTAGCATGCCATTGGAACTTTGGAATTAATATTTAATTAATATATTATAATATATAATTTAAAAAATTATATAATATAACATAATAAATTTATATAATTATATATAATAATATAAAAAAATAAAAATCAAATCAAATTCCACCTTAGAGCCAACCAGGCAATGTCACCTTCTCTGAGCCAACCTAGGGAATCTAAAGATGACACTTGTCACATTTTCAATGGGTGAAACTGGAGAATATTCTTTGCATGCTGACTGGGCATCCAGTCAACTCTACTCAAACTTTGACTTCGACTTTTTTTTTAAACCAAACTTTCAAAAGCTCTAACTTTTGCATACAATGTCAATTTTTTAAACCGTTTGTGTTGTTGGAATCTTGGAGATGAACTCTATCCGTTCGTTTAGGTCTAAAGCAATTCTAAGCACTTTCATTTTTTAGCTAAAATACTGATCCCTGATCATTCCTCCCCACTAGAAGACTTTTGGACCCCAAAAGCTCTCTTGATCAATGATTATGTTGATGAGGGGAATGTTCCCTCATCCTTCCAGTCTTTATCCATTGAAATTTTCCTAATTTCATCATTTGGAGCTTTTCATAAAAAGTCAAATTTTTACTTGTTTCCCACAACCATCTATCGTTTTCTTTGACACCGTCATGCTGCAATATTTCTGAATTTGTAGAACAACAATCTAGTTTTGCAGAAAACATCTTGTTCCTACCTTGGTCAACAATCAAAGGAAACTTGGAATCTTTCTCACCTTGCACTTTGTCTCTATGGCGAGTTTTAGCTGCTTTTGCCTTGTACTTGAGTCGATTCTTGCCCAAGTTTCTTTGCCATTGTAATGTGCCTTTTAGAAACCAGCAAGGAACATTTGTGAAACCCATGCCTTCTTTTCCAAGCTGCTTTGTCCTCTTCTCTTTGACCTTTGCAAATTCTTGCACTGGCACCTTGTTTTTAGCACTACCCAAAACCAATGTTGGTTGTTGCAAATGTCTTTCACCTTCTTTCAAAGGCAACCTATATCATTTTGAAACAACTCATTACAAATATAAGCATCGTTATGAAAAGTATGATTCAAAGCATCTCCTTAATTGATCATCCACAATGTCAACTTCTGGCTTGCATTCACTAGCCTCTTCATTTGCCCTACAATAACTAAAGAAATGTTCTGTTTCTTGCGATGAGCTCACACTATACTTCACCCCATCTTTAAGCAAATTATATTTGTGCTCATAGCAATGAAACACTGCTTTCTTGTCATACAAATATGGACTTCCCGAGATAATTCCATAGATTTCAAGTGGAACCGCGTCTAACTCGACTTCATCAACAAAGTTTGCAGTAATAACAAATCTAAAAATGCATTTCCTTGAAACATGTGAATTGGCATCCTTAACTATCCAACCCAAAGGGTATGGTTTATGATGTGGTACAGTTTCAAGTTTAAGCTCTTTAACTAAGTCTTCTGAAATCAGGTTTGCTTGTGATCCACTATCAAAGAGTGCATCAATCTTGGTATGATTTGAGATTACTCTAACAGTGAACAACTCTTCCCTTTTGTCTTCATTTGGAGTGTTGTTATGACTATTTGAGGAACTAGTACTTTCAACATGTTGACCTTTCAAACCCATAGCTATAATTTTTGTCTCATCTCCTGAATATGACCCTAAGTATTTTTCAGATATAACAACAGTTTTTCCCTTCTCTTTGGCTTTCAATCTATCTGATTTTAATTCTGGATGAAGTTTCCAACAGTGGTCTTCATCATGGCCAGTCTTTGAACAACTTTTGCATGTGAGTTTTTCCTTCTCTTTTTTGATATTTGCATTCTTTTTTCCCTTCCATTTTCCTCCCTTCTCTTTTCCCTTACCCTCACTTTCACCTTTCTCCTATATGTTTTGTTTTCCCCTTGCCTCAGGATAGTATGTTGCAAAGAGGAATGTAAACCTCCAATATATTTCAAGAGTGTGTCTTGTAAATTCAAGTTTACTCCCAACAATAAAGCCCTCTTCCTAAAATTCTATGTATGATCTTGGACTATTTGGCCTTTAAGCTGTCTAAAATTATGCCAACTCATAATGGATTTTTGCATATAGGCTTAAGGATAAAACTATCTTTTAATTGCAGAAACAAATTCAACCCAAGAAATGGATATCTTACCATGTATTCACATTTCCTCTTGAGTCTTTGCTTCCCACCAAACTAGTGCAGCTCCTTCTAGCCTCAGTGAAGCCAATTGGATCTCTATGTTGTCTTCTTGAAGGTTTTGAATTTTGCAGTATACCTCCAACTGTCGAATCCAATTGTCTAACCTTTTTGCATTCACTTCTCCATTGTACATGGGAAGTTCGAACTTTCTGTCCAATTTCAGTGATGGAGTTTTTCCTTTTGGGGTTTTGGAATGAGTATGGGCAATGGTGGTAGTGGAAGATGATGTTGTGTGAGATGGTGAAGATGATGAGGAATATGATGAGGATGGTGGAGATGGAGGTGGATTTCCATCGTTCCCTTTGGAGTCCTTATTCTCATCTCTTTTGTCCTCTAAGCTTCCTTCTCCATGTAGAGGTTTAGAACTCTCTCCAACCATTCTGGTGTTCCTCCCTTCATAGAGGACTTCAACCATCTCAGTAAAATTATAGAAAGCTTTCTTAAACTCTTCATCTTATGAAGAGGGACCTTCATGCTCTCTTTCTCCAGAAATAATGGCTATGGATTTAGTTTCAAAAATTTGTACTAATGCTTGTACCTCTTCAATCACTTTAGCCTCTTGTGCAATATGTGCCTCTTCTATCTCAATTAATGGAGATGGAACTTGAGGTGATTCAGGTGCTGTCTTGGGTGGTCCTTTGGGTGAGGATGATGCTTTCTCAACCTTCTTCCTTCTTTTCCTAAACTCAGGACTAGCTATCAGTAGCTTCCCTTTTTCTCTCTACAACTTCAACCCTGTAATCATAAAAACAATTGCAACTATTAAACCCTTCAAGCAAATCAAGCAAGCAACCTTGTGCTCTAATACCAACTTGATCTGAAATTGATTGCTAGTTAATGTTTTGCTAGTATCATTTCCATATATAAAATTTTCTATTCTTTGGTTTGCTTATCCATAAAGAGTTTATCCATGAGCATGTGATTGTCAATTCATCTAACTTGGTGAAATTTAGTGTTTTTCATGAACTTAGAAGAATGAATTTAAATGGATGAATAGCAGCATATAAAAACACAACAAGCACAAATAACAAAGCTCAATACACAATTTTTTGTTGAAGGATTTCACTCCTCTTGGGCTACATCTCTTTGGTCTAGCTTCATAGTGTCAGCCTTTATATTAGCTTCAATAGAGCTCAAATTACTATTACATGCATCCAACGCCCTTGTAACCTATTCCAATGAGTTTAAAACATTCAATTCTATCATAAAAGACTATTTGTTTACTCAATTTGGTTACCAAGTGCTCTAGGAATGGCCTCCAACACCTGGTGGCCCTAGGCTTCAAAAATATTCAAGTGACAAAAAACACCTGTAGATGACCTTTTCTTCCTCAAAAACCTACTCCAATGAGTTCCCAGCATGCCAATTAGACAAAAATGACTATTTATTTTCGAAATTTGGCTGATCATTGAGTAAGTTATGGCTCAAACAATTTTTCCTATAAAACTTCCGCTAAATCTGGAGAACTGCTAGTTAAGTCCACCAAAACTGGCAATTTCTGCCTAATTTGGCGGGCCTCCAAAACTGCTTCCATATTAAACTCTAGTTAATTAAGGTAAAATAGTTTAATTATTCATTAAGCAAGATTAAGGACGCACTTAGCATTGGCTCCAACCCTCGGTTCTGGCACATGGTCACATGGGGTGGGGGTTGGCCCGCAGGGTTGGTCCCACTGCCCCGCCGTCGGCATTTGTGTTGCATTAAATATAATGTGCGCGCTATCCATTTCAAATGTGCGTCGTTTGGTGTATTGGCAAGGTTTATGTAGTGGGGCAAGAGAGGTTGTGGGTTCCATTATTGCCTTGCCCCCATCAAATATTTTTATAATACAATACCACTCAAACTTTGGAATACATTGTGTGTTAAACATATATACAATTCGAATATTCGACTTTGGATTTGACATGCCATTGAAAATTTGGAATTAATATTTAATTAATATATTATAATATATAATATATAATTTAAAAATTTATATAATATAACATAATAAATCTATATAAATTATATATAATGTTATAAAAAATCAAATTCCACTTTAGAGCCAACTAGGCAATTTCACCTTCTCTTAGCCAAACTAGAGAATCTAAAGATGAAACTTGTCACAGTGTCACTGGCTGAAACTGGAGAATATTCTTTGCATGCTGACTGGGCATCCAGTCAACACTAGTCAAACTTTGACTTTTTTTTTTTTTTTTTACCAAACTTTTAGAAGCTCTAACTTTTGCATATGATGTCAATTTTTTAAATCGTTCATGGCGTTGGAATCCTGGACACGAACTCTATCCGTTCATTTAGGTCAGAATCAATTCTGAGCACTTTCATTTTTTAGGTAAAATACTGATCCCTGATCATTCCTCCCCACTAGAAGCCTTTTGGACCCCAAAATCTCCCTTGATTAATGATTATGTTGATGAGGGGATTGTTCCCTCATCCTTCCAGTCTTTATCCATTGAAATTTTCCTAATTTCATCATTTCGAGCTTTCCATAAAAAGTCAAATTTTTCCTTGATACGGACGACCATCTATTCTTGTCTTTGACACCATCATCCTGCAATATTTTTGAATTTGCAGAACAACAATCTAATTTTGCAAAAAACATCTTGTTCATACCTTGGTCAACAAACAAAGGAAACTTGGAAACTTTCTCACCTTGCACTTTGTCTCTATGGCGAGTTTTAGTTGTTTTTGCCTTGTACTTTAGTCGACTCTTACCCAAGTTTCTTCGCCATTGTAATGTGCCTTTTGCAAACCAGAAATGAACATTTGTGAAACCCATGCCTTCTTTTCCAAGCTACTTTGTCCTCTTCTCTTTGACCTTTGCAACTTCTTGCACTGACACCTTGTTTTCAGCACCGCTCAACACCAATGTTGGTTGCTACAAATGTTTTTCACCTTCTTTCAAAGGCAACTTCTTATCATTTTGAAACAACTCATTACAAATATAAGCATCTTTATGAAAATTATGATTCAAAACATCTCTTTGTTTGATCATCAACAACGTCAACTTCTGACTTACATTCACTAGCCTCTTCATTTTCCCTACATTAACTAAAGAAATGTTTAGTTTCTTGCGATGAGATCTCACAATATACTTCACCCCATCTTTAAGCAAATGATATTTGTGCTCATAGCGATGAAACACCGCTTTCTTGTCATACAAATATGGACTTCCCAAGATAATTCCAGAGATGTCAAGTGGAACCACGTCTAACTCGACTTCATCAAAAAATTTTGCAGTAATAGAAAATCTAAAAATGAATTTCCTTGAAACCTGTAAATTGGCATCCTTAACTATCCAACCCAAAGGATATAGTTTATGATGTGATACAGTTTCAAGTTTAAGCTCTTTAACTAAGTCCTTTGAAATCAAGTTTTCTTGTGATCCACTATCAAATAGTGCATCAATCTTGGTATGATTTGAGATTACTCTGACAATGATTAACTCTTCCCTTTTGTCTTCATTTTGAGTGTTGTTGTGACTATTTAAGGAACTAGTACTTTCAACATGTCGACCTTTCAAACCCATAGTTATAATTTGTGTCTCATCTCCTGAATATGATCCTAAGTATTTTTCAGCTATAACAACAGTTTTTCCCTTCTCTTTGTCTTTCAATCTATCTGGTTTTAATTTTGGATGAAGTTGCCAACAGTGGTCTTCATCATGGCCAGTCTTTGAACAGTTTTTGCATGTGATTTTTTCATTCTCTTTTTCAATACTTGCATTCTTTTTTCCTTCCATTTTCCTCCCTTCTCTTTTCCTTTACCCTCACTTTCAACTTTCTCCTCTATGTTTTGTTTTCACCTTTTCCTCAAGATATGTGGCTTGCACACATACTTCATCTAAGTTGATTGGGTTAAAAATAAGGATAGTATGTTGCAAATAGGAATGTAAACCTCCAATATATTTCAAGAGTGTGTCTTGTAAATTCAAGTTTACTCCCAACAATAAAGCCCTCCTCCTAAACTCCTGTGTATAATCTTGGACGGTTTTACCTTTAATCTGTCTAAAATTATGCCAACTCATAATGGCTTTTTGCATATAGTCTAAAGGAGAAAACTATCTTTTAATTTCAGAAACAAATTCAACCCAAGAAATGGATATCTTACCATGGGATTCGTATTTCCTCTTGAGTCTTTGCTTCCCACCAAATTAGTACGACTCCTTCTAGCCTCAGTGAAGCCAACTAGATCTTTATGTCCTCTTCTTGAAGGTTCTGAATTCTATAGTATACCTCCAACTGTCAATTCCAATTGTCTAATTTTTCTCCATTCACTTCTCCATTGTAAATGGGAATTTCGAATTTTATGCCCAATTTAAGTGATGGAGTATTTCCTTTTGGGGTTTGGGAATGAGTATGGACAATGGTGGTAGTGAAAGATAATGTTGCGTGAGATGGTGAAGATGATGAGGAAGATGATGAGGATGGTGGAGATGGAGGTGGCTTTCCACCATTCCCTTTGGAATCCTTCTTCTCATCTTTATTGTCTTCTGAGCTTCCCTCTCCATGTGGAGGTTTAGAACTCTCTCCAACCATTCTTGTGTTCATATCTTCATAGAGGACTTTAACTATCTCAGTCAAAATATAGAAATCTTTCTTAAACTCTTCCTCTTCTGAAGGGGACCTTCATTCTCTCTTTCTCCAGACATAATGGTTATGTGTTCAGGCTCAGAAATTTGTACTAATGCTTGTACCTCTTCAATCACTTCATCCTCTTGTGCAATATGTGCCTCTTCTATCTCAACTAATGGAGATGGAACTTGAGGTGATTCAGGTGTTGCCTTGGGTGGTCCTTTGGGTGAGGATGATGCTTTCTCATCCTTTTTCCTTCTTGTCCTAATCTCAGGACTAACTATCAGTAGCTTCCCTTCTCCTCTCTGCAACTTCAACCTTGTAATCATAACAACAATTGCAACTATTAAACTCTTCAAGCAAATCAAGAAAGCAACCTTGTGCTCTAATACCAACTTGATCTGAAATTGATTGCTTTTTAGTGTTGTGCTAGTATCATTTCCAGACATAAAATTTTCTTTGCGTTGGTTTGCTTATCCATAAAGAGTTTATCCATGAGCATGTGATTTTCAATTCATCTAACTTGGTGAAATTTAGTGTTTTTCATGAACTTAAAAGCATGAATTTAAATGGTTGAACAACAACATATAAAAACACAACAAGTACAAATAACAGAGCTCAATACACAAATTTTTGTTGAAGGAGTTCACCCCTCCTAGGCTACATCTCCTTGGTCTAGCTTCATAGTGTGGGCCTTTGTATTAGCTTCAATAGTGCTCAAATTGTTGTTACATGCATCCAATGCTCTTGGAACCTATTCCAATGAGTTTAAAACATTCAAATCTATCAGAAATGACTATTTTTTTACTCAATTTGGTTACCAGCTGCTCTAGGAATGGCCTCCAACACTTGGTGGCCCTAAGCTTCAAAAATCTTCAAGTGTCCAAACACACCTGTAAATGACCTCTTCTGCCTCTGAAACCTACTCCAATGAGTTCCTAGCATTCCAATTAGCCAAAAATGACTATTCATTTTCAACATTTTGTTGAGAGTTGAGTATGTTATGGGTCAAACAATTTTTCCTACAAAACCTTTGCTAAATCTGGAGAGCTGCGAGTTAAATCTGCCAAAATTATCAGTTTTCGCCTAATTTGGCATGCCTCCAAAACCGCTACCATATTAAACTCAAGTTAATTAAGGTAAAACGGTTAATTATTCATTAATCAAGATGAAGGACACACTCAGCGCTAGCCCCAGCCCTCAGTTCTGGCACATGGTCACATGTGGTGGGGGTTGGTCTGCAGGGCTGGCTCCCACCACCCTGCCATCGACATTTCTGCTCCATTAAATATAATGTGCGCGCTATCCATTTCAAATGTGCACCATTTTGTGTAATGGCAAGCTTTGTGTAATGGAGCAGGGAGGTTGTGGGCTCCATTCCTACCTTGCCCCCATCATGTAATTTTTTAATACAATACCATTGAAACTTTGTCATACGTTGTGTGTTAAACATATATGTCATTCGAATATTTGACTTTGGATTTAACATGCCATTGAAACTTTTGAATTAATATTTAATTAATATATTATAATATATAATTTAAAAATTATATAATATAACATAATAAATTTATATAAATTATATATAATAATATAAAAAATCAAAATCAAAAATCAAATTCCACCTTAGAGCCAATCAGGCAATTTCACCTTCTAGCCAAACTGGCGAATCTGAATATGAAACTTGTCACAGTGTCACTGGATGAAACTGGAGAATATTCTTTGCATGCTGACTGGGCATCCAATCAACTCTACTCAAACTTTGACTTTGAATTTTTTTTAAACCAAACTTTCAGAAGCTCTAACTTTTGCATACGATGCCGGTTTTTTAAATCATTCATGACGTTGGAATCCTGGTGACTAACTCTATCCATTCATTCAGGTCTAAAGCAATTCTGAGCACTTTACTTTTTTAGCTAAAATATTGATCCCTGATCATTCGTCCCCACTAGAAGCCCTTTGGACCCAAAAATATCTCTTGATCATTGATTATGTTGATGAGAGGATTGTTCTCTCATCCTTCCAGCCTTTATCCATTGAAATTTTCCTAATTTTAACATTTGGAGCTTTCCATAAAAAGTCAATATTTTCCTTGATTCCAACAACCATCTATTGTTGTCTTTGACACCGTCACGCTGCAATATTTCTGAATTTGCAAAACAACAATCTAATTTTGCAGAAAACATCTTGTTCCTACCTTGGCCAACAATCAAAGGAAACTTGGAATCTTTCTTACCTTGCACTTTGTCTCTATGGCTAGTTTTAGTTGCTTTTGCCTTGTATATGAGTCAGCTCTTGCCCAATTTTCTTCGCCATTGTAATGTGCCTTTTGGAAACCAATAATGAACATTTGTGAAACCCATGCCTTATTTTCCAAGATGCTTTGTCCTCTTCTCTTTGACCTTTGCAATTTCTTGCACCGACACCTTGTTTTCAGCACCGCTTAACACCAATGTTGGCTGTTGCAAATGTCTTACACCTTCTTTCAAAGGAAACCTATTATCATTTTGAAACAACTCATTAAAAATATAAGCATCTTTATGAAAAGCATGATTCAAAACATCTATTTAATTGATCATCAACAATGTCAACTTTTGACATGCATTCACTAGCCTCTTCATTTGCCCTACATTAACTAAAGAAATGTTCAGTTTCTTGCGATGAGCTCTCACAATATACTTCACCCCATCTTTAAGAAAATGATATTTGTGCTCATAGCGATGAAACATCGCTTTCCTGTAATACAAATATGGACTTCCCAATATAATTCCATATATATCAAGTGGAACCACGGCTAAATCGACTTCATCAACAAAGTTTGCAGTAATAACAAACCTAAAAATGCATTTCCTTGAAACCTGTAAATTGGCATCCTTAACTATCCAAGCCAAAGGGTAGGGTTTATGATGTGGTACGGTTTCAAGTTTAAGCTCTTTAACTAAGTCTTCTGAAATCAAGTTTTCTTGTGATCCACTATCAAAGAGTGCATCAATTTTGGTATGATTTGATATTACTCTGACAGTGAACAACTCTTCCCTTTTGTCTTCATTTGGAGTGTTGTTGTGACTATTTGAGGAACTAGTACTTTCAACATGTTGACCTTTCAAACCCATCGCTGTAATTTTTGTCTCATCTCCTAAATCTGATCCTAGGTCTTTTTCAGCTATAACAATAGTTTCTCCCTTCTCTTTGGCTTTCAACCTATCTGGATTTAATTCTGGATGAAGTTTCCAACAGTGGTCTTCATCATGGCTAGTCTTTGAAAAATTTTTGCATGTGAGTTTTTCCTTCTCTTTTTTGATACTTGCATTCTTTTTTCCCTTCCATTTTCCTACCTTCTCTTTTCCCTTACCCTCACTTTCACCTTTCTCCTCTATCTTTTGTTTTCCCCTTGCCTCAAGATGCATGGCTTGCACACATACTTCATCTAAGTTGCTTGGGTTAAACATAAGGATAGTATGCTGAAAATAGGAATGTAAACTTCCAATATATTTCAAGAGTGTGTCTTGTAAATTCAAGTTTACTCCCAATAATAAAGCCCTCTTCCTTAACTCATGTGTATAATCTTGGACTGTTTGGCCTTTAAACTGTCTAAAATTCTGCCAACTCATAATGGATTTGCTCATACAGGCTAAAGGATAAAACTATCTTTTAATTGAAGAAACAAATTCAACCCAAGAAATGGATATCTTACCATGGATTCACATTTCCTCTTGAGTCTTTCCTTCCCACCAAACTAGTGCAGCAACTTCTAGCCTCAGTGAAGTCAACTGGATCTTTATGTTGTCTTCTTAAAGGCTCTAAATTTTGCAGTATACGTCCAACTTTCGAATCCAATTGTCTAATTTTTCTCCGTTCACTTCTCCATTGTAAATGGAATTTTGAATTTTATGCCCAATTTTAGGGATGGAGTCTTTCCTTTTGGGGTTTTGGAATGAGTATGGGCAATGGTGGTAGTGAAATATGATGTTGTGTGAGATGGTGAAGATGATGAGGAAGATGATGAGGATGGTGGAGATGGAGGTGGCTTTCCACCATTCCCTTTGGAATCCTTCTTCTCATCTTTTTTGTCCTCTCAGCTTCCTTCTCCATGTGGAGGTTTAAAACTCTCTCCAACCATTTTGGTGTTCGTCTCTTCATAGAGGACTTTAACCATCTCAGTCAAAGTATAGAAAGCTTTCTTAAACTCTTCCTCTTCTGAAGAGGGACCTTCATTCTCTCTTTCTCCAGACATAATGGCTATGGATTCAGGCTTTTAAATTTGTACTAATGCGTGTACCTCTTCAATCACTTCAGCCTCTTGTGCAATCTATGCCTCTTCTATCTCAACTAATGGAGATGGAACTTGAGGTGATTTAGGTGCTGCCTTGGGTGGTCCTTTGGGTGAGGATGATGCTTTCTCAACCTTCTTCCTTCTTTTCCTAATCTCAGGACTAGCTATCAGTAGCTTCCCTTCTCCTCTCTCCAAGTTCAACCTTGTAAGCATAATAATAATTGAAACTATTAAACCCTTCAAGAAAATCAAGCAAGCAACCTTGTGCTATGATAGCAACTTGATCTGAAATTTCTAGTTAATGTTGTGCTAGTATCATTTCGAGATATAAAATTTATTTGCTTTGGTTTGCTTATCGAAATGATACTAGCACAACATTAATATGCTTTTATGTTCATGAATTTAAATGGATGAATAGCAGCATATAAAAACACAGCAAGCACAAATAACAGAGCTCAATACACAAATTTTTGTTGAAGGAGTTCACCCCTCCTGGGCTACATCTCCTTGGTCCAGTGTCATAGTGTGGGCCTTTGTTTTACCATCAATAGTGCTCAAATTGTGTTACATGCATCCAATGCTCTTGGAACCTATTCCAATGAGTTTAAAACATACAAATCTATCAGAAATGACTATTTTTTTACTCAATTGGGTTACCAGCTGCTCTAGGAATGGCCTCCAACACCGGGTGGCCATAGGCTTCAAAAATATTCAAGTGACTAAAAACACATGTAAATTACCTTGGTTTCCTCTGAAACCTACTCCAATGAGTTATCAGCATGCGAATTAGCCAAAAATGACTATTCGTTTTCGAAATTTGGCTGAGAATTGAGTAAGTTATGGCTCAAACAATTTTTCCTACAAAACCTCCACTAATTCTGGAGAACTGTCAGTTAAGTCCGCCAAAACTAGCAGTTTCCGCCTAATTTGGGGGACCTCCAAAACTACCGCCATATTAAACTCTAGTTAATTAAGGTAAAATGGTTTAATTATTCGTTAAGCAAGATTAAGGATGTGTTTAGCACTGGCCCCAGCCCTCGGTTCTGGAATGTGGTCACATGGGGTGGGGGTTGGCCCGCAGGGTTGGCTCCCATCACCCCACCGTTGGCATTTGTGCTACATTAAATATAATGTGCGTGCTAGCCATTTCAAATGTGCATCTTTTGGTGTATTGGCAGGGTTTATGTAGTGGAGCGGGGGAGGTCGTGGGTTTCATTCCTGCCTAGCCCTCATCACATATTTTTTTAATACAATACCACCGAAACTTTGACATACATTGTGTTTTCAACACATATGCCATTCGAATATTCGACTTTAATTTAACATGTCGTTGGAACTTTGTAATTAATATTTAATTTATATATTGTAATATATAATATATAATTTAAAAAATTATATAATATAACATAATAAATTTATATAAACTATATATAATAATATAAAAAATAAAAATAAAAATCAAATTCCACCTTAGAGCGAACTAGGCAAGTTCACCTTCTTTGAGCAAAATTGGTGAATCTAAAGATGACACTAGTCACAGTGTCACTGGGTGAAACTGGACATTATTCTCTGAATGCTGACTGGGCATCTAGTCAACCCTAGTCAAACTTTGACTTTGACTTTTTTTTAAACCAAACTTTCAGAAGCTCTAACTTTTGCATACGATGTTGGTTTTTTAAACCGTTCACAGCATTGGAATCCTAGAAACGAATTCTATCCATTCATTCAAGTCTGAAACAATTCCGAGTACTTTCATGTTTTAGCTAAAACACTGATCCCTGATCATTCCTCCCCACTAGAAGCCTTTTGAACCCCAAAAGCTCTCTTGATCACTGATTATGTTGATGAGGGGATTGTTCCCTCATCCTTCCAGTCTTTATCCATTGAAATTTTCCTAATTTCCTCATTTGGAGCTTTCCATAAAAAGTCAAATTTTTCCTTGATTCCGACGAACATCTCTTGTTGTATTTGATACTGTCATGCTGCAATATTTCTGAATTTTCAGAACAACAATCTAATTTTGCAGAAAAAATATTGTTCCTACCTTGGTCAACAATCAAAGGAAACTTGGAATCTTTCTGATCTTGCACTTCGCCTCTATGGAGAGTTTTAGCTACTTTTGCCTTGTACTTGAGTTGACTCTTGCCCAAGTTTCTTCGCCATTGTAATGTTCCTTTTGGAAACCAGCGATGAACATTTATGAAACCCATGCCTTCTTTTTCACGTTGCTTTGTCGTCTTCTCTTTGACCTTTGCAACTTCTTGCACCGTCACCTTGTTTTTAGCACCTCTCAACACCAATGTTGGCTACTGCAAATGTTTTTCACCTTCTTTCAAAGGCAACCTGTTATCATTTTGAAACAACTCATTACAAATATAAGCATCTTTATGAAAATTATGATTCAAAACATCTCTTTGTTTGATCATAAACAATGTCAACTTCTGACTTGCATTCACTAGCCTCTTCATTGCCCTACATTAACTAAAGAAATGTTCAGTTTCTTGCGATGAGTTCTCACAATATACTTCACCCCATCTTTAAGCAAATGATATTTGTGCTCATAGCGATGAAACACTGCTTTCCTGTCATACAAATATGGACTTCCCAAGATAATTCCAGAGATTTCAAGTGGAACCACGTCTAACTCAACTTCATCAACAAAGTTTGTAGTAATAGCAAATATAAAAATGCATTTCCTTGAAACATGTAAATTGGCATACTTAATTATCCAACCCAAAGGGTATGGTTTATGATGTGGTACGGTTTCAAGTTTAAGCTCTTTAACTAAGTATTCTGAAATCAAGTTTGCTTGTGATCCACTATTAAAGAGTGCATCAATATTGGTATGGTTTGAGATTACTCTGACAGTGAACAACTCTTCCCTTTTGTCTTCACTTGGAGTGTTGTTGTGACTATTTGAGGAACTAGTACTTTCAACATGTTGACCTTTCAAACCCATATCTGTAATTTTTGTATCATCTCCTAAATATGACCCTAAGTATTTTTTAGCTATAACAATAGTTTTTCCCTTCTCTTTGGCTTTCAATCTATCTGGATTTAATTCTAGATGAAGTTGCCAATAGTGGTCTTCATCATGGCCAGTCTTTGAACAGTTTTTGCATGTGAGTTTTTCCTTCTCTTTTTTGATATTTGCATTCTCGTTTCTCTTCCATTTTCCTCCCTTCTCTTTTCCCTTACCCTCACTTTCACCTTTGTCCTATAGGTTTTGTTTTTCCCTTGCCTTAAGATGTGTGGCTTGCACTTATAATTCATCTAAGTTGCTTGGGTTAAACATAAGGATAGCATGCTGCAAATAGGAATGTAAACCTCCAACATATTTCAAGAGTGTGTCTTGTAAATTCAAGTTTACTCCCAATAATAAAGCCCTCTTCCTAAAATCTTGTGTATAATCTTGGACTGTTTGGCCTTTAAGTTGTCTAACATTCTTCCAACTCATAATGGATTTTTTCATATAGGCTAAAGGATAAAACTGTCTTTTAATTGTAGAAACAAATTCAACCCAAGAAATGGATATATTACCATGGATTCGCATTTCCTCTTGAGTCTTTGCTTCCCACCAAACTAGTGCGGCTCCTTCGAGCCTCGATGAAGCCAACTAGATCTTTATGTCGTCTTCTTGAAGATTTTGAATTTTGCAGTATGCCTCCAATTGTTGAACCCAATTGCCTAACTTTTCTCCATTCACTTCTCCATTGTACATGGGAAGTTCGACTTTTATGTCCAATTTCAGTGATGGAATTTTTCCTTTTGTGGTTTTTGAATGAGTATGGGAAGTGGTGGCAGTGGAAGATGATGTTGTGTGAGATGGTGAAGATGATGAGGAAAATGATGAGGATGATGGAGATGGAGGTGCATTTCCACCATTCCCTTTGGAATCCTTCTCATCTTTTTTGTCCTCTGAGCTTCCTTCTCCATGTGGAGGTTAAGAACTCTCTCCAACCATTATGGTGTTCCTCTCTTCATAGAGAACTTTAACCATCTTAGTTAAAGTATAGAAATATCTCTTAAACTCTTCCTCTTATGAAGAGGGCCCTTCATGCTCTCTTTCTCCAGACATAATGGATATCGATTCAGGCTCAGAAATTTGTACTAATGCGTGTACCTCTTCAATCACTTCAGCCTCTTGTGCAATATGTGCCTCTTCTATCTCAACAAATGGAGATGGCACTTGAGGTGATTCAGGTGCTTCCTTGGGTGGTTCTTTGGGTGAGGATGATGCTTTCTCAACCTTATTCCTTCTTTTCCTAATCTCAGGACTAGTTATTAGTAGATTCCCTTCTCCTCTCTACAAATTCAACCTTGTAATCATAACAACAATTGCAACTATTAAACGCTTCAAGCAAATCAAGAAAGAAACCTTGTGCTCTAATACCAACTTGATATGAAATTTATTTCTATTTAATGTTGTGCTAATATCATTTCCAGATATAAAATTTTCTTTGCTTTGGTTTTCTTATCCATAAAGAGTTTATCCATGAGCATGTGATTGTCAATTCATCTAACTTGGTGAAATTTAGTGTTTTTCATTAACTTAAAAGCATTAATTTAAATGGTTGAACATCAGCATATAAAAACACATCAAGCACAAATAAAATATCTCAATACACTAAAAAACATGGAAGGAGTTCACCCCTCCTGGGCTACATCTCCTTGGTCCAACTTCATAGTGTGGGCCTTTGTATTAGCTTCAATAGTGCTCAAATTGTTGTTACATGCATCCAATGCTCTTGGAACTTGTTCCAATGAGTTTAAAACAATCAAATCTATCATAAATGACTATTTTTTTTACTCAATTTGGTTACCAGCTGCTCTGGGAATGGCCTCCAACACCTGGTGTCCCTGGGCTTCAAAAATCTTCAAGTGACCAAAAACACATGTATATGACCTCTTCTGCCTTTGAAACATGCTTGAATTAGTTCCCATCATGCCAATTAGCCAAAAATGACTATTCATTTTCAAAATTTGGCTGAGAATTGAGTAAGTTATGGCGCAAACATATTTTCCTACAAAACCTCCGCTAAATCTGGAGAACTGCGAGTTAAGTCCGCCAAAACTAACAGTTTTTGCCTAATTTGGCGAGCCTCCAAAGCTGTCGCCATATTAAACTCTAGTTAATTAAGGTAAAATAGTTTAATTATTCATTAAGCAAGATTAAGGATGCACTTAGTGCTGGCCCCAGCGCTCTGTTCTGACACGTGGTCACATGGGGTGGGGGTTGGCCCGCAGGACTGGCTCCCACCATCCCGTCGTCAGCATTTGTGCTGCATTAAATATAATGTGCACGCTAGCCATTTCAAATGTGCATTGTTTGGTGTAATGGAAAGGTTTATGTAGTGGAGTGAGGGAGGTCGTGGGTTCCATTCTTGCCTCTCACCGTCACGTATGTTTTTAATACAATACCACCGAAACTTTGACATACGTTGTTTGTTAAACATATATGCCATTTGAATATTCGACTTTGGATTTAACATGCCATTGGAACTTTGGAATTAAAATATTATAATATATAATATAAAAAACTATATTATATAACATAATAAATTTATATAAATTATATATAAGAATATAAAAAATAAAAATAAAAATCAAATTCCACCTTAGAGCCAACTTGGCAATTTCACCTTCTCTAAGCCAAACTGGTGAATCTGAAGATGACACTTGTCACAGCCTCACTAGGTGAAACTGGAGAATATTCTCTGAATGCTGAATCAACATCCAGTCAAGTCTAGTCAAACTTTGACTTTGACTTTTTTTTTTAAACCAAAATTTCAGAAGCTCTAACTTTTGCATATGATGTTGGTTTTTTAAACCGTTCACAGTGTTGGAATCCTGGTGACGAACTCTATCCATTTATTCAGGTCTGAAGCAATTTTGAGCACTTTCATTTTTTAGCTAAATATTGATCCCTGATTAGGTATTTCGCTACCATGAGTACCATTATTCAAGCATAACCTTTCACATTTGAAGAAGTTGTAAAGTACAAAGTATGGAAAGATGAGATGAGTGAGGAATATGAATTGATCATGAAGAATGATGTTTGGGACATGGTGCCTAGACCCAAGCACAAACCTATGGTCATTTCTAAATGGATCTACAAAACATGGAGTTGATAGCAATGTTTAAAAGTATAAGGCAAGGTTCGTAGCTTGTGGTTTCTCTTAAAAGAAAGGAGTGGACTATGACGAAATATTTTCACCAGTGGCTCGATACACCACTATCTGATCTATTATTTCCCTTTATGCAAATCAAGGATGTAGCCTACACCAAATGGATGTCGATATTTCTTTCTTGCATGGCTCACTTAAGGAGGAAGTCTACTAGGAACAACCTCAGGTTTTTGAAGTACAAGATAGAATGACACATGTTTTTTTGTTGAAGAAAGCCCTATATGGGTTGAAGCAAGCCCCTAGGGCTTGGTATGAAAGGATGGACAATTATCTCATGAATTGGGATTTACTAGAAGCTATGTTGATCGAAACCTATACTTCAAGGTTGAAAAGGACATGCCTCTTATTTTGGTCGTTTATGTTGATGATATCTTTCTCATTGGTGCAGACCCTCTAATTTATCAATGCAAGAGGGAATTGACTTATGAATTCGAGATGAAGGACCTAGGACCGATGCATTACTTCTTAGGTCTGGACGTCTGGAAAAATCCAAGCAAGATTTTCCTATCTCAAGGGAAATAAATTGTGAAGTTATTACAAAGATGTGGGACGGTGGAATGCAAGTCCATGTCTACTCTAATGGAACTAAACTTCAAGAAGTTACATGGAAGTGTTGTTGGGCCCAAATTTGAAAACCCTTCTGAATATAGACAACTTGTGGGGGCCCTGATGTTCTTGGTAAACTTCTGACCTGACATATGCTTCGCTGTAAATACTTTGAGTCAATTTATGGTTGAGCCTCATCACATAAATTGGGCTGTTTCAAATAATCTCTTAAGATATCTTCATGGAACTATCATCTATGGACTAAGATACATTGTCAAGAATTTGAGGCTACATGGATATTCTTATGTTGACTAGGCTTGCAGTGTGGTGGATAAAAAGAGAACGTATGGATGTTTCTTCTCTTCGGGATTTGCTTCAATATATTATATGAGAAGGAAGCAAAAATAGGTTTCTCTAAGCATCGCCGAGGCAGAATATATTGCAGCTAGTATGGCCTATTGTGAAATTATTTGTTTGAGGAAGCTCTTCAGTGAGTTATTTGAGCATGTGATGGATAGCGTCATTATCTATTGTGATAATCAAATTTGGATTCTCCTTTAAGAGAATCTTGTGTTCCATGACTGCTCCAAGAATATTGGTATCAGGTACCACTTTCTTGGAGATATGGTACAATGGGGAGAAATAAGGTTTCAACACATTAGGACAAACGAACAGGTTATTGACATCCTCACGAAGCCCTTAAGGAAGATAAAATTATTATCCTTTTGAGAGAGAATTGGAGTCATGGGATGACCCTCCCATGAGGGTCCCACTCGAGTTGGACATTGAGCTCTAGGAGCACCGGGGGGCCTAGGGTACTTTTTGGTGCTATGTGCAAGCATAGGGTGAGTGGTTCACCTTCCCCTATTTGTATATTTTGTACAAGGTGAGTGGTTCACCTTCCCCAATGATACCCCATGACGATATATGCATAGGATGAGTGTTTCACCTTCTCCTATGGCATATGAGAAAGATTAGTGGTTCACCTTCTCCTATGGCATATGAGAAAGATGAGTGGTTCACCTTCTCTTGTGGATGCCCCTGCATACATCCTACCCTTGCAGTTTAGAACTCTTGGGAAGTACCTCTCATCTAGCTAATGAGTTGGAAATAGATAATAGGGACCATAGCACTATAGATGGACGCATCTTGTACTATTTTACTCCCTATGTCTAGGATGCATCATGTTCAACAACTTGATCATTCAGGATCAAGTCTGATTGGGGTTCTACCCCTGGTTATGTGGATTGACTTTCGTCAGTGGAGAGTGGCAATGTCTTGTGACTCACTCTCAACCAACTATTCTTATTATCTATATCAATATTTAGCAGAGATGAGATGAGATACATAGATGGTACATGATGACATGATGGCATGATGATCAATCGTCATATATTGGCAAGTGGAATTGTCCCTAGTTGAGAGGGAGTGTTAAAATGTGCAACTAGGGCCAAATTCCACTTTGAAAAGCTCATTTGATGGAGATAATTATTGCATTGAATTCCTCTTTTCAAGAGGACCAAAATTGACCTAAGGTTCACTAAAATCAAACAAGGAGAAATGTGTTTTTGAAGTGAATCCCACTCATGTGCAAATTGTCAAGGTCAGACACACCATCATGTAGGCTCATGAATCGCAAGAGACATGTATTTTGACCCACATGGATTAATATAAATAAGAGAGACCTAAAACCTCATTTGGCACCATCACAACCCATCACTTATCTCTTCTCATTTGATTACGTCGTACAAAATTGCAGGAAGCTTATTTCTCTCTCACACGTGCGGATTTCAGGAGGCAACTTTGGTTGTTTGGGTTGATGTTTTGTAGCAGGATTGTTCAACCTTATTTGATTGAGTTTCCCTCATTGGTTTGAATTCATTTAACCACCAAAAGTTTGATCTTGGAGGGCTGAGTTGCTGGGTACATAAATCAAGGAAATCTGGGTTTTTTTACCAGCATTGACCATAAAGTTGCAGGGTTGTTTTGACCACAAGATGACATCATCTTTTGATTGAGTTTGACCATTGATTTGTTGGTTGTTTTTGCTGCTATCTGAACAGAAAAGAAGGTCAAGTTTGATTTATGTTGACCGAGCTCAAGAGGGGAAGTTTTACTATTGATTGTTGACTAGTTAGGGCTGATTTGATTGTTGTTCACTGAGGACAAAATTGCAAATTTTATTGGGTTGTTGTGGACAATGGTATTGAATCATCAAATTGGCAAGTCAATTTTGACTTTGACTTTGTATTATTGTAATCTCTCTCTCTATGTTGGATAATTGATAATAGGTAAGAAGAATTGATCAAGGTTTTCCCCATCTTGGGGTTTTTCTCTGGCATTAGCCAAATTTTGGTGTCCTCTTGTCTTGGCTTGTCTTCTGCATTGTTCTGTTTATGTTCTATCTATAGTTACTATCAACATGATTAATGGTTAATGTGATTGCTATTGGAATATAAAGATGAAATTATCATTGGGCTAATAAAAGAACATTGAAGTAGTTGTTGCAAGTATAGAACATACAATTGTCATCTAAAATTAACAAAATGCAACCTTTGGAGATAATGGATCTACTAAAATTGTTAGAAAAGGCACGGTGAGCCTCATCAATGGCAAGGGAAAGCAAAAAATGCATTATATGTTGAAGGGCTCAAGCATAACCTTTTGAGTGTCAGTCAAATATGCAATGAAGGACGTGATCTCATTTTTTGTGCCAAGGACTGTGAGATAAGGAGGTCATCTACAAGAAAATTGGTAGGAAAAGGAGTAAGAATTGTAGATAACGTATACATTCTTAGTGAAATTCAAGAGGAAATATGTTAGATGAGTCAATCAAATGAAAGTTGGTTTAGGCACAAGCATTTGGGGCACCTAATCTTTCATAATTTGGTGAATATTAGAAAAACTCAAGTAGTAAGAGATATCCCTAGAATCTCAAAGCCAACAAATACTATTTGTATACTACGTCAACATTGAAAGCAAACCAAACTAGCTTCAAATCAAAGGGATGTTCGACATCAATGACTTTGGAAACCATTCACGTAGATATATGTGGTCCAGCTAGAACTTTATCTCTACAAGAATAAAGGTGCTTCATATTATTTATAGATGATTATACTAGAATGATGTGGGTATTTTTCATAAGATATCAGTCAGAAGCATTAGATTGTTTTAAAACTTTCAAAGTAGTAGTTGAAAATGAAAGTGAGTTGAAGATCAAATGCTTAAGAACAAAAAAAGGTGGAGAATTTACCTCACAAGAATTCCATGAATTGTATGAAAAGCATGGAATCAAGAGGAAAATTTATGTTTCTAGGACTCCACAAGAAATTGGAGTGGTAGAAAGAAAGAACAGATTTGTACAAAAAATTGCAAGAACAATGTTATTAGAAGTTGACTTACAAGCTAAATTCTAGAGGGAGGTAGTTGGGGTAGTAGTATACATCATGAACAAGCACAACCCCTAGTAAATAGTGACAAAACTCCATATGAACTATGGAAAGGAATGCATGCTATGGTAAAACACTTTAGAATATTTTGAAGCAAATGCTTTATGAAGATTAATGATTATTTTCTAGGAAATTTTGACTCTCGTGTTGATGAAGAAAATTTTCTTGGATGCTCTTTAAGAATTAAAGCCTACAAATGCTACAACAATCGTCTGTGGAAGGTGGTAGAAAGCATTGATGCAAAGATAAATGAGGCTCTTCTTAAAAAAGAAGTAAAACCATCCAATGAAGTAAATCTTATCTTTGTGGATCAAGAGGAGGGTATTTCAAAAGAAGAGCAGGAATTAGAAGAACAAAAGGAAGAACAAACTCAAACACCATCCAAGATAGCGTTCAAGTTTGTACAAAAGCATCATCTAGAAGACCAGATTATCGGAGATGTGGACACAGGTGTACAAACAAGAAGAGGGATGAAAAACACACCAAAAGGAAGTGATATCACCTTACGGTCCCTGATAGAACCAAAGGATTTCACTCAAGAAAGGATCCACATTGGATAAATGCAATGGAAGAAGAGATGAACCAAATTGAAAAAAATGAAACTTGGGAACTAGAACCTCATCCAAAGGATAAGAATGTCATAGGAACTAAGTGGGTGTACAAGAACAAAATCAATGAAGATGGACAAGTCATCAGAAATAAGGCAAGATGGGTGTACAACGTATACACTCAAATTGAAGGAATTGAATTTGAATAGACTTTCGCTCATGTTGCTAGGTTAGAGGATATAAGGATGTTTTTAGAATTTTCTTGTTCAAAAGGTTTCAAACTCTATCAGATGGATGTGAAGTTAGCCTTTCTAAATGGATATCTAAAAGAAGAAGTATACATTGAAAGACCATAAAGGTTTGACTTGTTAGAAATTATGCATAGTTGTTTGTGACAGGATCAATGTTGGTAGAAAGTGATATATAATGAGAGGCAAATATATGAAAAATTCTCCTTTCCCCATTAATAGAAGAGCCACCCTGTGAAACACCATCAAAAAATTCCTAGGGGGGAATATATTTGTATCATAACAAGAGTTGGGGATGAGGTTGTACTGTCTAGGGAAGAGTGCATAAAGGATGATGCAATTTCCCAACTTTGAGAAGAGATTTTTGTGTGTTTAGGAGTCTTATATTCAAATATAGGTACATTTCATTCTAATAAGACTCCCCAACTTATGAATAAGGGAAGGCCTTTTACGTTATTCAGAAAACGATGAGTGAATCAAGGCTTGAAGCAAAAATTTATGTTTTCAGCCTCCCAGGAAATGCTTTTCGAATATAGAATCTTCTATTAAATCACACATTATTTGTGAAATAACATGTAAGGAAGAGGTGATTAACAGATTCAACATCAAATTTTCAAAGGGGGGAGATGTTGGGCCCATGAAAAGATCTACGTTGGAGAATATCCTAGGTAGGTACTTTTCCTTGCAGCACGAGTGACATGAATAGTTTTACTTTTGGAGGAAAATTAACCTTCCAAATATTCCCCCCCACCAAGCTAATATTACAGGTTCCTGGAATTGAGAGAGATATTTGAACTTTGTAGCATATTTTCCATGTGGACTTTCAGTCTAGATAAGCTAATCTTCACAGGTTGAAATAATGACATGTGAAGATTTAAGAGCTATGATATAGTTGTCCCAAGCCGATGTTTAATAAAGTTTTGATGCTGCATCACCTTCTTTTTACATTTTATTTTTATTTATTTATTTATTTTTTGGGTTAAAACTTTATTTTTTTAACAACAACATTAAAAAGCCAAAAAATTTGTGAAATAAACATCATAAAAACCCTAAAAACAAAAAGTGTCGATGCTACATCAATATCATGACTACAAAAAACTTAAAAATTCCTACAATTTTCAAATATGGTGTTAAAGACAAATATCACAATTTTGAAAAACCTTAAAATTTTGACATTTTTCAACCATGACATTAAAGATAAAATATCACAACTCCAAAAAACCTTAAAATTTTAGCATGTATATTTTCACAGTTAACAATATGATGTTGAGAGCTTTTGGAATACTGTGTGATTTTATTGAGGTGTCTAAGAAAATCACATAGCATTCCAGAAACCTTAAAATTTTGACATTAAAACCAAATATCATGAGTATAAAAAACCTCAAATTTTGATCATATTTCAATCATGGCATTATACACTAAATATCGTGACTAAAAAAAACCTTAAAAAAGAATACCTAAATCAAAGAGTCATGATGTCAAGAGTAATTATTTTTATATGCTAAAAGTACAACTCTTTTAAAATCTTAGTCTAGGATAACTTTACACATTGCAATGAAAACTTAAAATTCAACCATCAAATTGACACACATTGGGGGCAAACTTTACCCATTGAAATGAAAATCTAAAAATCAACCATCAAATTAACACACAATGGGGGAGGATTTGATCCACTGTAACGAAAATTTAAACATCAACTATCAAATTGACACATAGTGGGGTTGGGTTGCTAGTCGAGCATCGACACAACCCTTGTAGCCAATAAAGAAGTAAAAAACTAAATAAAAAAAATTGAAAAAAATTAAAACCAAAAAAAATAAAAAAGTTTAAAAAATAATAAAAAGTAAAAAAATCAAAACATAAAAAATAAAAAGTTTTAAAAAATTCACACTCACACACACATTATAAAATAAACAAAAATAAATGCAATTTAACCACTAGGGTTTTAAGGATTTGTGTATGATCAAAAGTTTTCACAAACCCTCATGGCATCCCAAACTATTATTGCATCCGATTTCAAAGGGTTTGTGGTCTATGTGCCAAATTATTCAACTTGCTATTAAATCTTTGTCAAGCTACCCTCTGCGAAGTTGTTTCTCATTAGGGTTTTCTCCTCAAATATAGTTCGCAACCTTAAGCTTTATTTAGAGCTCTGAGTGAGTATCTCCTCAGGAATGCAATGCCAAACTTTTCATGGTAAGCAACTGGATGATGCTACTCCTCTCTCAATTTACAACATTGGTAAATATGCCACTATTTTTATTGTTATTCATGCACGAGAGGAAATTTGAGGTAAGCCTTCCCCCTCTCAAACTTTTTCTTATAAATATTTTTTTCCATACTCAAACAAATCCAGGGTTGTTTTTGGTGCAAAAAGCTAAGGAATTTCCCTCGTAGAAATATCTCACTAAGATCTGGAGGATATTCACTAGGAATATTAAGAGATAACTCTAATCTTCCATTTTAATGGATTTTGGCCCTGCAAAATGGATCTCTACCAATGGATCCATTCCGTATGGACTAAGAATTGCAAGGTTATTCTCTGCTCAAGAGGCTTCTTCATTGTGTTATTTCAAGAATTTGAATACTATTAGAAATATTTATTTAAAGGGCCTTGGTTTTTGGCCAATGCTAGATTGTTTTTAACACCTTGGTTCCTAGATTTGACCCTTCCATAATTGTCATTACCAAGATACTAATGTGGGTCAAGCTTCCTAATCCTCTAGCTTACCTATGGCACTACACAATCCTTCAGTGCATTGGAAACTCTCAGAGTCATTATCTTACTATTAATGTCTCTCGTGGACAGCTTGGTATATATACCAATGGAATAATTTGTGTCAAAATTGATATTAGTAAAGGGCTTCCCAACCAAAATAATTAAAAAATCAGTGATTTTCATTGGACTTAGGCTTTGGACTATAAGAATACTGCTTTTCGTTGCCACCTTTTTCATCAAATAGGCCACTTACATAACTTTTGCTTGGTGTTTAATTCTCAACATAAGCAGAACATCTGCAATTTTAGATCTAAAAGTTGGAGGCCTTATAACCCTCTTCCTATGGAGGGCAAGGCCTTTATGTCGAAGATGGAAAATGAAGAAGATGATGAAAAAATCCATTCAGGGGACAAGCTCCAAGGCTTAAGACCCCTAAAATCTCTTGTGATTCGTAGTGTGGACCATGCTCCTTTAGCAAGCACAAAGATATTGAAAAATAATTTTTCTTCAATTATATTGAAACAAGCTCATGAGTTGGCTTCTTCAGACTTTGACAAGGAATCTCTTTCAACATGAAATGATAATTTCATATCACTTTGATCAAATCAGCTTCAGAAGATTGGGTCAAGGTTTCAAAAAATAAAGGAAAGAAAGTTTGCCTCGAGGATTAGCCCCAATTTAAGTGATTCTCTTCTCTAATTGTGTCTTTTGTCTCTTTACATTTACTTTGTTGTTCTCCATACCATTTATCTTTGCTTTGATACTGCTAGCATAAGGAAAACTATGCCAGAAAAAGAGGCATGATGGAAAATGATGTAATTTGTTTTCTGTTTAATCAATAGAATTTTTAGACTTAAAAAAAAAGAAACCAAAATAAATAAATAAATTCAAGCAAATTTCTTTCTTCATGCTTTTAGGTTTTCTAGGCATTTCTAAGATAAATGATATTATTGGTCATACGTCATAGTCCCATTTGGATGCTTTGTAATAAATAAAGAAATTTATTTTATCAAGAAAAAGCCATTTTGTGTCCCAAGACCAAGTCGGCTCAAGAGAAAGATCAATTCGACCTAAAGGAGGGCTATTCAACCCATCAAAGAGGCTATAAATACAAAGGAGTTCGAACATATTTGGACACACACTCAAGTCAAGTTCAATTTGCAATAGCGAAAGGGAAGAAGAGCTCAGGAGGATGAAGCAAGGAAGAAAAAAGAGCAAAGTTTCTTGGGCTAAATCTCTCTCTCTCTCTCTCTCTCTCTCTCTCACGTGTGAAATTAGGGTTTCTGTGAAGCTGCAGTAGCAGGAGGTTGAAATTGCAGGGCCAAAATTTTGAAGCAGTTGTAGGGGGTCGAAGTTGTAGCATCAAAGTAGCAGTATCAAAATTCTAGAAGCTACCTTGAAGAAGACCTTGATGAGTTTTGGCTTGGGGCTTAGAGGGTTTGTTGGTTTTGGTATTTGAGTCTTGAAAGTCTCTTTGTAAGCAAATTCCATATAAGAAGAGAAACATATTTCTAGGTTTTTCCCTTGGAGGAGTTTTACCCTGGCTTGGAGCCTATATCTTTTGTACCTTGTCTCTTTGTGATCTTTGTTGTTTTTGATAATTGCTTGATGAACATAATTAAAGAAGTAATAAAAGGCTAACTAACATCACAAGTAATTATCAATATAAGGAAAATAATTTATAATCTACATGTCTCTAGATTTTACAACATGGGAAACCATGACCTAGGGATATCTAAGCTGTCAAAATCACCCGGGGATCACACAAGACATGGGCCATACCGACCCTTAACGTGGTTGTATTTTTTACCACAGAGTTTCAAACCAATGACTTTCAGATCACAGAGTGCATTAACAGTACACCCCATAACCGTCTATTCTAAGCATCGTGGAAAATCATAAAAAAAAAAAAAAAAAAAAAAAAAAAAAAAAAAGGAAAAAAATGAAAAACAAAAAAAATATCTTGCTAAAAAACAAAATATGAAACTAATTAAAAAAAAAGTAAAAATAAATAAACATATTTTAATATGAAAACAAAACCAAAAAACATAATTTAAAAAAGTTAAAAATTTAACACCAAAAAACATGAATTAAATAATGTTAAAAAATCAAATTAAAATTAAAAAAAAATAAAAAATAACACACACACACACACATATATATCACAAAATATTTAAAAAGCCTTAAAAATTAAAAAAAAATGCTATAAAAATTTTGTTGACTTTTTTTTGGTAGTGGGGTGTTGATTCTCAAAATTGACCCCACCCTCAATGCAAAGAGCTGCGCATTGAGGGCGAGGTTGATTTCGAGAATCTACCCCTACCCAAACAACGTGAAAGGGTTTCATGTAGGTGTTAATTTTTCATAGAGCGACATTGTTCTTTTATATGATAGTTGCATTTCATCATAAATACATTAAGCTCACCCCATATCATTATTACATTATTCAGATCTACACCATTATACATATGCATATGAAATTACATAAAAAGAAAAAAAGATATAAAAGGAACAGTAGAAGAAAGCGTGCACACACATAGAGGCACCAAGATTGGTCTGAGACCGGGGCAAAACCCACTATGGGGAAAACCCTTGCAAATCTTCTTCTTCTTAGATGGTCATCAAATGATGCAGAAAAAGAGAGTACAATGATCCATAACTTTATCTATCCAGTAAAAAAATAATGATATATATGAGACATATCTAATCATGCTAGGAATCATAATCCTCATACTGATGGTTGTAATGTGTTGTCACAAACTGATGTAAACTACTATATACTGCTGTCACTGTGCTGAACTCTGCTGAATACTGATGTCACTGTCAATGAGCCCAACACATATGTTTGCAGCGAAAACTAGCAAATCCTATCTACATATCTACAAATATGTATAATAGCAGAGATGAAACTAGATCTACCTGATCATTGAAGTTGACTGAAGCCAAGATGTCAAACCCTAGATCTGAACTCAGGTCGCTCTCATCCAAAATGTCTATGTGCAACTGAAACTTGAGGGTCACTCTCATGAATACAGTATGCGAGTGATTGTGACTACAAAGTCGCTCCTAGGAGGTCTCTATGCATGCAACTCTAGCACTAAACTGAAAAGACCCAAAGTCGCTCCCTTACCGAGTTGTGCGAGTGACTGACAAGCCAAAGTCACACCCTTGTTGAGTTGTGCTAGCGACCAAGATGAAAGGGTCACTCCCAAGGCTACCTGGTGCGAGCGACCGAGGAGCGGAACCTTCCGATCTACCTCTGAACCCATATTCGCTCCCATAAGCCTTTGTGCCAACGTCTAAGGGTCTATAGTCGCTCTCATAATCTTGTGTTCCAGCGACCATGGAGCAGAATGCCCTATTCTATACCAGTGAACGAGATCCAGAAGAACCTAACCCAGAGCAAACATTTCGCCTATGATTTTGGACCCTTGAGCAAACTCCTTCTATCGAACCTATGCGAACCAAGAAAAAAGAAAAAGAGAAGATGTGTCCAAATGATCTTGAGGTCTCTTCTGTTTATAGGCTTTTCTAAGGGTTCACTTGGGGTTAAGTCTGACCCAAGTAGTTACTCATGTGGTTAGGGCTGAGCCATTCCATAATACATGTATGAATAAAATAATTCATAACTCAACTTCTACTTGACCAAATTGGGTGATATTTAGGCCGATTTTGCTCCTATCGAAAAGAGGAATCTAATGCAATCATTATATTGGTTCTTTGAGCTGTCCAAATGGAATTTTACTGTAGTTGAAAAAATTAACACTCCCTCTCAACTAGGGAGAATGCCACTTGCCAATATATGTCCATTAAGAAATATGCTATTTTGGAAACAAGTGTCATCACAGATCATATCTATTATGCAGTCATCGTGCCATGTCCATCACAAATTTCTCATCATCACAAATCATCATTGTACATCTCAATATATCCTTTGCTTATTCCTATTTATCTCTTGATTATTCCCACTCGTATGTTGAACATTCTCAAATCTAGAAGAAGAAGAATTTGTTACCAAAGGGAAGCTCAAGCTACCACCCTATTTCCATCAGGTTGCTATCTGGAATATCTACTAGCGGGATTCTACCCAGAATATCATCATCAATCGTCATCAGAGAGCATATCATCAAGGAGCACATATCAACCTGGAACCACATCGGGGAGCAATAACTACCATCCATACCGAGAAATAGGATAAATCATCACACAAGGGAGTACACCCTCAACCCTGGACTTTCATCAAAGAGTTTAGCCTCAACCCTCAATCATATTAGGTTATCTCAAACCATCCTATTTCTGATTGATCTTCCCATTGATGGCCCAGAATAGCCATATGGTAGAAAACTTGCATCATAATCGACTTGGGTTGTACACCCCAAGTACACTCTCAACTCGTTGGCCAAAACTAGGAGCTGTATTCCCATCAAGATGGCCTCCTTGAGGGTATGATTCCTACTGGGGTATACTTTGCAAAGACTAAGAGGGGAGAAATATTCTCCCACCCTATAAAGTTAGGGGATAAACTTTCTTCTACACTGGGTAACAAATAGGGTAACACCCTATTGTCTAGAGTTCCCTCAACCCAAGGAGCCCTCTATGTCATTTCCTCACCTTGGGAGCTCAAGTAAGGTAGGAAGAGTTTGCTTAGTGTCCTCGATCAATGTTGCTCTCATCATCAACTTGTCTCAATAGTAGCTATTTCCTATTCATACAGAACATCAAATCAAATATCATCTCAGATCATATATAATCATATGAATCACAAAAGGATACCATAATCATCCTCCCTCTCAAGGAGGTGCTAACCACAAGCCTGAGATTGTTTCAAACAACTGCATTGTCTCAATATATGAGATTATCTTGGTCCCAACTATAAATATGGGACTTACTACCAAATAGATCATCACAATGTATCCATGGTATCCATGTCATATCCAAATCATGCTCAAGTAGCTCTCTAAGGAGATTCTGTATCCTACCTCACAGCTAGCCATGCTAGCAACATCATGATCAACCTCGGTCATGTTATGGACCTCTTATCCAAGATATCATGACAGATTGCATACTAAAGAAACATCCAAATGTGCTTATCAGCGATAAAATAAAATATCAACAATACATCTATGTAGATACATATCATAGGAGAAATATCACATTCTCAAAATAGAACACCTCATGCAGATATTTCAAGGCATGCTTAGTGGCAACTCTATTTGAGTGAAGCAACTCACTCATGAATTAATTAAGGTTCTATGCAGATCATACATATACAGATGGATGTTCAAAAAAGAACATCAATGCTTCAACCGTCGGATGCCATGTCAAGTTCAACAACATCTTGAACTTCAAATCAAAGTATCCAAGGATTTTCATTTTCATTATTGAAAACATTTTCTAATAAATTTTCTCATCAGAGGCTCATCACCTGTCACAAGTCGATCACCATGATATAAAACCAAAACCATAATCAATATCAAAGCCATACTTTAGAACTCATCATCATGACTTCATCAGATAACTGTCAAATCTAGACATATCTGGATTGCAATGATCTAAGCATAGTACCTGACTATGCCAACATAATCATCCTTACATAACGCAATGTTGTACCATCAACAACAAAGTAAAATCATCAGATTTTAGAAGCCAAATCACGACCATTATCAAATTCATAATTATCATAGTATTAATACTTTCAACTAGGAGACAGGTAGAGATCATATCAAATCATGACTTCATCATGCCAACAAGTTGTCATCAACCATGCATCATCAATCTGAAATTGATCTAGTCATTCTCATAATCATAATACAAGTCATTTATGTCACTAGGTACAAATGCATACACCAAGGATTATTCATTCAAGTTCCACTTTCATGCTGAATCACAACTATGAGTACCTCAATCATTTTTCTAAGAATAAGGAGGCCAATCTCCACATAGGTCATCATGTCCACATAACATCAATATAAGGGCCTTTAAACAATCGTCAAATAAGATCATCAGGTCAAGTCCAAAATTTGCTATCATAAGAGATTTATAATCAAAGCATATCTCAGTCACCAATTCAAAGTTATTTTCAAGCATCATGACAAAAAACTGTTCATATATATCAGTAAGCCAAATCATGCCAAAATCATGTAGCACAAACATGGTGACATATCTATAAGTCTGTCCTGGTCACCTGCATACACAATTTCAGTCTTCATGATCATGTTCTAGAAAACATTAGACCTTTTCTTTCTTGCAGATCTTGCTATTTGCAACACATATATCTTCCAGGTGAAAATACTTCATTATGTGATCATCAATTTAACCCAACAACTTTATAAATCAATTAACAATGGCAGAATATGTCATGGACACTTTGATTCAGAATTCAAACAACTTCATAAAGCTTCAGATGATTGTCAACTGTAGTCAAACTTATGGTCTCTCCCTTCAGGTTAGCATGCGAGCAGATTTATCTTCCTGGACGCTATCTAGGACTTAGCATGCATGCGTCCATGGACAAGATCTCTTAGATATGTGACTGCGACTAGAGAAGAAACCCTTATTTTTATACGGGCTTCATATCTAAGACTCTACTGTAGATCAATACTTTCAGATGCTATTAGGGTCCCACCCTAACCCCCTTATTTATGTAATAGGATCGACTCATAGTTATAGTTAAGTAAAGAGTCAATAATAATAATTGTAAGTGGTTAACCCGCATTTAATGAAGGGACCACAGTTAGTTGCAAATAGGCCATGATATTAGATAGATGGTATTAATAAGAACCATGGTATTGCCCCATGGTATTGCATGTATGAATCCCATATAAAGGATAGAGACTCCCCTCGAGGAGCATCGTGTCTTCTTTTTTATTGAGCTCAGCTCTATTGGAGGTTGCCCCCTCGAAGAGGCAAGTGAACATTGCTTTCTGAATAATAAAATACTTGCTATCATTTCTCATTGTTCTATGTTCTGGGTATATTTCTTCGCATATTTGGTATTCTAGTACCGTCTTGCAGGTTAAGAGCATAACAAGTGGTATCAGAGCACTTTCCAGGGCTGATGGGATCTCCAATTTTTAGCAATTTCTTTTTTTGGCTAGAGACGTGTTCCAACGTCTTTAAACCACGGGATCTGTCATTGAGCGCATAAACCTATAGATTTGGGGAGGCATGTATGCAGGAAATACAAGAGGTGGTCACACTTTTTGGACAACCTTGTAACCCCTGTGGGTACCCCTTCAAGTAGTAGCGCATTAGATAGAACCGCGCACGGACTGTCCTCCAAGTACCCTCTAGGTATATCGGAAGCCCCCTAGGTCCCTTGAAACCTCGCCATGGATAAATCGTCGGCCGTCTTGCTGCTATAGTACATCGAGAATAGCACTCGGAGAGATTATTCACGCGTACAATAGGGTAGTCGGGTTGTACGGCTAAGGGTACGGTTGATCCTCCTTGGTTAGTGCCCTGAAAAATTGGGCCAAGTACTATTGTCAGACCCTTATGTATATTGCAATCTGTAGCACCTGAAACTCCTGAGACCATAGTTCCCTTCTCTATCTCTGGATCACGCATAATCTTTACCAGATCATATCTCGCAAGTGGGGTTTTGTCGCAGTAGCAGCAATCAGTTATGTCGTTCAGATCTACCAGAACAGCCATTCAGATCTCTTAGATCCATCAGATCCGCCATCCAGATCTGAGTAGTTGTGTGGGTTCCTATACCTGGGCGTGATTTTGCAGGACTTTTGGCAGCATTGACATTTCTGGGATTTGGCTACTGCAGTATTCCTAAGCAAGGAGTAAAACTTCATTTGGAGTAAGACCCCCCCCCCCTAGGGCACTTATTGGTGATTTAGCCCATAAGAATCAGGATGACCAACTGAGCAAGGTCGTACCATTTAATTGTTAGTGCCAAAAAATTCGGGCGGTCCCAAATTTCAAGTGCCTCAGATCGATGCATGGTACAAACTAGAGCTCAAGCTATGGCCAATGAGAGGATCGACAAACTTGAATCAACATTGAACGAGGTACTATTGTCGCTGAAGACCATAAATGACTCAAAGGGCAAGATGGAGGAACGCGTGGAGGCATATATTGGCAATGAAAACAGTGAGGGTGAGTCTAGCCAGTCTCTTCACCTCTTTGGCACCCACCAACAATCCCATCCGTGACCACCCAAGCTGGACATGTATAAATTTGATGGCTCTCACCCGATCGCATGGATAGCACAAATGGAGCAATATTTCACTCTGATTACATCCTGGATAATGCGACTCAACTTAGTGTGGGTATCATGTACTTGGACAATGAAAGATGGAAATGGTGGCAATGGCATCAACGTTGCTATGGAAGGCCCTTGACTTGGGAGACATTCAAAAAAGCTCTTATGGATCGCTTTGACCATGAATCTGAATTTTTGGGTCGTCTCACTAAGCTCTGACAGACAGGAACAATGAATGAATATATTGCAGCCTTTGAAGCCTTAGCTTTCCGCACTGGAGGTCTACACGATGAGTTCTATGTGGAATGTTTTGTTAGTGGTCTCAAAGAAGCCATACAAGCCCACGTCCGACTGCACCACCCTAGCTCATGGTTGCATGCTTGCAGGATAGCTCGTGAATTCTTACGTGTGTTAGCGGCCCAGTCCAATCGCCCGAATTTCATCGCCAGGGGTCACCCCCCACAGGCTCAAAGCACTACCCAAACACTCAAGGTTCAAAAGGTGTAACTAGCAGAAATGGTGGAAAGAAGAAAGCAAGGATTATGTTACTAATGTGATGAGAAGTACTCCCCCGGGAATAAGTGCAAGGAGCCCAAATTCTTTCAAATTTATGCTACTAATCACAGTTCATCGGAGGAAGCCCCACCACTTGAGGAACCAGAGGAGGAAGAAGAGGACAACCAGCAGGACAATGTACCTAAAGAACCAGTTATCTCGCTGCATGCTTTGGCAGGGATTCTTCGCCTCAAAATCTCAAAATCTGAGGTTTTATTAAGCATCGCCCAGTAGTAGTCTTGATTGATAGTGGAAGTACACATAATTTTATCCATCAAATAATCACGGAAGTAGTGCATTATTTTGTCCGAGCAGTTTCTAACTTCCAGGTCCAAATTGATGATGGGGGAACAATGAAATGTGAAGGCCACTGTGAAAATGTCAAACTTCAAATGGGGGATTATCAGTTAAAGACCCACATGTTTTCCATACACATGGGAGGGTGCGACGTTGTCCTCAGTGTTGAATGGCTTTGCACACTTGGTCCAATCACGATGGATTTCGAGGAGTTATATATGAGCTTTAAGTAGAACAACCACACACATACCCTCCGCAGACTCCAAGTGGTAGCTCCCTCTATCATCAACTCACATCGGATGGAAAAATTGTTAAAAAAGGGCCACCATGGAGTTATAACTCAATTTAATGCCATCCAGGCCTTCGAAACTAATTCTCTTCATATTCATCCTGAGATGCAACATATCTTAAACAACCATCTGCCAGTCTTTGACAAACCTCATGAGCTTGCACCCTCGAGAGGGGACATGATCATAGCATTACTTTGGTCCCAGGGGCCCAACCACCAAATGTGCACCCATATAGATATCCTTTTGCCCAAAATAATGAAATAGAAAAAATAATCAAGGAACTCTTGGAAGAAGGCGTCATTCGTCCCAGCATTAGTCCTTATTCATCACTGGTGGTCATGGTGCTCAAGAAAGATGGGGAGTGGCATATGTGTATAGATTTCAGGGCCCTTAATAAGTTGATAGTCAAAGATAAATTTCCCATCCCGGTTGTTGATGATTTGCTGGATGAACTAAATGGGGCTCAATTCTTTACTAAGCTCGACCTTCGCTCAGGCTACCACCAAATTCGCATGAAAGAAGTAGACATTCCAAAGTCTGCTTTCCGAACTCATGAAGGCCATTATGAGTTCCTGGTCATGCCATTCGGTCTTTGTAATGCCCCATCCAATTTTCAGAGCCTTATGAACCACCTGCTCAAACCATATCTCAAAAAATTTGTCCTTGTTTTATTTGATGACATCCTCATCTATAGTCGCACCTGGGCCATGCATCTTCAGCATGTAGATCTGCTCTTACAACTGCTCCACAAGCATAAATTATTTGTCAAGATGTCCAAGTGTTTTTTTGGAATGGAAGAAGTTGAGTATTTGGCCCACATTGTGGGGCGTGAAGGTGTCAGGGTGGACCCCAAAAAGATCCAGGCAATGTAGGATTGGCCTCAACCTACGACCTTGAAGAGCTTGAGAGGATTTTTGGGTCTCACAGGCTACTATCGCAAATTTGTCTGCAAGTATGGTCGCATTGCTAGGCCCCTCACTCAACTCCTCAAGAAAAATTCATTCCTCTGGAATGATGAAGCACAACAGGCCTTTACAATTCTCAAACATGCCATGTGTTTCACTCCAGTCTTAACACTACCCAACTTCACCAAATCTTTTGTGATTGAATGTGACGATTCAGGTATGGGTATTGGGGCAGTCTTAATCCAGGAAGTTCGACCCTTGGCATTCACAAGCCAACAACCAAGTGGGAAGAATCTGGGACAATCTACCTATGAGAAGGAGATGATGCCCATCTTACATGCAGTAGATAACTGGCGACCATTCTTATTTGGGCGACGTTTCCAAATCCGCACAGATATCAAAGCCTTAAATATTTTTTGGAGCAACACCTATCCTCACCATAACAAAATAAATGGCTTGCCAAAATGCTGGGATATGATTATGAGATAATTTACAAGAAAGGGCGCAAAAATATTGTAGCAGATGCATTATCCTGCCAATTTGAGGAGTAAAGTACCCTGCTCGCAATTTCCCTTCCCATTCCAGAATGGATTGAAGAGGCTCACAAGAAATGGTTTTCACATCCTTAGCTCTCCCAACTCATTAATCAATTGCAGATGGATCCAAATTCCACAACGAGCTACTCGTGGCAGGATCAGATTCTTTGCTACAAGGACAGAGTCGTAATATCACCAACATTCACCCTCAAAAGCCACATTTTGGTGGAGTTGCACTCATCTCCCACTGCAGGACATTCAGGCTTTCAGAAGACATATGCTCGCACTCGAAGATCATTTTTTTGGACAGGCATGAAAAAGGACATTCTTACTTTTGTAGTTGAATGCGACGTATGTTAGTGCCACAAAGGAGAAACAGTCAAATCCCCAGGCACGTTACAACCATTGCCCATCCCGGCCTGAACCTGGACGGAGGTTTCTATGGATTTCATTATGGGTCTTCCAAAGTTAGGAAACAAGTCAGTCATCATGGTGGTTGTGGACAGACTTTCTAAGTATGCTCATTTTTGCGCCCTACCCCACCCTTTTACACCGACTTTGGTCGCTCAATCTTTCATGGATCAGATCTTAAAATTGCATGGCATGCCCACTTCCATTGTGTCTGATCGTGACCTGGTCTTCACCAGTAACTTTTGGCGGGAACTCTTCTGGCTACAAGGTGCCCAACTACAACTCAGTACTTCCTATCATCCACAAACTAATGGTCAAACTGAAGTAGTCAACAAATGTATGGAAACCTACCTTAGGTGTTTCACTTCAGAAAAGCAACATCTTTGTGTACAATGGTTACCTCTAGCTGAATGGTGGTATAACACCAACTATCATGCCACCACCAAAATGACTCCATATGAAGTAGTTTATGGTCAACTCCCTCCTTCCCCTACTTCTTATATCAAGGGATGCTCGAAGGTACAAGCAGTGGATCAACTCCTACAGAACCGCACAACCGTGCTGGCCCACCTTAGAGAGAATCTTCGTTAAGCTCAAAACCGCATGAAGAAACAGGTAGATAAACATCGCTCAGAACGCCAATTTCAAGAAGGGGATCAGGTATTTTTGAGGCTGCAACCATACAAGCAAACATCACTCAAAGACAAGGGTTGTCAAAAACTATCTACAAAATTCTACGGATCGTATCAAGTACTTTACCGCATTGGAGAAGTTGCCTATAAGCTAGCTTTGCCACCCACTGCAAAAATCCATCCATTTTTCCACGTCTCATGCCTTAAGAAAGTGATTGGGAACAATTGCAGAATTCAAACCAGTCTACCTGAACTGTATGAAGAAGGGTCAATCTGGCTCCAACCTAAAGAGGTTCTTGACACACGAGAACAGCACCTGCGTGGCCGCATGATCAAGGAAGTCCTCGTCAAGTGGAAAGACACCTCTTCGGAAGATGCAACCTGGGAACCAACCACTATTCTTTAGCAGTTTCCGCAGCTTTAACCTTGAGGACAAGGCTATTCTTATGGGGGAGGGCATGTTAGGGTCCCACCCTCACCCCCTTATTTATGTAGTAGGATCGAGTCATAGTTATAGTTAAGTAAAGAGTCAATAAAGCCCATATTAATAATTGTAAGTGGTTAACCCGCATTTAATGAAGGGACCACAGTTAATTGCAAATGGGCCATGGTATTAGATAGATGGTATTAATAAGAACCATGGTATTGCCCCATGGTATTGCATGTATGAATCCTATATAAAGGATAAAGACGCCCCTCGAGGAGCATCGTGTCTTATTTTGTATTGAGCTCAGCTCTATTGGAGGTTTCCCCCTCAAAGAGGCAAGTGAACCTTACTTTCTGAATAATTAAATACTTGCTGTTATTTCTCATTGTTCTATGTTCTGGGTATATTTCTTCGAATAGTTGGTATTATGGTATCGTCTTGCAGGTTAAGAGCATAACAAATGCACATAAATCATAATTCAACAACAAATAGTAGTAAGTGTAAGAATCTTGAGAAGAGATTCTCCCTCTGATTGGGGATCTGCATCATTCATATTCATTCATGTAAGCAACCCACCTCTACTAGAGTAATAAAACATCAAATCTAGTAGATCATAAGCATATGAATATCAACATCATGACATAAATATTTCATCAACGGCTTAGATTCAAAGCAACATATAGATCTCAAAGATTATGAACACAATAAAACTTTCTATCAAGTCACTACATCAGGTTATTGCATCCAGTTTAACCATATGCCATCAAAACAAGGTAGTAAGAGATATGGAATATCAATCTTACACTTATACCTCTCACATGCACTTCATGACCAATGAGATCAGATTAGGTCATTCAATAAATCTTTATCAAAACAACAAGAGTGTCAATCACTCTTTCCATATGCTTTCATCATGCTTATCACAAGCATTACTAACAAACTCATGTATAGGAGTCAATGAACTATCCTTCTATATGAAATCCATCATGCCAAGTATCATTTTCTAGAGCCAAGGTGCTAGCCTTCTTTATAGGATCAAGATATCCAATAGATAGATCATATATGTTAGCCAAACATCAAGTGTATCAATGTATCAAAATTAGATACCCTCATAGAATTCAAGAAGGTCAAAATGTTCAACTTTTCATCATAGGAAACATAGATCCAAGTCACTTTCATATGCATGTATGAGCCATTAAATAAAGAGGCATTCTCATCATACCTTAAGGCTTACCGAGTCAATAGCTAAAACACAACATACCATGCATACCTTGTGGTATTCAAATACCTGAGCATCTTCTCATTAGACATAGGCCTCTTGAAACACTTTGTCATATTTTCATCAAGTACCTCTTTGTCTCTCTCCAGATATGCATCTCAAAATGATCTTCAAGAAGGATCTACACATCTCATCTCATCAAGGAGGTTAGAAACATCCATATACTCAAATACATATGCAAGAAGTAATAAACATAATCATTATATCCATAAGTCTAACAAGTAAGAAGAATCATAAGTCAAGAAATACTTATCTTCAATGAGAGGTGATCCTCTCCCTCTTGAACCAATCGTCAAGAGCCATCAATTTCCATGGTCCATATACCAATGTTGTCTTCAAGTATCCAACCAGATCTGCTAGGGATTATCCTATATAGGGCTTAAGCATCTTCACATTGACAAACTAGGTTCCATATCTCATTTGGCTTCCATAAACCAGGGTTTTCTCTCCAACCCTAACCTCATAGAATCCATCAAACCCTAATCATCAAGATGCCTAGGGTTTTATTCAAACCCTATAATTCTTTTAGGTATCCACCATTCTCTTCTTGCTTCCATCAATGGTTTCATCATCGGGGTGATCTCTATGGCTTTTATTCAGCCCAACTCTAATACCATGTTAATTTTTCATAAAGAGACATTTTTATTTGCTATGATAGTTTCACTTCATCATAAATACATAAGTTCACCCCATATCATCTTACATTATTAATATCTACACCATTATACATCAACATATGCAATTACATAGAAAAAAACAACATCACCATCATCATCAATGCAGAGGAATATAAAAGGAACAATAGAAGAAAGCATGCACACACATAGAGACACCAGGATTGGTTTGAGACCTGGGAAAAACCCACTATGGGGAAAACCCTTGCAAATATTCTTCTTTTAGATCATCATAAATAATGCAACAAAAGAGAGTACAATGATCCATAACTTTATCTATCCAACAAAACAATAATGATATATATAAGACAAATCTAATAATTTTAGCAATCAAAATCTTCATACTGATGGCTATAATGTGTTGTCACAAAATGATGTCAATTTTTGTCACTATGCCGAACTCTGTTGAATACTGATGTCACTGTCAACGAGCCCAATACATATGTTTGCAGCAGAAAATACCAAATCATATCTACAAATCTATATAACAGTAGAGAGGAACCCAAATCTAAATAATCACTAAAGTTGACGAAGGCCAAGATGTCAAACCCTAGATCTGAATTTGGGTTGCTCTCACCCAAACTATCTGCGTGTGACCAAAACTTCAAGGTCGCTCTCATGAGTATAGTATGCAGTCGACTATGACTGCAAAGTTTCTCCCATGAGGTCTCTATGGGTGTGACTGTGGAACTGAACTACAAAGACCCAAATTTGCTCCATTTCTGAGCTGTGAAAGTGACCAACAAGCCAAATTCACACCCTTGTTGAGCTGTGCTAGCAACCGAGATGAAAGGGTCGCTCCCAGGGCTACTTGGTACGAGCGAATGGGGACCAAAACCTTCCGATATGCCTTTGAACCCATATTCACTCCCATAAGCCTCTGTGCCAGTGTCTAAGGGTTTATAGTTTCTCTCATAGGCTTGTGTGCCAGTGACCAGGGACCATAATGCCTTGTTCTATGAGTGACTGAGATCCAAAAGACCCTAACCCGAAGTGAACCTTTCGCCTATGATTTTAGACCCTTCAACGATCTCCTTCCATCAAACCTGTGCAAACCAAGACAAAAGAGAAGAGAATATGTGTGCAAATGATATTGAGGTATGTTATATTTATAGGCTTTCCTGAGGGTTCACTTGGGGTTAAGACTGACCCAAGAAGTTACTCATGTGGTTAGAGCCAACCCATTCCACAATACATGTAGGAATAAAATAATTCATAACTCAACTTCCGCTTGACCAAATTGGGTGATATTTAGGTCAATTTTGGTCCTCTCAAAAAGGGAAATCTAATAAAATCATTATCTTGGCCTTTAAACTATATGAATTGGAAGTTTACCACAATTACAAAAATTAACACTCCCTCTCAACTAGGGAGAATTCCACCTGCCAATATGTATCTATCGAACAATATTCCATTCTAGAATCTTCAAGCGTCATCATGGATCATATCTATTATGTAGTCATCGTGCCATGTCCATAACAAATGTCTCATACTAAAAAATCATCATTGTCCATATTGATCTATCCTTTGTATATTCCTGTTTATCTCTTGATTGTTCCTGCTCATATGCTGAACATTCTAAGATCAAGAAGAAGAATATTTTTATCAGAGGGGAGCTCAAGCTACCACCCTCTATCCATCAAGATGCTATCTAGAATCTTACTAGCGGGCTGCTACCTGGAATATAATCATCAATCGTCATCGGAGAGCATATCATCAAGGAGCACATATCAACCTGGAACTACATCAGGGAGCAATAACTTCCACCCATATCGAGCAAAATGAAAACTCATCACACAGGGGAGTGCACCCTCAACCCTAGACTTTCATTGAGGAGATTACCCTCAACCCGCAAGCATATCAGTTATCTCAACCCATCCTATTGCCTACAAATCTTCCCATTGATGACCCAAAATAGTTATGTGGTATAACACCTGTATCATAATCGACTTGGGTAGTACACCCCAAGTACACTCTCAAATCATTAGCCAAAACGAGGCTGGCCTACTTGAGGATATGATTCCAACTGGGGTATAATCTACAAAGACCAAGAGGGGAGCAAAATTCTCCAACCCTATAAATATTGGGGAGAAACATTCTTCTATGCTAGGTAATAGATAGGGTAGCACCCTATTGTCCAAAGTTCCCTCAATCCTAGGAGCCCTCTATCTCAATTCCTCACCCTGGGAGCTTAAGTAGGGTAGGAAGAATTTTCTCAGTGTCCTCGATCAGCGCTGCTCTTAATATCAACTTATCTCAATATCAACTATTTCTTGTTCATATAGAACATCAAATCAAATATCATATAAGATCATACATAATCATATGAATCATAAAAGGATGTCATAATCATCATCCCTCTCACGAAGGTGCCAATCGCAAGGCTGAGCTTGTTTCAAACAACTGCACTGTCTCAATACATGAGTATATTGGTCCCAACTATAAATATGGGACTTACTGCCAATAAGATCATCACAATGTATCCATGGTATCCATGTCATATCTAGATCATGCTCAAGAAACTATCTAAGGAGATTCCATATCTAGCCATGCTAGCAACAGGATGCTCAACCTCAATCATGTTATGGACCTCTCATCCAAGATATCAAGGTAGATCACATAGTGAAGAAACATCCAAATGTGCTTATCAACAATAAAATCAAATATGAACAATACGTCTATGCATATACGTATCATAGGAGAAATATCACATTCTCAAAATAGAACACCTCATACAGATATTTCAAAGCATGTTTAGTGGCAACTCTATGTGAGTGAATTTACTTACCCATGAATTCATTAAGGTTCTATGCACATCATACATATATAGATGGATGTTCAAAATGGAACATTAATGCTTCAACTTTCGGATGCCATGTCAAGTTTAACATCATCTTGAACTTCAAATCAGAGTATCCAAGGATTTTCATTTTCATTATTAAAAACAATTTCTAATAGCTCCACTCATCAGAGGCTCATCACTTGTCACAAGTAGATCATCAGGATATAAAACCAAAACCACAATCAATATCAAAGCCCTATTTTGGAACTCATAATCCTAAATTCATTTTATAACTGTCAAATCTAGACATATCTGGATTGCAATTCTCTAACCATAGTTCCTTGCTATGCCAACATAATCACCCTTACATAACTCAATGTTGTACCATCAACAACAAAGTCAACTCATCAGATTTTAGAAGCCAAATCATGACCATTAACAAAGTCATCATTATCATAGTATTAATATTTTCAACCAGGAGACAAGTAGAGCTCATATCAAATCATGACTTCATCAGGCCAACAAGTTGCCATCAACCATGCATCATGAATCTGAACTTGATAAGGTCATTCTCATAATCATAATACAAGTCATTTCTGTCACTAGATGCAAATGCATACACTAAGTATTAGTTATGCAAGTTCCATTTTCATGTTGAATCAAACCTATCAGTTCCTCAACCATTTTTCTAAGAATAAGGACGCCAATCTCCATATAGATCATCATGCTCACATAACATTGATATAAGGGAAAATCAACAATTGTCAAATCAGATCATCAGGTCAAGTAAAAAATTCACTATCATAAAGAGATGTATAATCAAAACATATCTCAGTGACCAATTCAAAGTTATTTCCAAGCATCATGACAAAACACTATTCATATATATCAATAAGCCAAATCATGCCAACCTCATGTAGCACAAACATGGTGCCACATCTATAAGTATGTCCCAGTCACCTACAAACACAAGTTCAGTTTGCATGTTCATGTTATAGAAAACATTAAGCCTTTTCTTTCTTGCAGATCTTGCTATCTGTAACACATATATATTCCAGGTGACAATACTTCATTATGTGATCATCAATTTAACCCAAAAACTTCAGAAATCAGTTAATAATGGAAGAATATGTTAGAGACACTTTGATTCAGAAATCAAACAACTTTAGAAGGCTTCAATTGATGGTCAACTATAGTCAAACATATGGTCGCTCCCTTCAGGTTAGCATGAGAGTGACTTTCGCTGCCTGGACGCTATCTAGGACTTAGCATGCGTGCGTCTAGGGACGAGATCCCCTAGATCTATCACTAGGACTAGAGAAGAAACCCTAATTTATGTACGAGCTTCATATCTAAGACTCTATTGTAGATCAATACTATTAGATGCACATAAATCATACTTTAACAACAAATAGTAATAAGGGTAAGAGTCTTGAGAAGAGATTCTCCCTCTGACTGGGGATTCACGTCATTCATCTTCATTCATGTAAGAAACCTATCTTTACTAGAGTCATGCAACATTAGATCTGTTAGATCATAAACATATGGCTATCAACATCATGATATCAGTCTTTCATAAAAGGCTTAGACTCAAAGAAGTAGATATATCTCAAATATTATGAACACAATAGAACTTTCTATCAAGTCACTACATTAGGTTACTGCATCCAGTTTAACCATATGACATAAAGACGAGGTAGTAAGAGATATGGAATATCAATCTTACACTTATACTTCTCACATGCACTTCATGGCCAATGAGATCAGATTAGGTCATTCAATAAAGCTTTATCAAAACAAGAAGAGTGTCAATCATTCTTTCCACATCATGATTATCGCAAGCATTACCAACAGACTCATGTATAGGAGTTAATGGACTATCCTTCTATATGAAATCTGTCATGCCAAGTATCATTTTCTAGAGCCAAGGTGCTAGCCTTCTTTATAGAATCAAGATATCCATCAAATAGATCATAGATGTTAGCCAAACATTAAGTGTATCAATGTATCAACATTAGATACCCTCATAAAATTCAAGAAGGTCAAAATGTTGAACTTTTCATCATAAGAGACATAGATCCAAGTCACTTTCATATGCATGTAGTAGCCATTAAATAAAGAGGCATTCTCATCATAACTTAAGGCTTGCCGAGTCAATAGCTGAAACACAACATGCCATGCATACCTTGTGGTATACAAATACCTGAACATCTTATCATTAGAGATAGGCCGCTTGAAACACTTTTTCATCTTTACATCAAGTACCTCTTTGTCTCTTTCCAAATTTTCATCTCAAAATGATCCTCAAGAAGGATCTACACATCTCATCTCATCAAGGAGGTTAGAAACATCCATATACTCAAATACATATGCAGGAAGTAATAAACATAATCATCATATCCATAAGTCTAACAAGTAAGAAGCATCATAAGTCAAGAAATACTTATCTTCAATGAGAGGTGATACTCTCCCTCTTGAACCAATCTTCAAGAGCCATCAATGTCCATGGTCCATATACCAATGTTGTCTTCAAGTATCCAACCAAATATGCTAGGGATTATCCTATCTAGGGCTTGAGCATCTTCACATTGACAAGCTAGGTTCCATATCTCATATGGTTTCCATAAACTAGGGTTTTCTCTCCAGCCCTAACCTCATATAATCCATCAAACCCTAATCATCAATATGCCTATGGTTTTCTTCAAACCCTATAACTCTTTTATGTCTCCACCATCCTCTTCTTACTTCCATCAATGGTGTCATCATCAAGGTGATATCCATGGCTTTTCTTTAGCCCAGCTATGATACCATGTTAATTTTTCATATAGCGACATTGCTCTTTTCTATGATAGTTGCATTTCATCATAAATACATTAAGTTCACCCCATATTATCATTACATTATTCAGATCTACACCATTATACATCAACATATGCAATTACATGGAAAGAAACAACATCACCATCATCATCAATGTAGCAGAATATAAAAGGATCAGTAGAAGAAAGCATGCACACACATAGAGACACTAGGATTGGTCTACGACCAGGGAAAAACCCATTATGGGGAAACCCTTGCAAATATTCTTCTTCTTAGATCGTCATCAAATGATGCAGCAAAAGAGAGTACAATGATAAAACGATAATGATATATATGAGACATATATAATCATGTTAGGAATGAGAATCCTCATACTCATGGCTGTAATGTGCTGTCACAAACTGATGTCAATTGTAGTATACTGCTGTCACTGTGCCAAATTCTGTTGAATACTGTGTCACTGTTAATGAGTCCAATACATATGTTTACATCGAAAACTAAAAAATCATATCTATAGATATACATATCTGTATAACAGTATAGAGGAACTCATATCTAACTGATCACTGAACTTGGATGAAGCCAAGATGTCAAACCCTAGATCTGAACTCAGGTCACTCTCAACCAAATTGTTTGTGTGTGACTAAAACTTTAGGGTCGCTCTCATGAATATAGTATGTGAGCCACTGTGATAACAGAGTCATTCCCAGGAGGTCTCTATGCATGCAACTCTGGCACTGAACTACAAATACCCAAATTTGCTCCCTTTTCAAGTTGTGCGAGCGACCAACAAGCCAAAGCCACACCCTTGTTGAGTTGTGCTAGCGACCGAGATGACAAGGTTGCTCCCAGGGCCACCTGGTGCGAGTGACCGGGGAACAAAACTTTCTTATCTGCCTCTAAACCCAGAGTCACTCCGATAATCCTTTGTGCCAACGTCCAAGGGTCTATAGTCACTCTCATAGGCTTATGTGTTAGTGATCAGGGACCAGAATGCCATGTTCTGTCTCAGCGACTGAGATCCACAAGACCCTAACCCAGAGCGAACCTTTCGCCTATGATTTCAGACCCTTGAGCGAACTCCTTCTGTTGAACCCGTGCAAACTAAGAAAAAAGAGAAGAGAAGATGTTTCCAGATGATCTTGAAGTCTATTCTATTTATAGTATTTCCTGAGGGTTCACTTGGGGTTAAGACTGACCCAAGCAGTTACTCATGTGGTTAGGGCCGACCCATTCCATAATACATGTGTGAATAAAATAAATCATAACTCAACTTCTCCTTGACCAAATTTGGCGATATTTAGGTTGATTTTGGTCCTCTAGAAAAGAGGAATCTAATACAATAATTATCTTGGTTGTTTGATATGTTCAAGGTGGAATTTTACCGCAGTTGTAAAAAATTATAGTAGGGCAACAATAGTGACCTACTTGTCAATCCAGCCAATGGCCCTTTGGCACCGACTAAGTAGGGGGGTTTCTTTCCAAAATTGACCTTGTCCTTAGTGCATATGTTGGGTTGTGTTATATTCTTTCCACAACTAGCCCTAGTAGTTTAACCGGGGGGTTAGAGGGGGGGTGTCGTGTCGATGCGCAGTAGGAGGAGGGAGGTGATTGGGGGTTTGAGGGGGGTGGTGGCCCCCCTCTATGGGGTCCGGGGCAGTGCCCTAGGAAATTTTTGTTTGGACCCTATATTAGGTGGGCATACCTACCTGTGGTTTTGTGCATCGTTTTCACACATGGTTTTCTGCGGGATGGTTTTCGGTCCATGGTATTGGATGCTTTGGCATGTATATATATGTATTGTAACACTGAAAGGAACATAATGAAAAATCAATCTGGTAGTCCCAGTTTTTGGATCTAGGGGAAAATCTTTGTGTTTATTTGTTTTATGTGTTATGCTTTCGCCATTATTTATTTTCTATTTTTAGAATCCGTATGCAGGTAATTTCTATACGGGGTTAAAACCTACATTTGGTATCGGAGTTGTTTTGGCTTCAAGGGGACACCTTTGTTACTGAGGGGTTTCGATCGGGCCTGTGGTAGACTCTGTTCAGTGGGAGATCTTCGGGATCAATTCTGGTGGTGAAAGAAGATGGCAAGCAGTGGAAATATAGAGATTGATAAATTTAATGGTCATAATTTTGAGTTGTTTAATGGTCATAATTTTGAGTTGTGGAAACTCAAGATGGAGGATCTGTGGTTGGATAAAGATCAGTGGATTGCGGTAGATCCGGGTACTAAACCAAGAGTTTGTGGCTCTTCATCTTTTGATTCCTCTTCTATTGTAGAGTCTGATTCTTCCTCCTTAACCTTAAACTCTATATTCTCAAGTTCCTTTAGTTGGAATTCATGTTTGATAACATCTTTCACCTCTCTGAACACCACATCTCGGTTGTATAGAATCTTCCTTGTTACTGGGTTCCAAATCTTATAACCCTTTAAACCATCCTTATACCCAATAAAGATGCACTTTTCAGATTTACTATCCAACTTTGTTCTTTTCTCCTTTGGAACATGTACATATGCATCACATCCAAATACCCTCAGAAGTGAAAGAGAAGGTTTCTTACCAATCCATACCTCTTGTGGAGTCTTATCCTCCAACGCTGATGAAGGTGATATGTTGATCAGGGAACATGCAGTCTCCACCGCCTCTGCCCAGAATTCTTGTCCTAACCCGATACCACTGAGCATGCTTCTTGCCCTTTCCATCAAAGTCTTTTTCATTCTTTCTGCAACTCCATTTTGCTGAGGTGTGTATGGAGTAGTCTTCTGTCATGTTATACCACACTTCTTACAGAACTCTTCAAATTCATTCTTTCAAAACTCTCCACCGGTATCTATCCTCAACACCTTTATCTTCTTCTCTGTCCGGTTCTCCACTAAAGCCTTAAATTCTTTAAACCTGTCAAAGACTTCAGATTTATTCTTAAGGAAATATATCCATGTATTCCTTGAAAATTCATCTATAAATGATACATAGTACACATACTTACCTAGTGATGGAACCTTCACAATTCCAAACACATCACTGTGCACAAGCTCTAATATCTGTTTCGCCCTTTTACCACCATAGGGGAAACTCACCCGATTTTTCTTCCCATATACACAATTTTCACAAAAATCAAAATCCAGAGAGCTATTAGTCATACCTTCTACCATACCTTTACCATGAAGTATTCGATGACCCTTCTCTCCAATATGTCCAAGCCTTTGATGCCATAGCATGGTCTTTTCTCCAGAGACCACTATATTTTCTGCTCCACTTTCAGGAACCATAGAACTATTGCGCCCATCAATAACAATGCTACCTTGCAGCTTGTATAAAGTTCCAATCCGAACTCCCTGCATCAATACCAGTTCTCCTCGAACCATCTTGCAAGTATCTTTCTCGAACACTGTTTTTACACCTGCATCGTCCAGCTTGCTAACAAAAATCAGATTTCTGGCCAATGTAAGAATATGCAGAACACCCGAAAGTGTTCTAATCCTTCCACCTTGCAAATTCAACTTTACTTTTCCATGACCAATGATTCTATCCTTCCTATCATCCCCTAAGAAGACATCACCGCCATCGTATTTCTCATACTCGCAGAACCGCTTTCTATGGGGAGTGAAGTGAAAGGATGCACCTCAATCAATCAACCATGCCTCATGATCTACATGTGTACTTGAAGTAGAAGCCATGTACATATCCCCACCTTCATCTGAGGTGGTTTTCACCTCTACAGAAGGAGCATCATCAGATCCCTTTCCTTTGTCAGGAGCTTTAGACTTACAATCCCTTTTGTAGTGCCCTTCCTTTCCGCATTTCTAGCGCACCATTATAGGTTTTCCTGAAGATTTAGATCTCCCACTTGATGACTTATTTTTGTTTCTGTCCTGGGACCGTCCTCGTATAGACAAGGAATCACCATTCTAGCTCTCCATATTTTTCCATCTCATCTCCTCCATCAGTAAGGATGAGACTATTTCATCAAACTACAAGGAAGTTGCATTGCTACCTATTGCAATAACTAGACTATCCCACGAATCTGGTAGAGAACAAAAAAGACTGATGCACTTATCTTCATCTAAAATTTTAATATCAATAGATAATAACTGACTTACCACAGTATTAAATGTGTTTAGATGCTTTGTCACCGAGTCTCCATCTTTCATCCTTAGGTTATACAACTTTTTCTGTAGGAACAGTTTATTCACCAGAGACTTAGATTGGTACAAAGTCCCTAACTTGTCCCACAAAGCCTTCGTCGTAGCTTCCCCTGATACATTCAACAATACTGAATCTGAGACACACAATCGTATTGTGCTCTTTGCCTTCCTTCTCATCGTCCCTATGCATTGTTAGGATCTGGAGTTGCATTGTCACCCTCACCATGGAATTGGAAATCATCATGCACATGCGACTCCATGTGTACCATATGCCTCCCAAGGCTATCCATTCTATCCTGTAGCCTCTTCTGGCCTCTACATAGGGACTCCTAGTTATCCATGATATGCCACTGGTTATGCTGGATGTCATTAATATTTTTTTATTTATATTTATAGGAAAGATGTGTATTTTTTTATCAAGTGTTTAAAATTATTAATTTTTAATGACAATTATTTTATGTACATTGAAGTATTTAATAACGATACATAAATATAAAAAATCCTAATTTCAATACACACACACACACACACACACACACATAGACATACATACATACATACATACATACATATACATATACATATACATATACATATACATATACATATATATATACATATACATATACATATACATATATATATATAAGTTTCATTAAAAAAACATTGCAAATAAAAACAAAAAACACTTAAAAAACTAACATCTTAGGAAGAAAGAAGAAGAAGGAGACAACGTGAAAAATTGTCAAATAACCAACATTTAAAACATGTGCATACTTAAGATATAAGGAAATTTAAAGTATCAAAAAGTATGTCGAAAAAGGTTGATGTCGCATCAACGCTTTTCAAAATCAACACAAATCACCAACATTTAAAAAGAATGTGAGAAATATACCCCCCTAAAAAAAGGTCGATGATGCATCAACAATTTTCAAAACTCACTGGAAAATTATAAAAAAAAGTCCATATTTAATACATAAAAAATTATTAAAGTGTCAAAAATATGCGTCTCCAAAAAAGGGTTGATTTTACATAAACACTTTTCAAAATTGGCATGAAAATCATGATTTTATGCGACCTCTAAAAAAATGAGAACTTATTATAGTTCTTTTTAAGTTTGTAACTTTGTTCCTTGCACAACACCGATGAATGTTGCTTGATAAAATCATTGTTGGTTGTGCCTAACGAGAAAAAACAGACTCTATCTCATATTATGTTTCAAAACAAGATAAACGAAAGTTGATCATCGATGCAGAACCTAATGTTACCATTGCAACTACAAATATATGACTAGAAGATTTAGATGAGCCTAAGGAGGTGGAGTGCCTCTTCCATTCATAAATGTGGGTGGAGTGGACTGCACTACTTTTCATTGTCGATATGTGGGAGCCATAAGAACCTAATCTCATCCAAGGTCATCTAGAGCTTGAAGTTTTCAATAGTGCCACAACCCCAACCATACACCATTGGTTGGTTAAGCCACGGACGAAACATATGTGTTAGCTAGGTATAACATTGTCCTACAACATCAAGCCCTTCAAAGATGATATATTGTGTGGTGTTGTTCCACTCGAATTTTGTGATGTTATTCTAAAGCAACCTTATATGTGGAAATGTTATGTTGTTTATGAGTCTCAACCTTGTAGTTTCGTTGTTATTTGAAGGGATGAACTCTATATGATACTAGAGGTAGTTCTACCTATGGGAAATTCATTAATCTTGGAAAAAATATGCCAAAATGTAGTCTCTCATACTTTCAAGTTCATTATCTTCATGTTTTGACCAAAAGGAGAGAAAAAAGTCATTACAACCACCATAACTTCAACCCAAGCTCTCTTTACAAAACGTAAACATGTGGATAAACTTGTAGAAGGTCCAAAGACATTTTCATCTCACCCGTAAGGGTGTCTACACTTCCAAGTCAAACATCCACATACATGGGATGCCATCCTTCCATATGTTCAAAATGGCTATAATAGAGCTCTTCATAAATCTACCAGCCACAATTGTTTTTAAATATATTAAGGGTTTTTCTAACAACCCCCATGGATGTCACTATTCCAACTACATCTTCACCAATAAAGTCCTCCCATACTCAAGCTCAAGCATATCGAACATCCAAAATTGTTGAATAGATCCAACACTCCCAACCATGAGTTCATGATATCTTGCAAACAACCAATTCTAAATATAAAAAACGACATGACTAACCTTAGTTTCCACACAAGTTTCAATCTACAATGGTTAAAATCGTGGACACCACGTGTTACACTAAAAATTGTCACCATGACTGTTGCAGTTAGTATGGCTCTATCAACTGTCATACTATCCTCCTTGGCAAGTCTCATACCTCTGCTCTTCATGTCAAACTCCAAGAAAGAGAGAAAGTCTTTAAAAATCTATATATCTCTAGGTACGCAGTTTCTCTTAGCCTTACCTGCGTGTACACACCTCAAGTTCACAATACCTGCGTACTTGTACGCTCTGTTTGTAAAGGGGTGGGTGTGTACTCCTGTAAAGGTCAAAAGGCGCAAGTTTCACTTCAAAAAAGTTACTTGTGGTCATTTCTAGAGCATTCTAGAAGCTTGTTTGACGTGTATTGAGCGCCTCCAGATGGTTCATGTATCCCTATGAAAGAGGAACTTATCCCATCAAGAGGGGAGCTATCCCATTCAAAGAGGGGCTTATCCCATTGATAGTGGACCTGATTAAATTCCTCTAAAGCACTATAAATACAGGCATTGGGCCAGAGGGAGGGGAGGTTGAAAGCTGAACATTCCTAAGGGTAGATGCTGCTGGAATTAGGACTCCCTTATAGAGCTTGAGAGGAGAGATTCCCATCCTTTCCTAGCCTTATTTGGAAGTGGGTGAGCTGATCAAAGTAAAGGAGAACTCTTGCTGGACCCTAGGAGGGACCTGCACAACACCAAGGCTCAGGTTGCAACGGTTTCTTTTGTTTCCACTTAATACAAATAAACTCCTTTTTCTCAACAGATTGTTATTCATGATTTTTTTCATATACTCCTTGGTCTGTATGATGAATATGTGTTATTTTATAAGTTTATGAGGTGCTATGTAATCTTTTGGCTTGTTAGTGAATGCAGGTTTCGAAGAGAAGGAGGAGCTCATCCGGATCGGCGAGGCTGGACTACTACAAAGCGTTGGACTAAAGGTATGTTATTATCACCTGATTACTTGTATTCTAAATGCATATTTAGAGAAAGGTAGTGTTTATTTGTCTTGTTTGTCACTAGAAAGCCTTAGCTTCTAGGGAGGTCGGTTTTATCCGCAAAATTGACTCTTTCCGCATGACAAAATGGCGACCATACTGGGGAACTCCATTAATGTGAATGATTTTTCCTTTGTGTGAAACTTTGATTTGAGAAAAGTCGTTTGTTTTCTGGTTTTTGGCTGTTTGACTGTGTATTTGGGTGGGTTAGCTTAGGGTTAAGTTAGATTTTACTTTTCTTGGTTTTTGCTAGAAGTACTCAACCTCTGTGTTGAGCACAGTGCATACTTGTACGCACTGCAGCTTTGTGCATAGAGCGTACCCGCACCTGTGAAAACAGGCTGCCTGCGTACCCCTGTCAAAAGCCTAGAAGATTTCAATTTTCTCCTTTTTGCCTTTTAGATTTTGTTTATAGTTTGTTTTTGCTGCCCAGATCCACTGGTTACCTGTCAGAAACTTTCCTTGGTTAATTCCATTGGCATTCCTGCTTTAAGCTTTCATCAATTGGGTGTTTTACGTCTCTTTTTTGAGAAATTATTAATTTGATTTCCTTTGGTCATTACTTGGAGGTTTGTCTCAGTCTTTTCACAATTTTGCATCTTTATGCTTTTGTTTTTGCAAAAAAATTCCCCCCTCATTCGCCGGGGGGGGGGGGGGCTAAATTGTGTATGAGTGTTAATCGCCTTTGAGTGTTTTTATTTTTTGATCTTTGGAACTCTCACCCAATTTTCTCCACTTGCACTTGATTGATTCTTAGATTACATTAGAATCGCCTTGTGTTTGAGAATTCTCTTGCATAGATCACATTTGCATAATTAGAATTCTCATTTTCAGAATATTATTGAAAAATGTGCATAGATTACATTTGCATACTTTTCAAGTGAATTGTGCATAGATTACAATTGCATAGTTTACATTCTGAAAAATCAATCGTAGATTTAGATAAGTTTTCTTTGATTTCAATTTACACAAAAATAAAAATAAAAAAACTATTTTGGAATTGATTGGCATTAGTTTTTCTTGATGAAATTAGTGCATTAGAGAATTTGTTATATTTTCTCTTAGTGATCAATTCTTTGCATTGTTGGAAGTAAATGGAAACTCTCTCCTTACTTTAGTTAGGATTCATCGAATTGAAAGGATTACATTATCATATTCGATTGCATTCAGTTGAGTCGGGTCATAACACCATTGGTTTCGTATCCATTTACCCATTTGAGTAATAACAGCCTTAATAACACAGCGCTTAATTAAAATTCATCTAGTAATTTTTACATTTCTAGGGCTCTGATACACCAACATAGCTTAGGCTAGTGTCTTGGAGTAGGAGAGTAATTAACTCTCCAAGACAGCAAAACCAAACAAGTAGCTCATCTTGTGGTAGGATAAATCGAACTGTTACATTTATGCTCTGGAAAGCTCCTCTTAAAGGAGAAGCACGAGACCGTGTCCGAACCAGTGAGGGGATCAATCCTCCTTCATTGGGAAAGACGCCAGATATGCACGTACTACAAACGGTAAACCTCAGATTATTGTCGAGGAGCCTGGGGTCACTTGTCGGTAAACCTTGGATTATTGTCAAGGAGCCGGCAAAGGGATTGAGCTTGTTACTCTGCCCTTGCGTGCTATCGGGTCGTAGACTGTTCCCCCAGGTGTATTTGTTGCTGTTGGTGACCTTAGTGACTATTATCTTTAGGGTTCTACCCAAGGTGACGGTGGAGGGAAGATCCCACTGTACCTGGAGCAGACGTCAGCTAGACTCACTTGGATTTTCTGGGGGGTTCACTTCACTCGAGACCGTTAAAGTGGAGGAACTTGGTCCAGTCTATTCATTAAGCAGGTTGTCGGGGTAACTGTTCCACCCGCCACTTCTGTACTGAATTCTGCGATGTTGGATTTCATCACCAACTAGTGTTTTCGGTCCAGAAGGCTACTGTTTGTGTGTGGTTTGACTCCTAGATTTGATAGCGCGTGTTAATTTGTTTGTTTTTACTTTTAGAGACCATAGGTGTGAATTGTGAATTTTAATTGTTAGGTGTGAATTGTGAATTGTTAATTTTAGTTTTAAATTGTTAATAAAATTCACTGAAGTTGAATATAATGGCAAACGTTCCAGAATTTACCAACCTAGGAACCCCTCCTAACGAGAATCCTAGTACTTTTACTTACTTTGGAAATGTTGGTCCTCTTTATATGGCTACTTTGTCATTACCTGGATTTAGGATTACCGATATGGTTATTTTCAACTTCGTTGGCCCAAAGTACTCCAATTGTTCCACCTCAACCGGATGCTTCACCTCGACAGAGTTCACCATCTCAACATCACCAACCTTCTGTTGACCCTTTACCTTCTTCGCCTAATTTTTCTTCCTCCATTTCTTCCTCTTCGCCTGGTAAAAGCCTTGATGCTAGTAACCAGGAGGCTAAGAAGAAGAAGAAAGGGAAGAAGAAGAAGAAGAAGAAGAAGAAGAAGCAAGATAAGAAAGAAGTCAACCAACCAATCGTGGCTGTAAGTGTTAGTCGTCTTGAGGAAAATTCCGACATGCATCGTAAACCCAAATACCCTTGCAGGCTTTGTAAGGGTGACCACTTCCTTGTTAATTGTCCTGGTATTCCAAAGGTCTTGGAACTATGGTCAGAAAAATCTCATCAACTTTCCGTTGATCCATCAACCAGTGATAGTTAGGTTCCTGGGAAAAAGGGTAAAGTTAGGTTTCCTTGTAAGTTATGCAAAGGGAGTCATCAAACTCACATTTGCCCTCACATGGATGAAGCCTCAACATTGTTGGAAAACCTTACTGTTCCACAGCAAGAATTTCCAACTGGTTACGTAAACTTTCTCCCAACCTACCGTCAACTAACGGAGTGATTGATCTAATTTCAAGTACAGTCAATCACACTCTTCCATTGGAGAGTGAAACTCATGTCACTCAGGTTGATGATCCATTAGTTGATCAAGTGGTCGATTCAATTTCACATTTGGTCGATCCTGCTTTCCCTTTGGAGAGTGAACTTCATACCGCTCAGGTTCTTCTTGTTACATCATATTCTTCTATGCCGGGGGGCATTTCACCTGTTTCTACAGAACCCCCTCCAAGCACTGAGGTCTTTTCCTTTGATTGGAATAGACTGACAGAACCTCGTCTTCCTTCCTCCTTCCATTTCCAAATCATTGTCAAGGCTGGTGGTAGGGACATACATCGTACACAGGTAGATGAAGGTGCTTCTATTAGTATTTTATCCTCAACTGTTTGGAAAGCTTTGGGTTCCCCTTAGCTTGCGCTTATTACACAGAATCTGAAAGCTTTTAACATAACCATTAGTGAACCTTTAGGGATCCTTCCTAAGTTTTCTATTACCTTGGAAGGTAAAACTGTTTGTATTGATCTTATGGTAGTTCGAGGTCCCTTGGATTTCAATTTACTCCTTGGGCGAGACTATGTTTATGCAATGAAAGCTGTCGTATCGACACTCTTTCACATGATGTCTTTCCCTCACAATGGCAGTATTGTGACTGTAGACCAGCTTTCGTTCCCTAGTCTTGTTTCAACTACCAATAATATGACACCCCTAAATATTCCTGATTCTAAAGTGGTATTTAGCCCGCCACGGGTCAATTATGTGGCAACTAGTCCCATGTTTTCAGTTACCGATGTAAGTGAGCCTCTCACTGTTTGCTCATCTTCCTTTGATTTAGATCCGTTAATTGACATGGAAAACTCTATGGGATTACTTGAACACGATGTTCTTATCTCTTTTGAGTCCCTTGACATGTGTTCCTTCTAGAGAAGTATTCTTCCTTCTGATGAAGACCTCTTGGAAGCCATGATCAGTGAGCTGCGAGGATAGTTTTTTCCTGTATCAACCTCGTTAAAAAATGAAACAGGCTGCCACACGGATAGTTTTTTCCTGTATCAACCTCGTTAAAAAATGAAACAGGCTAGCATGAGGAAAGTTCTTTTACTGAGTCAACCTCATTAAAAAATGAATCAGGTAGATTTTAGGATATGTAGGTAGATTGTAGAAACAAGGGTTTTGAGGATAGTTCCTGTTACTGAGTCAACCTCGTTAAAAAATGAATCAGGTATGAGGATAGTTCTTTTCTTGTGTCAACCTCCTTAAAAATGAAACAACTCCCTTTTCAAGTTAAATATTGAAAGTAAACCTTCATTCCATCCATCTGGTTGAATGCAATGAAGCCTGGGGGGCATGTACCTCACTTTGCATCATTATCCTGGGGGCATGCGATCTTTTTGAGCATAGTTCCTTGTCTTGTGTCAAGCTCGTTAAAAAATGAAACAAGGGTAGGTTAAGTAGGTAGATTGTAGAGAGTTGTTATGAGCATAGTTCCTTATCTTTTGTCAAGCTCGTTAAAAAATGAAACAAGGGTTTTGAGGATAGTTCCTGTTACTGAGTCAACCTCGTTAAAAAATGAATCAGGTATGAGGATAGTTCTTTTCTTGTGTCAACCTCCTTAAAAATGAAACAACTCCCTTTTCAAGTTAAATATTGAAAGTAAACCTTCATTCCATCCATCTGGTTGAATCCAATGAAGCCTGGGGGGCATGTACCTCGCTTTGCATTATTATACTGGGGGCATGCGAAATTTTGGAGCATAGTTCTTTGTCTTGTGTCAAGCTCGTTCAAAAATGAAACAAGGGTAGGTTAAGTAGGTAGATGGTAGAGAGTAGTTATGAGCATAGTTCCTTGTCTTGTGTCAAGCTCATTAAAAAATGAATCAAGGTTTTTAGAGCATAGTTCCTTGTCTTGTGTCAAGCTCGTTAAAAAATGAATCAAGGTTTTTAGAGTAAAGTTTTTCGTTAGGTAGATTGTAGAGAGTAGTCATGAGCATAGTTCCTTATCTTGTGTCAAGCTCGTTTAAAAAATGAAGCAAGGGTTTGAGGATAGTTCTTTTCCTGTGTCAACCTCACTAAAAAATGAAACAACTCCCACAAGTCTTTCCATGATCTTGAAAGTAAAGCTTCATTCCATCCACGTCATTGAATGCAATGAAGCTTGGGGGGCATGTACCTCATTTTGCGTCATTATGCTGGGGGCATGTGAACTTATAACAAGCATAGTTTTTCATTTCAAGCTTGCGTAAACATGAAACCGAATCCAAGCATAGTTCTTTTCCTGTGTCAAGCTCATTAAAAAATGAAACAATCCCTCCTCTACTTGAGTCGAGAGATTGACTATATCTCATAAATGATAAGTATTTAGGTTAGTTATTTCAGTTTTTTGCATAATTTTCTTACAGTTTTAGGTCGAGTCTGTCAAATGATCTCGTAACTCAACCTTCATTTCATCCAACTGGTTGAATGAAATGAAGCTGGGGGGCATGCGCTCTAGCAGTTACGCTTAGGGGGCATCAAGCACAGTTTTCTCTCTGTTTCAAGCTTGTGTAAAAATGAAACTACTCTGAAGCATAGTTTTTCTCTGTTTCAAGCTTTTGTAAAAATGAAACCTATCTCGAGTCAATTTCGGTTATTTTCAAGACTCGTTAAACTCATGAAAATCCCGAGATTATTTTGCTATCTTTCATTCTCGTAAAACAAATGAAAATGCCGAGTTATTTCCGTCTTTTCCTGCTCGTAAATTAAATTGAAAGTCGGCCATGAGTACATTTTTATTATTTTTTCGAACTCATTAAAACTTACGACAAAATGAAAACCATGAGTACATTTTTATCATTTTTTCGAACTCGTTAAAACTTACGAAAAAGTGAAACCTTGGAGTTCTCTTTTAAGCCCTTTTCAGACTCCTAAAATATGAAAAGATTGCCGAGCGTTTCTTTTACACTCGTTAAAACGGAATTAAAAGACGGTCTACTTACAGCCCTTTTCTGACCGTAAAAAACAGGAAAAGATTGTCGGATTTTTGTCGTTTCAAGTTCGATACTGGAAATAAAACGACGTGTCCTTGATCGCTTTTTACTTTTCAGGTCAAAGACACTAATCATGAAAGTACTCCTTGGTCGCAAGATCAAGCGGTTCTCTCAAGTATTATTTTATACTTTTTCGGGCTTGGGAGACACAAATTTACGAAAAAGTTCAACCCTAGAGTCTTCTTAAGTTTTTTCAAACTCTCTAAAATTGAAAAACGCCGAGTTTCTCCTATACTAGACTCATTAAAATTTCACAGTAAAGGACCTGTTCGATTAGAAACAGGAACGGACCACTCCTTCTTAGGGTTCGAATCAAAACTAAGTTGGACTCATCCGAAGGATGAGATTATAATCAAGCATATGTTATCCTCCTCAAGCTTGTAAAAAATAAAGAGGTACTTGCCAGAAATGGTGGGGGAAAAGAGAGAAAAATGAGCCTATTTGTTATCCTTTGTCTCAGAAGAAGCCTCATCACCACTCTTGAACACGACACTTTTCATTCACCTGGGTTAGGAAATCCTTTGCCTCACAGTTGATAAAACCACATTGAAAGTATTCAGCCGGGTATTAACTTTGGGTCAAATGTCACCAAGCCATTTGTTGTGTCGTTATGTTTTCAAGAGGTCACTGCAATTAAACCATTCATCTGCAAAATACCCGTCATCCATCTCGACCATCCCTGAGTCAGTCCTTACAGCTACATTTATTCAACTTGATCTATGATTTCGTGTTGTGGGATTGCCTACAACGGGTCGCTTTCTATCGACATCAGCACATTATCTAGAAAGATGACCTAGAAATCGTCAGTACCTTGAAATCTGCATGCATCAATGGCAGGTTCCTCGCCTTTGACGACGGTTTACATCATTGACTTTCGATCAAAAGAAATGTTCGACATCAACTCATTCATTCACATCTCATGGATTGTATTGGGTACTTTGAGAACCATTGACATCACTGGTGGTCTCTCTCACACTTGTTAACAGTTTACATCATCGACTGGTAATCAAGTGGTTTCTACCATGTTCGACATCAACCCATTTATTCGCATGGATAGAATTGTACCTTTTCGGGAAGTAGAAATGAAGACCCTGGATCTAGTTTCCACCATCCAGGCTGCGAGGAGTTTTGTATTCATTGTATAGTAGACCAACTATAAACAGATGGCTGCATCCATACTGTGTCTACAAGAGTCTATGATTATGATGTACTACGAAATCATTCCTGTATCAGAGCAGTAGTTAGTTTGTTAGTTAAAGTTTTCAATATGAGTATGGGAATGCCTACCTCAGAGATGATATGATCTTATATATGTATTTTGTGTTGAATATTTGCAGGTTCTGACTGGGCTCTCCACAAGATAATCCTTGAAATGATAAAGTACTTCACCCTTCCTAGATGATATGAAACCCTAATCTACTACAGGCTTCGCACTTTAGGGGGCAATCTGTTACACTAAAAATTGTCACCATGACTGTTGCAGTTAGTATGGCTCTATCAACTGTCATACTATCCTCCTTGGCAAGTCTCATACCTCTGCTCTTCATGTCAAATTCCAAGAAAGAGAGAAAGTCTTTAAAAATCTATATATCTCTGGGTACGCAGTTTCTCTTAGCCTTACCTGCGTGTACGCACCTCAAGTTCACAATACCTGCGTACTTGTACGCTCTGTCTGTAAATGGTTGGGTGCGTACTCCCGTAAAGGTCAAAAGGTGCAAGTTTCACTTCAAAAAAGTTACTTGTGGTCATTTCTAGAGCATTCTAGAAGCTTGTTTGACGTGTATTGAGCGCCTCCAGATGGTTCATGTATCCCTATGAAAGAGGAACTTATCCCATCAAGAGGGGAGCTATCCCATTCAAAGAGGGGCTTATCCCATTGATGGTGGACCTGATTAACTTCCTCTAAAGCACTATAAATACAGGCATTGGGCCAGAGGGAGGGGAGGTTGAAAGCTGAACATTCCTAAGGGTAGATGCTGCTGGAATTAGGACTCCCTTATAGAGCTTGAGAGGAGAGATTCCCATCCTTTCCTAGCCTTATTTGGAAGTGGGTGAGCTGATCAAAGTAAAGGAAAACTCTTGCTTGACCCTAGGAGGGACCTGCACAACACCAAGGCTAAGGTTGTAATGGTTTCTTTTGTTTCCACTTAATACAAATAAACTCATTTTTCTCAACAGATTGTTATTCATGATTTGTTTCATATACTCCTTGGTCTGTATGATGAATATGTGTTATTTTATAAGTTTATGAGGTGCTATGTAATCTTTTGGCTTGTTAGTGAATGCAGGTTTCGAAGAGAAGGAAGAGCTCATCCGGATCGGCGAGGCTGGACTACTACAAAGCGTTGGACTAAAGGTATGTTATTATCACCTGATTACTTGTATTCTAAATGCATATTTAGAGAAAGGTAGTGTTTATTTGTCTTGTTTGTCACTAGAAAGCCTTAGCTTCTAGGGAGGTCGGTTTTTTCCGCAAAATTGACTCTTTCCGCATGAAATCCTTTGCCTCACAGTTGATCAAACCACATTGAAAGTATTCAGCCGAGTATTAACTTTGGGTCAAATGTCACCAAGCCATCTATTGTGTCGTTATGTGTTCAAGAGGTCACTGCAAATAAACCATTCATCTGCAAAATACCCGTCATCCATCTCGACCATCCCTGAGTCAGTCCTTACAGCTACATTTCTTCAACTTGATCTATGATTTCGTGTTGTGGGCTTGCCTGCAATGGGTCGCTTTCTATTGACATCAGCACATTATCTAGAAAGATGACCTAGAAATCATCAGTACCTTGAAATCTGCATGCATCAATGGCAGGTTTCTCGCCTTTGACGACGGTTTACATCATTGACTTTCGATCAAAGGATTCCATGAAATGTTCGACATCAACTCATTCATTCACATCTCATGGATTGTACTGGGTACTTTGAGAACCATTGACATCACTGGTGGTCTCTCTCACACTTGTTAACAGTTTACATCATCGACTGGTAATCAAGTGGTTTCTACCATGTTCGACATCAACCCATTTATTCGCATGGATAGAATCGTACCTTTTCGGGAAGTAGAAATGAAGACCCTGGATCTAGTTTCCACCATCCAGGCTGCGAGGAGTTTTGTATTCCTTGTATAGTAGACCAACTATAAACAGATGGTTGCATCCATACTGTGTCTACAAGAGTCTATGATTATGATGTACTGCGAAATCATTCCTGTATCAGAGCAGTAGTTAGTTTGTTAGTTAAAGTTTTCAATATGAGTATGGGAATGCCTACCTCAGCGATGATATGATCTTATATATGTATTTTGTGTTGAATATTTGCAGGTTCCGACTGGGCTCTCCACAAGATAATCCTTGAAATGATAAAGTACTTCACCCTTCCTAGATGATATGAAACCCTAATCTACTACAGGCTTCACACTTTATGGGGCAATCTGTTACACTAAAAATTGTCACCATGACTGTTGCAGTTAGTATGGCTCTATCAACTGTCATACTATCCTCCTTGGCAAGTATCATACCTCTGCTCTTCATGTCAAACTCCAAGAAAGAGAGAAAGTCTTTAAAAATCTATATATCTCTGGGTACACAGTTTCTCTTATCCTTACCTGCGTGTACGCACCTCAAGTTCACAATACCTGCGTACTTGTACACTCTGTCTGTAAAGGGGTGGGTGCGTACTCCTGTAAAGGTCAAAAGGCGCAAGTTTCACTTCAAAAAAGTTACTTGTGGTCATTTATAGAGCATTCTAGAAGCTTGTTTGACGTGTATTGAGCGCCTCCAGATGGTTCATGTATCCCTATGAAAGAGGAACTTATCCCATCAAGAGGGGAGCTATCCCATTCAAAGAGGGGCTTATCCCATTGATAGTGGACCTGATTAACTTCCTCTAAAGCACTATAAATACAGGCATTGGGCCAGAGGGAGGGGATGTTGAAAGCTGAACATTCCTAAGGGTAGATGCTGCTGGAATTAGGACTCCCTTATAGAGCTTGAGAGGAGAGATTCCCATCCTTTCCTAGCCTTATTTGGAAGTGGGTGAGCTGATCAAAGTAAAGGAGAACTCTTGCTGGACCCTAGGAGGGACCTGCACAACACCAAGGCTCAAGTTGTAACGGTTTCTTTTGTTTCCACTTAATACAAATAAACTCATTTTTCTCAACAGATTTTTATTCATGATTTGTTTCATATACCCCTTGGTCTGTATGATGAATATGTTTTATTTTATAAGTTTATCAGGTGCTATGTAATCTTTTGGCTTGTTAGTGAATGTAGGTTTCGAAGAGAAGGAGGAGCTCATCCGGATCGGTGAGGCTGGACTACTACAAAACGTTGGACTAAAGGTATGTTATTATCACCTGATTACTTGTATTCTAAATGCATATTTAGAGAAAGGTAGTGTTTATTTGTCTTGTTTGTCACTAGAAAGCCTTAGCTTCTAGGGAGGTCGGTTTTGTCCGCAAAATTGACTCTTTCCGCATGACACCAAGACAAAGGATATCCACTAGCTAAGCATACAAGTCTACCAAGTTTTCAAAGTAGGGTAGTTTCTTCACCAAGGTAAGTGGCTCACCAGGAACCAAATTCAAAAGAAGTTTCACCATATAATGAGGGAAATTGAAGCAATGGAGATAATTAATTTCTAAGTGGGGAGGACTGGTCCAAGTCGATGTTGGTGAATCACCACGATCAATATTTTTTTATAAAATGTTATAAAATCTTCACAAGTACTCAAGAATGAACAACTGTGTTTCTGCACCAACGGATGGGTAGTAGTCTTCACAAATATGCAAGAGAGAACAAAATGATCATTGGTTTGAAGAAGTACTTTAGCACAAGTATGCAATGTTTTTCCAAAATGAGTTCTGAAATAAGTATTTTTTATGTCTGAACTATATAAATATTAGGTTCAAGTTTAAAGGCTTTAAAAAAAATCCAAGCATCACATGTCTAAGATTGTGCTGGTACGAAGGTCTCCACAAAACACTAGAAAAAAGACTCCTTATTTGTTGTTATTTTCCCTTGACATGCACCGAGATTATAAGGACTAAAACACAAGAACAATATTTAATAGTTCTAAATTCCTACAGATATGAAATTCAAACAATTTGTCACATGTCCAAGAAGAATTTCTCCACAGATTCACAAGAGGTGTGTTGTATAGGTTGAATAGATTCAATTATCTATTCTTCATTTTATTTTTTTAGTTCATGAAATGTGAACTCATCTCTTCCTCCCGTTCTATCTTCAAAATTCTCTGTGGATAGAGGTTCCAAACAAATAGCCTTTTGATTTATATTTCTAGCATTTGCAAGGGTTGAAATGTCACAATCTAGAATAATAATGACTTTGATAATGGTCGTGACATATAAAAGGTCAAAGCGTGAGTGTCAAGATAAGTTTTTCATGTTATGTTTTTGCTCATGTGTTCAGGAGATTTGAACTATGTGTGAAAATAATAGATTTACTGTGTGTAAAAACAAAAACTCGATAGAGCACTGTAAATCTTGATTTTACAGTGGATGAAAGGAGAAATAGTATTCATTTATTTTTTAAATCTATTTGTGCTTCTTGTTAGCGCTTGAAATTTCACCTCAGGCTGAGAAAGGTAAACCTCAAGGCAACATCAAACCACTTCGCCTCGTAGCTAGCCCTACAGGGCGGGAGAGGGCTCTCTCTGGTCTATCTCGGTGAGATCTTCAATGGATGAGATGACCAATAGGGTAACACTGATTTTAGGCTATTAAACTGATCAAAAAGGTTGATTTGGGGTTTTTAGGGTTTTCGGTGGCAAATTGAGGGGATGGCAATTTTGGGTGCGGGGATTGGACACAGTTTCTACAAGGGGTTCTTTGGGGCGAGGTAGGAGACAGTATTGATGCCTTTGATTGAGGTGGATGGTCAGGAATGACAGGTGAGGAGCTAAGGAGAGCAAACAATAACTTTGAATTCTCCTTAAACAGTAGAAAACATTGAAATTAAACAAACTTAAAAGCAGAGCATGACAGTCATGAATTCTTACTTTAACACTTCGTTTGCTTAATGTGCAGAAGGAAAAGAAAGGAAATGATTCATATAACACACTTACAAGTACATAGAGAAACACCATCAATACATGTAACCACAAGAATCCCAAAAAGGATTGCAAAACCCTGGTCTTCCTTAGCCAAAAATTGCAGAGATACAGTGAGTAATACAATAAGAGCTTCTCCCTCAAGAGTCCAACCATGAAAATGAGCAATAAAGTACATAATATAGATCATATAACCTCTTTCCCTGCCTCCATGGGTCGATCTTACTATCCTAGGAGCTGTTTCAACCACTTCTAAACTGAGCACTACAAACTAGGCAGTCAAAACAACTTGCCTCTATAAGCTAGGAAACCAATTCATTCATTTAATTTTCACCTTTTTGATGAATGAATCTTCTAGAAGAGGTACATAAGTGTAAAAGTGTCATAAAAGTACATTAATTACATCAAAGAGCATAATAATCCACCCCAAAAAGTCAAACAGGGTCAAACTGCGTTTTTCTGAGCTGTACAGTGAAATTTGGAGAAATTTGCCTGACGGGTTGCGCGCCTCTGCCTGACGGGTCGCGCACCTTTGGGACCACTTTTGGAGCACTTCCAGGTGTCCAAATTGAGCAAGAGTAGGCTTGTTGGAAAGGTCTGTGAGTCTAATTTCCAACCCAACTGGAATTTTTGAATTTGGTGGTCATTTTCCCCTCCAAAATTGCAATCTCCCACGACTGCTTTCTGTGTCTAAAAAATGTGGTAGAAAGTCATTTTTTGCTTTTTTTTTTTGACTTTCTGGATGCCCATAACTTCATAAAATCTCTAGTCCATGGATGGGCATATGTAACTTCTCATGAAAAATCTAGAAATGCTGAGTTTTTGCAAAATGGAGTTGCCAGGATGAAGGGTCGCGCGGGGGGTGAGACCCGTTAATGGAGAAAACCTGTAAATTACCTGAAAAACCAAAATTTACCCAAAATGCTCAAAATTTCTTGGGATTTGTGCTGTGGCTAGGCTATTTAGTGCCTTGGTCCTTCAGTGAAGCCTCCGCCAAGATATGGAGGGGATCGGGCCTCTTTCTCCTTTTTTGTGCCTTGGCCAACCACCTTTGGAACATCTTCATCTTTGCCTTGCACACGTGCATTCTCGCCCAATAATGGTTCTTCATGTTTCTCAACAATTTTTTATCTTGGTTGGCCTTAGACAACAACCTCTCCAAGTGAGCATTGAGCTGGATAAGCATGGACTCTCGCTTAGCGGGCAATAGATCACCGGGTCTTCTTCGATTCAAGTTGCAGTCACTACGAATCCTCCACAACTCATCAAGAGCTTCCTCATCCTCCAGCTGTTTGTTGCGCTGCTCTAGATATGAGATTGTCCATTGTGCCCCCTCTAATCTCCTCTGCAATGCATCATTTTCAGCTCTAAGGTGCTGAATGATCTCCTTTGACTCTCGGCTAGGGGAACTGATATCAAGATCAATAAGCTCTATATCTGGAACACCTGATGGTCCCTCATCAATCCTGGGCTGCTTGCCCCTCTGTGATACCTGTGTTGCTGAAGAAAGCGAGGCCCCTTCCACCTGGTGTGGAGATAACACTCGCTGAGCTGATGAAGAAGGCGAGACCCCTTCACCTCCTGTGGAGAAAGTACTCGCCGAGCTGCTGCAAATAAGGCCCTCTGGCCTCTCTGATAAGTAACCAAAGGTGAGGAGCTGACATGTCTAGTGATGGGGATGTCATGCTGCTGTGATGGTCCTCCCTCCTCATGAATAACCTCAGGATGTGGCAGTGGTGGTGCTGTGAAAAGCTCACGAGAGATGAACTCCTCCCATGAGATGCCCTGCTGAGCCAACTGATGTAATACTACAAGCTGAATCAAACCATAATGGTAAAGGCTCCTATACTGTTGTGCCGGGCTCTTCCTCTGCATCATGGACACCATCCTCTCAATGTTCTGATAGAAGAAAACAGGGATGTTCATCATCCGTACCCGTGTGAAGTGCATCAATAGGCGAATATGGTACGAATATACCTGTGAAAATCTGCCCTCACAGGTAAAATAGAGCATGATGAGCATCATCATGGGAGCATACTCACTCCTGAGAAATCTGAAGGGAAACACTCCTGTCAAGTGTCTCATGAGTGCTGGTCTAACGAAAGGCTCAAAATGAACACTGTCCAACACCTTGCGCTTATTCCATACCTCTCCGACATTAGGTATCCCTGTGGCCTGTGCAATCATCTCGGGTGTCAATGTAAAGTCCACCCCGGCAAGGTTGACATGTCCATCATGCAAGTGTAAAACAAATAGGCGAGCCAACTCTCTGTGGCGCTGAATCCGAGAGATCCTCTCGCAAAACTCATAGCAAGACATATACTGGAAACATGAAATTGCCATAGGACAAGCCTGTAAATCTGCCAAAGAAGTGGGCTCCTCTCTCTTATGATGACCACCCTTTCCACCCTTATGAGGCCTCCTCTGTACCTCAATCTCTGAAGCTGATGCCTGGTCATCACTCTGCTCATAGGTTTCAGTTTCTGACATTGTTTAAGGAGCAGAGTGGCCAAAATGTACTGCTGTTTCTACCTTGTAAAATGCTGATTTCTATGCTGTTTCAAGGGGGACAAGGAGCATGAGGGGAATGTTAGGAGAGTGTTATAGACATTTTTGTGCCTTACAACATAGAGCATGAAATGTCAATAATATAAGGGATCCAAAGTCCCTAAACAAGTTGTTCTTACCCTTAGAGGAACAAGGTCAGCAAACCACAGCACTACAGTTCAGTTCTCCACTGAAAAACACTCAAAAACAGGTCAGTTTTGGATCATTGTAGCTGCTCCACTAGGCATCTGCGCTGCATAGCAGGTACAACAAAGGATACCTGCATTGCAGAGCAGGTAGGACAAAGGCTACCTGCGCTGGGCGTACCTTGACATGTGGAGGAATCTTTCTCTCAATGTGCCAGTGCCCAGGAAGCTTCCAGAAAGGCACTTGATCATAAGATTCACCTAATGATGAGTTAAGAGCTTCTAAAACTCCAAGTGGAAGGCAGAAACTCTGAGTGAAGGACTGAAGAACAACTGGAGTTGAAGAGGACAACAAGTCACACATCAAGCTGGCTTATCTTCACTCCAAAACTCTATATAAGGATCTCATCCCATGGGATCTGGAGGGAGGAATTCAGTGCAAAGAATCACTGTTGGTTTGCAGTTGAGAGTATTGGGTGATTGCTTGAGGGAGGTGAAGAAGAGATTTCTCTCCGTCGGGAAGGTGATGCTGGATTGGACCTCACATGGTTGTATCACCGCCTGAACCTTACTTCCATATATTAATAAAGCATTTGAGGTTCTTCTATTCGCATGTGTTTCAATGATGAATTGTTTTACTTGCGTCTTTGATTTATGCTAATCCTTGAATCATTTATGCATGCATGCCTCTTGTAGTTTCCTTTTATTGTCTTATTTGCAGGATCTCGTGTAGCTGGACCCGTGAAAAGACTTGGAGCTGGGAGCAAGCGGAAAACAAAGGAGATAGGATCGACCATTTGCGCAAGACATCGGTAAGTGGATCTATCCTTTTTATCTCTTGCATGTCATAAAGAAGAAACTTTAGATAGCTTTGCTTTCAGCTGTTGCTAAGGAACTGTCACCCTTAGAGTGGGTTAGGGTCATTCCGAGTTGGATACTTTCCCCCACAACAGACTGGCGACTCCACTAGGGACCGTGTCTTGTTGGTAGCTTGTGTTTATTGCTATTCATTTCTTAAACAAAAGAGTACCGAATCGAACTGCATTCGAGTCCTTCGAATGCAAAGTAGAGGGGCAGCTACTCTAGCCCAGTGCTGGGCATGTTTATGATTTGAAGAGCTGATCCACAAGGACTCCTTTTAGCTCTTTGTGATAGTGTTCATCTTCCTTTAATCATCCTCTAGAGTATACTTGACTGATAGCAACTGATTTGGCCAAAAACCGCTCATTTTTGAGCAAACTGTGAGCCAGAATCTGAGAGAGACGAGAGTTGTCTCATCAGTGCAACTGCAACAAAGGCTACCTGCACTGACATCGCAGGTCCCGAAGGGGCTACCTGCGCTGCATCGCAGATTGACAGTGCAGCACCTGCGCTGATCCAGTTTTGCCTTGTGCAACTTGGATTCTCCACTGTCTGTTGCCCAGTTTTCAGTATTGTTTTTGCAGCCTGTTGTCAACCTGTATACCCAGCTGAAACCACTTCTCTTTGCCTTCATTCCCCCTCAGTTGTATGAAGAAACCGTGATTGTTCTTATTGTATTTCTTGCTGTCATTCACTGTTTCCCATAGCGAAAGCGAACTAGTCTTGCTATGACCTCTTGGATCTAGACCTGTGAGAAAGTGTCGTTGTGATTCTAAGAGATAGTTTATTGCTGTTCATAGCTGCTTGAGTATTTTCTTTCGTTATATGGTTCAAATTTCATTATTTCTTGTGTTGAAACGAGTGAATCTTAAGGTGTTCTTTTGATTATTGGACAAAACTTGTTTGCTTACGCTTGAAATCGAATTCGAAATTATACAACAACTTTCTTTTTGTAATCATCAACATTAAGGAAGAAGAAAAGAAATACTTGCATTGTGCATGTGCATTTTGACAGCTTGCATGTCGATTTAGGAAAAGTGCATTAGTGTGTGCTCTATGATCTGTTTGAAAAGATGATGTCTTTCTTTTCCTTCAGTAGTTAAGGTTTTCATAAGTTGAAAGAATTGAAAAAGCTTGCTTATCATTCTTAGACTGCATTTAGGAGTTGTCTCATACATCACGTGGTGATCCATAAAGGAAAACTGCTAAGCAAGATCAACCTAAAAAGAACTGAATTTATCTAACAACGCTTTGAAACATAACGAAACACAGTAGAGGTCTAGGTAGAGATGTGAACCGGCGTCGTTAAACATAGTGACTGTCGATCTCTACGAAGGTGGGTGATTCCTCCTGAGGGACGATAGCACTAATATGGACTTGAGCCCCCGCGTACCGTCGCGTATATTGGGGGACCCCTATAGGAACAAAGCCTTTATCCATAGGAAGCCGTGTCAGCCGCCCTACTGATCGCGATGCAGTGAACACAGCGTTCACGAAGATCGACCACTCGTACCGTAAAACGTATTCTGTGGTTTCGCGAAAGGTTTGGCACACCCTTGCCTAGAACTCCAGAGTAGTTTCTTTTGGCCTTTTTCAAACTCTATAACTGAAAAAGTCCATCCGAGCATTTGTCACTTCGGGCTCGTTAATACATCGAAGGAGACTAGAGTCATCTTTAGCTTTTTCTCGACTCTTAAAAAGTGAAAAAGCAAGTTGTGTCTTAAAAAAGCGTCGTCATATAAAATTCATCTTAAACGAAACATAATTACCTCTGATTCCTACGTTGATCTTAAAAGTTGAGAACATGGAGCACACCAACAAAGGGATCCCGCATGATGGGACCCCTATCCCCTTCTCCTCTTGGGGAGAAGTTGGTGCGCCCCACATGGCCACATTGTCGCTTCCAGGACTGACAATTGGCCTGCCAGTTTGGCTATTCTCAACTGCTGTAGTTCAGACCACCACGGTTCCTGAACAGTCGAGTCAACAGTTAGACCCGTCTAGAGCTACCCTCCAGCCTTCCACTTCTTATGCGCCTTCCTCCGATCCTTCTTCTTCGAAAGGTCAAGCCGCCAAAAGCGGAGCTCCCATAGAAAAGAAGAAGGAAAAGAAGAAGAAAGAAAAGAAGCAGAAGGAGCCAAAGGCGCCTGGGGGCAAGCAGAAGGTATCTAACGAAAACCCACACATAGCACAGAACGGGCCCAAATCTCCATGTGTCATATGTAGAGGGAACCACTTCCACAGTGATTGTCCCAGTATTCCCCGGACTAAGGGACTGGTCCCCTCGGTTGCACGATTCGGAAGCGTCAACCTCTGACAACCAGGTTGGATGCTTACCGTCGACCAGCGAAAGTGAAGGTCGCAGACGACGAAAGGGGATGAGATTCCCCTGCGAACTGTGTGAAGGCGATCACACCCTTCGCCGTTGTTCCTTTTTAGACGAGGCAAAGAGAGTTTTGGAAGATCAACCGGTGGCACCGGTGCTACTTCCTCCTGGATATTAAAAACTCGCGCCAAGTCCTTCGTTGGTCGAAAATACAGCTGCCCCGCTCATAAGGCCAACTGAAGAGTCAGTCGCTGAAAGTGAACCTACTGAATCCGGACCGGACGAAAGTCCAAAGGTCGAAACGGCAGTTGACCCGGTCCTCCCTTCAGAAGTTTCATCTTCACATACCACAGTCACTGAGGATTCATCTTCAGTTGACACCCCTACCGAAGAGAATAAGGATGACACCGTCCATATTCTTTTCGTCAACACCGATTCTGATGAACATCAGGGCAATGTGCCCACTCCTTTATCGCAGGAAGGAGCGTCATTGGGATCATATCCGACCGTATATTCGGTCCCACCACCAAGCAACCTAGTTGTGTCCTTTGATTGGAACCAACTAGGCAGACCCCGGTTACCAGCCAGTATACCATTTAGAATTATAGTCCAAATATACCAAATGGTGATGGCTGGAACTATCATTGATGAAGGGGCATCTGTGAGTATTCTGTCCTCTATTGCTTGGAAAGCACTGGGTTGCCCAGCGCTTTTGCCTGAGACAAGAAATCTCTCGGGTTTTGACAGAGGAACCAGTCGACCATTAAGGATTCTACCTAATGTGCCTATTACCTTGAAAGGGAAGGCTGTCAAGATGGGCTTGATGGTCGTCCAAGGACCCTTGGATTATAACCTACTCCTTGGACGAGACTACATATATTGCATGGAAGCAATAGTCTCCTCACTCTTTCGAATTATGTGTTTTCCATACGAAGGAAGGATGGTCAAGCTCGTAGACCAACTTTCACTTCCGGGATCACGCATCGCAAATAGTCACATACCTACCCTGAATGGTCTATTTGATCAATTTGATCAAGAAAGGTCTCTACCTCCGGTTCTTCTTCCTGATGAAGGCGAGTGATTCGGGAAAGGAAGGCCGGAACCCAGGGGGCATGCATCCTGGTCTGCTCTGGAGGCAGAAGAAACCTTGGGTGTAAAGTAGAATTTCCGCGGAAGAATATGACTAGTCCGTACCCCGTCCCCTCCTTCATCTTTGAGAATCTTCCTCTGAGCCATCTTCGTGGAGAAGAAGGACAAGAAGACAAAGAGAGACTGGGAATCTCAGAAGGGGTTGTTAGGAGTGGGGTTGTTCTAGAATAGGATTCTTCTGTCAAGGTTACTTGTTTGACAAAAGTCATTCACCTTTGTCTAGATAGGTAGGCTCCATCAAAGAAGGGGATCCGTTTGCGGCAGCAAGTAGGTACCGTCTTTGGGTAAAAGGCCAGCCTCACCCATTAAAACAAATGTTTTAAAGGATAAGTAGGGGTAGCCCCCAAAGAAAGAGACGCTATTTGCTGCAACAGATTGTAACCATCTTTGTGTAACCTAATGATAGACATCGCCGAAGAAAGAGTTTCATTTGCGGCAACAAATAAAACCATTCTTTGGGTAACCAGAAAGAGGTAGGCCTCTCCCGGTAGAACAATTTGTTTTACCTGCAAATTGAGGGGTAACCTTGAAATTAGACTTACACCTGGGGGCATGCAAACCTCTTGGAAGGCAAGCATTGGTGACTTTTAGTTTTAGGTAGAACTAACCCACTAACCCGTAGATAAGTCGATACCTGGCTTGCACAAAAAGAGGATATGGAGCAATGCATAGGGAGATGAAAGCTCTTTAAAAAATAGGAATCTTCCATGAGACCTTACTACTTTATGACTGGTAAAAACGAGCAGTTTTGGCAAAGTTCATGCTCGTTAAAAAATAAACGCAAGATCCGAGCAGTTTTAATGCGGAAATTCATGCTCGTTAAAAAATAAACATAAGCTTGTGAGCAGGCTTCCCCCAGTGTTCAAGCTCATTCAGTAAAAATGAATCGGTAAATAACCATTTGAGACCATAAATTCATCAGCCATAAAAGCCTTGGTCGTGTTTGTGCACCGTCACCTCCACTTTTCATTTGGCCGATCATTCACATCCACTTGATTGTTTACCTATTTTGAGGAACAGCTGCGAAGAGTGATTTCACCTAGCCATCCTTGTAATACTGCCGTGATTGGAAAATTCCAACCCGTACCTGGAATCTGCTGCTATCCCTGTTTATCACTCGTTCCTCAAAAGACGAGTCTTCTTTGAGCTCTTTTCACTGACTCGTAAAAAATGAAAAGTTTGCCGAGTTTTGGCCTTCCAGCTCGTTAAAAGGACTGGAAGAGCTATCCCTCCTCTAGATTTTAATCTTTTTGGACCTGAGGGATTATTGCACAAAAAGATCGAGCGCTTGTCTAGTTCGGCTCGATAAAGATATCGAACATTCATCCCTTCTGTATTGTTTTATACTTTTTCGGACTTAAGGGATTAGGTGACGAAAAAGGACCCCTGGAGTCTACTTTATGTACACTTTTCAGACTCTCTAAAAATGAAAAGGACCGAGTTGTCTTTGTCGCTGGACTCGTTAAAAATATTAGATAGCGACAAACTTGTCTTTAGACAAGAACGAGTTTCCCTATCGCTAGGCTCATTAAAAACATAGCGATGGGCTTGCCCGAAGGGCAGGTTATAGATCAAGCATATGTTATCCTCCTCAAGCTTGTCAAAAAATAAAGAGGTACTGGTCAGAAATGACTGGGGAAAAATTGGGAAGAACCTCAAAGCTTAATGGTAGCAAGTCGCTCTTGAACATGACACTTTTGCCTCCGTAAATATCGGGTTGGGTTATTATCATTCACCGGTCCCTTCACCATGGTCTCGCCATACCATCCATACATGGGGTAATGCTACCGATCCATCTCATCAGTGTTGTTATATGTTCAAGAGATGTCATTCAGAAAGTGTCAACCGGGTCCCATCCACTACCGTACATCATCTTTCATCCTTCCATGACCGCCACCCTGAATCATATTTCACAGATCATTTTCACCAATCATCACTAGCTCCGTTCCGTGTCACTGATGTGGGATTCATTAAGGCCCTCCTTTGACGGATCACTTCTTGTCGACATCAGCTCATTATCCAAGAAGTTGATCTAGGAACACCCCCTCAGTACTTTGAAGCTTGCATGCCTCAATGGCAAGTTTCTCACTCCCGGCGATAGGTATACATTAATGACCTTCGACCAGGAGACTTTGCGTGGTGTTCGACGTCAGATCCAATATTCACACCATGTGAATTGTGCTGCAGTACCTTGAGGGTCATCATCATTATCGGTGATTCCTCTCGCGCTTGTTAACAATTTACATTATTGACTGGTAATCAAGCGATGTCTTTCCATGTTCGACTTCAAGAAATTCTCACATGGATTGACTTGTACTAATGTGAAGATTGGACAAGTTTGAAGACCCCGGATCTAGTTTCATCCATCCGGGCTGCGATATATATTCAGGAGATAAAGACATAGACATGTGCAGCAGATGATCATCCTACTAAAAGGATGATAATTAAAAGTAGAGAATTATCAGTCTATTATCAGACGATCGTCTGTTTATGTACAACAAATGTATTTATAAAGCTGAGCATGGGAAATGCCCGCCTCAGCTAGATCATGAAAAGAAAGTATGAAAAGATAATGTATTGTATTGTATTTTGTTACAGGTCACCTCCCGACGATTGAATGAACTTCGGATCCTCCTAATAAAGCATTTCACCCGATAAACGACCTCATACTTTAGGGGGCAACTGTTATAGACATTTTTGTGCCTTACAACATAGAGCATGAAATGTCAATAATCTAAGGGATCCAAAGTCCCTAAACAAGTTGTTCTTACCCTTAGAGGAACAAGGTCAGCAAACCACAGCACTACAGTTCAGTTCTCCACTGAAAAACACTCAAAAACAGGTCAGTTTTGGATCATTGCAGCTGCTCCACTAGGCATCTGCGCTGCATAGCAGGTACAACAAAGGCTACCTGCGTTGCAGAGCAGGTAGGACAAAGGCTACCTGCGCTGGGCGTACCTTGACATGTGGAGGAATCTTTCTCTCAATGTGCCAGTGCCCAGGAAGCTTCCAGAAAGGCACTTGATCATAAGATTCGCCTAATGATGAGTTAAGAGCTTCTAAAACTCCAAGTGGAAGGCAGAAACTCTGAGTGAAGGACGGAAGAACAACTGGAGTTGAAGAGGACAACAAGTCACACATCAAGCTGGCTTATCTTCACTCCAAAACTCTATTTAAGGATCTCATCCCATGGGATCTAGAGGGAGGAATTCAGTGCAAAGAATCGCTGTTGGTTTACAGTTGAGAGTATTGGGTGATTGCTTGAGGGAGGTGAAGAAGAGATTTCTCTCCGTCGGGAAGGTGATGCTGGATTGGACCTCGCATGGTTGTATCACCGCCTGAACCTTACTTCCATATATTAATAAAGCATTTGAGGTTCTTCTATTCGCATGTGTTTCAATGATGAATTGTTTTACTTGCGTCTTTGATTTATGCTAATCCTTGAATCATTTATGCATGCATGCCTCTTGTAGTTTCCTTTTCTTGTCTTATTTGCAGGATCTCGTGTAGCTGGGCCCGTGAAAAGACTTGGAGCTGGGAGCAAGCGGCAAACAAAGGAGATAGGATCGACCATTTGCGCAAGACATCGGTAAGTGGATCTATCCTTTTTATCTCTTGCATGTCATAAAGAAGAAACTTTAGATAGCTTTGCTTTCAGCTGTTGCTAAGGAACTGTCACCCTTAGAGTGGGTTAGGGTCATTCCGAGTTGGATACTTTCCCCCACAACAGAGAGGGACACTTTAAAAGGAAAAATGGGAATAAATATATAAAACAAGGATTTAAAGGAAAAAACATTGCAAAAATCATTGCATATGCATCATTATATACATTGTTTACATGGGTATAATGAGAGGTAGGGTTAGGGCTTGATTTTTCATTTTTTAGGGAAGAGGAGTAGAGTTTAGATTTTCTTTACAAATTTAAAAGGGAAATTTATATAGGAAGACAAGGAAAATGAAATGGGAAATGGGGAAAAATGATTACAAGGGAAAAACCTTAAAACAGCATAAAACCCTAGGCATATTTTACAATTTTAAACCACAGCCATATAGAGCTTTTTCTCTTGCACAATGAGATCTTTAAAACATGTATTCATGATGTCTTTAACCATAGCAAGCAGCAATTTGTAAGTTGGAGGGCCTACCTTAGGCAATTTAGCAATTTTGTTGGCTCCTTGGATGATTTGTAGGTGATTTGGTAAGGAGGACATTGACGGGTCGCGCGCCTCACCCAACGGGTCGCGCGCCACTGACGGGTCGCGCCCGTTATAAAATAACAATGCTGGAATGGGCTCGACGGGTCGCGCGCCTATCAAGCTCACAATTTCGCTCAAACTCTCACCCAATCTCTCTTGCAAGTGAGTTAGATGCACAATGAGGGTAAATGGAGGGAGATTGGGCTTTTATAATTTTGATTTGAAATAATTTCATGCCCAAACCCACTTTATAATGTTTTTCTTTGACACTTTATAAAATTGACTTTTCTTGGTTTCCTTTGTCCTGAAATTGACTCATTTAATGCTTTTGCTCGATACTTTTTGCAGGGATATCATCTGAGGGATCTTGGCAAGGGAGCCAGGGTTACATGCTGTCCTTGGAAGCTTTTTGAAATTTCATCACTTTTTACAAAAATTTGAAAAATGACCTTGGCTTTAAAAACAGAGTTTTTAAATCCAAAGTGAAAATTTACTGTACAAGATAGAAATTTGCGAAGAAACACCTTTGAAATCATCCCTCTGGCTTGCTGAGCACTTATTGACCTTCAGAGACAATGACCTTGAAGACAAACTTGACCAAAACCCCAGACCTAAGAATTTGACCTCAAGACAAGACAAGACAAGCTTGAAAGTGACTAAGGACTGAAATGACTAGATCCAGCAATGCCAAGAGGGGGACAAAAACACCAGCTCCTCCATTAGGGTTATGGCATGCCTAATGGAATGCAAAAATTGACACTGATGAGACACCTACTTATGCAAATGCAAAGAGCTTTGATCGCTGATGGAGGGCTACAAGACCGACTCTAACATTGGCTCCAATGGGGATGGTAGCTCCTTGGAGGTACCAAGAACCTTAGACCTCTGGGAGAGCAGACCAGTGCTTTATCATCATTTGACAATGGAGTCAATATTTACACATGTGACCCAAAGTTGGATAACTTTATTGACTTTGAAAATTGACTGAAATTTAAACTAACTTTGACACAAATCGACTCACTTTATGCAGAAAATAGACTGACTGAAACAACTTGAAAAACTCACACCAACTAATCACCATCTTCAGAATTATAGCCTTCACCGCGGGCCCCAGACTAAAGATGGAAGATCAGTTCACACTTGCTGCAGAATGAAAGTAAAATGGTAATTACAACGAGAGTGATTAGAGCAGAAAATGCTCAAGCATGATACCTTTTGAGCAGCCGGCCATTCACCGACCCACCGAGACAATCATCACCGTTCATTTCTTTGAGAAGGAAGGCATTTGGACCACTGTATGATGCAATTTTGTAGGGACCTTTCCACAAGTTGTTGAATTTTCCATGTTTCCCTTTGTCTTCATTTCGGGTATCCCATCTCAAAACAACATCATCTATATGAAAATCATCTAGTTTGGCCTTTTTGTCATAGATTTTCTTTATGTGCTCCTGCAACTTAAGGGAATTTTGAAGAACCTCCTCTCGTGTCTGCTGTAAATGAATCATTTGACTAATCCGCCGTTGCATAGGATCCTCCTCGCCACCAGCTTCTTGAAGCAACTTTGCTACTGGAACACTAAGTGAAGTAGGAAATACTGCATCTACCCCATAAACTAGTTCAAAGGGTGACATACCAATTGACTTCTTTTGACTTACCCGATCAGCCCATAATGCATTTACTAACTTTTTGTGCCAGCTCTTCTTATTTATTTCCAACAATTTCTTTATGATGTTCACTAGAGATTTGTTCAAAGATTCGGCCAGCCCATTACCTTGCGGATGGTAGGCGGTCGAATGCCCCAATATGATGTTATATTTGTAGCAAAAATCAACCATTTTCTTTGATTTAAAGGCTGCTGCATTATCTGTAATCAACTTATGTGGACAGCTGAAACGTGACAATATGTTATTCTCAAGAAAAGAAATAATTACCGAATCCGTGGCCTGCCGGGTGGGAATGGCTTCAATCCACTTCGTGAAGTAATCGGTGGCGGTCAAGATCCATCGATGCTGCCCGGAAGATGCTGGGTGGATTTCGCCAATAAAATCCAAGCCCCATTGTTGAAATGGTGCGCTGATTTCAATGGGCTTGAGAGATAACGGCTGTAATTTCTGCTTTCCTTGAAAAATTTGACATTCATGACAACTCTTAACTGCATTATATACATCAGAAAATAAAGAAGGCCAATAGAAACCAACTCTTAAGATCTTATTGGCCGTGGTCTTCCAAAACAAGTGACCCCCACAGTCACCTTTGTGAAAATCCTCTACAACTGTCTTAGCTTCTTCTTCGACTAAACAATTCAGCAATATGCCACCGGGGTCTTTCCAATAAAGTGCAGATTTGATAATGCAAAATTTGGCAGCCTTTAACTTCAATGTTCTAGCTTTGTTTCTAGGCATCCCAGGGGGTGAAGGCAAATTTTGAAGCACATATACTATATCAGCATACCAAGGAGAAGAAACAAAGATATCTGATACCTGTAGAGCTGAATTCTCTTCGTCTTCATCGGATAAGGCAGTAATCAAATTGATGTCAAGGACATGAAGATTTGTTTCAGCCATCAACTTAGTAAGACCTTGACCCTTGATCAACTTGGTAGGCTTAATTTCCACATCATACTCTAATAGTGCAGCAATCCACTTACCCCTTCTTCCTTTCGGTTCCGCTTGTAACAAGACATCCTTAACAGCTGCATTGGGAACATAGGCCAAAATATGAGAATTTAGTATGTATACCCGGAAATCTTTCAAATCTTTTATCAGCGCCAATGCTTGCTTTTCGATGATATTATAATTTAGCGCTCCGTCCCTTATGATGCGGCTGAAAAAAGCTATGGGCTTCTCAACATCATCTCTCTTTTGCATTAACACAGCTGCCAACGTATGCTCAGAAGCAAATGAAAATAAAATAAAATCTTGTGTATAATCCGGGCTGATCAAAGTTGGGGCTGAAGATAAGATTAACTTTACCAAGTTGAAAGACTTTACCGCCTCTTCGGTCCATTTGAGTTCGCTGTCCTTTTTGAGCATGTTGGTTATCTCTCTAAGATGTTCGACAAGATTGGGAATGAAGCGACGCAGAAAATTCAATTTTCCATTGAAGGACTGAATCTCTTTCTTGCTTCGGGGCTGCTCTAACTGCTGAATTTCTTCCACCCGTGCAGGATCGATACGAATGCCATCTTTAGAAATAATATGGCCCAGCAGCTTGCCTTCGCTCATAGCAAAAAGGCTTTTCTTCGGATTCAACGAGATACCATACTTTCTGCACTTTTGAAACACCTTAGTCAAATGAAACAAATGCTCTTCATCAGATTTAGAAAACACGGTTAGATCATCAAGATAAACAACCAAAAAGACATCATTCTCATTAGCAAAGGCCATGTCCATTGCTCGCTGAAATGTGGCACCTGAGTTCTTCAATCCAAACGGCATCTTGGCATAATGAAATGTACCCCATGGAGTAGTGAACGTTGTTTTGTCACGGTCATCTTCATGTACCAAAATCTGATTATACCCGAAATAACCATCAAGAAATGACATCCTTGATGCCCCAACTACCCGCTGCAATATATGATCCATTTTGGGCAGCAGATAATTGTCCTTCAGCGACACCTTGTTGAGATTTCTGAAGTCTATACACAAGTGAATCTCACCGGTCTTCTTTCTCATGGGCACCAAGTTAGAAATCCAATCAAAAAATTGGATTGGCACTATGATTCCAGACTTATATAACCCGTTGACTTCCTTCTCGATCAATGGCAGCAACTTAGGATTAATTCTTCTCAACTTTTGTCGGAAAGGCTTTTGATTTGGCTTTATGGGAATGGTATGCTGAATGATACTTGTGTCATAAGTTTTCAAATCTGAATAGTCCCATGCAAAAACATTAGAAAACGAAGACAAAAATCTGATATACTCTCTCTTTACCTTGGGCGACAATGCTTTCGAGAGCTTCACCATCTTTGGATTTTCGGCTGTCCCGAGATTCACATCTTCAACACCTTCTTCCGTTGGCCTCAAAGTTGGTTTGCGGGCCACATCATCTTGATCGAACAATTCTTCTAAAGGGATTAATCCTTTAGGAATGTAATTGTCCTTGAGCTGCAACACATCCATCTGATTTACTCCTTCAGCTTCCGTGTCTATTGAGATGTCTTCGAATTTACCCTCAATTTGCAGAAAATCTTTGATTTCTTCATCATCTTGGAAAACTTTCCAACACCTTTGATTATATGGAACTGTAGGACGATGCTTCACATATATCTCAAACTTATTGCTAGAATTCATGGGTATTTTCAGATTATTTGTTGCCTTAGCCAATGCATCCGCAACACCATTTTGAATCCGGGGCAGACATGTCAAAGTATGTTCTGAAAACAGTTTTAAGATATCTAGGACAACATTCCGATATGCTCGCATATGAGGACGTTTGGCCTGAAATTCACCTTTCACTTGCTTGATAACCAACTCGGAGTCGCCATATACCACTATCTTCTTTGCCTTCAACTTCCGAAGGATTTTCAGACCAGCAATAAGAGCCTCATATTCCGCCTCATTATTTGAACAATCAAATGCCAATTTATATGAACATACCCGTACCTTGCTTGGAACTTGGTTTTGAACTGAAAATGGGCTTCGAATCCACACACCTATACTAGCACCATCGCTGCCCACCACACCATCAAAATCCATGGTCCAAAGACCATCCTCATCATCTTCTAAGTGCTGGAAATGTGATGTCGATGCCTTCTCTGTTTGCTGCCCATTTATTTCAGCTGTTGGCTTTATGACAACAGACTTTCCTTGACTTTCCTTTCTCAAAACTTCTCTGAAATGTTTGGTATATCTTCTGCTTGAACTAACTGACTATCTATCTCATTGAAATTATCCGCAAACAAAACAAAAGATTCTAAATCTGTTTGTACATAATTTACAGGATGATTGACGGGCTTTTCCTTACTAGTGATCATGTATTTCATCTTTTGTTCCCGATATAACTTCCTCATCTGACCAAAAACTGGAATTGTAGCATAGGAAAAATCGAGCTGAAGTGTACCTTTGAGCTTGGCTCCCCATGACCTCGAAAGCAACATGCCAAATCGCGGAGGAATATCTGCCACTACCACATCCATCAAAACATTCTTTGCTGGGATTTGATCTAGACTCACCACCAAGTCCTTGATCAAACCAATACATTTCACCCGGCTGGAATCAAACGAACACAAATCATGATACTTCCTTGTGATGTCAAGTCCCAGCTTCTCCATAATCGCTTTGGGCATCAAATTATGTGAAGCTCCCGAATCAAACATGGGATTGTGTAGCACATACTCATGTAGTCGCAAACTAATATAGAACGGAGGAACATCACTCTCGGGAGACTCACCATCTAAAGTGGGCCCAAAAATCAGCTCAGGCCGATCATCTTCTACATTCACCGTGTCTAGCATTGGGTCGAAATTCAGCATCTTGGAAATATGACCTCGGTAAGTGCTGTTCTTCATGATTTCCGTCAAGGGAATAGACACCTTCAACTTTGCAATCTCATTCTCCAAACTGAAAGCTGAAATCTTCTCACCTTCTTTAGCTGGATTGTCTCTTTTTTCACCTCTATCTCTTGGTGCGTTTGATGGCAGGTCTATCTTGGCTGCTGATGGTGATTGACTTGCTGAAGGACCAAATATGTCTTTTCCTGTTGTGTGTGGGGGAGCCGAATCATTCTTTGCTGATGTATCTTTCCTTTTCTGAATGGGATTTATGGGAACAACTCGGTTTCTCAATTTCCTTTGCTGACCTTGCTGAGCTGATAAAACATGCAAATACCCTCTTTGATACTCTTCGGATTCTTCTTGAAGTGCTGCATCGTTTGACAAAATATAATGCTCATCTTGGGGAATGATGGAATTACTCACCAACTCTTCCTCTTCTATAATATAAGTAGAGCAGATCATCAGGAGTGAAGAAATGATTTTCCTCTCCAACATTATCACCTTCATCTTCTGATTCTTGGCTAACAAAATTCTGTTGAAAAGGAGGTTTCATTTGCTGCTGAACTGCTGCTTCTTGTGCCTTTGTTTCACGCTGCTTGATTCTATATTGTGGCTGCTGTGCACCTCGGAAATTAGGATTACGGATCTGCGGTTCCGGCTTGTCAATACGAACATTTTCAAGTGCCCTCTTTATCTGTTCAACATCACGAAGTAGCTGATTTGAGGTGGATGCTTCCTCTTTGATTGTGACTCGCTTTTCTGCCTTCATTCTTGCCCTTTTATCATTTAAGTTTGCCTCAACGCTAACAACAATTTTCTGCATATCCTCCAAGGTAGGAGGATCTCTGTCTCGCAATGAATAAGCCATCTCTGGATCAAAACCATCCGGGAACTTAAGAAGTGCTGATTTTCTAGATGGCCTCAAATCATCTGGAATAACATTATAAAATGTATTGAATCTGATTATGTAATATTGAACAGACTCACCCGGATTACACTTGAGGTTGTTGTATTCGGCATTAATCTGAAGCAGATATTTTCTGATTTCCCATTGATCTAAAAACTGATTCTGAAGTGCTTCCAAGGTGGCAATGCTGTTAGCTGTCAACCCTCTGAACCACTTTCTAACTTCTCCCCAAAATGTTTGCACGAACAATCACATGGTAACATATTCTTCATCTATCTCATATAGATCAAAGAAAGTGGTCATTTTGTCAATATGTTGCTGAGAAGAAATACTTTGTGGAGTGCCATCAAACATAGGGATTTTACTTTGATAATCGGCTGGCATATCATGAAGATTTTGGGGAAGAGCAAGTGGGGCAAACCGGGCAGCCATTGCTTTAGGAGGGGGAGTAGGATGAGTATGTGGAGGAGGAGCTGTGATAGCAGGGACTATAATAAGAGGAGCTGTAGTTTGCGGAGTTGGGGGAGTTGGAGGGGTAGGAGAAGTAGGAGGGGTATAGGGTGTAGAAGGAGAACCGACTGTGGATTCAGGATAGGTGATTATAGGCGAAACTGAAACATAAGGAGGATAAGATTCTTCGTGAGCTGTGATAGTGGATCCAATATGATCAGAGATATTCTCAACAAAATCAGCAAGGGTAGTAGCTTGAATATGTGTCTGGAGATGTCTCAAGATGAAATTTTCGACCAATTTGTTATGTCTCTCAAATTCAATAGCAGCTGCAAAATCAGGGTCAAGGACTAGAGAGTCGAGCGCACTTTCAGACTTGGCTTTAAACAGAGACAACTCAAAGCTTTCGTCAAAATCTAGATCTTCAAAATACTTGATAATAGCTGGAGATGAATGAGATTTGAAAATGGGTCTAGGATCTGTAGCCAGCTTGTTTTTCTCAAAAAGACTAGGAAAGAAAAACCATTCAGCCTGTGAAAACTCTCAACCTATCATCAATGGCTCAGAGTTCACAATTATACTGGGATAAAGTGTCAATGAAGCGCTACGTTCACAAGCTCACAGAGATTGACTGAAGCAGCGTTTATCTACTAACGCTGATGTAAAACAAGAGCGTTTTCGAAGGCTACCTGGCGTGACTTCAGGCTCCGTCTAAGACTTATGAAACAACACGTCAATGAGAAAACGATTAATTTTTTCTCCCCAGTATGGTCGCCAATATGTTAGCGCTTGAAATTTCACCTCAGGCTGAGAAAGGTAAACCTCAAGGCAACATCAAACCACTTCGCCTCGTAGCTAGCCCTACGGGGCGGGAGAGGGCTCTCTCCGGTCTATCTCGGTGAGATCTTCAATGGATGAGATGACCAATAGGGTAACACTGATTTTAGGCTAGTAAACTGATCAAAAAGGTTGATTTGGGGTTTTTAGGGTTTTCGGTGGCAAATTGAGGGGATGGCAATTTTGGGTGCGGGGATTGGACACAGTTTTTGTAGGGGGTTCTTTGGGGCGAGGTAGGAGACAGTATTGATACCTTTGATTGAGGTGTATGGTCAGGAATGACAGGTGAGGAGCTAAGGAGAGCAAACAATAACTTTGAATTCTCCTTAAACAGTAGAAAACATTGAAATTAAACAAACTTAAAAGCAGAGCATGACAGTCATGAATTCTTACTTTAACACTTCGTTTGCTTAATGTGCAGAAGGAAAAGAAAGGAAATGATTCACATAACACACTTACAAGTACATAGAGAAACACACCATCATTACATGTAACCACAAAAATCCCAAAAAGGACTGCAAAACCCTGGTCTTCCTTAGCCAAAAATTGCAGAGATACAGTGAGTAATACAATAAGAGCTTCTCCCTCAAGAGTCCAACCATGAAAATGAGAAATAAAGTACATAATATAGATCATCTAACCTCTTTCCCTGCCTCCATGGGTCGAGCTCACTATCCTAGGAGCTGTTTCAACCACTTCTAAACTGAGCACTACAAACTAGGCAGTCAAAACAACTTGCCTCTATAAGCTAGGAAACCAATTCATTCATTTAATTTTCACCTTTTTGATGAATGAATCTTCTAGAAGAGGTACATAAGTGTAAAAGTATCATAAAAGTACATTAATTACATCAAAGAGCATAATGATCCACCCCAAAAAGTCAAATAGGGTCAAACTGCGTTTTTCTGAGCTGTACAATGAAATTTGGAGAAATTTGCCTGACGGGTCGCGCGCCTCTGCCTGACGGGTCACGCGCCTTTGGGACCACTTTTGGGGCACTTCCAGGTGTCCAAATTGAGCAAGAGTAGGCTTGTTGGAAAGGTCTGTGAGTCTACTTTCCAACCCAACTGGAATTTCTAAATTTGGTGGTCATTTTCACCTCCAAAATTGCAATCTCCCAATACTGCTTTCTGTGTCTCAAAAATGTGGCAGATCGGGCCTCTTTCTCCTTTTTTGTGCCTTGGCCAACCGCCTTTGGAACATCTTCATCTTTGCCTTGCACACGTGCATTCTCACCCAATAATGGTTCTTCATGTTTCTCAACAATTTTTTATCTTGGTTGGCCTTAGCCAACAGCCTCTCCAAGTGAGCATTGAGCTGGATAAGCATGGACTCTCACTCAGCGGGCAATAGATCACCGGGTCTTCTTCGATTAAAGTTGCGGTCACTACGAATCCTCCACAACTCATCAAGAGCTTGCTCATCCTCCAACTATTTGTTGCGCTGCTCTAGATATGAGATTGTCCATTGTGCCCCCTCTAATCTCCTCTGCAATGCATCATTTTTAGCTCTAAGGTGCTGAATGATCTCCTTTGACTCTCGGCTAGGGGAACTGATATCAAGATCAATAAGCTCTATATCTGGAACACCTGATGGTCCCTCATCAATCCTGGGCTGCTTTCCCTTCTGTGAAACCTGTGCTGCTGAAGAAAGCGAGGCCCCTTCCACCTGGTGTGGAGATAACACTCGCTGAGCTGATGAAGACGGCGAGACCCCTTCCACCTGCTGTGGAGAAAGTACTCGCCAAGCTGCTGCAAATAAGGCCCTCTGGCCTCTCTGATAAGTAACCAAAGGTGAGGAGCTGACATGTATAGTGACGGGGATGTCATGCTGCTGTGATGGTCCTCCCTCCTCGTGAATAACCTCAGGATGTGGCAGTGGTGGTGCTGTGAAAAGCTCACGAGAGATGAACTCCTCCCATGAGATGCCCTGCTGAGCCAATTGATGTAATACTACAAGCTGAATCAAACCATAATGGTAAAGGCTCCTATACTGTTGTGCCGGGCTCTTCCTCTGCATCATGGACACCATCCTCTCAATGTTCTGATAGAAGAAAATAGGGATGTTCATCATCCGTACCCGTGTGAAGTGCATCAATAGGCGAATATGGTACGAATATACCTGTGAAACTCTGCCCTCACAGGTAAAATAGAGCATGATGAGCCTCATCATGGGAGCATACTCACTCCTGAGAAATCTGAAGGGAAACACTCCTGTCAAGTGTCTCATGAGTGCTGGTCTAACGAAAGGCTCAAAATGAACACTGTCCAACACCTTGCGCTTATTCCATACCTCTCCGACATTAGGTATCCCTGTGGCCTGTGCAATCATCTCGGGTGTCAATGTAAAGTCCACCCCGGCAAGGTTGACATGTCCATCATGCAAGTGTAAAACAAATAGGCGAGCCAACTCTCTGTGGTGCTGAATCCGAGAGATCCTCTTGCAAAACTCATAGCAAGACATATACTGGAAACATGAAACTGCCATAGGACAAGCCTGTAAATCTGCCAAAGAAGTGGGCTCCTCTCTCTTATGATGACCACCCTTTCCACCCTTATGAGGCCTCCTCTGTACCTCAATCTCTGAAGCTGATGCCTGGTCATCACTCTGCTCATAGGTTTCGGTTTCTGACATTGTTTAAGGACCAGAGTGGCCAAAATGTACTGCTGTTTCTACCTTGTAAAATGCTGATTTCTATGCTGTTTCAAGGGGGACAAGGAGCATGAGGGGAATGTTAGGAGAGGGACACTTTAAAAGGAAAAATGGGAATAAATATATAAAACAGGGATTTAAGGGAAAAAACATTGCAAAAATCATTGCATATGCATCATTATATACATTGTTTACATGGGTATAATGAGAGGTAGGGTTAGGGCTTGATTTTTCATTTTTTAGGGAAGAGTAGAGTTTAGATTTTGTTTACAAATTTAAAAGGGAAATTTATATAGGAAGACAAGGAAAATGAAATGGGAAATGGGGAAAAATGATTACAAGGGAAAAACCTTAAAACAGCATAAAACCCTAGGCATATTTTACAATTTTAAACCACAGCCATATAGAGCTTTTTCTCTTGCACAATGAGATCTTTAAAACATGTATTCATGATGTCTTTAACCATAAAAAGCAACAATTTGTAAGTTGGAGGGCCTACCTTAGGCAATTTAGCAATTTTGTTGGCTCCTTGGATGATTTGCAGGTGATTTGGTAAGGAGGACGCTGACGGGTCGTGCGCCTCACCCAATGGGTCGCGCGCCACTGACGGGTCGCGCCCGTTATAAAATAACACTGCTGGAATGGGCTCGACGGGTCGCGCGCCTGGTCTGACGGGTCGCGCGCCTGTCAAGCTCACAATTTCGCTCAAACCCTCGCCCAATCTCTCTTGCAAGTGAGTTAGATGCACAATGAGGGTAAATGGAGGGAGATTGGGCTTTTATAATTTTGATTTGAAATAATTTCATGCCCAAACCCACTTTATAATGTTTTTCTTTGACACTTTATAAAATTGACTTTTCTTGGTTTCCTTTGTCCTGAAATTGACTCATTTAATGCTTTTGCTCGATACTTTTTGCAGGGATATCATCTGAGGGATCTTGGCAAGGGAGCCAGGGTTACATGCTGTCCTTGGAAGATTTTTGAAATTTCATCACTTTTTACAAAAATTTGAAAAATGACCTTGGCTTTAAAAACAGAGTTTTTAAATCCAAAGTGAAAATTTACTGTACAAGATAGAAATTTGCGAAGAAACACCTTTGAAATCATCCCTCTGGCTTGCTGAGCAATTATTGACCTTCAGAGACAATGACCTTGAAGACAAACTTGACCAAAACCCTAGACCTAAGAATTTGACCTCAAGACAAGACAAGACAAGCTTGAAAGTGACTAAGGACTGAAATGACTAGATCCAGCAATGCCAAGAGGGGGACAAAAACACCAGCTCCTCCATCAGGGTTATGGCATGCCTAATGGAATGCAAAAATTGACATTGATGAGACACCTACTTATGCAAATGCAAAGAGCTTTGATCGCTGATGGAGGGCTACAAGACCGACTCTAACACTTCTGAAACTAAAATTCAATATATATTGTAGTGCACTTTGTTTTGGAAATTAATTTTTATTTGGTTTGCATATTACTATATTTTTTCCTTTGTTTTATTCTTCACCTTTTATTTCACGCGATATCAAAGCAGGTTTATCAGTGTGAGGTTTATCAAAGTAGGTTTATCAGAGCAAAGGAGAAGGTTTATATCAATGAAATATGACAACTTCAAGCATAAGCTTGAAAAACCCACATATTCCTCAGTTTAACAGAAAAAACTATGATTTTTGGGCAACCACAATAAATGCATTGTTTTGTTCTCAAGATATATGGGATCTTGTAGAGAATGGATTCCAAGAATTAAATAATTCAACAACATACAATGAATTTACAAAAGCAGAGAGAGATTTATTAATAGATAATAGGGAAGAGGAGTCCAAAGCTCTCTTCTACATATTCCAAGCGGTCCATAAGAGTATTTTTCCAAGGATTGCAACAACAACAAAGTCAAAGTAAGCATGGGACATTCTCTAGACAAAATAACAAGGCATGACAAAGGTGAACATGACAACCTTGCAAATGGTAAGAAGGGATTTTGAAACAACATATATGAAGTAGTCTAATACAATAGACTCATATTTTACACAAATTGTTGGAATGGAAAGTCAAATTAGATCTCATGGAGAGACACTAGAGGAATGGAGAGTGGTTGAAACGATTCTAAGAAGTGTACCAACAAAGTTTTACTTTGTTGTTGTGGCTGTAGAGGAGACAAAGGATCTCTCATATTTCTCAATGGATGAGATCCATGCCTCACTCATTTATTATGAACATAGGTTGAACAGGTCAGTAAAATCTTTATTGGAACACGCTTTCAAGATACAGGTCTCAATTGGTCAAGTTGAGGTAGAGGGAGATCAAATTCTAGAGGTAGAGGAAGAATTCCATATAGAGGTAGAAGAAGTATCTCTTAAAACACAAATGGAAGAGGAAAACTCAAAATACAAGCTAAAATAAAACAAAATGTCAAAGGTATGACAAGTATCAAGGTCAATGTCATTATTGCGAGAAGTATGGGTATTATTCAAATGAATGTAGAAAGAAACAATATGATATTAGTAAACCAAATGCAAAATTTACAAAGGAAAATTAGAACTAAGACAATATGTTCTTAGCTTGCATTGTAGCGCAAGGAAGCAAAAGGATGTATGGTTTCTACACTCAGGTTGCAACAATCATACGACAGGGAACATATAATTGTTTCCTAATTTGGATGATAGTGTAAAGTCAAATGTTACATTAGGGACTAATAACAAAGTGTCAATCATGATTAAAGGAAATGTCAATATTCTAACCAAGAAGGGGGTGAAAAAATATATTTCAAATGTGTATTTTATTCCGATTTTAAACACAATCTAATAGGTATTGGACAACTTATGCAAAACGGGTATAAAGTCTTTTTTCAAAAATTGGGAATGTACAATCCTAGATAAATTTCCAAGCAAACAACTCATTGCAAAAGTCCAAATTACAAGTAATATAATATTTATCCTAAGGATAAAACTATATTTGAAGGCAGAGCTTTCTCAAGAAAAACTCTCAATGAACCCACAAGAAGATGAAAGAAAATTTGCAATAGTCACACAAACAACTTTTCAAGTAGAGAACAAAGATGAAAATTCAAATGACATCTAAGATTTTGGAATCTTAACTTTGGAGGTCTAAATCTACTACATAGGAAATGCATGGTAAAGGGTTTTCCACTTATATTAAAACCAAAGACTTATGTGAAGGATGCATCTTGGGCAAACAAAATAGATAATTATTTATAGTAGGAAAGTCTATAAGGGCAAAGGCTCCCTTGGAAATCATCCATTCTGATTTGTGTGGACCAATGCATCCACCATCAACTTGAGGAAGTTATTATTTATTGACATTCATATATGACTACACAGTAAAGACATGGGTATACTTTATAAGACATAAAAAAGAAGTGTTTGAGTAGTTTTGTCAATTCAAGGCCCTTGTTGAAAGACAAAGTGGATGCCATATCGAAGTTTTGAGAACTGATAGAGGTGGTGAATATATTTCAAATGACCTCTTACATTTTTTTAGGGAGCATGGAATTCACAAACAATTCATAACAAGGTGAACACCTCAACAAAATGGTATCGCTGAAAGGAAAAATAAAACAATGATGAAAATAGAAAGGATGTTAAAAAGAAAAGCATTTGTCAAATGAATATTGGTGTGAAGCTGTAACATGCACAACTTACATTTTGACTCGGATGTCCAATAAAAAATGTAAATAACCTTATTATGGAATAAGCATGGAGTGGAAGAAAGTGTTAGTTATTTTTAACAACAGACATGTGTTCTAGTTTCTATGGTGTCTATGAGGCCAAGGAACATATGAGGATAATTATCTCCAAGACCCAAACAATATATTGAAGGAAAATGCCTCGATTAGATTAATTAGGCAATTATTTATTATTTTCCTAAGTCTAATTTAGGAAAGCTAGTTAATTAAATCAAATTAATTGAGGAAAATCCATTTTTCTTTAGAGACTTCCGGAAAAGTCACTTGATGGGGTCAAGATGATATTAGCCATCAATTGTGATTAGATCATAGCCACTGGTTGCTCAATGAGAGATTAAGAGAAAATCAATGGGGCTTTGGAGATCACTAAGGAAGTGCGATTTGAAGTGATAGCAAGGGCACAGAGGAAGACACTCGTAGTGGGGTTTCAATAAAGAGTTTGGGAGAAGAATTTTGGAGAATAATTTCTCACTGATTTCCAGTTTCTAGTGATAGGAAGGAGATCGATTCATCAACAGGAAAGGAGGCCAACATTATCAATGAAAATCGCTAGTTTACTAGTGCAAGCAGAATAAGAGGACGTTTCAGTTTTCTAGTTCCAGATCTATCATTCCGAGGTAGAGTGACTGGGTCAAATGAGTTACTGGAGGTTGATTTGCTAGCAGATCAATTTTCCTAGAGGCAATGCGAAGATCTGGAGCAACTAGTGTGAGTTGCTGAGAAGTGGTTTGCATAGGGAGTTTGATTTTACCTATAAAGGGAGACTCTTGCATCTCTAGATGAATTTGGTGAAGAGAATATTATTTTCTGGATATTTTCCAGTGAGAGGCAAGAAATTGTTGTATTTCTTAGATTGCAGAAGATTTATTAATAACATAAACCCTCATCTGCAGAACCGGTTTTCCCCACATTAGGGTTTTTCCAGGGACTACTTGTCCAAAAATCTCTATGTCAATAATTTTGTGTGTGTGTGAATTATTTGTCAATTCTTGTATTTATTTGTGAAAATTACAGTAGTGAATTGATTGTTATTTTCCAAATTAAATTTCTAAATACAAATAATCTCCAATAGATAGAAGATTAAATTTCGGTTTCTATAATTAAGGAAATTTCACATAAATCTTAGTGTTTCTTACATGAGAGTGTTTGGATGTGTATCATATACGCATACCCTAGATGAATTAAGAAATAAATTAGACAACAAGGGGAAGAAATACATATTTGTGGGTTATAGTGATGAATCCAAGGCATATAAGCTATACAATCCATTATTCAAAAAGGTTATAGTCAATAGAGATGTACAATTCACAGAAGAGGAAGCATGGGATGGGAGTTTGGAGAAAATAATTAATGTGGTAGCAAGTCTATCACAAGAAGACAAAGAGGAATTAGCAACAATAGTTACTTCTTCAATTGTGACTCCTTCTAAACCTATTCAAGCTCAACAAAGTATTCATCAAGTGACACCTTCAATAAGCAATAGGGCAACATCACACATTTAAGAAAATACTCCTCCAAGTGGAAATAAAAGATCAGCAAAAACAATCATTTTTAATGTAGGGACAACAACTCCACATCCTCCAAGTGACACATCAAATCCAACTTTGGCAAGCTTGAGGAAACAAAAATTCAAAGATTTAAAGATATTTATGAGCAAAATGAAGGTGAAAGTAGCACAAGTATGAATTCCCTTTTTGTTTTATTTGCATATGTAGATGATCCACTTAATTTTGAAGATGCAATTAAGGAATAAAATTGGGTAGCAACAATGAATGAAGAAATCAACACAATATAAAATAATGATACATGGAAATTAGTGAATCTTCCACATAGAAAATAAGTCATAGGTGTAATGTGGGTCTATATGACCAAAATAAATGTAGAAGGATAGAAAGACATATAACAAGGTCGGTTGTTAAGCGATACAAACAATAGCTTAGAAGATATTTTGTTGAAACCTTTGCACTAGTTGCAATAATGGAAACTATGAGGAAAAATTTAGCAATAACAACACAATGTAAATGGTAGGTATGTCAAATGGACATGAAATCAACCTTCTTGAATGGAGTATTGAAAGATGAAGTATATGTGGAGAAACCACCTAGTTATCAAGTTCAGGGGAAAGAAGACAAAGTGTGTAGACTAAATAAAACTCTTTATGGGTTGAAGCAAACACTATACACATGGTATAATCGAACAAATTCATATTTGACGAATAATGGATTTAGAAAAAGTGATGGTGATCCTAACCTCTATATCAAAGAAAGTGATAGTAAGATTTTAATTGTGGTTTTATATGTATATGATCTAATTTTCATAGGGAGTGATGATCTTCTTATTGTTGATTTCAAAGAGGTCATGAAAAATGAGTTTGAAATGATAGATTTGGGATTGTTAAGGTATTTTCTAGGCATAGAAGTGAAGCAAACAAAAAATGGAATTTTTATTTCTCAAAAAAAGTATGCAACAAACATCTTGAAGAAGTTTAAAATGAAAAACAACAAGCGTGCAACAACTCCAACAACCATGGGTTTGAAATTGAGCAAAAAATATTGTAACAACAATGTAAATCGAACACTATATAAAAGCATGATTGGAAGTTTGATAATTTGACTGTAGTTAGACCTAATTTAATATATGTAGTGAGCTTGGTCTCTAGATTCATGGAGACACCAAATGAGACACATTGGTTAGTATCTAAAATAATTCTAAGGTATGTTAATGGGACTAGGGGATACACAATTTTGTATGCTACAACAAATGAGCTTAGGTTAGTTGGATACATTGACAGTGGTTGGGAAGGAATTGTAGATGATAAAAAGAACACATTAGGCTATGCTTTTCATTTGGGTTCGAGAGTCATTTCATGAGCCTCCAAGAAATAACCAATTGTTTATCTTTCCACAACTGAAGTTAAATATGTCTTAGCTATAGGGGTAGCTTGTCAAGCAATTTGGATGAGAAGAATGTTGAAATATTTAAGGCATGAACAAAAATAAACAACAAATATTTATTTGACAACAACTTTGCAATTTCTTTATCGAAAAATTCAGTTTTTTACAAAAGAAGTAAACACATTGATATAAGGTACCATTTCATTAGGGAGCTAATAAACAATGAAGAAATTGTTTTGGAACACTGCGAGTTGCAAGAACAATATACAAACATTTTCACCAAACCATTAGTAAAGGAAAGCTTTGTTCATCTAAAGATAGTTTGGGCATCATGAATATCAATAATTGTGATAAAGAAGAGTGTTGAAAATAATCCTAACTACCCCATTTAATGTCCATAGCTATGCTATGCTTGAAGTACAAAGAAAATCACATTTCATATATTTCCTTAAAGATGAAGCAACTTGGAAGTAAATAAAGTTTCTAGTAGCGTACAATTTTCATATCTGCAATAAATCCAAAACCATAAGAAATATTAATGATAACGTAAAAGAGTCATTAAATATGGTTGACCACGCAGTGCACTTTGTATGCATATAGGCTGAATTAATTATAGTGCCTAATGAAATATGTAACAAACCTTATGTATTATTATAGTTTATGGTGGTCCTTTGTCAAGATATATAAAATGTCAAAGTTTGAGTGTAAAGATAAGTTTTTCCTATTATGTTTTCCTCATGTATTTGGAGATATTCTGTGTGTGAAAAAATATATTTTCTCTATGTGAAACAAAGGCACGATAGAGCTTTGTAAATTTTGGATTTACATGGTTAAAAGGAGTACCAGACTCCAGTCTCCATTTATTTTATAAATTTTGATTTTACAGTGAGTAAAAAGAGTAGCAGTCTCAATCTATTTTGTAAATGTATTTGTGCTTATTGTGCACTTTGTTTTACAAATTTATTTTTATGCACTTTGCACTTTATTTTTCCTCTGTTTTATCTTTTTCCCTTTCTTTCAATCGAATGGGATTCGGTCAAATTAATTTTTGTTATAGAGTATAACTCGAACTCTGAAGAAATCACTTCTAACAAAAAATATTGAGTTAATTTTCAAGGTCCAATAGACCTATTTCAGTGTAACTAACAATTTAATATCATTATGCAGAATTGTATCGACATATCATTAGTAGCAAAATTGAGTGTTGATCATATCTGCATACAACTAGATTTTTAGTAAATGGAAAAGGCTCATGATTTCAATTTATTTTGTAATTCTTAACCAATGTTGTGATTCATGAGTTTGAATCTAAAACTTAGTTATTAAATTTTTATCAAATTTTGAGTAAAAAAGTATTATTAATCTAAAAAAACATGGTAATTCCATTAATTTGTTCGAATTTATCATTACATGATGTTCCTACTTTCAACAACTTCCAAATAACTTCCCCAAAACATTTCCCTTCAAATTTTCTCTATTTTGTGCTTCCTCCACATGCTTCAAAGTTGCTCTATGTCAACCTTCCTCACTGGCAGAAGTCTCAAGTCGAGTGATTGACAATTTGCTAAATGAATTAAAGGTTTGAAGAGTTGGAAACTTCTATATTTGTATATTATTACACCCTCTTATATCAAATATTTTGTAGAAAGTTCTGCTTATGTTGTAGCCCACCTAGTTTCAAGTTTTTGCATGGTTTAATGTCCAAAATCCATCACAAACATATGATTAATATATACATTAATTTTTTCATTTAACTTGAAACAAAATATATTCTAATTCTTTTTATTTCACAATTGATATAAGAGAAAATATGTAAATGCACTTAAGAATTTATGCACTTTTTTTTGGTCAACTGACCCTGGAAAAACCCACAAGGGAAAAACCAGTCTTCGAGGAGGATTTTATTTGCTTCTTTAGAAATTTCTTACAACAATTAAAACACAATAAATTTCAGCTTATCTCTTACCTTAAATAAGCATCTCAAAATTTCCTCTTTACACGGAATTCTGGACTAATATTTTTCACCCACATTCAACTCTCATTCAATGGAAATTTTGGCCCTCTTATCAACTCCTTCAACACTGGAAATGGACCATTGTAAAATCAACTTTCTGATTAGGAACTTGAGTTTATACAACAGGTTATACTCACACCTAAAGCACATATTTCCTTCCTTATCCACGAGCTGAAGCACTTTCAAAACCTTGGCCTGAGAAAATCGCTGAATACACTCAGAATTGGCCCAAGAAACATGTTGATTAGGGATGAGAAAATCAGGTTTGGTGTGGCTGGTTGAAGGAGAATAATTTTGTTGCCTGAACACTATTTTTGAAAAGGTTCAGACCTAAAACAAACTTCGACCTGTATGCAGATGACAGTGGTTTATACCTTAGATTTTGAACCCTACTAAATACTTTAGCTCAACCTCCAAGAAAGTTTGAAATGTTGTAGGTTTATTCATTGATCTTTGTTGTAATATTTCTCACACAAATTATCTTCCTCCTCTCAAGTTCCTCTCTTCTCTTCAATATCTTCTCATGACAATGAATGAGAGACCTTTATCCTTTTCCTTCTTTTTTCTATCTAAAGTGAGGAGAACTCTAACCCTTAGATTTAATGGCTGAGATTAAATATCGACTCTATTGAGAATTCAATAAGGCAATGTATATGATAATTCTCTTTTAATTTGATAACTGCTTGTGTTACCGTTTTAATTATTAGCTTTGATCTTTATTATTCCAATATGAAATACATCAAACAACTAGCAAAACAGTTAAGAACAATGACATCATATATAAGCTGCAAGCCAAGGCCAAAACCCCTCCTCTTGAGGGTAAAACCCGAAAATATCTTCTTATCTTTAAAATATTTCAATTGACAAATAACATGACCTAGACTCAGACAAATACCCTCCAAGATCAATTTTTCCTCTTCCTCCAGCTACAAGATCTTCGACCTCCTAGTAAATCCGAAATTATGTTTCCCAGCAACTGCTGCTTCTTCACTAGGAGACTTCGATCTCCCTCTAACTACTCTTCCATTTACTTTTCTTGCCTTTATATGGATTCTAGGGCCTGTAGGAAACCCTAAGAGACCTTCACTTGTCTTCTTGATATTGTTTCTTCCAAAATCAAACTTCAAAATTCCCCAATGCAGAAACCCTAACTTCACATTCCTAGAAGAATGTAGAGAGACCCAAACACTTCGACTTTCTTCGTACTTTTCTTATTCGCACTTCCTTCTTTGCCCTTCTGCTACTTCTTTCTTCACATGATAGATGTGTGAGTGAATGATCCAAATGGAGGACGAGTTCCTCTTATATATGGGCTTTTTCAAGGGTGGAAGTTGCTCTTCATGTAGGCTGACTTGACAACTCTTAGGCCAACTTGATCTTGGAGGTATTTTTAACATTTTCAAGACAAAATAAATTTTCTCTTACAATTTACAATGTTCCCATAGGGTCTTTTATATATGACAATGACTCTTATACCAAGGAAAAACCCTAGAAGCACTTTAATGAGTGCTTGACCTATAAAATAAATTCCTTGGGCAAGAAACCCAAGCTTGATAATAATAAAAATAATTTCCTTTTCATTTTATATATACAAGAGTACATTTCATAATAATGAATATCAAACTTAGTTACAGATTTTTCAACAAGCCCATTAGATCAAGCGCAGAGATCATTCCCTCTCTTGACCCCCTCCCTCATGTGGTCCCCCTCATTTAATGAGCCTTCCTAGTAATTTTTAATGTTTTAGTACCATGGTCATTTTTTCTCTCATAAAGTCACTTTTAGAATATAAAAGTTACTTTAATAATATAAAGTGTACTTAGTACTTTTCACATAAAGTCACTTTTAGAAACACATGTGACTTTAATAAATAAAAGTACTTAGTACATCTCACATAAAAAGTAACTTAGCTCCATGACATTAATAAAACACATAGTGTCACTAGATAAAAGGGTCATTAATGTGTCTCCCTAGGCAAAAAGGATAAATTCCTAGGAAACACCTCCTTGGTACTCTTAATTTCAGTGCTCCCTCTTACCAAGGTAGGTGTTTCTCACCGCTCCCATCTCGTCTCTGAAGAATACATGCTTTCCCCTTGACAATGACTTGGTGATAATGTTTTCTACTTTTTCATCAATGGATATATACTCAAGATTCAAAAATCCCCTCTGAACCCAACCTTTGATGAAGTGGTTACTGACCTCAATGTGCTTTGGATGATCATGAAACACTGTATTCTCATAGAGTTTAATACAACTCTGATTATCACAATATATTATAGTTGGTCTCAAACTATGACCAAATAATCCATGTAGCATATTGCAAAGCCACACTACCTTGCAACCTTCCCGAATAACTGACATATACTCTACCTCTGCACTGCTCAGTGCCACTGATTCTGTTTCCTACTGAACCATGATACATTTGTTGAGCCCAATGAAAAAAACACCCGTAAGTACTCTTCTAGTCACTAGCACTTCCAGCCCAATATGAGTTTGTGCAACCAATCAATCTAACTCCATATCCCCTAACATAGCCCAAACCATAATCCACTGTTCCCTATACGTACCTCAATATATGTTTCACAACCACCCAATGCACTCTCTTTGGCTGCATCATAAAATGGCTCAACGTGTTGAATACAAAATAGATATATGATCTAGTGTTGACCAAATACATCAAAGAACCAATTAGTTGATTATACAAGGTGGGTTCACCAACTCAGAATTTGGAGCATGCAACTTCTTCTAGTTGCTGATCATAGGAGTAGCCATAGGCCCACAACCCTCCATACAAAATCTCCTCAAGGTATCACCTGAATACCTGCCTTGGCCAATGAAGTTATGTCCATCCTCTTGCCAAACCTCCAACCCCATAAAGTAATGCAGTAGTCCCATATCGGTCATATCAAACTCTAAAGCAATATCTCTCTTGCATTATTGGATGAGTTTGTCCTATCCTATAATAAACAAGCCATCCACATACAATACTAGAATGAGTGGATCGTCACCAACCATAATGAAATAGAGGTTCATATCTACATCACTCTTCTGGAAACCCATTTGCTGCAAGTAGGCATCTATCCTCTCGTACCATGCCCTTAACACATAATTTTGTCCATACAAGGATTTCTTAAGCCTAGACACATGAGACTCCCTCCCATGCACCTCATAGCCTTGTGGTTTCTTAATGCAAACCTCTTCCTGTATAACACCATTGAGAAATGAGTTCTTCACATCCATTTGGTGAATCATCCAACCCATCTTAGCTGCTATAAATATGACTACTCTAATGCAACTGTAACAAGAAAATGGTGCGAAGGTCCCCTCATAGTCAACTCCCTTTACCTGTGACAACCCCTGTGCCACAAAACAAGCGTTGAAATTCACTACACTTCCATCAAAAACATGTTTGATCTTGTAGAGCCACCTAGAAGTCACCACAAACTTCCCCTTAGATATCAACACTTTAACCTAAAAATCATTCTTCATGATGGAGGCATACTCCTCCACCATGGTATCCCTATAGATTTGCTGACAGATGACCTCCTCATAACTAGATGGCTCTATCTCAACAAGATCTGCCACAAATCCACTCAACCTCTCAAGTGGTCTTCTCTCCCTCATTGACCACTTGAGTTTCCCTAGTACCTCTTGTGCCTCCTTTAGGGTATCATGAAGCCACATTGGCTTCCTCTTCCCTATAATAGCATCCTCTACTTGTATGGAAAAATCCTCAACTCGAGCCTCTCCTCTTGATGAAGAAGGTTATACTATGGTTAAAGGTGATCTTAGACTATGAGATCCTACACATGAAGATCCTACATCAGGTGATCCTACACTCGGTCATCCCTACTAAGGAGCCTACTGCTCTACTTGATCAACCTCTTGAGACCTACTCAAGGACCTATTGTCCTCAAATCTCACATCCCACTCTAGACAAATTTCCATTAGATAGGAATATATATATATGATATGCTTTACTGGTCTCACTGTAACCCATGGGAATGCCCTTCTCTAGAGTGGGTTCCAAATTCATCCTCTTCTCCTCAGTGACATGTGAATATGTAAGGCATATGTTGATAGTACTATATACTGCTAACATACAAGGGTCTCCCTGATTTGAAGTCTCAATTAGACCTCACACCATTTGGAGTAGGATCCCCTTTTGGAGTATCGACCCAACCACCATAACACAAAGGTTTGTCTTGGTTTCAACGGATAACATAATATATTATATACATAGACCTTGAACAAGCAAGTAAGTTGACATTGTGAAACGCTGATTGAAAATGTGTAAAAGGATACCTTCACAAGCGGAAGACGAGATTGAGTCTCTAGAAGGAAGTAATAGTACTAGCCTAGGAGAGACACACGACAACGTGAAAATATTTGTTATCAAAATAGTTCACATAATGATGTTAAAGAAAAAATAACACACATTCAACAAGATGAGCACCAAAGCCACCAAAATAGTTCAACTTATCTAGTACATATGTACACAACATATACCATAAATGTCCCAAGAATAGTCCTAAAACATTCACGATACATGCATGAAAATGTGTTGGCTCATTAAGTTTTGTTGGCAAAAAATGATGAATGGGTTGATACCTTAGGTTTAGTTGCAGGGGCCAACAAAAGCTCCACCTTAGCGTAGCGCCGAAATTTTCACCCTATTTAGGATGAATAAGGTGTCTCAACCGAGGCGTATTGCGATCTTACGTGGTTATGGGAGCTGGAACCAAATGTTGGGGTAATTAACAACATTAAAGATATCAATACCCAGTAAACCCAAAACTAGAACATCAACGATACAATCATAAAAACTCAATCATTCAAAGGAAGATTATACTATGCATGTGTATTCATAACAAAATTTTAAAAGGGCATATAAATTCACACAAGAAGACTCTCATATAACCCTGCAACTTCTTCTTCTATTAGTTTCAACAAAATTACAACAATACATCTGACTTGAAGGCTTCATTGAAAAACATAAACTAGAATGACAGGATAACACATGAGCTAGAAAATACAAAATAGTGCAGGCTCAATAGGCTCCGCGACAACATTTTGGTGCACTTCTCGCCTCCTCCCCCTTGGTTTTTCCCTTCAGCATTTTTAAACACTTTTCTCGCTTGGACTGCTGCTTCTCCCTCAAATGCTCTGCCTTTTCCCTTTTCGTCTGCCTCTGTTGCTTGGATGCATCTACTTTCTCAACTGTCAGAGATACTTCCAACTTAGATGCAACTGCATGAGCCCTAATTTATTTGCTCGATCCTTCGCAGCTGATAATATTTGGCAGGTCCCTTCTCCTTCTTCAGTTGTCTTCTCTACAACTACCCAATGGTCACCTTTGGTCAAAATTTGGTAAGCATAAAAACATGTCAAATCTTAGCCCTCAAAACAAAGGACCTAACTGGCTTGACCACAGTCCATTGACTCGTCCCCAATTCAATCCTTTACTTGTGTTGCTTGCTATTGCAATGATTCTTCTTGTGCTACTCCTCCTTGATTGTTTTTTCAAACAAAGGACCCAACTTTCGAATAGACTCAAATGCTGCATTTTTGAACCTTGTATACTCAGCGAATGTCATCTGCCATGAACCTGTGAGAGCAATTTCTTGATCAATGAACTACACTATGAGTTTGACTGTTGATTGGGTAGGGCATGTCATCAAAAGTGTATTCCATTGAGTGTCTACCTCCTCGCTGAGATGCTGTAGCATATAGAAGTGATATTGTGTGAGAGGATTAAGATCCCCGAGTAGGCTCTTAGTCTTGCTTTATTCATCCTCAATTTGTTATATCTATATTTTGATTTCATCCACCTAGGCTAGGAGCTCCTTTCGTTGTTGTTTTTTTTGGTAGCCATGGATTGGTTGAATAAATGATTAGCTTGGTGGCACAGAGGGTAAAATTATTGATTTTTCTTTGCTAGGTAGCCTGACCAGTTATGAACTTGTGCTAAGATTCCTTGAGCTTCCTTTGTAGCTTGAATGAGAGAGGCTTTCAGACAAGTCGCTTCTGTGATTTTCTGCTCAATCACGATGGTATACTGGGAAGCAGGATCTGGTAGTGCCCTTTGAGTAGCAACTATACTTCGTTTGAGCTTCTATTTTTCAAGACGAGGTCGATGAACGCTGCTTTGATGTGATCACAACATTCAACCAGAGTGTAGGTCAAGAAGTCTCCTGGCATATCTATGACTATCTCAACAACCGAGGGCCATAGATCCCAGAACTTTGTAGTCATTTGGTCGATCTGGTTCTATAGGGTCTACTTGTCCTGAAGAATGTAATCTCGTTTTGTAGCCAGGGAAAGAATCTACTGTTGTTGATGCTCATGTTCAGCTGCCAGAGTGTTGTGTAATGCCTCAGCTCGACATGCAACTAGTTGAATGAAATTAAATAATTGAGAGGATGAATAACTCTGGAGGTCATTAGCGGTTATAGTAGTGGTTTTAGGGAACCGACTCTGTAATGGTTGGCCAATGGCAATTCATTTCTTAGATTTCCCTTGGGGTGAGGTTTCTCACTACGAGGGCTTGGTGGTATGAGCATTGATGCGGGCTAGGCTGGATTGCGGTGGCTACAAGGAGGCATGAGTGATGATTAGGGGCAATATGTGGATGGCTTCTGGGTTTAGATTCTTGGTGCTGATAGGATGGATGCTTTCCATGAATGGGTAGGGCCCTAGTAATAGATATTACAGGGATGTAGTAATGGATTCTAGAAATTTTGGGTGAGCAACGAGAGCCTCATTAGTAGTGTCCATAGTGGGTTGGATTATATATTTGTTACACTAAAATTTGTCACCATGAATATTTGCAGTTAGTATGGCTCCATCAACTGTCATACTATCCTCCTTGGCAAGTCTCATGCCTCTGCTTTTCATGCCAAACTCCAAAAAAGAGAGAAAAGTCATTTAAAGTCAATTATCTCTGGGTACGCAGTTTCTCTCAACCTTACCTGTGTGTACGCAACCCAAGTTCACAATACCTGCGTACTTGTACGCTCTGTATGTAAAGGGGTGGGTGCGTACCCCTGTAAAGGTTAAAAGTCGCGAGTTTCATCTTAAAAAAGTTACTTGTGGTCATTTCTAGAGCATTCTAGAAGCTTGTATTGAGCGCCTCCAGATGGTTCATGTATCCCTATGAAAGAGGAACTTACCATCAAGAGGGGAGCTAACCCATCCAAAGAGGGGCTTATCCCATTGATGGTGGACCTGATTAACTTTCTCTAGAGCACTATAAATACAGGCATTGGGCCAAAGGGAGGAGAGGTTGAAAGCTGAACATTCCTAAGGGTAGTTGCTGCTGGAATTAGGACTTCCTTGTAGAAGCTTGTGAGGAGAGATTCCCATCCTTTCTTGTTTCATTTGGAAGTGGGTGAGCTGATCAAAGTAAAGGAGAACTCTTGTTGGACCCTGGGAGGGACCTGCACAACACCAAGGCTTAGGTTGTAATGGTTTCTTTTGTTTCCTATTAATACAAATAAGTCCATTCTTCTCAACAATTTGTTATTTATGAGTTGTTTCATATACTCCTTGGTCTGTATGTTAAATATGTTTTATTTTATGAGATATTCAGGTGCTATTTAATCGTTTGATTGTTAGTGAATGCAGGTTTCGAAGAGAAGGAGGAGCTCATCCGGATCGACGAGGCTGGACTACTACAACAACGTTGGACTACAGGTAGGATCTAAACACTTGATTTCTTATATGGTAAATGCATATTTAGAGAAGGATTGTTCTTAATTGTCTTGTTTGTCACTAGAAAGCCTTAAGCTTCTAGGGAGGTTGGTTTTGTCCGCAAAATCAACTCTTTCCGCATGACAAAATGGCGACTCCACTGGGGAACTCCATTGATGTGAATGATTTTTCCTTTGTCTGAAACTTTGATTTGAGATAAGTCATTTTCTTTCTGGTTTTTGGTTGTCTGACTGTGTGTTTGGGTGGCTTAGCTTAGGGTTAAATTAGATTTTAGTTTTTCTTAGTTTTGCTAGCAGTACGCATCCTCTGAGTTAAGCACAGTGCGTACTTGTACGCACTGCAGCTTTGTGCACAGAGTGTACACGCACCTGTGCAAACAGGTTGCCTGCGTACCCTGTCAAAATTGAAAAAATTTCAATTTTCTGCTTTTTACCTCTTATATTTTGCTTTTAATTTGTTTTTTCCACCCAGATCCACTGGTTACCTACCAGAGATCTTCATCTGAACTTGTTTCATCAGTATCAAGTGTTTTGGTGGAATTTGTAGAGGTTCTAGCCTTAGGGTTTGATTTTTACATTGGTCCTGTAGTGACTTTGGCGTTAGAAGTCGTAAAACCTTGGATCTCCTTGGTATTTGCAGTCTTCTTAGGAGTCGGACCTTTCATAGAATCTACCCTTGTGAGACACCTACCTTTGCTTTGTCTCTTTGCCGAATCTCGAAAAGTTTGTTGATTGAACTGTGAATTTCATTTTACGAAAAAGAACAAAAGATTTTATGTTTGTTTTTGGCTAGTTTTTGATTCTGCATTGACTAGTCCTTAGTTAAATCACGACTGAGTAAAACATCCTGGGATCATACTTTGTAGGTTTTGGCCTCATTAGATTTGTTTATTAGGTGACTTTCTCTTTAATTTGCTTTTAAGTAGCTTTGGTTTGATTGTCATAGATTTGTAAAGGTTTGCTTTTTTATTTTTAAATGCTTTGTTAAGTAGGAAAAAATCCAAAAAATCTCTTTTGAAGGAAAAGTTTGCTTAGTGGCATTTGAGTCTTTGAAAGGAAAGGGAATTTTCGCAAAATAATTAGTGGTCATATGTTGTATGCTTTGGAAAAGATAAAGAGATTGTTTCCTTGATTTTCATTGCCAAGAAAGTTGTCTTTATATCAATTTTGCATTCTCCAACTCTCTTAGCTAAGGAATTCATTGAAAAAGAAAATTAGTATAAATCATCCTAAGTGCATCTTTTAGTGGTTTGAGTCGAGTCTACACACCATTAGTTTCATCTCTGCTACCTTTTGTCTTAAAGAAAATCCATAAAAATTAACGCTTAAAGTAAAATCAACTTAGTAATTTTTTATTTACTAGGGCTCTAAAACACCAATATAGATTAGGCTAGTGTCTTGGAGTAGGAGAGTAATTAACTCTCCAAGACAGCAAAACCAAACAAGTAGCTTATCTTGTGGTAGGATAAATCCAACTATTTCATTTGTACTCTGGGAAAGCTCCTCTTAAAGGAGAAGCACGAGACCGTGTCCGAACCAGTGAGGGGATCAATCCTCCTTCATTGGGAAAGACGCCAGATACGCACGTATTACAAACGGTAAACCTCGGATTATTGTCGAGGAGCCTGGGGTCACTTGTCGGTAAACCTTGGATTATTGTCAAGGAGCCGGTAAGGGGATTGAGCTTGTTACTCTGCCCTTGCGTGCTATCGGGTCGTAGACTGTTCCCCAAGGTATATTTGTTGCTGTTGGTAACCTTAGTGACCATTATCTTTAGGATTCTACGCGAGGTGACGGTGGAGGGAAGATCCCACTGTACCTGGAGCAGACGTCGGCTAGACTCACTTGGATTTTCTGGGGGGTTCACTTCACTCGAGATGGTTAAAGTGGAGGAACTTGTGCCGGTCTATTCATTAAGCAGGTTGCCGGCGTAACTGTTCCACCCACCACTTCTGTATTGAATTCGGCGATGTTGGGCTTCATCACCAACTAGTGTTTTCGGTCCGGAAGGATACTGTTTGTCTATGGTTTGACGCCCTAGATTCTTTAGGCGTGTGATTCAAATTTGTTTGGTTCTTTAGAGACTTTAGGTGGTTTGCTTTGAGATTTTACTTTGTTTGCGTGTGCAGTAGTTAAAAGTTTTTAACTGTGGCGGAATTACCGAGACAGTCTCGTAGACTTCGGGGCCAGTCTCTTGAGATTGTTACCGTGGCCGATTTGTTGAGGAAATTCCGTAGACTTCGGGGTGAGCCTCCTCAAGACGTCCCGAGTCATTACGAAGGTTTGAAATTCCTTGTAACTCATCCTAGTGGCAGTAAAGTAGGTTCACCTGAAGAAGGAGAGTCTTCGTTGGTAGTCCATCCAGATTACCAAAGTCTAGAAACAGGTTATAATCCTGAAGCTGTTGCAGTTTCCGAGCTTGCTGGTAGTTTTTCATCTACTAGTGATATAGGCGAAGAACCTGAAATATCTGAACCTGTTACTCCAACTTCTAGTGTTCCTGATTCACCTAGGGTAGAAAGAGTCATCACCGAAAATCTTCCTTCTGGTTTGATAGCTATTGAAGAACTTGCTCCAGAAGAAGAAGTAGGCGTCCCTATTCCTGAAGATCAACCTATCATTGATCTAAGGGAGCGTGAATCTATTTTTTACAGTCCACCTAGAAGTACTACTTGGTATCTTTCGTTAACTAATTACTTAGACAACTCAGGGATAAGTTTTTCTCCACCTCGTACTCCTTATCCACCCGGAGGTATTTATACTCATGTAAATATGTCTAGTCAGTCATCCGTGTTTACTCAACCTCCTGAATCTTTCTTGTATGGTGGTCCTTCTGTTCTTGCTGGGTATCAGTCACTTTCTGGTACTTTTGCAGGAGCATCTCCTCAACCCATTGGACATGGGTCATTAACTGGAAACAATGGTAATAAACTGTTGGGTGTAGGAGACATTTATATGATGCCAGGTTCAATTCCCGGTTCTCAACCTCAAGGTGGTCAGTTACCGCCTGGGGGGCAACCTCAATTAATGCCTGGGGGGCAACCTCAAGGTACACAACTTGTGTCTGGGGGCAACCTCAAGGACAGTATGTGCCCATGGTACAATACATTCCTCAAGGTCAATCCCAGCCTCAATATGTACCCCAGGGTCAACCTCAGTATCAATATATGCCTCAAGGTCAACCCCAGTATCAGTACTTACCTCAAGGGTATCTACCCCAAGTTCAGTACTCGAGTCAAGGTTATCAACCACCTCAAGGTCAATCTTATGTTCAAGGTACGGGAAATGTACCTTTCAATTATCAATCCTACCCTCAATCCAGTTATGGATCTCAATATCCTCAACCTGTCATTTGTCAATACCCCGGAATGAACATAGTGTGGGATCCATCGCAAGTTCAACAAGTGTTGCAGCCAAGCGTACAGTTGTCGTCTCAAACTGGACAACCTGTGGTTTCTAGTCCACCCCAGCAACCAGTCCAGTCTAATGTTCAAACTTCTATACCTTCGGTAGTTACTTAGTCGCCAATTGCACCTAGTACTCCATCTCAAACGACTGCTACAACTACCGCAACATCTGTTCCCTCCACCACACCTACTTCTGGAGTATCGACAGCTTCGGTTTCTACTGTCTCTGCCACTACTCCACAGACATCTTTACCATTGTCTGGATCCACGATTCAAACTACGGTTCAGATGCCTGTGGGGCAGCTAGGTTTAAGTACGGTTGTTACTACTCAACCACAATTTGTTTATCAACCGTACTAGGGACAATACCAATACGGGCCTGCTGTCCAACAACCGGTTTACCAGTATCAACCGTATCCTGGGTACACTTATCAACAACCACAGCAACCCCAGTACAGTCCGGTTAATCCTGGTTTTCCGGGAGGATACAATATCCCGAATGCGATTCCTGTTCCAAGTTATCCTGGATATCCTCCTCTTGGGACTAGTCTTGTGACTCAGACATTTTAGTCAAGCCCAGAATCATTGAAAACATTCATATAGGTGCCTCGTGTTCATATGATGAAATTCAAACATACAAGGTCCTATTTCAAGAATTCCGCGACGTGTTTGCCTGGTCCTATGAGGAAATGCCAGGAATTGATCCCGCAATTGTTGTCCATGAGATTAAGACTTATCCGGACGCTAAACCCGTTCGGAAACGTTTGCGTCAGATTCACCCTCGAAAAGCGGCTGCAATTAAAGCAGAAGTCGAGAAGCTGTTGAAAGCAGGTTTCATTTATCCGATCCCGTTAACGGATTGGGTATCGAATATTGTTCCGGTTAACAAAAAATAGGAAACAATAAGAATATGCATCGACTATAGGGATATCAATCGTGCTTGTCCCAAAGACAACTATCCAACACCCTATATCGACCAAATAATTGATGATTGTGCCGGCAGTGAAATATTTTCCTTTATGGACGGTTTTTCCGGTTACAATCAAATCAATATTCTACCTACCGATCAACCAAAAACGGCTTTCATTTGTCCATGGGGGACATTTTCTTATTGCAAATTACCTTTTGGGCTTAAGAATTGCGGAGCCACTTTTCAAAGGGCGATGCCTTATGCGTTTCATGACATCAAACACATTGTGCAGCCGTACCTCGATGATTTGCCTGCTCATTCATTACATCGAGCTGATCACCTTGTCCATTTACGCACAATCTTCATGAGGTGTAGGCATTATCGTATACGTTTGAACCCACACAAATGTGTCTTCTGTATAGAAGTGGGACGATTGCTGGGATTTGTAGTTTCAAAAGCCGGCATTCGCGTCGATCCCTCGAAGGTAGAAGCTATCATCAAGTTGCCTCCTCCTTCGAGTCTTCGCCAACTCCAAAGTTTGCAGGGGAAAGCAAACTTTCTACGCCGATTCATTCCTAACTACGCCGAGGTTACAAAAGGTTTTACACGGTTGTTGAAACAGAACGCTCAATTCTCTTGGGATGAGATAGCTCAGCAATCTTTTGATGCACTTAAACACGCGTTGACCCATGCACCGTTGTTGCATCCTCCCAACTACAACCAAGACTACTTTTTGTACCTCGCTGCCTCTCATTCCACTATTGGAATGGTGTTAGTTCAGGAAGACGAATTCGCAACGGAACATATGATATATTATCTTAGTAGGACATTAAATCCCACTGAGCTAAAATATTCGCATGTGGAGAAATTGGCCCTGGTAGCCGTTCAGGCTGTCCAACGTTTTCGTCATTACATTCTTCTCTGTAAAACTACAGTCATTTCGGATTGCAACCCTATGATCTACATTTTGACTAAACAATTGCTAGGGGGAAGTACTCTAAATGGATCGTTATCCTGCAAGAGTTCGACTTAGAGTTTGAAAAATCTAAGTCTAAGAAATCTTTAGTCTTTGCAGAGTTGATGTGTGACTTCCCGCGTGCTGACACGGAAACTGTGGCAGAGGAACCCATTGCGGACGAATCTTTGTTTCTCATCAGCATTTTAGATCCGTGGTATGGGGATATAATCATCTATCTCCAAACCCAATCCTTTCGGCCCGAAGCTTTAAAATCGGAATGTCGGAAAATTCGATTCTAGTCCCAACAATACAAAATTATTGGAGATACTCTTTATCGCCGTGGGGCAGACTTGGTTTTCCGACATTGCTTAACTAACGAAGAGGTAGAAAGGGTTTTGAATGACTGTCACTCTAGGGCGTGTGGCGGTCATATGTCTGGGTATGCCACAACTCAGAAGGTGTTGCGTGCTCGCTATTTCTGGCTGTCCATGTTTATAGATTGTATCATTGCGGTCCGAAAATGCCACAACTGTCAAGTGTTTGATCGCAAGATGCGTGCACCACCAGCTCCTCTCTACCCTATAATTGTCGTTGGTCCTTTTGCCAAATGGGGTATCGACTTTATTACATGTAACCCTCACTCGGCCGGGGGGCATGCGTATATCATCCTTGCGGTTGATTATTTTACTAAGTGGGCTGATGCGATGCCTACATTCGAGGCAGACGGCAAGACAGCTGCAATTTTCATATTCAATCACATTATTTCTAGGTTTGGTGTCCCACAAGCGATAATCACTGACCATGGGCGCCATTTTCGAAACATTATGATGACAGAACTTACAAGCCAGCTTGGTTTGCGTCACGATAGCTCAACTCCTTCTTATCCACAAGCCAACGGTCTGGTTGAGTCCATCAACAAAGTTTTGGTTATCATGATCCAACGAATCATTGAGATTCATCGGTCGAATTGGCACAACATGTTATTTTCCGTGCTTTGGGCATATCGAACTTCAGTGAAAACATCAACAGGGTTCACTCCTTTCCAACTAGTTTACGGTTTGGAAGTTGTGTTGCCCATTGAATGCGAAATCCCATCACTTCAAATGGCTGTCGAATTACTTCCAGCTACTTTCGAAGAGGAGAAGCGTTTATTGTACTTAGCTCAATTAGATGAGACTCGACGCGGTGCTGCATTGGCAATCGAGACTCACGCAAAACGAATGAAAGCTCAGTATGATCGAAATGTGACCCCTCGAAATTTTTCGGAAGGAGACCTAGTGCTATTGTATGATCAAGCTAACGATAAATTAGGTGCTGGAAAATTCGTTCCTATGTGGCATGGGCCCTACATTGTTAAGCGAAAGCTAGCAAAAGGGGCCTATGAGCTGGTTGACTTTGACGGGGACTCTTTGGGTAAACCCAGAAATGGACTTTACCTAAAGAGGTACTATGCTTAAATGATGGGTGTGAAGATTTTAGTTAAGTTAGTTAGGTTAATTTTTTCTTTCTAGCTGGTGTGTTTGTTAGTATAGACAGTGTGCTTAGCTTAGAAAGTGTGTTTTTTGTTGTTATTCTGCTTATCTTGGTTTTATCCTTGATGTTTGCAGATGTCGATGCCTCTCCAAGCGTACATTGGATTTGCTGACGATGCTTGTCATAATACACGGAATATCTCTTCCGCAGTTTGGGTTATCTATTCGCCCTCTGACGAGTTAGTTTCTATGCATGGGGTGAGCCTCGGTCAAACAACAAACAACATTGCAAAATACAATGTAGTGATTGAATTATTGTCTGAATCTATTTCGTTTGGGATTCGGAGTTTGATAGTGAGGTTAGATTCTGAACTTGTTGTATTACAGCTTAATAGAGTTTATGCCATTAGAAATCCAGTGTTATTAAGGTTATTTTTGAGAGTGCGTCTCTTGGAACGTGAGTTTGATTACATTGAATATCAGCATATTCCAAGGTCTTTAAATACATTAGCAGATGCAATTGCTTCTCGAATGTTAGACAGACATTTGCAATAACCATACATGTAAATTTAAAAACATTTAATCAAACATGTTTAACAAGATAAGCTGGTAATAATGATATATATAGATAGGAGTGTGTCAAAAATACATCGTCTTCGATCATAGGTTGAGAAACACCTTATGATCGGCAAAAATGATAAGTACAAAAAACCAAAATGTCACATGTGTCTACAAAGTGATCATCCAATCACTGGTGGTGCTCCCTATACGACACCACTGCACGGGCTACCGTACACAAGAACCTCCTAAAAGGTCCTGGGACTGCGACTACATAGCGCTGAAGTCTGATAGGAATATCATCTATAGTAGTCTCTGGTATATCCGCCGTCAGACGCTCTAGATCCTGCTCCAACTCAGCTAAGGTCTCTGCAGCCGCGTCCTGTGGGACCGGTGCCGGTGCAACTGGTTGTCTCCTCTCGAAAGGCTGGAGATTGGCTGGACGCCGTGGACCTACATCTGCATTTTGAAAATTTTTACTGTTAGTTTTGAGATGATATATAAAAACAAAAAAATATAGATAATTTAAAAACTTGTGAAAAATGAAGTACCTCTGTCATCCCATTGTTCTCCCTGTGGAAGAACCATGTCCGGATCACCGCGAAAATCCACTCTGGCATAAGGAAAATCCTGGATCGCAAAGACCTGGTCCTCCAACCAGTGAAAGTAACCCGCAGGAAATCGAACAACTCCCGCTCCCTCATCAGGATGCCGGGCCATCACCGCAACCCATCGCATCAACTTTGGCTCCTGAGGAGGCCCAACCTCAATAGTGAGATGCTGCGGGATCAGCATCAGAACTCTCTCTAGGGCAAAGCTCACAACTAAAGGCCCATACCCAAAGGTCTTTAATTGCCCATTCTTTGCCCTAGTCAGTTGGCCCTTCATATTGGCCAACACAGCGTCGCACCAGTTGAAAATGGTGCCTCGGAAGCAATCAATCACCATTCGCATTTGGGACCCGGTGGCAATGTGCAAAGCGGCTGCGCCGCAGAGCCTGGTAAATGTAAAGGCAATTACCATAAGTTCAGGTCGGGATATGTATTTGATTTCTATCCCCTTCTCCTGGTTCTGATTATTGCACCACTCTAGCCGGAGACTAGCAAGGGATTGGCCACCCGGCCTAGTCCCGAACAGAGACAGTTGCTCACCCCTATTAGGAAAAACAATGAGAAAATATATGTTTGAAGGCTCTATCTCGAGCTGGTGCCCTCCGATGTAAAAACATTGATCCTGAACATTCCACCTTTCAACTAGCCACTCTAAGAATCGCACCTGGGCCCTCATGCCAGGTATGGCCCAGTATTTGTAGAGACCACATGCCTTCAAAGCATCAATGGAAGGTTGATGATCTATTGCGGCCAAATTGACATCTTCGTGTTCTCTTTCACGCCAATCAAGCATGGTGGGCAATCTACACACCAGAAAACGTCCATTAGAATTCACTAAATCAAAAATTAATGGTTCAAATTTGAGATTTGGGGGTTTAAAAATGCTTTGCGTGGAGTACGCACCCTGCGTTCAGAAATAGAGCGTGGGTACGCAATTGCTCTGAAGGTAGGTTGCGTACACCTGCCATTTTCCCAATGGAGAAAATGTCGGGGTACGCAGGTCACCCATGGGGCACCTGCGTACCCCGAAAAGCGGATCTTGAAACCCCAAAGCCCCCAAAATATCAAACTAGGGCCTAAAATGAAATTCTAAACGGATGAAAACAAAGAGGAGGATGTTGTGAAATACCTGAAAGAGATGGCGCTCGATTCCGACGGTCGGATTCTCCGCAAAGTCCACGGGAAGTTTCTTGCCAAAAGCCATTTTCTCTCCCTCAACAGTAAATTGGTAAAAATGACATGGTAAAAGGTCTTTTTATAGGTTTTTTGGATAAATGAATGCTAAGTTTGTTTATTTTTCACCATGGAAGGATATTTTTCAATGTATTTTTGCCTATCTTAAACAGGTATGAGTAATGTGTTGTTTTTGTGCAGGACAAAAGGACTTTCAGGGAAAATTATCATTTTTCACGAACCAAGACATCAGAGTCATCTTTTAAGCCCTTTTTTGACTCCTAAAACATGAAAAGATTGCCGAGCGTTTCTTTTACACTCGTTAAAATGGAATTAAAAGACGGTCCTCTTATAGCCCTTTTCTGACCGTAAAAACACGAAAAGATTGCCGGATTTTTGTCATTTCAAATTCGATACTAGAAATAAAACGACGTGTCCTTGATCGCTTTTTACTTTTCAGGTCAAAGACACTAATCATGAAAGTACTCCTTGGTCGTAAGATCAAGCGGTTCTCTCAAGTATTATTTTATACTTTTTCGGGCTTGGGAGACACAAATTTACGAAAAAGTTCAACCCTGGAGTCTTCTTTAGTTTTTTCAGACTCTCTAAAATTGAAAAACGCCGAGTTTCTCCTATACTGGACTCGTTAAAATTTCACAGTAAAGGACCTGTTCGATTACAAACAGGAACGGACCACTCCTTCTTAGGGTTTGAATCTAAACTAAGTTGGACTCATCCGAAGGATGAGCTTATAATCAAGCATATGTTATCCTCCTCAAGCTTGTAAAAAATAAAGAGGTACTTACCAGAAATGGTGGGGGAAAAGAGAGAAAAATGAGCCTATTTGTTATCCTTTGTCTCAGAAGAAGCCTTATTACCACTCTTGAACACGACACTTTTCATTCATCTGGGTTGGGAAATCCTTTGTCTTAAAGTTGATTAAACCACTTTGAAAGTCTTCAACCATTTCTGGGTATTAACTTTGGGTCAATCGTCGCCAAGCCATCTGTCGTGTCGTTATGTGTTCAAGAGGTCTCTGCAAATAAACCATTCATATGCAAAATACTTGTCATCCATTTTGACCATCCTTGAGTCAGTCCTTACAGCAACATTTCTTCAACTTGAACTATGATTTCGTGTTGTGGGCTTGCCTGCAACGGGTCGCTTTCTATCGACATCAACACATTATCTAGAGAGATGACTTAGAAATCGTTAGTACCTTGAAGTCTGCATGCATCAATGGCAGGTTTCTCGCCTTTGACGACAATTTACATCATTGACTTTCGATCGAAGGATTCCGTGACACGTTCGACATCAACCCATTCATTCGCATCTCATGGATTGTACTGGGTACTTTGAGAACCATTGACATCACTGGTGGTCTCTCTCACACTTGTTAACAGTTTACATCATTGACTGGTAATCAAGTGGTTTCTACCATGTTCGACATCAACTCATTTATTCGCATGGATAGAATCGTACCAATTCGGGAAGTAGAAATGAAGACCCTGGATCTAGTTTCCACCATCCAGGCTGCGAGGAGTTTTGTATTCATTATATAGTAGACTAATCATAAACAGATGGTTGCGTCCATACTGTGTCTACATGTGTCTATGATTGTGATGTACTGCAAAATCATTCCTGTATCAGAGCAGTAGTTAGATTGTTAGTTAAAGTTTTCAATTTGAGTATGGGAATGCCTACCTCAGCGATGATATCATCTTATATATGTATTTTGTGTTGAATATTTGCAGGTTCTGACCGGGCTCTCCACAAGATAATCCTTGAAATGATAAAGTACTTCACCCTTCCTAGATGATATAAAACCCTAATCTACTACAAGCTTTGCACTTTAGGGGGCAATATGTTACACTAAAATTTGTCACCATGACTATTTGCAGTTAGTATGGCTCCATCAACTGTCATACTATCCTCCTTGGCAAGTCTCATGCCTCTGCTTTTCATGTCAAACTCCAAAAAAGAGAGAAAAGTCATTTAAATTCAATTATCTCTGGGTACGCAGTTTCTCTCAACCTTACATGCGTGTACGCAACCCAAGTTCACAATACCTGCATACTTGTACGCTCTGTATGTAAAGGGGTGGGTGCATACCCCTGTAAAGGTTAAAAGGCGCGAGTTTCATCTTAAAAAAGTTACTTGTGGTCATTTCTAGAGCATTCTAGAAGCTTGTTTGACGTGTATTGAGCGCCTCCAGATGGTTCATGTATCCCTATGTAAGAGGAACTTATCCCACCAAGAGGGGAGCTAACACATCCAAAGAGGTGCTCATCCCATTGATGGTGGACCTGATTAACTTCCTCTAGAGCACTATAAATACAGGCATTGGGCCAAAGGGAGGAGAGGTTGAAAGCTGAACATTCCTAAGGGTAGATGCTGCTGGAATTAGGACTTCCTTGTAGAAGCTTGTGAGGAGATATTCCCATCCTTTCTTGTTTCATTTAGAAGTGGGTGAGCTGATCAAAGTAAAGGAGAACTCTTGTTGGACCCTGGGAGGGACCTGCACAACACCAAGGCTCAGGTTGTAATGGTTTCTTTTGTTTCCTATTAATACAAATAAGTCCATTCTTCTCAACAAGTTGTTATTTATGAGTTGTTTCATATACTCCTTGGTCTGTATGTTAAATATGTTTTATTTTATGAGATATTCAGGTGCTATTTAATCGTTTGATTGTTAGTGAATGCAGGTTTCGAAGAGAAGGAGGAGCTCATCCGGATCGACGAGGCTGGACTACTACAACAGCGTTGGACTATAGGTAGGATCTAAACACTTGATTTCTTATATGGTAAATGCATATTTAGAGAAGGATTGTTCTTAATTGTCTTGTTTGTCACTAGAAAGCCTTAAGCTTCTAGGGAGGTTGGTTTTTTCCGCAAAATCGACTCTTTCCGCATGACAATATTCAACCTCCATATTTGTTTATGCATCGAGGGGGTTTCATGATGGAGGAATGTAAGAAACAATGGCTGAGGTGGAGGCTTTTCACGATAATGGATTGCACGATCTTGGGGATATGGAAAAAGTGGAGGGTGAATTTTCATCTGTGATGGGTGTGTTGCTATGATATTGGGGTTCCTCGCCAGTAAGATCAACAACTTGATTAGAGGGGGTTTTAATATTTTTCTTGCGAACCGATGGTGGTTTGGTTTGAAGTGTCTGAGTATTCATAATGGTAGATGGGGTATGAGAGTTAGGGCCCACTAGCGGGATCAAAGCAATAAAAGGGCTACAGATTAAAGAACCAAGTGGATTTGAACTGATAAACTCAGAAAAGGTATGAAAAGGACTTACTGATGCCCCGAGATCCTCCAGAATTCTATGTAAGGACTGCATTTGTGTCTCGAGCCTCTTGATGACTGGAGTGAGTGTTTCTTTGACCAAGCGCTTCTAGGAGGTGACAGAGGTTTCTTCAAGCAGTGACTAAGGCACCATTCCTCTAAACAAGTATATATGCTTCTCATATCGAACTTCTTTGGCAATCCCAAAACAGGACAAAACTTCGGTATGGAAGGCTTCCCTTGATAGAAAAAATTTTTGGGCCCGCATCTGAAACATGGTGGGGTTGACACACTTAGGTTGCACCCTAGTGCTGCCATGACTTACACCAAACTATATATCCTGGGAGTATTCATCAATGAGAGATAGTGGGATTCTTGGTTTGGCCTTGGTGATTGCCAACATTTTCTGGTACCATCCAGCAAAAGAAGCTACATTGATTTCCTTGCTGCTAGGGTCTCCGAATGTCTGCCATGGTGAGTTTATGAGAGAAAGGGGTTGATATTTTGTAACCAGTGCCAACTCTCTGCCTTCTGGTGGGCACCACTTCCACATTGCTAAGGCGATAATGAGATATGCACATATAAAATAGGTGGCCCTTTTGTAGACATATTCACAAGCTTCGAATATTTAATTTAATATAAAACTACACCAATTTAACTGTGTACCTTGATCATAAGCTTCTACAACTAAGATAGTGTCTAGGGTGCATTCACCTTTTGAGAAATGGTCCATGAGCTTCCCGACGATTATGTAGCAAGCAAAAATGATGTTAAATTAGTTGATTGGTTCGATTAATGCTCCCTTTCCACCACACTAGGTTCAATACTTCTTAGAGTAGTTGTCATCGCCCGTTTTCTTGCCTTGCTTGGAATGCAGTCAATACCATGGCTCCTGCAAGAGACAACCCTGTGAATCTGTGCATGTTGTGTTGGAAAATCACAAAGGCAGAAATATTTTCTTTATGTTGATAATTAATTGTGATCTTCTTATGTTCTTTTTAAATTTATTATGTTATTATTTTACTTTATTCATCAAGCAATTACCAAAAGAATAACATGAAGATCATAGACACCGGATGTAGGTGCACAACTAGGGAAAAAATCCTATCTAGGGGAAAACCCAGTCGACAACTTTTCCTTTAATAATTTCATGAGATGATCCAAGACTCCTTGATAAAGACACAAACTTCCTCCAATCACCAAGTCAACCCTTCCATTCTTCTTCAGATGATAACCTTCCAGCAACAACTTCAACCTAGCATTTCGATCTTGCAATAGTAGAATTTTGACTTCCCTTGCAATTGAACTTTGACCCAGTAGTAACTTCAACCCAATAGTAACTTCGAGCCAACAATAACTTTGACCCAGCAGTAACTTCGACCCAACAATAACTTCAACCCAATAGTAACTTTGACCTAGCAAAATCGAAAATTTCGACCTTCCTAGCAACAAAATTTTGACCCAGTAAATCCACACATGTGAGAGAGAGACAACCCATAAAAATTTGATTTTCCTTCTTCCAACAAATCTCGTCCTTCTTCTATAACTTCACACTTTTTCTGCTTCCTCTTCTTGGATATCGAACTTCTGTGAGAGTGTGTTCCAAATGAATCAAATATGGAGTTCCAATTACCATCATGTAGGTTGACTTGATCGGGTAAGGGACAACTTGGTGTGGAGATGACAAATGACTTATTTTAATTAATATTAATTCTTTTTACATGATCGAAAAGCCTAAGAAGGGTCTCTTTAAATTGACAATGACTCTAATGACTCAAGAAAAGCCCTAGAAGTCCTCAATGGGGACATGATAACCCAATCATGAAACCCATGTTTGAATAAGTCATAACAATAACAATAATAAATTCTTTTTCTTTTTTTTGATAAATACATGACTTAAATAAAATTATGAAGATTGAACCTAGTTACATTCTTCAACGATCCCTCTTAACTAGGGAGGTATTCATACATACATATACAAGTACATGGAATATCTCAAAACACATTAACCATGGAGATTTTAGGAACTCACAGTGCCACATACTAGATTCGTTACCAGGGCAATCTATCTGGATGGGACTAATATGGACTGAAGCTTTCAAACTCTCTAGGTACCATTAGGCTTACTTGCTAACCATAAACCCAGGGAACTAGGTGCATAATGCAAGATCATAATTCTATGACCAATGCCACCCTCCCTACTTTGGGAACTAGACAACAATACATAGGCCATCCAAATGTCCTCCTAGACATTTTACACACACAATGCCTCAACACATCAAATCTCTACTGATCAACCAAATCGGTAACATCGAGCATGCTTCCAAAACTTTGAGAGATTTTCCTAAACAATCACAACCCCAATCAATAAAAAACATTCAAATATACATAAAAAAACAAACCTTCCGGGTCAAACATCTTCTTGTTGCTTCACAATTCATCATAGTAGAACTTAGAGGCTTCCCAAAAAATTCTTGACAGAAGATTCTTCAATCATATAAATTCCATTCCTACTTCACATGCAACAACATATTCTACAACATGATCTTGCTTTCCTTCTTTCAACAACACCTCAATATGCATTCTCCAATTTCTTCAAGGTATCCATCATGACTATAATACACCCTCCTTCTTAACTTAGGAGATATCCTTCTTTCTTTTATCTAGGCTTCCTCTTAAATTAGGGAGATCCACTTCTTTCTATGACATCGAAGAATATTTCATGGCTTTCATATTTCTAATCAACGTGATATTGATCATCATAATTCATATAAATTCCTTTATCATTGTTATCAATCAAATCAACTTTACTTACAAACATCTTGAAGATGATGTACCTACACAACTTAGATAGCAGGTACAACCAAAGACATATATCGAAGCATGAAGTTAACTATATCAAAACCATATAATAATGGAACCATTAGACTTTACAAATCAAATTCCTAAACTTAGTTAGCTTCATAGTAAAAAAGAGACACATACTTTTAGAATTCAACTTCTTGCTAGGGTTTTGTCACATTCCAATGCTTTTTCTAAGTGAGTTCTTCTCCATAGCCCTTGGGCATATCAACGAGCTTTTCCTAAACAAGGAAAATAAAAAAAATGTTATTAGCGTATAGTATAAACACATAGATAAGGAAAGGAAAACCAAGTATGAAAGATAATACAAGGAGTAAGATACTTATCTTTGAAAAAATGGTGACGGATCCCTCTTAATCCAATCTCGAGGGATACCTATAACTTTAACAAAACAATTCATTTTTTTTTCCAAAGCATGTTAAACCTACAAGTACTAGAAATCAAAGCATAAAGGAAAATAATTCAAAACTTTAGAGTAGAAGGATAGAGTCCCTAAGAGTCTCTAGAAAATAAGTTTTTGACTTCATATTCTTCCTTCTTATTCTTCTTTGGTGGTCCTTCATCAACAACATTTGCATGTTCCCTTTCTCTCTTCTTATTTCTCAGATTTTCAGGACAATTACTTCTATAGTGACCCATCTTGTGACAATTGTAGCATTCGATTTTGGATATATCTACATTCCTTCCAGGCCCTTTAGACTTATTGAAGGTTCCTTTGTTCTTGTGATGAGAAGAATACGCATTTGAAACTTTCTCCTCTTCATTCTCTTTGTTACTCACTAATGGAATTTTTACTTCTTCTTGATTGCATGCATCCTATAATTGTTCGAATGTAGGAGTTTCCTTACAACTATTGAGACCTGATGAAAAGGCACTCCAAGATGTTGGTAATCCTAGAAGTGCAGTGATTACAAGCTCTTTTTTAGGTACTATCTCATCGATTTCCTAGAGTTCATCTATGATTCTAGCTATTATTACAAAGAAGGATGCCACATTGTCTTCCTTTGTCATCTTTATAGGTCTCAGTTCATTCTTAAGCCTTTATATTTGACCAAGATTCTTGATTGCGAATAATTTGGATAATGCCTCATACATCTCTTGAGTAGAATCTATGTTGGATATATATTGGATGAGGTTATCCTTTATTCCATCCACCATTAGTGCAATGGCCAATATCTTTGTTTCTCTAAACTTTGCCTTTTCTACATCACTTGACTCATTTGTGGGCTGCTTTACTTTTCCTTTGACTGGATACAAGACTTTACTATATTAGAGGATGCGATCTTTCCTCTTTTTCCATGCCCTGTAATTGGATACTCCTTCTCATTTGTTTTCTCCCTTCATTGAGTCAAACATTGTTCTTGAAGACAATTGGATTGACTTCTTATATGATCCTTCCTTGATGACCCTTTATTCAAACTTCTTCTTTATGTTGATAATTACTTGTGATAGTCTTATGTCTTTATTAACTTTCTTATGTTATTCTTTTACTTTAGTTCATCAAGCAACTGCCAAAACAATAACATGAATATCACAGACACCAGATGTAGGCAGACAACAAGGGAGAAACCCATATCTAGGGGAAAACCTAATCAACATCTCTTCCTTTATTAGTTTCACGAGATAATCCAAGACTGTGTGGCCAAGACACAAACTTCCTCCAATCACCAAGTCAACCCTTCCTTTCTTCTTTAGGTGATAAAATTCCAACAACAACTTCGACCTAACATTTCGATATTGTAGCAGTATAATTTAGAGGTTGATAGATAAAATCACAAGACAATACATGAAGATTATCATATTATGAGTCGTGGATTTTTATGGCTAACTAACACATTCTATTGAGTATTGAATGCCATGAATTTACATTATTTGTTTCAAGTTGCTCTTATACTCACCAAAAGATGGATTGAATGTGTATTAATGATAGTGATTTAAGACATAATAATTAATAAAATTATCAATTAAAGTCTACCTATACTAATTCAAATGTAATATTCTTGTTTTTGATATGGTCAAGATGGACGATATTTTACCATGGTATTTTCCCATGGCTTTTGCCCATGGTATTTGCATTTGTTTTTATGGAAAACAATAAAATAAAGGTTTCTAGAAAGTCCATCAAACCTATAAAAGGCGAGAGGAGGAAGGCATTTGGGCATCCTAAGTTTGTCTATCTTATTGTGTGTTTGTTGAGAACTTAGTGTGGCCAGTTTTAGCTTGATCCCAAGACAAAAATACCATGATGACATTTTTCTTGTGGATCCATCCAAGATTCACAAATGGGCTTCAGTGTCTTAGATTAGTCATTGATGAGTATTCGTGCATGCCATTGGTAGGGGCTTCATTATGACTTGCATGAGCATGTATCTCTGTTTTCAGTTATTAATATAAATAAGAGGCCATATTTTCAGATACCTTTTGTGTTCATTGTATTTGATTGCAAGCATTTTAATTAGAACACTAAAGTGTACCTAATTTATTTATTTATTTTACGTTTGGGATCTTACAATGGTATCAAAGTTGTGTATCCTTCCAGTTTGAGGTTTTATTGCAGATGAACTTCGGAAGAGATCGAGGGACTCTAGAGAAACTAGTTTTTGGTGATCATAATCACCCTAGCTAGAATCTCAACAATTTTAGTGGTTCTCTTTATCCACCTTAATTAGCTCATTAATGTCAAATTATTCTGCAAATGATCAAGCCATTATGACCTTCATTTTGCAAAATAAATTTTTTTAAGGAGACAAATAATATTTTAGTTCAAACATTTAATTGGTGAAAGCGAGCATAGCCAAATTATTATTATTATTTTTAAAAGGGTAAAAATCCTTATTTAATTTTCAAGAGAAAGTAAAAGGGGCAAATTTTTATTGGCTTAATTATATTATTTAGCCAATTATTATTTTGAATGGGTGGATATTTACTAGTTGGATGAAAGCCAATTTTTTTCTTGGAAAAGGCCATTCTTCAGTTAAAAAGACTAAATATTATTTGAGTTAGAGTTCATTTGAAAATTTGAAGAGGCTATGGCCAAAAATGCATTTGTAAATTATTTTAATTTATTAGAAGTGCCAAGTTGAGAGGAAAATAATAATATTTGGGTGAAAGCATAACCAAAAGTTTATTTTGTTAAGGTTGCAGTGAAATAATTATCATGAAAGGCCATATTAAATTTAATCAAGTTTCATGACTATTTTGGAAGTTGAGAGATCTACTTTGTAGTAGAGTGAAAGTATCAATTATGCTTCCGCCCAAATATTATGATTTCCCTATTTTTATTCTATAACATTGACTTACTACTAAGTAAAAAGGAGTGAGTTTTTGACATTTTGATCAAATCAAATAAGTAGTCAAAAAGAAAGAATACCCCATTTTCTGTATAAGGAGAGATATTTGACGTTTTTCCTTGGCCAAAAATGGTTTCCTATAAGAATGTATTTAGTGTGTTCCCTACCACTCGCCAAAAGAAAAAGCTCACTCCCTTTATGCAAGCTTAAACAAGCATAGCGCCATCCATAAAGACAATGCTTGTGTGATGTTCAACTCATGTCGACAGTCAGTGCACACTTTTGTTGACAACCTCCCTCACTTTGGTTGCATTTGTACTTCTAATTTGGTGAGTTTTCTAAATTGTCATCTTTTGCGCACTTTCATTTTCATAACTGTCTCTTTCACATTCGTGGTTGGAATTTTGGATTTATTTCACTTAAATAAGTGGAATTTTTATGTTAACTTCACTTTAGCACGTGTCCCTTTCAAGGTCATTCTCATGCACAAGTGTCGTTTTAATGTCTTCTTACAGTCGCAAGTGTCGCTTTTAAGTAATTTCACCCCTATATGTGTCGCACCTTTTCACATCACTAGAGTTATTTATGGTGCACTTATTTGCATTAAACGCTCTTAAATATAATTAGAATATGTGATAGATATATTCCTACAACTCTCACGTGTTGATTGTTCCTAATTTTATCAACATAATCTTAAACATCTTGCTAACTTTCACAAGCTTCATGATCACATTGATTTGTTTTATTTGTTTCTTTCTCTCACCCAAGCTCATGGTTACTCACCCATCCTCTTAAAAATTCTAGTCTCTAAGTGAAATTAAGAAATAATATGACATTATAATGATGAATGCAAAACAAGATCAATATGTTTTTTATTATGGTTTTGAGTATATATCTCAGAAAGTGTCTCACTTCCTACATGTCAAGAAAACTAACATCTTTCTTAGATTTTTTCAACATACTATTAAATATCTTGATCAATTGCAATAGCATCATCATTGATTTGTTGTCTTTGTGTCTTGGTATCACCTATGTTGTCTTTCTATTTGTCTTTGTTTCCTTTGTTTTCCTTATATATTATATTTTTAAACAATTGTTATATCGACATTTAAAGATTTTCTATATATACTAATATTACTTTATTGATTGTAATTGTATATTATGGCCACCCCAGGGAATTGCTCGACGAGGAAGAGGTGGTTGTAGTACAAGCACCTATTTAAGAACATGAGGCAATTAATATTGATGATCAAACTAATGATCCAATGTAAGAATATAATGATGTTGATAACATAGTTGAAGAATACTGGACAAATAGATTGATCTAGGAGACATTTAATAACGTTGGAATAGATGATGATGGAAACCAGTATGATGACCATGCTTTTTATATACCTATACTTGAGAGGGAAAGAGGTTTAATTTCCCTCTTTCACTTATTAAAGTGAAAGCAAGCCAAAACGATAACCACGAATGTGAAAGCGACACTTGTGAAAATGAAAGTGTTCAAAAGATGACAATTTTAAAAACTCACCAAAATAGAAGTATAAATGCAACCAAAGTGAGGGAGGTAGTAAAAAAAAGTGCACATTGAATTTCTACATGAGTTGAACATCACACAGGCACTATCTTAATAGATGGCGCTATGCTTGTTTAAGCTTGCATAAAGGGAGTGTACTTTTTTTATTTAGGCAAGTGGTAGGGAACCCACTAAAGACATTTTATAGGAAACCATTTTTTACTAAGGCGTGATGTCAAATATATCTCATTCTACACAAAATGGGGTATTCTTTATTTTTTACTACTTATTTGATTTGACCAAAACATCAAAAACTCACTCCTTTGTACTTAGTGGCAAGTGAATGTTATAGAATAAAAATATTGTGCCTACTTCAAAGGACATGAAAAATGGAATGTTCTACCTTACATGAGTGATAATAAGTAAGATAAATTTGGAAAAAACAACCAATGATGATTTATCAAACATTTCATTAATCTACCCTTTTCCTAGAACTATTATAGCTTTGATAATACTTCAATTAGTTTTCTCACAATTTACGACAAATGAGACACCTTACTTACCACAAAAAGAGACTTTATATAGAAAATTCTTCACTCTATGTCACTTGAGCTTTAAAAGTTCATTGTCCCCTAAAATATTTTGAAACACCACGTCCAAGGCTTGTGTCCCATGCATCTTTCCTTAAAAAATGAGAAAGAGTCCCTTTTATGAGCGAAATAGATTGTGGTTGAATATAATATTTTAATAAATTATGGTTTTATAAATTGAAAAATATAAATTAACCCACTAAACATAAATTAACCATATAACACCTTCATCCCATTCCCATAATACATTAAAGCCCTAACCCCTAAGACCTTAACCCCTAACCCTTAAGCCTTTAAAAAATAACCCCTTATTCCTAAGCCCATAAGGTACTTAACCCCTAACTCGACCTAACCCCTTAATCTACCCTAACGAAAATAATCAAATAATATTCCTCCACATAAAGATGACAACATAGGTCAAACACCTCCCAAAAGAATATAAATTACATTTACAATAGAAAGACAATGCAATGACATATAATCTAAAATATGATATACATATAAAAATTGACAAAAACAATCTACAATACAAAGAAATATAATTAATAACTTACTAATGGATAGCATTCATGTTTTCCTTCAGCGTTTCCATAGTATCTACAATGATTTTTAGCTGATTTTATTAGAATTCTCCTTGACTTCAAACCCTTGCAAATGGTACAAGGGAAATAACATCTTTGATCCTCAGAAGCCCAAGATGTCAATCCCACATATCTTTGGTCTCCTTGAGGAATGTTATGTGACATTTTTTGTCACCAAACTTTCAGTGATGATTTTGTTCAAAAATTAACCTAAAAATAAGGCTACAACCTTTCAAAACAATCACAACTAATATAGCAACTTGTTGAGGCCTCGAAAATCGTTGCTTCAACATAGGGGAAAACCACCCGTTCTCGACCTTAAGACAACTCCTTTTTCCGTTTCGGTAGTGGCTCTAACTGGGGATAATGGGACCAATTTCCCAATGAAAGGTTATTGAATGGATGTGTAATGCTTATAGTGAAGTGAAATAGATGTATTTGCGGTAATGAATTAAATGGGAAAACATATGCATTAATCTACTCTATAAACCAAGATTGTTTAATATTTATCTGGATGTGATCTGTAATGATTTTCCTTAGTAAATGACATATAGATTGCTCAAACACCAATGTAAATGAAAATATTTCAAGATGATTACTTTGATTAAATAGTTAATCAAAATAATGTGTATAACTCATATCACATTTAGAATATCAAGGCAAATTACTTAACATGTATTTAAAATATCAATGACAACATGATCAGAAATGAATACATGTAACATTGTTCTTTAAATACCATGTAACAAGAAATCTGAAAAGATAATTTCACTATTTATTTATGAACAAAACAGAGGTACAATGATAGAAATACCAGATGCACGTTGCTCAGCTCATAAAAGAAATAGCAGTGGTTTATTCCTTCTCACAAAGATGATTCGAGGAGTATAGTAATGTTGGGTTGTGTTATATTCTTTCCACGACTAGCCCACGTAGTTAACCAGGGGGTTAGAAGGGGGGTGGAGCCCCCCCTTCATTGCGCTGATTGCGTAGTGGGGGGAGTCATAGGGGGTTTGACAGGTGCAGGTAACCCCACTCTATGGGGTCGAAAATTGTGGTTTTGGACCCTATGTTAGGTTGGGCGGACCTAGCTATGGTTTTGTGCATGATTTTCAAACATGGTTTTTGTTATGCTCTTAACCTGTAAGACGATACAAGAATAAAAAATATGCGCAGAAATATACCCTGAACATAGAACAGTGAGAAATAACAACAGGTATTTTATTATTCAGAAAGCAATGTTCACTTACCTCTTCGAGGGGGCAACCTCCAATAGAGCAAAGCTCGATTACAAAATAAGACACGATGCTCCTCACAAGGAGTCTCTATCCTTTATATATGACTCATACATGCAATACCATGGAGCAATACCATGGTTCTTATTAATACCATCTATCTAATACCATGGCCCATTTGCAACTAACTGTGGTCTCGTCATTAAATGCGGGTAAATCACTTACAATTATTAATATGGGCTTTATTGACTCTTTACTTAACTATAACTATGATTCGATCCTACTACATAAATAAGGGGGTTAGGGTGGGACCCTAACATGCCCTCCCCCTTAAGATATCCTTGTCCTCAAGCCTGAAGCTGCGGAAACTACTGAAGAATAGTGGCGGGTTCCCAGGTTGCATCTTCCGGAGAGGTGTCTTTCCACTTGACGAGGACTTCCTTGATCATGCGGCCACGCAGGTGCCGTTCTCGTGTGTCTAGGACCTGTTCAGGTTGGAGCCAGATTGACCCTTCTTCATCCAATTCAGGTAGACTAGTTTGAATTCTACAATTGTTCCCAATCACTTTCTTGAGGCATGAGACATGGAAAACTGGATGGATTTTTGCAGTGGGTGGCAAAGCTAGCTTGTAGGTCACTTCTCCAATGCGCTGAAGTACTCAATACGGTCCGTAGAATTTTGGAGATAGTTTCTGACAACCCTTGTCTTTGAGTGATGTTTTCTTATATAGTTGTAGCCTCAAAAATACATGATCCCCTTCTTGAAATTGGCTTTCTGAGCGATGCGTTTTTGAGCTTGATGAAGATTCTCTTTAAGATGGGTGAGCATAGTTGTGCGGTTCTGTAGGAGTTGATCCACTTCTTGTAACTTTAAGCACCCATTGATATAAGAAGTAGGGGAAGGAGGGAGTTGACCATAAACTGCTTCATAGGGGGTCACTTTGGTGGTGGCATGATAGTTGGTGTTATACCACCATTCAGCTAGAGGTAACCATTGTACCCAAAAATGTTTCTTTTCTGAAGTGAAACACCTAAGGTAGGTTTCCAGACATTTGTTGACTGCTTCAGTTTGACCATCCGTTTGTGGATGATAGGAAGCACTGAGTTTTAGTTGGGTACCTTGTAGCTTGAAGAGTTCCTGCCAAAAATTATTGGTGAAGATTGGGTCACGATCAGACACAATAGAAGTGGGCATGCCATGCAATTTGAAGATCTGATCCATGAAAGATTGAGTGACCAAAGTCGGTGTAAAAGGGTGGGGTACGACGCAAAAATGAGAATACTTAGAAATTTGTTCCACAACCACTATGATGACTTACTTGTTTCCTGACTTTGGAAGACCTGTAATGAAATCCATAGAAACCTCCATCCATATTGATGTCGGGATGGGCAATGGTTGTAATGTGCATGGTGCTTTGACTGTCTCCCCTTTGTGGTGCTAACAGACATCGCATTCCGCTACAAAAGTAAGAATGTCCTTTTTCATGCCTGTCCAAAAAATGATCTTCTAGTGCGAGCATACGTCTTCTAAAAGCCCGAATGTCCTGCAGTGGGGGATGAGTGCAAATCCGCCAAAATGTGACTTTTGAGGGTGGATGTTGGTGATATTACGACTTTGTCCTTGTAGAGAAGAATCTCATCCTGCCACAAGTAGCCCTTGGTGGAATTTGGATCCGCCTACAATTGAGTACTGAGTTGGGAGAGCTAGGGATGTGAAAACCATTCCCTACGAGCCTCTTCAATCCATTCGGGAATGGGAAGGGAAATTGCGAGAAGGGTACTTTCCTCCTTAAATTGGTGAGATAATGCATCTGCTACAATATTTTTGCGCCCTTTCTTGTAAATGATCTCATAATCATATCCCAGCATTTTGGCGAGCCATTTATTTTGTTGTGGTGAGGATAGGCCTTGCTCCAAAAAAATATTTAAGACTGTGATGGTCTGTGCGGATTTGGAAACGTTGCCCCAATAAGTAAGGTCACTAGGTATCTACTGCATGTAAGATGGCAATCATTTCCTTCTCATAGGTAGATTATCCCAGATTCTTCCCGCTTAGTTGTTGGCTTGTGAAGGCCAAGGGTCGACCGACTGCCCCAATACCCGTACTCGAAGCATCACATTCAATGACAAAATATTTGGTGAAGTCGGGTAGTGCTAAGACTGGAGTGGAACACATGGCATTTTTGAGAGCTGTAAAGGCATGTTATGCTTCATCATTCCAGAGGAATGAATTTTTCTTGAGGAGTTGAGTGAGGGGCTTTGCATTGCGACCATAGTTGTGGAAAAATTTGCGATAGTAGCCTGTGAGACCCAAAAATCCTCTCAGGCTCTTCAAGGTCATAGGTTGAGGCCAATCCTGCATTGCTTGGATCTTTTTGGGGTCCACCCTGACACCTTCATGCCCCAAAATGTGGCCCAAATACTCAACTTCTTCCATGCCAAAAGAACACTTGGACATCTTAACAAATAATTTATGCTTGCGGAGCAGTTGCAAGAGCAGATCTACATGCTGAAGATGTGTGGGCCAAGTGCGACTGTAGATGAGGATGTCATCGAAGAAAACAAGGACAAATTTTCTGAGATATGGTTTGAGGAGGTGGTTCATAAGGCTCTAAAAAGTAGATGCGGCATTACAAAGACCGAATGGCATGACCAAGAACTCATAATGGCCTTCATGAGTTCTAAAAGTAGTCTTTGGAATGTCAACTTCTTTCATGCGAATTTGGTGGTAGCCTGAGCGAAGATCCAGCTTAGTGAAGAATTGAGCCCCATTTAGTTCATCCAACAAATCATCAACAACTGAGATGGAAAATTTATCTTTGACTGTCAAATTATTGAGGGCCCTAAAGTTTGGACACATATGCCATTCCCCATCTTTCTTGAGCACCATGACCACCAGTGATGAATAAGGACTAATGTTGGGACGAATGATGCCTGCTTCCAAAAGTTCCTTGATTATTTTTTCTATTTCATTCTTTTGGGTGAACGGATATCTATATGGGCACACATTTGGTGGTTGGGCCCCTAGGACCAAAGTGATGCTATGATCATGTTCCCCTCTCGAGGGTGGAAGCTCATGAGGCTTGTCAAAGATTGGTAGATGGTTATTTAAAATTTGTTGCATCTCAGGATGAATCGGAAGAGAAATGGGTTCGATGGCCTGGATGGCATTAAATTGAGCTATAACTCCATGATGGCCCTTTTTTAACAAATTTTCCATCCTATGTGAGCTGATGATAGAGGGAGCTCCCGCTTAGAGTCCGCAGAGGGTATGTGTGTGGTTGTTCTGCTTAAAGCTCATATATAACTCCTGGAAATCCATTGTGATTGCCTAAGTGTGTGAAGCCATTCAGCACCGAGGACAATGTCGCACCCTCCCATGTGTATGGCAAACATGTGGGTCTCCAATTGATAATCCCCCATTTGAAGTTTGACATTTTCACAGTGGCCGTCACATTTCATTGTTCCCCCATTCACAATTTGGACTTGGAAGTTAGAAACTGCTCGTACAAAACAATGCACTGCTTCCATGACTCTTTGATGGATAAAATTATGTGTACTTCCACTATCAATCAAGACTACTACTGGGCGATGCTTAATAAAACCTCTGATTTTGAGAATTTGAGGTGAAGAAATCCCTACCAAAGCATGTAGCGAAATAACTGGTTCTTCAGGGACATGGTCCTTCTGGTTGTCCTCTTCTTCCTCCTCTGGTTCCTCAAGTGGTGGGGCTTCCTCCGATGAGCTGTAATCAATAGCATTAATTTGAAAGAATTTTGGCTCCTTGCATTTATGACCGGGGGAGTATTTTTCATCACAATAATAACATAATCCCTGCTTTCTTCTTTCTGCCATTTATGCAGGTGACACCTTTTGAACCTTAAGTGTTTGAGTAGTGTTGTGAGCCTGTGGGGGGTGACCCTTGGCGGTGAAATTTGGGCGATTGGACTGGGCCGCTAACGCACGTTCAAATTTACGAGCTACCTTGCAAGCCTCCGACCATGTGGGAGGGTGGTGCAGTCGGACGTGAGCTTGTATGGCCTCTTTAAGACCACTGATAAAAAATTCCATGTAGAACTCATCTTGGAGACCCATAGTGCGGAAAGCTAAGGCTTCAAAGGTTGTAATATATTCATCCACTGTGCCAATCTGTCAGAGCTTAGTGAGAATACCCAAAAAATCAGAGTCATGGTCAAAACGCTCTATAAGAGCTTTTTTGAAGGTGTCCCAAGTCAAGGGCCTTCCATTGCAACGTTGGTGCCATTGCCACCATTTCCATCTTTCATTGTCCAAGTACATGCTCCCCACCATAAGCTGAGTCTCATTATCCAAGGTGTAATTCAGATTGAAATACTGCTCCATTTGTGCTATCCATGCTGCCAGGTGAGAGCCATCAAATTTATGGATATCCAGCTTGGGTGGTCGCGGATGGGATTGTTGGTGGGTGCCCCAGAGGTGAAGAGAGTGGCTAGACTCACCCTCATTGTGTTCATTGTCAATATACGCCTCCTCACGGGGTTCTGTCTTGCCCTTAGAGAGTGTGTTAGTTATTATCGCCAGCTGGTATTAGATGTCTTTCAAGGATTGTTCAAGTTTGTTGATCTTCTGATTGGCCATAGCTTGAGTTCTAGTTTTTACCATGGACCGATCCGATGCACTTGAAATTTGGGACCACCCAATTTTTTTTTGGCACTAAAAATTGAATGGTACCACCTTGCTCAGCTCGTCATCCTGATTCTTATGGGCTAAGTCACCAATAAGCACTCCGGGGGGTCTCAGACTCTTTTTTTCCTAACGGAGTTTTACTCGCTTAGGAATATTGTAGTCGCCGAATCTCCGAAATGTCAATGCTGCCAAAAGTCCTACGAAAATCATGCCCAGGTATAGGAACCCACACAACTACTCACATCTGGATGGCAGATGTGATGGATCTGAATGGCTGTTCTGATAAATCTGAACGGAGGGACTGATTGCAGCTGCTACTGTAAAACCCCCACTTGCGAGATCTGAGCTAGCAGAGATTATGCGTGATCCAGAGATAGAAAAGGGAACTATGGTCTCGAGGAGTGTCAAGTGCTACAGATGGCAATATACATAAGGGTCTGATAGTAGTACTCAGCCCAATGTTTCAGGGCACTAACTAAGGAGGATCAATCGTACCCTTAGCCATTCAACCCGACTACCCTATCATGCGGGTGAGTAATCTCTCTGAGTGCTGTTCTCGGTGTACTGTAGTAGCAAGACGACCGACGGTTTATCTATGGCGAGGTTTCAAAGGAGCTAGGGGGCTTCCGATATACCCAAAGGGTACTTGGAAGACAGTCCATGTGCAGTTCTGTCTAATGCACTACTAAAAGGGGTACCCACAGGGGTTACAAGGGAGTCCAACAAGCGTGACCACCTCTTGTATTTCCTGCATGCATACCTCCCCAAATCCATAGGTTTATGCGCTCAACGACAGATCCCATGGTTTAAAGACGCCGGAACACATCTCTAGCCAAATTTTTTTTTGCTAAGAAATGGATATCCCACCAGCCCTGGAAAGTGCTCTAATTCCACTTGTTATGCTCTTAACCTGCAAGACGATACAAGAATACCAAATATGCGTAGAACTATACCCAGAACATAGAACAATGAGAAATAACAACAGGTATTTTATTATTCATAAAGCAATGTTCACTTGCCTCTTTGAGGGGGCAACCTCCAATAGAGCAGAGGTCGATTACAAAATAAGACACGCTGCTCCTCGCAAGGAGTCTCTATCCTTTATATATGACTCATACATGCAATACCATGGTTCTTATTAATACCATCTATCTAATACCATGGCCCATTTGAAACTAACTGTGGTCTCGTCATTAAATGCAGGTTAACCACTTACAATTATTAATATGGGCTTTATTGACTCTTTACTTAACTATAACTATGACTCGATCCTACTACATAAATAAGGGGGTTAGGGTGGGACCCTAACAGTTTTGGATGCGATGGTTTTCGGTCCATGGTTTTGGACACGATGGTTTTCAGTCCATGGTATTGGATGCTTCGGCATGTATAAATATGTATTGTAATATTGAAAGGAACATAATGAAAAATCAAGCTGGTAGTCCCGGTTTTGGGATACAAGGGAAAATCTCTGTGTATATGAGTTTTATGTGTTATGCTCTCGCATTTTTTATTTTTTGTGTTTTAGAATTTGTATGTAGGTAATTTTTGTATGGGGTTAAAACCTACATTTGGTATCAGAGCTAGGTTTTGGCTTCAAGGGGATGCCTTTGTTGCTGAGGGGTTTCGCTCGGGCCTGTTGTAGACCCTGTTCAGTGGGAGATCCACGAGATCGATTCTGGTGGGGAAAGAAGATGACGAGCAGTGGAAAGATAAAGATTGAGAAATTTAATGGTCAGAGTTTTTAGTTGTGGAAATTCAAGATGGAGGATCTGTTTGTGGATAAAGATCAGTGGATCATGGTAGTTCCAGGTACTAAACCAACGGGAGTGTCCGATGAAGAATGGAAGAATTTAGGTTGGAAGGTAAAGAGCAAAATACGATTGTGTATCTTAGATTCAGTATTGTTGAATGTATCAAGGGAAGCTATGACTAGGTCTTTGTGGGACAAGTTAGGGACTTTGTACCAATCTAAGTCTCTGGTGAATAAACTATTCCGGCGGAAAAGCTATATAACCTGAGGATGAAAGATGAAGACTCGATGACAGAGAATCTGAACGCATTTAATACTGTGGTAATTCAGTTATCATCTGTTGATATTAAAATTTCAGATGAAGATAAGTGCATCAGTTTGTTGTGTTCTCTACCAGATTCGTGGGATAGTCTGGTTATTGAAATAGGTAGAAATACAACTGCCTTGCAGTTTGATTATATAGTCTCATCCTTGTTGACAGAGGATATGAGACGGAAAAATATGGAGAGCCAGAAAGGTGATGCCTTTTCTGTACGAGGATGGTCCTAGAACAGAAACAAAAATAAGTCATCGAGTGGGAGATATAAATCTAGAGGGAGATCTAAATCTCTAGAAAAACCTGTAAAGGTGGTGTGCTGGAAATGCGGAAAGGAAGGGAACTACAAAAGGGACTATAAATCTAAAGCTCCTAATAAAGGAAAGGGATCTAATGATGCTACTTCTGCAGAGGCGAAAACCACCTCAGATGAAGGTGAGGATGTGTACTTGGCTTCTTCAAATACACATGTAGATCATGAGGCATGGTTGATTGACTCTGGTGCATCCTTTCACTTCACTCCCCATAGAGAGTGGTTTTGCGAGTATGAGAAATATGATGGTGGTGATGTCTTCTTGGGGGATGATAGGAAGGCTATAATCATTGGTCACGGAAAAGTAAAGTTGAAGTTGCAAGGTGGAAGGGTTAGAACACTTCTAAGTTTTCGGCATATTCCTGCATTAGCCAAAAATCTGATTTCTGTAAGCAAGCTAGATGATGCAGGTGTAAAAATAGTGTTCGAGAAGGATACCTACAAGATGGTTGGGGGGGAACTGGTATTGATGCGGGGAGTTCAGATTGGAACTCTATACAAGCTACAAGGTAGCACTATTATTGATGGGTGCAATAGTTCTTTGGTTCCTGAAAGTGGAGCAGAAAATCTAGTGGTCTCTGGAGAGAAGACCATGCTGTGGCATCAAAGGCTTCGACATATTGGAGAGAAGGGCCTTCGAATACTTCATGGTAAAGGTATGGTAGAAGGTATGAGTAATAGCTCTCAGGATTTTGATTTCTATGAAAATTGTGTATATGGGAAGCAGAATCAGGTGAGTTTCCCCTTTGGTGGTAAGAGGGCGAAACATATATTAGAGCTTGTGCACAGTGATGTGTTTGGACATGTGAAGGTTACATCATTGGGTAAGTCTGTGTACTATGTATCATTTATAGATGACTTCTCATGGAATACATGGATATATTTCCTTAAGAAGAAATCTGAAGTCTTTGAAAAGTTTAAATAATTTAAGGCTCTGGTGGAAAACCAGACAGAGAAGAAGATAAAGGTGTTGAGGATAGATAACAGTGGAGAGTTTTGCAATAAGGAATTTGAAGAATTCTGTAAGAAGTGTGGTATAGCACGGAAGAATACTACTCCATACACACCTGAGAAAAATGGAGTTGCAGAAAGAATGAACAAGACATTGATGGAAAGGGCAAGAAGCATGCTCAGTGGTGCCGGGTTAGGATAGGAATTCTGGGCAGAGGCGGTGGAGACAGCGTGTTACCTGGTCAACAGATCATCTTCATCAACATTGGAGGATAAGACTCCACAAGAGGTATGTACTAGTAAGGAACCCTCTCTTTCACATCTGAGGGTATTTGGATGTGATGCATATGTACATGTTCCAAAGGAGAAACAAACCAAGTTGGACAATAAATCTGAAAAGTGCATCTTTAGTGGGTATATGGATGTTTTAAAGGGTTATAAGCTTTGGAACCCAGTAACTATGAAGGTTGTGTACAACCAAGATGTGGTGTTCAGAGAGGTGAAATATGTTATTAAACATGAAGTCCAACCAAAGGAACCTTAGAAGATAGAGTTTTAGCTTAAGGAAGAAGAATCAGACTCTACAACAAAGGAGGAATTAGAAGATGAAGAGCCACAAACTTCGGGTGTGAGAAGATCAGTTCAAGAAAGAAGGAAGCCGGAAAGGTATAGTCCATCTGCTTTCTGTTCAAGTTTTTCTTTATCTGTTACCGATGATGATTCCAGAATTGAGAAGGAAGCAGTAGATTCAAAGGATGGAAAACTCTGGAAAGAGGCCATGGTTGATGAAATGACATCTTTGCACAAAAATGAGGCTTGGAATCTGGTGGAGTTGTCGGTTGGAAGGAAACCCATTGGCAACAAATGGGTGTTCAAGAAGAAGAAAAATGCAGAAGGAAAGGTCAAGAATACAAAGCTTGGTTGGTAGCAAAAGAATATTCCCAGGTGTCGGGAATTGATTTTGGTGATATTTTTTCTCCTATTGCCAAGGTAGCTTCTATTAGGTTATTTTTATCTGTTGCTGTTGCTTTTGATTTTGAGGTAGAACAGATGGATGTGAAGACAACATTTCTTCATAGGGATCTGGAAGAGGAGATCTACATGAAGCAACTTGAAGGCTTTGTGGTGAAGCGTAAGAAAGAATTGGTATACAAGCTAAAGAAGTATCTGTATGGGTTAAAACAGTCACCAAGGATGTGGTATCAGAAATTTGATACATTTATACGGGGACTTGGCTTCACCAGAAGCAAAGTAGATCATTGTGTGTATTTTAAATTAATTGGTGATCGTGTTATTTATCTGGTCTTGTATGTAGATGATATGTTGCTGGTTGGAAATGACAAAGAAATTATCCAGGATTTGAAGACCAATTTGTCCTCCAAATTCAACATGAAAGATCTTGGTGCTACAAACTATATTTTGGGCATGGAAATTAAAAGAGATCAGACAAAGAGGAAGCTCTGGTTAAACTAGAGGAAGTATGTCGAGACAATATTGCAGAGGTTTAATATGCAGGATAGTTAACTGGTGAAGGTTCCTATTCCTGTAGGTGTAAAGTTATCTGTTGAACAGTGTCCCAAGACACAAGAAGAGGAATATGACATGTCCCATGTTCCATATGCAAGTGCAGTCGGTAGCGTGATGTATGTGATGGTCTGTACTAGACTAGACATTACACATGAAATGGGACTATTGAGCAGGTTTATGTCAAAACTAGGAAAGAAGCACTGGACAACAGTGAAGCGGGTTTTCAGGTATTTGCATGGCACTAGTGATTATGGTTTGTGCTACCAAGGAAGACCAAGATTGGACAGAGTTTTGGATATCCGTGGCTTTGTTGATGCGGACTGGGTTGGAGATCTGGATCAAAGAAGATCTACAAGTGGGTATGTGTTTAACCTATTTTGAGGTGCAGTTAGTTCGATGAGTAAGAAATAATCTGTAGTGGCACTATCAAATATAGAGGCAGAATACATGGTAGCCACTCATGCAAGCAAGGAAGCAGTTTGGTTGCAGATATTGTGTTCAAGTATGGGGTTAGTACAAGGAGCTATAAGGATAGACTGTGACAGCCAAAGTACAATTTTCTTGGCAAAGAACCCTGCTTACCATTCAAAGACAAAGCACATTGATGTTCAGTATCACTTTGTGAGGGATATGATAGAAGACAAAAAGGTGTTGCTAGTAAAGGTGGACACTTCGAAGAATACTACAGATGCATTGACAAAATCTGTGAGCTTTGAGAAGTTCTCTTGGTGTAGAGAAACAATGGGCATTGCAGGGTTGGATAAATGACTAAGCTCTCTTGTGGCCCCCTGTGGAAAGAAAACAACAAGTGGGAGAATGTTGGGTTGTGTTATATTCTTTCCACGACTAGCCCACGTAGTTAACCGGGGGATTAGAAGGGGGGCGGAGCCCCCCCTTCGTTGCGCCGATTGCGTAGCGGGGGGAGTCACAGGGGGTTTGAGGGGTGCAGGTAACCCCACTCTATGGGGTCGAAAATTTTGGTTTTGGACCCTATGTTAGGTTGGGCAGACCTACCTATGGTTTTGTGCATGATTTTCGCACATGGTTTTGGATGCGATGATTTTCGGTCCATGGTTTTGGATGCAATGGTTTTCGGTCCATGGTATTGGATGCTTCGACATGTATAAATATGTATTGTAACATTGAAAGGAACATAATGAAAAATCAAGCTCGTAGTCCTAGTTTTGGGATACAGGGGAAAATATGTAGGTATATGTGTTTCATATGTTATGCTCTTGCATTTTTTATTTTCTGTGTTTTAGAATTCGTATGTAGGTAATTTATGCACGGGGTTAAAACCTGCATTGTAATGAAACTTCTCAAAATTCTTTATAAAAATTCCTAAACAATGTTCCAATCGTTCTATTGAGAAAAGTATGAAGGTAAAATTGTGCGAGCTTTCATAAGCCTTTCTTCATAAAATTCAGGACCTTTATTTCATACAACAAGTAATCTTAAACTGAATCGATTGTGCAAAGCGTTGAGGGCATTTAAATACATCCCTTCAATACGCTTACAGAAAAAACAATTTTTTTGGCAGCAAATTTATGAAAGTGATTTGTTGTCTTCATCAACTTTGTTTGTTCCATTAGATTCTATGGATGTTTGTCTGTCAGTTTGAACTGAACTGCAGCTTATCGACACAGTTGTGTTCCCCTGTCATGAACCTAAACAAGGAAAACAAGAATCGATAAGCTAGAAATAAATGAGTTTGATAAGCGAGTTTTATTTGAAACAAATCACTTTTGCAGGAAATCAGGAAAAATGTAGAGCATAATAAATCTGAACACAACCATCATGGAGATTAATGTGGAGTGAGGTCTCTGGAAAGACAAGTCAGACTTTACGGTCTTATCACAAAATCACAATCGCTTTTTAGGCAGGAAGTTGAATTATTGTCATATTTCAAGCAAGGAGGATCCTTATTGAAATAGACGAAAATCCGAATAAGACAAAATTGCAATTCGAATGGGCAGAGGAGGAATGGCTTAAGTTCCGTGGCTTTTACGATAGCCGTGGATGCAAGATTTTTATGAATTGGCATGTAATTATTATCGGGTTCGGGGCTTATCGCAAATTGCAATCGACATCGGAAGGATTGAGACTATGATTCTTGCGACTGCGCGGACACAGGTGATTTATGAGTAGTGAATAATCCTATGGGGTACGGCTATCGCAATCGCATTCAACATGAGGTAGGATTTAAGCCTTTGAAATTATTTGTGATAGTCACGAACGCGGGGTATTTTAGAAATGCAGTTAATAATCCCGTCGAGTCTAGGTGGCCTAATCGCAATTGCAAATCGGTTGGGGTGAAGAATTTGTTATAAGTCGTGTCCCTTTGAAACTTGCGATTGTGGGGTCTCGGGATGACATGGCAATGATGTCATGATGTGACATGGTGGGTGACGTTGCGATGATGTGGATCTAACGTCATTCATGACGTCATATCGCAATCGGGATGAGGAAGAATATCACAATCGCAATTCAAATGAGGCATAAGTCTTGGAACTTTTGTGATTGCGCAGACGCGATGTTTAATTTAATTGCATTGTATAATCCTGGCGGGTCTGGTTTCATCGCATATCACAATCGGCGTTGTGTAGCGGGGCAAAACCCTTAGACTATTGCGATTCTGTGGATGTAAGATTTTAATGAATCGCAGTGAACAATCCCGTCTGGTCTGAGCCTTATTCCATATCGCAATCAGGAAAGGGAGCGGGGTATGGACTTTGGAACTTTTGTGATAGTTTGCAGATGCAGGATTTTATGGATTTTCATGTATTTTCCCATCGGGTCTGTTAGCGCTTGAAATTTCACCTCAGGCTGAAAAAGGTAAACTCCAAGGCAACATCAAACCACTTAGCCTCGTAGCTAGCCCTACGGGGCAGGAGAGGGCTCTCTCCAGTCTATCTCAGCAAAAAGTTTTCAAAAGGGGCTGAGATGATTTTAAAAGAAACTGATTTTAGGCTAGTAAATTGATAAAAATGGGTTTTTAATAAAATGATGGGGTTTTTCTGGGCTGCATGGGCAAAGTAACAGCTTGAACAGAGAAATATAATAAAAAACACAGATTATCTCCTGAGGCAAAGTAGGCAATAAATTTAACATCAAATTGAGATTACATGGAATGGCAAGACTGCTGAGGAGCTGACAAGGGCATAGAGGATGAATCCTTGTCAAACAGAAGAAAACATTAAAATATGAACAAACTTATAGGCAGAGCATAAAATATTATGAATTCTACCTAAACACTTCATTTGTTCAATTATAAATGATCATGAAGTGAAATGAAAACATAACAGGTTACATATGAAACAGAAGGAAAACTTATGCTAAATTGTCATACCACAGGAATCTCATGGGTCAGAGTTGTATTTTTCATTAAACTCTCTGTCAAAGACTGTACAATAAAAGCTCTCTGTTCTCCACCACCAGCACTTAGAATTCTCTCCCCTACTCCTTTTTCAAATGACTTTTTAATATAATAAATACATGCTGCTAAGGAAAAACAAATCGACCCCAAAACAGGGCATTGTTTCACCCGCAGTTACAAAAAAAAGAAAAGAGCGTTTCCATCTATTCTAAAATAAAACAACGTCCCTCTAAAAATCCTCTGATGGCTAATTAAGAGATAAATCCTGGAGCGCAGATCCCATAGAATCAGGATTGAGGATAAAAATAGGCAAATTCAACAAATGAGATCACTTCCCTCTGAATGGTCACTTCCATTTGAATGGTTTTTATTTGCGTCAAATTCAAATTCTCATATTTGTGGAAACTCGGATCACCCGACTGTTTAGAGGTAGAATCATATCCTATTGATCCCTTTTTGGCAGATTCAGAGAGTGAAACAGTCTCAGATGAAAAACCTTCTGTGTCCAGTTTAAAATAGAAGAAATATTCTGAGAACAATAAATTCCAAACTCTTTCCTCCCGACTCATGGATTTGCAATCAACGCAGCTTTGAGAATTCTTAATGTCAATTGCTCAAGTAACATTTCGGTCATTTGATCCTTCAGCCGTAATCTCCTTAAAACTTGCAAAAGTTCTATGAACCAGTTAAGGCCACCTGTCTTTTGCATAAAGATGAACGCAAGCTTGCCCAAGATCCGATGGATTCCTTTTGAACCTATGGTTCAGCTATAGATTGGGTGTGCTCGATTTCCATAATGCGTTCCCTTGGGTCAGTGATGCTTATTGCCATATTGTTGCATATCTGTGAGACTTTCCGGAAAACTTTTAGCTTGGAATCTAGGTTATGAGTTGCATTAAGACAAACACAACCTTTTAGATCTTTATTTTAGCGATAAAATATAAAGAACTAAAAACTGGAAAGGATTTGCATTTGACAGTAGAAGATAAAAATGTTTGGAATCACAAAATATATCTCCCTGAAAATTTGCCCATTCCGATAGCGTGTTTTTTCAACAAATCCCGAGGTCGCCCAAACATTATATATGGTGGTGGAATTCGGACCTGCCGCAGAAGGAAAATATGATCTAGATTCTGAGTTCTATCTTATGTTCTGTGGTTTGCCACTGCTTCAGCTGCCATTTTGGCTGCCACGATTTTGGGCCTTTCCAGATTTGCTGGACATGCTTGTTAACATAACTTTTCGGGTGTAAAAACAAAGAATTGTAAGGGGCTGCACAGCTATCATCAGGATTGCAAGTCGCCATGCTACTATTAATCCCAATGTCATTGCCAGGATCACTGCTGAGAGCATTTTGGATGACAAGAGATATACGATCAGACACCAAAGATTTAACCACATTGGATTCGTTGGCAAGCTTGGCACAAATTGTCCCACTGGAATTATCTTCTTGGTCAAACCATCCAGCCTCAAATATCAAGAGCTTGGCAAGCATTTTCTTGTGTATCCTTTTAGTGAGTAATTCTGCCATAGCTGCAAAGTCGTAGTGCTGTAGGAGATTTAAAATGAATGAAACAAGGCATAAAGAGAAGAACACCAAGGCATATGACCTTATCTTTGATTTCATTTCTTTGTGATCATTGAGAAAAAGGACAGAGATCATGCTTCCCAAGACAAATGCATAAACAGGTTGCACTGCCCTGAATATAATAGCACATGTACTGCAAACCATGTCTTCTTTCCACTCAGGAGCATTCAATGCCAATAATTTGCAAAAAAGGGCCCTGCAGCTCATGGGTGAGTTAGTTGTAGTCGTGTTGTCCAAATAAACAAATTTGCCTATCAATTGAGGGCTTGATCTGCCAACTTGATTGAAATTGCTTGTTCTCGTAAAGGAAACTTGAGTCTGAACCCGTAATTCTTCTTCAATCCTTGTCTGCTACTGCATATTCCATAGTGTTCTGTAAGCTCCTTTTGATTTATTAATAAGCTCCTCATGGGGACCTGATTCAATTATTTGGCCACCGTGAAACACTGAGATTAGATTAGCATTTTGAATTGTAGACAATCTATGAGCGACAACTAGGGTGGTGCGTCCCATGGAAGCTTGGTTGAGGGAATTTTGAATAATTTTCTCGGATTCTGCATCCAATATTATTCGATTCCATTTGACTGAATATAGAATAGAGGAGCTGTCCTGCTGAAGACTTGAACTCAAGCGGTGCGAATTGACTACAACGGGCTGACAAGATGAAGTCTAACATTGGCTCCAATTGGGATGGCAGTTGCCGCTTCGTGGAGGTGCCAAGAACCGCAGAACTTTGGGAGAGCAGACAGTGCATCCATCCATTGGGCAATGGAGTCCATTATTTCAACAAATCAACACAACTGAAGAATCAATTTATTAACTAGAAACTGACTGAATTGACTGAAAAACTGACTCAGCAAACCTCACACTAAAACTGTAACGAAACTGGAACAAAATGCTGCCTTTTGGCTGCTTATTTATTTACAAAATCTACCCTAATTTGCTGAAAAAACAATAGATCTGGTAATACTGAAATGCCATATCAACCATTAAAGTAAACCTGAAAATGATGCCGCTCGAGAATGCTTCCGCGAGGACACAGATGTAATTGCTGGCGGCCCTTCATGCACGTAATGACCCTGTTCACGGAAAAGACAGCCTGATCTGTCAATCAAACTGAAAAACATGTCCATGTATGTTGCCATTGGATCGCGGAAGCTGGACTCTGTTGGCTGCCCCAACTCTGCAATACATACTTCCAGCTGCACATTGTCAATGTAAACATCTGTAGGCAATTCTATGATTTCTTGTTGCGAAGGAGGAAGGATTTCCAAGAACTTTTTAGGGTCTTGGAAATCATATGACTGGATTTGCTCATCTAAACATTGAATCTCCTTTTCGATTCTTTCAACAATTAACTCACAGGTACCAGTTTTAGTTTCAAGATGAAACTTCGGAGATTTCAAACATTGAAAGAAGGCACTGAAAAATTCTTCATTAATTTCAATATCCACTAACCACTCTCTAACTTCGTTTAGAGCTTCACAAAGTGCAGGGTTTGCCACATACCCCACCATTGCATGAATGGATCAGCGAGCGTTGGAATGTCTGGATCGAATTGGAGTCGCCAGGTGAATGGTTCAGCCTGCATATGTGTCTGACTGCTGTCCACCATCAGCATCAGATCTGCAATTTGATTTCATGTACTGGGACAAGACAATCAACAAGTCGAATGTTCTCCCCAGTATGGTCGCCAATATGTTAGCGCTTGAAATTTCACCTCAGGCTGAAAAAGGTAAACTCCAAGGCAACATCAAACCACTTAGCCTCGTAGCTAGCCCTACGGGGCAGGAGAGGGCTCTCTCCAGTCTATCTCAGCAAAAAATTTTCAAAAGGGGCTGAGATGATTTAAAAAAAAACTGATTTTAGGCTAGTAAATTGATAAAAAGGGGTTTTTAATAAAATGATGGGGTTTTTCTGGGCTGCATGGGCAAAGTAACAACTTGAACAGAGAAATATAATAAAAAACACAGATTATCTCCTGAGGCAAGGTAGGCAAGAAATTTAACATCAAATTGAGATTACATGGAATGGCAAGACTGCTGAGGAGCTGACAAGGGCATAGAGGATGAATCCTTGTCAAACAGAAGAAAACATTAAAATATGAACAAACTTATAGGCAGAGCATAAAATATTATGAATTCTACCTAAACACTTCATTTGTTCAATTAGAAATGATCATGAAGTGAAATGAAAACATAACAGGTTACATATGAAACAGAAGGAAAACTTATGCTAAATTGTCATACCATAGGAATCTCAGGGGTCAGAGCTGTATTTTTCATTAAACTCTCTATCAAAGACTGTACAATAAAAGCTCTCTGTTCTCCACCACCAGCACTCAGAATTCTCTCCCCTACTCCTTTTTCAAATGACTTTTTAATATAATAAATACATGCTGTTAAGGAAAAACAAATCGAACCCAAAACAGGGCGTTGTTTCACCTGCAATTACAAAAAAAAGAAAAGAGCGTTTCCATCTATTATAAAATAAAACAGCATCCCTCTAAAAATCCTCTGATGGCTAATTAAGAGATAAATGCTGGAGCGCAGATCCCAAAGAATCAGGACTGAGGATACAAATAGGCAAATTCAACAAATGAGATCACTTCCCTCTGAATGGTCACTTCCATCTGAATGGTTTTTATTTGCGTCAAATTCAAATTCTCATATTTTCGGAAACTCGGATCACCCGACTGTTTAGAGGTAGAATCATATCCTATTGATCCATTTTTGGCAGATTCAGAGAGTGAAACAGTCTCAGATGAAAAACCTTCTGTGTCCAGTTTAAAATAGAAGAAATATTCTGAGAACAGTAAATTCCAAACTCTTTCCTTCCGACTCATGGATTTGCAATCAACGCAGCTTTGAGAATTCTTAATGTCAATTGCTCAAGTAACATTTCGGTCATTTGATCCTTCAGCCGTAATCTCCTTAAAACTTGCAAAAGTTCTACGAACCAGTTAAGGCCACCTGTCTTTTGCATAAAGATGAACGCAAGCTTGCCCAAGATCCGATGGATTCCTTTTGAACCTATGGTTCAGCTGTAGATTGGGTGTGCTGAATTTCCATAATGCGTTCCCTTGGGTCAGTGATGCTTATTGCCATATTGTTGCATATCTGTGAGACTTTCCGGAAAATTTTTAGCTTGGAATCTAGGTTATGAGTTGCATTAAGACAAACACAACCTTGTAGATCTTTATTTTAGCGATAAAATATAAAGAACTAAAAACTGGAAAGGATTTTCATTTGACAGTAGAAGATAAAAATGTTTGGAATCACAAAATATATCTCCCTGAAAATTTGCCCATTCCGATAGCGTGTTTTTTCAACAAATCCCGAGGTCGCCCAAACATTATATATGGTGGTGGAATTCGGACCTGCCGCAGAAGGAAAATATGATCTAGATTCTGAGTTCTATCTTCTGTTCTGTGGTTTGCCACTGCTTCAGCTGCCATTTTGGCTGCCCCGATTTTGGGCCTTTCCAGATTTGATGGACATGCTTGTCAACATAACTTTTCGGGTGTAAAAACAAAGAATTGTAAGGGGCTGCATAACTATCATCAGGATTGCAAGTCGCCATGCTTCTATTAATCCCAATGTCATTGCCAGGATCACTGCTGAGAGCGTTTTTGATGACAAGAGATATATGATCAGACACCAAAGATTTAACCACATTGGATTCGTTGGCAAGCTTGGCACAAATTGTCCCACTGGAATTATCTTCTTGGTCAAACCATCCAGCCTCAAATATCAAGACCTTGGCAAGCATTTTCTTGCGTATCCTTTTAGTGAGTAATTATGCCATAGCTGCAAAGTCGTAGTGATGTAGGAGATTTAAAATGAATGAAACAAGGCATAAAGAGAAGAACACCAAGGCATATGACCTTATCTTTGATTTCATTTCTTTGTGATCATTGACAAAAAGGACAGAGATCATGCTTCCCAAGACAAATGCATAAACAGGTTGCACTGCCCAGAATATAATAGCGCATCTACTGCCAATCATGTCTTCTTTCCACTCAGGAGCATTCAATGCCAACAATCTGCAAAAAAGGACCCTGCAGCTCATGGGTGAGTTAGTTGTAGTCGTGTTGTCCAAATAAACAGATTTTCCTATCAATTGAGGGCTTGATCTGCCAACTTGATTGACATTGCTTGTTGTCGTAAAGGAAACTTGAGTCTGAACCCGTAATTCTTCTTCAATCCTTGTCTGCTGCTGCATATTCCATAGTGTTCTGTAAGCTCCTTTTGATTTATTAATAAGCTCCTCATGGGGACCTGATTCAATTATTTGGCCACCGTGAAACACTGAGATTAGATTAGCATTTGGAATTGTAGACAATCTATGAGCCACAACTAGGGTGGTGCGTCCCATGGAAGCTTGGTTGAGGGAATTTTGAATAATTTTCTCAGATTCTGCATCCAATATTATTCGATTCCATTTGACTGAATATAGAATAGAGGAGCTGTCCTGCTAAAGACTTGAACTCAAGCGGTGCGAATTGACTACAGCGGGCTGACAAGACGAAGTCTAACAGGGTCTAGGATTTATCGCATATCACAATCGGCTAAGGTAGGAGGCATGGAATTAAGTGTTTTAGAATTTGTGATAGCCGTGGCTGTGGGGAATTTATTTTTTATGATTAATTTTTTCATCGGGTCCAGTTGACGAATATCACAATCGGTGTTAGCAGGGAAGTCTTTGCCTTTGGATTTTTATATTATGGGATGTGCGATGAGGGGTATGGCAGAGAGTTGGAGTTTGTAAAGAGTTAACTTTTGTTTATAAAGATTTTAACCTTTTGGGGATTAAAAACTCCAATTTGTTTTGTTTTTTAATTAAATAACCCATATTATTTAATACTTAAGGTTTTTTTTAAAGCCTAAGTATAAGTCTTGGTTCCGGGGGCTATTTAATTTGGTTTTTTGGGATAATCAAGGTTTAATACTTGGGCTTTAATTAAAAGTCCTAAGTATTAAACTTTGGCTATAGTTTTTTATTAACATATTTTTTTCTTTTTTCTTTTCTAAACTAAAGGGTCCCTATTTTAATATAATAATTTCATAGGAAATTCATAATATATTAAAATGGGGGGTTGTTGAATAGTACAATACAACTATGTCAAATTTATATGATGTTTGGGCCTCTCTTTATATATATAATTATAATATTAATGTTATATTTATTATAATTAGTTAAACTCAACGCAAAGATATTAGACATTGTCAATAGAAAAAATCAATTAATGGTGGAATTGAAAGTTATGCAATGACTAATTTCCATTTGTCAAATATTGGAAAACACATTTTATATTGGAACAAACATCGCATATTTGATGGTAAAATAAATCTCGTCGAATATTTGACAATCATCAGGATTATATAATAAATAAATAAACAAATACAAAACGTCGTATATTTGACGCGAAAAGACATGCCGTCGGATATTCCATCGTTAAATAACATCTGTTAGATATTTGACAACCATTGGGATTAAAAAAAATAGATTTAGCTTCCGACACTTTTCCGATTTTATTTGTTCCATTGTATTCCATCGTTGGAATTTCTGCATAAATTTAGTAGTGCTTTCTCTGGTTTAAGAGAAGCTCCATTAACTTCTTACACAATCGTGGTCCTTTCCATCTCCAAAAAACACTATTTTGTAGTTATCATTAATCCAATGGCTCCAACCCTACTAAGTGCATTTACTCGACTTCTGACTCATCTATTCTTTTAACTCCAAAGCTCCAACTCATAGAGCTGTGTGTATAAGTTGGAGGCTTCTTTTTGCACACCAACCTTGGTCACAATACACATGAAACTGCAACTTATTCATTCACTGGGCCCCTTGCATATGCATATGCTACCTTTTAGTTGGAGGCCCGAATTCCTTAATGCTTGCATCCTTTTTTAAAATTGAATTCCTTAATACTTACGGGCTTCTGAGCACTGGCCCACTAGTGTGCACCACTAACAATGCCCACTCCTCTTCCTTTAGGGTGTCAATGGAGGTTTTAGTCTTGGACCACTCCATGAGCCCACTTTCCACCTATTGACCTCTCTGCAATGAAGACATCTGCCTATCAGTCCCACTCATGTACATATGCCACTACTGAGTTGGAGCCCAAATAACTTGGTGCCCGTATCTCTTTTTAATATGGATCCTTAAGAAGTTATAGTCTTGTGGGGTTCTAGGCTTGGCCCACCTTAAACACTTCTCTTTGCCATGAGCCCAATGTCCACCTAATTTCCTCTTATCATTAGAACCATCGTCTGTCGGTCGCACTTATGCTCGATTCCCAATTCAAATAACTTCTGAGAAATTTCTGTTTTGGGTAACAAAAAATATTACCGTCGATTTTCATCCAAGTCATGGCATATTTCTCCTGTCTTCCCAACTCTTTCATTACCCATTACTTATTAATAAGTTATGGGTTTCTAGGCTTTCAGGCTTCCGGGCACTGCAACTCTTCCTTTTGAGATCCTATCCTTCTAGGAAAACTCTATTACGAGTTCCATCAATTGACGATATGTTAATTGTTGTTTTTGCTAGCCCAACTCCATATTATTCCATATCAATTATTAATTAGGCTCTAGGCTTCCAGAATTTTTGGCTTCCAGGCACTTTTCCCGCTATCCCAACTCCACACTATTCGGGCTAATCATTTTATAAACCTCTGGGCTTCCAGGATTCCAAGCACTGCAACTATGAATTTGGAGACCTAACTTTGATTGTCAATCACATTTGATTCAGCGGGCAATTTGCAAACTTCAACATATCGTTGGAAAGATATTTCAAGGCAATTTCCAACTATGCCACTTCCATGAGAATCTGAGATGATCTCTTGAGGCATAATATCCTCCAAATTCTAGGACTCCCAACCATCATAGTCATCATATTATAACTTCTTAAAAAAGCATGCTACTATAATGATTCTCTACAATAGAATGCAATAACCATAGGACTCCCTTTGAGCTTGACACACTAATGTTGAATTGGTTGACATCAATGTCAACATATTGAATGCTACCAACCATTCAGACAAAGCCAACTTCCCAACAATCTCCCCCTTTGGAATTGATGGCAATATACCAAGCTCCCCCTAAAACCAACCATGGTTTTCTCCAACGTTTTTCTTCTCCTTGGAATTAATAAATTTCTCCCCCATTGAAATCAATGTTAATGGATGTTCCTAAAGTCTCCCTCTGACACACTGTAGTCTACTCTTCAAATGATCCGACAAGATGAGTAGATGTAAATAATCATTATAACTACGTCATTTGGGTGGTGGAGTAATAACTCTTATCTACTGTTGGAGAGACATAAAGGGTTCTCTTTCCAATGGCTTAGTGAAAATGTCTAAAAGTTTCTCCTTATTGGCCATATATTCAATTCAAACAACATTAACAACAACTGGTTCTCTTAATAAATGAAACTTGATAGGATTATGCTTAGTCTTTGAGTGAGTGACAAGATTCTTAGAAATGTTGATGGAATTCATGTTGTCACACATGATTTGAATTGGATAAGTCAACTCTACCTTAATTTCCTTAAATGTTTTCTTCATCAAAGAATCTATGAGCAGAAATTTGCAAATGCAATACATTATGCTTCAGTTGTTGATAGAGATACTAAGCAATCTCCTAAAAACAATGCTACACCAGAGGTTCTATTCATGTCATCAATACGCCTACCCAATCAACGTCAGTATAGGACTTCAATTTAAATTCTATGCTCCTAACATACCACAACCCATAGTCTATTGTACCTTGCAAGTAATTGAAAATTCTTTTTACAACAATGACATGACTTTCATGGGGACGGGCTTGAAATCTGGCCACCAAACCTACTGTTTACATAATGTCTAGTCTAGATGTTGTGAGGTAAAGTAGGCTTCCAATCATTGATCTGTAGATTGTTTGATACACAAGAAGTGTCTTATCTTCTTTAGATAACTTACAACCAATAGTTGCAGGGGTGATCACCAGCTTGCACTCTTCCAGTCCAAATTTCTTCAGTGTTTCTTGTGAGTACTTGGATTGAGAGATGAAGATGCCATCCTTTGATTGAGATATTTCAATTCCTAGGAAAAAAGATAGTTCTCATATCATGGACATCTCAAACTTTGTTTGCATACAATATGAAAATTGATCTCCGAACTACTCTAGATTGCTGCCAAATATTATGTCATCTACATAAACTACCACAATAAATAAGTGATTATATTCAGATTTTATATACAGATTGCTATCTGTAGTGCCCTCTTAAAGCCTTGTTGCTGAAGGTATTTATCCAATCTGGCATACAATGCTCTAGGGGTCTATTTGAACCCATATAAGGCCTTTTTTTAGTTTGCAAACAAACTTTTCATTTTCTATGACAATGAACCCTTTTGGCTACTCAATGTATACTTCTTCTACCATATCTCAATTGAGAAAAGTTGACTTCACATGGAATTTGATACACCTTGATGTTTTTATGACTAGAAAAAGCAAGAAGCATTCTGATAACTTCCAACCTTGCTACAGGTGCAAATGTTTCTTCAAAATATGTCCCCTATATTTTCACACACCCTTAGCAGACTAAGTGAGCTTTGTTCCTAATCACTTGACCTTGCTCATTTAGCTTATTTTTGAAGACCCATTTGGTGCCTATGGAATTTTTATCTTTGGGTCTTTGAACAAGCTCCCAAGTGTCATTCTTCTCAATTTTATCCAGTTCTTCATTCATTGCCTTAATTAGAACTTCTCCTCACTTGCTTGACTGAGATTATTGGGCTCAATTTGAGATAACAGAGCAATATTTTCACAACTTGGGCTACCAAGGAATCTCCTCCTTGTTTGAACACCAAGTCTTTGATCACCAATAATTTGGCTTTCTGGATGTTGTTTTTGTACATACCTTGAGGGATTTTTGGACCTTGGTGTGGTACTTATTTCTTCATCTTCATCATCTTCTTCTATTTCTTATTGGTTTGAGAATATGGTGACTGAGCTTTATTCTCCATCCGAGTTCATGTTTCCTTTGGAAGACTCAGATTGTGGTATTATTTCATCCACTATTATGTCAATGCAGTCCTCAACTCTCTTTGTCCTTTTGTTGAAGCATTTATATCCTTTACTTTGGGCTGAGTACCTAAGAAATATACCCTCATTAGCAAGAGGATCAAACTTTCTAGAATTTTTATCATTTATTTTGATAAAGAATTTTCTCCCAAACACCTTGTAATGTTTCACTGATGTAAGTCTCCCTTTCCATAACTCATAGAGAGTCCTATCACTATTAAGTCTGAGTTGTGTTCTTTTTTCTAGGTACACTGCTGCATGAGTTGCTTTTGCAAAAAAGTTGTGCGATACATTTGCTTCATCCATCATAGCTCTAGAAATCTCTTGAATTGTTCCATTCTTTCTCTCTAGTACTACTCCATTTTTTTGTGGAGTTCTATCCATAGAATATTGCCTCATACCATGCTCTTCAAATTCTCTTGAAGAGAATTCTCCACCTCTGTCTGATTAAACATTTGATATTTTTGTCTTTCTTATTCTCAACCTGAGCTTTGAATATCTTAAAATTCTAAAGTGATTTTGGTTTTTGTTTCAAGAGCATTATCCATCTAACTCTGTTAAAGTCATCAATAAATAAAACAAAATACCTATATCCTCTTGGGATTTTTATCATGGTTGGGCCATATATGTCAGTGTGAATAAGCTCCAGAGGTTTAAATGATGAGAAATCCTTTGCCTTGAACTACGTCCTTGTCTTCTTACCAATTTGACAAGACTTGCAAATTGAATCATTAGGCCTAATAGTCTTGGCAATCCTCTTACTGCTCCTATTTTGTTAACTCTTATCAGACTATCAAAATTCATATCACTAAGTATCCTATGCCACAACTAGGTTTGATTTTTCTTGCTCAAGTAGCATCCCACTCTGGAGTCATCAAACACATACACATTATTGTGTTTCCTTACAACCTTTCCCACCAACTTACCATTTTTTTCTTTTCGGATCTCAAAATCCGTAGAGTGAAAGGTTGCATTATAGCCATTATCATACATTTGACTCACACTAAGAAAATTTTGCTTAAGTCCTTCCAGATAAAACACATTTTGGGCCTTAGTCTTTTCATCAAGACTAATTGTGCCTTCCCCTTAATCCTTATTGGAGCATTGTTTCCAAATGTGAAATTTTTTCCTCTATCCTTTTTCATCAGACACAATAATTGACTCTTATCTCTAGTCACGTGCTTCGAACATCCACTATCTACATACCATCTACCTTCCTAGTTCTATGCAGACAAGGAAATTCCACACTCTATGGTTTTCTCAGTCTTACATTTCCCACTCTTCTTGTCTTTTGGGAAAGCAAGTTGCCAAGCATACTGATATTTATAATCATACTCAAAACAACTTCTGTACTCACTAGCCTTATGTTTGAAATTATTACATTTGAAACATTCAACATCATCCATAAGGGGAGAGAAGGAATTTCTATTCCTAGGAGGAGAGTTTTGAGATATAAAATTTTGATACTTCCTATATCTAAAATTTTCATCTCTTTCAACTTTAATATTCTACAATTAATAGCTTCATGTCCGAAGATATGACATTTATAGAAACAATCATAAAACAAATTAGGATACCTGAAATTGGAGAATTTTTGAGTTTGTGCATATTGCTAGTACCTTCGTTGTATTTTTTATTGATTCATTCTCCTTTGGTGTGAGTCCTTTGGGAAATTAGAATTCTTTTTCCAGTGTTGGGTGCCTTCCTAGATTGAATTTAGTTTTCCCTCATTGAATTTTCCTTGAAGCACCTTCGCATAACTATGGGATTCTTCAATCCTGTGGACTTGAAGTTAATATTTCTCATAGGAGATTCCTGTGATCTAGAATATCCCAGGCCTGTCATGTTTTCTGGAGATGTTGGACTGTTCAAAATTTGATCTAGCTTTCTTGTCCCTTCTACAAAATTTTTATTCACACCCTTCTCGGTCACTAATCTCCCAAGATTTGTTCTCAAAGAGACAATTTATGCCTCAAATTTTTGAAAACATTTCTTCCCATTCATGAATTAAATCATTAAGAACTCATTCCTTTCGTTTTTCTTCTTTTAACTTGACATTTAGGGACATAATCTCCTCTTTGCATAGTTTAGAGATTATCTCCTTCTTTTTCTTCATCTACTCTTGCTTTAAGATACTATTCTCTTCTTCTAATCTTTAACATATTTTTTGTTTTTCTTCTAGTAGGAGGGATAAGATTTCTCTGCTTTTAACAAATTCTTCAAGTTTTTCTCTTTGATAAACAAATTCTTCATTGTTTGATTGTACATATATTCACACTATATTCATCAGCTCGCATCAACTGCTCTTTTAGTTGCTTGTTCCTTTTTCTGGCATTTTTTAACTCATCAAGTGCATAGATGAGCTCCCCTTCAAGGTACACTACTCCTTCTTCTTCTTATTCTTTAGAGTATGTGCCATTTTGTTTCTTGGAGTAAGATTCAAGTGCCATAAGTAAACACTCATTTGAATCACCTTCTGAAGAATTCTTGCTATCGGATTCTGATGCCAAGCTATCCTCTTTGGAGTAGAGCCCCTTCTTCTTGAGGAACTTCTTCTTCTTATGCTTATGAGATTTTCCTTTGAACTTCTAATCATTTTAATTTTTTGTCTTTTCTTTGTAAGGGCACTTGGATGCAAAATGTCCAGCAAATCCACAATCAAAGAATTTGAAGGGAAAATTCCCTTTATACTTTTGTTATACAACCAAATCACAAAATAGATTCAGAAAAGATAGATCAACGACTTAGAAATCAGCCTCTTCGAGGGGGAAACCTCCTTTACATTACACAAATGAACAATTATTGGATGATTCAAATGACACAACCTCCTTTCTATATATAGGATTCTAAGGGGTCACAATATAATCAGAGCCGACACAACAATAATAATGTAAGGGCACCAAAATAAAAATAGTTGGCTTCTATGGGAAAAAATAATAACAATAAGGGGGATACACTAATAACAATGAGGGAATACAATGTATTATAGGGACCTAACAACTTTCGTGAACCACATTTTAGTTTTCTAGAAAAGTGAGCCAACTCCTAATCAGATTCACAACTGGAACAATCTTGATGATTATTTTTCTCCTTATCCCTCTTGGATACCTTGAAAGATACCTCCTTTAGTAAATAGTATTCAATTTTCCTACTCTTATCTCATAAGCTTTGAGAGTACTGGTGGGCTCCAGTATTGTAGCAATAATGCTACAACTCCTGGAGCTTCCTATCTCTAATTTTATCAACCCGGTAGTTCGTACAAACTTGGAAGCGACGGTGCTGTATGCACAAGTACTAGCTCTTGTCGCAGCTGTCACTTGGTCAGCTGGCACAAGTCCGCTAGGGCTCAAGCCAACTTCTATAGGCTCACAGAAGAAGCTTTATGAATGATGGATGAAAGCTAACTGAAAGAAGACTAATCTAGTTGCAGAAGGTAACTGAAAACCAATAAAGCATGAAAACCCTAGGAAACCCTAATTTAACTAGCTAGACCCTAACTATGCAAAACTGTGAATGAAACAACTACCACTAATGCCATTACTTGCAGTGAACTGAAATACATGTATCTAAGCTACTTGCATCTGAAAAGACATGTTTTTGTACTTTTTCATTAAGTGGTTGGATTTATTGTGATGATGCTTTTGATTAGGGTTTGGTTGTGCAGGAGCGGTTGGAATGGAAGGAAAGCATGGGCAAGGTTAGGATAGCTAAGGGAGGTCCCAGAGGGTCTCCAACATCAGTCCACGGAAGCCTACCATGTTCGGATGCTCAGCAACCGAGTTTGCAGGTTTCTACAGGAAGTCTGCAGGGGATCCTACAGGAAACTCAGGGGTTTCTACAGGAAGTCTGTGCAATTCTACAGGATGTATGGCAATGGAGGTTTTGGGAGATGGTGAAGTGTTGGAGTGGTGTGGGAGGATAGGTGAGATGGAGATGGAGCTGGTGATGGCTTAGGAGCAGAGAAATCAGATGGAGGAAGAGTGTATGCAGTGGGTTGATGGTTGGAAGGATGGGATCAACGAAAGTTGAAGTAGATAGAGCTATGTGAGAAATGGGAGAGTTGGAGGGTAAATGAGTAAGACAGGGGTTGAATAGGACTTGAGGATAAATCGAGAAGAAGAAGAAGGAAGTGGATTGATAAGGAGCAACATAAATGAAACAAATGACTTATGCATCAAAATGAGAAATTCATTATGATAAATGTGCCATGAAACCTATGAACAGCAATGGAAAACCAAGAAATGAAACTTATGCATGGAAGTGAAATGTAGCAGTATGGTTCAATGTCAAAAGTGCATGGATGGATCTTCAACGAGAATGTCTATGTTGCAGCTTGCATGGAAATGAGAAGAACTGCTTTTCTTTTTGGTGGTTGGTTATGGACTGCACCCCAATCCCTAAAAGAGATGGCAGTGAGCCTTAACAACCTTTTGCTGGAGCTCCAATAATTTATATCTATCCTCCTATCGAATCTAAGCAACTGAAACAAATTCACCATAAACTAATCCTAACTAAGCTCATGAAAAAGACTAAACTAACAAACTGTAAATTCGAATTGCATGTGAAAGCAAAAACTCAAAGTGCTGGAACGAAATGCAAATACATTACAACACCGAGGAGATCTATTGCTCTCAGGTTGGTCCCTAACCTGAGAGCTATAGCTCCCTTAGAAACTCAGAATGAGATCAAAATCTGACTGCCTTTATTCATAAACGAAAGTCTGATGACATGCCAAAATTGGCTTACAAAACCGAGCTGTAGCTCGTACTTCCAAATTACAAGAATAATACCAAGGTTCAAAAAGCTTCTATCCAAGGCTATGGCCTCAGTATTTATGCAAAATGTTCATCCAACAGGTGTCCTTGATTTTAGGAGCTCGACTGTCCAACTGAAGTTTAAACTGCTGATCCTGTAGGACAGTCATAATTGCTGTTCCTGTAGAACAGTTATAACTGCTGTTCATGTAGAACAGCTGGCTGCTTCTAAGCTCGGTGGGGAGATGGATTGGAGCTCGGAGCTATGGTGGGAATCACGAGGAAGGTCCCCAAGACCGTGGACATCCTCTCCTAAAAACCAGCAGTGCCACCTCATTGTCTCCTTGTCTCCTTTCTTGTTGTCTTTTCTCCCTTTTAATGCCAAAAACCTGAAAGCATCATGCATTAGTCACGTAGATAGAATGTCTACCCTTCTTCCTACAAATAACACGAATAAACCAAGAAATGAATGCATAAGCAATAAAAAATGAATGGTTTGAGCAGAGCAAGTAGGCCAAATGAGCCCAAATTTTACCAAAAATTGGGGCTCATCATCACCCCCCAGCTAAACTATTTGCTCATCCTTGAGCAACTTTGCCCTGGCTCCTCGTCTTTGGCCGAGAACTAGAGCCCGGAGCATGCTTTTCCTTCCCTGTTTTTGGTGGTTCTGCCTTTTCTGCCGAGGGTGGCTTTTCTTCCTTTCCCGTTTTTGGCGGCCCTGCCTTTGCTGCCTCTGGTGGCGACGAAGGTGATGCTTCTTCCCCCTTTCCTATTTCCTTGAGCCGGGCTTCGGAAGGTGACTGGCCTATTTTTCGTGTCCAGGAAGTTATTTTTGGGCTCCCCTTTTCGGGGGTGGCTGATGTTTTAGAGGGGGTTCTTGCACTGGGTGAAGTAGGGACATCCCCTGAAATGGTTTGGCTGATGGGTGGAGGCTGTGGCTTGCCCGTGGTCATCCTCTTGCTTCTCCTGGCTTCAGATGGTAGAGGGGTCTCCCTCTCCCTTTTCTCCTTCGGTTTTGGAGGTGTACTGAGGGCGGCCAGCACCGCTGCTGCCTCCTTTTCGAGAATGCCAGCCTTCTCTTTCTTGCATTTTGCTCTCTCAGAGCTCCTTGTAGAGGGCCCCTCCTTTTCAGATTTCGGACTTCCTTTAGAAGACCCTGCTTTGCCCACTTCCGGGCCTCCTGTAGAAGATTCTTTCTTTCCCGCTTTTGGGCTTCCTGTAGAAGGCCCTCTCTCTGTCTTCAGACCTCCTGTAGGGGGCTGTGTCTCAATGACTTTCGGGCTTCTTTTAGAAGGCCCTTTTTCCAATTTCGGGCTTCCTGTAGAAGCCCTTGTCTCTGTCTTCGAGCTTCCTGTAGAAGCCTGTTTTTGCAATTTCGGGCTTCCTGTAGAAGCCTTTGTCTCCGTTTTTGGGCTTCCTGTAGAAGCCTGCTCTCCAACGATTTTTGGGCTTCCTATAGAAGCCTTGGTCTTTGCTTTTGGGCTTCCTGTAGAAGCCTGCTTCTCACTGATCTTTGGGCTTCCTGTAGAAGCCTTTGTTTTTGTTTTTGGGCTTCTTGTAGAAGCCTGTTTTTCAATGATTTTCGAGCTTCCTGTAGAAGCCTGTGTTTGTGTTTTCGGGCTTCCTGTAGAAGCTTGTTTTTTCTTTCCTGTAGACACAGGTGTCTCCACCTCTGCTTGCTTGCCTGCTTGAGTTTTGCTTTTTACTTTGGTTGCAGGTGCTGTTGAGGTGCTTGGGCTGACGTGGGCCACCTCTGCTTTGTCCATTCTACTCTTCATCCTCTTTTCCCTTGCTGACAGGATAGGTGTGCCACCCTTTTCTTTGTCCTCCTTTTCCTCATGATTCTTCCTCTGTTCTCCCTTCTGTACTGTTGTCGGGGTCTCTTGGCCTTCTTCTCTCTGTTCCTCGGCCACTGCTTCGTGTTCCTCACTGCTGGAGGAACCCGTTTCTTCGATCAACATTTTAATGTCCCCATCTTTTGTTAAATTCCGGAAGGATTCCCATGAGAGGGGGACCTTATATGAGTGCAATGCATCTTCCACAAGAAGCTTGATCAACCCATGGTGGGCTATCTGATCTGGTATACCCTCTTTCAGCTTTGTAGCACACTCCATTAGAGACTGCAGGAGGTAATAGGGGATGCTCAGTTTTTTTTCTACAGGAAGGTCAATTCGGTGCCGTAATTCAGTGAGAAGCCGAAAGTGATATGCATACACGATGTTGAAACGACCTTCACAAGTAATATATTTCATGATTTGTAAACTGACTTCGTTCCAAGGTGGTGATAGGCTCGTTCTTCGCACCCCGTTTTTGTCCTCCGAGAATTCTTCCTCAGGTGGGAAGAATTCCTTCTTTGCCTGCTGACTTAGCTTTCTCTCCTCTTTATCCCACGGCAGACCCATAGGAAGTTCTGTGATCCGACTGATATGTTCTGGGGTGAGCTTGAGGCTTAGACCTCTGAAGTTCACCGTGGCCAGTGTCTGAGATTTAGGCTTCAGAGCCTGCAAGAATTCTTCGGCCACTTCATCATCGTAGCCATGCAGCTTATCACAAAAAGGCATCCATTGTGCTCTGGTGAAGAGCTCTACCACTGCCAGGTTTCTCCTTAGTTTAGTTGAATCAGTGGGTTCCCGTCTTATAAACCCACCCGGCATGATGAACACGGTCGGTTTAATTAAAGGTGGCAAATGCAACAGAGATTTGGTCTATTAAGGCAGAGCATGCATATAATCCACAAAATTTCAACACAGTCTACCTAAACTGACATCCTGTAGAACGACAGCATAGGTACAACAAACAACAATTCCACCAATATCTTTATGACCCGACTGTGGACGATGGTCTTGCCACTTCTACTAACCAGTTGCATGAAGAGTTCAGGGTTACCTCTTTAATTGGCCACCTTTTTCGTGAGGCACCCGCTTTCCTGTAGATGACTGTGTTCCTGTAGACTACGCTCCTGTAGAACTGCGTTCCTGTAGAACTGCGTTCCTGTAGAACTGCGTTCCTGTAGAAACAGCGCGCAATTCTCGGGGAGGATTGTAGTTGGCCCGCGCTCGAGGTGTGCTTTACCGGTGTTCTGGTAGCCAACAGCTCGGCGTATCAACGTGCAGAGGAGATCAGAATAGCCACCCGAGTTTGAAGTGTTGGATGATAAATGCATGCGCATGATCTAGCCGATTAGATTTTGAATCGGCACAATCCGTGGCGCGGGGGATGAGCTGTCCCCGCCGGACCGTTGGGCGACGTCATCCATCATCCGCCTGCATATTCGCTTGTTGCTGCATCCATTCCCATAGATTTACCGCCGCCTCTTCTTCTTAACTCATGTTCTGACGAGAGTGTTCTCACGTGCGTGCCGTTCATTCTCCTTGTCGTGGCCGCCACCCAAACATCCAATTACACTTTAACTAGCCGACGTGGCCAGTCGACTGGCCATTCGGCCACTCAACCATTCAATTTTACGCTTGCAAACAATTTCAAAGTAATATTCATGCGATTTGATGGAAGGAAGGGTTGAGACACTTACCTGCGTGGCTGCACACGATTTTTCCAGTTCTTGGATGATGGTGAGTGGATCTACCTGCTGCATGTGACTTACACAGACCTGGAGGCTCGTGGTTACAAGCTGCCAACGATGGAGTGGATGTTTTGCTTGCATGCACCCGCGTTTCATTTCAGATGGCGGTATTGTGAATGGTATCCACTCGAGTAGGTTGAACTGTTACAGGATTCCCGTGAGGGGTCTCGTAACAGTCCTTTCTCCTTGGGTGCATGCTGCACGATGGAGGTTCTGGCGTTTCAATCACGTTCCCGGAGCTCTTGATGCCTACGGTATGAGATCCCAGCATTTGTCTGACTTTGAAAATGGCTTTTCCCGCGAGAACTCATCGATCTTCTTTGTTGGTGCAGGGAACTTGGTCGCATGACGACAAGGATGGTGGAGCAAGGGGACAGCAATGTGCAAGGATGCTAACAGAGGCTTGCATGCATCCAAACTAATCCATAGTCGCGAAATCTCTTTTTAAGATGAATTCTGGCCGTCCAAAACTCCTACAGGAAGTTTCCTGTAGAACACAGAGCTTCCTGTAGAAAGTTCGGCCTTCCTGTAGAAAGTCTGCACTTTCCTGTAGAAAATCCGCGCCTTCCTGTAGAAAGACTACACCTTCCTGTAGAAAGACAACATCTTCCTGTAGAAGATTCAAACCATGATAAAATTGCACATACCTTGAAAAAAAACATGGGTACTCTTGGAGGAGGTGCTTGTGAGCATGATAAGGACCCTTGGCTTTGAGTTGAAGGGCTTCCTCTTCTCCATAAAGCATCTGCAACCTGCATGCAATTTTTACCATATTTTGCTTATTGTGTTTTCTTTTTTTCTTTTTTTTTTTTTTTTTGAAAGATAACGGGGGCGCCTCAAAGAGGTTTTCACCCGTGCCATCTGCCCTGAGCGCCTCAGAGAGGTTTTCACTCAAGGATCTTTTTCAACTTTTTCTCTTTTTTTTTTTGAAAGACAATAGGGGTGCCTCAATGAGGTTTTCACCCCTACTACCTGCCTTGGGCGCCTCAGAGAGGTTTTCACCCAAGGATCTTTATTTACTTTTCTTTTTTTCTCTTTTTTTTCTTTTTTTTTTTTTTTTTTTTTTTTTCATTTTTTTCTTCAGGGTATGCCAAAAGCAGAGGCAGAACCCTTCTCTATGACCAATACAGATTTCTCCATAGTTTTGATGAACTCTTGTCTTGAGAGAGGTCTCCTGTAGATCTTCAAACGATGCCCATTGACAAGCATGGGAATGGCTTCCTCATCAATGGTTCGAATGAGGACAGATCCATTGTCATGGCATTTCTCCACTGCATATGGTCCTAGCCATCTGGTTCTCAGCTTCCCCTTGAAATCTTTGTATCTTGAGTCATACAACAAAGCCCAATCTCCCGGCTGAAATTGCTTGTCATGGAGATGTTGGTCATGCCACACCTTTCTCTGAAGTTGAACCACTTCTGAGTGAAGGAGGGCCTGCATTCGGTGCTCATCCAGGCCATTCAGCTGCAGCAGCCTTTCTTGTTGTGCATGGCTGAGATCTAGATCCAGTTGAGCTGCCATCCTCAAAGTGTTGTATTCAAACTCAATGGACAGCAAAGCTCTCTTCCCATAGACCAACTCATACGGTGTGAAGCCGGTGGTGGTCTTCCAAGTGGTGTTGTAAGCCCATGTGGCTTCAACCAGGCGATCTGCCCAGTCCTTTCTGCTGCTGCTCACCACTTTAGTCAAGATCCCTTCTAATGCTCTATTGGTGACTTCCACCTGCCCATTTGCTTGAGGGTGATAAGGGGTGGAAGTCCTATGCTTGATCTTGTGATGAGCTAGGAGATCTTCAACCAGGTTGGAGGTGAACTGGCTCCCTTGATCGGTAACCAGTTCTCTTGGATAGCCAAACTTATAGAAGATGTTCTCTCTTAGGAACTCAGCCACCTTTTCTTCTGTTGCTGCTTTGATTGCTTTGGTCTCTGCCCACTTTGTCAAATAGTCAGTACACACAATTATGTAAGTCCTTTGCCTTGAAGAGGGGTTGATTGGGCCCACAAAGTCCATGCCCCACTTCTCAAATGGCTCAAGAGTCACTTGAGGTTGGAGAGGCATCTCATCCCTTTGGGTCGGTTTCCCCATTCTTTGGCATTGGTCACACTGACTGACATATCTTCTGACATCTTGATGAAGTGTGGGCCAATAGTAGCCTGCCTGCAGGATCTTGAAGGCAGTTCTCTTTGCTGCAAAATGTCCTCCACAAGGCCCATCATGACAAGTGAGGAGGATATCAAAGACTTCCTCCTCCCTTACACAACGCCTTAAGATCTGATCGGGGCCAAGCTTGAATAGATTGCCCTCGATCCAAGTGAATGAGGCACTTTTTCTGATGATTCTGCTCTTCTCTCTGGAAGATAGGTGTGGAGGGAACTGTGCTGAAACAAGATAGTTTGCTATATCAGCAAACCATGGAGAGAGTACTGAAATAGCAAACAAATGTTCATCAAGCATCTGGTCGTCCGCTGTTCCATCCTCATCTGTAGACAAATCCAATCTAGATAAAAAGTCAACAACAACATTTTCTCTACCTGGTTTGTCAACAATGGTCAAATCAAACTGCTGCAATAAAAGTAACCATCTAATAATACGAGCATTCACATCTGGTTTATTCATTAAATATCTAATAGCAACATGGTCAGTATGTACAAAGGTCTGGTAACCAGTAATATAATGTCGGAACTTGTTCAATGCATGGACCACAGCCAAGAATTCTTTCTCGGTTACAGTGTAATTCAGCTCAGCTTTGGACAAGTTTTTGCTAACAAAGTAAATGGCATATGGAATTTTCTGCTCAACTTGTCCTAAAGCTGCACCTATGGCTTTGTTCGAGGCATCAGTGTGGATGTGGAAAGGTAGGGCCCAATTTGGACCTCTCAGGATTGGGGCTGACACCAACTTGTCCTTTAATTCATTTAAAGCCCTCTCACAATTGTCAGTCCAATTAAACTCCACATCTTTTGCCAACAGGCCAAACAATGGCGAGGCTAGCTTGCTGAAATCTTTAATGAATCTCCGGTAGTATCCTGCTAATCCCAAGAAACTCCGGACATCCCTGACCTTTTGGGGAGGTGGAACCTTCTTGATGAGAGCAATTTTGTTAGGATCCACCTGCAATCCTTGGCAAGAAATGGTATGGCCTAGCACGGTCCCTTCAGTCATTAGGAATTCACATTTTTCAGGACTAAGGGACAAGTTCATCTCGGTGCATTTGGTTAGGACTTTTCCCAGGTTGGACAATGCTTCTTGGAAGTTGGCCCCATAAGGAGTAAATTCATCCATATAGATTTCTACTGCATCATGGACCAGCTCCGAGAAGATGCTCAAGACAGCTCTCTGAAAGGTAGCAGGAGCATTGCATAGCCCAAAGGGAAGGACTCGATAGGCAAAGGTACCCCAAGGACAAGTGAAGGTGGTCTTATCTTGGTCTTCTGGGCTGATTTGGATTTGGTTGTACCCGCTAAACCCATCCAGGAAAGAAAAGAACTTCTTTCCTGCCAGTCCATCCAACACTTGATCTATGAAAGGTAGAGGGAAATGGTCCTTCTTGGTAGTCCACACAGATTCTCCATTTCCCATTTTTCTTGGGAACCAACACTAGAGGGGACACCCATTCACTATCTGAGATGGGGTAAATGAATCCGGCATCCAACAGTTTTTTCAATTCTTCCTTGACAATGTCCTTAAGGGCTGGATTCATTCTCCTCTGAGTTTGCCTAACTGGTTTACAATCCTCTTTGATGTATATATGATGGGTACAGACCAAAGGATGGACTCCTTTCATTTCCTTATAGCTCCAAGCGAAAGCATCAAGGTGGTTGGCCAACAGACTGCACAACTCCTTTTCCTGGGAAGGAGATAGGGAGGAGCTGATATTTAATGCTTTCTCAGGGCCGAACTCCACATTCTTGACTCTGGGAGTAACAGGGTTGGTTGTACAAAGATCCACTAAGGTGCTAGCTTGGGCATCCTCCACCAATTTCTCTAAGGGTAGTGCACTGGAAGGTGGATTCTGGATCAAGGTCTCGATCAAGTCATCCTCGGTTGGGGGGTCTCTTCTAGTGGTATCTAAAGTGCACAGAGGTGTTGAGTACACCTCGTCTTCCTCTCCTTCTTCCAACCAGAGTGGTAAGTCATGCTCTAAGGAGGGTTGGGCAGGAGGGTATAGGACTAGCTGCTTGGACATGGGACCATTTTTGATGGTCATGTTTCCTGCACGACAACTTATGTAAGCATCTGCAGTAGCTAACCAAGGCCTTCCCAAAATGAGAGGATATCCAGTAATCTTGGCCTTTGGTTGCAGAACCAGGAAGTCTGCAGGGTATTCCCAAGAGTCAATAGAGACCAAGACATCCTCCACAATCCCTTCGGGAGTCACGGTGGAGCGATCTGCTAATTGCTGTATTGTCGAGGTCTTCCTCAAGGAACCCTGAAGATTAAGCTTAAGCATGGTATCCCTGGTCATCACATTAATGGCAGCCCCCAGATTAATCAAGGTGTGAGGTATAATAGTGCCATTGATGTGAACATCTACTACAAGACTTCCAGGATCTAGGTACTTTGGGAAGATGACTTGTCCTAACATAAGGTCAGACAGTTGTCCTATGACATTGATATTTGAGGCATCTTTCTTCCGTCTGCCTGGGTGTTTGAAACACTTCTCCTTAACCAGCTTGTTGTAGATCGACACATCCTTGATGGCTTGGAGAAGTGGTATTTTTACACACAACTGCTTGAGCTCACCCAGAAGCTCATCCTCCTCTGGGTTGGGTTGTGTGGTGGCTGTTAGTCTCTCAGGAAAGGGTGGAATAGCCTTTGGTTCACTTTCCTGTTTATCTTCCTCATCCTCTGGGGGAGGAGGTTGGCGATCTGGTAGAGTCTTTCCAGATCGAAGATTGATCTCCTGGATCTCCACAGCATAGGTGGGGCATGAGGTTTCCCCAGTGTATACCTACTGGGCCTGTCTATTGTTGGGGTTCAGGTTCGGTTGAGCAGGTATTTGAGGCTGCCTTGGAGGAGCAGGAGGTAATGGCTGAGGTTGAACTGGTGGTGGAGGCAAGATGGCAGGAGGAGTGTTGTATTGGGGCCTCCACCCCGACTGAGGTGCATTCCATTGAGGCTGTGGCTGGGTATGTGAGTGATATGAATGAGAAGTAAGCTGAGAGGGGTACTGAGGTGGATAAGACCATGGAGGAGGCATGGACCATGAAGGATGAGCAGGGGGACCCCAGGAAGGCATAGGAGTCGATTGGTTGGGGCTGTAGTAAGCTTGAGATGCCCCTTGCATCCCCTGCTGATAAGGTCTAGATCCTTGTGGCCTCCTTTGGTTGAGGTAATAGAGAGGCTCTGTGGGAGCTTCTGTCCCTTGGTACATGGCTTTAAACCCAGGTAAGGTTGGACACTGATTTGTGGGATGGTCCTCCTCACAAACGAAACACACTTCAACCGAATGCAATGGACATTCGTTCTTAGGGTGCCTCCTTGTGCACCTAGGGCAGAAGACAGCCAAGGCTCTCTCAGCCTCTTCTTTCTTTTGTTGAATCCTGAATGTGTCAAGCTGCATGGCAATGGTTTGTCTCACCTCACTCTTAAGATCTTCTAATTGATATGCAAGCTCATGTTTAGAGAAAGGGACACTAGTTGAGAGGTGGTTTCCTCTACCTCGTTTCCGAGCTGCCCTGGAGTGGTTTCTAAACACAGTCTTGATGTCCTCATAAGGCAGTTGGTAAATGTCCCCCCCAGCTAACATGTGCAGGGTATCTAAGAGGTCTTCAGGGACTCCTCGGAGTAGGACCAACTTGAGGGATTCAGGGTCAAGTGTGCACCTGGCCCGCTTATAGCTTAGTTGGAACCTCTCCTCATAATCCTCTAAGGACTCATCATTTCCCATGGACATCCGAAAGATTTCCCCCTTTGTTTCCTTGGACCTACAGTAATCTCGGTACTTGGTGTTGAAAGCTTGCTGCATCTGAGCCCAAGTGGTGATACTATTCCCAGGTAAGCCCATGAACCAGCGTAGTGCTGCATCCTTGAGAGTGGAAGGGAAAAGTTTCAACTTTTGCTCATCTTCAGTATAGTCATAGGTTCTACAAAGGACAGCAAACTCGAACAGGAAGGTGTCTGGATCTTTAGTGGTCAGCCCATGGAAGTGAGGTAAGGCAGAGGGGCTAATGTTCTTCATTTTCATCTCTCCATTGGTCTCTTGGATGGGGAAGGCACCTTCTATTCTCTCATCTTCTCTTCTATTGTCAGCCATAGTTTCAGATGGATTGGTCTCTAACTCTTCTTCTACTATAGGGTCTTTGGATATCTCAGGTTGTTCACCTATAGGTTCTTCTGGGTCACTGTCACCAAAGAAGAGAGAAGGGTGACTCAGTGATGCGGTGGGGGTGTTTGGTAGGAATTTGCCTGATCTATCTCGGTTCCTACAAGGCATGAAATGGAAAAGACTTTCTTTTTCTTTTTGATTGCTTTTGCTTTGCTTTTCTTTTGGTACCTGCAAAACTGAGACAGATTGATCTACAACTAACTATGAAAGATGCAAAATTAACTGAAAGCAGGAAAGAACTATTCTACTTTGCTCAAATGAAATTGCAGAAAGGAAATGCTAGTCTACGCTTACAGAAAGGAAATGCTAATCTATGAAAGCAGGAAATTCTAATCTATGAAAGCAGGAAATGCTAATCTATGAAAGCAGGAAATGCTAATCTATGAAAGCAGGAAATGTCTATGCTACTTTTGCAGAATGGAAATGAAGTAAACTACTCAGCAGAAGGCAAGAGTAAGGAAATAGAAGAAAAGCAACAATTACTAATACTCTGACGCTTCCCCGGCAACGGCGCCAAAAAGATGGTGGGCTCCAGTATTGTAGCAATAATGCTACAACTCCTGGAGCTTCCTATCTCTAATTTTATCAACCCGGTAGTTCGTACAAACTTGGAAGCGACGGTGCTGTATGCACAAGTACTAGCTCTTGTCGCAGCTGTCACTTGGTCAGTTGGCACAAGTCCGCTAGGGCTCAAGCCAACTTCTATAGGCTCACATAAGAATCTTTATGAATGATGGACGAAAGCTAACTGAAAGAAGACTAATCTAGTTCCAGAAGGTAACTGAAAACCAATAAAGCATGAAAACCCTAGGAAACCCTAATTTAACTAGCTAGACCCTAACTATGCAAAACTGTGAATGAAACAACTACCACTAATGCCATTACTTGCAGTGAACTGAAATACATGTATCTAAGCTACTTGCATCTGAAAAGACATGTTTTTGTACTTTTTCATTAAGTGGTTGGATTTATTGTGATGATGCTTTTGATTAGGGTTTGGTTGTGCAGGAGCGGTTGGAATGGAAGGAAAGCATGGGAAAGGTTAGGATAGCTAAGGGAGGTCCCAGAGGGTCTCCAACATCAGTCCACGGAATCCTACCACGTTCGGATGCTCAGCAACCGAGTTTGCAGGTTTCTACAGGAAGTCTGCAGGGGATCCTACAGGAAACTCAGGGGTTTCTACAGGAAGTCAGTGCAATTCTACAGGATGTATGGCCGTGGAGGTTTTGGGAGATGGTGAAGTGTTGGAGTGGTGTGGGAGGATAGGTGAGATGGAGATGGAGCTGGTGATGGCTCAGGAGCAGAGAAATCAGATGGAGGAAGAGTGTATGCAGTGGGTTGATGGTTGGAAGGATGGGATCAACGAAAGTTGAAGTAGATAGAGCTATGTGAGAAATGGGAGAGTTGGAGGGTAAATGAGTAAGACATGGGTTGAATAGGACTTGAGGATAAATCGAGAAGAAGAAGAAGGAAGTGGATTGATAAGGAGCAGCGTAAATGAAACAAATGACTTATGCATCAAAACGAGAAATTCATTATGATAAATGTGCCATGAAACCTATGAACAGCAATGGAAAACCAAGAAATGAAACTTATGCATGGAAGTGAAATGTAGCAGTATGGTTCAATGTCAAAAGTGCATGGATGGATCTTCAACGAGAATGTCTATGTTGCAGCTTGCATGGAAATGAGAAGAATTGCTTTTCTTTTTGGTGGTTGGTTATGGACTGCACCCCAATCCCTAAAAGAGATGGCAGTGAACCTTAAAAACCTTTTGCTGGAGCTCCAATAATTTATAACTATCCTCCTATCGAATCTAAGAAACTGAAACAAATTCACCATAAACTAATCCTAACTAAGCTCATGAAAAAGACTAAACTAACAAACTGTAAATTCGAATTGCATGTGAAAGCAAAAACTCAAAGTGCTGGAACGAAATGCAAACACATTACAACACCGAGGAGATCTATTGCTCTCAGGTTGGGCCCTAACCTGAGAGCTATAGCTCCCTTAGAAACTCAGAATGAGATCAAAATCTGACTGCCTTTATTCATAAACGAAAGTCTGATGACATGCCAAAATTGGCTTACAAAACCGAGCTGTAGCTCGTACTTCCAAATTACAAGAATAATACCAAGGTTCAAAAAGCTTCTATCCAAGGCTACGGCCTCAGTATTTATGCAAAATGTTCATCCAACAGGTTTCCTTGATTTTAGGAGCTCGGCTGTCCAACTGAAGTTTAAACTGCTGATCCTGTAGGACAGTCATAATTGCTGTTCCTGTAGAACAGTTATAACTGTTGTTCCTGTAGAACAGCTGGCTGCTTCTAAGCTCGGTGGGGAGATGGATTGGAGCTCGGAGCTATGGTGGGAATCACGAGGAAGGTCCCCAAGACCGTGGACATCCTCTCCTAAAAGCCAGCAGTGCCACCTCATTGTCTCCTTGTCTCCTTTCTCGTTGTCTTTTCTCCCTTTTAATGCCAAAAACCTGAAAGCATCATGCATTAGTCACGTAGATAGAATGTCTACCCTTCTTCCTACAAACAACACGAATAAACCAAGAAATGAATGCATAATCAATAAAAAATGAATGGTTTGAGCAGAGCAAGTAGGCCAAATGAGCCCAAATTTTACCAAAAATTGGGGCTCATCAAGTACCAAGTAACTGGTCCACTGTGAGACTTTTCATATCAATCATTTCTTCAATGGTTGAGAATTTGGCATTAAATCTCATAGGCAGAGATCATAAGACCTTATGAACAATTATATATTCTTTGATAACTTCACCAAGACCTCTAATCATATTGTTTACTTCATAAACTCTGAGGAAGTACTCTGTTATGCTTTCCTCTTCACTCATTCTTAAGCTCTCAAACCTCATTCTAAAGGTTTGAAGTTTGGCCTACTTGATTTTCCCATCTCCTTCATGACTCCGATTGAGCTTGAACCATACTTCCTTAGCAGAATTCCAATTTAGAACTTTTACAATTTTTGATTGAGGAACGCCAAAGAGAATGGCATTGTTGGTTTTAGCATTATTTTCATATACCTTTTTACTATCTTCATTTGTGGGAAGGACATCATAGTCTACCAACACATAGCTCCAAACATATACTCCTAGGGACATACGATAGGATTCCATCCTAACTTTCCAAAAGGCACAAATTTTCCCATAAAATATTAGTATCTTACTTTAGTAAGCATCCTGACTCTCTTTTCTAGACATAATTGTTTAATGAACTACCTTCTAGTGGTTAAACTATTCCTGAAAGAAACTTGGCTCTGATACCAATTTTTGGAATAAGGAATTACTGAGAAAGGGAGGGGGGTGAATCAGTAATTAGTGTGCTTCTTAAACTTTAATCTCAAAGCTTAATTCCATTTCACTTATGCCAATTACTTGTGAGATAATTCATTCTCTCTCTCTCTATACACACACAACAAAGTGAACCATTCACATGAACACATAATCCATCAATTAAGCAACACACACATACCAACACAAGTATTTTTATGTGGAAACCCAAAGGGAGAAAACCACCAAACTGTTTGTTATTAAGATGTAAATTAAGTTTTTTTGAGCACCCACTCACAGGAATCCACAACCCCCTTAAGATAGTAGGCCACTACTTGCCAAGAGGCATCAACATCTTATGAATGCATGCCACTACCTGTTCTAGCCATTGTTCTTCTTTTCATGCAATTTTCAAACTGAAAACATAGGCCAGTACAAATGCTTAGTGATATAATCATGATCAGATGCTTCACACAACACTTTCTCTTCCGCTCTGCAGTTCTTCTTTGCACTAAACTCTTTACTACTCAATAACTCTGGTCTTGGTCTTCATATAATTTGTGTAATAGTTAACTATTGACACCAGTCACCCTTCAACTCACACTCATTACTACTCTCTACACTTCAACTCACAACAATGTTGCATGCCCCACTCAACACAACACCAATCCTTTGGTTTTGTTTCATTACAACACCATGAACGATGAGGTCTCTATTGAAATCTACACTGCCCAAGGGCATACATAATTATGGCTACCCATGCTGCTTAGGACATGTCTGCCTAGTTAATCTCATAATTGCAACAAGGCCCTCCATTTTGTTGTTCCACCAAATGGCTTACCCACTACAAATTTATTGGTATTTGAGAATGGGCTTTGTTCACTCAATAATTGAAACTGAATTAAATCATAGGATGGACCCTTGATCATTATCCATGTTGCGAAATTAATTCTTAGTTCAGATAGAGTGTTGTAGTAATAATCCCATCCTTCTTGATTTCCCATATATTAGAGTGTACTAGAGGCATGGCTTATTTTTGTCTGTAATTAGTGCTTATGCTCTTAACCATATCTCTATTAATTCTTCATCTCATGCAAGGAATATCAAAGGTGTCTTTTTCTGGTTTAAGATAGACTCCATTAACATCTTGCATATTTGTTGTCCTTTCCATCCCCAGAAAACACTATTATGAAATTATCATTAATCCAATGTGTCCAACCCTATTGAATGCATTTACTCAATTTCCGACTCATCCATGCTTTTAACTCCAGAGCTCTAACTCACAGTGTTGTGTGTACAACCTAAAGGCTTATTTTTGCACATGACTCTTGGTCATAATACACGCGAAACTGAAACTTATTCATTCATTGGGCCCCATGCATATGCATATGTCACAGTCGAGTTGGACGCTTGGATTCCCCAATTCCTAGGTACTTTTTTAAGATAGAATTCGTTAAGACTTATGAGCTTCTGGGCTTCTGAGCACTGGACCACTAGTGTGCACCACTGATAATTCCCTCTTGTCTTCCTTTAGGGTGTTAATGGAGGTTTTGGGATTGGTTGAATCTACAAGCCCACTTTCCACTTGTTGGCCTCTCTATAATGAATTCCTCTGTCTTTTGGCCCTACTCATGTACATATTTCGTTGTTGAGTTGGAGCTTGGATGCCCTGGTGCCTGTTTCTATTTTCAATATTGCTCCTTAAGAAGTTACATGCTTGCAGAGTTCTAGGCTTAACCCACCTTAAACACTTCGATCTGCCACAAGCCCACTTTCCACCTATTTTCCTCTTATCATTAGAACCAACGCCTGTTGGTCCCATTTATGCCTGATTCCCAATTCAAATAAATTTTGGGAAATTTCTATTCTGAGTAATGGAAAATATTACTGTCAATTTTGTTATGCAACCAGCTCACAAAATAGAGAAAAGACAAATCAACGACTTCAAAATCAACCTCTTCAAGGGGGCATCCTCCTGTACATTACATAAATGAACAATTCTGGGATGATACAAATGACAAGACCTCCTTTCTATATATAGGAGTCTAAGGGATCAAAATATAATTAGGGCCGACATAATAATAATATTGTAAATGCACATCAATAACAATAGTGGGATTCTATGGGGCACAATAATAACAATATGGGGATTGTGTGGGCACAAAAATACAATAAGGGGGTTGCACTAATAACAATAAGGGGCTACACTAGTAGTATAGGGACCTAACATTCCCCTCTCCTTCAAAAACACGTTTTGCTCAAAGCTTGAGTAGTTCTAGATGCTTCTGTATAAAATTCTCATCCTCCCATGTGGAATCTTCAACGAGTAAGTTCTTCCACTTGATGAGACTATGAAATTGATCGATTTCTTGTTTCTGTGACTGCTTTAGGTTCCAATATGATTTTTCCTTCCCCGTCAATCTCTGGCAATATTGTTTGAACTGGGAGCTTGTCACCTATAACCTCCTTTAAGCATGACACATGGAAAACTGGGTGCACTCTTGAAGATGCAGGAAGCTCCAATTTGTATGCCATAGTACCAATCTTTTGTAACACCTTGTATGGAAAATGTTATTTGGTGATAATTTATTATCCTTCTTATCTTACTTAAGGGACATTTGTTTGTATGGTTGTCATTGTAGAAATACCCAGTCACCTACATCAAAACTTCGTTCGCTGCGATGTTGATTTGCCTATTGTTTCATTCTATTCTGTGCCAAAGTGAGGTTATCCTTTAAGAGTTGGAGAACTTGTTGTTGATGCTTGAAGTGATCTTCCATTGGTTGAACCTTAGATTTTTCTCTTAAATATGATGTGACAGACGGTGGATGATATCCATAAAGTGCCATAAATGGGGTCATTTTTGTTGTAGTATGGAAGGAAGTCTTATACCACCATTCAGCTAGAGGCAACCACTTGATCCATTGTGTTTGTTTATTAGAAACAAAGAAACAAAGATATCCTTCCAAACATTTGTTCACTATCTCAGTTTTCCCATCTGATTGGGGATGATAAGATGAGCTATGAGCTGACTGAAAACCCAAACAAGAAAATAATCATGTCCAAAAATTTCCAGTGAAAATGGGACCTTTGTTGCTTACAATAATCTTTGGGCTTCCATGGAGTGTTTCAATTGCTTCAATAAATGCAGTAGCAACTGTACTGGTTTTAAATGGATGAGATAATGCACAAAAGTGTGCATACTTGGTAAGTCTATTAATTACCACCATTATTATCGAGAAATCTAGTGTCTATGCAGAGCTGCTAGTCCCACTAAGGCTGGTAACTACCTTAGAAACAAACAAACTAAAACCACTTTCGTTTTCCTTTAAGAGAAATAGATAAGAGGGGAATAATGGAGACTAACCTCTATCTTGCGCTTGGTTCCTTGCTTGATTCCTCTCCCTTCTGATAGATCTTTGCCACTCGCTTCCTTGTCTACCCAGCTTCAAAGAGCACCTCTAGAATCAAAGCAACATAACACTATCCATGAACATAGATCTATTATCATAAGCAATATAGGACCAGATGTATATTGACCACACAAATGCATATATCATCAATCATACAAGAATGTGGAGGAAAAATTGAATAGATTTATTAATAATCAAGAATAGCAAAGAGGATTACAACCAATTGTTCTGACCCAGCATCATCCTCTCAGCAAGAAAGCCCTTCTTCACCTCATGAAAAGCTTAGATCACCCAACACTATGATGTTGCACCAAGAAACCAGCAGCACTTCCTTACAAGATACAAAATTCCAACCTCTGGATCTCTGGGATGAGGGATCCATATATAGATGTTTGCAAGGGGGGTGAGTCAGCTTTTGAGATTTGATTAGTGTCCTCTCTTTGATAGTTCTTGATTCCACTTGGAGATTGATGATCTCTTACTCATCCCTCGGCGAATGCAGAGAGGCAAGTGTCATCGGAGAAGTTTCTGGAAGATTCCATGATCCTCCACCTTGCAGATTGACCCTGCCATTTGTCCACTCTCGCCCACCTCACCCCATAGAAGGGATTTTCAAGATGCATCGCACCTCCCATGTGTAATTAGGTGGGATGCAGCGCACTTTGACCATGGAGCAGGTGAGATGGTCCAGTTTTGACCAGTTCTGAGCAGTTTTTCATGGAGAACCTCTGGGAGAAGATGTAATCAGTTGACCTTGTTCTTTTAGAGGTTGGAACAACATTTTTAGGGACTTAAGAGCCCTTGTTTTATGGACATTTATGATTGGGGTTGCAGTGCCCCAAAATGTCTATAACAGTTGCCCCCTAAAGCATGAGGTCGTTAATCTGTTGATGTCGGGTGAAATGCTTTATCATGAGGATCTGAAGTTTTTTCAAGCTGGAAGGCGACCTGTAATAAGATACAATACAATACATTATCTTCATAATATTTTCATGATCTAGCTGAGGCGGGCATTCCCATGCTCAACTTTATAAATTCATTTTAATGTACATAAGATAAAAAATTGTATGAGTGTAGACTGATGATTCTGGTAGAGCCATCATCCCTTAGGTTGGATGATTATCTGTGCAGTAATGATGTACATTTGATGTCTTTATTTTCCTGAATATATATCGCAGCTCGGATGGATGAAACTAGATCCGTGTTATAGACATTTTTGTGCCTTATAGCTATAAGCATGAAATGTCCATAAACCAAGGGATCCTAAGTCCCTAAAAGTGTTGTTCCAGCTCCTAAAGAAACAAGGTCAACAAATTACAGCTTCTCCCAGAAGTTCTCCACCAGAAACTGCTCAAAACTAGTCAAAACAGGATCATTTTAAGTGCTCCACTAGCTGGCTGTGTTGCAAAGCACCCAAATACACTGGCTAGGTGCGTTGCAACGCACTTGAATGCACTACCAGGGTGCGTTGAGCGGGAAATGACAAGTGGCAGAGTCATTCCACGAGGTGGAGAGACAATGGAAGCTTCCAGAATCTTCTACAATGACACTTGCCTCACTGAATTCGACCAGTGATGAGTAAGAGGCTCTTAGTCTCCAAGTGGAAGCAAGAACTGACAGAGAGAAGCCACTAATCAATTCATGAGCTGACTCATCCTCTTTGCATACATCTATATATGGATCCCTCACCAAGAGATCCAGAGGCTGGAATTTTGTACATTGCAGAGAATTGATGTTGGTTTTGTGATAGATATCAGAGTATTGGGTGATTTATGCTTTGTTGGAGGTGAAGAAGGGATTCTATGCTGGGAGGCTTGTTAGGATATTCCGACACATAGGAAATAGTTAAGTTCAACTTGGTCTAGTATAGAGTTAGGTAAAGTGTGTTTCTTTACCGTTGTACATTTTGTAACTTACAATTTGACGGTCACGATATGTAGTGATCCGACGGTTCACTCTCTCCTCGGTATTACCGACACTTGATCCGTGGCTTGACACCTGATTGGTCCATGAGTTCTATTTAAAGTGCATGGAGGGTCATTGTTCGGGTAATCCGTGCATGAGAGAAGCTTATGTAAATTTTCATTCTTTGATTAATAAATTGCCTGTAGTAGCCACGTTGGTGCAGGCCGTGGACTGTTTCCCTCTTTGAGGGTTTTAACCACGTCAAAAATACTGGTGTATTGAACTGTGATCTGGTTGTGAGCGGTGTCCTTTTGGTTTTCTTTATGAGGAACTTACCCTGTAAATTCCTACATGGTATCGGAGCTATTTGAGGGCCGCGTCCGTTGGTGATCCAAATCTGAAGTCGGTAGAACTGCATGCGGCTGTCGTTTCCTAGATCTGCTGTTTCTGATTGCTTTCGAGCCAAGAAGACTGCTCTGTTGTGTTCGGAGCATCTATTCCAGCGAGGAATCCCTTTCGTTTCACGCGAAAAGGTTTCCGGTAGCCCTAGCTGCGTCATTTTTCAGATCGGGAGGTATACAGTGTTTTTGCAGTTTACTGTTATTTTCTCTCTGCTTATTTCGGTTTCGGTTTATTTAGCCCTTTTTTTTAACTGGATCTATACCTTTCAATTCTGCGTATGCTCTTTGCCCTGCGACTCTGTGCGATCTGGGCAAATCAGAAACAGAAAGGAAGGATTTTTCTCATGCGTATGCTCTTTTCCCTGCACCTTAGTGTGATCTCGGAAAATCAGAAACATTGAGAAAAATATTTAGTTTTTCGGCTAAAGCTAACTTTGAGATTTTTTTTTAAATATATAGTTTTTTGGCTAAAGCTAACTTCGAGCCGCAAGGTTCGTTTTTCTTTGCATATTCGTGTTGGGTTTTGTGTTTTGTGTTTTGTAGGGAAAAAGAGCTTTCTCAAGGCAAGCACGCAAACCAAGGCCCCCCCCCGCCCGCTCTCTCTCTCTCTCTCTCAAATTTTTTGTATAGATCAATTGGTTCAAATCTATTTTAAGAGAGTAGAGGTCTTGGGTTCAAGTCTCCATTTTGTGGGGGTGGATTTTTTCATTCCCGCACATTCGCGCACTTTGCCGGCAACTTCAACAATTTTTTTTTCAAAAATCCATAACTTCTTCATCCGGAAGCCTTTTTCAGAGCCCTTTTTTTTAAAACAGCCTAATTTTTCGAGATCTATCCATTGGAACACTTACTTTCAGCATATTCAGCTTCAGGTTTTTAAAAAAAAATGGAAAGTCCATGCCAAGTCATTCTTGACAGCACTAACTACTTCCAATGGATAGCCTACATGGAAGATTTACTTAGAAGTAAAGGTCTCTACAGAATAGCCACAGACCAAGAGAAGAAACCAAAATATGAAGACAAGGCTGCAAAATGGGAAAATAGACAAGATCAAGCACGTGGTTTGATAGGGATGTCTATTTCTCCTGATCTTAGATTCCATATTGCAGAACTTGAGACTCCTCATGAAGCATTGGAAAAAATCGCTAAAGTTTTTGGGATTAAAAATGAAATTAGAGCCCATCAACTTGAAAATGAGTTGCTTACTTTGGATCCTAATAATTTTTCTTGCATTGAAGATTTCTTGTCCAAATTCAAGACCCTTAGATATCTCTTGTAAGGTGTTAAGGTTAAGAAAGAAGATGGTAACCTTATTTATTCCATCCTTACTAAGTTGGGACCAGCCTACTCTGTATTTTTTTCCACTTTCCATTCTACAAGGGAAGCTTTCATTTGTCAAGGAAAAGACTACAAGGCCCCTTCCTTTGACTCCTTTTGTGATTCCTTAATAAGAGAACAAGAAAAACTCTTACACCTTGGTCTTCTTAATCTTGGAAACTCTTCCAAGAAAGCGTTAGCCGCCCAACAGCAACCAAATTCAAAGAATCCTAAGAAGTCATATCCTAAAAAGAATGGTCCTAAACCAAACAAGTGTCCTAAGCAAACTCAGCCTCAAAATGAAAGATCATTTCAGCAAAATGATAAGACCAATAAAAACAAATGGAAGAAGACTGATAGACATTGTAACTTTTGTAATCGAGATGGCTTAGAATCTAAATGCTTTAAGAAGATGGAAGCCTTGGAAGCCGCAATGAAGAAACATAACATCCATGTGGAGCATACTTCAACTTCAACTTCCGGAATGGCACTTTCTGCATGTCGTTGTCAATCATCTCAGTCTGGTTATGCATTAAATGTATCTTCTTCTTCTCCTTCTCATGAGTGGCTCATTGATTCTGGAGCCTCTTATCACATGGCCAAAAACCAAGCCATGTTTTCTTCTTTAAATGATTGTAACACCAAAAATATATATGTTGGTGATGATAGATCTCTTAATGTTGTAGGGACTGGAACTGTTCATCTAGACAATGGTCAGTTTAATGATGTATTATGTGTTCCAACCTTATCCTGTAACCTTCTATCTGTATATCAGATAACTCATTCAGGTGAAGGTAAAATTGTTGAATTTTCACCTCATGATGTTGTAATCAAGGATCTGAGAGATCCTAAACAGATTCTAGCTACTAGTATTGCTGATGATTCCACAAGGTTGTATAAGTTTCACAACTTTGGGTCATCAAATCTTCCCTCAGTATTTGTTGCTCATAATGATGAAGTGAGCAAACTTTGGCATGAGCGATTTGGTCACTTAAACTATCGCTCCCTTCATCATCTATGTAAAGAAAATATGGTGACAGGTCTTCCTATGGTATCTTGCAGAGATGGTGTTTGTTCCGGATGTGTACTCAGAAAACATCATCGGGACAGTTTTGAAAAACGTGCCTCTTGGCATGCCTCAGCCCCTTTACAGCTTGTGCACAGTGATTTATGTGGTCCACTTCCTGTTGCTTCATTCTCTGGCTGCAAGTATTTCTTAACTTTCATTGATGATTTCTCCAGACGCACTTGGGTATACTTCTTAAAACTCAAGAGTGAAGTATTTAACACATTTTTGGCCTTCAAAGCCTTTGTTGAAAAACAATCTGGACATCAAATTCTTAAGCTAAGAACTGATAATGGCGGAGAATATGTTAAAAACACCTTCATCAACTTTTGCACTGAAAATGGAATTCAAATGCAACATATTGTTCCATACACTCCACAACAAAATGGTGTAGCTGAAAGGAAAAATCGCACCTTAAAGGAAATGGCTAATTGTATGCTGCAATCTAAAGGACTCAGTCTTAGTTTTTGGGCCGAAGCAATTAATTGTGCAAATTATATAATGAATCGCACTCCTACTAAGGTTCTAAAGAATATCACTCCAGAAGAAGCTTGGAGTTCCATTAAACCAGATGTAAGTCACTTTCATGTTTTTGGAAGTGAAGCATGGGCCCATATTCCAGATGAAAAGCATAAAGCTTTAGAACCTAAGAGTGAGAAATGTACTTTTGTTGGATATTCTGAAGATGTAAAAGGTTATAGACTTATTCCATTTAAGTCCAAAAATGTTATCATTAGAAGAGATGTAAAATTTGATGAAAATAAATCGGCCTGCGAGCCTAGTCCGGTGGATGTGCTACCTCTTCCTATCTCTTCTACTTTTGAAAACATTTCTTCTTCAGATGATGAAAGTGAGGATGATAATCCTTCCCCACCTTCTCAGGATCCTCAACTTCCAAGATGGGTCCGTGCTACTTGGGATGCAGCAGGTGATCTTGCCGGTGATCCTACAGATCAGCGACGTACACGTTCTCAGTTTGAAAGAGCCTCTTCTTTACTGGCTCAAGCTCCAGTAAATCATGATCCTGACACTTTTGCAGAAGCTTCAGGCCATCCACATTGGGAAGCAGCTATGAATGAAGAATATCATTCATTGTTGAAAAATGATACATGGGATCTTGTTCCTCTACCAAAGGGACTCAAACTTGTTAGATGTAAATGGGTTTACAGAACCAAGTATGGACCAGATGGGAAAGTTGATAAACATAAAGCTCGTCTTGTTGCTAAGGGTTTTTCACAGGTTGAAGGCATTGACTACACTGAAACCTTCTCCCTTGTTGCCAAAATGAACTCTATCCGCCTTGTTCTTTCCCTTGCTGCCTCTTTAAAATGGGAAGTCCATCAGATGGATGTTAAATCTGCCTTCTTGCATGGGGACTTGCATGAAGAAATCTATATGGAACAACCCATTGGCTTCATCCAAACAGACTCTAGCCTTGTTTTTCGACTTAAGAAATCCCTTTATGGTCTCAAGCAAGCTCCTCAGGCTTGGTATGCCAAAATGGATAGCTTTCTTTTAGAATTTGGCTTTTCTAGGTGTCATTCTGACAATACTGTCTACACTAAAAAAGTGGGCAACTCTCTTATCATCCTTGTTCTTTATGTTGATGATCTTATCCTTACTGGTAGTGATCCCAACCTTATAAACCATGTGAAGTCTAACCTCAAAAGGAAATTTGAAATGACAGACTTAGGACACTTACACTATTTTCTCGGTCTTCAAGTCTTGCAATCCAAGGAGGGTATTTCCCTTTCCCAGTCCAAGTATGCTTGTGATATTCTTCATCATTTTCACATGGAAGACTGTAAGCCAGCCCCTTCTCCCTTTCAGTCTGGAGTCAAAATTTCAGTCTCTTGTACTTCTCCTGAAGTTGATGCTACATTATACCGCCAACTTGTAGGAAAACTCTTGTATTTAACCCATACTCGTCCTGACCTTTCCTTTGTTGTTGGCCTTGTTGCTCGTTTCATGCAAAACCCCCGTGAAAGTCATTGGAAAGCAGCTAAAAGAATACTTCGTTATGTTCGAGGTACAGTACAGTTTGGGATTCATTACAGTGCCAAAGCAGCTCCTCTATTAGTTGGTTTCACTGATTCTGATTGGGCTGGTGACCCTGATGATCGGAAGTCTACTGCCGGTTATGTCTTCACTCTTGGTTCAGGACCTATTACATGGGCTTGTAAGAAACAGGCTGCCGTTTCTCTTTCGTCAGCAGAAGCAGAGTATCGTGGTGCCGTGGAAGCTAGTAAGGAAGCCTTGTGGCTTCGTCAGATCCTATCAGAGTTTGGCTTTGAGCAGCAGCATCCAACCACACTTTGGTGGGATAATCAAAGTGCCATTCAACTATGCAAAGATCCAGTCCAGCATCAGCGTAGCAAACACATTGAAATACACATGCACTTCATCAGAAAGCTCATTCATGACCATGTTCTTGAAGTGCAATATTGTTCAACAGATGATCAGGTTGCAGACATCTTCACAAAGGCTCTCACAGAGGCGAAGTTCACTAAACTTCGATATATGCTTGGAGTTCAGGAAGTTGTCACTAAGGGGGGATAGGCTCTAGTGCCTCCTTCCTTCTCCTATTGTGTCATATTTGTAAATCCTTCAATCCTATCCCAAGTTGTTCTTAAGGGGGGATGTTAGGATATTCCGACACATAGGAAATAGTTAAGTTCAACTTGGTCTAGTATAGAGTTAGGTATAGAGTTAGGTAAAGTGTGTTTCTTTACCGTTGTACATTTTGTAACTTACAATCCGACGGTTCACTCTCTCCTTGGTATTACCGACACTTGATCCGTGGCTTGACACCCGATTGGTCCATGAGTTCTATTTAAAGCGCATGGAGGGTCATTGTTCGGGTAATCCGTGCAAGAGAGAAGCTTATGTAAATTTTCATTCTTTGATTAATAAATTGTCTATAGTAGCCACATTGGCGCAGGCCGTGGACTGTTTCCCTCTTTGAGGGTTTTAACCACGTTAAAAATACTGGTGTATTGATCTGTGATCTGGTTGTGAGTGGTGTCCTTTTGGTGTTCTTTCTGAGGAACTTACCCTGTAAATTCCTACAAGGCTGCTGCTGGATCAGGAATCATCGGTTGTAACTCCTCTTGGATCTTCTTGTTTTATCAATAAAACTACTTGAGTTTCTCCTACATGCTTGTATATCTGATGTGTGTTATATTTGTATGTTTAGCTTAAATCTGATCCTAAGCTTTTTATGAACATAAATCCATGTCTTTGTGTAGTTTCTCTCTTCTGTGAACTTGCAGGAACTTGGTGACGCTGGGCAAGTGAGGGAGCAGATCGGTGGAAGCTGGCAAAGAGAAGATAGATTGGATCGAACAACTAGCGCAAGACACAGGTCGGTTCATCTTAATCATCTTCGTTTATAGTTCTTAAAGGAGAATACAAGAGTAGTTTTCCTTGTTTGTTTCTGAGGTCTCTGTCACAACCCAGTGGGATAGGGTCGTTCTGAATATAAACTTTTCCCGAAAATAATCCGGGGTATTCAATCTCATTCGATCTTCACTCAAAGTACAAGTTGATCCATGTGAGAGATGTTCTGGAGTCGAACATGGAAAGACATTGCCTGATTACCAGCCAATGATGTAAGTTGTTAACAAGCGCGAGAGGAATCACCGATAATGATGATGACCCTCAAGGTACTACAGTACAATTCACGTGGTGTGAATAAGGGACTTGGCGTCGAACACCACGCAAAATCTTTCGGTTGAAGGCCATTGATGTAAACCTATCGCCGGAAGTGAGAAACTTGCCATTGAGGCATGCAAGTTTCAAAGTAATGAAAGGTTTGTTCCTAGATCGACTTCTTGGATAATGAGCTTATGTCGACAAGAAGCGGTCCGTCATAGGAGGGCCTTAGTGAATCCCACATCAATGACACGGAACGGAGCAAATGAATTTAATGGAGGTGAAAAAGATCTGGTGATATAAGGTTCAGGGTGGCGGTCATGAAATAATGGAGCGTAAATGTATTGCAATGGGTGAGACACAGGTGAATTCTCTGAGCGACTTCTCTTGAACATATCGGCGACACTGATATGATGGATTGGTAGCGTTAACCCCAAATATGGATGGTGTGATGGACCCATGGTGATATTACCAGTGAACAGAACAACCCAACCCGGCTCGGATGCGGAGTGAAAGTGTCATGTTCAAGAGCGACTTGCTACCAATAAAGTTTTTTCATGTTTTCTTCCCAATTTTTCCCCAGTCAATTGTTGACCAGTACCTCTTTACTTTTTTCAAGCTTGAAGAGGATAACATATGCTTGTTCTATAATTTTCCCTTCGGGCAAACCCATCGCTATGTTTTAATGAGCCTAGCGATAGTGAAACTCATTCTTGTCTGTGTGGACAAGTTTGTCGCTATTCGGTTTTAACGAGTTTAACGACAAGGATAACTCGGTCCTTTTCAATTTTAGAGAGTCTGAAAAAGGGACGTAAAGAAAACTCCAATAATCCTTTTTCGTCATATAATCCGTTGAGTCCGAAAAAGTATAAAACAATAGAAAAGGGATGAATTTTCGGTACTTTTAACCAGCCGAACAAAACAAGCGCTCGATATTTTTTTGTAATAATCCCTCAAGTCCAAAACGATTAAAATCTAAAGGAGGGATATCACTTACGGTCACTTTAACGAGCTGGAGAGGCCAATCGCTCAACAATCTTTTCATAATTTACGAGTCAGTTGAAAAGAGCTTAAAGGAGACTCGTTTCTTGAGGAACGAGTGATAAATTCGGGTAGCAGCTGATTCCAAGTAAGATTTGGAATTTTCTAATCACGACAGTGTCACAAGGATGGCTAACAGGATCACTCTTCGCAACTATTCCTCAAAAAGGGTAAACAATCAAATGGAGGTGAATGATCGGCCAATACAAAGTGGAGGTGATGATGAGAACACGACCAAGGTTTCAAAGGCTGATGATAAAAAATTCGCAAAGGTTATTTACTGGAAAATGGTTAATTTTTTAATGAGCTTAAACTTTGGGGGAACATTTGCTCATTGCTTATGCTTATTTTTTAACGAGCTTGAATTCTGCGTTAAAACTACTCGATATAATGGTCATTGATTGTCTTGATTTTACCAATGACAACTTTGTTCTTTCAAAGGTTGTACTGCTTGCTCAATTGCTTCATCAAAATAGTTAGAAACAAACAATATATGTTTGAAAAATGAGTTAAAACACTAATATTTTACTTGAATTACGTGAAAAGTAATTTAAAAGTGCTTTTTACCTCTCATTTTACCATTTCATTTGAACTTTGGTTTGTTGGAGCTTTGGAGGTTCTTTCCCCCTTGAATTTCACTAGCTGATTCCGGGAGATTCTGTGGACGATTCTCGGCTCCATCTGGACCAAGTAGGAGCTAAACATGAGCTCTTTAATTTCATCCTTTCCTTTTTGAATTTTGAGCATGTTTTCTGGTATTTCTGAGCCTCTAGGGTTTGAAAAACTTGCCCTGGCCCCATCGCACCTCTTCTACATCGAAAGGTGTGATGCATGTTGGCTTGGCCATTGGCCAGTCAACATGCATCCCACCTAGAACACTGCTGGGGGTACGATGGGCGCAAAGAGGGCAATTTATGCATAGTTTTTCATGGAAATTTTTGCCTGTTTTTCACCAAATCAGGATCTTGACTCTTCTCTTGTTTGTTTTAGAGATTCATTGGAGAAAAATTCCTGTTACATGGCGAGAATGTGAGCATGAAGAAGAGGACATGCTTGCTTTACATGATCTGGTTACGGTAAATGCACTGCGGAACTGTGGCCTGTTCAAGTTTTTCCGCATCTCTTGCATGAGGCAAAAAATCAACCTGTTGCAATATTTTCTCGATGCATGGGATCCTACCACCTAGGTGTTCTAGATTAGGGGCAAATCCATCCCCTTGACTGTCGTGGACATCTATTTTTTGACCGGCTTATCGAGGCAGGGTGCCCCTATCTCATTATCAGGTTCAGCCCGTGGGGGTGAATCTGTGAGAGATTACATTCGCAGGTATTGCAGAGAGGGATCTCAGCCGAGTAAGGACGGCAAGATCATTATCTGAGATGTCACTGACAGGTCCCTGAGGACCATTCTGTTCACTTTTGCTAGACTGGCTGGTAGTGCGGCACTTCATGTGGCCAACAGGTCTTATATGCAGTACACCTTGGAATGCCTTGAACCAAAGGTGTTCAACTGGTGTGATGAAGTACTCTCTGTGATGACAGAACAAATGACCAAGGTAAAAAATGGAAGGTTGAAGAACTTTGGATATGGTTCTATCTTGAAAGCTTTCGCCTTGGAAAAGATCCCGCTAATGCAGCCGCAGTATGTTTCACTTGGTTTACCTCCACCGACTGAGCCACGGATGCAGAGATGGGTCGACCTTATGGCCAGACATGCTGGTCAATCCCAGGCTTCCTTTTATGATACCTTTTTCGAGTGTTTCAACCATCAGGAGATGGTTTTTTCCGAGTATCCATATGCTTGTATGGATTTCCGGGGTGATCCGAATTTGGTATTGCTTACTGGCGAGCAGTGGGGTGTCATCGGTAAATTCTCTGACCATATCTCTGTTTATCGTTTCTTTTTATAATGTTCTTGTGCTTTCTTCTACCAGGACTAGTCAAAACTCATGTGCTCATGCAGATATTGGACCAGTTCGACCAGTAGTATGCCTAAGAGTGCAAGTTGCCGCTCCAGCAGGAGAGGGTGCGGGAAGGGCTATCCTTCACGACCCTTATGTGGTCGAGACTCTTTCAGCATTGCAAGATTAGGTCGAAGGCCTTACTCTTGGTATTTCGAACGTGAGGACCGACGAGATGCCCTTGAGGTTGCGGCGACATACTACTGGTGTGCCAAGTCGGTGGACTAGGCTTTTACGCATGATTGCACAGGTGGTGACTTGTTATCACCAGCATCATTAGACTAGGGTGCCCCCTAGCATTTTGAGTTTTGGGTCATTTGACCAATTTTGTCTTGGTTACAAAACATTATGTGTAAACTATAAACAGTTGTATATATATATATTTTTTATTTTCGGAGTTTTATTTTGGTGACATGATCCTGATGCAAATACTGATGAAATGCTTCTTTTTATAAATGTTGCAAATGTCTATCTAACAAATAATTTGCTAATGAATCTATTAATGTGTTTAAGTTTATGGAAATATGCTGATATTGAATCAAATCAAATTTCCTTTCCAAAATCTTGACCCTTAGGAACATGCGATAGATAGTTGGATTTCGGACGGAGTAGATACCAGTGAGTTGTAGTATAACAAGCCATGAGTCTAGCCTGACGACAAGTCGGCTTATGCCATGTGCGATGGCATCAGAGATAAGTTCTATCAACGCGTTATATTCAACGATGTTATTTGTTGACTGACCAATACATACCCCTCTGAAACTTACTAACGCGCCGCTTGGATCAAAAATGGCCCAGGCCGCGGAAGATAGATTCTACGAGCTACGACTCGCTCCGTCAGCATATCCAACAAAAGATTCCAATAGGTTTGACATCTGCGAAAAATGTAAAAAGCGGATTATTTGACCAAAACAATTACTCTTAGTGAAAACAAAAATGTAACAAAAGCATATGGGTTACCACATTGAATCATGCATAGTAACGCTTAAGGTACAACCCGTTACGGGGTTGCGCCAGTGGAATCCCATCGTAATCCATTAACTCATAGGCTCCTTTTGCTAATACACGCTTAACAATATAGGGGCCCATCCACAAAGACTTTAACTTACTTGCTCCCAATTTATCGGATTCCTGGTCATAAAGTAAGACCAAGTCACCTTCTGAGAAGACACGGGGTTTGACATTTTTGTCGAACTGTGCCTTGACTCGTTTCTTATGGGCTTCGTTGGCCAAAGCGGCATCACGACGAATTTCATCCAATTGGATTAGTTCCAAGAAACGAGCCTCCTCTTCTATAGTTCCAGGGAGAAGGTCAACTGCGAGTTTGAGAGACAAGATTTCACACTGAACTGGTAAGATTGCTTCTAGGCCATACACTAGTTGAAAAGGTGTGAACCCGGTTGCATTCGTTACCGATGTTCGGTATGCCCGCAAGGCTGAGTACAGGATCAGGTGCCAACTCCTTTTGTGGACTCCAATCATCCTTTGCAGCATTCGCTTCAGGACTTTGTTGATTTCTTCAACTTATCCGTTGGCTTGTGGGTAATATGGAGTAGAGCTGTCGTGGGACAACCCTAACTCGGCAGCCAATTCAACCATCATATGATTGCGAAAATTCGATCCATGATCTGTGACTCTGGCCTGTGGAACGCCAAATCTGGCGACTACATGATTGAAAAGGAAAAGGGCAGCTGTTTCACCAGTGTTATCTAATGTAGGCATCGCCTCGGGCCATTTAGTAAAATAGTCTACTGCGACTATGATATACCCATGCCCCCTAGTCGAGGTGGGGTTACATGTCATGAAATCGATTCCCCATTTGGCGAATGGCCCAACAGCAACTATCGGTTGTAGGGGTGCGGGTGGTTTTCTGGTTTTGCTATCGGAAATTTGACACGCATGGCAACTTTTGACTGCGGTTATGCAATCTTTGAACATTGTTGGCCAGAAGTATCCTGCTCGTAAAAATTTTTGTGCCGTAGCGTAACCAGATTGATGCCCCCCACACGCTCCTGAATGGCAATAATTCAGGACTTTTTCGGCCTCCTCATGGGTGAGACACCTCCTCAGAACTGTATCGACACCACGACGATAAAGTGTATCACCAATGATCATGTAGTCTTTTGATTGGTATCGAATATGTTTTTGTTCCGAGCGAGAGGTATTAGACCTATATTTTTGGGTTTGGAGATAGATGATTATATCTCCATACCATGGATTGCTTGAAGATATTAGAAACAAATATTCATCCACGATGGTTTCTTCGGATGTTTCATCGTTGGACGACGATGGGAGATCGCATAGTAATTCCGCGAAAACCAGGGATTTATTTGATTTGGACTTTACGAATTCTAGATCAAACTCTTGAAGAATTGCTATCCATTTTGAATATTTGCCCCCCAGCAACTGTCATGACAATATATAAGTCATGGGGTTGCAATCTGACAAGATGGTAGTTTTTCGAAATAGGACATAGTGTCGAAATCGCTGTATCGCTTGAACAACTGCGAGAGCTACCTTTTCAACATAGGAATACTTTCTTTCTGTATCATTTAAGTTTATACTTAAATAATATATAGGATGTTCAATTCCATTGTCTTCTTGAACTAAAACCATTGCGATGGTTGTATCCGCTGCAGCCAGATACAGGTTAAAGTCTTTTTGATAATCAGGAGCATACATTAATGATGCTTTCATTAGGGATTCTTTTAAAGCATCAAAGGAAGCTTGTGCGACCTGATCCCAGATGAAGGGTACTTCTTTTTTCAATAGACGTGTATAACCTTTAGCAAGTTCGGCATAATTTGGAATGAACCTCCTCAGAAAGTTTACTTTCCCTTGGAGTTTCTGAATCTGAAGCAAATTTGAAGGTGGAGGCAGATTTATGATTGCCTGAACCTTACATGGGTTGAGAAGGATCCCGTCCTTTGAGACTACAAAGCCAAGAAAACAACCAGAAATGACACAGAACACGCATTTGTGTGGATTGAGTCGTATCTTGTAGTGTCGGCAACGTAGAAATATCGCTCTCCAATGCTGCAGATGATCGGTCTGCTTTCGCGAATGAGCTGGAAGGTCGTCGAGATATGGTTGAACGATGTTTTTGATGTCATGGTAGGCGTAATTCATTGCCCTCTGAAATGTTGCCCCTGTGTTCTTTAAATGAAAGGGTAATTTGCGATATGCAAATGTGCCCCACAGACAAATAAATGCAGTCTTTGACTGGTCCTGTGGGCGGATATTTATTTGATTATACTCGGAGAATCCATCCATAAATGAAAAGATTTCACATCTGGTGCATTCATCAATTATCTGGTCAATAAAGGGTGTAGGGTAGTTGTCTTTCGGACAAGCTTGATTTACATCCCTATAATCGACGCACACTCTAATTGTTCCTTGTTTTTTCATTACGGGAACAATGTTCGATACCCAATTGGTTAGAGGAACTGGGTAAATAAAAATAGCATGGAGAAGTTTCTCAACTTCTGCCTTCATGGCAACGGCTTTCTTGGGGTGCACCTGCCGTAGCCGTTGTCGTACCGGTTTGACATCTGGATACATCTTGATTTCGTGCTCAACTACAATCGAGTCAATGCCTGGAATTTCATCATATGACCAAGCAAAGACATCTATGAATTTGCGAAAAAGAGCGTTATATATTTCCAGTTTTGAAGGAGAACAACATTTGCCAACATAAATATTCTCTACAACATCCGTTTTGGTCGAGATATTTATGGCGATAGTCTCTTCAATATTGGACAAGTTTCGTTCAGAATCCACCGTGTTTACAATATTTGATAGGAAATAAAAAACAGAAGGATGGTGAAGGTCATCAGGAGTATCTTCTTGACAATCCAGAAAATGGGAACGATGGTGGTAATTTTCCCATGGCGCCCTTCAATTATCATTGATTGAACAATTCCTTCGTCGGTGTAATGCACTTGCGACCAAAGATTTGAAGGGGTGCCCTATTCCTTAGACCTATCTATCCAAATGCTTGATGAGCGTTGATTTGGGTTTGCCTCCCATGCCAAAAACATTGATTGCTACAATATTTCTATTTGGCTTGGAGGCAATACCTGCAGATGATCCATGCTAATATCGTTTTCTGAGATCTTTTGAATAGAAGATATCATATTGCAGGCTCCTACCGTTGCCACTTCTGCCAGATTGATTGGAGGTGGTAGGGAAAAAGTCCCCATTAATATAGGGTCTTTTAGTAGGCCTACTCCAATATTTTGAAGCGAATGGGGGCTTCCATGGATCATCGGAATGCTTCCCGTAACTTGGGAACTATTGGGGAGAAATGTTTGTTGGTCGATGATTGTAATTCCTCCTTGAAAAGGAAATGCAATCTTCCTAAAGTAGGTCGACACAACCACAACCATAGCATATATCCATGGTCTTCCCAGTAGGATGTTGTAATCGAGGTTTCCATTGATTACTTCGACATCTATTTCTACCGTTTTCCCCCCTAGTTCAACTTGCAAGTTACTTAGAATACCATATGGGGTATATGTTCGTCCATCAAATGCTTTTAATGTCATCGAAGATCGTGACAAGGTTGGAGATCCTAAAGTTTTCTAGCAACTCATCGACATAATACATGTAGATGCCCCCTCATCAATAATTGTTTGATGAACAGTTTTGTTGAGGGCTCTCACCTGAATGAGGAAAGCTAGTTGAGATGGTAACTGAGGATCATATCCTTTGTGATTAAAGGACACAAGATTAGAATCCTTTGGGTCTATCACACCTATAGCTGATAATAAAGCCTGCCTTTGGGATGGGAAATTTTGTAGTACTTCAAGTGTCGACATAGCGGATGGCGATTTAGCCAGATCTTCCACTATATTATAATGCTGTGCTGCTCTGGCACAAGGATTAAATGTCGACTTGTGTGCTACTCCCTTTGGCAGTTTTATTGTTAGCTCTGGAATGATGGGCAACGCAACTTTTGACGAAGTTGTTGTCAAACTACTGGGTTGATCCTTATCCTTGTTGTTCGACAGCTGTGGATTCCCGTAATCTTTATTCCTTGTCGATATCAAAGCATCATTTTGTTGTTTCGAAACCGACAACATCAGCACTTGAGACGGGGAAGCATTTTCTCTAGCAACCATATTTGTTCCTGGATTTGGAAACGGATCAGTCAATACTGCCGAGGTTTTTGAATTCTTGAAGAATTTTCTAAGCTCAGCTTTATATGGACAATCTCTTGTCCAATGATCCTCATCACATATTAAGCATGGACTTTTTGGTTTCCTATCTCCAGAAGGGTTTGCAGAAGAATTTTTAGGTGATGATTCCTCCTGTTTCTTCTTCTTCCCTTTGTTTTTCTTCTTGCCTCCTGGTTGCTTGTTTTCTTTGCCTTTATCAGTCGAGACGACATTTAATTCTGAGGCGAGAAGTTCTTCTTTTGCATTTTGACTAGAAACCTTATGGGCCTTTTTAGATGTAGCCTTTGTCGATTTCGTGTCTGTCGTACCAATCACACCATCGCCGGCATGAGAGTCATTGTTCGATTTAGGAGGAGGAGGGACGGAAAATTTTTGGTCTGGGAACGTCAGGGATTTAATCGTAGAGCGTGCCAGACTGAGGATAAATCAAGTCTAAATATTGCGCACGAGCAATAACTTGCTCTTCAATGACGACTCTTCCTTTTGCCACATCTTCTGTAATGGAAGGTAATAATGAATTAATAAACCATTCAGCTAAAAGCTGATCAGGAACATACGTTTTTACCATTCTACGACGACGTCGCCACTCATGAATATGATCGGATATGTGAGTGGCCGTTGTTTTCTTGAAATTGGTAAGAAGTTCTGTTCCCATTTCGTACCTTATCGGTAACTGAAAATGGGTTAAAAAGGTTGTGGCTAGGGCACTGAAGTTGTCAAACGAAGCTCTGGGTAACTCGATATACCACTTTGCTGCCAGACCAGTTAACGTCCTCTGAAAAAGGCAAAGCCTAATCGAATCATCATTTAGGGTGTTTGATGAACACCACAGATGAAATGTCATCACATGATTCGACGGGTCTTCACCCGGATTTCCATTAAATTTAGGAATATCTGACGGAAGTTTATGTGGAATCGCTGGCCACCAAGGGGCATAATAAATTGGATCGTTCGTTAGCCGATTTAGATCTGGTAACTCTAAAGTTGCCACGAAGGGTAAGTGTTGATTCAAGTTTGGTGAAGCATACCCAGGATAGGACGGAATTTCTTGAGTAGTTGGTCTTTGCATACCAGCAAAATGCATTTGATGCTGGTAACTTTGGTAAGGTTGATGGTCATAACCATTGTAGAACGGTTGATTTTGACCGTTTTGAATATACGAGTGCCCATTATTTGCAAAGATTTGTTGCTCAGATCCTTGGTATACTTGTTGGAATTGCAGTTGTTGGTATTGCACCAGCCATGGTTGTGAAGCCATGTGCTGTTGTCCAATACTGGCCGTTTGACCAATATGAGGGGTAATTGCACCCATTTGGGTCTGTGTCATTCCACTAGTTGGTGATTGTGGTTGAGTCGCAGGGACAAGAGGCTGTTGCATTACAACCTGAGAAACCTGAGTTTGGGATACAACAGGCAACGCTTGTACTTGCGACACTGTCACAAAGCCGGTGTAGTTGGTATATTTGACATAGGTAAACATTGGTGCATCGAATATACAACTCTTGGTTGTTGAGGCAGTATTGGCACCCAACCGCTAGATGTAATTCCAGCATAACCTGAATTTTTTTGTGAACTCACGTATGGTTGTCCTCTTGGAGGAGACAATGAAAGGGTATATTTCCCCCCATATGGCGGTAATCCGGTACTCAAAGGGTTTGTTTGTCCTTGAGAACCGGACTACCCAAATTGACACCCTGAAGGATCAATTTGCTGAGACTCAACATAAGAGTTCCCAGATACTATTCCGAATGAACAAACAAGAATGGACCATACTGTCGAAATAGCCCCTGAGTGGGCCCCTTCTAGCGATTGAGAGCTAGTTGGGATAGATGGTATGCCGGCGAACATTGTTGGAGTGACAGCAGGAAGTTCTGCCATCACTATGTCGGATGACACAGTCCTAGATGTTGACGGTTGTTCAGACATTCCTAGTCTATCCAAAAGATTGCCTAGTGATTCTACAGGAGCTTCCGATGACGGTAGACTAATTTCTGATGACAAAGGATATAGAGTGATCCCAACTCCAAATCGCGATGGAGTACTAGATGGAGGATCCACCACAATCTCTTCTATAGCAATCAGACCAGGTGGAAGAGGTAGACCGTCAAGTCCGTAAAATATTTCTGGTGCCGAAGAAGGTATAGAATCTGCAGCGACAGATGTTCGGGGAATAATACTTCTGAATCAGCTGTAGAGGGAGCTGGTTCAGTAACACAAGTGTTTACCTTCACACTAGGATCAGTTCTACAGCCCTTTGGTGGCTGCTGAATTTCTTCTGTAAAGGCAGGGATACCAGAAATGTTTGGAGTAACCGGAGTCTCCGAAGGTGTTGGAACACTCGTTCTAACTTTACCAGGGGATTTGGAACCGGTTAAATGAGTTCGCTTTGTCCGTAATAGTTTCGATTTTGGAGACAAAGACGGTTGACTCATAAGTCTCCGCGAACGACGAGGTTTCAATTGAATTTCTTCCACGATTGCGGATTAATCGATCAACTAAAAATAAAGGGGAAATATGTTTCCAAATTAAATGAATTTTAGACGCTTTGACACAACTTGCTTTTTCAATTTTTAAGAGTCGAGAAAAAACAAAAGATGACTCTAGTCACCTTCGATTTTTAATGAGCCTGAAGTGACAAGTGCTCAGATGGACCTTTTCCTTTAAGGAGTCTGAAAAGGAACGAAAGAGACTGCTCTAGAAATCTAGACGGAGGGATTACCAAACCAATCGAAAAACTGCAGAATACTTTTTAAGGTACGGCAGTCAATCTTCCTGAATGTTGTGTTCCATGCATTGCGGTCGATAAGGTGGCAGACACAACTTCCTATGGATAAAGGATAAAGTCTGTTGTGGTCTCCAATATATACTCGACGGTACGTGGGAGCACAAGTTCGTACTGGCACTTATCGTCTCAAAGTGTAGGAATCACCCAACCATCAGTGAAAACAATAGTTACCAGGCTTTACAATGCCAGAATACGTCTCTAGCCTAGACTTCTAAATGTTGTGCGTTAGGTTCCAAAATGTTTTTAGATTCATTAAATTTATTTTACAGTTTATCTTGCTTAAGAAATTTGCCTTTCAGGATCATCGCGTGATGTGGATGTACAATTGCTAAAATGCCATCTAAGAAGATAAACAATCGTTTAATCTTCTTTTTGCAATGAAAATCTTAGCTACTAAGGAAAGAGAGATGATATTCTTTCAACATAGAGCAGAGAGCACACACTATATGCACTATCCTAAATCAAACCAGCAAACAGTCTAAATGCAAATGCACATGCATGTATTTGTTTTCAGCCTTCTTAATGTGTGAATGATAAAAAGAAAGCTAAGTGCAAATCTGAAGTATTTTTCAAAGCGACATTACTAACAAGTTTCTTTTCAAGACAAAATGAATACAACGATGACACTTTGCGATTTGGAATTGAAAACTTGCTTTAGACACTTGAAAAAATACTAATTCAAATAAAATACAAGAGTGACAGTATAATCGACTATCAGGAACAATCAGATTCTCTTCTATGACTGAAAACGACACTTGTGACACTTTCAAATCAAGAAACGACAGTTCAATTACGGTACTTCTTTGTAAAAGAGAACTGAAAATGGCTAAAAATACACAAAATCATTTACAGTCCTTTGCACAATGGAGGTGGAATAATGGCAAGGAAGGGGGTTTCAACAGAGGTGTACTGACTACAGGCAGAAAAACTCCTGAATAGAGCTGAAAAGAGTGAACACAGAAACCAAAATCTAAGAGCAAAAGAGGCCTTGTCTGATCAGTGCACCTGTAACACAGGGAAAAAGAGATGTAGCGCACCTACTATACGCAGGAAGTGCGATGCATCCAGAATCCAAAGAAGGGACAGTGCGATGATCCAGGGATGAGACTTCAACTGGGTTCCGGGTCACAGTTTGTAGCTCAGTTCAAGGATTTAGGCCGAGCAAGTGGTAATCAGTAAATCAATCACAGGGGTAGATCTAAGGAAGTTACTAGAGCCACCACAAGGGCAATTAGAGAGCTTGTAAATCGATTTTTTAGTTCATAAACAAAACCTGTCATAGACTGAAGCAACATTGATCTACTTTGCACTTGCATAGAAAATGTAGTTCGAAGGCTAGCTAGCTTAACTTCAGGCTCCGTCTGTAAGTTTATAAAGTAAACAAAGGTAGATAAACAAACAATCTATTCACTCCCCAGTATGGTCGCCATTTTGTTATTGGGAAATCTAGTGTCTATGCAGAGCTGCTAGTCCCACTAAGGCTGGTATTTACCTTAGAAACAAACAAACTAAAACCACTTTCGTTTTCCTTTATGAGAAATAGATAAGAGGGGAATAAAGGAGACCAACCTCTGTCTTGCGCTTGGTTCCTTGCTTGATTCCTCTCCCTTCTGATAGATCTTTGCCACTCGCTTCCTTGTCTACCCAGCTTCAAAGAGCACGTGTAGAATCAAAGCAGCATAACACTATCCAGGAGCATAGATCTATTATCATAAGCAATATAGGACCAAATATATATTGACCACACAAATGCATATATCATCAATCATACAAGAATGTGGAGGAAAACTTAAATATATTTATTAATAATAAAGAATAGCAAAGAGGATTACAACCAATTGTTCTGACCCAGCATCATCCTCTCAGCAAGAAAGCCCTTCTTCACCTCATGAAAAGCTTAGATCACCCAACACTATGATGTTGCACCAAGAAACCAACAGCACTTCCTTACAAGATAAAAAATTCCAACCTCTGGATCTCTGGGATGAGGGATCCATATATAGATGTTTGCAAGGGGGGTGAGTCAGCTTTTGAGATTTGATTAGTGTCCTCTCTCTGATAGTTCTTCATTCCACTTGGAGATTGATGATCTCTTACTCATCCCTCAGCGAATGCAGAGAGGCAAGTGTCACAGGAGAAGTTTCTGGAAGATTCCATGATCCTCCACCTTGCAGATTGACCCTGCAATTTGTCCACTCTCACCCATCGCACCCCATATAAGGGCTTTTCAAGATGCATCACACCTCCCGTGTGTATTTAGGTGGGATGCAACGCACTTTGACCATGGAGCAGGTGAGATGGTCTAGTTTTGACCAGTTCTGAGCATTTTTTCATGGAGAACCTCTGGGAGAAGATGTAATCAATTGACCTTGTTCTTTAAGAGGTTGGAACAACACTTTTAGGGACTTAAGAGCCCTTGTTTTATGGAAATTTATGATTGGGGTTGCAGTGCCCAAAAATGTCTATAACAACCATGATGACACTCTTTCCGTTAGATTTGGGTAAACCTATGATAAAATCCATTGAAACCTCCTCCCAATGTTGACTTGGAATGGATAAAGGTTGTAACAGACCTGAGGTCTTAATTGTCTCTGATACCAAATGTTATGCAACCAAATCACAAAATAGAGAAAAGATGGATCAACAACTTAAAAATCAACCTCTTCGATGGGGCAACCTCCTTTACATTATATAAATGAACAATTCTTGGATGATACAAATGAAAAGACCTCCTTTCTATATATAGGAGTCTAAGAGGTCAAAATATAATCATGACATATTTTTCCTGGCTCCCCCACTCTTCTAATACCCGTGACACTTATTAACAAAGTTACAAGTTTCTAGGCTTCCAGGCTTCTGGGAACTACAACTCTTCCTTTGGAGATATTATCCTTATGGGAAAAATTTGTTACAAGGTCTATTAATTGTTGTTTTTACTAGCCTAGATCCATATTATCCTATATCAATTATCAATTGAGCTTCAAGCTTCAAGGAACTATTATTGATATCTTGACTTCAAACTATCTTGGCCATTCATTTAATAAACCTCTGGGCTTCTCAACACTCCAACTATGACTTTGGATCTTGAAATTGACTGTCAATAACTTTTGATTTTGGGGGCCATTTGCGGACTTCAACATACTGTTGGAAAGATGTTTCCAAGCAATTTCCAAATATTCCACTTCGATGGGAATCTAAGTTGATCTATTGAGGCATAATATCCTCCAAAGTAGTCATCATATTATGGCTTCTTTAATAATATTTCTACTATGATGATTCTCTACAAGGGACTGCAGAAACCATAGGACTCCCCCTAAGCTTGAAACACCAATTCTAACTTGGTTGACATCAATGCCAACATACTGAATGCCACCATCCATTTGGAAAAAGCCAACTACCCAACATAGATATTGTCCCTTTCATAAGTCAAATTAATATCTCCTAGAAGGGTGTAATTTGATAGTGAAATTGTCATTCATGGCTTATTCTGGTCATCAAATAACAATTATTTTTTATTGACCTTGACTTGGAAAGGGTACTTTTTAAAGTTACCAAACAATATTCAGAAATATTTATTTCTAATCTTAAAAAATATAAGACATCATTATAGATTTTGACTATGTATAATTAATTATAGTGGCACCCCCCCAACCCACCCCACCCTCCACCCCACCCACCCACCCCCCCCCCCCTTTTTTTATAATATCTTGTTTTCCAATTTTACCTCTTTTTCTTCCACTTTTGGTTTCTAGTTTATGCATGCACTTATATAGGCTTCCATTTTCCCAATATTCATAGGTTTTCACTTTAATTAACTATATTTAAACTCAGAGGAAGGTATTGGCTACAATGTAGCTTGTTTATTAATGGGTTATGTTAATATATCCTTTTACAAGTACGGAAAGGACTTGAATTTTTATCCATACATGACATGTCTAATAATGAGAAAGCAAAAAGTAGGGTGAGAAATATAAACAATTCTATTGGTTATTTAATGGAAAGCTGATAGTAACCGATGGCTACTGCATGGCGCCATGGTAACATGCATGTTACACCATCACCATTCAGTTTGTCATTGGATCCATTTCTACAACATTGGAAGAAAACACCACTCTAACTTAACTGTTATGGTGTAGTTAATGCAATTTTAATTAATGTAAATGGGTGCTTGTTGGAACATATTTCAAAATTGGTTGTGTTGGATATTTTAAAAATTGAAATGAAATGGGGAGAGAGAGGGCTTGGGATTTCAAATTGAAAGTATTCTAAGGAAGACCTAATTTGCAACATTGGGATCCACTCAATGATCAATGAATCTTTTTAGTTAGCAGGGTCTTTTGACATCGAATATTGCATACCATACTTGGCTTGAATGGATCTTCAAGGTCTCAACTGTTGATTAAGGAACATACACAAGATACAAGATAGCTTGTTGGAACAAGAAAATAGTAGAGGAACATGTTTCAATGCAGAATAACCTCAAAAAATTGCCATATCTCATGGATGTTTTGCTTGTGATGTCTGAAGATGAAGATATGGAGTTCCAAATTATGTGAGATAATATTAAATATGTCATATATGTATAGATTCTCTATTAATTATATTTCAATGACTTAATTCAAATAAAAAATGCTTATATATTTACATTTATTTTAGATTTGTTTTGTTGGTATGATATGTTGTCTTCTGGTTGAGACACGTCATCTGGAAGCATAAAGTGTGCAATGTCTGAATGACTTAGAAACTTGATAGTGATAAAGAAGCTTTAGAAAGAGCTGGAACATGTAGTTGGAATGGGGCGTATGGTACAAGAATCTAATTTGCCTTCTCTCGTTTATTAATTTACAAGCCATGGTCACAAAAATGCTTAGACTCCGCCTACCTATGCCACTTTCCCTTCCCCACGTATTTGTGGAGGATTTACTATGTTGGGCTATGAAATTTCTAAGGGAACTCACCTTCTTGCGAACTTATGGGGAATTGCAAGGAACTCAAAATCTTGGGAATATGTTGAAAGTGTTAACACTTTGTAATTCCTCCAGGCTAAGGAGAGGAATCCAAAGGTAACCAAAAATTGCTTAGAAGCTAGAATCTAGCCCTTCCAGCTTTAGAGAGGGCTCTCTCTATCCAAATGTTCAGTGACTTAGATCTTAGGCTAGGTATGTTGCTCAGAGGGAAATAGGTTTTAATAACTTTCTGGTAGGGTAGAGGGAAAATCCATTTGGAAATATGGTCATATAAAGTTGATTCTTTTCTAGTGAGAGGATAAAGGAATAAGGGATCCTTTGACAGGGAAAGGTAGGTAGTCCTACTGGTGTTTTCAATTTAATTCATTGTATAAGGATGAGTAGAAGAATAGTGGAAATGGCATATAGAGAATCAAACTGTGGGATGAATTCTAAATGCCATTTAAGAATAAAACATAAATTGTTTAGCAAACTGTATCAGAGCACGTTTAAAGTTAATTCTGAGATAAATCCTTGTTTAGCCAAACAGGACGACATACATTCAAAGCATGGAAATGAAAAGAGACAAAATTACAACATAAGAAAACACATCACCATCAAGAGATGACACAAGAATCCTTGTAAAGTCACACCTCTATCTTTTTCATTCACTGGAAAATATTAGAAAAAATACAATGCACACAATGTTTTTTCTTCTAAACCATGACCAACCCTTTGCTTCATCACAATTAAAACATAATTAGATAAAAAAAAATTAGTTCCCACCTCTAGGAACCAAGATTCCTTAAACGGATTTATGTTTCTACCTAATGCAACGAATATATAACTAATTTTCTAAAAACTAGGAACTGTTTGACCAAGGATTTTTATAGAATAATTACATTAAATACAAAGTCTAAATTGAGCTTCAAAGTATTTATATGCTTCAAAACAATAAAAATCAGCATAAAAATAAATTACATGAAGTTTTGATATATATTCCACGGTCGAAAGGCTAACTGTGTGGAAGCGCAACGTTGATGTTGTGCAACATCCTAATCTAGCAGAAATGCAGAAACGAAGCGCAATGAATTGATGGTTGATATAGCTCTGGTCACTCCCTGAATTGATCAATAACTGATAAATGTGTGAAATGGCCTAGACATCATCAAATTCCCCTTTAGATACCTCCTTTCATTATGAAAATCTTCCAACTCTCAAAATGATCCAAAACGGATTTTGGATAGACTCCTAAGTCTAAGTGGTCCTCACAGAGGAAAAATGAAAGTCTAAGGAAGTTCCTGGAACTAGCCCCATTGCAGAGATCATTCATTCTGAATCTAATGCAACTTGAATGGGAAAAAATGGACTTAGGATGCAGAAGTTATCAAATGCAGAAGATGCCCAGTTTCTTTGAAAAAAGAGGCAGAAACCCGTAAAAATGGAAAAAAAAACCTTAAAAAGGGAAATCGCATCGGAAAAATGCAAAGGCCGGATTTACACGAAGTTGGAGGAAACTCTGATCTGCCAATCCAATCGATCGGATCGGAGGCAGACATATATGTGATATGGGGACCTAGATCATGTGATCATCGATCACCGATGATCAGATCAACGAATCGACGTCGGCGATACACAAAACCCCTGGCCGAGAGACATTGCAATCGCCGATATCGGCAATTAACAATCGACGACCCCCGATGCCGATGAAAAGGCTGGACCCGATAAGATTTCAGAGCCCGATTGTATAAAATTTCAAGTCTGGAAAAAGGGCTTTCTCAATGTAAATTGCATTTTCGTTAAATGAACGAAAAACAAAAGAAAATGAGCTGATGCGATGAAACTGGATCCAAAAGGGTTTGTTAATGCAAATACATATTATTTCAAGTCAGATATGAGTAGGATTTTCATGTTTTAATGTATTTTTAGATATAAAAGGAAACCACGAAACAAGCGGGGTTTCGGGAGGACCCAAGGCGGTAAGAGGTTTTGGCCCATACATTGGCTACCACATGTCCAGGCCCTAGAGAGAGAAAACGACTCTTTTTGGGTGGTTAACTCCCGTACACATGGGCCGCCCGAAGTGAACTACAATCGTTGGATCTAGATCTTCCAAATCAATGGTGGAGTTGCGATAAGCAATTAAAAGGCGGACCCGATAGAAGTATAGGGTGGATTTATGGATATTTGAAGTCCGATGAACAGTGTTTTGGTGGATTTTTCCATGTTTTGTAGTGTTTCTCTGTGTAAACAGAAAATGACTGTTTCTGGGGATTTCAAGTGTCGATGGGTCCATTCCGTTATGGAACAGGTGGCCACCATCCCTAAAGGCATTTAGCAATGATTGCTAACACTTGGAGGGGGATTCGAGTGGACAGAGGCCAGGAAGCCAAAGAGCCCGAGAGGGAAAATGAACAGACAATCACTGATTGGCTTACAAGCCATGAATGTCATAGACAGAAGGGGGTTGTTGGGGTTGTTGCTAAAACAAAGAATAAGAAAGAGCGTAGAGGAAAAAAGAAGCTAAGAGAGCAAAAGCTGAATGCACAGAGCAGCCAAGGGAGTCACTTGGAGTTCTAGTGAAAAGCCAGAGAGTTGTACATTGCTGAGAGCCAAAGAAGCCAAAGTCAAAGAGCTAGAGCTAGAGCCAGAGCCAAGAGCTAGAGCCAAGAGCGAGAGCGAGAGCTGAGAGCCAGAAAGCCGAGAGCTTCAAGAGTCAGGGACAAAATGGTGTCTAAACCCATTGTTTCTGTGTAAAACCAATGGATTTGAGCCAAGGAGCTTGTAAAAGGACTTTACCATAATCCCAGAGAGCCTAGTCGAGTCAACTAGAGCTCACAGAGACGTAGCCCAAGAGATTTGGATGAACTCCTAATTAAATTGTTGTCTTATTTGTTTGTTCTTATTGCTTCATTATTTACTGTTATATGTATTTATATATCAGCTTAAGCACATTAAATTACAACACATAAATAGTTTTAATAAACAACACCAGCATACACCTTCTGTTCTGTTATAGACAGTTTTGGGCACTGCAACCCCAATCATAAATGTCCATAAAATAAGGGCTCTTAAGTCCCTAAAAGTGTTGTTCCAACCTCTAAAAGAACAAGGTCAACTGATTACATCTTCTCCCAGAAGTTCTCCATGAAAGACTACTCAGAACTGGTCAAAACTAGACCATATCACCTGCTCCATGGTCAAAGTGCGCTGCATCCCACCTAAATACACATGAGAGGTGCGATGCATACTGAAAATACCTTCTATGGGGTGCGATGGGCGAGAGTGGACAAATGGCAGGGTCAATTTGCAAGGTGGAGGATCATGGAATCTTCCAGAAACTTCTCCTGTGACACTTGCCTCTCTGCATTCGCCAAGGGATGAGTAAGAGATCATCAAACTCCAAGTGGAGTCAAGAAATATCAGAGAGAGGAAACTAATCAAATCTCAAAATCTGACTCACCCCCCTTGCAAACATCTATATATGGATCCCTCATCCCAGAGATCCAGAGGCTGGAATTTTGTATCTTGTAAGGAAGTGTTGCTGGTTTCTTGGTGTAACATCATAGTGTTGGGTGATCTAAGCTTTTCATGAGGTGAATAAGGGCTTTCTTGCTGAGAGGATGATGCTGGGTCAGAACAATTGGTTGTAATCCTCTTTGCTATTCTTGATTATTAATAAAGCTATTCAAGTTTTCCTCCACATTCTTGTATGATTGATGATATATGTGTTTGTGTGGTCAATATATATCTGGTCCTATATTGTTTATGATAGTAGATCTATGTTCTTGGATAGTGTTATGCTGCTTTGATTCTACAGGTGCTCTTTGAAGCTGAGTAGATGAAGAAGCGAGTGGAAAAGATATATCAAAAAGGAGAGGAATCAAGCAAGGAACCAAGCGCAAGACAGAGGTTGGTCTCCTTTATTCCCCTCTTATCTACTTCTCATAAAGGAAAACGAAAGTGGTTTTAGTTTGTTTGTTTCTAAGGTAGCTACCAACCTTAGTGGGACTAGCAGATCTGCATAGACACTAGATTTCTTAATAACAAAATGGCGACTCCACTGGGGAGTGAATAGATTGTTTGTTTGTCTATATTCGCTTGCTTTATAAACTTACAGACGGAGCCTGAAGTCAAGCCAGCTAGCCTTCGAACTGCATTTGCTATGCAAGTGCAAAGTAGATCAATGCTGCTTCAGTCTATCTTCGGGTTTTGTTTATGAACTGAACAATTGATTTACAAACTCTCTAATTACCCTTGTGGTGGCTCTAGTAACCTCCTTAGATCTACCCCTATGATTTATTTACTAATTACCACTTACTCGGCCTAAATCCCTGAACTGAGCTACAAACTGTGACCCGAAACCCAGTTGAAGTCTCGTCCTTGGACCATCGCATTGTCTCTTCTTTGGAATCTGGACGCATCGCACTTCCCGAGTGTAGTAGGTGCGCTGCATCTCACTTTCCCTTTGTTACAGGTGCGTTGATCAGACAAGGCCTCTTCTGCTCTTAGATTTTGGTTTCTGTGTTCACTCTTTTCAGCTCTATTCAGGAGTTTTGTTGTCTATAGTCAGTATACCTCTGCTGAAACCCCCTTCCTTGCCATTATTCCACCTCCATTGTGCAATGAACTATAAATTTTTTTATGTATTGGGATCCATTTTCAGTTCTCTTTACAAAGAAGTAGCGTGATTGAACTGCCGTTTCTTGATTTGAAAGTGTCGCAAGTGTCGTTTTCAGTCATAGCAGAGAATCTGATTGTTCTTGATAGTCGATTACGTTGTTACTCTTGTATTTGATTTGAATTAGTAGTTTTTAAAGTGTCTAAAGCAAGTTTTCAATTCCAAATCGCAAAGTGTCGTAATTGCCTTCATTTTGTCTTGAAAAGAAACTTGTTAGTAATGTCGCTTTGAAAAATAATTCAGATTTGCGCTTAGCTTTCTTTTTATCATTCACACATTAAGAAGGCTAAAAACAAATACATGCATGTGCATTTGCATTTAGACTATTTTTTGGTTTGATTTAGGACAGTGCATATAGTGTGTGCTCTCTGCTCTATGTTGAAAGAATATCATCTCTCTTTACTTAGTAGCTAAGATTTTCATTGCAAAAAGAAGATTAAACGATTGTTTATCATCTTAGATTACACTTTAGGAATTGTACATCTACATCACGCGGTGAACCTGAAAGGCAAATTTCTTAAGCAAGATCAAATATAAAATAAATTTAATGAATCTAAAAACGCTTTGGAACCTAATGCACAACATTTAGAAGTCTAGGCTAGAGATGTATTCCGACGTCGTAAAGCCTGGTAACTGTTGTTTTCATTGTTGGTTGGGTGATTCCTCCACTTTGAGACAATAAGCGCCAGTACGGACTTGTGCTCCCACGTACCGTTGAGTATATATTGGGAGACCACAATGGGTTTTATCCTTTATCCATAGGAAGCCGTGTCTGCCGCCCTATCGATCATAATGCACTGAACACAACATTCAGGAAGATTGATTGTTGTACCGTAAAAACTATTCTGCAGTTTTGCGATTGGTTTGGTAATCCTTCTGTCTAGATTTCTAGAGCATTCTCTTTCATTCCTTTTCAGACTCCTTAAAGGAAAAGGTCCATATGAGGACTTGTCACTTCAGGCTCATTAAAAATCAAAGGCGACTAGAGTCATATTTTGTTTTTTCTCGACTCTTAAAAATTGAAAAAACAAGTTGTGTCAAAGCGTCTAATATTAATTTAAATTGGAAACATATTTCCCCTTGATTTTTAGATGATCGAGTAATCCACAATCGTAGAAGAAAGTCAATTGAAACCCCGTCGTTCGCGAAGGCTTACGAGTCAACCGTCTTTGTCTCCAAAATCGAAACTGTTACGGACAAAGCGAACTCATTTAACCAGTTCCAAATCCCCTGGTAAAGTTAGAACAAGTGTTCGAACACCATCGGAGACTCCGGTTACTACAAACATTTTTGGTATCCCTGCCTTTACAGAGGAAGTTCCGCAGCCACTAAAGGACAGTAGAACTGATCCTAGTGTGAAGGTAAACACTTGTATTATTGAACCAACTCCATCTACAGCTGATTCAGAAGGTGTTATTCCCCAAACATCTGTCGCTGCAGATTCTATACCTTCTTCAGCACCAGAAATATTTTATGGACGTGACGGTCTACCTATTCCACCTGGTCTGATTGCTATAAAAGAGATTGTGGAGGATCCTCCATCTAGTACTCCATCGCAATTTGGAGTTGGGATCACTCTATATCCTTCTTCATCATAAATTAGTCTACCGTCATCGGAAGCTCCTGTAGAATTGCTAAGGAATCTTTTCAATAGACTAGAAATTTCTGAACAACCGTCGACATCTAGGACTGTGTCATCCGACACAGCAACATCAGAACTTCTTGCTGTCACTCCAACAATGTTCGTCAGCATATCATCTATCCCAATTAGCTCTCAATCGCTAGATGGGGCCCACTCAGGGGCTATTTCCACAGTGTGGTCTGTTCCCGTTTGTTCATCCGGAATAATATCCGGGAAATCTTATGTTGAGTCTCAGCAAATTGATCCTTCAGGGTGTTAATTTGGGCAGTCCAGTCCTCAAGGACAAACAATTCCTTTGAGTACCGGATTACCGCCATATGGAGGGCAATATACCCTTTCATTGTCTCCTCCGGGAGGACAACCATACGAGAGTTCACAACGCAATTCAGGTTATGTTGGAATTACATCTAGCGGTTGGGTGCCAATACTGCCTCAACAACCAAGAGTTGTATATTTGATGCAAAAATGTTTACCTATGTCAAATATACCAACTACGCCGGCTATTGTGACGGTGTCGCAAGTACAAGAATTTCCTGTTGTATGCCAACCTCAGGTTTCTCAAGTTGTAATGAAACAGCCTCTTGTCCCTATGACTCAACCACAATCGCCTACTAGTGGAATGACACAGGCCCAAACGGGTACAATTACCCCTTGGTCAAACGGCCAGTATTGGACAACAGCACATGGCTTCAAGCCATGGCTGGTGCAATACCAACAACCGCAATTCCAACAAGTATACTAAGGATCTGAGCATGAAATCTTTGCAAATAATGGGTAGCCATATATTCAAAACGGTCAAAATCAACCATTCTACAATGGTTATGCCCATCAACCTTACCAAAGTTACCAGCATCAAATGCATTATGCTGGTATGAAAAGACCAACTGCTCAAGAAATTCCATCCTATCTTGGGTATGCTTCGCCAAACCTGAATCAACAGTTACCCTTCATGGAAACTTTAGAGTTACCAGATCTAAATTGGCTAACAAACGATCCAATTGCTTACACCCCTTGGTGGCCAGCGATTCCGCATAAACTTCCGTCAGATATTCCTAAATTTAATGGAAATCCAGGTGAAGACCCGTCGAATCATGTGATGACCTTTCATCTATGTTGTTCATCAAACACCCTAAACGATGATTTGATTAGGCTTCGCCTTTTTTAGAGGACGTTAACTGGTCCGGCAGTGAAATGGTATATCGAATTACCTAGAGCTTCATTTGACAACTTCAGTGCCCTAACCACAACCTTTTTAACCCATTTTCAGTTACCCATAAGGTACGAAACAGGAACAGAACTTCTTACCAATTTCAAGCAAACAACGGCCACTCACATATCCGATCATATTCATGAGTGGCAACGTCGTCGTAGAATGTTAAAAACGTATGTTTCTGATCAGCTTTTAGCTGAATGGATTATTAAGTCATTATTGCCTTCCATTACAGAAGATGTGGCCAAGGGAGGAGTCGTCACTGAAGAGCAAGTTATTGCTCGTGCGCAGTATTTATACTTGATTTATACTTAGTCTGGCATGCTCTACGATAAAATCCCTGACGCTCCCAGACTGGAATTTTCTGTTCCTCCTCCTCCTAAATCGAACAATGACGCTCATGCCGGCGATGGTGTGATTGGTACGAAAAAAACGAAATCAACAAAGGCTACATCTAAAAAGGCCCGTAAGATTTCTAGTCAAAATGCAAAAGAAGAACTTCTCGCCTCGGAACTAAATGTCGTCTCAACTGATAAAGGCAAAGAAACCAAACAACCAGGAGGCAAGAAGAAAAACAAAGGGAAGAAGAAGAAACAGGAGGAATCATCACCTGAAAAATATTCTGGAAACGCTTCTGGAGATAAGAAACCAAATCGTCCATGTCTTATATGTGATGAGGATCATTGGACAAGAGATTGTCCATATAAAGCTGAGCTTAGAAAATTCTTCAAGAATTCAAAAACCTCGGTGGTATTGACTGATCTGTTTCCAAATCCAGGAACAAATCTGGTTGCTAGTGACAACACTTCCCTGTCCCAAGTGCTGATGTTGTCAATTTCAAAACAGCAAAATGATGCTTTGATAACAACAAGGAATAAATATTACGAGAATCCACAGCTGTCTAACAACAAGGATAAAGATCAACCTAGTAGTTCGACAACAACTTCGACAGAAGTTGCGCCACCCATCATTCTAGAGCTAACAATAAAACTGCCAAAGGGAGTAGTACACAAGTCGACATTTAATCCTCGTGCCAGGGCAGCACAGCATTATAATATAGTGGAAGATCTGGCCCAATCGCCATCTGCTATGTCGACACTTGAGGTACTGCAAAATTGCCCCTCCCAAAAGCAGGCTTTATTATCAGCAATAGGTGGGATTGACCCAAAGGATTCTAATCTTGTGTCCTTTAATCACAAAGTATATAATCCTTAGTTACCAGCTCAACTAGCTTTCCTCATTCAAGTGAAAACCCTCAACAAAAGTGTTCATAGAACAATTATTGATGAGGGAGCATCTACATGTATTATGTCGATGAGTTGCTGGAAAAATTTAGGATCTCCGACCTTATCGCGATCCTCGACGACATTAAAAGAATTTGATGGACGAACATATACCCCATATGGGATTCTAAGTAACTTGCAAGTTGAATTGGGGGGGAAAACAGTAGAAATAGATGTTGAAGTAATCGACAGAAACCTCAATTACAACATCCTACTGGGAAGGCCCTAGATATATGCTATGGCTGCGGTTGTGTCGACCTACTTTAGGAAGATTGCGTTTCCTTTTCAAGGAGGAATTACAATCGTCGACCAACAAACATTTCTCCCCAATAGTTCCCAAGTTACGGGAAGCATTCCGATGATCCATGGAAGCCCCCATTCGCTTCAAAATATCGAAGTAGACTTACTAAAAGACCCTATATTAATGAGAACTTTTGCTCTCCCGCCTCCAATCAATCTGGTGGAAGTGGCGATGGTAGGAACCTGTAATATGATATCTTCCATTCAAAAGATCTCAGAAAACGATATTAACATGGATCATCTGCAGGTATTGCCTCCAAGCCCAATAGAAATACTGTAGCAATCAATGTTTTTGGCATGGGAGGCAGACCCAAATCAACGCTCATCAAGCGTTTGGATAGATAGGTCTAAGGAATATGGCACCCCTTCAAATCCTTGGTCGCAAGTGCATTACACTGATGAAGGAATTGTTCAGTCAATGATAATTGAAGGGGCGCCATGGGAATATTACCACCATCGTTCCCATCTTCCGGATTGTCAAGAAGATACTCCTGATGACCTTCATCATCCTTTAGTTTTTTATTTCCTATCAAATACTGTAAACACGATGGATTCCGAGCAAAACTTATCCAATATTGAAGAGACTATCGCCATAAATAGCTCGACCAAAACGGACGTTGTAGAGAATATTTATGTTGGAAAATGTTGTTCTCCTTCAAAACTGGAAATATATAACGCTCTTTTTCGCGAATTCAGAGATGTCTTTGCTTGGTCATATGATGAAATTCCAAGCATTGACTCGAGTATAGTTGAACACGAAATAAATATGTATCCAGATGTCAGACCAGTACGACAACGGCTACGGTAGGTGCACCCCAAGAAAGCCGTTGCCATCAAGGCAGAAGTTGAAAATCTTCTCCATGTTGGTTTTATTTACCCGGTTCCTCTAACCGATTGGGTATCAAACATTGCTCCTGTGATGAAAAAACAAGGAACGATTAGAGTGTGCGTCGATTATAGGGATGTAAATCAAGCTTGTCCAAAAGACAACTACCCTACACCCTTTATTGACCAGATAATTGATGAATGCGCCAGATGTGAAATCTTTTCATTTATGGATGGATTCTCCCGGTATAATCAAATAAATATCCACCCATAGGACCAGTGAAAGACTGCATTTATTTTTCCGTGGGGCACATTTGCATATCGCAAATTACCCTTTGGTTTAAAGAATGCGGGGACAACATTTCAGAGGGCAATGAATTATGCCTTCCATGACATCAAAAACATCGTTCAACCATATCTCGACGACCTTCTGCCTCATTCGCAAAAGCAGACCGATCATCCGCAGCATTTGAGAGCGATATTTCTACGTTGCCGACACTACAAGATACGACTCAATCCATAGAAATGTGTGTTCTGTGTCAGTTCTGGTCGTTTTCTTGGCTTTGTAGTCTCAAAGGACGGGATCCTTCTCAACCCATGTAAGGTTCAGGCAATCATAAATCTGCCTCCACCTTCAAATTTGCTTCAGATTCAGAAACTCCAAGGGAAAGTAAACTTTCTGAGGAGGTTCATTCCAAATTATGCCGAACTTGCTAAAGGTTATACACGTCTATTGAAAAAAGAAGTACCCTTCATCTGGGATCAGGTCGCACAAGCTTCCTTTGATGCTTTAAAAGAATCCCTATGAAAGCATCATTAATGTATGCTCCTGATTATCAAAAAGACTTTAACCTGTGTCTGGCTGCAGCGGATACAACCATCGCAATGGTTTTAGTTCAAGAAGACAACAAAATTGAACATCCTATATATTATTTGAGTAGAAACTTAAATGATACAAAAAGCAAGTATTCCTATGTTGAAAAGCTAGCTCTCACAGCTGTTCAAGCGATACATAGATTTCGACACTATGTCCTCTTTCGAAAAACGACCATTTTATCAGATTGCAACACCATGACTTATATATTGTCGCGACAGTTGCTGGGGGGAAAATATTCAAAATGGATAGAAATTCTTCAAGAGTTTGAGCTGGAATTCGTAAAATCCAAATCAAAGAAATCCCTGGTTTTTGCAGAATTACTATGCGATCTCCCATCATCATCCAACGATGAAACATCCAAAGAAACCATCGTGGATAAATCTTTGTTTCTGATATCTTCAAGCAATCCGTGGTATGGAGATATAATCATCTATCTCCAAACCCAAAAATATAGGTCTAATACCTCTCGCTCGGAACAAAAACGTATTCGATATCAATCAAAAGACTACATGATCGTCGGTGACACACTTTACCATCGTGGTGTCGATACAGTTCTCAAGAGGTGCCTCACCCATGAGGAGGCCGAAAAATTCTTGAATGATTGCCATTCAGGCGCGTGTGGGGAGCATCAATCTGGTTACGCTACAACACAAAAAAATTTACGAGTAGGATACTTCTGGCCAAAAATGTTCAAAGATTGCATAACTGCAGTCAGAAGTTGCCATGCATGTCAAATTTTCGATAGCAAAACCAGAAAACCACCCGCACCCCTGCAACCGATAGTTGCAGTTGGGCCATTCGCCAAATGGGGCATTGATTTCATGACATGTAACCCCACCTTGACTGGGGGGCATGGGTATATCATAGTCGCAGTAGACTATTTTACCAAATGGGCCGAGGCGATGCCTACATTAGATAACACTGGTGAAACAACTGCCCTTTTCTTTTTCAATCATGTAGTCGCCAGATTCGGCGTTCCACAGGCTATAGTCATAGATCATGGATCACATTTTTGCAATCACGTGATGGTCAAATTGGCTGCCAAATTGGGGTTGTCCCACGGCAGCTCCACTCCATATTACCCGCAGGCCAATGGACAAGTTGAAGCAATCAAAAAAGTCCTGAAGCGGATGTTGCAAAAGATGATTGGAGTCCACAAAAGGAGTTGGAACCCGATCCTATACTCAGCCTTGTGGGCATACCGAACATCGGTAAGAAATGCAACCTGGTTTACACCTTTTCAACTGGTGTATGGCCTAGAAGCAATCTTACCAGTTCAGTGTGAAATCTCGTCCCTCAAACTCGCAGTCGACCTTCTCCCCAGAACTTCAGAAGAGGAGGCTCGTTTCTTGGAACTAATCCAATTGGATAAAACCCGTCATGATGCCGCTTTGGCTAACGAAGCCCATAGGAAATGAGTCAAGGCGTAGTTCGAAAAGAATGTCAAACCCCGTGTCTTCTCAGAAGGTGACTTGGTCTTACTTTAGGACCAGGAATCTGATAAATTGGGAGCAGGTAAGTTCAAGTCTTTATGGATGGGCCCCTATATTGTTAAGCGTGTGTTAGCAAAAGGAGCCTACGAGTTAATGGATTATGAAGGGATTCCACTGGCGCAACCCCGTAACGGGTTGTACCTTAAGCGTTACTACGCATGATTCAGTGTGGTAACCCATATACTTATGTTACATTTTTGTTTTCGCTAAGAGTAATTGTTTTGTTCAAGTAATCCACTTTTTACATTTGTCGCAGATGTCGAACCTATTGGAATCTTTTGTTGGATATGCCGACGGAGTGAGTCGTAGTTCACGGAACCTATCTTCTGCGGCCTGGGCAATTTTTTATCCAAGCGGCGAGTTAGTAAGTTTCAGAGGGGTATGTATTGGTCGGTCAACAAATAAAATCGTTGAATATATCACGTTGATAGAACTTCTCTCTGATGCCATCACGCATAGCATAAGCCGACTTGTCGTCAGGCTAGACTCACAGCTCGTCATACTACAACTCACTGGTATCTACTCCGTCCGAAATCCAACTATCTATCGCATGTTCCTAAGGGTCAAGATTTTGGAAAGGCAATTTGATTTTATTCAATATCAGCATATTTCCATAAACTTAAACACATTAACAGATTCATTAGAAAATTATGTTTTAGATAGACATTTCCAACATTTATAAAAAGAAGAATTTCATCAGTATTTGCATCAGGATCATGTAACTTAACCAAAATAAAACTCCGAAAATCAAAAATATATATATCACTGTTTATGGTTTACACATAATGTTCTGTAACTAAGAAAAAATTGGTCAAATGACCCAAAACACAAAATGCTAGGGGGCACCCTAGTCTAATGATGCAGGTGACAACAAGTCATCGCCTGTGCAATCATGCGTAAAAGCCTAGTCCACCGATTCGGCACGCCAGTAGTACGTCGCTGCAACCTCAGGGGTAGCTCTTCAGTCCTCACGTTTGGAATACCAATAGTGAGGCCTTCGAACTGATCCTGCAATGCTGAAAGAGTCTCGGCCACATCAAGGTCGCGAAGGATAGACCTTCCCACAGCCTCTCCTGCTGGGGCGGCAGATGGCACTCTCAGGCATACTACTAGCCGGACAGGTCCAACATCTGCATGAGAACATGAGTTTTGATTAGTCCTGATAGAAGAAAGCACAAGAACATTATAAAGAGAAACGATAAACAAAGATATGGTCAGAGAATTTACCGATGACACCCCACTGCTCGCCAGCCGGCAGTACCAAATTCAGATCACCCCGGAAGTCCATACCGGCATATGGATACTAAAAAAAAACCATCTCCTGACGGTTGAACCACTCGAAAAAGGTATCAGAAAAGGAAACCTGGGACTAACCAGCATGTCTGGCCATAAGGTCGACCCATCTCTACATCCGTGGCTCAGTCGGTGGAGGTAAACCAAGTGAAACATACTGCGGCTGCATCAGCGGGATTTTTTCCAAGGCGAAAGCTGTCAAGATAGAACCATATCCGAAGTTCTTCAATATTCCATTTTTCACCTTGGTCAGTTGTTCTGTCATCACAGAGAGTACTGCATCAAACCAGTTGAACACCTTTGGTTCAAGGCATTCCAAGGCGTACTGCATATAAGACCTGTTAGCCGCGTGAAGTGACGCACTACCTGCCAGTCTAGAAAAAGTGAACAGAATGGTCCTCAGGGACTTGTCAGTGACATCTCGGATATTGATCTTGTCGTCCTTACTCAGCTGAGATCCCTCTCTGCAATACCTGCGAATGTAATCTCTCGCAGATTCACCCCCACGGGCCGAACCTGATAATGAGATAGGGGCACCCTGCCTCGATAATCCTGTCAAAAAATAGATGTCCACGAGTCAAGGGGATGGAATTTCCCCTAATCTGGAACACCTGGGTGGTAAGATCCCATGCATCAAGAAAATATTGCAACAGGTTGATTTGTTGCCTCATGTTAGAGATGTGGAAAAACTTGAACAGGCCACAGTTCCGCAGTGCATTTACCGTAACCGGATCATGTAAAGCAAGCATGTCCTCTTCTTCATGCTCTCATTCTCGCCATGTAATAGCCATTTTGCTCCAACGAATCTCTGAAACAAACAAGAGAAGAGTCAGGATCCTGATTTGGTGAAAACAGGAAAAAATTTCGATGAAAAACTGTGCATAAACTTCCCTCTTTGCGCCCATCGCACCCCCAACAGTGTTCTAGGTGGGATGCATGATGACTGGCCAATGGCCAAGCCAGCATGCATCGCACCTTTCGATATAGAAGAGGTGTGATGGAGCCAGGGCAAGTTTTTTGAACCCCAGAGGCTCAGAAAAACCATAAAACATGCTCAGAATTCAAAAAGGAAAGGATGAAATTGAAGAGCTCAGGTTTAGCTCCTACCTGGTCCAGACGGTGCCAAGAATCGTCCACAGAATCTCCCGGAATTCGCTGGTGAAAATCAAGGGGGAAAGCACCTCCAAAGCTCCAACAAGCCAAAGTTCTAATGAAATGGTAAAATGAGAGGTAAAAAACACTTTTAAATTACTTTTCACATAATTCAAGTAAAATATTAGTGTTTTAACTCATTTTTCAAACATGTATTGTTTGTTTCTAACTAGTTTGATGAAGCAATTGAGCAGGCAGTACAACCTTTGAAGGAACAAAGTTTGTCAATGGTAAAATCAAGATAATAAATTACCATTAAATCGAGCAGTTTTAACGCAGAATTCGAGCTCGTTAAAAAATAAACATAAGCAATGAGAAAATGTTCCCCCAGAGTTTAAGCTCATTAAAAAATGAACCATTTTCCGGTAAATAACCATTGTGAATGTATTATCATCAGCCTTTGAAGCCTTGGTCATGTTCTCATCATCACCTCCACTCTGTATTGGCCGATCATTCACCTCCATTTGATTGTTTATCCTTTTTGAGGAATAGCTGCGAAGAGTGATCCTGTTAGCCATCCTTGTGACACTATCGTGATTGGAAAATTACAAACCTTACCTGGAATTAGCTGCTACCCAAATTTATCACTCGTTCCTCAAAAAACGAGTCTCCTTTAAGATCTTTTCAACTGACTCATAAAATATGAAAATATTGTCGAGCAATTGGCCTCTCCAGCTCATTAAAGTGACCGGAAGTGCTATCCCTCCTTTAGATTTTAATCTTTTTGGACTTGAGGGATTATTACACAAAAATATCGAGTGCTTGTTTTGTTCGGCTCGTTAAAAGCACCGAAAATTCATCCCTTTTGTATTGTTTTATACTTTTTCAGACTCAAGGTATTATATGACGAAAAAGGATTATTGGAGTTTTCTTTACATCCCTTTTTCAGACTCTCTAAAATTGAAAAGGACCGAGTTATCTTTGTCGTTAAACTCGTTAAACTCAATAGCGACAAACTTGTCCATACAGACAAGAACGAGTTTCACTATCGCTAGGCTCGTTAAAACATAGCGATGAATTTGCCTGAAGGGAAAATTATAGAACAAGCATATGTTATCCTCCTCAAGCTTGACAAAAATAAAGAGGTACTGGTCAGCAATGACTGGGGAAAATTTGGGAAGAAAACTTGAAGAAACTTTATTGGTAGCAAGTCGCTCTTGAACATGACACTTTCACTCCGCATCCGAGTCGGGTTGGGTTGTTCCGTTCACTGGTCATATCACCATGGGTCCATCACACCATCCATATTTGGGGTTAACGCTACCAATCCATCATGTCAGTGTCACCGATATGTTCAAGAGAAGTCGCTCAGAGAATTCACCTGTGTCTCATCCACTACAATACATTTACGCTCCATCCTTTCATGACCGCCACCCTGAACCTTATATCATCAGATCGTTTTCACCTCCATTAAAATCATTTGCTCCATTCCGTGTCATTGATGTGGGATTCACTAAGGCCCTCCTATGACGGATTGATTCTTGTCAACATCAGCTCATTATCCAAGAAGTCGATCTAGGAACAACCCTTTCAGTACTTTGAAGCTTGCATGCCTCAGAGGCAAGTTTCTCACTTCCGGCGACAGGTTTACGTCAATGGCATTCGACCGAAAGATTTTGCGTGGTGTTCGACGCCAAGTCCCTTATTCACACCACGTGAATTGTACTGTAGTACTTTGAGGGTCATCATCATTATCGGTGATTCCTCTCGCACCTGTTAACAGCTTACATCATTGGCTGGTAATCAGGCGATGTCTTTCCATGTTCGACTCCAGAACATCTGTCACATGGATCGATTTGTACTTTGAGTGAAGATCGAACGAGATTGAGGACCCCGGATCTAGTTTGATCCATCTGGACTGTGATATATTCAGGAAAATAAAGACATCAAATGTACATCATTACTGCACAGATAATCATCCAATCCAAAGGATGATGGCTCTACCAGAATCATCAATCTGCACTCAGACGATTGTCTGTCTTATGTACATAAAAATGAATTTATAAAGCTGAGCATGGGAATGACCGCCTTAGCTAGATCATGAAAATATTATGAAGATAATGTATTGTATTGTATCTTATTACAGGTCGCCTTCCAGCTCGAAAAAACTTAAGATCCTCATGATAAAGCATTTCACCCGACATCAAAAAAGAGTAATGACCTCATGCTTTAGGGGGAAACTGTTATAGATATTTTTGGGCACTGCAACCCCAATCATAAATGTACATAAACTAAGGGCTCATAAGTCCCTAAAAGTGTCGTTCCAACCTCTAAAAGGACAAGGTCAACTGATTACATCTTCTCCCAGAAGTTCTCCATGAAAAACTACTCAGAATTGGTCAAAACTAGACCATCTCACCTGCTCCATGGTCAAAGTGCGCTGCATCCCACCTAAATACACACGGGAGGTGTGATGCATACTGAAAATCCCTTCTATGGGTGCAATGGGCGAGAGTGGACAAATGGCAGGGTCAATTTGCAAGGTGGAGGATCATGGAATCTTCCAGAAACTTCTCCTGTGACACTTGCCTCTCTGCATTCGCTGAGGGATGAGTAAGAGATCATCAATCTCCAAGTGGAATCAAGAACTATCAGAGAGAGGACACTAATCAAATCTCAAAATCTGACTCACCCCCCTTGCAAACATCTATATATGGATCCCTCATCCCAGAGATCCAGAGGCTGGAATTTTGTATCTTGTAAGGAAGTGCTGCTGGTTTCTTGGTGTAACATCATAGTCTTGGGTGATCTAAGCTTTTCATGAGGTGAAGAAGGGCTTTCTTACTGAGAGGATGATGTTGGGTCAGAACAATTGGTTGTAATCCTCTTTGCTATTCTTGATTATTAATAAAGCTATTCAAGTTTTCCTCCACATTCTTGTATGATTGATGATATATGCATTTGTGTGGTCAATATATATCTGGTCCTATATTGTTTATGATAGTAGATCTATGTTCTTGGATAGTGTTATGCTGCTTTGAATCTACATGTGCTCTTTGAAGCTGGGTAGACGAAGAAGCGAGTGGCAAAGATCTATCAGAAAGGAGAGGAATCAAGCAAGGAACCAAGCGCAAGACAGAGGTTGGTCTCCTTTATTCCCCTCTTATCTACTTCTCATAAAGGAAAACAAAAGTGGTTTTAGTTTGTTTGTTTCTAAGGCAGCTACCAGCCTTAGTGGGACTAGCAGCTCTGTATAGACACTAGATTTCCCGATAACACGTTCAAGAACATATTTAATTCCACACTGGTTAATCATAAAGAATTGGGAATATTTAAAGCTTTGGAAGTGGGAGAGGTTCTTGTAAGTTAGACAAGAAGCCTAAGTGCCCATTTTCAGATCACAAAACTCCACCTATAGCAAAAGCGCAACGCTTGTATGAAAGCATAACACACCCTTTCTTTCATGGTTTTGACCAATACTGAGGTCTCTAAACAAGATACACAACCGAATGATGATACTGACAATCTAGATAACGCTTGTCAAGTCCCCACTCACCATAAACATGACAAAATTTCTCATTCCCTTTAAAACCTAATGCTTTGCTAGAATGAAAAATTGTTGTGTGAGCTACTTCTTTTGAAGAAATTACTTAAGAACTTCTAAATAATTGTGCTCCTAGAAGGACTTCATGCAAAATATGACCTCTAAGCCTCCTTATCCAACCCCATCCAACTAGCATACTTGGGAAAAAAACCAAAAAAGCAAACCTACTTTAGTTTATCTATTCCAATACTTAGACTTTGGTTGCTTCAGCCAACAAATCAAGCTTACCTCTATCCTTCTCTTGTACTTCATGCAACTATTCCTTGTCATCCCTTAACTCCTTCCTCAAATTGAATTTCTATCTGCAAATGTTTTTGAGATGCCTATGCAAAGGAAGAGTCCTTTTCAACATATACTTGGCACTTGACATCGCTGGCTCACACATGTTAAAATGATCATAAATCTTATGCATGAACCTTTCATCCTGCTTCTTTAGCTTAAAAATTTCATTGTGGTATTTCTTCGACTACATCCTCAACCTTCTAAAATTATGTTGCCCTTCATCTACCTCAACTTTCTTCTCTTCTTGTACTGATTTTTCCTCTTGTATCTACAATTTTCTAGTTGAAGACCTAGTGAATCTGGCTGGTGGAGCATCTACCTCTTGAATGTACTCTTATCACTATATTCTCCTTACCTTTTGACTTGGTGACAGATGGAGCTGCTTTTGAAACTGGTTCAATTTCACTAGTCTTAGGTGCCCTCTCTAAAACATTCTTCGTCGGTTCTCTGTTGGTTTTGTAGTTGAGCAATAACCAAATGTGCCTTCTTTAGCTACTACTATAGTTATGAAATCTCCTTGTTTTTATCATCAAGAAAATTATCTTCTGGTATGGTCTCTAAAGCTTCAAATGGTTGCTCAATTGTTTTTTCCAAGGGAAGTTTCTTTGCAGTGGTTCTAGTAAGTGGCTTCTTAGGAATCTCCACTACTTCAAGAGAAAATTGCAACATTTTACCCTTCCTCTTCTCTAATGGATCAATTTAAACTGATGATCTTTTCACTGAACTTTCAACTTGTGATTGTATATCCCTTGCCACATATGATGGTGTGTCCTTCTTACTGCGAGCTAGTTGGTAAGTTAGCTATCAACTTTGATGAGTCTAAAAATGTTTGCCATATTTGATTCCTCTTATTTAGTTCTTCTACCACCAACAACTTGGTCAAAGAAAAGGGATATTTCATTAAAGTGCATCAAAAGCCTGAAATGGTGTTGATAGATCCTCCCAAACCTTCCCTCACAAGTAAAATATCTCCGGATTACCTTCAAAATTTTGCTGCAAGGTTCAAGCAGCTATTCTCTTGGTACAATGGCTCCATACCCCTTGTTTTTGTATTTTGGTTTCAAGAAATATTTGTAGTTGGCTATGTCAAGAGGCACGCCCTTGATCCCTCTCCATGTAAAAGAATCTTTGTTGTAGCTAATATGGTGACATCTAACATTGGGAATGTGAGCTCTCCAATCTTAACATCCAACCTAGTGAAATTCAAAGCAAACTCCTTGGTGAGTTGTACACTATATCCTTGGATCTTCTCACAAAATCTAATGCAGCCAACTTGTTCAAATGCAACTCTTATTTCTAAGTTTTAGTTGATCAAGGCGAGGTCTTGGGATTCCAACTTAACAATGTCTCCTCCCTTATGTTTCTTTGTATTTTGGGTTGTCATGATTTCACAACAGAGATGAACTCTAGGGCTTCAATGCAATTTCAGTGTATGCCAATGAGCACATCAATAGGGTAGAAATGATGAAATGGAGATTTAGATTGGGATTTTATTACAATTTAGGATGTAAAACCCTGTACGATAGAATTGGACAACAAAATCACTTCTCAAGACCCAAGACAACAATTGAAATGTTCTTTTCTCACAATGGGAAATTTAAAAACACAAGAGCATCGCATGCAAGAAAGAGAATTTCTTGATCTTTGAGGGCGACAACAACAAGATATGAGGCTTCAAACCACTTGAAAGGAATGTCAGGCTTTCAGAATATGAGTGGAAAAATAGGTCCGAGTTTGATGGAGGTGTCAATAGAAAACACAACGACTGAGGTGAAGCACAACGTGTTCTCCAGGAAACACATCAATCTTAAAAATTCAAGTTTTGCAGGGCTTTTAATGCATTTTTATCAACATATAGGAACAAATATGACAACAATACATACCAATGATTTAAGGAAATAAGGAAATGGAACATGAAATAAGTGGTTGACCTTTGGCTTGAAAAACTTAGCAACTGTTTGTGAGCGCAACGCCTCCCCTACAACCTTTGTGCAGTGAACCCCAAGCAATGTATAACAATATCTCGATGGAAAAATGAATGGATCTGTGGTATTTTTGGAAGTTAAACAAGCCTTTGAACTCCCAAGGTGGCTAAATCTGCATTTCAAGGGCGATGATTGCAATTTTGAACTTCAATCATGAAGTGCAACAACTGTCAGAAGCGCATCACATCTCCTAACCATTGTACCAGTGTGATGTCATGGAACAATGTGACTTGACACTCTAACTGACCATACTGACCCTACAAATCTGTGTCAATGATAATAAGACAAGACACTATGACCTCACTCATGACTTTTTGTGAGACATGACCCTAGACTTACTTAACTCAACTTCTTAGGGAATTAATAAATATTTACATGATCTTTCACACACTCTGGCATAATTACATCAATGATGAAACATGTATTCTATAATAAGACCAATAGCTTGATCTCTACAAAATCATAGCCTAACCTTTACACATTTTCTAAAATAAATTGAAAAGACAAAACCTGTTTTATTTACTACTATAATATAGGACACTAACAAAAAGTTTCAAGCCAAAGAGATTCATGGAGGTTGGGTTCCTATATACAAAAGTGCAAAAATTTGAATTCCATTTGGTGTAGGAAGGAGAGGATTCCCCAGACATCAATTAGCAATGCTTGTTGTAGAGTTGTCCATGGTGTATCTCTTGCACTATTTCAACTAGAGGCTTCTTGATGAGAAAAAATGGATGTGTCAGAAATAATTGCATATGAAGTCTTGGTTGTGCCAACTCATCGATTTCTTATATTTTAGTTCATAAGATATATTTGTATTGACTTCTTTATTTTGATCTGCAACAGATTTAACTGAGGAAAAAAAACTATGAAAATACAAACATGTGGCCCTTTCATTTCTTATTTTCATCTCTAAAATAAGCAGAGAGCCTGTGGAAATGCAAACCTTTGTGGTCCTTTATTTTCTTATTTTCATCTCTACGAGATGTGAGGATTACTTCAATTTATTTGGCGTTTGGCCAAGATGTTTAAAATTCCACTTTCATTTCATAATATCTTCAATATGGGTGAATCAATATATTGCATATTCATATTTAGAGAAAACTATGTTGCACCATATCCTATTCTGACTTGCTCCTCTTAACACGAAGATGTATCTAATTTATTTATTGGATTTTTAAAATTACGGTGAATAAGATACTTATTAGAATAATTTGGACAAAATTATTATTATTATTATTATTGCAAGTTACAAATATCAATAATTTATAACATAGAAAAGTTGATACATCTCAAATCTACTTAAATGAACTCAACAACTCATACTCTTTAAGCCTTATTACAAGGAACCAATATATCTTTTTACTAAATCCATTAATATAAAATTATAGTACTAGATAAGAACTTTTCATTAATATAGATAAATTCATAATTTAAGAAAAAGGAAAAGAAAACTTTATACTTTGATGGGTGAAACTATAAATTTTTATCTCACTTTTTGGCAAAACTGCATTTAAAAATATATTTTCATACTTGTATCAATGTATTTTTAAGCTTCTAATCGAGGTATTAAAACATTCAAGCACCACCTTATAAAGCTCTTTTAAGGATATTATATAATCAACGTTACATGAATTGAGGTTTTGGATAGGATTAATCTAGGTTTAAAACTTTGATCAAGATTTATATCTTGATTTAGGTATATAGTTAGTTTCTTTTCATTTTTTTAAAGGATAAGAACACTATTAAACATACTTCAAATTATTAGATACCACAAAATAAAAATAAAAGCACTTCAACAAACAAATGATCAATTTTTATAGCTCATTCTTTTTTACTCTTCACACCATTGAATTTATGATTTTAATTATTAAATCTCATGTCATTGTGCAAGAAAAGATGAAGGTATAAAGTCTCTTCTTATTGGGTAATGAGTAAATTAATGAGTTCTATCATTCAATAAACCTATGATCTTACCTATGATCTTTTACATGTTACTAGACCACTCAATCCTTATAACATTAGCAACCATATTAGATTCATTAGATGTACTTTAAAGTGATGAACATTTTAAAATTAAAAAAACGATTAAAGAAATACAAGAAACTAATAGAATATTGAAAGTACCCATGTTAAATATAATGAATAACAAGTAAAAGAATGGGATGCAAAAAGGAAATTAAAGTAATTAAAAGAAAATAATATATTAGACATTGAATCTATATATGGAGGGGACTTAACCTTCACTTCAACTTCAAAGTAAGCCTAAACCCTCAAGCAATTATTTCACAACAAGAAATATGGACCAAAAGTATGAATTAGTTCCAAATAAAAATTGACAATTTCAGACTAGAAAATAGATGGATGACAATCCAAAAAAGGATAATAGCCTAATATATCAACTATGCTTATTCTTGTTGATCTATAAATGAACGATTTATATCCCACTTACTACACCACCGTGATTACTTTATAGAATTTTATTTATGAACTATGTTTATCTACCCTATACAATTACTTCTATAGTTGCAAGATATATAATATACCAACCAATGACACACTATTCTCCTAACCTACACATAACTAGTTAGAAACAAAATGGAAATGCGTAACATAGTTAGCACCAAAATTTTTCTTCAAAACCCTAAAGCAGGAAATCCCATGTGAATTCTAGTATTTTAGATCTAAACCAAATAAGTTTCAATATAATAAAGAATATATAAATTTCTATCCATGTCCAATAGCTTTAGGATTATTTAGTGAATTTTTTTTCACAAATTATCTTTGGAAAAATGGTGAGGGCTCCCGCTTAATCCAGTCTTGAGGGATATCTATAACTTTAACAAAACAATTCAAAAATGTTTTTACAGAGCATGTTAAACCTACAAGTACTAGAAACCAAAGCCTAAAGGAAAATAATTCAAAACGTTAAGAGTAGAAGCATAGAGTCTCCATAAAATAAGTTTTTGACTTCAGATTATTCCTTCTTGTTCCTCTTTGGTGGTCCTTCATAAAAAAAATTTCATGTTCCCTTTCTCTCTTCTTATTTCTCGTATTCTCAGGACAATCGCTTCTATAGTGACCCATCTTGTGACAATTGTAGCATTCGATTTTGGATAGATCTACCTTCCTTCTAGTCCCTTTAGACTTCTTGAAGGTTCCTTTTTTATTGTGATGAACAGAATAGGCATTTGAAACTTTTCCTCTTCATTCTCTTTGTTGCTCACTAATGAAATTATGACTTCTTCTTGACTGCATGCATTCCATAATTGTTCGAATGTAGGAGTTTCCTTCTAACTGTTGAGACCTGATGAAAAGGCACTTCAAGATGTTGGTAACCCTAGAAGTGCAGTGATTACAATCTCCTTTTCAAGTACTATCTCATCGATTTCCTGGACTTCATCTTTGATTCTAGCTATTATTACAAATAAGGATGCCATAGTGTCTGTCATATTTATAGTTCTTAGTTCATTCTCAAGACTTTCTATTTGACCAAGATTCTTGATCATGAATAATTTTGATAATGCCTCATACATCTCTTGAGAAGAATCTATGTTGGATATATATGGGATGAGGTTATCCTTTATTTTATCCACCATTAGTGTCATGGCCAATATATATGTTTCTCTAAACTTTTCATTTTCTTCATCACTTGACTCATTGTAGGATGCTTTACTTTTCCTTTGACTAGATCCAAGACTTTATTATTCTCGAGGATGAGATCTATCCTCTTTTTCCATGCCTTGTAATTGGATGCTCCTTCTAATTTGATTTCTCCCTTCAATAAGTTAGACATTGTTCTTGAAGATGGTAGGCTTGACTTCTTATATGATTGTTTTGCTTGATGACCCTTTGTTCAAACTTCTTCCTTATTTTCCTTTTAATAGATCTTCAAGCTGCCTTTTTCCTTCTTCTTCACCTTAGCTCTGATACCATGTTGGAAAATAAAAAAGGAAGAAAGATTTTCTTTCTGTTGATAATTACTTGTGATATTATTATGTTATTATTAACTTTCTTATGTTCTTTTTTTACTTTAGTTCATCAAGCAATTACCAAAACAATAACATGAAGATCACAGAAATCAGATGTATGCATACAACCAAGGAAAAACCCCTATCTAGGGGAAAGACCAATCAACAACTCTTCCTTTAATAGTTTCACGAGATGATCCAAGACTCCTTGACCAAGACACATACTTCCTCCAATCACCAAGTCAGTGCTTCCTTTGTTCTTCAGATGATAAACTTCTAGCAACAACTTCATCCTAACATTTCAATCTTGCAACAGTATAATTTAGAGGTTGATAGCTCAAATCACAAGACAATACATGAATATTATCATATTATGAGTCATGGATGCTTATGGATTACTAACACCTTCTATTGAGTATTGAATGCCATGAATTGACATTATTTGATTCAATTTTCTCTTCTAATCACCAAAAGATGGATTGAATGTGTATTAATGATAGTGATTTAAGACACAACAATTGATAAATTTATCAACTAAAGTCTACCTCTACTAATTCAATGTAATATTCTTGTTTTTGATATGGTCAAGATGGATGGTATTTCACCATGGTATTGCCCATGGTGTTTGCCCATGGCATTTTCCTTTATTTTTAGGAAAAATAATAAAATAAAGGTTTATAGAAAGTTAATAAAACCTATACAAGGAGAGAGGAGCAAAGCATTTAGGCATCTTGAGTTTGTCTATAACTTGGCGTGGCCAATGCTAGCTTGATCCCGAGACAAAAATCCCGTGGTGACATCTTTGTTGTGGATCTATCCAAGATTCACAAATGGGCCTTAAAGTCCTAGATTAGTCATTGATGAGAATTTGTACATGCCATTGGTAGGAGCTTCAATATGACTTGTATGAGCATGTATCTTTGTTTTCAATTATTAATATAAATAAGAGGTTGCATTTTCAGATCCCTTTTGTGTTGAGTGTATTTTATTGCAATATTTTTTATTAGAACACAAAAGTGTACCTGATCTATTAGAAACTTTACATTTGGATCTTAAAATGGTACCAGAGTTGTACATCCTTCCAGCCCGAGGTTTTATTGCAGATCAACTTCGTAGAAGATCGAGGGATTACAGAGAAACTAGTTTTCGATGATCATAATCATCCTAGCTAGAATCTCAACAATTCCAGTGGTTCTCTATATCCACCTTAATTAGCTCATTAATGTCAAACTATTTTGCAAATGATCAAGCCATTGTGATCTCCATTTTGCAAAATTAGCCATTTTTTTTTGTTTTTTAAAAGGGGCCAAATCCTTATTTAATATTCAAGAGCAAGGAAAAGGACCAAATTTGTATTGGCTGAATTATAATATTTGGCAAATTATTTTTTTGAAAGGCTGAATATTTACTTGTTGGCTGAAAGCCATTTTTGTTTGTTTGGAAAAGGCCATTCTTTAGTTAAAAAGACAAAATATTATTTAAGGTAGATGTCATTTGAAAATTTCAAGAGGCCATGAGCAAAAATGCATTTTTAAATTATTTTAATTTATTAAAAGTGCCAAAATTAGAGGAAAATAATAATATTTGGGCGGAAGCATAACCAAATGTTTATTTTGTTAAGGTTGTAGTGAAATAATTATCATGAGAGGTCGTATTAAATTTAATCAAGTTTCATGACTATTTTGGAAGCTGAGAGATCTACTTTTTAGCAGAATGAACGTATCAATTATGCTTCCGCCCAAATATTATGATTTTCCTGTTTTTATTCTATAAAATTCACTTACCACTAAGTACAAAGGAGGATGTTTTTGACATTTTGGTCAAATCAAATAAGCAGTCAAAAAGAAAGAATACCCCATTTTGTGTAGAAGGAGAGATATTTGACGTCGTGACTTATTACTTCTATTTTGGTGAGTTTTCTAAACTGTTTTCTTTTGCACACTCTCATTTTCACAAGTGTTGCTTTCACATTCATGGTTGCCGTTTTGAGTTGCTTTCGCTTTAATAAGTGGCATTTTCATGTTCTCTTCACTTTGGCATGTGTCACTTTCAAGGTCATTCACATGTGCAAGTGTCATTTTCATGTCTTCTTACAGTTGTAGGTGTCTCTTTTAAGTATGTTCACCCCTATATGTGTCGCACGTTTACACATAACTAGAGTTATTTATGTACACTTCTTTGCATTAAATGCTCTTACATATCTTTAGAATATGTGCTAGACATATTCCTACAACTCTCACGTGTTGATTGTTCCTAAAAATTTTCACAATAATCTTAAACATCTTGCTAAATTTCACAAGCTTCATGATCACATTGATTTGTTGTATTTGTTTCTTTCTCTCACCCAAGGTCATGGTTTCTCACCCATGCTCTTAAAACTTCTAGTCTCTATGTGGAATTAAGAAATAATATGACATTATAATGATGAATGCAAAATAATATCAACATGGATTGTATTATGGTTGTGACTATATATCTCAGAAAGTGTCTCACTTCCTACATGGCAAGAAAATTAACATCTTTCTTAGATTTTTTCAACATATTATTAAATATCTTGATCAATTGTAAGAGCATCATCATTGATTTGTTGTCTTTGTTTCTTGGTCTCACCTATGTTGTCTTTATCTTTATCTTTGTTGCCTTTTTTTCCTTATATATTATATTTGTAAACGATTGTTATATCGACATTTCAATATTTGCTATATATACTAATATTACTTTATTGATTATCTCCCTAGGGCATTTCTCGACAAGGAAGAGGTGGTTGTAGTACAAGCACTTGTTAAAGAAATGGAGCAATTAATATTGAGGATCAAGCTAATGATGCAATGGAAGAAGATAATGATGTTGATAACATAGTTGAAGAAGATGGGACAAATAGATTGATCTAGGAGACATTTAATAATTTTGGAATGGATGATGATGGAAACCAATATGATGACCATGCTTTTGATATACATGTACTTGAGAGGGAAAGAGGTTTAATTTCCCTCTAAAGCATTACTTCAATTTTAGGATTACTTCAATTTCTTTGGCGCTTGGCCAAGATGTTTAAAATTCCACTTTCATTTCATCATCTCTTCAAGATGGGTGAATCAATATATTGCGTATTCATATTTAGAGAAAACTATGTTGCACCCTGTCCTATTCTAACTTGCTCCTCTTAACATGAAGATGTGTCAAATTTATTTATTGGATTTTTAAAATTACAGTGAATAAGATACTTATTAAAATAATTTGGACAAATTTATTTATTATTATTATTATTGCAAGTTACAAATATCAATAATTTGTGACATAACAAAGTTGATACATCTCAAATCTACTTAAATGAACTCAATAACCCATACTCTTTGAGCCTTACTACAAGGAGCCAATATATTTTCTTACTAAATTCATTAATATAAAATTATAATATTAAATAAGAAATTGTCATTAATATAGATATATTTATTAAGAAAAAGGAAAAGAAAACTCTAAAACTTTGATTGGTGACACTATAAATCTTTATCTCATTTTTTTGCAAAACTGCATTTAAAAATATATTTTGTATCTATATCAAAGTATTTTTAAGCTTCTAATCGAGTATTAAAACATTCAAGCACCCTATAAAGCTCTTTATTAAGTATATTATATAATCATCCTAACATGAATTGAGGTATTGGATGAGATTGATATAGGGTTAAAACTTTGATCAAGATTTATATTTTGATTTAGGAATATAGTTAGATTTTTTTTTAAATAAAATAATAAGAACACTATTAAACATACTTCATAAAGTATTAAATACCATAATATAAAAGCACGTTAACAAATAAATGATCAATTTTCCTAGCTCATTCTTATTGACTCTTCACACATTGAATCTATGATTTTCATTATTATCTCTCATGCCAATGTGCAAGAAAAGATAAAGGTAGAAAGTCTCTTCTTATTGGATAATGAGTTCCATCATTCAATAAACCTATGATCTTTTACATGTTACTACAATCCTTATAACCTTAGCAACCACAATAGATTCATTTGATGCACTTTAAAGTGATGAACATTGTAAAATAAAAATAAAAATAAACTATTAAAGAAATACAAGAAACCAATGGAATATTGAAAGTACCCATGTTAAATATAATGAATAACAATTAAAAGAATGAGAATGCACAAGGGAAATTAAAGTAATTAAAAGAAAATAATATATTAGATATCTAATCTATATAGGGAGGGGATTTAACTTTCACTTCAACTTCAAAGTATAGTAAACTTAAATTGTGAAGTAATTATTTTATAACAAGAAATATGGATCAAAAATATGAATTAGTTCCAAATACAAATTTACAATTTCAGAGTAGAAAATATATGAATGACAATCCAAAAAAGGAGAATAGCCTAACCTATCAACTATGCTTCTTCTTATTATCTATAAATGAACGATTTATAACCTACATACGACACCGACATGATTACTTTATAAAATATTATTTATGAACCATATTTTTGTACCCTATACAATTACTTCTATAGTTGCAAGACATATAATATACCAACTAATGACCCACTATTCTCCAATATAACCTACATATAACTAGTTAGAAACACAATGGAAACAAGTAACATAGTTAGCACCCAAATTTTTCCTCAAAACCCTAAAGAAGGTAATCCCATGTGAAATCATGTATTTTAGATTTAACCCAAAGAGGTTTCAATATAATAAAGAATCTATAAATTCCTATCCATGTCCAATAGCTTTATGATTATTTATTGAATTCCTTTAACAACTAAATTGTTTAAATTGTCAAATTGGTGTGTGAGATCCCCTTATTTGTGGAACAAGGGATTTGACTAATAAAATCTACATAGGTGTACATACTCTAACCATTTTAAAGTTAAACCTTTGATCTCTTGTATTGTAGCTAAATCTTACGAGATAAAAAGAATGAGAGCTCCTTAAAAAAACAAGTTAAGTCATTGAAGTGGATATAACATAAGCATCTTCATGATAATCATGAAGGTTTACTTTTTCAACTTTCATTACCATCAAATTTCCTTGTCATCGTTGATTATGATATGTGGCAAAATCCCCAAACGAAGACATGGATGAAAAGGGCTGGTGATAGTGGAATTACAAATGCTTTATCAAATATTTCATATGAACTTGGTATCCCCTTGTAGAACTACTTGTGGTACTAATAGCGATGGGAGTTTCTCAGGCGAGAGGGGAGAGAGGCTCATTCTATAGCTCCAGTCGGGCCCACGACCATTATGCACATTTTAACTTTATTAATATCTAATAAGTCTATTTAAAGGCCAGAAGTGTCGCATTAAGTGTATACTAGCATTTGCACCAGATGTTGCAAAGAAAACGCCGTAAGGCATAAAGTGCGGAAATCCATTATCCATGTAGTGTGTGGATTATTCAACAAGGTGGATCTCTCTAAATTTGTTGCAAACATTTATGTTGTTGCATTGCTAATTTATTTAGAATCTACTACTACCTCCTCTTCTTGGAATATTAAATTTCTTATCACCCCATGATGACAATCCCTCTAATTATTGGCATCACAATTTTTGCACTTTAGTGGCTTTACCTTCAACCTAAAGAAACATGAATTTAATTCACTCAATTAAAAAGAAATTGCTAAATTGCTATTTATCAGATTTTGAGTAAAAACAATTAATTTACAACTTATTAAGTCTTGTATTTATAACTCATATTTATAACCCTTTAAAATGAAACTAACTATCTATATTTTTATTAATAATAAAAAGAATCCTCTTTATAAATCTAACACTCACATGCTACTCCTATATATTTATCTTATATTTAATATTGAGTGTCCATCAATTGAATGACAAGATGAAAGCTCAACTTAATTGCACATTTTTGAACTGCTTTGTGGGAATTCATGTCCCATTAATTTAATGGCAAATTGAAGTTTCAAATACAACACACATTTTATACCAGATTCAAAGAGTTCATGAACAAACTTTCAAGGTTTTAATGGATCTAGGTCATTTGTATTTTCTCTCATATTCTGCGTCGTTTTTATTTTCTTTGATGTTGACTATACTAGCAATTGTCCCAAAAGTTACAAACCTTAATGTCCTTTTAATGATCAAGCCTTATGTGAAAACAATCATATTGATGCACTAGTGTACATTGATTTGTTACATTTGTCTTGGTCTATAATAGAGGTGTAACAAATATGCATTGCAAGGTATGTTGAGAATTTGGTTATCTAGTAAGCTTAGAGTCATTCTTGAGTCATTATCTTTACCATCTCAGGAAGAAGAAGAAGAAGAAGAAAAGCCTATTGAATTGAGAAAGAGCCCTAAAAAGTATTAGGATCCATGGGTCATTTTTTTGCATCATGTAGCAAGATAACATGGCTAATTGATTATGCCACATGAAGAATTAGCCTTTGCCAATATTTAGGCTTATAACTAGGTGATTTTTTCTACTAATATTCTTATACCAATTTACCATGATAATTCTATTCTAAATTAAAACATTGTTTGCAGGCTATCGCGGGAGCTGAGCGTTTGCTCCCTGAAAATATACCTTCAAGGTTCCTTAGGTGGATAGCAGAGCTACTATACTTGACATTGGCAGTATCCAGTAGTTTTTCTAGCCCAAAATCTGCTATGTATGGCTCCATGTCAAAGCCCAGAAGGATGTTGCTTGGCTTAATATTTGCATGAACAAACTTCCTTTCATGTAAATAAGCCAGGCCTCTGGCTACTCCCTTTGCAATTTCAATCCTGGCCAACCATGGCAGATAAAAGGGAGAGTTTGATGACCATCCTGCAAGATTAGAGAGATATAGCGTTAGTCAAAGGATCTGAAAAGGATAGGCCACTAAGAACCTTAGAAGCTGAACAAGATGATTAAGATTAGCATGCAACACGAGGAGAATAACAATTCAAACCCTACATGATAATGGACTCCCTTTTGCAATGATTACAAAGAACTGGATTTGGTTATCCAGAACGCTGAAATTGAAAAGGAATCAACACTCTTTGATAAGCAATACTCTTTGATAAGCAAGGAAAGCATTATACTCGACCTCAGGGAACTCAGTGGGCAAAATTATCAATAACTAGTTATAACAAAATACAGAGAACCCAGTGAACAAAATGACAAATATCCAATTTAAATGAACCACAGAGAACGTGGTGATAAAAAAGATAAATATCCATCTTAAAGATAAAAGAGAAATGAAATAAACTGCAACATATCCTTGAAACAAAACAAAAGGGTTGATATATATTCTAAAGAAGAGAAAACAGGGATAGACTCTGCAAAATCCAATAATACGGTATAATGGACCTGTTCAATATATAACAGCAGAAACATTCCATAGAAACTTATATAAATGCTGCAGCCAATTGTTCTCTAGCTAAGTAAGAAGATGTTATGTAGAATAAGATACAAATACAAGCACAGGGTCACTTGTCTTATTTCATGGTCTTCCTAAGAAGGCTTATGAAGGAAGTTGTGTATCACTCTCATGGTTTTGATAGATTATCATTTGTTGCTGAGATGGACATGTATATATAAATATTCTAACCTAAAAAAGGAGCAGTTTCTTCTTTGTATATGAAAACTATAGCTGAACCAATAAATCTAAATTTCAATATTGATTTGCATCAATTTCTTTTGGTCCAACCAGTAATTAAAATCCATCCCCTGCCACTGCAACAATAATACACCATATATCACCTTCCCATTAAAACTGAGAATGATCTGCAAGTAAACCGTGAGAACGCGGATGCCTCATAAGCATGGAGTTAAGTTTGATCCCTGAGTTTTGCTACAATCCTCAACTGTAGAATACTGAAATTTTTAAGAAGACTCTAGAGATTTCATAAGCAGCTGAGTTGACAACAGAGTTTTTCTGAGTCCCAATCATAGAGGTGTCTAGTATGTCAGTTATGGCAATGTCTAAGTAGAGTTGTTGAATACGAAATGTGGGTGTAAGTCCTCATCTCTGTCCAACTTATGTCAAAGCAAGGATGATACATAGGAAGAAAGAATTAGTTAATCAGTTGTGGATGATGGCATTTTTTCTAGAAAATGCAATTCCTCCTTCATTGATGGTCTCTTTTGAGGGGAAGAAGAAGCACAATTCAATGCAATCCCCACAGACACTGAGATTTCTTCCCTTCCTTCAACCCCTGGTTGAAGAGTAGGATCTATGATGTGCAAAAGGCGATGCTTGTCATTAACAAAGTTTTGACCGCATGCTGTAAAATCCTTATCTAAAGGTGGCTTCCCAGTAAGAATGTCCAGAAAAATAACCCCAAAGGAATAAACATCCCACTTTTGGTTGGGTTTGAGATTTTTCAATGCCTCTGGGGCCTGGTATGGAGATACAAAGTTCTTGGATGTGCCTGGACTGCTCAGCAAATCAGGTGTTGTTTGCAGGCCATGGCAGGAGCCAGTGGAGCATTTTCTCCCTAAAAATATACCGTCAAGGTTCCTTAGGTGGATAGCAGAGCTACTATACTTGACATTGGCAATGTCCAGTAGCTTTTCTAGCCCAAAATATGCTATGTATGGCTCCATGTCAAAGCCTAGAAGGATGTTGCTTGGATTAATATTTGCATGAACAAACTTCCTTTCATGTAAATAAGACATGCCTCTGGCTACTCCCTTTGAAATTTTAATCCTGGCCAACCATGGCAGATAAAAGGGAGAGTTTGATGACCTTCCTACAAGATTGGAGAGATATAGTGTTAGTCAAAGGATCTGAAAAGGATAGGCCACTAAGAACCTTAGATTTGAACAAGATGATCAAGATTAGCATGCAACAAGAGGATAATAACAATTCAAACCCTACATGATAATGGACTCCCTTTTGCAATGATTATAGAGAACTAGATTTGGTTATCCAGAATGTTGAAATTGAAAAGGAATCAATACTCTTTGATAATCAATACTCTTTGATAAGCAAGGAAAGCAATATACTCGACCTCAGGGAACTCAGTGGGAAAAATTATCAATAAGTAGTTAATATCGATTTGCATCAATTTCTTTTGGTCCAACCAGCAATAAAAATCCATCCCCTGCCATTGCAACAATAATACACCATATATCACCTTCCCAAGTTGCGCCTCAATGTCAGCTAAGAGTTTTTCCTAGCTTCTAAGAAGCTACTCACTTGAAATAGAACTCTGGTAATTCACTTTCTGACTGGAATAGCAGAGCTCCTGAATTGAGGATGCAACTAATAGCAGTTACAATTCTTGAAGATAAACAATCCGCAGAAATTCATCTTCAACAGCCAAGGCAATTTGCAAAGCTCAACATTTTGTCATTTATTGGGATAGTTGATGCAGCAAAAATAGCACATGTAATAACCACACAAACACCTGTCTAACCTTAGTGTCTCACCATTCTCGTGTTCTCTTCTACAACCAATGTTTTCACTAGTTGATGATTGAACATGCACAAGATATTAATCCAACAATATAGATCTTTGTAATTTCTGCATGCACTAGGATGAAAGGACCAACGTTATACAAAGAGAAAAGATAATGGCAGATAAATAACGATAACTGACCAGTTTCCTCACTTCAGGAGCAGGATCCTGAGAAAGAGTAAATAGGCCCTGAAGATATTGATCCATTGATATTAACAAGGCCTGCATGCACAAAAATATAAACCTTAGAAACAATTAGCTTTCTTATTGAATCTAATACATTGCATTTGTTTAACATCATAAAGATATGTAGACAGTTAGACCCTGACTGTTATTTCACATTGCATTGTGGTTACAGAGAAACTTACTGTCGGCATAAACACAATAAATTGATTTACGGAGCTAAGTGCTAGTTTCCTGAGAGAAACATGAGGTGACTGGAAGAACTGCAAAGCAATTAAAAGGTTGTAAATACATTGGAGCTTAGTTGGAAGTTGAAACCAACATAAAGCATTCTCCTTTGATAATGAGTTATGCTAGTTTCCCATCAAATCCCGACAAAACAACTATGTAATGCTATCAACAATCTAGAACAAATTCTCCAATGGTATTTACCTGAAATAATCTGGGCAAGAATATATTGATAGCTCGCTCTGGTAAACCTGGCACATCAGCATCTAGTTCCTCTGGTATATCTTCACATATCTACGTGGGCAGCACATTGTTATGTTCATAAATAGGCTCCCTTTTGTACAAAACCTACTACAAAGTTGTAAAAATGAATCAACACTTAGAAAGCTCATCCCCATGCATTGCTGTGGTCAAATGATTTCATATGCAATTCATTCTCTTGAAAGCAGAGATATATTGCAGCTGCCATGCACATTATGGATCTCATAAACTCCCGCAAAATATTCCCATTTCGAAACCACATCCCCCCCACCCCGCGATTTCCCCGTCCGCTTGCATGCACTAGGATGAAAGGACCAACGTTATACAAAGAGCAAAGATAATGACAGATAAATAACGATAACTGACCAGTTTCCTCACTTCAGGAGTAGGATCCTGAGAAAGAGTAAATAGGCCCTGAAGATATTGATCCATTGATATTAACAAGGCCTGCATGCACAAAAATATAAACCTTAGAAACAATTAACTTTCTTATTGAATCTAATACATTGCATTTGTTTAACAGCATAAAGATATGTAGACAGTTAGACCCTGACTGTTATTTCACATTGCATTGTGGTTACAGAGAAACTTACTGTCGGCATAAACACAATAAATTGATTTACGAAGCTAAGTGCTAGTTTCCTGAGAGAAACATGAGGAGACTGGAAGAACTGCAAAGCAATTAAAAGGTTGTAAATACATTGGAGCTTAGTTGGAAGTTGAAACCAACATAAAGCATTCTCCTTTGATAATGAGTTATGCTAGTTTCCCATCAAATCCTGACAAAACAACTATGTAATGCTATCAACAATCTAGAACAAATTCTCCAATGGTATTTACCTGAAATAATCTGGGCAAGAATATATTGATAGCTCGCTCTGGTAAACCTGGCACATCAGCATCTAGTTCCTCTGGTATATCTTCACATATCTACGTGGGCAGCACATTGTTATGTTCATAAATAGGCTCCCTGTTGTACAAAACCTACTTCAAAGTTGTAAAAATGAATCAACACTTAGAAAGCTCATCCCCATGCATTGTTGTGGTCAAATGATTTCATATCCAATTCATTCTCTTGAAAGCAGAGATATATTGCAGCTGCCATGCACATTATGGATCTCATAAACTCCCGCAAAATATTCCCATTTCAAAACCACATCCCCCCCACCCCGCGATTTCCCCATCCACCTCAAGCACAATCCCAATGCATTCACTATTCCTGCTGGGATAATTTCTTTCTACCCTCGCTATACATTCCCCAACCCATATTGCAAGATTGCCCTTAATTAAAGAACACCTTTTGAAAGATCACTTGGATATGCCAAGTGTGCTTGATAAAAACCTTAGAGAGAATGTATTAAACTACATGTATCGAGACTGTTTTTGACCCACATGCTCCCCTTCAAACAAGAGGAACTTTCAAATCCATGAATATTAAGTCCTTAAAGGAACAAATTATATTGCATGCAAAACATCTACTTATGAATTACATATCCCTTGCATGAGCAGAACCATTCATACAGCTTTAAAAAGCATTTACCAAAAATAGAGAAATCTTTGGCAGACAATAAAACCATTTGCCTTGTTCAAAAGTTTTTAAAATCAACAGCCAAAAACATTAAAACAAGGTTTAAATCCCATAGCATCTCTTATATATTGTTTGTTGCGTCTCTTATATATTGTTTGCTGCAACCTTTTCTACTTCTGTATTGGAAATGATAGACAAATGCCCATTACTTCCACAAGAAACTTACTTTATATGACTTTTAAAACAAGGCAATCTGAGAGAAAGGCAGACAAGTCTTAATATGTTTAAAATGGCAACCTTGAAAAAAGACAGCCCGGGATCTACTTTAAAAAATACCTAAAATCAATTCAAATGCTTACATAACAATGTACTCTGCTTTAAAATTCACATATTCATGATCTGTTTTTGTATGAGAAATTGTGCAACCACAAACAACACAACTAGATCATTCTTGTCACCACCTGCACATGGCAATGATCCAAATCTCACAACCTTCATGCAACTTAAACAGTTACATATTCCATGTTAACAGGATAAAAATGTCACGACCATTCAGAAATTTCCCTCACTTCTGAAGGGTGCTATAAATGACATGATATACATGAAAGATTTTATATTATTGCTACAACATCATTAATAAAATAAAATTTCATATTCTCTCCATTATCAACTATTCATTTCTAAGTGTGCACTCCAAAATCTAACAAACATTGGAATTGGAATTGGTTACAGTAGAAGCTGTGACCAAAAGGTTGAATATAGGTTAACGAGTTTTTTCTTTTATTTTTGGAGGGGGTAAGGGGGTGTTTCCTAAATCCTTTGGGGTTCTCAGAAATGCAAGTGTCAGCAAACGAAATCTGGGACATTATTACTCATCAAACAAGAAAATTCCATAACTACTCCACTCTCATGGCTTGATTAGAATTTAGATCTATTATTAAAAATGATAATTTCCAAAAAAGATCCAAAAGAACAAATCCAGTTTTAAATGCAGCTCTCTGAAACATAGGCAAAAGAATTTTAAACATACAACTTTGAATTCTTATGAAATACATAAAATATGTTGAGATAAACAAAAAATATACTCTGGGAATATATTACAACAGACGGAGAGCCAAAAGTGAGACCTTGAGTTACCTTTGATAGTGCATCAAGAGCACCTTCCATATGATTAAAGTCATTGCTATCAAAGCATTGAACCAGTGCCTGCATTAATTGTGGCCAACCCCGCACCTGTACTTGCTGAACAATAACACTGACAACAGTTCCTACCGTTGAACAGAGGTGTCTATATGGTGCCCCCAGACAAGGTAGCAACTTTGATTTGATATATTGTTGATAAGAAGCAATCATCAGATGAAAACTTGTCCTCAGATTATTTTTCAAAAGCAGTCCTGCTGACTATCGTACTTCAACAGATTTTCCCTGTCCATGTGACATATCACACATATCAAGCTATTAGTAGATGCATCTAAAATAAGGCCAAGTAAAATCAGGCAATCAAGTTCTAATTAAAATGCCATAGATGCCTCACATCTCACCAAACAAAATGCAGATCAATTATTATTGATAATTATAAAACAAGGGAAGGCACCATATAATCAAAAAGCAAAAGTGACATCGCAGATATGAAAAAGAATTCTAATCCAAATCTATAAATCCCTTGCAACTTGCAATACAACTTTTTGCTACAATATCTTGAAATAGAATAACCCAAACCATGTCCTCATTTTATAAAGGGATTTGAAAGATAGTTTTCTGCTACAAATTCTTACCCAATAATAAAAAGAACTATATGCTGCTTGATCAGATGGCATGTGTGAAAAAGTATTGTAATACTCTTTTTTCACATTTTATAAAGGAGACACTATAATTTAATAAGCTTTACTTTACATCCACTTTAATTATAATTTCTTTCTGACGGGCCTTCCGCCGATTCTCGGAATAGATTTGCCAGACCCTCTTCTAGACAGATCTGATATTTCATTCAACTGGTTCATTCAACATTCCCTTCGGCTTCAGGAAGCTCATGGAATTCTGATAAATACATGCCAAGAAATGGAACCAACGCAAATAAAAGCTCTTAAGGAAGGAAGGTTCTAAGCGCTGTTGAAATGAACCCTTCTATTTGTCCCGTTGGGCTGCTAATAGCTTTGTCTCTGTCAGAATTTGAAGAGAAGTTTGAGAAGGAGGGCTGCCTCAAATGGCTGGACCGCCAGCCCGCCTCGTCAGTTCTGTTCGTTTCTTTTGGGAGCCGCGGCACCCTGTCAGAGAATCAGATTCAGGAACTAGCTTTGAGGCTAGAAGCAAGCGTGCAACGGTTCCTTTGGGTGTTGCGTAAGGAGCCTCCTCCTCCAACTGAATCCATGATGACTACCGAAGCAGATATGAGGGAGGTTCTACCTGAGGGTTTCGAGACTCGAATCCAGGACCGTGGATTTGTGGTGCATTCATGGGTGCCTCAGATTGCTGTCCTCTCTCATCCATCCACAGACAGTTTCCTTTTTCATTGCGGTTGGAATTCAATGATCGAAAGCATCTTACATGGAGTGTCAATGATCGCTTGGCCTCTCTTTGCTGAACAGAGAATGAATGCCTTCCTTCTAGTGAAGGAGATGAAGGTGGGCATTGAAGCGTAGAAGGGCGCAGATGCATTGGTGAAGAGAGAGGAAGTGGAAAGAGCGGCGAGGGAATTAATGGAAGGAGAGGGGGAATGGAAATGAAGAAGGGGATGGCAAAATTGAGGGGAAGGCCCATCATTGAGTGACAACTGTCTTAAGGATGGAAAACATTCCAATAATCTGAACCGCCTACAACATTTTTCACCGACGATCTAATGGCTGGAGTTTATTCCATCGTCTAACAATCGATCTAAGGGCCCATAACGAGACACCGCGGCATGGAGGGGAGTTCCTTCCAGAGGGAACGCCTTACGACGTAAAAACAAATGTTATAATGGGTTGAATCTAACATAATTTTTTTATTGTCACAATGGGATGAACACCACCTTTCATTAAAAACATTTAATGGCACTTTCTAGCACTGAAATATTACAATACGTCTTGTACAAATATTACAATACGTCTTGTACAAGCACTCATCATTTAAAGTAGTGCGATTATCGACCATGGCGATAAGGAACAAGGGCATAAACATAAAAAACGCCATTGTTCCTTGTGAATCTGTCAAGAAAGTGAGTAACACCGAGGCAAACCAGAATGTATGGATTCATTCAACCTGTTTCTAGAAACATTCGTGATTTATTTCTTGAGAATCCATAATGAAAGTTAAATGCCACCCTCTGAGAAAATTTAAAGAAAATGAAAAGTTAAATGCCGCCCTCTAAGAAAATTTAAAGAAATGAAAAGTTAAATGCCACCCTCTGAGAAAATGTAAAGAAACGTGTCAGGATTTAGCATCTCTGGGAAATCACGATGGATGTGCACTGAAAAATGCAAGCACGCCAACGAGAGGAGCGTTGATGTACATCTTGGGCTCCGATTGCCGAAATTTTGTTCGATCGTCTGGAAACTGGTCGTGTTCATCTGGTCCTCCAATAACTGCTCCCATCAGAAGATTAGGATTGGAACCATTTCTATGGATGTAAAGTGTTATCACAAAACCAGTACTAGGGGCTGCAACCAAGCAAGGTTTCAAGTAACTGTTTCAGACCATACTTTAGATTAGGAATTAGCCTTCCTAATCAGAGAGGGCTCTCTCACAACTCTTGATAAAATCCTTCAAACACTAGATGGCTAACTCTTTATTCACTTATGAAAGCATAACTAGTTGGAAACACATCAAACTGGCTCTCATTGGGCTATGGAGTCTATAATATTAAGTAAACAAGGAAAACACAGTGATCTCATGGAAATCAAGGCTCTTAGCATTACATGTCAAACATACTCCACCAAAACATAGCTTGCTGAATACACAGGAAGTCAGAGCATATAATTATGAATTCTGAGTGATTGCATACAACAAGACTATAAAATAACATAAAGTATAAAACACCATCACTACATTTGAACATGACAATCCTTCGAGAATCTTGAGAAGAGAATAACTCTGTTTTACTATTACTGTCAAAAAGGTCTTACAATGGCCCAAAACAACACTGTTTTTCTATAAAGTATCCAACCTTTTTTACATAAAAGTTATTCCTATATATAGCCAATCAAAACACTACTGCATGAGACTCCTCAACAAGCATGAAGGGAGCTCGAAATTTTGACATTAATGACCTTAACTATATCATAAACAAACTAATTGATTACAAGAGATATGGTGCTACGAAAACAGAGGACTCCATCACATTGGCACTTTAAGTCTTTCTCCTCGTATACTTTGCTGCGTTCTTGGAGCTTGCCACCTGTAGCATTACAATAATAACCAAACCCAAACTGAAAGCAGATTCAATGTATGAACAGCTCCGGATACCTGATGCATAGATGATTCATCAACCAATAAGAAAATGAAGCCTATATTCTCGGTTGCTGCCTCCCATCGGTGTTCATGTATTAATGATCCAGTTTCAAGCCATTTAATCCTTGGATAGTCCCGTGTGATTGAAGAAAACTCATGATCTGGCCATCCCATAACTAGACAAGTGTATCACTTAACACCTCAGCAGCTCTATCATAACCCTAAAAACTCGGACATAAAGTGAAACTTTCAATAAGAGACAAAACTTCACCTTTTCTTCGAATATTTACACCTGGCATCCTTTTTTAAATATCTGACTGACCTTCTATAACCTCCATGCTGGCATTAAGTCATCTCTTTAAATATTTGCTGACCTCAGCATTCAAACTTAAGTTTTCAACATAATCGGTCACCTACAGCAGTTTCGTAGCGCGCTACGAAACTGCTGTAGGTCATCAAAATTAAATACATGAACCTTAAAGCAACAATAACTCAAGTCTGTGATTTCTTCAGTCATTCTATACAGGTGTAAAGACATCAAAAAGTCTCAAAAATCTTTAAAAAGACGATGGCCAAAATATATCAAAATTTGGAAAACACATCCCTTCTTGAATCATTTAGCTAGTTTGTCTAGCTTCTCTTTCAGGCTGATGACTTCTTCCTTCAACTTCTTGTTCTCTGCTCTTAGACCTGCATTCATTTGTTTCATAATCTTTGCCTGCTTCAGAGCTGGCACTGTCCATACATAGGCATCAGATACTGAGCTAGCTTGACTGATCAAACTTGTTTTACCTTTCATTACAGCTTTCTTATAGCTTGTATATCTTACTGCCTTTTCTTTAAAAACATTTTGAACCTGAGGTATTTCCTTACTTGCTCCAGCTTGTTTCTTAATGGCAATCACATTTCCACTTTGACTAATAACCACCTTATTATCCTTGTTCTTGTTTTTAGCTGCTTGGACTATTTCAGAGAAGATTTCAAGTGCCTCTGTCCTAGGCATCTCTGAAGGTACTTTCTCTTTTTGAGCTTTTTCCACTTCTTTCATTTGCCTTCTAGTCATTGGTCTACGTGGTTTAAAGGCATACTCTTCACTTGGTTCTTCAAACTTTAACCTTTTAGAAGCCTTTGACTTCTTAGAACTTTCAGGTGAGGATTGTGTTAGATCAATATGCATTGGTGATACCAATTGATCTTGCTCAATTTCAAGTGGTTCAATTTGAATTGGATGATCTTGCTCTAATTCAATGGCTTCCAGTAAGTCATTTAAACTACCCTTAGAAATAGGACTCTCTTCCACAGGGGCTGACTTTCCTTTTTCTTTGCTTAGCTGGCCTCTAGTTCTCACTCTTGAAACCCTTTCAACTTCACTGGATTTAATTTCATCTTTTCTTTTGTGAGTCTTCTGTTTTGATGACTGAGGTGTTTCCTTAGGAGATGACTTAGAGGTTTCCTTTTCAGATACTCTAGATGATTTTGAAGTTTTATCTACTGATGCTTCAGGTGTTTCTTTAACTGCTGGCTTAGGAGTTTTCTTCATTGATGCTTCAGGTGTTTCTTTGACTGTTACAGACCTCTCTGATTTCTTTGTTTTAGCTTTGGGCTTCTTATGGTCTGTTATTTCTTTCCTAATCTCAGCCAAAGTAGTCTCCTCACTTGTTTCTTCTCTTTCTCTTACAGGTAATGGAGTGAGGCCCGTTTTACTTGGGAAACCGGCCATGAACACAAATGAATCCCAGTCTTTACCAATTTTATGTAGGCTATCCAACACCAGCAATTTAACCAGACCATGATGAAAAAGAGATGTTTCATAAGCTTCCTTCTTTAACTGAATCTTATCACACATCTTGCTAATACTCCTGAACAAGTAAAAAGGTATGTCTATTGAACTCTTACCAGTGAAGTGTAACAGCAGCTTGAAGTGGTATGAGTAAACTTTGTTGTACCGACCCTCACATGTCAGGTACTTCTGGATACATGTCAATAGCATAGCATAATTCTCCTTTAGATAGCTCCTTGGGACAGCTTTAGTGCGATCTTCATCTACATATGGTGCCTTCAAGAACTCCTTACACGGACCCATGTCAAACTTGAAATTCTTGAACCACTCTTGGCCACCCCTCGGGATTTCTGTGACAGTAGAAATGACTTCAGGGGACACCGGAAACTCCAACATGGCCACCTTCGAATTCAGTCCAGTGAAGTTCAATGCAAATGCCTTGGTCACTTCTGCATGTCCACCCTTTAATTTTTCACAAAATCGCCAGCAACCAGCACTTCTAAACGCCTTTGCTACCTCCTCATCCCTGAGAGTTACATCTAACCCCTCCGGCTATGTTCTCACACATTTACCCGAACGGTGTTCCTTTCTTTCCATGCTTCTTTGAGTAATTTTACACAAGGGAATGACGGTGGTTTGCAGCACGAAAACAATCTTTAGCTGTAGAGAGCAGGCTCGCTTGCAGTAGTCCGTTTAAAACAAAGCTCAGGCTTTTCATAGAGCAAAAACATTCATATGATATGAAGAACTCATTATGGAATGACCAGCTCCTATAACGTCCTCTAAACTGACACATAACTATATGATTTCGGACCTTATGGCAAAGTAATGGCTCATCATGACATAGAAATGGTGTGAAAAGACAATCATGACCGGATTCGTGACTCACTACTTCTCGGATTAGACATTCAGAGAACAATGCTGCAAATAACCCTGAAACCCCGATTTCGTAGCGCGGGCAGTTCAAATTTAAGGGAATGCGCTACGAAATCGCTGACAAACGGGGCGCTACGAAAACACGCAAACATTATTTCGCAGCAAAACTGACCAATCACACCCGCGCTGCGAAACTGCGCAAGTACCAAAGACATCATACCCGCGCTGCGAAACTGCGCAAAGTACCAATGACATGACATGACATAACTAACAATGATGGAGGATGACTAATAACCTTGCCTTTACACGAATTTTCATCCATAACTCTTGAATTTCAAATTTTGAAATTGACATAAACTAACAAACCTATTTACAAGACCTCAAGACTTTATAAAAACTTGTGGACAATCTCATATACATGAACTATAGTTCCTAGTGATAACATAAAGAAACCCACTTTTGCATGCAATGAATTCCGGGTGATCGACAATAGAAGGCAGAGATGAGGCTCTATGATGAATCTGTCCGGGGAAGCGGGAGCCATATCCCATCATGTATGATAAATTCAGAGGATTATCCCCTAATATATAATCAATCTGCAACTCCATAATGGCGATACACCAATGTCAAATGCATTCTTGACTTCTACCAAGAACCAGTTATAGTGAAGTAGGTGGTGCACCTACCTGTCATTTTGCAAAGGCGCGAATCCTCGCCGGAGTTGCCTCCACGCCCCCACACCACAACGCTCGAGAGGCGTCGCTCAGGTACTTGGCATACGTTAATGCCAAAAACGATACTGACGTCGCAATATTCATATTGCTTGCATTACTTTTGTATATGAGCCCACCTGTAACACAGCATCTCTCCAATTAGCTTATTCATCTTCCCGCAGCAGCAAGATGTACACAACAAACATACAAAATCCCGGGAAAAAAAGAAAGAGAGTCTATTAGGGGAACCTAGAGTGTATTGAACATGTGGTCGATAAGGTTTTTCAGGAAAGAGGGCACAAATGAATTTGTCAGCGTATCCCTTGTATGGTTTTAAGAACCATCCATTCCCGGACAAATACTCCTGCGTATAAAAAGATACACGAGTATAGATGGCTTTGAAATTCAATACAGTTGATATGAGCACTGTGAAGCTGCATGGAGTGATTACCTTGGTGAGCAGTACATGAATGCCAGCATGCTTATTGTTCCATCCAAATTCATGTAACTCCTCATTGTCTCCCAGTGTTTTGCCATTGCTATCAATGTACTGCAGATACGAATTGTTGGCCGATGCTTTGTGCAACCATGCAGCAGCCCACAACAATTCATCCTGAAATCCCCATTAGTATTAACTGGAAGTTAGGTTGGGTATTTTGACGGGACTTTTCCGGGTGAGAATAAATGAAACAGAAAACTTACTTGGTATCCATCAAAGCCGCAGTTAAATGAGCAAACTCCAGACTTAAGGCTGTCACAATAAGATCCCCTGTATCTGTCTGCAAAGTCGAAGAGCTATGGAGGACAAATACGCATACGAATGGAATGAATAAGTAGTGGTCTACTTAAATTCAATATTAATGGCATTACCAATCTCACCGCCCATTAAATGACCGAACTCCAGCATGCTCCAGGCTAACAGCGTAGTACTAAAAGCCATTGGAAACGTAAATTTTACGTTGTCGCCTGCATTGTAATATCCTCCAACCAAATCAACCTGTATTCAGTTCAGTGATTAGGTCATTGAAATCATATGAAAAGTTGAACCGTGCAACCAGTTATCTGATCTGCGGGTTTAAAGCAGAAATATTATGAGCAAAAATTGCATACATTCTGATCAGATCCATCTTTAAGGGCATTCAACGATTGAAAGCATCTTACATGGAGTGCCGATGATCGCTTGGCCTCTCTTTGCTGAACAGAGAATGAATGCCTTCACTGAGTGCCGATGATCGCTTGGCCTCTCTTTGTTGAACAGAGAATGAATGCCTTCACTGAGTGCCGATGATCGCTTGTCCTCTCTTTGCTAAACAGAGAATGAATGCCTTCCTTCTAGTGAAGGAGATGAAGGTGGGCATTGAAGCACAGAAGGGCGCAGATGCATTGGTGAAGAGAGAGGAAGTGGAAAGAGCGGGAGGGAACTAATGGAAGGAGAGGGGGAATGGAAATGAAGAAGGGGATGCCAAAATTGAGGGGAAGGCCCATCATTGAGTGACAACTGTCTTAAGGATGGAAAACATTCCAATAATCTGAACCGCCTACAACATTTTTCACCGGCGATCTAATGGCTGGAGTTTATTCCATCGTCTAACAATCGATCTAAGGGCCCATAACGAGACACCGCGGCATGGAGGGGAGTTCCTTCCAAAGGGAACGCCTTACGACGTAAATATTATATATTATTTAAATAATATATATAATATTAAACAATAATTATTGCCATTTCGTGATTTAAAAATTTATCTAAAGGAAGACAATTTATTAACGGTAAGGCACAATTTTACAATTATTTTGGGAGTTAATTTCAAAACTGATCAGAGATTTACAACTATTTTGGGAGTTAGTTTCAAAACTGACTAGACTAGGGAGAAGAAATAAAAATTTGAAAGTAATTATTTTTTTTTGACGTTCGGAGTTTTGGAGTCATGTCTCCCTTGTAACAAAGAAGTCTCCCTTAAAATTAAAGAATATGAAGCCGTTTTCATTCCAGTTTTGGGTGTAATTGCAGACATAGTTTTTCTTTTATGTTTATCATTCACTTATATTTTTCCTCTCTTGGAAGATGTCACTAGTTGTTTCAATTTAATTTTTCATGAATTTACTTATTGGTACTCATGTAATTGGAGCTTGAAACCCTTAATGAAACTCTCCACATCCAGGAAAATCATGCATATTTTCTTAGTTTTCATTTCTTTCTGCAGAAGTTTAAATTCAAAATTCTTAATTGCTTGAGATAAAACTTTGTTTTCTTTATTTCTCTTCAAATCACTCCTTTGATCTAAAGGCCCTACAACCTTCAAAGTTTTTGGCCATTTTGGAAGCTAGGGTTTCATAATTAGAAGTTTTTTTGCAAGCCTTCATGGTTTGTCCCTCCACCCACAAATTCTTAAAGTTTTCCATCAATAATTAGATGTTTCGAGCATTAGTTTTCCATCAATAATTAGATATGTTGAACATTGATTCCCTCACAGTCATGATATGTCTCCCGCAAACAACATCTTGCAAGAAAATACATGTTATAATAGTTAGGTCTATTGCAATTATATATATATATATATATATATATATATATATATATATATATGAACACTTTAACTTTTATCTCAAATACATCTTTAAATCTGTGTTACTTTCAAATTTATTATTGTAATATGAATAATCATCATTTAATTTTAAATTATAATTTAATATATCATTAAATTAATATCTTAAAAAATGTTAATAAAAATAAGAATTTAAATTCATAAAAATGTATTGAAAGTTAAGATGTTGGTGAATAACACCATTTTGGGTGGAAATGTACTACCTAATGTCACTAATTCTACTACAGAAAGGTCTAGAATTTTGATTTGAATGAAACACCTATATTGGGCCCAAAAATCCAAAAAGAGCTTCCGCCATGGTCTGATTCTCCTCCCAATCTAAATTATCATAATGAAACACAATTGATGATTTAGAGAATTTCTCATATAGTGTTGAATCAACCAATGCATGACCAAATAGTGCATTCTTTAAAGATGATGAGATGAAACATGTACTCATGAGAAATTGAGATCCATAATAGCTACAAATTTGGAACATGCATCTCCATTGAACAACTTGGTAGACAGAGTATGTCAAGAATAAAATATAAAGTTTTTCAATACTATAAATCCATCCAAGATCACTACCAAGAGAAAACATAGTTTTTTAAGCCCAATTATTACATGTTTTCACAATCCAAAAGACGCTAAAAGTCGCCCAACAGAATGCAAAAGTGAAGATTTTCCAGCTGAAGACATTATGAAGTTCAAAAAATTTAATTTCTCATAAGGTTCAAAATTTACGGAGTTTAAAAATTGAAGTCTGCATGGTTGTTTCTTTGATAGTCGTGCACCACACAATATTTCCTTCGAAAGTTGTGTGATCAAGAAAATGGTTGACTCAACAAAATTGGGACCACTTCCCACACTTGGAGGTGATTCCCTGACAGGATCTCAATCAAGGACAACCAAATTTGAGTCACCCTAAAGATATGCAACCCTCAATGGAATCACCTTGTATAAGTCATTTTCATTGATGAACCAAGAGAGTGAAGATGGACTCAAAAATTATATATAAACAAGTGATGGGAGAACCAAAATACGAGACAAGGTTATTATGTTGGCCATATTTCTATCAAATAAACCCAACATTTCATTGTTGAAGCAAAGAGAGTAAGAGCACCTCTTTACTGAGGATTTTTTAGCACCATAGCTCAAATAATTCTCTTCAAGTGTTTAGTATTCATCTATTGTATTCAACTTCTACTACCAGCAATCAATAAAGGGAGCTTTTTCCATTATTGTGTTCACTTGTTTGCTCCATTGAGCATTATTTATGTATTTATCTCTTTGTATATGCATTGTTTTCACTATTTGCAATGCTTTGTTTATCTAAGTTTGTTCACTAACAACACCAACTATGTCTGTATTCCTTTGCAGGGAACAACCAACTGCTAAGGAGGTGTCTTTTGGTACACCATTGCTACAAAAACACTACCACATAAATGGTGACCATATTGTTGTCTTTTCTTTAATCTAAAGGTTGTGTTTGTAGGACCTTCTCTCTACATAATTAACTTACAAGGTGTTCAGTACCTCTTTGGAATTTTTGCAGGACCTTGTGGACCTATTGTTAGCCAAGAAACTGGTTAATTTACAGTTTCTTGTCGACCATGCGACTTCTTCTCAGACATACGCGCATTATGTGGATTTTCCTCTGACAAACGCATCACCATATCTATGCATTGTGAAACTCACGTAGTTTTCCAGAAAGCAAAAAATATGTTGTAATTTCACATTTTCGAGGTGATTGGCAACCTTTAGTGAATTTCCTTCACCTCTGAAATTTTTTTCCAGTCAGTTTAGATTACTTAATTTCTCTACTAATCATAATTAGTTGGGTAATTAGACTATCTTTACTTTTATTTTCAATTTTCACATAGCTTAATTAGTAAAGGAGTAAGTGGCCCATCATCCACAAATCTTGTTACTAACCAAAGCATTCATTTCTTTCATTTTATGGGACTAGGAGAAAGTGTTATTACATAAAGTAAGTAATCTCTACTTCCCTTGCGTCTCTTAGATGAACCTGGGTTTGCATATGAAAACTTTCTTAAAGCATTTGAATTTCCATCTCCCTGTTTTGAAAATTCACATAGTACCATAGGAAAAAAAGTAAGCGGCTCATCATCCACACACCATTTCTTTTTCATGCAAGGAATAATTGAAATCTAGTGTAATTAGGGGAATATTGGAATGGATCACCGAATATCCACATCTTCTCACACTTTACATGCTCACTTGATCACTTGCACACAATTACACATCACACACTAAGCTTCTAGAAAATTCGTATTGGAAGGCATATAGTTTTCAGTGATTTTGATACTTAGTTTATTTTAGCTTACCTCCCACACACTAAAGAAAAGTAAGACCCTAAAAAAGTAACGATAACATGAACCAAATAAACTCCCTAGAGGGGCCAACAAAAAAATTATAGTTTAGGTTAGGACCATTGGGGGTAGGCATCCCATAAGTCGTCATGGTCATTATACATATTTGAGACATAGTTGTTGACCTTTTAGAGCTTAAAATCCTTCAATCATCCCATGCAAAATACTACCTGAGCATGGAAGAGACCCGATTAAGAAAGGGTTTGGCTTAGGTCCAGTGCATGTGGTACTCTTTGGGGATACTCAACCCATCTAGTGCTTGGTACTGGTAATTGACTACCAAGAAGCTAAAGACTCGAATGCTCACATGGGACGAAGGTACTTTAGTGACCAAAATATAGGGCATCCTTTCCCTATAGGTGACGGTGTGGGTGACACTTGAGCCTCATTTTCATTACCTTGTTTGATTCATTGGTTGGCGGAAGGTGTCGCTAGTTCTTTCGGGACATTACCCTAGGACCCATCAGAAGATATTACCGCAAGGCCCAATTAATTTGAGAGTGGTAAGGATGATTAGCTCTTCATAAGATCTTTTATCATACGCAAAAAACAAAAAACAAACAAAAAACCATTTCTTTGTTTGATTGATCACGTAGGCTAAAGTTAAAAAGAAAGTAATCTTTTTATTTTTCTCTTTGTTTTATGTGATTTATTTTCTTTGAAGAATCATCTCTTTCACTAACCATACACAAAGTAGCACACACTCTAATCGACACCATAGGGGACCCCACGAATCCCTGTTGATCTAGACACTTCTTAAACCTACCCCCATTTCCAGGAGGTGTGCCAGAACTCCCGCCATTTAGGTGCAAAGGATGTCACATAGTCACCGTTATAGGATCTTCCTTTATTAATGAAAATGTACTCGGGACCCCTCCTTGTCAAAGCACACCTTTCACAACCCCACAAGTGTCCCCAAACACTACCCATTTTGGGAGCCCACATACCACTCCTCTGGAAATCCCACGAGACACCCAACAAGGTAGCTCTCCCAACACTTCCCCACAGAGGACCCCTTTACATATAGCTATTCAAAATGGTTTCACGATGGCGGACAACTCACAAATATCGTTCTTAGCTTCTTTATACCTACTGGATTCGAGTAAGTTAACCAATGACCCGAACGCACATAGGAAGAATTGACCAGCCATGCCCACCAAGCTCCCTTCGGACATTCCAAAATTCGAAGGGAAACAGGGAGAAGACCCAGGAAACCATGTCATGAATTTTCACCTGTGGTGTTCATCTAATAGTATCACAGATGATACTATTTGATTATGACTGTTTCAACGCACCCTTACTGGGCCAGTAGTGAAATGGTACATTGACCAACCTTTTGTGTCACATGGAAACTTTATCTCCTTAGCTACAACATTCCTCACATTCTTCTAGCTCTTGGTTCGTCATGACTCAAGCTTGGAACTTCTCACCCACTTCAAAAAAAACACCTGATACACACATATTGGATCATATCCATGAATGGAGGAAACATTGTAGCTTGCGTAAAACACGGTTTGAAGACAATTTCCTCCTCGACTTATTTTTGAGATCCCTCACATCAGAAATTTCAAAAGACGTGGAAAATTCATCCCTACATAACGAGGAAGAAGCCATCAGCAAAGTTCAACAGTTAGAGATTATATATACGCAGTCTAGATATATATATCATGTGCTTCTAGACGCCCCACGCCTGCAAACTTATAAAGAGACACCAGCGCATCCAATGTTGTTGATGGATTGATAGGGTCCATAACCCAAAATGAACCTAGAAACATCTACCAGTACCCTGGATATTCATCAGTGGCCAAGAATTTGATACTATGCAAAAAATACCACCACTACAACATACAAGATACTACCTCAGTCAAACCACGCCAATCCAGAATACGGTTAGTAGGGTTAACCAATATCAGCCCCGACATGGAGGTCCATATCCTCCTCCACAGGGAAACCAATTCCCCTTTAGAAATACAGACGCAATGTCCTCTTCTCGAATCCATATACCAATCAAGGACAAGGAAATCAATATTCTCCTTTCCCTGCACAACAACAAAATAACCCACCAACGCAAAATAATGCAAGGGTTAATCTAGTGCAACCTTCTCTCGCTCAACAACAACAATCGGAGGAGAATCTAAACGCATCCAACCCACCTAATTTTTCTAAGAGAAAACCAAAGGGAGAGCCTAAACAAGGGGGTAGCAATCAGTAGAAACCCCCACGGCAACTGAAAACCATAACTATAATCAAAACCAGGGGTTGGCCAACAACAAATCACAGAGGCAAAAAAAGAACATAAATCTACGAACTAATAATTCTTGTGTCATATATGGGAAATATGGTCATTATACCCATCATTTTCCTTAGCTCCCTGAGTTGAAAATGATTCAGGACAATTTAAAGGGGAATGGAGGGAAGCAATTTGTAATAATGCATGATACTTTGCCCCATCAGGGATTGGTTAAAACTTAGCCACAACCGTTCCATCCACATCCTTCTAGAGGGAACCCCCATGATAATTCTAATCATGAAATTTTCATGACAAGAGAAGACATTATCTTGCAAAGGCAAAACAAAAGTTATGAAACTCCTACAGAACCCAACCCTTCCACCTCAACCATGACAACAACTACAACATCATTGAAAATCCTCAAATTCCTATATAACCCATGCCAAAGATGTCCAAAGGACATTTACAGTGAGGAGGACATAACTCAAAAGCTGCTCATAACTACAACATAGTCGACGACTTAGCACAATCTCCCTCAACTATGTTAGCATTAGAGGTCCTACAAACATGCCCAACCGAACGGAAGGCCCTACTTTATGCTATAGGTGGAATTGACCTAGTTGATTCTCGCCTAATGGTCTTCAACTTGGATAAATCTACCCCACGACTACCATCAACCATTACTTTGCAAATCCGAGTCTCAGTCCAAAACATCACCATCCATTGTTGTATTGTCGACAAAGGGGCATCCACATGTATAATGTCCAAATTTGTTTGGAAGAAACTAGGATCCCACAAACTCAAACCTTCTGACATCATTCTTATAATGTACGATGGGTGCCCTTTAGCTCCTGTAGGCCTATACCAAGGCGTGCCATTACAATTGACTGAAAAAACCGTACTAATAAATAAAAAATTATTAAACACTCAGTTGGATTACAATATCCTGTTAGGCAAAAGTTACATGTACAAGATGTTAGTGGTTACCTCGTCTATATTCATGGTAATGATGTTCCCCTATGACAAAAAAAATCATTACAATAGACCAACTCACATATTATGAGAAGAAGACATTACCTGCACCAGATGGTGTGCTACCTTTCGTCTCATCTTCTCCTGAATGGATCACCACTTACACTGAACTCAACCTAGGCCAATTTAAGCCATCAACACTCCTAGGGATATTCCTAGGAGACCCTCTTGTGATAGAGGAGATTTATCCAACCACAAGAGCACCGATGTGCATGATGAATTCATCAAACACCTCCCAAGCCTAAGAACCCATTTCAGATACCAACAACAATATTGTTTCTGATTGTACTTTCTTACCATATGCCATCACATAAGCACCCTTCTTATCCCCCCCACCTAGTTTTGTCTTGTGCCAAGTCATCGCAACATTCTCGTTGCCCCATATGGCTCTGGCGATATTGGTCTGGTATATGGCCCCATAGGCCACGTTATCAAGCTTAGGTATCAATGCAATAGGCGTTAGTCCTATTCCTCCTCGAGATAGTTGATGCAAGAGCATCCAACACCCTTAGTCAAAGGGAGGAATCCAAAGCGGAGCGGAAGAGGAAGATGTGGACCAGGGGAGAAAAACAGGGAAAAATCTATTTTAAAATAGATTTAAAGTTTTAAATATGGAAGGGATAAGTCTCTTAAAGACTTGTTATTATTATAATCTACCATGCATGCATTATCAATGCTTTAAAGGGCTTTTGTTACAGGATTGATTGGATCCTTCTGTGATTTGATCCAACACTTCTTATAGATATGAACATGCACGTTCAACAAAGGGATATATAGAGAGTGAAATAGATAGAAGACTGGGAGAATAGAGTGTTTACAATGTAGTCGAGAGAGACTCGATGTTAAGGCTGAAATGCCTTAGAAATTGTAACTGTGCTACGTTAATATAATATATGTTTGTTTATGTTGAAACTGTGTGTTTATGTGTTTTTCATATGGATAGCTTGAATGTTTCCGCGTGCAGGTTTGGTCAACCATCGATTCCTGTAGGATCGATGGCAACCCTATGATATCAAATTACGCTTGTATATATGCATGTCGCGTGTGAACGTAGGTGGGCAGAGAACTATGTTTAATATATGTAGAGATTCCATCAAAATGGCGAGAATACACAAGAGCTGTTTGATCTTCCAGATCAACAATCCAGAGGAAGTCACAAATGAGCAGAGATCCTTTATCACATCAGCGGAGGCCTTAGGTGTTGTCGAAACCCAACCATCATCGTAGAATGATAAGCGATGGATCTTGGATCATCGGATCGGAAGCTAGATCAATGGTCCAGGTGTGATCGGCAATCGCAATTGATGGAGGTCAATGGATGGCGGAGTTGAATAGCTTATAAGCGATATGACGACAGCGATGTCGCCGATATGCTATGGTCGGCAATCATAAGATCGGGTGGATCGGAGTTCTAAAGAGAAATTCTTAAAGCGGCGGACCACCGATGGTTATTGAGGCGGGTTTATAAATTTTTATGTCCGGGTATGTATTCCGGAGCAGGGTTTTTATGGTTTTCCCTGTGTAATTTGTGTAGCTAAAGGGTTAAGGCTTGAACGCCTATATGCTAAGCTTCTGATACATGTGATAGCCAGGGTTTAAGGTTCAAATCGTGGTTGAAAGCTTCTGATATGGTGGAAAAGACTCGATAGTGTGGTGGCTCCGATTCTAAAGTAAGTCCATGGTTTAAAGGCTTATAGCCTCAATATGCTTTCGATAGGCTTTGTGGGCCTATAACCCATAGGCCTCAAGCTTGACTTGATTAAGGAAAATGGATTTGGATTAACCCCGAAAATCTAATTTCCATCATTTGGTATCAGAGCAGGCGAATATTCTGCGTGCAAGAGAAGGATTCCAGAGAGAAAGCAGAGGAGAAGGAGGTACAATTGATAGAGCTGAAGAGTTATGGTCTTACTATCACATAGAGAACGATAGCTGAAGGTGAGAAGATTACTGCAAACCTAGATCAAGGTGTGCTCATATGGTTCCATAGGAGAGAACCTGAAGGATGCCAAAAGACTGAGTGAGGAGAGCTTGGTGAGGTATCATGTAGCAGAAGGAGACTGTTATTGCAGAGGTTTGGTTGCAGCTCACAGAAGACCATGAAGGCAGTTCCACTAAAGAATGCAGTGGGTAGAATTGCTAAGGACAAGGAGAAGCATATGACCAGGAGGTCATAAATTTTTGTGCCTCGGGAGTCTGATGCAGGAGCATCCAGCACCCTTAGTCAAAGGGAGGAATCCAAAGCAGAGCGAAGAGGAAGATATGGACCAGGGGAGCAAAACAGGGGAAAATCTATTTTAAAACAGATTTAAAGATTTAAAGATGGAATGCATAAGTCTCTCGAAGACTTGTTATTATTATAATCTGCCATGCATGCATTATCAATGCTTTAAAGGGCTTTTGTTAGAGGATTGATCAGATCCTTCCGTGATCCAATCCAACACTTCTTATATATATGAACCTGCGCGTTCAACCGAGGGATATATAGAGAGTGAAATAGATAAAAGATTGGGAGAATAGAGTTTTTACAATGTAGTCGAGAGAGACTCTGTGCTAAGGATGAAATGCCTTAGAAATTGTAACTGTGATGCGTTAATATAATATATGTCTGTTTATGTTGAAACTGTGTGTTTATGTGTTTGTCATATGGATAGCTTGAATGTTTCTGCATGCAGGTCTGTTCAACCATTGATTCCTATAGGATCGATGGCAACCCTATGATATCAAATTACCCTTGTATATATGCGTGTCGTGTGTGAACGCTGGTGAGCAGAGAACTGTGTTTAATATATGCAGAGATTCCATCAAAATGGCGAGAATACATAGGAGTCGTTTGATCTTCCAGATCAATGGTCTAGATGAAGTCGCAGATGAGCAAAGATCCTTTATCGCATCGGTGGAGGCCTTAGGGTGTTGTCGAAACCCAACCATCATCGTAGAGTGATCAGCGATAAGCGATGGATCTTGGATTGTCAAATTGGAAGCCAGATCGATGGCCCAGGTGTGATCGGCGATGGCAATTGATGGAGGTCAATGGACGACGGAGTTGAATAGCTGATAAGCGATATGCCGACAGCGATATCGTCGATATGCTACGATCAGCGATTGGAAGATCGGGTGGATCAGAGTTCTGAAGAGCAATGCTTAAAGCGGTGGACCTGCTGATAGTTATTAAGGTGGGTTTATAAATTTTGATGTCCGAGTATGTATTCCAGAGTGGGGTTTTTATGGTTTTCCCCATGTAATTTGTGTAGCCGAAGGGTTAAGGCTTGAACGCATATATGCTAAGCTTCCAATATATTTCCTGGCCGAGGTTTAGGGTTCAACTCGTGGTTGAAAGCTTATGATATGGTGGAAAAGACTCGATAGTGCGATGGCTCCAATTCTAATGTAAGTCCATAGTTTAAAGGCTTATAGCCTCAATACACTTCCGATAGGCTTTGTGGGCCTATAACCCACAGGCCTCAAGATTGACTTGATTAAGGAAAATGGATTTGGATTAACCCCCAAAATCTGATTTCCATCAATAGCACACCACAACAAGCAACACCTGCACTGAACTGGTGCCAGGAAAAGGGATAAGTAAAAAGGAAAGAAGATGGAAGCTTCAAACACTCCCTCCTCTAGGGTCCCTCAACCCTGTGCTTTGTGTGAAACAATTGGGCACCCCACCAATATGTGCCCTAAGTTAGATGAGCTCAAAGCTCTTCTGCATGCCCCAAAAGTGTTAGTGAACTCTCCTCCCCCTGTCAGAGAAAAGAGCACACCTGCACGTTATAAGGCATTGTATGCCAACCATGCATGCACCATATGCACAGAATACAGGCATTACACTCATCATTTCCTCGATATCAAGATATATTGGGTGCACTCACCCAAACCAATACCCCATTCCTCCTAGCAAAGGATGGGTCTAAAGCCATTTTTTACGTCATGGGGGAAGAAGATTCGTGCTTGTATCCCTCTTCTGGTCCTTCAACCTCCCTCCATGATCAGAGGCAGCCTGAATTAGTGACACCCATACATACACCTATGTGCGCTTTCTGAAACGAACCAAATCATTTAATCAACAAATGTCTCGAATTAATGCATTCAACTGATATAATCATGTTACCCATGTTTCCCAAAGCATCAGACCTAGGCACAAACGTCACACATGCCATATTTGTACAAGAAACCATCACGTGCGACATTTCCCCCATCTTTCTTGATGCTCTATGTTGGGATTCATGCAACAGTTCTCACTCAGGATTCTGATTTAGTCGAATAAGATATCGAACCATTGGATCACCCCACACCACAAGGGAATGGAGCATATATCTCCATCTTATGTGTGTTTGAGGAGAAAAGGTCGCCTACAATTCAACAAGGCCCCCATCATTACATCTCCTCTCACCATCATCAATCTAGATTAGGCAAAAAATGATCTAAGGCCATCTGGAAAAAAAAATCACCCCTCACATGTTCCCTATGTGATAAACCCAACCACTTAGTAAATCAATGTTGCGAATTGAGTGAGTTTAATGAATTTTTTCTCTTAGTGGTATAAATTCCACAAATCCATCTCTCCAATCAAGAGAAAATCACACGTTGTTATTGTCACATATGCTCTCAATCACATCATACAAGGAATTGTCATTGCCTTCCATGTTTTCGCACAACGAGAGCAGTGTTGAGGAAAACCCACACTAGGAAGTCACGTCATGCCAATACTAAGATCTAGAGATGGCTACCACCCCAAGATGTCCCATCTCATGACATAAACTAGGCATCATCATCTCATACTATGAGCAATTCCGCCACCCACATTATTTATTCAATTAGTACTAGTCCCATGTGCAGTATTTGCACTAGTACCTCTCATAGTGCCAAGACATGTCATATGTTACAAACATTTTTACAGCTTAGGATTCAACATCAACCTCCTATTGAGGAAGATAATTTTTCCCCTTGTACACCAACAAGACTGCAAGAACTTCCTCCCACTCATTATCAACCCACCATAACTGAAATTCTACCACCACCTAATGCTGACGACACACAACACCATATACGATTCATTTCCTCATCTGTAGGAACCCTGATTCGTGTTGTCTACTCATCATTTTTTGGTGTCGAGACTACTAAATCTACCAAACCAGTGGTAACACCACTGACGGTGCAGAACCATCCCATCTGCATGTTTTCAACCTCGATTGGTTCTACGAAATTAACCAACGAATCATATTCTTGCTTATCGGCCAACACAATTAGGTCTAAATCCCAAACTCAAGGCCTGGTACAACCCAAGTCAACGGTAGATAATATTTTTCACTCAGATGAAGATATTCTAGAAGCCATGACATAAACTGAATATTCATTGGATTCCATGCACCATCGTTCATTTTTTCTACTTGAAAAAATGTTTGTACCACAATATTGTTTTTTACAGATTTATAAATTGTTGTTGGAACAAAATGTCAGTTGGTTGTTGTTACATTTGTTACGACGTGTCTATTGAAAAATGAAGTAAGAAATTCTCAATTTGATTTTGCCTTGATTAAATTGAGAAAAATAGAATTTCCACTTCAGTAGACAACTTGGATGCAGTTAACTGAGGTGACATGTCTCTTGTCACTCAGTTAGCTCAGTAAATTCGAGTTGGAGGAGTTAGAGTTTAGTTAAGCATGTGTGATTTCCAATTTGTAGAAATAAAGGTCATTTATCTCAGGTTGTTTTTAGTTAAACTAGTTATAATTGTTGGAGGAACTAATGGAAGGCCAGTTGTGTAGCGGGACTTCTATCAAACTCAATGATCATCCAGTTAACTGGTTAATTAGCCGAAAATATCTAGTGCATGCAGAGAATTTGAGTTCCTCAGGCTTGGTGGAGATTCCAAGGCAATGTAACATCAATTGTAGACTAGTCTTGAGTGTACAGGTGTTGCATGCAGTCAGATGATCAACTCAATGAATTATGCAATCCATTTTGGATAAATTCTTAAATAATAGGGGTCTAATTTCTCAGTGAGAAGAGAGATAGGTTATTAACTTTCAATTTGTGCTAAGTTGAACAAAGAAGTTGTAATACATCTCTATTCATCATATTAATGCAAGCAGGAATTGGGGTTTTTAGCATATTTATTTCCCTAAAGAAAAATATTGTGCGCATGTGTGTTATTTCTTATTGCATGTCTGAGATTATTGTTCTAGTTTGTGAATTACTTTCCTCATAGCAGTAGATTAGGTTTGTGTCTTGTGATTTTGATTAAAATTTCATGAGCAGTTGCAAATCTGCAACATAATTTCTACATGGTATCAAAGCAAGATTCACATTAGAGCAGGAATTTTGAATTTGTTTCTCAGGAGGTTTGAATTTGAAGATCAATGTAGTAGGATTTATTCAGAGGTGAGAAGATGGCATTCAATGGACTAAGGCTAGAGTATGTATTAGAAGGAAACTCTAATTTTATTGCATGGAAGAATATCATGGAGGCGGTATTGGATGACAATGGATTGCTAGAATACATCAAGACAAATGTTGCAAAACCACCAGAATCTGTTGCCCAAAACCTTTCTCATTGGAAGAAAGATGTAGCCAAGGTGAGGAGAATAATATTGGAGGAGGTATGGGATTACATTGTCTCAAATCTCAATGGGAAAGAAAAATTGTTCACAATGTGGAAAGCACTAACACAATTGTTCAAGAATATTAGTGAAAATATTAAGTTGGCACTCAAGGATAAACTTTGAAATATCAAGATGCAAAAGAATGACATTATTCCACAGTATCTGAGCAGGTTCACACAATGTCGTGATGAACTTGGCAGGTTTGGTATTAGTGTCCTTGAAGATGACTTTGTAAGCCTATCCCTTTTGGGCCTTCCTAAGAGCTAGCATAACTATCAAGATTCGGTGAACGGGAGGGAGAAATTACTAAATTAGGAACGCTTATGGTTTAATTATAGGAGGAAATAAGGGAAAAGGGAAATAAGGCAGAATACTAGAGGTGCAACTTCATCCAAGGGTGAGGATGAATAAAACTTTGTATTAGATGCAAATGGAAAGAAGGGAAAAGGGAAGAAATATCAATCCAAACTAGAGTCTAACCAAGGGGGCAAGAAGAAATATTTGTCCAAAATTAAATGCTTCCATTATCATGAATTCAGGCATTGTGCCACGAAATGTCCACACAAAAAGGAAACAAAGAATAACTTAGGAGGAGTAGCAAGTGAAGCCTTGGATGCACAATTTGAGCTTGAATTTACCTTATTACATGAATGGCTACACAATGATGGGGAGCGTGTGGTACTTGGAATCAGGTGTAACGTTCCACATGACAGGGTGTAGAGAGTTTTTCAGTGACCTGAAATAAAAAGACTTGCAGATGCACATTGAGCTAGGAGATGTCGAAAGGTACAATGCAATTGAGGTTGGTAAAGTCACCTTTTAGAGGGAGTTAGGCTCCCCTCTCAGAATTAAGGATGTCATGTTCTTTCCAGGCCTAAAGAAAAATCTCATTTTTGTTGCAGTTTTGGAAGACTGTGTTTATGATGTGATCTTGAAAATGGAAAGGCATTCCGAAGGCACATAGCCACAGGACATGTGAAGAAGATTGAGGTTCATGTGAAGAACTTGTATAAGCTAGATGTGGAAGATTGTGTTGAATTAAGCACTAAGGCAGAGAAGGTGCAAAGTCACGATGCCAGTGAACTTTGGCACATAAGACTTGGCCATTTGCATCATGGTATGGGTATGCAGCAAATAACCACATGCCTCCCCAAAGGAGCACATAAGCAACATAATGTATGCAAAGGATGTACTGTGTGGAAGTACACAAAATGCACATTCCATGATCGTGACATAAAAACACATGCAATCTTAGAAAGGATCCACTCTAATTTCTATGGACCTTTCTCGGCAACCTCCACTTCTAGACACAAATATTTGTCATTTTTATTAATGACTTCTCACGGAATTGTTGGATCTTCTTCATGCGGAAGAAAGATGAGACATTCTCCAAGTTCGCAGAATTCAAGGCACTCATTGAGAAAGAAACCAAAAAGAAGGTGAAGGATATTGGGAGCTATAATGGAGGTGAGTATGTGTCGAATGAATTTAAAAAAAAAATTATGCAAAAGAAGGCATTTGATGAGAGTTTATAGCACCCCAAAAACCACAGCAGAATGGGGTGGCTGAGAGAAATAACTCTAGCATTATGGGATAAACAAGGAAGATGTTGCATGACCAAGCCCTACCACTAAACCTGTGGGCAGAGGAATGCAACACAACAATCTATTTTCATAACCGAAGTCCTCATCAGATTTTGGGCATGATTACACAGGAGGTGGATTTCTTAGGGAGAAATCTAGATGTGTCGCACTTCAGGATTTTTGGAGCCTCTATCTACTGCCATGTCTCCAAATAATCAAGGAAGAATCTTGAGTTGAAAACTAAATTGGGGTATTTTGGGTTACATAGAAACTCCCCACAACTACTATGTGTACTTTTCATCCCTCAAAATTACATTTGTTTGAAAGGATGTAAAGTTTGATGAGGAGAAAGTGATGTGGTGCTCTCTTGAGAGGGAGCTTCAGATCACACTAGAATAGGATATGTTAGCTCCAAAGTAGGAACCTCAAGAAGTTGTGGAGCAAACACAAATTGAGGACCAGAGAGTGGAGATATCCACTCAAGAAGAACCATCCAAAGAAGGCAGGAAAATAACCAGGGAATTTGATATATTTATGCAGGATGCAAGGGAGAATGTGGGTTCTCCTTCAAATGAGTGTAGGCAGAGACGATTAGTAGATCGGTACAATGGCTACATGGATCTAATGACTGAGATTGTAGAGACTAAGCCGTCATCTTTCGAGGAAGTTGTAGAGTAACATGTATGGGTTGACGCAATGGTGGAGGAATACGAATCGATTGTAAGGAACATTGTTTGGGAAGTAGTCTGAAGACCAGTAGATAAATCAGTTGTGGGTTCGAGATGGATCTTCAAGGTAAAGAAGGCAGTAGATAGAAGCATAGAGAAGTATAAGGCCAAATTTATGGCCAAGGTGTACTCTCAAGTTGAAGGAATTGACTATGAGGATACCTTTGCTTCTATAGCAAGGTACTCATCCATTAGATCAATTCTTACTCTAGATGTGCAGATGGGGTGGAAGATCCACCAAATGGATGTAAAAACAACATTCCTAAATGGAGTTATTGAGGAGGAGGTGTACACAAGAAACCAGAAGGCTTTGAGAATTTGATCAAGAGTCTCATGTGTGAAAAATCAAGTGAGAATTATACAGTCTCAAACAAGCACCTTGTGCTTGGTACACTAGTATCGATAGCTATCTCACCGGTTTGGGCTTCACCAAAAGTGAAGCAGATGCAAACATTTATCATATCTTAGTAGAAGCTAAATTCCTCATTATTGTCTTATAGGTTGATGATTTAATTTTAACTCGTAGTGAATAGCTGATCATATCTTGAAAGGAGGACCTTGCAAGATAATTTGAAATTAAGGGATGGGTCTTATGCACTACTTCCTTGGCTTGGAAGTATGGCAAGGAGATGTGAAACTATTTGTTTCTTAAGGCAAGTTTGAAAATGAGATGCTACAAAAATTCTGTATGGAGAATTGTGACCCCATGGAGGCACCTCTAGTGACCAACTGGAGGAAGGAAGATGCCACTTCAAGTGAGGAAGTGGATGCTACCATTTATCGGTAGCTAGTAGGTTCACTGATGTAATTGGTGAACACATGACCAGATATGTGTGATGCATTGAACCAACTGAGCCAAGCTATGGTTAGGTCAATCGAATTATTTTGGAGGAAAACTAAGCATGTTCTACGGTACCTCAAAGGAACTACCCAGTTTGGACTATGGTACAGACAGACAAAGGGAGTGAAGCTGTGTGGCTTTATAGATGGAAATTGGGTGAGGAGCCCATTAGACTAAAAGAGTACATCGGGTGGAATTTCCAGTGTTGGGTCCACAGTGGTTTCCTGATACAACAGGAAGGAAAGATATGTGGTGCTCAACTCGACAGAAGCAGAATACATGGCTACAATTCAAGCAACATATGAGGCGATCTGGATGAGAAATATACTTGTTGGATTGTTTGGCTAGATGATGGATCCAACTGTGACCTAATATGATAATCATAGTTGCATCATGCTCTCTGAGAATCTTGTTTTTCACGATCAATCCAAGCCTATAGATGTCTGGTATCACCATATATGAGATTGTATGCAGAGGTGGATAATGTTGTTGCAGTACATTCTGAAAGAGGAACAAGATGTTGAAATTTTGATAAAGTCCTTGTCAAGAGGGAAGTTTGAGTTCCATAGTTGTAGGATAGGGGTGGTTGATAATCCCTTTCTTGCTGAGAATGAGTGTTGAAAAATGCAGTAAGAAATTTTCAATTTGATTTTGCCTTGATTAAATTGAGAAAATTCGAATTTCCACATCAACAGACAACTTTGATGCAGTTAACTGAGGTAACATGGATCTTATCACTCAGTTAGTTTAGTAAATTTGAGTTGGAGGAGTTAGAGTTCAGTTAAGCATGTGTGATTGCTACTTTGTAGCAATCAAGGTTAGTAATCTCAAGTTGTTTTCACTTAAACTAGTTCTAACTATTGGAGGAACTAGTGGAAGGTCAGTTGTGCAGTGGGACTTTAGTCGAACTTAGTGATTATCCATTTAACTGATCAATCAACCTAGAATAGCTAGTGCATGGAGAAAATTTGAGTTATTCAGGATTGATGGAGATTCCAAGGCAATGTAACATCAGTTGTAGACTAGCCTTGAGTGTACAAGTGTTGCATGCAATCATATGATCAACCCAAGGAATTTCACAATCCATTTTGGATAAATTCCTAAATAATAGGGGCCTAATTTCTCAAGGAACAACACAAGGAAATAGGGCCTCAAGCGTAGACAAAAATTGACTAAGCCTAGGTTAGAGCTTCTTGGTGAGTAGAGAGATAGGTTATTCACTTGCAGGTTGTGCTCAGTTGAGAAAAGAAATTGTAATACATCTCTATTCATCATATTAATGCAACAAGACATTGGGGTTTTCAGCAGATTTGTTTCCCCAGAGAAAAATAATATGTGCATGTGTATTATTTCTTATTGCATGTTTGAGATTATTGTTCTATATTCTGAATTACTTTCCACAGAGCAATAGAGTAAGTTGTGTCTCGTGATTTTGAATAAAATTTCATGAGCAATTGCAAATCTATATCATAACTTCTACAGTATCATGTAGTTAATGAATGAGTTTATTCTTATTGGCTTGATGATTGTGTGGTTGTGACTAAATGGTTTTAACAATTGATTTCAAGGAGTGTTGCTTCCTTCTCTTCCAAGAGTGATTTAGGAGTGCCATTTTATTTCGCAAGAGTGTTTTCATTTCCATCATTGTGTGCAGTGTTATTTTTATGTAAGTAAGGGTTTGATAGTGATGCTTTTGATGAATTGTTTTCCATTTCTATAAGAGTGAAGAGTTACAAAAAATTTCCATGTTCTTATAGAAGAAAACTTAGTGATAGTTGAGTATTACTCAATGTTAGTTATCAATTGTTGCTTGCATACACTGTGTGTTATAACATTGAAATAAACATACCTACCTTGGTTTACAATGTATGTGTGAGAAATTGATATGTTATATTAAAAGACAATTAATTCGCCCAACAACAGAAAACCTTCATCCTTGATTTCTTAATCCCGGGTTGTTAAGAAAATGGATAATTTTTTTGAGTTACTAGAGTTACTAAACATTCTAATCTCCACTATTGTTTATGGTATAATCAAGATTAGCAAAGCCACTCTCATTGATATTCAAATTTGTTTTTAAGCTACACAAGACAAGATTGAGTTTCTGCATCCTGATTCTCAACTCCAACAAGATGAAATACAATAGAAGTCATAATTTTGAATGGTTTCTTGTTTATAACAATTCTCTTAAAGGATCTCATCAACAACAAACACTTGATCAAACCAGTGAGGTCATTTCAGGAGTAGTTTTACATGAATATGTAAATATTCAACTTGCAATTTTGAAGCCCGTCATCAGACCTTGTGAAGAACTTATCAGCAAGAAGAAAAAAACTATTCTCAGATATGAAAAGGATATGACCTTTCACATTTTAGACTACTTGAAACCATTCCAATTTTAAAGTCATGTATTTCATTCAAACACTCACCTTCACCTACTCCACATCCTACTCCACTTTGACATCAGATTTTCATATGCCAAAATTGCGATCGAGATCACCACACAAAAGATCAATTTCTTGATCTTAAAACTTGTGAGCATTGTGGAAAGCATAATCATCATTTAGACAAATGTTCCAAACACAAGAGTCTTTCAAGAGCAAAGATTCACCTTTGATGGATCACTTATTAGCAATGGTTTTCAATAGTCAAGAAGCTATATCTTTCATACCTCATAATTCAATATTAAGTATTGACATGTCTTATAGTGGAGATATCTTCAAATTCTCGCCTTGTATCTAACAAGGGGGGTTGGATGTTCAATTTCTAACTTTGAGGATATATCAAGCAAGCCTGAGCCATAACTTGAAGAAGAGCTTAGTGGTAGATTTAGCTAGTACTAGAATCATAATTGTAGCTAGAGATAGATTCACATTCCATGAGCATGAATTGGTTGGTGGCAAAATTTATACCACCAATGGTAGAAGAACTCTATTTCTACTACTCACTTCATCAACTTGCAGTCATATTTAAACCATCATCAAGTAGAACTTCCACTACACATATGACTTTAGCTTCTAGCCATATTCAGAATTGTTCTAGGAACTACTTCAAGCTTAGTTCTAGAGTTTATGGTTAGCCTTAAACCACCACTCGTAGAAAACCTTGGGTTCTGCAACCTTATTTGGCTTATGGTATTCCTTAAACCACCATTTCAAAGAGCATATCTAGCCATTAGTTGCAATTCATTTTTGTATTTCATTTTTTTTCTTTGACTCATACACCTTTTTGGATTAAAGGGGGAATGTTGGAAACATAATCCTTGGGGTTACGTGTATTTGGCTCATTCACTTGAATGGAAGGAGAAAAGCCTAAAGTAAAGGGTAACCATCACAAAAGTCTAAGATACCTCTTGGAAAATGAAAACAAAGAGTGAATGAAAATATATTTATATGTACATCTTGTGAATATAATGTAATCACATGAGTTATCAAAACATGCCTCTTTGATATGTATTTAACAATTAATAAATACTTAGTCAATGTTTATTATTAAGCATTGAATCCTCCTTCACCTAACTTCTTTGTTCAATAGCTTTAGTCCATGCTCTGAAAACCAATATTAAATGCATTGGTGGTCCATTCCATAGCTTTGATACACAACATGGTTTAATAAATTTAATAAACCATCTCTTAGTAAATAATACATGCAACATTGAAATCTATGTCCATGTCATAGCTTTGATACCTTAACTACTTTGATACTCTACAACTTGATACCTCCCGACTTTGATACTCCACTCTAGACTACCAACACTTAGCTGCAATAAGATCTCATCTTCATGGCAGTCTTCACACACAAATCTAATCTACAATATAGTTGTAGTTTGTCTAGATAGCAAGTTTCACAAACAAAGCTTCTCTACACACAGGGCTTCCATGAATAAGTTTTGACACACCAACCCACTTGCTTTGTCTCACTGCACATATATACAAATACACTTCAATAAAAAATGTGAATACAAAAAGGTAAAACAAAACCTTCATGATTTTTGTAAGCTCTATTCATCACAATGGTCACATCACAATGATCCTCTTGTCTCATACTAAAATAAGTAATATTACACAATTAGCAATGCATAAATTTAATAATAATGGCATAAGCTCCAACATTTATATTAAAAAAACCAATATTACAAGAATAAGTAACATTGCATCATTTTTAATGCACTAAATTAATTATAATAAAATAAGCTCCCACCTTTATATTAAAACCACTAATATTTATAGATATTTGCACAGAAGGTGTTCTTCTATGGAATTGGTTGGGCCTGCAGACAACACAAATAGACTTTGTCGAGGGTTTGTAAATCCATCTTTTCGGTAAAGGTCACCGCGGGATTTAGCAGCTACAGCTGCCGTGACCCACCATTGTGTGGCCGTGAGCATTTTTGAAAGGGAAGATTCAAACCCTCCATTTAAAAGAAAGAGGTTTATTTAAGGCAGGTAAAAGTCAATGAAAACTTAAAAAGTCGTGCGCAAGTTTATTTAGTGGGCATGATTGTATAAAGGTTGTATTTTTATTAAGATTCATAAAGTTATCCATAAAGTGTGAGACCTTGTGGTTTAAAAAGTTTGATGTCATATGTTCAAAACGCCCTTTATTTGTGAAAAAGATTTATAAAAAAACTTGGGGGGATTTTTTAAAGTTGTTTTTGGAGAGATTTACGAAGCAAGTTTTCTCAATAGAATTAAAAAAAAAGAAGGAAAAGGATTTTTATTAGCAAGAGAATTTAGGGTTTTGTAAAAGTCTAACTATTTGTGATTTTTTTTGGTGTTTTGTCAAACATGACATGTTTTTTGTGAATGATTTGAAAATGAGACACTTATGTTTTTTGTCTAACTTCCAAGAACTTCTCCCACTTCCAAAGCTTAAATTTTCCCAAGTCTTAATGATTAACCAATGCAGAATTAAATCTGTGCTTGAAAATATGGGTATAGGGTTGTATTGATTTTTAACTGATTATATGCTTTAAAATCTACTGTTTGTGCTGATATGTAAATGTGCTCACACTGATGTATAAATACATATAACATAAAATAAAGCAACAATAAATAATCACATAGAAACAACAATTTAATTAGGAGTTCACCCACAACTCTTGGGCTACATCTTCGTGAACTCTAGTAAATTCAACTAGGCTTTCTGGGATTATGGTATAAGTCCTTTTTACAAGCTCTTGGCTCAACTCCTACTGTTTTACACAAAAACAGTGGGTTCAGACACCATGTTATCCCTTGGCTCTTGAAGCTCTGGCTCTTGGCTCTGACTTTGGCTTTGGCTCTTCGGCTTTGGCTCTGGCTCTTGCTCTTTAGCTCTGGTTCCTTTCTGCTCTCTATCAGTTTAGAACCCTCTTGGCTTTTCACTTGACTTCCAATTGACTCCCTCGGCTACTCTTTTTGCTTCTACACTACCTCCTTCACCTCAGTTTTCTGCTTTGGCTTCACTTTCAACAACAAAACCCAGCAACAATCTCAGCAACCAACAACAACTCCTGTTTCTGTCGTTCTATGGCTTTTAAGCCAAATCGGCGTTGTTGGTTCATTTTCCCTCTACGGCTCTTTGTCTTCCTGTTTTGGTCCGCTCAAATCCCCTCTTTGAGCATTAGCAATCATTGCTAAATGCCCTCAGGGATGGATGCCACCTATTCTGTAGCAGGAGAGTGCATCCGCACTTGAAATCCCCTAATATAGCCATTCTCGGCTTACACAGGAAAATATACCAAACACAGGAAAAATCCGAAAAAACATTGTTCCCCGAACTTCAAATCTTCATAATTGTGCATTATATCCCTATCGGGTCCACCTGAAATCGCTATCGCAAGTCGCTTTGGCCCTGTTCCAAGGTTTTCCTTTGTATTTATAAAATACATTAAAAACATTGAAAATCCCACTTATTGGACTTGAAATCATATGTAACAATATTAATCAACCTTTTCGAGTCCATAATATTGCATCGACGTATTTTCTCTGTAATTCATTTAATAAACGAAATACAAGAAATACACAGAAATCTGTTGTTTGACGGATCTCAAATCATATCAAATGGCGTCTGTATTTGTTATCGGGTCCAACTAATTGCATCACATATATATATATATATATATATATATGTGTGTGTGTGTGTGTGTGTGTGTGTGTGTGCGTGTGTGCATGTGTGTGTGTGTGTGTGTGACCGCTCCTCTATGTAACTCTGATTATCGCGATGCGATTGATCACAATCGCATATTGCTCATGCCCCGGGCTAGTGTAGCGCTCTATTGTGGTCGCCGATTGCGATATCGCTCCATTGCAATCGCCGATTGCGATGTCGCGATCGCAATAATCATATATTACGCTCTGATATCCTCAGATAGCCACCGCTGATTGTGATTGCCGATCGGATCTGGACCATTGATTGGCCAGATCCGACGACTTTTGTTCACTGTCCCTTTGATCTCAGATGGGCTTGATTGTCGTTGTTTTCTCATGTTTTTAAGGCCCGGTAGTGTTATCCGCCTTTTCCAAAACTTCTCTTTTTGCGATGGTTTCGACCTTTTAGGAGATTTTAAAGACTTAGAGGGTTTTTAGGACCCATTTTTAAGGGATTTTGCCCCTTTTTCCAAAGGATATAGGTAGCTTCATTTTATGATAACTTCTGCATCTTAAGTCAGTTTTTCCCATTCAAGTTGCAATAGATTCAGAATGAGACGATCTCTGCAATGGGGCTAGTTTCAGGAACTTCCTTGGACTTTCATTTTTTCTTTGTGAGGAACACCTTGACTTATGAATCTATCCAAAAACCATTTTGGATCACGCATTCCCACTAAAAGAACTTTTGGTCTCCAAAAGACTGATATACTAATCTGAATAATAAATGAGAGTGACTCATGCTCTTCTTTCAACCTCCCTACACTTTCCTTTGCATAGTGCCTCTGAACCAATATTTTATGACCACTTCCCTTCTTGGATGGGCTGGTCTTCTTGGGAAGAACTATCTTCCTCCTTGCCTTCCTGCAGAACTCCTATTGAAATGGTTATAGAAGGTAGTTTGAGCTTCTCTGTCTTGATCATTGATCCAAGGTGGCTCAAACAAATGTGAAGTACACCTGCTTCAAAAAACTTTCATTTCTACCTATTTGACAAGCTATCAATAACAATTGTTAACAACAACAGAAATACAGACAACAACTGGATGGTCTAAACTTTTGCTTCAAAGAAACATATTTCACATCTTGTGAACTCCTCCATGCCTTACATCTGTATATAAATGATGGACTAGGTAACAAGCCTACAAAACATGCCTTTAAAACAAATGACCCTTCAAGTCAAACATGTAGAAAAATACCATTTGGACTCTTTTCAAAAGATGAACATTTCATCACTATCTCCATCTTGGAGACCAAGTTAACTTCTTTCAATGTCAACATTACATGCATGTTTAAAGCAATTATCCCTTCAAGTTAATTACACACACATGTTCAAATACAAGGAAAACTTCAACATACCTGTGTCCATGCACATCATGCTCATGCATGCATTTCATCATTCAACTTCCACTTAAGTACACTATACTTTCGAAGTTGAAATGAAATATAATGTTGCAGCAACAAAGTGAGTCTCCTTCTCAACTTTTCCATTCACCTTCTTTGTAAGAACCTGCAACTTGCATCTCATCAACAAGAAATGCAAATAGATTCATCAATCGACATGCAACCTTAATTGGAAAATAACTCTAAACATTTCTTACCAATCCATTTCAAAGGACTTGCCCTTGTTTGCACATCAACGTCAACATGTGAATCATTTTGAAACACATTATTTATGGAAACTTCCTTTCCATTTCTGCCATCTTCTCTTTCCACTTTCTTCAGCTTTTGTCGAAGCATTGTTGGATTCAGTGTCCAACACCTTTCAGCAAGATGCCCTTACTTATGGCAATAAGTGCACTGCATGTGCATCCTCTTGACAACATGATTTTCCTTGTCCAATGGACCTTTGGCTCTTTGCTTCTTTTCCTTCAAAAGTTTCCTGTATGTGGCCATTCTCCTCCAACATCTAGAAACATGATGGTTATACAAACCACAAAAGGAACATACAACTCTTTTCCCATGCTTATGTGGAAATTTACCATGCTTTACAAAAGCAAAAGGAATATGATTAGAACCAGATTTATACTTGCCTCTTTCACCTTTATTGCCTTCATGAGGAGGTGAAACAAATGAAGAAGTGGCTCCCTTTGGAACACCATCAATCTCTTCAAGGCTATTAGAGTTTTCACAACTCTCTAGTTCAATTGTGTGCTTCTGAACGCCTGCATCTTGCAAGTGATGTTTCAAGTCATTGCATTCCTCTTGAACACAATCCTCACACTCTGCAATGCAACTCCTTCTTGGAGCTGTTTCAAGGGCCTTCATGACAGCTTTGGAACTCTCTCCATAAGACTGTCCATAGCCAAGAGCCAAATACTTAGGCCTTTATTCAACCATTATTGGTTCAAAAATACCTTGTGCATGTTTTCCCAAGCCCTTTCCTACATAGCCCATCTTGGACATTAGCTTGGAACCTATGCCTCTAGTATGTTTTTCAAAAGAACCAATATAAACGTTCTTAGAAGAATTTGAAGACAAATTGGAATGGTTTACCTCTTCTTCAAGCTGATACTTGACCAAGGCTTCTTGGGCAACAAATAGCTATGACTCCAACTCATGCATCCTCTTCAGGTTCATATTTGCAATATGAAGTTGCCTCTCCATTTCCTGTAATTTGTCAGAAAGCATTTGCTTCTCTTCCTTCATGGAATTCAACTGCTCTCTAAGTATGCTGCTCTTTTTTCCATCCTCATACATTTCCCTCACCTTGTCCATCATGATGAACAAGTCCTGCTTCAAGTCTCCATCAAAGAGTCTTGTGATGAAGAAGGAAGAATTCGAGGATACACTTGAGGAAGTTGTCATTATGCCAATGAACAAAGAACTTCAAACAAGATTAATAAAGAGCTTATTTCAGCAACCTTTTGCAACAAACCTCTTGTGCTTTAAGGACTACCTTGAGGTCCTTGGGATAGAAGAATGCCTTCAGCCCTTCTTCCTATTTTTCCTTCTTGGACTGAACTACAAAAACATTCCCTTTACCTCTGCAAACTCAAAAAATAATCAGTGTGGAAACAAGCATACATTCAATCAAACAATCAATCTTTGACTACCCAAACACCTTTCAGACAAGAAATCTTTGCTATGTCAATCAAGAATTCTAATATAATCTTCTTAAAGGTGTGGCTAATCAATATTAAGCTCCAATACCACCTGATCTGAAAATGGGGCACTTAGGCTTCTTGTCTAACTTCCAAGAACCTCTCCCACTTCCAAAGCTTAAATTTTCCCAAGTCTTAATGATTAACCAATGCAGAATTAAATCTGTGCTTGAAAATATGGGTGTAGGCTTGTATTGATTTTTAACTGATTATATGCTTTAAAATCTACTGTTTGTGCTGATATGTAAATGTGCTCACACTGATGTATAAATACATGTAACAGAAAATAAAGCAGCAATAAACAATCACACAGAAACAACAATTTAATTAGGAGTTCACCCACAACTCTTGGGCTACATCTCTGTGAGCTCTAGTCAACTCAACTAGGCTCTCTGGGATTATGGTATAAGTCCTTTTTACAAGCTCTTGGCTCAACTCCTGCTATTTTACACAAAAACAGTGGGTTCAGACACCATGTTATCCCCTGGCTCTTGAAGCTCTGGCTCTTGGCTCTTACTCTGGCTCTTCGGCTCTGGCTCCTTTCTGCTTTCTATTAGTTTACAGCCCTCTTGGTTTTTCACTTGACTTCCAAGTGACTCCCTTGGCTTCTCTTTTTGCTTCTGCGCTGCCTCCTTCGCCTCAGCTTCCTGCTTTGGCTTCACTTTCAGCAACAAAACCCAACAACAACCTCAACAACCAACAACAACTCCTGTCTCTGTCGTTCTGTGGCTTTTAAGCCAAATCGACGCTGTTGGTTCATTTTCCCTCTTCGGCTCTCTGTCTTCCAGTTTTGGTCCACTCAAATCCCCTCTTCGAGCATTAACAATCATTGCTAAACGCCCTCAAGGATGGATACCACCTATTATGTAACGGGAGAGTGCATTGGCGCTTGAAATCCCCCAATATAGCCATTCTCAGCTTACACAAGAAAATATATCAAGCACAGGAAAAATCCATAGAAAAAACTCTTCCCTAGACTTCAAATCTTCATTAGTGCACACTATATCCCTATCGAGTCCGCCTGAAATTGCTATCACAAGTTGCTTCGACCCTGTTCTAAGGTTTCCCTTTGTGTTTATAAATACATTAAAAACATTGAAAATCCCACTTATTGGACTTGAAATCATATGTAACAGTGTTAATCAACCATTTCGGGTCCGTAATATCACATCGACACATTTTCTTTGTAATTCGTTTAATAAACAAAATACACAAAAATCCATCGTTTGACAGGTCTCAAATCCTATCAAATGGCGTCTGTATTTGTTATCGAGTCCGAATGATCACATTGCATATATATATGTTTGTATGACCGCTCCTCTGTGTAACTTCGATTGCGATATCGAAATACGATTGATCGCAATCGCATATCGCTGATGCCCCGGGCTAGTGTAGCACTCTATTGTGGTCGTCGATTGCGATATCGCTCCGTTGCAATCGCCGATTGCGATGTCACGATCACAATAATCATATATTATGCTCTGATATCCTTTGATAGCCACCGCCGATTTTCATTGCCGATCGGATTTGACTGTTGATCAGCCAGATCCGATAGCTCTTGTTCACTGTCCCTTTGACCTCCGATGGGCTCGATTTTCACTGTTTTCTCATGTTTTTAAGGCCCGATAGTGTTATCCGCCTTTTCCAAAACTTCTCCTTTTGCGATGGTTTCGACCTTTTAGGAGATTTTGAAGACTTAGAGGGTTTTTAGGACCCATTTTTAACGGATTTTTCCCCTTTTTCCAAAGGATATAGGCAGCTTCATTTTATGATAACTTCTGCATCCTAATTCAGTTTTTGCCCATTCAAGTTGCAGTAGATTCAGAATGAGATGATCTCTACAATGGGGCTAGTTCCAGGAACTTCCTTGGACTTTCATTTTTCCTCTGTGAGGAACACCTTGACTTAGGAATCTATCCAAAATCCATTTTGGATCAGTGAAGGTTGTGCCTAACGGGGGCACATATTGAAAACCATATTTTTTTTCGAGGGTGATATGGAAGATAGTCTCATGCAATCAGGAAAGAAACTATAAGATAGAGGAAATACCGTAGTCACAGGTCGCAAAGCGTGACTAAAGCATATTCATAACAGAAATAGAAAAGAAGAGGCTTAGGGACTTTAAAGGATAACATTCAACACGAGGTTTGTCTTTGGGAACCTGATTCATTGGAGAAGGCATTCAGGTTGGCAAGAAAAAATGAAAGCGAAATTATGGAAATAAGGAATTGAATTGCTTCATATATCCAGCACCAAAGTGTCAAGTGATGGTTGCAAGTGGAGGAACCATAAATTGCTCTGGAAAGTACCATAATATCAAGTTATCCATGGGAGAATATGTATTGAATAGCCCAATGCTTTCCATTCCAATGGGTGGTGCTGATGTTGTACTAGGAGTCCAATGGCTACAATCCTTGGGTACAATATCTTTTAATTTTCAAGAACTTTTCATGAAATTCTCTTCAAAAGGAAAGGAAGTTGAATTAAGGGGTATCGCAAGGAATGGGAAAATATAATCAACTCTAACAGCATGAAAAAGCTTCTAAATAAAGAAAAATAAGGCATAATTACACAATTATGTTCAATAGAGGACCCCACATTGAAATCGTATATTTCTCCAGATCTCCAAAATGTTTTGGACAATCATTCCAAGGTATTTGAGACTCCCAAAGGCCTCCCACCTATTCGTGATCATGATCATGCTATTCATTTGATTCCAAGAAGTGTTCCTCCAAACATCAGGCCTTATAGATATCCATATGCCTAAAGGAGTGAGAACTCATTCAAAAGTTGCAGAAGATCCCAGTTCAAACAATATTGCGAGAACTTGATAAGGAAGGACAAATCATATTGGAACCTGAAGCAGTCACAGAACCGAGAAATCGACAACTACAAATAGATCAATTTCAGAGTATATCATCAAGTGAAAGAACTTATCCGCTGAAGATTTTATGTGGGAGGACAAGAATTTATACAGAAGCATAAAGAACTACTCAAGCGTTGAGGACAACACTTTTTGAAGGAGAGGGGCATGTTAGGTCCCTATACTACTAGTGTAACCACTTATTGTTATTAGTACAACACCCTTATTATATTGTTGTGCCCATGTAGCCCCATATTATTATTATTATTTTTTTTTTTCTAAATAAGACTGAGCTATTATATTACAGCAAAAGCAAAATTACATCAGCAGTATTACAACAGAGCCGAGGCCCTGTAATTCCTGTCATAGGACTGACAGTAGACTCAGGAATATTCATTTCCAGGATTACAAAAGACTGATACATGAACCAGATCGACATTCATGAGACTGACATACATATTTAGCTGAGACTGAAACACATGGAATCTGAAACAACTATAGATAGCCGACACTGTAGCAGAGAAAAACAGAGTTACAAAATGACATAGTGCAGACACATATAAGATAACAGTGGGGGCAGACAATGAGAAAATTCCTTACTTAGAAACCTGAAGCGAAATGTTGGGCGTGCTATTCATCATCAGTGGTGTGCGGGTCGTCCTCCATCTTGCAACGGGGAGGCTGGTGGATGTCCTGCTTGGTGGGAACGTTGCGCTGCACAGGTTCACTTGGGCCTGCTCCAGGATCTGGGGAGACGCTGTCTTGAACAGGGCGCAGTATGTCGATGGCTGGAAGTTGCATATCAACTGTGGGTGCCAACCCAGGAATCCGCGTAGGGCTGGCACGAGGAGCCTCATCTTGACCCCAAGGATTGCTGCAGCGCTCCACCGAAACCATTACAAAGAAAGTGGAATTAGACAAAGTACATGGAATGCGGTATCTTACCATTGGGTGCTCAGAGTGCCCACATTCCATCCGTTCTTGGAATTCCGCCGCTCTTCCTCTGCCCGGAGGCCTTCCCCTGGTTCGTCTGCACTCAGAAGAAACCTCAATTGAAGAGGAGGGAGAGGGGGCATGCCTCTGAGACGAGGCCCTGCCACTATAACTTCCACGCCTACTGATTCCTCTTTGGCGTTCTCGCTGCATATTTGAATTGGGCGGGTGCAGGTATGCTCACGCGTAGCTTCCCTCAGAACCAGGCTCCCAATCCTTCTACCAGACTGCGGGTAGCAGGTATGCACCACCGCCAAGCTCCCAATCTCTATACCAGACTGCGCGTATACCCCCGAATTGCTCGAATTGAAGGCCTCTGAACCTCCACAGTCGCTCTCAGAACCTGAACAGGAGCCAATACAGTGAGCCACCGCCACCTCCCTCAAGACCAGAGCATGAGCAAACGCGAATTGCGGGAGAATGTCCGAGAACCTGTGGCTTTGAAGCGCCATGTTCCCGTTACCAAGACGTGCAGTTAATGCCGAAGGGACGCTTCTGCCATGAGCCATAACCTTCATTCTTAAATGTTGTGTGCTGTGAAAACTAGTGCGAGTCCTCCTGGTGTACGTGGCTCGTCCGGGCGGACACATGCCCTTCTGACGAGCCACAAACCCTCTGTAGCTAATAACCACCCGCATCCGGGACCCCATATTATTATTATTGTGCCCCATAGAAGCTCACTATTGTTATTATTGTGCCCTTACATTATTATTGTTATGTTGGCTCAGATTATATTATAACCCCTTAGACTCCTATATATAGAAAGGAGGTTTTGTCATTTGTATCATCCAAGAATTATTCATTTGTGTAATGTAAAGGAGGTTTCCCCCTCGAAGACGCTGAATTCTAAGGTGTTGATCTATCTTTTCTATCTTTTTGTGAGCTAGTTTCATAACACACTGTGATGAGACACATGCGGATGACAACTACAAATTTATATGTGAATTGGTGAATCCAACAACAGCTGATGGATTTGGTGAGGTTGAAATTGATAATGAGCACATGCATGTTCAGATATCCCACCGTAGTGTGGATGAACATTATATTGATGATATGTGTGGTTTCTTTTTTGAAACAGGGATTGATTGTGACAATATGGTAAGCACAATGTTTGATGAAACATTGAAGGTTGACGCTGTCACTGCAGCAACAAGATATGAAGCAGTTGGCATTGCTCATGAAGTTGTTTGTCATCTAGCAGCAGTTGATGATCAAGAACATGATAAGTGATTGAAGATTTTTTGATGAGAATATCCACTAACAACATAACGGTGAAAGACAACTTCTATGCAGTTGAAAAGAAGACAGATGTAGAGAAGAAAGCTCTCACTGAAGAGAGTCATATCAAAGATGTTTTTAACATTGTTTTTGAATATGCAAGTGTTCATAATAGCATGGGTAAAGAAGTTGAAAGCAAGGTTGTTAATAAGTTGAAAGCAAGGTTGTTAATAAGTTGCATGCAGATTTAAAGTTCATTGAAGAATGGATTCAAAAACCAATAGGACAAATTGAAACGAGTCAGACTCATAAATATCAAGCACAAGAAGCAAAGCAAAGAAGACAATTTGAAGATGCAATGTTTTGGCAGCAATCTGTGGTTGAATGAGTATTTGAAGAGGAAGTTGTAGAAGACATGATCCAATTGTTTTTCAGAACAAGTTTAAGACAAGTCAAAGAAAAATTGCAGCAGCAACAAGTGAATAAAGCCTACAATAAGAAAGTTCAACAGAGAATGAAGCAATTTCGAGGATATAGAATTTGGAAGAAGAGAAAAAGAAAATGCAAAATTGTAAAATTCTTGAGTCATTGTAAGCCTAGCTGAGACATAGACTAGCATGCATGTTTGTGTGATAGTTAAGCTATGTTGATTCATACGGTCGTAATTAAGGGGGAGTATTAGAAATAGTAATTATTCCTGCATGTGGAGTTAGCTAAACATAAAGAGTTAGTGAACTGAGTGATTGAGTGTTCGAGTTAAGTGATAAATGGCTTTGAGTGTGTGATTGCATGTCAAGATATTTTAGGCAAGTAGCTAGTTGAAAAAGGATAAATACGCTTCACCGGGTTCATTGTAAGCATCATGTTATGTGTGATCAATAGAAAAACCACAACTTGTGTTTTATGTGTGAATTTATGTTTTATCTCCTTTGCCTTTCCAACAGGTTCGTTCTTCCTCTGTAAAATGCCATGGGAAAAGATAACGAAAGTATAATGGAGATGAGGCTACTAAAGGGTGCAAGCTGAGTTCAAATTCGCTATCAAATTCTCTTCTTTACGCACAACGTTAAGTGTAAGATGAAATTTCGAACATGGAGGTAATTGTGCAGAACTGATTCGTTTTGCTAAATGTAGATTCTCTGTTTTTTATTTGGATTTTCAGATAAGTACACTGTAATGTATTCTTTGATTGAGAAAAATAAGTTATAGTATTTAATATACTTCTTTTTAGCGAAACCTGTAGTCATTGAGCGGATTATTGGTATTAACTTTAGTTCTATCAAGTAAAGTTTGTGTCAAGGGAATTTTTCATTTGTTCATGGGTTTTAGTAAAATAATAATTAAATAAGAACCTGTAAGCTGTTAGCATAGTTGCCATATACAAATTCAGTGTGTTTTTTTTCCAAATATGTACTCTAATGTATTCTTTGGGAAAAATAAGTTATAATGTTTGACATGCATTTTTTTTGGGGTGAAATCTGTGGTTATTGATCTGTTTTGGATGTGACCGGTACTAACTTTAGTTCTAGTTGGTGTTACTAAAATCTATCAATTGCTCATGGTCTTCAAAGAATGTAACGTCTAATCAGGCCTGTAAACTGTAAGCATTGTTGCCATATATGTTTTGGATTATGTGCGATTTGTGGCAAATTATATTAACAAAATTCAATCTGGAAAAAATATATGGAAGTATATACATCAACATTAATAGGAAAAACATACAAATCATACAAAAAGTTTAGGCAACCTTTCTTTCCTTCTCTAAATTGACACAACTGGATTATAAAGTCCCTAACCTACTCTATTGCAACATGTATTTGCAAATGCCAATACCAGTTTGTATTTGTGATTTCAATGGATAAATGTGATTTCTAGTTGGAATGGCCTTTTTTTAACACGCTAGGATTTCTATGAATCCAAGTCTACCAGAAATTTGCCTAATCACATTCCTCAAAGGCCTTCAACTGAATTCTGCTATTATGTCTGGAAAAAGAGTCCTTAAGAAAAATAAGAAAGTTGAAAATTGTGAGAGTCTGCCTCCAATCATAATAGCAATGAAAACTAGAAAATTGAGTCTCATGGGATTCTTCACATCAAAAGGTAATTGGAATAACAAATAGTTGGTTTTTCACCTGACAATGGAAAGTCCCCTCTAAACTTGCTCTTTTTATTTTGGGCTCTTTTGGTTGGGTATCAAGTTTCTCTGCACAATGGTTTTTGGGAAGTTTTATTTAAACAATGAGATTGTTGTCATGACATTTGTATGTTCGGTTGGTTTTGCAAGAATTTTTTTTTGTCTAAATAATGAGATTGTTGTCTTGCATTTTGTATGTTCTGTTGGTTTTGCAAGAAAAAGTTTTGTCTAAATAATGAGATTGTTGTCCTGCATTTTGTATGTTCGGTTGGTTTTGCAAGAAAAAGTTTTGTCTAAATAATGAGATTGCTGTCCTGCATTTTGTGTGTTCGGTTGGTTCTGCAAGAAAAAGGTTGTTCTAAATAATGAGATTGTCAAATGTGGCTAATAACTGCATAGTATGAATATGATATACTGCATAGTTGTTAGTCAAATTGTCAATTATCATTTTTGTCAAAGAGCTTCCAGCGACCTCACAGAATTATCTCTGCACCAAGTCTTTGGAGACTCTGGGAATGCAGTCCCGCGGTTGGTCCGCTTTCAGAAAAAAATGTGGATTACTCAAAAGAGTTTTGAAATGTTCGTTCTTGTAATTTAAAGATTTATTTGAAATTTTCCATTTTATGGAATAACTGTAGTATACCTTTAAAAATTCTTAGAGGTGAATTCTTCTTTAGCATTCTTAAATATCTAATTTTTTAATAAATTAAAAAAATAGTTTAAATATTTTTTATTTTATATATTTAATTTTTCATGCTGCAATAATAATAATTAATAATTAAGTGGATAAGTATGGTAGGTACGTTTATTTTCTCATATTTTTTTTAGAATTTTAATTTAATTTTTAGTGATTATTAAGTGGATATTAGAGATTTAATCTTCCTAGAATATGTTGGAATATTCATAACAGTATACACAAATCAAGAGTTAAGATTTATCTTCAAGTTAGTTATATTGTTTTAATTAATTTATCAACACATATCGTATTGGACATGTGGTATTGATAAACCATGGTATTGACCCATAACACTGTAACAAAAACTACTTACAGTCTTAATAATTAAAATTATTATTATGTCTTTTAAAACATATATATGTTTAGCTCATATATTAATTCCTTTTATAATCAATAATAATGATGATTTAAAATAAAATTATAATTTTGTTAATTTTTATGAGTTTTTTTCATCTGAATAATGTGAGATGTATTATAGGTTATGTTTAGCTCATATTAATTCCTTTTTATAATCAATAATAATGATGATTTAAAATAAAATTATAATTTAGTTAATTTTCATGTGTTTTTATCTGAATAATGCGAGATGTATTATAGGTTAAGTGTTTTGATGTTTATCATGGATTACATAGATATTATATAAAAGTAATACACATATAAAAAACAATGGATCTTGAAACACTCATACAAATATTCCATTGTCTTGTTTGTTGTCTTAAGTAATTGAGAAAGATGTATTTTGTATTTGTTAGTTGTTCATTGGTAGATATGGTAGTTATCATTAGTTGTTAATAGTTAATGTTAGTTGACTTCTTTTTGTATAGCTAGCTAATGTTAATTGACTCAACTAGCTCATCACTTTGTACATTTGGTGTTCATTGACAAGAAGGAGTTGAATAAATTTTGTATGCTCTATAAATGGGAAAGAGTTGCTCCACATATGAAATGTGAATTAAAACATATATTTATTTGACATTAAAGAAGAATATAAACCACATAAAAGGAACACATGGATATCATAGTGGTAGACAAGCACCTAGGAAAAAATTAACAATCTTGATCTCCTCAAGTTGTGGAGGCCTTGGCTTCTCCGGATAGGTGCAATGGCTCTTGTCGTAGCAGGTGTTGTTGTTCTTAGGTGCGTGTTGAATTATGATGAAGAATACATTTCAGATAACGTATGTAGTCGACAAGCATCATGGATGGCGTAGCATGTGTGTGTGTGTGTAACAACTATGTGAGCATAATGGATGTCATGATATAAGTTATACTAGATATCTATGATAGGTATATTTTATTATACCATATTTGTATGATGATGTCGATAACAAAAAATAAGCATTCTCTCTTGTGACTCCAGAAATAATAAATTATATATTGATGCAACCTTTATGGGAAACTAGAGTAAGAAGGTGACATCTTTATAAATTGATGGAACCTTTATTGGAAACTAGAGTAAGCAGGTGTCATTGTCATTGCTCTATTTTTATTAATTTATATGAATTTATTAATCATAAAGGTTAGATTTAATGGTAAAAATGAGGAGTTTCTTTAGTATTGGGCAAGGTTAAATTATTGTGAAAGTTGTTTATTCTAAAAGGTATGAGATGCCTTGAGATAATGATTGAATGTGTGGTTACATCCAAAGAGATTATATTAATGGTATTGTGACCAATAAACACATAAGTGGATCAAAGCCCTTCATCATGCCCTTTTAAAACATCAAGGGTTCATATCTCGAGTGGTAGGATGGATGATTTGTTCTCCCCCATTCAAATTAAATTCCCACAAATTACATGTTGGCTCATTGTGATAAAGTTAGAAGGGTAGATACCCCTTGTGAGTGAGATCCCCCTTGTAGGTGTGTTTATAAATGTCTTAACTCTTGCAAAGTCATAAGTTCCTCACTACACATTGACTTATGAACTATTGGCAACAGTCTAAGAGTTATAGTTACAACTAGCTGGATTTGAACCTAAACTTAGCCCAAATAACCTTAGTATATTACCAATTCCTTGTCTTTTATTCCTTTTTGAATTGGGTCATGGGAGGGCTTCGTAGTTGTTATCAAGAAGTTTCACAAAATAATGATAGACCATGAAGGGTGGTGACCACACATGTAGCACCCTTGCTTTAGAAGCAAGTAAAAAGTTGGCATGCTTGTTTTGAATTCAATTTTAAAGATTATCTCCATGTTTAAAAATGTTAGTCCAGGCTAAGTGGCTCCAATTTAAAAGTTGAAATTTCTCCCATTAGACAAATGCCTATCAATATGAGATGTACACACACTCTTGCCTACTTGTTGGATCATTCGTTTGTCTCCAAAAAGAACACTTTCCCAAATGGTAAGGGGTAGCAATGGGAATACCATACTCGACAAATATCTATACAGTAAAATCTCTAGCAACTTTATAGTTCTACATAATATGCTAAACTGTTTAAAGGATTGTGACTTGGGAAAATATCTTTCATGTAATTCTAGTCTTAAGCCCACTTATAAGGAAAATGAAAACACTGCCATTTTTTAAATGTGGATCTCTTATTGCAAATCATCCTCTCATGTGGCTTCGATTAAACATTCTTCGAGTTTTGGGTTTGGATGGAACATTTAATACATACAAAATTTTGAATCGGTGAATTTTCTAAAAGTAATGGATTGTAAGGCTTATGACTTCTACAAAATGTTGAATCTATATGAAGGTAGCATGATTATAAGGGTTATTTATGCAGTTATGGAAATGTGGAATGTTTTATTCTAAGAATGTGTTATCTTTAAGCTCACTTGTGAGATCTGGGATCATCCCATGGTGTGTTGGTCAAGGCTCTCATATTTTAAGTTGGAGTTGCAAAGTTTAAATTTCTAGAGTGGATTCAATGTTTTAATTTGGAGTTGAAGTTCATAGCTCCTTATAATGAGAAAAATGAGAATTTTTGGCTTTAGAAGAATCTTCCAAACAAATTCGATAAAAGCGTGAAAAGATTAGTTCAGATTTGAGGGTTAGGTGTTGTCTAATGAGGCCACAATTTCGCCCAAATGACAAATTTCTTTCATAAATACAACAATTTTTTTTCAAGAAATTCGATTGTGAGAGTGTTTAAACCGATTTTTTATGGAGGAAATGGATTTAGCACCATCAAAAACCCCTATGGCACCCAAAATCTAAAATCTTGACAACTGCAGCTCGAGTTTTCAAAAATTTCCGCCAAATTTTCTCAAAATCGTGTTGAAGTTTCTATTTTTTTTTCCAAGCAAAACTGTGGCATGTTTATACTATGCTTTGAGGGTTATGGCTCCCCATAGTTTGAAAAAAGTTTGTACTTGTTAAAAAAAAAACCCTACCGGGAGGCTTTAGCATTCTAAATTGATGGCACTCTTTAGAATTGTGTAATGGATTAGAAAGCTATTATGACTATAAAAAAGTAGAGTTTTTGCTAACCCGAGAAGAACCCTTCATACTAATTCTATAAAAGCATGAAAAAATTCATTTGGATCCAGCTTGACTCCCATTTCAACTTTTGATTGTACAATGAGAAAGGCATATATAACATGACAAGTAAAAGGTTATTTTATTATGTCAAACACATAAATTTTGTCTGGATCAAACGTGACTGTCTTTTCACCATTTAGACCTATAAGGTGAAGGGGATATGGTGTGAAAAGTCAAAAAATTAATTGTTGTGTAGCATGAGGAATGTGAAAATCTTGTTCACATCATGCTTCTACCATAACTTCGAAGTAGTGTTAACTAGACTAGTGGAATCTTGATGGAAGATCCACTGTGCGGTTAGGGGAGCACTTTGCTAGGCTCTAGGACCTCGCCAAAGAATAGCCTTATGCCCTAACAAAAAATTGGGGTTGGTGCCACCGTGTGGATGAGAAAGAACATACATTCGGTCGTGACACACTTGGGGCAAGACCTGTCAACATTTTGTGCGCATGTCTAGGTTGTGAGCAATGGGATCGCCTTGCGGCGCTTACAGTGGAGAATTTGGTAGGCCTTAGGTACATGCATTAACAATTAGTTGGCTCTATTTGTGATGAGATGATCTTCCCAAATCTTCTATTCCTTCCGTGTACCTTTGTACCTTTAAAAGTAATTGCCAATCATAATCTTTCCTTTCATAGTAAAAATAAAAAATAATAATAAAATAAACTTCATTCTTTATATTAAAAGAACCAATGTTTATATATTTAAACAAAGGCTCCCTTCAATCATTTTCTTACACTTTGAAAACACCCCATAAAAACACCCTATTCTATGAGATACCACCCTAGATATTAAATATTAAATATGTACTTGATACAAACAAGTAAATACTAACGAAGAGAAAATTGTGCTACTTGGAAACAAAGTAATGGATTTGACTAATGTAGGCTTATTTATGTAGCCACATCTACTTTCTCCACTCACCGACAATCTCACGGACTGCATCAGCATTCATCCAAGGAAAATTTACCTCAACATCCATTAAAATGACTTGGTTTGCCCTTCAGTAAATATGCATGACTAGTGATGATGGCAAAGCCTAATTCCATCATTCCCAGCATGGTAGTACATCTGCATCAAGCTTTTATTTTATTGCCATATTTTATTGGCCCTTTTCACAATGTGATGTTTAAATTGTGATGTCTTCATATATTAATTAATAGAAAATATTGATTTTAAACATGTAATTTAGACATACTCTTTGGGTGTTGGTAAAGGGAGACTGAGACCACTGAGAACACCATTGCCAAGAACGCTACCGCAGTGATGGCTAATGATACCAGAGTTGAGACCAGGACTGGCTCACTCGTGCTGAGATAGATGGAAATCGCATGAACGAAAGGCGTCCAAATGAAGCTGCGCTTTGGCTTTCCCAGACCACTGCTGGGACAATTGGAATAGGTATATACAAAAGGTGTTCACAACAAAGTTGGCCATTGAACCTCCCTAAACGAGGTTAAACTTTCGATCCGTGTGGGGTCTTTGGGCTACGTGTCTAAACTTTCTCGCACCGGGGAATCATCGTCTGAGGATGGGTGTGTGTATAAACTCCCTCACTTGAGAGCGATACAAGGTTTTTCGTCATTCTCCTTGTTGGGCCTCTGAAGGAGGTCCGTTCCACTTGCTCAATTTTACTCTTGCTCCAGGCCGCTCTGTCTCAACTATCTTTTTGCTTTCTGCTCCTTTGCCATAGTCGATCCAAGAAAAGGAAACTTGTTTGTTTTTTCAATTTCCCCTCTACTGGCATTTTACTAGGTGGTTTTGGATCTTGGTACTGTCGTCGTAAAAGCTCAGTTTTTTACATGATTTTTTCTATTCTTCACTGGTCTTATGTCCTTGTGGTCGCGGAACGTACTCGCCCTGCTCGGCTTTGGTGGTCTAAACGGCGGTTTTATCGAACTCTTCAGCGGTTTTCGTGTGGAATCAAGGTATGCAGCCTCTCTTATTTTAGCCTTCAATCACTATAGGATACTGATATATCTAAAAAGTTTTGATTTTTCTCTGAAAATCTCGGGGCTGCATGTCTCTGTGTCTTACTAACAAGTTTTTATCCCGCCTTAAATCTTTTTTATATGAGCTTATTAATTGCAAGTATCTCTGTTTTTCGATATCAAATGTTTGTTTTGTCTCTTGACCTTGTTTAGATTTTGGGTGTAGAATTGGGAAATGGTGGTGCAAATGTAAAGGTTGCTATTGTTGCTGTTTAGCTTTCTAATTAGCTTCATCTGGAGGATTTCTTGCAGTCTGCTCTCTCAGAGTTTTTCCCTTTGGCTTGAACTGTCTTTCTCGAAAGTCATAGGAAGCCATAAATGTTTCTAAAATTCTTCCATATTTTTTTTACCTAGTCTGGCTCTCCTTCTTATTTTCTGGGCTGAACAATTAGACCAGGCTCACTGGGAATTTGGCCATCTCCTCTGGTTTTTCCGATGACGGAAAACCTCTCTGGTAACCTTTCTCTGTTTTCCTGGCGTGTGGAGGGGCGCGGGTCGCCTGCATAAAGACAGCTGGCTGGATGAAAGTTACGAAGCCTGTCTTCCCCACCACCATTTTTTTCCTCCATTAACATCAGCGACTTACCTTTTTGACTCTACATATTAATTTCATATGGATTTTGTCAGACAAAAAGTACCTTTATAGTTGGTCTCTTATCTTTTTGGCTGATATCACATGATGTCTTCCTAGATTCTGTCAGCATTCAGCTATCGGGAATTATTTCGCATCACCCGATCATTCCTCTCGTTTTTCGGAATGTGTCCTGTCTCCCTTCTACCCCTGCAACCAGCATATCATTACTCTTGATCCCACACATTTGGACCTTTACGTCATCTGTCAGGGTCGTTGTGGCACTGACTTTCTTTTTCTCGCCCTTGATGGAGATATCGTCTGACGTGTCTGCCTCATCTGCGCTGGTACGTGCTACCATTGAAGCGGAAACGCTCCACGGTGGAACAAGTCTCCAGGGTGACTGGAAGTCTACACTGGCCGAATTAATTATCTCTCCATCAACCCATCTGGCAGCAAATGAATATCAAGGTGGCGAATATGAATTACCACGACGTAAATATAAGCAGCATCCTATAAAGACCATTCCGCCACCCTCTGCTATCAACCTTGACAGTGTATTCCTTTCTGATAGAATTGCCAGCCTCCAGAAACATGCTCTAGTAGGACGCTGGTATTTCCCTGATATGGATGATACTCAGATGAGGAATTGGCTTGGATCTAAATGGAAATCCTTATTAGGTTATATACCTACGATTTTCAGACTTATGAAAAATTGGTATAGCTTTCATTTTCTGAGTGTGGAAGATCTAGAGACAATTCGGACCCTACCATGGGTTCATGGTAAGAGCTTTCTGGCTCTTCATCACTGGTATATTGGATATAACCCCCTACTCAACACCTCGTCCAATAAGCTTATATGGGTAAAGCTACCTGGTCTCCCTATTGAATTATGGATGAAGGAGACTCTTACAGATATTGGAAATGCTATAGGGAAATTCGTCTATGTGGACCCGAAATGTCTCGGGGCAAAGGATAAAAGAGTGGCTTCTTATTGAAAAAGAATACCGTGGAGGTTTTCCTGAACATATAGACCTTCACTGGGGAGATACCAATGTGCAACAGAGGTTGGATTTTTGGGGGATCCCTTTCCGCTGCTTGATCTGTCACAGAACTGGTCATATCAAAGAGCATTTCCCTTTTCATCCGAGTGGTCAACTACATGGAAGGAATTTTAAGGAAAAATCCAATACAAAATCTTCTATAAATTTTATGATAAAGTTGTGGACCTGGTTGAGCTATCAAAAGAAGCTTATTGGAATACTGCCTCGCAACTTATGAAAAGCTTGTCACATTGAATCCCCTGACTGCGATATAAGGTGTGGACCTGATCGCTCCATTATAAACTGCCCTATTGTAATATCGCATCCACGTGTATCGGAACCTTCACATCACAGTTCATAAATGGATGTCACATTAAAAACTGTGATTGCGATATTATTATGGACCCGTTACACCATTACAGCATGATTTAATGTTATATCGCATCCACATTGGAAGTCATGTATCATAAAGGAATGCCACTTGAAATCTATGATTGCAATATATATACGGATCCACAGGACCATTACAATATGTCATAATACAACATTGCATCTACCACATTGCAAGTCCTTTTAAAGCTATTATCACATCAAAACCTCGATTGTGATAATACATGCGGACCCGAACAGGTTATAGTAATAGCCCTTAATATGATATTACATCCGCCACATCGCAAGCCTCTTTTAAAGCCTTGCCACATTGAAATCTACCAATTGCGATATGTATGCAGACCCGCTGCACCATTATGATACGTCTTAAAGAAATATCGCATCTATCGCATATCGCAAGTCTTGAAGAAATGTAACAATGGTAAACTGCGATTGCGATAAGACTTGTGAACCCGACAGATCGTTGATTGTGATGGAGCTATGGACCCGATGGATCTATTGACGACTGTTTAATATCATATCACATCCATTTCGTCGGCAGTAGTGGAATGTGAAACCTCCAAAGAACTGCAATTGCAATTAAGGTGATGATGTTGTTGGTGGGACCACCCATTATATGGTTTTAACTATGTTAATATGTGAAGATCGATGATGTTATTATTGGAGGACAGAGTATGTTATGGGCACGACTTGTACAAGACCTCTGAAAGTTGTGATTGCGATTAAAGGATTGACTTGGCACGTGGGATCTCCAATGTGGGTATAATCTCTCTTGTAATGCGATTTTCATGAATAATTAAGTCTATGGATGAAAGGGCCCCTCCCTGATATAATTTCAATATGCAACACTATTGTAATTTGGCCTCCCTTCCAAATGAACGTGTCTTTTGAGTATTGGTGAACTCGAAGAGATAGAGGAAACCGAAGATCAAGCGAGCGAAGAAGGTCGAGTGAGTGTAGAGGAAGCCGAAGATCAAGCGATCAAAGAAGGAAGCCAAAAGGTTGAGCGAGCAAAGAGGAAGCCAAAGATCAAGCAAGTGAAAAAGGAAGCCAAAGGTCAGGGCATATCAGAGCACCTATTACAGAGAACAAGGAAAAGTTCACAATTGGAGAACTGGAGGAAATAGAGTATGCCATAGGTCCAACAAAATAGAAAAAGAAAAAGGCTAAAGTTCCAGCAGGATAGAAGGAGGCTAAAGGTCCAGCAGGACAGAAGAAAGTCGAAGGTTCAGCAGGATAGAAGAAAGTCGAAGGTTCAACAGGACAGAAGGAAGCCGAACAGCCAGCGGAAGATGAAGATCCGTTTGACCTCGGACTAGTCAAGTAAGATTTCATCAGTCATCAGTTGAAGGGAGCAGTAGACGATGCCAACGTTTAATTATTTGTAAGTATGTTATTTGGAAGTAAGATACCGCGACAATCAATTCTAAAGCAGTTATTGCAACAATAAAAACAGAGGCTTGAAAACAAAGAATTGTTTTTATGCATACCTTGAGGCTTAGCCTAGATATCTTGTTGGAAATCTTCAACAAATCTTGGAAACATTATTGAAGATCATGATGCCTATTTGAGATCATCATGAGATAACTTTGCAGACTTTGTGTGGACAATATGAAGAGTTGTGAAGACTCCTTCATATGAAGACAGGTTGTCATTGATGCTGTAGCATGGAGACTACAGTGAAGATGTAAATTGACAGAATTCACTAAAGAAGATTTTGGGAGCAGAGAATTACTATCAAACATGCCTTCATAAGATAGGGGTTGGTGCCTCAGAATTGGAAGGATTGATGTACTTGGAGTTGGTGCTCCTAAATCCAAAGTTGGTGCCTTTACAAGACAGGGTTGGTGCCCTAGAGGTTGGAGCCTCACAAAATACCAAGTTGGTGCTTGGCAACAGACTGAAGCCTTATATATATTGTATCTGATTTACTATAAAGATTATATGAATAAAATCATTTATTCCTATTATTCATTTTTGTGTTCTAAATATACATGATTTAACTGCTAAAAATAACAATTGAAAAGAAATATTGATTCACCCCCCCTAGTATTTCCAACAATTGGTATCGGAGCCAGTACCTTCACTCAAAGCCTAACAGCTTGAAGGTTGATCTTTAGAACACAAATGGTGAAGCCGAGGAAGAAAGTCTCCAATCCTCCTAATGATGTGTCTCCCTCTACCACTGAAATAGAAGACAATCAATTTGAGAAGGCTCCATGGTTCAATGGAAACTTTAATATATGGGAAGCAAAAATGAGGAATTTATTAAAGACTCAAGGCACTGAAATCTGGAAATCAGTGATTGTTGATAGCATGATAGATGAAGAATCCAAGGAGTACAATGCAAAAGCAATGAAGGCAATCTTGAATGGGCTACCTGATTCTATAAAGAACAACTTAGGAAAATGTTCGTCAGCGAAGAGTATATGGGACAAACGTCATGACCTTCACTCAAAAGGAGCATTGAGCATGACCACCAGTCAAGAAGATGATGGAAACCAAGAAGGAAATCCAGAACCCATCATAGAAGCTGAAAATGAGAATGATGACATCAAATATAAAGAAGACCTAGAAGATGAAGAGAATGAAAAAGATTTTGTAGAAGATCTCTTCGCTAAACTTATGGCTGCCATGGAAGATATTATCAATTTGAAAAAGGAAAACGAGGAACTTAAGTAGAAAGCACTAGTTGGTGACCAAGACCAAACAAGGAAGAAAGTTGATCTTGTCAAGCTTCAAGTACAAGAAAGGTATGAAGAGCTTTCCAAGCTTAAGAAGGAATTTCATCAAAGCAAAAGAAATCATCATGAAGAGGTCATATCCATGACAAATCAATTGGATAAAGCAAATAAACGGGAAGATACCTTGTCAAGTCAACTTGAATAAAGGCACAAGAGATTGAAAAAACTTGAAGAAGATATTGGTCAGTACAAGGTAGAGGTCTCCTCTCTCAAATCTCAACTACAAGAAGCAAGAAAGTTAGCACAAGGAGCTGAGAAGACAATGGAAGCATTGGCAATCATAGAAGGACAGGTTGATGAAGCAGAAAAGGAGAGAAACACCATGATATGTCAACTAAAGGCAAAGGATAGAGAAATATTCAAATTAAAATCTAACATCAACCTTCTCAAGGCCGAAACATGTAAAGCTACAAGGATCAAGGAAGAAATGGAGAGCAGTCTAGCAAAGGAAAATAAAGTCAGATATCATCTCCCTTAAAATAGAAGCAAATGAAGCTACTCGTATCAAGGAAGAAACTGAGAAACAACTTGATAAGAAGAATAATGATTGTGAAAGATTGGAAGAAGAGATTGTCTTCCTTAGGAAAAAGGTTGAAGGAATGGACAAAATCTTGAAGAGATCTCAAGCCTTTGATGACATGCTCAGCCATCAAAGATGTCCGTTGATAAATTAGACCTTGGGCATGCAGGTGAATCCTCAAGAAAAAATAATAATGCTTAAAACAACAAGGATATGAGGAAGTCAGAAAGAAATGTTGATGCTCCCAGTTCTAGCATGGTATCCAGCAAAGGCAAGGAGAAGAGTCAAGGCAACAATGGAAGAAATCCCGCTCCAAGAAGAAATGTAGTTGATGTCAAGGATGCAAGAAGAAATGGTTATAATCAAAGGATCTCAAGGCAGAAAGACTTCAGAAGTACATCAAGGAAATCTCCATCTCCCAGGTACCAAAGTTTATTTCTTGGTTATTGTTATGCTTGTACAAACTTTGGACACATGGCAAAACACTATAGGGCTTACAATGATCCCCGTAAATCTCCGAGAAGAAAGTTCGCAAAAAGAAGTCATGAATTCTTATTCATGAACAACATAGAATGCTTCAAGTGTCATAACATTTGTCATATGGCACGTAATTGTAACTTGATTTGGGCACCTTCTCAAGCTAGAACTATGTCAGAAAAGAAAGTTACACAAGCATGGAGAAGGAAGCAAATACAATTCGAAACTCCCTTCAACTCTCCAGCCAACAACACATGTTATTGGCCTAATCTTCGACAATCTAAGCATTTGATGGGAAGAATCTGCCAAAAGAGATGATGCATACAGTTAGGGGGAGCCTGTGATTCTTGATCATTATTGTAGAAGCTATTCATAAAAGGGTCCTTATGAAATCCTTGATGAGCCATATTAACAATCATCCTTTGATAAAAATCATTTTTGAGGAGCTCTACATTGAAGAACATGATCTCTTAACTATTCTTTGGATTGTTGTTGAAGATGTCTTCCATTTGATCACTAAGTAGAAATTGCAGCAGCAGAGAAGGTCATCTAATACTAGAGAAATAGGGAAAATAACTATGTTGCTGTTATTACAGAAGTTTATGTCTCGACTCAGGGATTTAATATGAGAACAGGTAAATTATGGACACAAATAGAGGCAACCTTCAAACAAATAGATACATCTGGGAATGAAGCTTGAAGCGAGAGCAGTTGACAACATCTAACGAAACTGAAGCATTGCAAAAGGATGTCCATCAGTAAAAAGAATTTAAAAGACAGTCACAGATTGGATATCAAAATCTGCTAGTGGAGATAACTTACAGAAACTTTTACAAGAACACAAGGAAAAGATGGCTCATCAAAAAGACCATAGAAAGGAGAACGTTCTGCAGTCGAATATAGCTCAGTAACTTAAGGAGAAGGACAGAGATACAAAGGAACTTGGATATGAAGAAAGATAGCAATTTTAGTGGCATTTTCTCTTGATTCGAATTATGAAGGCCTCTTAATTCTGACTGTGGAGACAACTAAATATGGATTGAAGCATAAAAACTAAGACTTGAACATTTGGTGTGTGGCTATTTGCAATCTGTTTGGAGGACAAAGTATGTTATGGGCATGACTTGTAAAAGACCTCCAGAAGCTGCGATTGCGATTAAAGGAATGACATGGCACATGGGGTCTCCAATATGGGTGTAACCTCTCTTGTGATGTGATTTCCGTGAACAATTAATGTTTATTGTATGAATATTAAAAAGGGCCACTCTGATATAGTTTTAATATGCAACACTTTTGTAATACGACCTCTCTTTCGAATGAATGTGTCCTTTGAGTATTGGTGAACTCGAAGAGAAAGAGGAAGCCGAAGAGCAAGCACAAAGGAAGCCGGAGATCAAGCGAGCAAAAAGGAAGCCAAAGGTCAAGGGTATCAGGCATATATAACAGAGAACAAGGAAAGTTTATAGGTTGGCGAACTGTAAGAAACAGAAGAAGCCGAAGGTCTGGTAGACATGGAAGAAGCAAGAGGACAAAAGTAAGTCGTAGGTCCAGCAGAGTTGGGAGCAGAGAATTACTACCAAACAGATCCAGACAGTAGAGGGTTGGATCCCTTGGGGTTGGTGCCTCTGTTATGAAACCAACTCAAGAAAAGATAGAAAAGAAAGATCAACGCCTTAGAATTCAGCCTCTTCGAGGGGGCAACCTCCTTTACATTATATAAATGAACAATTCTTGGATGATACAAATGACAAAACCTCCTTTCTATATATAGGAGTCTAAGGAGTCACAATATAATCCAGTCGACCTAACAATAATAATATAAAGCCACAAAAATAATAATAGAGGGATTCTATGGGGCACAGAAATAACAATATGTGGGTAATAGGGGCACAACAATATAAATAAGGGGTATAACTACAATAGTAATGGGGTAATCACTAGTATTATAGGGACCCAACATGCCCCTCTCCTTCAAAAAAGTGTTGTCCTCAACGCTTGAGTAGTTCTGGATACTTCTGCATAAAATTCTCATCCTCCCATGTGGAATCTTCAGCGGATAAGTTCTTCCACTTGATAAGATACTCTGAAATTGATCGATTTCGTAGCTGTCGAGTTCTTGTTTCTGTGACTGCTTCCGGTTCCAATATAATTTTTCCTTCCTCGTCAAGTTCTGGCAATATTGTTTGAACTGGGAGCTTGTCGCCTATAACCTTCTTTAAACATGAAACATGGAAAACTGGGTGCAATCGAGAAGCTGCAGGAAGCTCCAATTTGTATGCCATAGTACCAATCTTTTCCAACACCTTGTACGGACCATAATACTTTGGTGATAATTTATTATCCTTCTTAGCTTGCTTTAGGGACATTTGCTTATATGGTTGTAGCCGTAGGAATACCCAATCACCTACATCAAAACTTCTTTCACTGCGATGTTGATCTGCCTGTTGTTTCATTCTATTTTGTGCCAACACGAGGTTATCCTTTAAGAGTTGGAGGACTTGTTGTTGATGTTCGATGTGATGTTCCACTGCTTGAACCTTAGAATTTTCTCTTAAATATGATGTGATGGATGGTGGTTGATACCCATAAAGTGCCATAAATGGGGTCATTTTTGTTGCTGTATGGAAGGAAGTGTTATACCACCATTCAGCCAGAGGCAACCATTTGACCCATTGTGTCTGTTTATCAGATACAAAGCAACGAAGATATCCTTCCAAACATTTGTTTACTATCTCAGTTTGCCCATCAGATTGAGGATGATAAGATGAGCTATGAGCTAACTGAGTACCAAGACAAGAAAATAATTCTGTCCAAAAATTTCCAGTGAAAATGGGATCTCTGTCACTTACAATAATCTTTGGGTTTCCATGTAGCTTTTGAACTGTTTCCATAAATGCAGTAGAAACTGTACTGGCTTTAAATGGATGTGATAATGCACAAAAGTGTGCATACTTGGTAAGTCTGTCAACTACCACCATGATGACACTCTTTCCCTCAGACTTGGGTAAACCTGTGATAAAATCCATTGAAACCTCCTCCCAACGTTGGCTTGGAATGGATAAAGGTTGTAATAGACCCGGTGTCTTAATTGTTTCAACTTTATTTTGTTGGCAAACCAAACATTCCGCCACAAACTTTTGAATATCTGATTTAAGGCCATCCCAAAAAAATTCCTTCTTAACCCTGTGGTAAGTTTTTAAAAATCCTGAGTGCCCTCCTAAGGGAGAAGTGTGCAATTCCATAAGAATCTTTTGTTTTAGCTGGGAATTCTTACAGAGGTATAAGCGATCTTTGTACCATAACGAATCATTTTTCCAGCTAAATGTATCAGAAGTACTGGAATCTTGTTGTAGCTTTCGAATAAGTGCCCACACTTCTTCGTCATTCTTCCATTCCTCCTTTGCTTCGTTTATCCAATCTGGTTGGATAATAGAAATGGCACACAACAATGCTTCCACATCCTCATCCTTTCTTGAGAGTGCATCTGCCACCACATTTTGCTTCCCTTTTTTGTAGATGATTTCAAAGTCATAACCCAACATCTTTGTGACCCACTTTTGTTGCTCTTCAGAGGATAATCTTTGTTCTAAAAAGTATTTAAGGCTATCATGATCCGTTTTTACCTTGAAGTGTCTTCCCATTAGGTAGGGTCGCCATTTCTTAAGTGCATGGAGTATTGCCAACATTTCCTTCTCATAAATAGCTTTGCTTAAAAACTTTCCCTTGATTGGACGACTTTCAAAAGCAATGGGTCTTTCATCTTGCATTAGAACAGCACCAATTCCATTTCCTGAAGCATCACATTCCACAATAAAGGTTTTTGTGAAGTCCGGTGTAGCTAAGACCGGTGCTTGGCACATTGCCTCTTTAAGATGTTCAAAGGCCTTTGTTGCTTCCGGAGTCCATGAAAATGAATCTTTCTTCAATAATGTTGTTAGAGGTGCTGCTATTCTCCCATAATTCTTAACAAACTTGCGATAATACCCTGTCAACCCAAGAAATCCTCGCAGATGCTTTATGGATGTGGGGATTTTCCATTCCTTAATGGCTTTAATTTTGCTAGGGTCTACCTTAACTCCTTCATGAGATACAATATGACCCAAATATTCCACCTCCTGGACTCCAAAGAAACATTTGGATCTTTTTGCATATAATTGTTTCTCCTCCAATAGTTGTAGCACCTGTCAACATGTTCAACATGATCCTTCCAAGACTTGCTGTAGATTAGTATATCATCAAAAAATACTAACACAAATTTTCTAAGGAATGGTTTGAAAATTGAATTCATCAAACCTTGAAATGTTGAAGGTGCATTGGTAAGGCCAAAAGGCATGACCAAAAATTCATAATGACCCTCATGAGTTCTAAATGCCGTTTTCGGAATGTCTTCAATCTTCATTCTGATTTGATGATATCCCGAACGAAGATCCAACTTGGTGAAGTAAATTGATCCATGCAATTCATCCAGTAATTCATCAATGACAGGAATGGGGAACTTATCTTTAATAGTGAGCTTGTTGAGCTCCCTATAATCTGGACACATGCGCCATGATCCATCCTTCTTGTGCACCAATACTACTGGAGCTGAGAAAGAACTTTGACTCGGTTGAATTATACCAGCCTCTAGCATTTCTGCAACCATACGTTCAATTTCACTTTTTTGGACATAGGGATATCTGTACGGCCTGATGTTTGGAGGAACACTTCCTGGAATCAGATGAATAGCATGATCATGATCACGCATAGGTGGGAGACCTTTGGGAGTCTCAAATACCTTGGAATGATTGTCCAGGACTTTTTGGAGATCTGGAGAAATAGATGATTCCAATGTGGAAACATCTAGCGAACATAATTGTGCAATTACACCTCTTTGCTCCTTTTTTAGAAGCTTTGTCATGCCATTAGAGCTGATTATCTTTCCTGGTTTCCCTGCAATACCCCTTAATTCAACTTCCTTTCCTTCCACAGAAAATTTCATGAAAAGTTCTTGAAAATTAAAAGCTATTGTACCCAAGGATTGTAGCCATTGGACTCCTAGTACAACATCAGCACCTCCCATTGGAATGGAAAGCATTGGGCTAGTCAATACATATTCTCCCATGGATAGCTTGATATTATGGCACTTTCCAGAACAATTTATTGTTCCTCCATTTGCAATCATCACTTGACACTCTGGTGCTGGATATAGGAAGCAATTCAATTCTTTTGCTACCCTACAATGAATAAAATTGTGGGTGCTTCCTGAATCAATCAACACTATTACCTTTTTCTTCTTGATTTGTCCTTCTATCTTGATGGTTTGAGGAGTGGTAATTCCCGCCAATGCATTACAAGATATGGTCGGATTTATTTGTTCTTCATCTAGGCTTTGTTCCTGGAATATATCCTCTTCTTTTGACCTTTCTTGCTCCTTTTCTTCTTCCTCTTCACAATCTATGTAGAATAATTTCTTCTCAGCACACTTATGACCTTTTGTGTATTTGCTATCACAATTGTAACAAAGCCCTTTTGCTCTTTTTTCTTCCAATTGTTGTGGTGTCAACCTTGTAGGTTGTGGAAGACTATGGGCAACAACACTTCCGTCTTTATAGTTGTGAATGGTATGCTTCCTAGTTGCCATAATTTTGCTTTCCATTTTTCTTGCTAACCTGAATGCCTTCTCTAATGAATCAGGTTCCCAAAGGCGCACATCATGTTGGATATTATCCTTTAAAGACCCTATGAACACATCAATCCTATGCTCCTCTGGAATATCTTTTACCCTTATGTTCAATTTTTGGAACTCCTCAATGTGCTCCATTATTGAACCCTTTTGTTTGAGACTTATCAATTGGCTAAAAAAAGTGTTGCTTTTTGTATCCTCATAATGTGCTATCAATTCTTCCGTAAAAATTGCCCAAGTGATAAATTGTTTACGAGAACAAAGCCATTGATACCATACAAACTGATTTGGTTCCAAATATAAAGTTGCCATACGTACCTTTTGTGTGTTTTGCACATTATTGAGATCGAAGAATTGCTCCATCTGTAATATCCATGTGGCGGGATCCTTGCCATCAAACTTCCTCATATCGATTTTTGGAACATGGTGAGTCTTCGATCCAACATTAGAGTCTATGGAATCATGATTAACATTTCTTTTGTTCTCATCATGAGTTTCCTTTACTACTCTTTCACCTTAGTGACCATTTCTTGTAGCAACTTATCCATCTTATCATCCATGCCATCAATTTTAGCGTCCATGCCATTCACCTTAGCTTCCATGCCATCCATCTTAGCTTCTACACCTTTCTTTAAACCGTCCATCTTAGCTTCTACATCTTTCCTTAAACCATCCATTTTAGATTCTGTTGCTTTTTGTGCAAGTGACATTTGTTGCACTTGTTCTTGTAATTTTGATATATCATGTAGCATTTCTTCCTCTTCTTCATGAGTCATGCTAGAGCTTTCAGGTTCCTTACTAGGTGTTTGCATTTTCTTTCCTCGGGGCATCAGTTACCGATAATAATGCTCTACTATGCCCTTTGAATTCCTTCAAAATAAATTTTCAAACCAAGCTTAAGCAAAAATTAAAGAAAATCTACACACCTTTTTTCACTTTGTAGGAGCTCGATATTGCCTCTGATGTATCTCTGTACTTTCTAATCATCTAGTTCTGAATTTATGACCTGTAGTAGCCCTCTGTGTCCTCTTTCCAATGCCACAAGTCTGACCCAAATTGGATTCTCCAAGGAAGAGTTATGCGAAATCTCCCACAGTGACTTGATTATAGACTAGTTCAGTAGAGCGAACTTGTACGACGTGCCACGTGTCACTGTTTCAACCTTTGACTCTAAAAAATATATAAAAGAAAACTACAGTCTGTCCTCTTTCTGTAACTTCTTACGAAATTTCAATCCGATGCTCAGAAAGAAAGTTATGACGATTTTCCCCAGGTCACCTGTTTTGAATGTAATTCAGGAGTCTGCAAAAAGACCAACTTCCTCAGATCATATCTCTGAAAATATCGCGTAAAAAACTCTGAAATTCGGACCCAAGGTTCAGCGCGATTTCTTCTCAAATGGGTTTTTTTTGCGACTTCTGAAACGTCACAGAAAAAACGTTATAGCGAAAATTCCACGATGACCTGTTTGGAGCAGCGAAACCCTAGAATCCAAAGCTCTGATACCAAATGTTATGAAACCAGCTCAAGAAAAGATAGAAAAGAAAGATCAACGCCTTAGAATTCAGCCTCTTCGAGGGGGCAACCTCCTTTACATTACATAAATGAACAATTCTTGGATGATACAAATGACAAAACCTCCTTTCTATATATAGGAGTCTAAGGAGTCACAATATAATCCAGCCGACCTAACAATAATAATATAAAGCCACAAAAATAACAATAGAGGGATTCTATGGGGCACAGAAATAACAATATGTGGGTAATAGGGGCACAACAATATAAATAAGGGGTATAACTACAATAGTAATGGGGTAATCACTAGTATTATAGGGACCCAACAGCCTCAGAACTCGAAGGATTGGTGTCTTGGGAGTTGGTGCTCCTAAATCCAAGGTTGGTTCCTTGACAAGAAAGGGTTGGTGCTCTGGAGGTTGGAGCCTCAAAAAAAGTCCAAGTTGGTGCTTGGCAACTGGTTGAAGCCCTATATACATTGTACTTGATTTATTGCAGAGATTCTATTAATAAAAGCATTTATCCCTGTTATTTCTTTCTGTATTCTAAATATAAATGATTTAACTGAAAAAATAACAATTGAAAAGAAACATTGATTCACCCCTCTCAGTATTTCCAACAAACAATTTCAGAATTTCTTCATGAAATTGAATCAATATAAGATTTCTGGCAGAGTATATTCAGACGGGAACTCAAAAGAAATCACTTTGCAACAAAAATATTGAGCAGCATTTTTAAATTTCGAGGTCCCGCAGACCTATCTCATTGTAACTAAGAATTTAGTATATATTACGGTTCAAATGACACCTGGAGAATAGTATCGTCACACCAATGGTGGGAAAACTGATAGCTGATCATATCTGCACATTCATGAATTGATATAGCCAGATTTTTAAGTAACTTTAACAGGACTATCCAGCCACTTACAATTCCAATAAATTTCTATTAAATTGATTAAAATTGAACCAAACAAAAACATATTACTTTGAACAAAAACATATTACTGTGAAGAAAATTGACAACATGCCCCTGCGCTCAACATCTGCAAAATAACTTCGCTGGAGCATCCTGCTTCAAAGCTGCTCTCTGCTGCGCTCTGTTGCGCTTACTCGGGATCCTCCTTCAAAGTTGCTCTCTGCGGCTGACCTTCCTCGCTGACGAAAGTGTCAAGTCGGATGCTTGACGATTTCTTGAATGACTTCAAGGTTTCAAGAGTTGGCACCTTCTCTATCTGTATATTATTACAACCTCTCATGTCCATCCTTTCATGTTTTGCAAGACCCGCACAAACGCCTCCTATTTTCCTCAATGCACAGCAATATTTCAATTTCAGAGTTACCAAAGTGGTTGGCAATGCTCCAAGATGTTCAAGATTAGGGCAAATGCATTTAGAAAATGATACCTCTGATATATTTGTGCGATACAGCTCGAACTCCTTGAGCTGAAGCATGCCTTTATCACTGGAAGAGCCTTCACTCGACACTTTCGTCCCGACAGTCCAGTCTGTTTCCATCTCTCCTTCAACCTTTGTAAACGGCAGTTCCATCAACGGACACTGGCCCACTGTTAAAACTTCCAGATTCTTCATATTCATGATATCTGGCGGTAAGTATTGTACACTACAATTGAGAGCCTGCTTCAATTGTCATTCGCGTAGCAATCTAACAAATAGAAAACTAACACGGATTGGAAGACTAGGAGAACCTCACCCATCATTCACGGACAGCTCGACGAAGAACATCTCTCCATTTCTCAATTTTCTAGGAGTCGTATCGCTGCTTCGTTTCGTGGATGCGCAGTGCTTCAGCGTATGCTCCATCTTGATCTTTGCCCGTCGCCTACACATCGTGAGGCTTTACTTGGTAAAAGATGGGAATAATGGGAGCCCCGGACTGTTTCATGTGTTGGGGATTTTTCTGGTAAAATCCCAAAAACAAACAAATTGAACACACAGAGACAATACTCTGTTTTTCTCTCCCCAGGATCTTTAACACAAAGAAGCTTAAAAAAAAACTCTGAGAACAGAGTATTACACACTCATAAAAATGCTTGTATTCATTAAACATAAAATGCCTAATACATATTTCTTTCTCTTTCACTCAGAGGGATTTACCAAAAATACATTTTAACCAACAAAAAGGAACTCTGTCTCTTCCTGAGATTTCACACTGCTGGTGTGTAGAAATCTCTTTTTCTTTTACTGTTGTAAAACCCTTTTACATTTACTGGTGTAAAAATATTTTTGTCATACTGTTGTAAAACAAATTTTTACATATGCAGTAAAATTTTCATTACCAGAAGTTTGCCCGGAGAGACAGAAGTGAACAAATTGATTTTCGCCCCCGAAAGGTAATAGAATTTCTAATCACCTTAGCTTTCATGGACCAAACGAAATCGTTTTTGAGAAATCAAAGTTGGGTTGGAGTCTCTCTTTGCTGGAGTCTCTGCATCTGTCCCAGCAGCTGGCTTCACTATGAAAAATAAAATTCTTCACTCACACCATACGCTCTTGCTTCATACATTGGTCTTCGTCTTCATTCCTTTTCTTAACACCATGCACTGCTGTGCATTCTGTGTCATGCTTACACACTGGTCAACACACATTAAAAACCTTACTGAAACATATGAGCTCCCCCGTTTTTAATCTTACACTGTTGTGCAACAACGAGGTTTTTGTTGCTGCCTCGTTTTTCAAATGGTCAACATAAACAACAATTAACAAAAAAAAAACATATTGCTTCCCCCTGTTCCCTATTCACACTGTTGTGCATTCATTCTTTTTATTCACAGGCGCGTGAGTTCAGCAGTTTCGTTTTTCAAAATGGTCAACCATTCAACCAAAAGCATAACATGTATAATGTATGTGCAATACAAAAATAATAACACGTTTGATCTATGTTAAAAAATATATGCCGTATAAGAAAACTTAAATGCTTTACCAACTTTCTACGACCATGTTTAAATTCGATTTAATTCTTTTGGAGACGGAACCGGTGGTCAAACGTTTGAGTTTACTCCACGCAAGGTAATTAATGTTGGCTCGAATGCATGTTGAAACGATGGACGGCGGAGATCTTTGAACCCCTTCGGACAGTTGACAAAGATTTCGGGAGCCCACTTCATGCCGAACGTTAGGCTCCGATATGGCAGAGATTTTGCAGAAAGTGCAGGATGCGTGGAAGCATCTCGTTGGATCGGAGTCGACTGCACGGAAACAACCTCACGCCAAAAGGCGGTCCGAAATGCGTCAGGCGGTTTCTGGTTTCGCTGCGGCGGTTTTGGGAGTTGAACAAACGCAGTTGAAATTAACTTTCAACACTCCCCTTTAATTTCAACTGCTGTAAAATAACATCTTCCTCACACAGAGGGATTCACCAACTGCTGTTACAATAACATCTTCCTCACATAGAGGGATTCACCAATACTGCTTCACATGCAGTTCCACAAACAATCAAAAGAGTCTTCCTCTTGACAGAGGGATTCACCTGAGATTGTGCTGAAGAGCACCTTCCTCTTGACAGAGGGATTCACCTAAGACTGTGCTGAAGAGCACCTTCCTCTTTAACAGAGGGATTCACCAAAAACTTCACTTCCTCTCTTCTCGCACTGCTGTGCGTTATATACTTTGCTTCAAATACAATACCAAAAAAAAGCTTGGATTTTATCTACGCTGCTGCGTTTCACCATTTTTTTATTACATAAATCAACACATATATTCTATGCACTGCTGTGCATCTCCTCCCGTTCTTTTGCTGCCGCACATTGTATCATTCATCCCATGTGCAAATAATCATAAAAACAAAATATTCTGTCTCTTCTAGAACAATTACTCTGTCCCAGCTTACAAATTTACACTGCTGTGTGTAAATATTTCTTACATTCACTGTTGTTGCATATATTGCATTTCAGTTCAATGAACAACACACTCACTGCACTTACATTTACTGCTGTAAAGAAAAATTTCTTTTACATGTGCTGTTGCCCATTACATTTCGTTTCTTCAACAAAAAAAACTTCATGCTGCTGCATTTTTCATATTCACATTGCTGTGTGTTTTTACTACATATTCTCCAACAACAAAAACAAGACTTACATTACCCTTTTCACTGTTGTGTGAAAAATTTCATTGCATTCTCAAACACTGGGCATTTACGCTCTGCTGCGTTTTGCCCTCTTCTCATTACCACACAAAAAAAATTTCACTTCTGCACACTGCTGCATGTTTTTCTTCCTTTTGTTTTCAAAATGGACAATAACCAAAAAACTTCACTGCACTTACATTCGCACTGCTGTGCGTAAAAACATTTCTTTTCACCGCGCTGCTGCACTTCACATTTCAACGCTGCCCCTTTTTCTTCTCCGCACTTCTGTGCATATTGCATTGCATATGTGATAAAAAACAAAGCAAAAACATTACATTTTTCAACACCGCTGCGTATTACATTTCAGAGGGATTAACAAAAAGATTTCATTTGCGCTCTGCTGCGCTGCAATACATCCTCCACGCAATCTCCATGCCCTGCAGACTTTTCTTCTCTGCTCTTATGGCAGATTTAATTTCATATCTCTCCCTTATAAGAATATAATTCAGCAAGGATTTCATAAGAACCCATTCACCAATAGCTTCAGCGATAATGATCAAGAATTACAGGCTCCCCCTTAATGTATGCATTGTTTTCTTTCAGCAAAGTTTTCTCAAAAGAAACTTAGATCAGCTTGAGAGCTCAAGGGACTTTCAGACTGTATTTCCTTCCTTCTCCATACTTGTGTAACTTTCTTCTTTTGTGTGGGTCTAGCTTGCATAGGAGCCCATCTTAAGTTACAGTCACGTGCCATATGCCCAATGTTATGACACTTGAAACATTCAACATTGTTCATGAATACGAATTCATGATTTCTTCTTGCAAAATTGTTTCTTGGAGGTTGTCGGAGACCATAAAATCTATCTCTATGAAATGTTCTACAGTCTTTTGCCATATGACCAAAGTTTGAGCAAGAATAACAATAACCAAAAAATGAACTTTGGTACCTAGGAGATGGAGGTTTCCTTGATGTACTTCTGAAGCCTTGCTGCCTTGAGATCCTTTGATGATAACCATTGCCTCTTACCTCTTTGACATTAGCGACATTTCTTCTTGGAGCTGGTTTTCTGCTTGGAGTAGGATTTCTTCTATTGTAGCCTTCATTTTTCTCCTTGCCTTTGCTGGAACTAGGAGCATCACAATTTCTTTCTGCCTTCTTCACATCTCCTTTGCTTAAAGCATTTTCATTCTTGTTTGAGGGTTCACCTACATACCCAAGTCCCGATTTATCAGATGGAGATCTGTGATAGCTGAGCATGTCATCCAAGGCTTGAGAGCTCTTCATGATTTTGTTCATCCCTTCAACCTTTTTCCTGAGGAGAACAATCTCTTCTTCCAATCTTTCACACTCATTATTCTTCTTTGCAAGTTGTTCCTCAGTTTCTTCTTTGCTACGAGTAGCTTTAGCTGCTACTATTTTAAGGGAGATGATATCTGACTTCATTTTGGAGGTTTCTTCATTCTTTGCTTGACTGCTCTCCATTTTCTTTTCAGCTTCTTGTGCCTGCTTCCTGGCTTCTTGTAGTTCAGACTTAAGGGAGGAGACCTCTACCTTGTACTGTCCAATCTCTTCTACAAGTTTGTTCACTCTCTTGTGCCTTTGTTCAAGTTTATTTGACAAGATATCTTCCTACTTTTTTACTTTATTCAACTGATTTGTCATGGAAATGAATTCTTCATGATGCTTCCTCTTTCTTAGATCAAGTTCCTTCTTAAGCTTGGCGAGCTCTTCATCCCTTTCTCTTACTTGAAATTTGATGAGATCAACCTTCTCATTTTCAGCTTCTATGATGGGTTTAGAATTTCCTTCTTGACTGATGGTCATGGTCAGTGCTCCCTTTGCATGAAGGTCATGAAGTCTGTCCCATATCTCCTTTGCTGATGAATATTTTCCTAGATTCTTCTTTACAGAATCAGGCAGTCCATCCAAGATTGTCTTTGTTGCTTTTGCATTGTACTCCTTGGATTCTATGTCCATCTTGCTATCATCAATCACTGATTCCCAAATTTCAATCCCTTGAGACTGTAAGACAGTCCTCATTTTTATTTCCCACATATCAAAATTTCCATTAAACCTTGAAGCCTCAAATAGAATGCTTTCAAATAGATTGTCTTCTATTTTAGTAGAAGAGGGAGACACAACCTTAGGAGGTTTGGAGACTTTTTTCTTTGACCTTGCCATTCTTAACTATGCTTCAATTCCCTCACTATGTATTTAAAATGATTGACTATTTCTTCAACAATAACTCAAAAACCTTTGAGGAATACCTGAATCCTTTTGCCTGAGTCTTCACTCTGCTGGAGAAGATTTATTGCTGCAACAAAAGGAACCTTCCTTCAGCTTCTTTGACGTCTTCAAAGAGCCTGGATTAGCTCTGATACCACTGTTGGGGATTTTTCTGGTAAAATCCCAAAAACAAACAAACTGAACACACACAGAGACAATGCTCTGTTTTTCTCTCTCCAGGATCTTTAACACAGGGAAGCTTAAAAAAAAATTCTGAGAACAGAGTATTACACACCCATAAAAATGCTTGTATTCATTAAACATAAAATGCCTGATACATATTTCTTCCTCTTTCACTCAGAGGGATTTACCAAAAATACATTTTAACCAACAAAAAGAAACTCTGTCTCTTCCTGAGATTTTACACTGCTGGTGTGTAAAAATCTCTTTTTCTTTTACTGCTGTAAAACCCTTTTACATTTACTGGTGTAAAAATATTTTTCTCATACTGTTGTAAAACAAATTTTTACATATGCAGTAAAATTTTCATTACATTCACTATGAAAAATAAAATTCTTCACTCACACCATACGCTCTTGCTTCATACACTGGTCTTCGTCTTCATTCCTTTTCTTAACACCATGCACTGCTGTGCGTTTTGTGTCATGCTTACACACTGGTCAACACACATTAAAAACCTTACTGAAACATATGCGCTCCCTCGTTCTTAATCTTACAATGCTGTGCAACAACGAGGTTTTTGCTGCTGCCTCATTTTTCAAATGGTCAACACGAACAACAATTAACAGAAAAAAACATATTGCTTCCCCCTGTTCCCTATTCGCACTGCTGTGCATTCATTCTTTTTATTCACAGGCGTGTGAGTTCAGCAGCTTCGTTTTTCAAAATGGTCAACCATTCAACCAAAAGCATAACATGTATAATGTATGTGCAATACAAAAATAATAACACGTTTGATCTATGTTAAAAAATATATGCCATATAAGAAAACATAAATGCTTTACCAACTTTCTACGACCATGTTAAAAAATATATGCCGTATAAGAAAACTTAAATGCTTTACCAACTTTCTACGACCATGTTTAAATTCGATTTAATTCTTTTGCAAACGGAACCGGTGGTCAAACGTTTGAGTATACTCCACGCAAGGTAATTAATGTTGGCTCGAATGCATGTTGAAACGATGGACGGCGGAGATCTTTGAACCCCTTCGGACGGCTGACAAAGATTTCAGGAGCCCACTTAATGCCGAACGTTAGGCTCCGATATGGCAGAGATTTTGCAAAAAGTACAGGACACGTGGAAGCATCTCGTTGGATCGGAGTTGACTGCACGGAAACAACCTCACGCCAAAAGGCAGTCCGAAATGCGTCAGGCGGTTTCTGGTTTCACTGCGGCGGTTTTGGGAGTTGAACAAACGCAGTTGAAATTAACTTTCAAAATCATGAACACGAGCTCATCTAAGCACCATTTTGATTGCGCATAAGTTGGAGAGAATATTTCGATGTGTACAGACGCACATCGAATAGAGTCTTCTATTTGGGACGAAATTTTGTGTCTGCTCCGCAATTCTGTCTTGTCAAGAAAGACTCGCAATCCAGAGAGGATAAGTCGACGGTAGAGATTCGTGGCTACCGTGTATTTTGCATCAGGGCCACGATGGTTTATAACACATCATAGTCCTGATCTGTCATCTTGCATGTTAACTCTCAGGTTGTTCCCTTTGACTCCCAAGGGAATATGGCCGAGGTAACCACAAACCAACTTTGGATTACAGGTTCTAGCCTACCTGCAATCAGAGAGGGCTCTCTCCTTTGATTTAGCTTTGTTTTTAGGATTTTAGGCTAGTTATGAAGTATAAGGTTTTGTTTGAATTTTGGTTGTCATCTGTTGTCTGAAGAAGGGTTTGCAATGATCAAAGAGGGTTTATTCCATTGGGAAAATGGAGTCCATAACTGATTATTACTTAGTGTCTGTGATAAAAAAAGTGTTACTGCAGAGCCAGATAGGTATCCATGATACAAACCTTCGATTTGAGAAGAAATAGTATAGAATCACACCATGAAAGGCAACAAAGATTTCTTTCTTGGTGATACAGAACATAAAAGGATAAATCTTATTCAAGAGCAAAAGAGAATTCGCGAATAGAATTTACCATAAAATTAGAGTAAACAAGAGCATTTAAGAATTCCATATTTACAGCTAATCTTGAAGAAAACATAGTTAGCAGGAATGATTGAGTTTAGGGTGTCTTACTAGACAAATCCTGAACTATTCATTTTCCTTCCTACTAAGATTATCAAAATATATCGTAGATGAGTTATGTGAACATATAAAACATAGAGACAGTTAGGAAAACACTTATTGTATCATGAGAAAACACGAGAGTTCTGCAAAAGCCAACTATCCCATCACAACACGTCCAAGCATAGCCAAGTTGAGAAAACCAACAGCTTCTTGTATTATACTTCTTAGAATATACATCCGAGTTCTTCAGAACAAATAAACAACAACCCCCAAATAAGCTAAGCGGGGCGTATATATACAAAATTGTCTTTACCAAATATCTGAAAATGAGTCATTGACTCATAACTTTCTCTACCAACTCTCAAAAATAGTGGATACAATAGTTATTGCTATTAAAGCAGATTGATTACAGCTAGTCATTCCTGTCAGAGATCTTTTGACTTTTGGAGCGTCCTGGGATGGCTAAACACCTTTGCATTGATTTTGAGAGTTCTTGCGTTTATGCTGCCTTGTCATGATGTTGCTGCGTTGGACACATTAATTGCATTATCCAGCTGTACCCAGACACTGCCTTTTTTATCTAGCTGTCTTCCACTATTGCTTTAAGTAGATTTGATACATGAGTCATTTTGAAAATGCTGACTTTAGGCCAAAATTAATTTATCAAAGTATAGTTTCTATCATACTCCTCCACCATTCTTCAGTGGGCAATTGGTGCCTCTTCATTTTGATTAGAATTTCATCAGCTTCAGTGTATTTGTAATAATTGGGAGTAACTGCAAAAAGGTGTCTGATCTCATGCTCAATAAAAAATAGATTTTCCAGCTTATTGTAAAGATCCTCCCTAGATGGGGGCCCTGCTTCCTCTGGAGTGCTTGCAGATGCTGTTATTTGATTTGTTGCAAAGCTGTTGACCCTTTTGGCATAATGTTCATGTGATAACAATCTTCCTGCACTGGTCACCAAACTCGGGAGGCCCCTGTTATGTAGAACTCTGATTTTTGCAATAAATTCATTCACTTCTGCTTGTATTTCCTGACACTTTCTCTCCAGTGACTGGACATAACTTCTCAGGGTAAGAACCCTTTTTATCAGCAGAATAGTATCAGTCCTATCTCTAATGCCCATTCCTCCTAGCTGAAGGCCAGTATGATTGTTAAGGACATTTATCATTCTGTTGGCTATTTCAGGCATACTCCCTAAAGATGCCTTGGCTCTTTGATTTTCAGCTTGAGCTCTGCCCAGAAGATTCATTTGTTCATGAACTGTTTCGATGGACTGCCATTGATCTGTAATGGATTGGCCAATTTTAGCCCATAGAATTTTCTTTACATCAGCTATAGTTTTGTTCATGGTTAATTCATTTTCCAGCTCCTTTATCTTCTTTTCCAGGGTTCTTATTTCTCTTGTCCTCTCAGCCACATTCTGCTTTGATTTATCATATTTCTCTTCCAGTGTAGCCAATTTTTCTTTTGCTACCTTTAGTTCTGCCATCTGTGCCTCAAGAGCCTCCAGTTCCTTCCTCATATTCTGCATGTCAAGGCTGGGTGCCTGCTCTGGTGCTGCCACATCTGGTGCTGGTGCTGAAGGGCCTGCTTCTGATGTCCTTTCTGGGGGAGGAATTATTACTTGAGGAGTATCCTCAAGATTTATAACCTGCTGAGGTGGCTGAGACACCTGTTCTCCTTCCTTTTGCTTTAGGACCGCCTCCAAGGCACCCTCTGTTTCCACTAGCCTTTTGTGCAAAGCCACCAGCATAGTCGTCACATCTTGATCTCTTCTTTGCTGGGCAACATCTTCAGTCTCAGGGTGAAGGGTTGGTGGTAGCTTAACCAGCTTCTTCAAGGCTGCTATGTCCTCATCTTTCTTTTTCATTAATGCTTGCACTCCCTTAGGTTCATTTGGATCATGGCCTAGTTCTATGATGATTTCTTCCAAGGACTTGATTCTGTTATCCTTGGCTTGAGCGGAAGCTTTCTCTAGCTCCAATTGAGCAGTAGTGTTATTTAGGGAGTTTTGCAACCTATGTGCCAATAGAGTCTTATCAGCCAATGTAGCATAAACCATCTCCCCTGTTTGTTTGTGCAGTTCTATCTGATCCATAGGATGGATGTCCTTGGCAAAGACCTCTAGGTTGGTCCTAATATAGTCGGCAGCTGACTGGGGCTGCAGCATGGTGGGCCTAAAATGAATAAGAGTCATTTTTCCCTCTTGAATATCATAGGCCGACATAAGCCTTTCTTGATTGGTTGGTGCCATCTTGAGCAGCTGGTTATAGAGTTGGATTCTAATTGGCTCATTTCTTGCTTTTATCTCTATAAACTGCTTCTTGATGCTAGACTCAGACCTTGTCTGCTACCCTGATGAACTAACTTCTCCTCCATGTTGTATTTCTTGTTCCTGCTGAAAGGAACTGGATGATGTTTCAATGTTGGGAGGGAGCATGGTACCAGTGGGTCTTTCAGGCATCTCCTCCTCAGAAAAGGGATTCAGCCTTTGTCTTTTCTCACCTTGTTGATCTGTTGAAGTGGTGAGAGGGGTTTCCTCCTGCCTAGCTCTCTTCCTTGTTCTTTCCTCATTAGCTGGAGTTTGTAGCACCGAGGTTTCCACTGTTACCTCCTGCCTAGGAGGGACCTTTTCCTGAGTTTGTTGCTCTGCATTTGAAGGTGCCTCAGCCATATCTTCTTGCTGTTCTGCTTGTTGCTCTACATTAGAGAGTGGATCCTCTTGTTGCATCTCTTTTCCTTTAGCTGTAGTTGTTGCTTGTGTAGAGGCTTGGGCAGATTGCTGGGGAGTAGTAGAAGAGGAAGCAGCTACTCCAAGATGCTTGAGTACTGGGGAGTAAACCTGTCCAAAAAATTCTAAGTCAACTGATTTTTCTAACTGCTTCATTTCTTTTTGTGCCATTTCTTCCCTAGAACATGCTTCCACTAGGGTGCCCTCCTTCCATTCTAACTGATTTGCATATTTTTCATTGTGTGGGATTCTGACATGGTCATAGCTGGCAAGTCTGTATCTGACTCTTCTAAGACTTATAAAATTATTGGGGTCATAGGGTGACCAAAGGAAGCTTGTTTGCAACTGGAAACTCTTTAGAATTTTATCTACTTCTTGCCATGCTTCTTCTCTTTTGTTGAAAATGAATGGGCCCAATTGGTGTTTGATTTTGAGCTGTGCTTTCTTATTTCTGCTATGAAAGTGAATCATGTCTGCATTTCCAAATTTCCGGAAATACTCTAATGCAAAAAGTCTCATGGGGACATACTTTGGCAGTCTGTAAGGGGCTATCTCACAACCATATATTCTAATTACTGTGTGGTCTTGGTAGAAGTACCAATCTCCAATGCTATAATTCTTTGAAAGCTAGAGGATCTTCTGCATATCGTCGGTGAGTCTAGGAGGAGGACAACTCTGTAGCAGAGACAAGGCTGGATAGATGAACATATCAATGAACTCACAATAGCTGTATGGGGAGCAAGAGATATGGTGACAAACTGATGACCAAAATACCACTGACCTCCTGTTTCCTTTTGCATCCAGATTTCTCAGGGAGACAGGGAAACTATGAGGCTGAAAATATAACATTAAGTGATATATATAGGAGGTGTATTTGAATACACTTTCCCTCTCTAGATTCATGAATTGCTCATGAATCTTGTCAGCAATGAATGTGGCATAATCATACTGGGGAGCAGGAGGCTGCCCTGGAGTGAACATGGATAACATCACCAAGGTTGTATCATCCACAAACTCACTAGTATTGAATCCCAGAATGCAGGATATCATGTCCACTAGCAGTCTCCCTGTATCATTGAACCAGACATGTAGATAAGGAGAAGGTTGCCGGGGCTGATATTCTGGTTTCATGAACAACTGACCAATCTTTGTGATCTCTGAGCTGGGCAACTTGGCAGCTTCTTGGAGCAGAAAATTCATAGATAGGGGGACCAGAGGTTTAGTTGGTTTAAAGTCCAGCATCTGATTTATGGATTGTGGAGTGATGTGGAATAAAATATTCCCAGATGAACTCAAAACTACTCTTTGTGAGGGTTCATAGTGTTCACAACACTGATGGATGAGGTCTGGGAACACATTGACTTGAGGTAGGTAATAAATGGGCAAATTAGACTCCCAGATACCTATGTCATTAGCACCACTCATGTATTTATCCTTCAGCTCACAAACAGTGTGTACATGATATTTGGTAGTTATCTCAACTGTCTCTTTAATTTGATGATCCCGGTCAGCAAGGGCCAGCCAGTCTAGGTTACTCTGTGGGGCACTCAGGGGAGTAATGTTCAAGGCCACAGGGGTCTCCATGCTTCACTTATCCTCTGAACTAGATTTATACTTGAATTGTGGATGAATGTGGTGAGTTTTGACAGAGAAAGAGATTTTCAGGGAGAAACAGGGTAGCTTTGGCAAAATTGAGGTGAAATGTTGTCAAAAGGGGGTGAAATAGGGTGAATTATCTTGCTGTGGCGCGCCCTGCGACACGAAAACTTTGTGAAGGGTCTGGGTTAAGCACAATGCAGTGAATGAGGGGATTTTGATGAATTTGGGACCTCCAAGGGATACTAGTTCAGTCTTTGAAGGTATAGGAGTTCAGAATGCCGGATAGTGGTTATTTTGTGTTTTTAGCAGAGGAAGACTGAAAAACCAGTTGGTGGGAGAAACAGGTAAATACCTGGTTGTGGCGCGACGGGGGGAAGATGACCGTGCGGAATTCCGGCGGCAGCAGCTCAAGGACGAATTTCTGGAGGTTGGCGGAAGAACGACGTAAATGCATGCAATCAACAAAGTGCTCAAATATATGAAAAATACAAAAAACTATGACTTTTGCGCGATAATATGGGAAAATTGGTTTTTAGCGCCTTTTTGACGGATGAAGTCAGCATGATGTCATTGGTGGGGTCGGGTATGGCAGGATGACGTGTCAACCGTTGATTGCGTCGACGTGGCGGAGAGGTCGGGAAAATGGCGGAATGGAAGCTGACGTAACGCTGATGCGGCAATGGCGTGGTGGTGATGCAAGGATGACATAAGGCGGAAAGGGACTGGCCGTAAGCGGTTTTATTGGACTGCTTTTGGTACGGGCCCGGTTTGTGTCGGAAGCCACCCGATCCAACAAGAAATTGACACGTGCCTCAGGCCCTACGTCATCCTCTGACACTTTTCGGGCGCTAAAGGACAGCGATCGGGGGCGGTCCGAAATCGCCGAGGACTGTCGGATGGGAGGGCCCGAATCTGACGGATGACGGGACGCAGAGATGGCAGAGCGATACGGCGGGGCCCGTCTAATAAACAATTATTATTTGTGGAAAATTGCACCGGGACAAAACTTTGGATAAATGAAATTATGGATTTTCTGAGGTTTTCGGGGATAAATGGTAAATGATATATCCATTTATAAGGTGCGCTTAGGGTTATTCAATCAACCGGGTGTTGATTTAATTCCCAAAAATAAAGTATGAACAGATATTCCATGGGACTCCGACTTTCTCACACTTCCAAACTTTGGGATATATGGCTAGATTGCCCAAGGGGGGGAAATATATGTATTTTTGGGATTTTTTTTTTGCACAATAATGCTATAATAATAGGGAATGGGAGAACTTAGGGAGATATATAGTAAGTTTAGAAGTTAATATGAATTTTGAGATGTGGAAGAGAAACAGAGAGCTAAGTTTAAGGAGTAAACTTAGATTTAGAAGCAGATGAGGGTGAGGAATGATTTTACACAAGAAATGTGGCTTCTTTTCAGAGAAGAAGGTCACAATTTGTCATGAATTTTTCAAAGGAGAAATGCAAGGAGGACTATTTAGGGAGATCCTAAAGTCCTCAAGGGGATGTTAGAAAGAGAATCTCTGGGGAAAACAGGGGAAGTTAGACATGCTTCCATATTTTATCATCAAACTGCTGCATGGATACCTCTGCAAGTGCTAATATGTGCCTTCTTGATCAAGGCCAAAGCTGAATAGAATCAGGCTTCTGCAACTTCTGGCTACCTACCCAGCTTAGTACCTAGTATTTTTTGTTACTTCAGGGAGGGTGCACTTAGACTTGCAAACCCTCAGTTGCTCTTTTTCTTTTTCTTTTCTTTTCCTTTTGAGTTTCTATCTACAACTACCCTTATCACTTCCAAGGTCCTACATTAAGCAGTTGGGAACCTTCATTCTCTACCTAATCTACTAATCTGCCAAGATTAGACATTTTGGACAGATTTTCTCTCTCTATTCTACAACATCAATTTAAACATGGTATGATCCAGATTAGGCTGTTGGATCACCCATCCAGAAGTAGGACACTATCCAAACTATGTGCAGACATGTTCTTCCACAAAAATATGGGATCTTTGCATCATCAAAGTAGAACATATTTGGAATTTCCCCTGCCAATCATGAAAAATGAAACCTATTGGTATAGGAGGCTAACAGTGGCTCCACTTGGGGATGGTTTTTCCATATGAAAGACCAAGAACAGCAGGTCATAACGCCTTGGTCCTTAATTTCTTGCCAAAATTGGGAACTTTTCTTTTGATAATCAACACTGAGGCTTTTCAAAAAATGAGAAATCTTGTAATTATGGCCTTTCCTTGCTCTCTTTCAAAAACTTGTGAAGCTGTAACACCTTTATCTGTTGAAAACAAACTACTATAATTAAGTAATAATGTACAAGGCAATGTCAGATTATATACATGGAAAATAGTCAAAATAGTGCTTTAACATCCTGCCATTTACAGGGCCCTCTTGAACTTCAGTGTCATCCAAATCTTTCAAGAAATATGTGTTATTTCCTTGTACTGCTTGAATAACAAAGGGTCCTTTCCAAAGGGAATAAATTTTTCCATGTTTTCCCTTATCTTCTCTTCTTGAGTCCCATTTAAGCACTTTATCACCAATGAAAAAGTCTTTTGCTTTTGTTCTTCTGTCAAAGATTTTCTTTAGCTTCTCTTGTAAAACTTGAACTCTGTTGTATACCTGGTCTCTGGTTTGCTGCAAACAGATTGTTTGGTTGATCCTCCTTTGCATATCATTGGGTTCAGCTTGGGTTTCTTGAAGCAATTTGATGACAGGAATCCCTAGTGATGAAAGAAATTTGGCCTCCATTCCATAAACCAACTCATATGGGCTGATCCCAATAGATCTCTTGGTTGTTAGCCTATCTGCCCATAAGGCATTTGCAAGCTTTTTATGCCAATTTTTCTTATTTTCCTCCAACATCTTCTTGATGATGTTAATAAGGCTCTTATTAGATGATTCAGCTAAACCATTGCCTTGAGGGTAGTATGCTGTGGAATGACCCAAGGTAATATGGAACTTATGGCAAAAATTGACCATTTTCTTGGATCTGAAAGCAACAGCATTATCTGTAATGATCTTTTCAGGGCAACCAAATCTGGATAAAATATTAGTTTCAAGGAACTGAATGATAATGGAATCATTCGCTTGTCTGCATGGAACAGCCTCAATCCATTTGGTAAAATAATCCGTGGCTGTTAGGATCCATTTGTGTTGACCTGAAGATGAAGGATGAATCTCTCCAATGAAGTCTAAGCCCCATTGCTGAAAGGGCCTTTCTGTTGAAATAGGTTTCAGAGGTAAGGGAAATAATTTTCTTTTTCCCTCAAACACCTGACACTTATGACATGAAGTAACAAATCTCTTGACATCTGCAAATAGAGTAGGCCAATAGTAACCTGCCCTCAATATCTTATCCACATTGGACTTCCAATATAAATGTCCACCACAGTCACCTGCATGAAAATCTTTCATAACATTGTCAGTTTCATTGATTGTTAGACAATTCAACAATATACCCTCATGATTTTTCCACAGTAAATTACCATCCATAACACAAAATCTTGAAGCTTTCATTTTTAAAAATCTGCTTTTGGTTCTGGACAATCCTGGGGGAGCACACAGGTTTTGCAATACATAACAGATATCAGCATACCAGGGGGATTGTTCAAAGGCTATATTGATCTGTGGAGTCGCCAACTCCGGTTCATTGTCCAGTTGATTAATATCCAAGGCTTGAAAGTTTGCTTCAGACATGAGTTTAGCCAAACCTTGTCCCTTTATCAGTTTTGTTGGTCTTATTTCAATGTCATATTCCAAAATACTAGCAATCCATTTTCCTCTTTTGCCCTCTAATCCTTCTTGAGTCAATATGTCTTTCACAATGGCATTTGGCACATAAGCAATAACATGAGAATATAGGATATAAATCCTAAAATCTTTGATGGCCTTAACCAGGGCATAAGCCTGCTTTTCCATAATCTGATATTTCAAGGGTGCATCTCTAAGGGCTCTGCTAAAGAAAGCAATAGGTTTCTCACTTCCTTGATCATCCTTCTGTAGTAAAACTGCAACAATAGTATGTTGGGAGGCAAAAGAGAAGATAATGAAATCTCTATCAAACTGAGGACTTGTAAGAACGGGTGTTTGAGTCAAAGAAGTCTTGATGCCCTCAAAGGCCTGTTTAGCTTCTAGTGTCCATTTTACCTTGGAATCTTTTTTCAACATGTGGTTTAATAGCCTTATCAATTCTGCTAGATTTGGGATAAATCTTCTTAGAAAGTTGATCTTTCCCAAAAAGGCTTGTAATTCCTTAATGTTTCTTGGTTGTGGGACTTCTAGAATAGCCTGAATTCTGTCAGGGTCAATTCTAATTCCCTCTTTAGAAATGATATGACCTAGCAACTTACCCTCTTCCAGGCCAAACAGAGACTTCTTGGGATTTAAGGAAATACCATATTTCCTACATGTCAGAAACATTTGCCTCAGGTGTCTAAGGTGTTCTTGGTCAGATTTAGAAAAAGGAGTGAGGTCATCAAGATAAACAACTAAGAAGTCATGAATCTCCTTGGCAAAGGCAATATCCATTGCTCTTTGAAAAGTAGCTCCTGCATTTTTCAGTCCAAAAGGCATTTTGACATATTTAAACGTTCCCCATGGGGTTGTGAATGCTATTTTATCCTGATCATCAGGATGGACCAAGATTTGATTAAAACCTAAAAATCCATCAAGTAATGAGATTCTAGAAGCCCCCACCACTCTTTGAAGAATGTGATCCATTTTGGGTAAGGGATAATTGTCCTTGAGGGAAACTTGATTCAAGTTTCTAAGGTCAACACAAAGCCTAATCTCACCAGCTTTCTTCCTTGTAGGAACAAGATTGGATATCCATTCTGAAAATCTGATGGGTGCTATGATACCTGCTTCAAACATTTTTTGCACCTCTTTCTCAATTGAAGGGAGAAGTATAGGATTGATTCTCCTTAATTTCTGCTTGAAAGGCTTTTGATTTGGTTTGAGAGGAATAGTGTGTTGAATGACTGAAGTATCATAGGATTTTAAATCCTCATAACTCCATGCAAATACATCTTGGAACTCTTTAAAGAGGTCAACATACTTGGGCTTCTGATCAGGGGGAAAAGACTTTGATAGTTTTATTATCTTGGGATTTTCAATTGTTCCAATGTTGCACTCTTCAATGACAGCATTTAGGGGCTGCATCTTTGGTTTCCTAGGAATATCATTTGAATCAAAAATGTCTTCCAAAGGGGTCAGGCCTGTGGGTAAAAAATTGTCCTTTAGTTGTATGACTTCAGCCTCTGCTCCAGCTATTTCATCAAGATTGATTTGTTTAAGCTCTTGTACATTCTTATTATCAAAGGTTGTTGGGTGAAGTATTTGATTAGCTGTTTTGACTGATATAGTTCTCTGACCTTGGTTGCTCTGTGGTTGGGAGTCTTCTACAGCATCAGTATCAACATTTAGGCCCGAAAACTCTTGTTGCAGAGTTAAAAAGTTATTTATCTGTGTATCATCTTCAAATACTTGCCAGTCTTTGACATTGTTTGGGATGGAAGGTCTGTGTTTTATCTCAGCTGTAAAACAATGGTTGGGTTCAAAGGGTAATTTACAAGTACTAGCAAAAGTAGCTAGACTGTGTGCATGAAGGTTGTGGCTTCTAGATATTTTGGTCAGTTGAAATTCAGTAAAGACATCAAGTATTTCAATAGCAGCAGTTCTGTAAGACCTTAGCCTTTTGTCATTGGTGACGAAATTGCCTTTCATTTGTTGGATAATGAGGTCTGAATCTCCCAAGATTGACACTTTTGTTTCCTGTAAGGATTTGATCAGTTTGAGGCCTAGTAAGAGAGCTTCATATTCTGCCATATTATTAGTACATCTGAAATTTAACCTATAAGCTCGACCCTCTGCATGATTGTTTTGTTTATTGTGGATCCACACTCCTGCTCCTGCCCCTAACTTGTTAACTGATCCATCGAACTCAAGAAACCAAAGGATTTCTTGATTTGGAGCAGAATTAGGAGAGCCATTAGGACTTGGAATCAGGAGTTGGAGGTCTTGTTTTTCATCTGATTTATTTTCTAGAACAGTTTGATCAATTGATTGCCTAATTTCAAGACCTTGGGTAACTGATTGCTCATTTGTATGCATGTTTTGTTCCAGAGTGAAAGGTTTGTTATCAGCTGTGGGACATGTGTTATCATTGAACAGAATGAAGGAATCCATATCAGAATGGACTGCATAGATGGGAAAATTTTGAGGTTTTTCTTCACTGCTCACCATATATTTCATGAGTGTCTCTCTATATAGCCTCTTTGGTTGCCCAAAGACAGAGATAGTTGCATAAGACATGTCTAATTGTAGGGACCCTTGGAGCTTGGCTCCCCATGATCTTGATAACAACATTCCATATTTAGGTGGGATATCAGCTACCACCACATCCATTAGAATAGTTTTATTTGGATACTGGACAAGGGAAACACACAAATCTTTGATCAGGCCCAGGCATTTGACTTGGCTGGAATCAAATGAGAATAGGTCCTTATACGGCCTTGTGATGTCTAGGTTTAGTCTCTCCATTACAGATTTAGGCATAAGATTATGTGAGGCGCCCGAGTCAAACATTGCATTGTGTAGTATCTTGTCATGAATGTGCAAGCTAACATAAAAGGGTAAAACTCCTGTGCTTATTGTTTTCCCATCAACTTCTGGGCCAAAAAGTACCTCTGGTGTATCATCCAGCACATTGACATCATCTTTATTCTGAGTTAATTGGAGGGATTTTTTGATTTGCTGCTTGTAAATGTCATGCTTAGCCAGCTCTGAAAGAGGGATGGCTATCTTCAACTTACCAATTTCAGCTTCTAGGTCAAAAGGTTTGTCAGATTGGGTCTTGGCATTGTGGTTAGCAGCTGTTTCTTTCTCAACTGATTTTACAGAGGCACCCTCTTGGGTTTGAGTTTTATCTTGGGGTTTATCTTTTTTACTAACCTTTTGAGGACTATTACTTTGATTGTGCTCTGAAGGAGATGTTACCAGTTGCTCTTGACTTGGGGGGTGTATTTCAGTTACATCCTCCACTGTTACTTCATTTGTAATAGAGCTGGTTTTGTCAATTGGTTCTGTAACAGTGACCTTCTCCTTTGACATCTTGGGCTGTTGGTTATCTTTTGTTTTTACAGGCTGTGGCACATTTATGGTCCTGCTTCTCAGCTTGTATTGTTTATGAACTTCAAAAACAACAGTGTCATAGCCCTGCTTGAAGTCAAATGACTCACCAGATTTGGTTTGGAACTGATCAACATCATCATCTTCCTGATCTTCTTGACTTAGAAAAACTTGTTGTTCATTATTTAGACCCATCAGATTAATGTGAGTATCATCTATCTGTTCACTAGAGGTGGATGCTTCAGCATAGTTTTCTTGGAAAGGAGGTCTTATGTCTTGTTCTGGGCTGGCCCTTCCAGCATTTGGGTTTTGGTTTCTTCTAAAGCCAGGATTTCTGACAGCATTGTTTTGTGGTCCCTCCCATGATGATTTTCTTTCAACTGATTCTACTCTATCTCCAAGCCTATGCATACCGGTGATTATTGCATCTAGTTTCTGATCCCAGCCTGAAGGCTCTTCTTTGAAGGTAGTCTTTCTCTCAGTCCTTGCCCTATTTCTCTTGGCTATCAGGTTGGCTTCCACACTGACTGCTATATCTTGCATCTCAGCTAAAGTTTGGGGGGCTCTTTCTCTCAATTGGTATGCCATGTCTGAATCAAACCCATCAGGAAAGGTGTACAAGGCCAGATCAGGTGGAGGCCTCAGATTCTGGGGGATGGCGTTGTATACATTATTAAATCTAGCACAATAGTCCAGGACAGTTTCTTGAGGACCTCTTTTAATAGAATTGTACTCAGACAATATGTGAAGGGGGTCTTTCTTCTTTTCCCATCTGTTTAGGAAAGTTTGGTAGAGGGCTTATGGGTTAGCAATAGAATTTTTTGGAAGAGATCTAAACCAGGACCTTACATCTCCTGTCAAACTTTTTGGTATGTTGCAGGGATGGATAGGAACTAGCACCATCAAAATATGAGATCTTGGTCTGGTAATCCTGAGGCATAGCCCCTAGATTTGTTGGTAACTGTAAAGGGGCATACCTATTAGCCATGTTTGCTGAGATAACTGGACCAACAGGAACAAACAAAACAAGTGGAGGGAAATGGATGATAGGGGTGTGTGTAGTTAATGGGGGAGTTGAACAAGGGCTATGTGAAGTAGATGTAGAACTGGGAGACTGTGAAGTTGTGATATGAGGATGAAAGGGGACTTTAGCAGGTGTAGGAATGTTACTCTGAAATCCTGCTTCAGGGCTTGAATCTGGACTAGTTTCTTCCTTTTCTTGTTTCCTAAGAGTCCTCGAAATAAGGTTTGGATTTTCAAATACAGGTGATGGATTTGGATCTGGATTAGATCTAGTGTAACGTGTCTTCTTCTTGGGAGCCAGCTTCCAAGTTTTCTGACCTCTTTGAAATTTTGTAGGAAGTATTGTGAATCCGGCAGTGGTTAGGAATTTAGTTCAGGTCCCCAGTGGAGTCGCCAATTATGTTAACTCTCAGGTTGTTCCCTTTGACTCCCAAGGGAATACGGCCGAGGTAACCACAAACCAACTTTGGATTACAGGTTCTAGCCTACCTGCAATCAGAGAGGGCTCTCTCTTTTGATTTAGCTTTGTTTTTAGGATTTTAGGCTAGTTATGAAGTATAAGGTTTTGTTTGAATTTTGGTTGTCATTTGTTGTCTGAAGAAGGGTTTGCAATGATCAAAGAGGGTTTATTCCATTGGGAAAATGGAGTCCATGACTGATTATTACTTAGTGTCTGTGATAAAAAGAGTGTTACTGCAGAGCCAGATAGGTATCCATGATACAAACCTTTGATTTGAGAAGAAATAGTATAGAATCACACCATGAAAGGCAACAAAGATTTCTTTCTTGGTGATACAGAACATAAAAGGCTAAATCTTATTCAAGAGCAAAAGAGAATTCTCGAATAGAATTTACCATAAAATTAGAGTAAACAGGAGCATTTAAGAATTCCATATTTACAGCTAATCTTGAAGAAAACATAGTTAGCAGGAATGATTGAGTTTAGGGTGTCTTACTGGACAAATCCTGAACTATTCATTTTCCTTCCTACTAAGATTATCAAACATATATCGTAGATGAGTTATGTAAACATATAAAACATAGAGACAGTTAGGAAAACACTTATTGTATCATGAGAAAACACGAGAGTTCTGCAAAAGCCAACAATCCCATCACAACACGTCCAAGCATAGCCAAGTTGAGAAAACCAGCAGCTTCTTGTATTATACTTCTCAGAATATACAGCCGAGTTCTTCAGAACAAATAAACATCAACCCCAAAATAAGCTAAGCGAGGCGTATATATACAAAATTGTCTTTACAAAATATCTGAAAATGAGTCATTGACTCATAACTTTCTCTACCAACTCTCAAAAATAGTGGATACAATAGTTATTGCTATTAAAGCAGATTGATTACAGCTAGTCATTCCTGTTAGAGATCTTTTGACTTTTGGAGCGTCCTGGGACGGCTGAGCACCTTTGCATTGATTTTGAGAGTTCTTGCGTTTATGCTGCCTTGTCATGATGTTGCTGCATTGGACACATTAATTGCATTATCCAGCTGTACCCAGACACTGCCTTTTTTATCTAGCTGTCTTCCACTGTTGCTTTAAGTAGATTTGATACATGAGTCATTTTGAAAATGTTGACTTTAGGCCAAAATTAATTTATCAAAGTATAGTTTCTATCATACTCCTCCACCATTCTTCAGTGGGCAATTGGTGCCTCTGCATTTTGATTAGAATTTCATCAGCTTCAGTGTATTTGTAATAATTGGGAGTAACTGCAAAAAGGTGTCTGATCTCATGCTCAATAAAAAATAGATTTTCCAGCTTATCGTAAAGATCCTGCCCAGATGGGGGCCCTGCTTCCTCTGGAGCACTTGCAGATGCTGTTATTTGATTTGTTGCAAAGTTGTTGACCCTTTTGGCATAATGTTCATGTGATAACAATCTTCCTGCACTGGTCACCAAACTGGGGAGGCCCCTGTTATGTAGAACTGTGATTTTTGCAATAAATTCATTCACTTCTGCTTGTATTTCCTGACACTTTCTCTCCAATGACTGGACATAACTTCTCAGGGTAAGCACCCTTTTTATCAGCAGAATAGTATCAGTCCTGTCTCTAATGCCCATTCCTGCTAGCTGAAGGCCAGTCCGATTGTTAAGGACATTTATCATTCTGTTGGCTATTTCAGGCATACTCCCTAAAGATGCCTTGGCTCTTTGATTTTCAGCTTGAGCTCTGCCCAGAAGATTCATTTGTTCATGAACTGTTTCGATGGACTGCCATTGATCTGTAATGGATTGGCCAATTTTAGCCCATAGAATTTTCTTTACATCAGCTATAGTTTTGTTCATGGTTAATTCATTTTCCAACTCCTTTATCTTCTTTTCCAGGGTTCTTATTTCTCTTGTCCTCTCAGCCACATTCTGCTTTGATTTATCATATTTCTCTTCCAGTGTAGCCAATTTTTCTTTTGCTACCTTTAGTTCTGCCATTTGTGCCTCAAGAGCCTCCAGTTCCTTCCTCATATTCTGCATGTCAAGGCTGGGTGCCTGCTCTAGTGCTGCCACATCTGGTGCTGGTGCTGAAGGGCCTGCTTCTGATGTCCTTTCTGGGGGAGGAATTATTACTTGAGGAGTATCCTCAAGATTTATAACCTGCTGAGGTGGCTGAGACACCTGTTCTCCTTCCTTTTGCTTTAGGGCCGCCTCCAAGGCACCCTCTGTTTCCACTAGCCTTTTGTGCAAAGCCACCAGCATAGCCGTCACATCTTGATCTCTTCTTTGCTGGGCAACATCTTCAGTCTGAGGGTGAAGGGTTGGTGGTAGCTTAACCAGCTTCTTCAAAGCTGCTATGTCCTCATCTTTCTTCTTCATTAATGCTTGCACTCCCTTAGGGTCATTTGGATCATGGCCTAGTTCTATGATGATTTCTTCCAAGGACTTGATTCTGTTATCCTTGGCTTGAGAGGAAGCTTTCTCTAGCTCCAATTGAGCAGTAGTGTTATTTAGGGAGTTTTGCAACCTATGTGCCAATAGAGTCTTATCAGCCAATGTAGCATAAACCATCTCCCCTGTTTGTTTGTGCAGTTCTATCTGATCCATAGGATGGATGTCCTTGGCAAAGACCTCTAGGTTGGTCCTAATATAGTCGGCAGCTGACTGGGGCTGCAGCATGGTGGGCCTAAAATGACTAAGAGTCATTTTTCCCTCTTGAATATCATAGGCCGACATAAGCCTTTCTTGATTGGTTGGCACCATCTTGAGCAGCTGGTTATAGAGTTGGATTCTAATTGGCTCATTTCTTGCTTTTATCTCTATAAACTGCTTCTTGATGCTAGACTCAGACCTTGTTTGCTGCCCTGATGAACTAACTTCTCCTCCATGCTGTATTTCTTGTTCCTGCTGAAAGGAACTGGATGATGTTTCAATGTTGGGAGGGAGCATGGTACCAGTGGGTCTTTCAGGCATCTCCTCCTCAGAAAAGGGATTCAGCCTTTGTCTTTTCTGACCTTATTGATCTGTTGAAGTGGTGAGAGTTTCTTCCTGCCTAGCTCTCTTCCTTGTTCTTTCCTCATTAGCTGGAGTTTGTAGCACCGATGTTTCCACTGTTACCTCCTGCCTAGGAGGGACCTTTTCCTGAGTTTGCTGCTCTGCATTTGAAGGTGCCTCAGCCATATCTTCTTGCTGTTCTGCTTGCTGCTCTACATTAGAGAGTGGCTCCTCTTGTTGCATCTCTTTTCCTTTAGCTGTAGTTGCTGCTTGTGTAGAGGCTTGGGCAGATTGCTAGGGAGTAGTAGAAGAGGAAGCAGCTACTCCAAGATGCTTGAGTACTGGGGAGTAAACCTGTCCAAAAAATTCTAAGTCAACTGATTTTTCTAACTGCTTCATTTCTTTTTGTGTCATTTCTTCCTTAGAACATGCTTCCACTAGGGTTCCCTCCTTCCATTCTAACTGATTTGCATATTTTTCAATGTGTGGGATTCTAACATGGTCATAGATGGCAAGTCTGTATCTGACTCTTCTAAGACTTATAAAATGATTGGGGTCATAGGGTGACCAAAGGAAGCTTGTTTGCAGCTGGAAACTCTTTAGAATTTTATCTGCTTCTTGCCATGCTTCTTCTCTTTTGTTGAAAATGAATGGGCCCAATTGGTGTTTTATTTTGAGCTGTGCTTTCTTATTTCTGCTATGAAAGTGAACCATGTCTGCATTTCCAAATTGCCGGAAATACTCTAATGCAAAAAGTCTCATGGGGACATACTTTGGCAGTCTGTAAGGGGCTAGCTCACAGCCATATATTCTAATTACTGTGTGGTCTTGGTAGAAGTACCAATCTCCAATGCTATAATTCTTTGAAAGCTGGAGGATCTTTTGCATATCGTCGGTGAGTCTAGGAGGAGGAGAACTCTGTAGCAGAGACAAGGCCGGATAGATGAACAGATCAATGAACTCACAATAGCTGTATGGGGAGCAAGAGATATGGTGACAAACTGATGACCAAAATACCATTGACCTCCTGTTTCCTTTTGCATCCAGATTTCTCATGGAGACAGGGAAACTATCAGGCTGAAAATATAACATTAAGTGATATATATAGGAGGTGTATTTGAATACCCTTTCCCTCTCTAGATTCATGAATTGCTCATGAATCTTGTCAGCAATGAATGTGGCATAATCATACTGGGGAGCAGGAGGCTGCCCTGGAGTGAACATGGATAACATCACCAAGGTTGTATCATCCACAAACTCACTGGTATTGAATCCCAGAATGCAGGATATCATGTCCACTAGCAGTCTCCCTGTATCATTGAACCAGACATGTATATAAGGAGAAGGTTGCCGCGGCTGATATTCTGGTTTCATGAACAACTGACCAATCTTTGTGATCTCTGAGCTGGGCAACTTGGCAGCTTCTTGGAGAAGAAAATTAATAGATAGGGGGACCAGAGGTTTAGTTGGTTTAAAGTCCAGCATCTGATTTATGGATTGTGGAGTGATGTTGAATAAAATATTCCCAGATGAACTCAAAACTGCTCTTTGTGAGGGTTCATAGTGTTCACAACACTGATGGATGAGGTCTGGGAACACATTGACTTGAGGTAGGTAATAAATGGGAAAATTAGACTCCCAGATACCTATGTCATCAGCACCACTCATGTATTTATCCTTCAGCTCACAAACAGTGTGTACATGATATTTGGTAGTTATCTCAACTGTCTCTTTAATTTGATGATCCCGGTCAGCAAGGGCCAGCCAGTCTAGGTTCCTCTGTGGGGCACTCAGGGGAGTAATGTTCAAGGCCACAGGGGTCTCCATGCTTCACTTATCCTCTGAACTAGATTTATACTTGAATTGTGGATGAATGTGGTGAGTTTTGACAGAGAAAGAGATTTTCAGGGAGAAACAGGGTAGCTTTGGCAAAATTGAGGTGAAATGCTGTCAAAAGGGGGTGAAACAGGGTGAATTATCTTGCTGTGGCGCGCCCTGCGACACGAAAACTTTGTGAAGGGTCTGGGTTAAGCAAAATGCAGTGAATGAGGGGATTTTGATGAATTTGGGACCTCCAAGGGATACTAGTTCAGTCTTTGAAGGTATAGGAGTTCGGAATGCTGGATAGTGGTTATTTTGTGTTTTTAGCAGAGGAAGACTGAAAAACCAGTTGGTGGGAGAAACAAGTAAATACCTGGTTGTGGCGTGACGGGGGAAGATGACCGTGAGGAATTCCGGTGGCAGCAGCTCAAGGATGAATTTCTGGAGGTTGGCGGAAGAACGACGTAAATGCATGCAATCAACAGAGTGCTCAAATATATGAAAAATACAAAAAACTATGACTTTTGCACGATAATATGGGAAAATTGGTTTTTGGCGCCTTTTTGATGGATGACGTCAGCATGACGTCATTGGTGGGGTCGGGTACGGCGGGATGACGTGTCAACCGTTGATTGGGTCGACGTGGACGAGCGACGTGGCGGACAGGTCGGGAAAATGGCGGAATGGAAGCTGACGTAACGCTGATGCGGCAATGGCGTGGTGGTGATGCAAGGATGACATAAGGCGGAAAGGGACTGGCCGTAAGCGGTTTTATCGGACCGCTTTTGGTACGGGCCCGGTTTGTGTCGGAAGCCGCCCGATCCAACAAGAAATTGACACGCGCCTCAGGCCCTACGTCATCCTCTGACACTTTTCGGGCGCTAAAGGACGGCGATCGGGGGCGGTCCGAAATCGCCGAGGACCGTCGGATGGGAGGGCCCGGATCCGACGGATGACGGGACGCAGAGATGGCAGAGCGATACGGTGGGGCCCGTATAATAAACATTAGTGCAAAATTGCGCCGGGACAAAACTTTGGATAAATGAAATTGTGGGTTTTCTGAGGTTTTCGGGGATAAATGGTAAACGATATATCCATTTATAAGGTGCGCTTAGGGTTATTCAATCAACCGGGTGTTGATTTAATTCCCAAAAATAAAGTATGAACAGATATTCCATGGGACTCCGACTTTCTCACACTTCCAAACTTTGGGATATATGGCTAGATTGCCTAAGGGGGGGAAATATGTATATTTCTGGGATTTTTTTTTTATTTTTTTTGCACAATAATGCTATAATAATAGGGAATGGGTGAACTTAGGGAGCTATATAGTAAGTTTAGAAGTTAATATGAATTTTGAGATGTGGAAGAGAAACAGAGAGCTAAGTTTAAGGAGTAAACTTAGGTTTAGAAGCAGATGAGGGTGAGGAATGATTTTACACAAGAAATGTGGCTTCTTTTCAGAGAAGAAGGTCACAATTTGTCATGAATTTTTCAAAGGAGAAATGCAAGGAGGACTATTTAGGGAGATCCTAAAGTCCTCAAGGGGATGTTAGAAAGAGAATCTCTGTGGAAAACAGGGGAAGTTAGACATGCTTCCATATTTTATCATCAAACTGCTGCATGGATACCTCTGCAAGTGCTAATATGTGCCTTCTTGATCAAGGCCAAAACTGAATAGAATCAGGCTTCTGCAACTTCTGGCTACCTACCCAGCTTAGTACCTAGCATTTTTTGTTACTTCAGGGAGGGTGCACTTAGACTTGCAAACCCTCAGTTGCTCTTTTTCTTTTTCTTTTCTTTTCCTTTTGAGTTTCTATCTACAACTACCCTTATCACTTCCAAGGTCCCAGATTAAGCAATTGGGAACCTTCATTCTCTACCTAATTTACTAATCTGCCAAGATTAGACAGTTTGGACAGATTTTCTCTCTCTATTCTACAACATCAATTTAAACATGGCATGATCCAGATTAGGCTGTTGGATCACCCATCCAGAAGTAGGACACTATCCAAACTATGTACAGACATGTTCTTCCACAGAAATATGGGATCTTTGCATCATCAAAGTAGAACATATTTGGAATTTCCCCTGCCAATCATGAAAAATGAAACCTATTGGTATAAGAGGCTAACATTGCGAACATTCACCACAATATTTTCGAGGTGCTTCAAGTCATAAAATCGCTTTGGAAATTGTAAAAGTTTTGGAGTACATATCTTTTAACTCCTGGAGTTGACGAGGTTCTTGCAATGTGCGTATTTTGATCATAAGAAACATATAATGAAATACATGATGATATAACAATACGATTAACACAAAATGAACACATTTACACCTACTTACGGGTCCTTCGTTTCCCCACAATCCTTTCAATTCCGTCCCGGTTACTTCCAAAATTCTCAAATGTCTTAATTCGAACCAGGAAGGTAGGCAAACGTATGGACACTCATTCCAGCGGAGCCATGAGACTGAATTCCGCTCATTCCGCAGTATCTGCTCTGCATGGTAAACTTCAGTCTCAACCAGGGACAGGCCCGACCACATCTTTCCAAGCATAGGACGCACATTTTTCCAAGCATTCGAACCAGGAAGGTAGGAAAACATATGGACACTCATTCCAGCGGAGCCATGAGACTGAATTCCGCTCATTCCGTTGTATCTGCTCTACAGGGAAAATTTTAAGAACCCCCCCTAAATTTATAAATATAATAAATGGGCGAATCTCCATGGTATATAGGAAAAATGGAAGGCGATTTTATCAATAATATAATATGTATATATAATTTTTTGGCGAATCTCTCACCAGGCATGGCGAATATTTTACTCAATTATAAAATCTTGTAAGATCTTGGCGAGTCTTTTACTAAATAATAAAACTTTGTAAAGTCCTAGTGAATCTTAGCATAGGCTACATGTTGGTTTAATTCCCCCATTTAAATAGGCTACATTCCATGTGAATACCATGGTTCAATACCATGTGCCATTTTGGTGAATACCATGGGTCAATACCATGTGCCATTTTGGTGAATACCATGGGTCAATACCATGTGCCATTTTTATTTTTATTAATTCTAATATTCGCGTTAATAATGGTTTTTTGCATGGTATTAATAACAATCTAGTCCATGGTATTTGTCCCATAGTATTTTGGCCATAGGTTTCACCTAAATATAACCCATTTTTTGAGTGTTCGTAAATATAAGGTGACTTATGGAGTAAATATAAAAAAATGTTTTATTTGTTTACCATACCTCTAGTTTATTTATATTTTTATTAATTTACCATACCTCTTTTACAAATATGGTATTTGGCCCATAGGATTCACTTAAATAAAACCTCTTTCTTGAGCCTTCATAAATAGAATGAGGGTTATGGACTAAATATAAAAAGAGGGTTTATTTATTTACGATACGTCTAGTTTATTTATATTTTTATTTATCTACCATACCTTTTGAGTAAGTATAAAAAGACGTTTTATTTATTTACCATACCTCCACTTTACTTATATTTTTATTTGTTTACACCCTTACATGTATATAAGGTGACTTATGGAGTAAATATAAAAAATGTTTTATTTATTTATTATACCTCTCATTTATTTATATTTTTATTAATTTACCATACCTCTTTTGTAAATATGGTATTTGGCCCATAGGATTCACTTAAGTAAAACCTATTCTTGAAAATGGGCGAATGTATTCAATTAAATAAAACCTATTCTTGAAAATGGGCGAATGGAAGGTTGTAAGTCCTAATTTCAAGGGCTAAATTTACCTTTTTTACCCTCTCCCTTAAAATAAGGTGGGCTATTTGAGGTGATTTGTAAAAATGTACTATGATACAAAATATTCGCCCACTAAAAATTTAAAACCCCTTAATTTCGCCAAAGGGCGAACATTCACCCCTAAAATTATCCTTGCTGCTCTACATGGTAAGCTTCAGTCTCAACCAAGGACAGGCCCGACCACATCTTTCCAAGCATAGGACGCACATTTTTCCGAGCATCTGGCGGGACCGACGACGGGCATCTTTATCTCGATCGCTGATTCCCTGAATATTTGGCAATCCGACGGACAGTTGCTCGGTCAAAAATTTGACCGAGCCAGTGTCCTTCCGATTGCGGAATATTCGGGAATGGTAATCGAGATAAACTCAGAGACCGAGGATGAGTCGTCGTAATCCCACCAAATAATAAATAGATGATTCTGCTATTCCTCCACTAATAAGAACTTCCTTGTGATTAGAAGTAACCAAAATCAAACTCCTGGGGTGAAGGACAGAATTAATTGGCAAGAATGCATGGAGTTGATCCAAATGATCAACATCATCTAATACAATAGCAGAGATTCCTTTTGAGTATCCCTACACCTTCTCCACACTCCCCAATTTTGATATCATATATATGTTTCAAGTCCTTAATGAGTTGAGTCTGCAAAGAATTTAGAGACATTCTTTCTGCACTTTCTTTCACATCATATAGAAAGGAGGTTCCATCGTAATCTGAACTCTTAAGGTTCAAAAATGCATTAGCCATCGTAGTTTTTCCAACTCTGCTCACACCCACAATTCCCACGATGTTGGCGGCCTCCACACACCCCTTGTGCTGTGACCGCACAAGCTTTTCAATTTCCTCAATTTTCTGACCCCACCCAGTTTCATATTTTGCTGCATCCAACCGTGTTTTTGGAACCACTTTCAGCAGACTTTGAAGAACCTTATCCCATAACTCCTGATATCCACTGCATATTAATTATTCAGAAAGAAAAATCAGTATTGACAAAAGCTTAACTAAATTTCCATATAGCTATCAATCCAACAAAAAAAATAACAGGGATTGGGAATGTGGGAGATCCTCACCGATTCCACGAGTCGAGCTGGAAGCCGCTTACACCTGCAACACGATTCAGCGCCTCTCCAATTCTGAATAGTTTGCTGATTCTGTTTATGTTTGCGCAGGGCATCAGCATACCCTCCCTCTTTGTCTTTTCCTGTCCACCGGAGCTCACATGGGTCTACTTTGTAAAGTACAGGAAGAATGGTAACCCCTGAGTTCGCTATGATGACCAGCTCATCCAAACACCGTTTTGATTGCGTATAGTTGGGAGAGAAGATGGCTACGTGACCACAAGCGTCATGAATAGCAGTTTCTCTACAAGGTCTCGGATAACGAAAGGCCTTACAGCGGCTATGCAACAAGAAAATGAGAAAATAAAGGCAGAATACAAGGATAGAGTGGCCAAGTATGGGTCCATTTGAGAAATTATTGATCAAAGATTGAACAATCAGCTCCATAGCTCTATACATTTAGCTGGGTTTTTTTTGAACCCAAAGTATCATTATAAATCTTTGGAGGAAGAATCTTTGACTTGGAGGTTAGAGATGGATTGATTGACTGCATTGATCGCATGGTCCCTAAGGAGAGTGACCGATTGGAGATACACAGACACATCACTTGTTTCAGTAGAGCCATAGGTACCTTTGGTAATAACCTGGCAGGGATTGCAATGAAAGCAGATGAGCCAGGTAAACAAACAATTTCAATTTTTAAATTCTCATCTTGTTAAATTGTTTATAATTTGAAAGTTGGATATAATTTGTTGAGCTAACTCATTACACAACTATGTTTTTTGCGGCACAATGGTAGGAGGCATTTGGTAGCCATTGTCCTCAATTGCAGAAGTTTGCAATCTGTATTTTGAGTCAAACTTGCAGCGCTATTGGGTGTGAGCACAATTGGTATGTCTATGAAAGGATTCACACAAAGAAGAGAAACCATTTGGAACATAAATAGTTAAATGATCTAATCTATGTCTAATACAACATCAGACTAAGACGCAACCAATTGTTGAATAAAAGACCTAATACAAATCCCATTGTGTTGGAAGATATTGATTTGTTGTAGCAGCTACAACCACCCTTCAAAATTTTGCCTATGCTTGTTTTTGGAGCCCCCTACTAAAATCCCAACGACTTATCTTACGCTGACCTAGGTACTTGTGCTTTCAATGAGTTTTATATTTTGCTTCGTAGCTTGTGTTTGCTTACTTGCTTTGTTGTCTAACCATAAGATGACCTCTTGACTTGGTTGCAATCTAGTTCTAGACTTACCTTAGTGAAATGCGCAATCCTAGAGGGAAACCAACCTTGCTCTCGGGAAATGCGTAGTTGATCATTTAGTCATCGGGAAGTCATAGGGAAATTGAAACATTGCTATGAGTAGTCGAAGCATAACGTTGAGCCTAAGCAAGATTGGAAAGGAAATGACAAATCTAAAGGAAAGTGGCCACCGAAGCAAGTAATACCTCACGATGTAGGAGAGAGAGAATGTGGTCTCTTATAAGAAGCTTAATGGAATATACAAGGGACGTGGACCTCGACCTAGAGAAATGCATAATAGAGGTAGTGGCAGAGAGCCTTTGCAGTGTTGGATTTATGGAAAAGATCATCATAAGAAGGATTGTTTGTTGTATGAGGGTGGCAGGCATCAGACCTACAATGCTCAGGATGCACAGACAGTTGGTGATGTGGGTCAAAATATCCCTCAGATATATGCAACATTGGATAATAGGCATGTTGATCATCAAGCATCTATTATCGAGATGGAAGTGCATGTAGTGTTTTGGTTGGTGCAGTTGGCTACAGGTACCAAGAAAAGAGTTCATCATTAGGTGAGACATTTTGCATTTGAGCCGAATGGTATGTTTACTTCAGCACACCTAAATGTGCTTCCATTGGGATCATATAGTATGTTGTTGGATATGGATTGGTTGTATACTCATAAGACCATGGTAGATTTTTACGAGAAGGTTATTAAATGCTTAGATGATGATGGAGAAAGAAGAATTTTGTAGGGAAATAAGAAGCCTACATAAGTGATAATTGTTACACCTATGCAGAAAAAACACAGTTGCAGGAAAGGGTGTGTATTGTTTGTAATGCATGTTTCCAATGAAAAAGGTGAGGATGTGTAGGATGCAGAAGTCTTGAAGAGGTATTCGGTTTTGTAGCAGTTTCAAGATGTATTTCTCGTGAATATTTCAGAGTTCCCACCTCATAGGGATGTGGATTTCTCTGCTGAGTTAGTACTAGGAGCAACATTGGCATCAAAGACACTATACAGGATGATCACTCTAGATTTGGTGGAATTGAAGGTGCAGCTGCAGGAAATGCTTGACAAGGGATACATAAGGCTGAGTGTATCACCTTGGCGTGCACCAGTGTTATTTTTAAAGAATAATGATGGTACTCTCAGGTTGTGTATTGATTACAGAAAACTAAACAAGGTGACCATAAAGAACATGAATCCAATGCCAATGATTGATGACTTGTTTGATCAGTTGAAGGGATCAGTAGTGTTCTTGAAGATTGATCTAAGATCAGGATATCATTAAGTACACATCAAAGAAGAAGACATCTATAAAACTAAATTATGTACCAAGTATGGGCATTATGAGTTTGTTGTGGTTCCTTTTGGTTTGACTAATGCTCCAGCTACTTTCATTTGCTTGATGAATAGTGTATTGCATCCTTATCTTCACAAGTTTGTGATCATGTTCATTGATGATATATTGATATATTCTAAGAATGAGGAAGAGCATGCAAAATACTTAACAACAATGTTAGTATTGTTGAGAAAAAACAATTGTATGTCAAGCTCAACAAGTGTAGTTTCTTTTAAACAAAAGTTCATTATTTGGGGCATGTTGTTTCTAAGGAAGGTATAACAGTGGACTTAGAAAAAATCAAATTTATCATGGAATGGGAAGCTCCTAGGAATGTGGAATAATTAAAAAAGGGATGGGTCGGGCCCGTGGGACCTACCTTCTCCAATGACACAACATCTTCAATATTAAAGCCGAAATGGGCTGGTCCTTTCAACAACCGAAATATATATTGAATAGGAGGCCGACGCATATCGAACCCGCGCCGGCCACATGGGCCAGCGCGTCTCCATGTGGCGGTCCCATACCATATTAAACCAACACTCAACCACATAACAAATGTGCCTCATGTATGTGAACATTGCCGGTGTTTATTTTAACCGCCCACAAAAAATTAACAACACGCAAATTTGGTAGGGGCAGGATTTGATCCCCCGACCTCTCTGCGTCCAGAGCTCTGCCCTAACCAAAGAGTCAAGGTGGGGCGCTTTGTAAACTTTGCTAACCTTCAACCTTAAAAACATGCCTTTCTCATTTGCATGGGGGAGCATCAAGGCGGATTGGAGGAATTAAGAGGCCAATGGAGCCATGAGCGAGTGTGAAACCCGGATTGCGGAAATTTGAGAAGTGGAGAACCATGACGCAGTTCCAGGAGGTAGATTGATTGCACGTTTTTCGAGGCAAAGATTTTTTTTGCAGAGAATATTTCTTGATGCCTGAAATATTCCCTAGGGAGGTAAATTTTCATTTTGTTAGAATGATATGAAGTTTACAGTAATTTTAACCATAATTTTACAGGGAATGCGATGGTGAAATCAAAATCACCATCTGAGCATCAAATTTTCAGATTCCCAACAAAGCAGAATATTTGGAGAATCTTGAGGGAATCTTCTAGATTCCTTGGAGGCTGAAAATTGACAGAGTTAGAATGCATTCAAGTTTACACTCAAAAGTCTCAAAATATCACAAGGATCATGATGGAGAGATCAGATTTTTGATCTGAGTTGCAGATATCCAGTCAGCCCAAAGAACAGAATCTTTGGAGAATCATGGTGAATCTAAAAGATTCCTATAGGCCCAGATTTTGACGGTGTTAGAATTCGATAAATGGATAGTCAATTTTACAACTCTCAACAACAAAAATTCAGTGGTGCAGTCAGTTTCTGCAGCTTAGTCTTCCATTTTTCGACCAATTTCAGAGGTGAAGGTACATGAATGAGTCATGTCATGTTTTCCTTCATAATTGCTGAGGTGATGTATCTTGTTCGAGATCCCTGTTTGATGTTATGTTGCGGGATCATTATTTCCACCTTATGTGAGATGTATTTAGCTTTTATTGCTATGTATTGTTGTTGAGATCCCTATGTAACTATGTTGAAGGGATACTCATTTCCACATTGGGTGAGATCATGTTAAGTTGTCATGCTAAGAGGAAACCTTCTTGAGTTAGAATTCCTATAAGCGGAACGTCTCATGGAGAGATAAGCCACTCCTGTTTGAGGGTGTATGTCCTTTCTATAACAAAGAGTCTTCCATGTACATCATCATCATTTCCAATAGTATATGAAGAGACCTCCACCATCTTGACACCATGCCTAGAGAGGTAGTCCACACTGGCTGAACTACGTTATCAAATGTGTCGTGTTCATGATTTTCTGATCATTGTCATGTTTCCTCTTTCTTAAGTATGCATATGTGTTCTTTTATGCTATTTTAAATGCAATTCTAACAACATCATTGAAGTAAAAGATCTTGGATGATTCTGGTAGTTGAAGGAACTCGGATCAATGATTAAGCTTTGCATTGGTAGAAGATTTTGGATCTGGGTGAGGTGGTCTCAAGAAAATTCCCAAGAGTTGGGGGTGGAGATGGTTTTCTCCAAGAAGCCCTCGACAGGTGGGTGGAGATAGAAAAATTCCTCAAGATATAGTGAAGATATTCTGAGGCATCCAAGCTTGTTTTGGCTTTGTGATCTCTTGACTGGTTTTGGCAATATCATGGTAGCCTGAGGGTGGAGGTGGTTTAATCTCCGGGAAGCCCTAGTTGTATATGTCTTGGTTTAACCCATGAGATCCCACATTCATGTTTGGAATATGGCATGGGGGTGATTGACTGAAAGAAATAAATGGTTCAACCCAATCTACGTTTAGGTGGTACATGGAAGTCCCTCACTTGGTTGGATTTGCATATGTATTTAAGGGCTATTTTCATAATGTGATTAATGAACACTTGTACTTGTTATTATGATGACTTTATGGAAAATGTTGTAGCATCCATTGTATTTTTACTTTAATTTTCAGTTTTAGCACAAAAATGAAAAGAAAAGAAAATATTATGTTCTAACGGGTATAAAAGAAAATGTAGAAATCCGAAAGAAATGTTTTATTTTATATTATTGATGGCTCTTTAACGTGAGAAATCCAGGAGAAGATCTGAGTCGTCCGATCAGCAGGCAGTAGATCAAACGGTAATCACGCAGTTAACAAGCGCGAGGGTTAATTCAAAATCGAATGCGATAAATTATAAAATGCAGTTAAAACCTCATTTAATCAGGGCCATCTGCTTGAAGTTAACAGATTAGATGGATATCGCGCTGAAAAGTGAATGGGTTTTATTTTAAATTTCAGACCCGAGAAATATTTTAACGGCATTTTAGTTTCCTATCGGGTCTATGGGGAAGTCAAAGGCTTGTGGAAAAGGTGGACGCAATAAGGTTTTGTTCAATAGGTTTAAAGTCTCGTTGAGTTCTGAAGGATCAGACCATCCACTGAATGAAAGATTAGATGGTGATCATGCTCAAATGTGCGCGTGGGTTAACAACTCAAGTGGACCTAATATGTAATGAATTTGGGCTTAATTCCTTTGGTTTCTTGCGACGGTGATTGGTTGGGTTTCCTTGCATTTTGGCCAATCACAACACTTCCGATATGTAGGTGGGCCCATAACCCACAAGTCCACACATGGAGTTCTTGTAAAGTTGCAGTCTGTTGTGTTAAAATAGTCTAACTGTCATCATGACATCTACAAGGTTATAGCTTGCAGAATAACACTCAGACCACATACTCAAGCCACAGATTCCAACAGCGAATAGCCATCACCTTCTAATTTCTGTTACCTCTCGTTATTTTGTTTGCTTGAGGAGAATGATGTGTCGTTTACCCTCCATTGTAATATTCTGTAATAACTTTTACTTTCAACAGTTAGGAGATAGTTAAGCAGTTTGACAGTTTTGGTGATTACCAATTGTCTCATAATGTATAAAAAGAGGAAATTTTATAGAGAAAGGGTTCAAATTTGGAAGAACCTAGAGACCAGGCTACTATATTTTTGATAAACTGTTGATTAATGAAAGAATCAGAGCTTTTCCACACATTGTTGGGTATGATTTTGTGACTTCTCTGTTATGTGTCACCATATGTCTTCTTTTCTTTAAGTATAGTAATGAAGCTACAGGTATTTGTTTACTTATGTGAATGAAGTTGAAATTCCTTAAAAGAGTGCTCCTATACTTAAAACCCTTACTTATACATTTCTTCTAAGTTACAGATAATAGTTTCTGTGTAAAGCAACATATTGTCTCTAACTTCCCAAAGTGTTACAGATAATAGTTTCTATGTAAAACAACATATTGTCTCTAACTTCTCAAAGCATTCTCCACTCAGCATTCATATTCAGCAATCAAATGGCATTCTGAGAATTTCATATCACCTAAGTATTAAGCGTTAAGAACCGGGTCTTTCAGGTCCTTCACTTGAATATACATCATACAAATAAGTGACAATAATAATAAACTTTAATTTCCTAAGCACAATTTCTACACAACCAAGAAATTGGTTTCTTATGGGACAACATTAATTGGCGTCATTGCTGGGGAGAGACACAAGAACACTTTTCCCTGGGTTTTTAATATTTTCCCCTAGTTGTTCAATGAGGAGGAAATATTGGGTTGTATTGAATAGAAAGCAATAACTTTGGCTCCAAAGAGGCCCCATACAAGGTCAAATACCTCACAGCAAAAAGTTCAAGCCCTTTCAGACCTTGAGAGGCTAGTTTCTAAGAGGGTTGAAATGCCTAAAACTCCAATTACACCAAGTCCTACACTGTCTGCACCTGGTAGCAATTCAACTCATTTTTCATCCAAACATTCATCTTTTATTGACTACGAGTCACCTTTTACATCTACTTCATTTCAAGAACCCGACTGTCAAGAACAATCTTTAGAGTCTGTTTCTTTCTCAGTATCTGCTATGGTTATTCAACATGAACCTATAACTACATTGCCACCTTCTCATACTCCATTTACTCCTCAGATAGTTTCTACACCTGCTAGTACTCAAGGTTCAGTAAGTTCAGGAGCAAACATGGCAGCACCTGCATTTTTGTTGAATAGGCATGCACCTATTCAATTGCCACAACAGTTGAAGCAAATGCCTCAAGAATACTTGAAGATTATTCCTCATTTCTTAGGGGAGGATGAACAAACATTAGAGAAGCATCTAGCAATGTTTTGCAATTTTGCATAAAATCTCAATGTTGAACACTTGGATGTTGTTTTAAGATTTTTTTGCAATCCTTGAATGGAGAAGCAAGGAAATGGTTTAAATGGCTTCATAATAACTCTATTCCTACATGGGAAGAGATGGAGAACCTGTTCACCCAGAGATGGGGAGAGAAAAGAGACCATGGGTATGCACTCATAGAGTTTAATGCTATTAAGAAGAAATCTGATGAAAGTGTTGTTGAGTTCATCAGAAGGTTCAATAAACTGTACAATAGTCTTCCAATGGAGATTAAACACCCTCCTGTTGGTGCAAAAATAACTTTTGCAAGGGCTTTTGAATCATATTTTGGATTCACATTGAGGAAGAGAATATATTCAACCCTTGATCAGATCCAAACTGATGCCTTAGAGATAGAAGCAAATCTGGTGGCTGCAGGTAAAGCACTAGAGACACAACCTATCCAAGATAAGGGAAAGGCTAAAATGGAATCCTCTCAAAGTTAAACATTAGAGGATATGAGTAATGTAATTAAAACTTTGTCTAATAAGTTGATTAAATTAGAGTTGGAGAGTAAGAATTCTCAGAGGCAAGCACAACAGAACATAAACTTTAATCTTCAGTATAGAAGACAACCTCAGCAAATTTTGCAGAAGGAGAGAAAAGATCAAGATCAGGTTCAAGCACCACTTTACTTAGAGGTAGATCCTGATGAAGTACGAGAGCATTCCAGGGACCATGATGATCATATTTCTACATTGTGTGCAGTAGATGAAGATGAACTAGGTGTTTAGGGAGAAGAATATGAATATACTGAAACAAATGTTATTTATGATGAGAATGAAATTGATGAGTATTGATTTTATGCAGGCAAAATTACATAAGAAATATGACTTCAGATCAAGGAAAAGATCAAGAGTTCAAGAAAATGAAGGTGAGCAGCAAGTTTCAGCTCCCCTACAAAAGGTGACTCCACAAGAACCACAGCCTGCAGAACAATTAAATAAAGGAAAGAAACATCAGAATACAAATAGCAAGACTCAAATACTTCAAGGTGAGTCTTCTCAAGACAAAAGTGATAAGATTCCTTTAGAAAAACTTGTTTCCATTCCACAAGAGCTCTCAGTGATGAAGAGGAGTGAAGATGAAAATGAAAGGACTACTAAACAGGTTCATGTGTTTAGTCTCACTAAAGAATTAGAAAAAATCAAAATTCAGGTGCCCATCATAGAGTTAGTCAAAAGACTAGTTTATCAAAGAGAAATTGTTGACTTTATCATTCTATCTCAGAATGTGAATATAAATGACATTGTGAATCTACAAGAAGATAAAACAGTAGTGGTTTTTGGTATGCATGTGGAGGAGGTAGATTCTTCAACACCTCCTTTCTACATTTCTTTATTGATTCATGATTTCCTCTTGCATAATTGTATGTTTGATTCAGGAGATTCACATAACCTTATGCCACTATTAGTGATGAAACAACTAAACCTATAAGTTACTAAACCTTACAGAGACCTGTATTCTTTTGATTCAAATAAAGTCAAGTGTCTGGGGGTCATTAAAGATATGGTGGTGTCACTAGCCCAGATCCCATCTAGAAGTTTGGTAATGGATGTAGTGGTAGAAGATATCCTTGCTAGGTTTGGAATGTTGCTATCTAGGTCATGGGGGGGCTAAATTGGGTGGTGTTTTGAAACTAGATTTTACTTATGCTGTCATACCAATTTTTGGTGGAGAAGAAAGGAGGTTGTACAGAGAAACAAGATTTGTAAAAACAATCACAAATAATGGAGCAAGTAATTCACCTGTATATAGCCGAGAGAAAGATGAATTTTCTTGCTTCGTGCTACATGACAATGTAGAGTTGGCTAAAGATAACTAGAGGCAACTTACTTCAGCTAGTGTAAATACAAAGCTGCAAAACAGAAGGGGTGTGGAAGTGCTTCTTTGATGGAGCCTATTCTAAAGAAGGAATAGGTGTTGGTTTCCTTCTAATTACACCTAGAGGTAATATGATCCATTTTTATTTTAAATTGGAGTTCGAAGCAACTAACAATGTGGCAGAATATGAATCCTTGATCATTGCTCTGCAAATAGCAAAACAAATGGGAGTCCAGTCAATTTCTGTTTTTTGGAGATTCAGAGTTGATTATAAAGAAAATAAAGAACCATTGTCAAACAAAACACCCTAGGCTTAGGGCATACAGAAATGAAGTGTGGGATTTGGTTGAGAAATTCTTTGAGCCTTTCAATATACAATTCATTCCAAGAGATAGAAACAGATTAGCAGATTCTTTGGCTATGGCTGCTAGTACTTTTAGGCCTCCTATGAATCCAAAGCTAAGATATGAGGCTGAAATGAGGCACAGGCCTTTTGTTCCGGATAATATAAAACACTGGCAGATTTTTGAGGATGATCAGCAGATTAAGGAATTCTTGGCTATGATTGAATATTTTCAGGGCACAGAGATTGATCAAGATGAAGATGAAACAACAGAAGGTGCAGAAGTAAGTGGTTTGAGAAATTCTATAGTTAATCAAAAAACATTTAATTGAAAGATAATATTCTACCAAGGGGGCTTGTCCCTCTTGAAAGACTTTTTAACTCCAATGATGTAGATGTCAGTTCAGAGAAAATTCCACAGGATGAGCAGATTCAAGATCACAATATTTGAACCCAAGAGGAGCCCAGGTTAGTCAAATTATTTAATGGATTTCCACTTAATTATAAGGAGAGATATATTAAGCTTTTCAAGGACTATATTGATGTTTTTGCTTGGTCCTATGAGGATCTCAAAACATATGATGTAAGTATTATTCAGCACAAAATTCCCTTGAAAGAGGGGATTAAACCATTTAAGCAGAAACTCATGCAGATAAACCCTCTGCTTTTACCATTGATTGAGAAATAAGTCAAAAAGCTGCTTGATGCCAAGATAATAGTTCCACTTAGGTACTCTAACTGGGTGGCCAATTTAGTGCCTGTAAGGAATAAAAATGGAGAAATAAGGCTATGTGTGGACTTTAGAAATCTCAATAGAGCTTCCTTAAAAGATAACTATCCGTTACCTAAAATGGATCATGTGTTACAGAAGGTAACAGGATCATTTAGAATGTCAATGCTGGATGGGTTCTTTGGGTATAACCAGGTGGTTGTTGATAAAGAAGATCAGAAAAAGACTGCATTCACAACTCCTTGGGGAACCTTTATGTATGCTTGAATGCCTTTTGGGTTGATCAATGCAGCTGCAACATTTCAGAGGGCAATGGACATTGCATTTGTGGGAGATAAGTTTGTAGTGATATACTTGGATGACATCATTGTTTTCTCTAAATCTGATGAGGAGCATTTGGACCATCTTAAAAAGACTTTTGAGAAATGTAGAAGATTTGGGCTTTCCTTGAATCCTAAGAAGTCTATTTTTTCTCTGGAGGAGGGCAAACTGTTGGGGCACATTGTTTCTAGAGATGGAGTGAAGATAGATCCAGCAAGGGTGCAAGATGTGCAGAAAATACCCCTGCGCAAGAGTAAGAAAGATATTCAAAAATTTCTGGGAAAAATAAACTTTTTAAGGAGGTTTGTGTCCAATTATGCTGAAATTGTAAAAGAAATTACTAATATGTTGAAGAAGGAGAATGAAGTGCATTGGACCAAGGAAGCTAGAGAGTCATTCTCCGGGATTAAAGAATCATTACAAGAAGCTCTAGTTCTAATTAGCCCTGACTATCAAAAGCCTTTTCAAGTTTTTTTCATTTGCATCACCTAATTCAATAGTTGTTGTTTTGTTACAGAAAAATGATGAAGAAAAGGAGCAGCCAGTTGCTTTCTTTAGCAAGATTCTCAGAGATGTTGAACTAAAGTACAATATTCTTGAAAAATAGGTATATGCTTTGGTAAAAGCCCTAAAGGCCTTCAAGACTTATGTGTTGCAGTCACATATTATTGCTTATGTGCAAAATATTGTAGTAAAGGATGTCTTAGTCCAGAGTGATGTGGAAGGCAAAAGAGGAAAATGGATAGCAAAGATCCAAGAGTATGACTTGGACATAAAGTCCACAAAGCTGGTGAAAGGGCAGGGATTGGCAAAGATGTTGATAGAGTCAAATTTTCAGGCATTGGGAATCAATTTTCTAACATCTACAACTGAGGAGATAATTGAAGACGGTGAAGGAAAATCAAATCTAGGTATGAAGATCATGTATAAGTTTTTATGTTCAGAATGGTACAAGCACATAGTCCATTATTTATGTTTTCTCTCTTGTTCTCAATCTTTGGATAGAACAAAATATAGAGCATTAAAGATCAAATCACAACCATATGTGATTGTTGAGGGAAGATTGTATTGGAAGGATCCTGTGGGAATTTTATTGTTATGTTTAATAGTGGATGAATTTACAGAGACCATTAAAGATTATCATGAGAATTTATGTGGTGGACATTATAGTTGGAAGGCTACTGCACATAAAATCCTCCAGGCAAGGTTTTATTGGCCTACTCTATTTGGCGATACATATAAGTTTGTCAGAAGCTATAAGAAGTGTTCGCTTTTTGCTGAGAAGAAGAGGCTAGCTCCCTTGCCTTTGATCCCAGTCTTCATAGAAGAACCATTCAGAAAATGGGGACTAGATTTTGTTGGAGAAATTAACCCACCTTCAAGTGAATGACACAAGTTGGTTCTTAAAGCTACTGATTATTTCACCAAGTGGGTAGAAGTTATACCTACTAAAAGGGAAAATGACCAGGTGGTGATGAAGTTCTTAGAGGAAAATATTTTCAGTAGATTTGGATGCCCTATCAAAATCATAATAGACAATGCTCAAGTCTTCAGTTCAAGTATGTTCGTTGCTTTTTATAAAAAGTATAACGTTATTTTATCTCATTCAACAGCTTATCATCCACAGGGAAATGGATTGGTTGAATTCACTAAAAAAACATTGATGAAGATCCTTAAGAAAACTATTGCAGAGAATTAGAAAGGTTGGGATTCTAAATTAAAGTTTGCTCTATGGGCTGTTAGAGTGACTACAAGAAGGTCTACAAGCAAATCACCTTTTGAGTTAGTGTATGGGACTCAAGCTCTATTCCCAAGTCAGCTTGTGAAGCCTGTGATTGCAATGATTCAAGAGGCAAAATAAAAACCCAATGCTCTGATAAGAAGGATGCATAAGGTAGTGGAGATGAGTGAAAGCGGGGATAAGGTAAGAGATAATTTGATTATGTATCAATCAAAGATGAAGGGTATTTTTGACAGAAAAGGCAGAGAGATTGATTTTAAAGTTGGAGACTTGGTATTAAGGTGGGATACTAGAAGAGAAGATAAGGGAAAACATGGGAAGTTTGATCCTCTCTAGTATGGCCCATTCAAAATTATTGAAGCAAGGGCAAATAATACATTCTTCTTGGAGAATCTTGATGGTGAATATTTATAGTTACCTGTCAATGGGCAGTACCTCAAACATTACTTCCAGTTCTGAAGCACAAGGATCCTATCATTGTAGATACTAGAGTGAATTCATTGTACAAATTCCATAGAATTTAAATTGGCTAAGCAATATGTGACTCCATGCCCGAGGTGAAGGCACTGATCTGTGGTTCTTAGTGCTTCTGTGGCAAAAGCACTATCCCCAGGTGGAGCCAGATGTTGTAGCATCCATTGTCATTTTACTTTAATTTTCAGTTTTAACGCAAAAATGAAAAGAAAATAAAATATTATGTTTTAACGGATATAAAAGAAAATGTAGAAATCCGAAAGAAATGTTTTATTTTATATTATTGATGGCTCTTTAACGTGAGAAATCCAGGAGAAGGTCTGAGCTGTCCGATCAGCAGGCAACAGATCAAACAGTAATTGTGTGGTTAACAAGTGCGAGGGTTAATTCAAAATCGGACATGATAAATTATAAAATGGAGTTAAAACCTCAGTTAATCAGGGTCGTCCTCTTGAAGGAAATAGATCCAATGGATATCGTGCCGAAAAGTGAACGGGTTTTATTTTAAATTTCAAACCCGAGAAATATTTTAACTGCAGTTTAGTTTCCCATCGGGTCCGTGGGGAAGTCAAAGGGTTGTGGACAAAGCGGACGCAATAAGGTTTTGTTGAACAAGCTTAAAGTCTCATTGAGTTCCGAAGGATCGGACCGTCCATTGAATGAAGGATCAGACAGTGATCGCGCTCAAATGTGTGTGTGGGTTAACAGCTCAGGTGGACCTGATATGTAATGAATTGTGGCTTAATTCCTTCGGTTTCCAGTGATGATGATTGGTCGGGTTTCCTTGCGTTTTGGCCAATCACAACACTTCCGATATGTATGTGGGCCCATAAACCACAAGTCCACACACGGAGTTCTTGTAAAGTTGCAGTCTGTTGTGTTAAAATAGTCTAACTGTCATCAGGACATCTACAGGGTTACAACTTGTAGAATAACACTCAGACCACATACTCAAGCCACAAATTCGAACAATGAACAACCATCACCTTCTAATTTCTGTTACCTCTCGTTATTTTGTTTTCTTGAGGAGAATGAGGTGTCTTTTACCCTGCACTGTAATATTATGTAATAACTTTTACTTTCGACAGTTAGGAGATAGTTAAGTAGTTTGATAGTTTTGGTAATTACTAACTATTTCATAATGTATAAAAAGAGGAAAATTTACAGAGAAAGGGTTCGAATTTGGAAGAACCTGGAGACCAGGCTACTGTATTTTTGATAAACTGTTGATTAATGAAAGAATCAGAGGTTTTCCACACATTTAGGGGTATGATTTTGTGACTTCTCTGTTATATGTCATCATATGTCTTCTTTTCTTTAAGTATAGTAATGAAGTTGTAGGTCTTTGTCTACTTATGTGAATGAAGTTAAAATTCCTTAAAAGAGCGCTCCTATACTTAAAACCCTTACTTCTACATTTCTTCTAAGTTACAGATAATAGTTTCTTTGTAAAGCAATGTATTGTCTCTAACTTCCCAAAGTGTTACAGATAATAGTTTCTGTGTAAAACAACATATTGTTTCTAACTTCTCAAAGCATTCTCCACTTAGCATTCATATTCAGCGATCAAATGGCATTCTGAGACTTTGATATCACCTAAGTATTAAGCGTTCAGAACTAGGTCTTTCAGGTCCTTCACTTGAAGATACATCATGAAAATAAGTGACAATAATAATAAACATTAATGTCTTAAGCACAATTTCTACATGTTGGGCAGTAAACAGGGTCTTTTTCACCTCTATTTAGCCTACATTAATTATCAATCCAGGTATGATTTGTTATCTCAAATAGTGTACTCAGTTTCAGGCGATAAATTGTCAAGAGTAATGCTAGTAGTATAATGCTTTTGCAAAAGTAAATAAATGCTGGAAACAAACTCTAAATGTAATAGCAAGAACTTGAATTGCTTGTAACTAAATCATTCATTTAAGAAAGTACAACACTTCATCAGTCAAGGGTACAGTAATGATAAATCTTACCTTTGTAAACTGATGTAATTGAAAAGCAATAAAATAAAAGATCATCAATTTGGGAATCAGACAACAATAGTCAATGTTCACTATAGTTTCAGATCGTTATGTTCACACCAAAACAATTACTTGAAATGATAATTCAAATGACAAGAAAGGGAACAACAACTAATCTATTTAAAAGGATTGAACAACAAAGCTTTAACCTACAGGAATGAATGAAGCAGTAGTCGTAATCTACAGGAATTAAGCAACAATCTTTACCTCAGAAATGATTTGAACAGCAAACCGGAAATAGAACAGCAAACTAAAGTGAGTTATGAAATATTGAATAGCAACCCGAATCAAATGTAAACGCACAGCAAACTAAATCGAATGTTACACACATAGCGCATCTATACTGAGGGAAAAAGTAATCTGAGTTTCGACACAACAATTATTGATTACGGTTATGAAGAAACAACAATTGAGGTTACCATGGAACATCAATCCCAATGAACAACAATTACTCTTAGAGGTAAACCGTAGATAAATAGGCAATAGTACCAATCTATAAATACACAACACTGTTACTCTGTCAATGAACAGTAATGGTAATCTGTAAGGAACAACAATGTTATACAATAATATCAATCTGTAAAGGAACGACAATGCGATATAAATTCAGAATGAACAACATAACATTCCAGTTGTAGAGGATAACCTTACTATTCAAATATGAATGAAATATAACAGAGCCAATACATGAAATAATAAGGAACAACAGATTACTGAACAAAGCAAATAAAAGAAATCAAATCGCACACAACTTGGAATTGGAAAATAATGGTACAGGAAGCAAGTGATCCACTAGGGTCGGGCCCTTAGCCTCCAGGGACACACTGTTGCGATTACTCCAGAATCAAGGATGGAACAACAATTACGTTTATATATTAATCATCAAAACAGAGTTACAGCAATCGCTCTTTAAAGAGAGTCGATGATCAAAGTTTAAGTTACAACAGTGAATTTCATAAAACAACAATAATCATCCACCCTTTGGGCTAGCAACACTGTCCCTTTTTATAGCGGTTAGGTAGAAATATCAAAGATAGAGATATTCTTTAAGGTAGCGATCCCTCAAGATCAAAGGATCCTGAGGGATTCACCATATCGTTTTTTCTCAGTTATCTCTTCGTTCTCTTATGCCGATTTGGTATCTCCTCTTCCTTTTCCTGGCCTACGCTCTCCGATTTGGATTGCCTCGTTTGGATGCACTTCCCTGTCAAAGGGAAAACAATTGATTTCGTCTTGTCTTTTTCTTTGAAATGGCGATCTTCCAATTTCTTCCTTTTTTGCATAGAAAAAGGTAATAATTAGTCACTTTACGTTACTCACAAATCTTCTAAACTTTATCATAATCTTTCACCATATGCCCAATTCATAATGTAAAGAAGTTATGAATTAAAGGAAAAGATAACGAAATAAGTGGCAATTACATACCTTTTCTACTGCTCAACACACCCCCTGCTTACCCTTTTTCATGCCCTCATGAAAAAATTGTAATTGACATGCAAGGCAGTTAGGGAATAGGTTGGAGAAGGGTTCTCAGTAGGTGGTCTACAACCATGATTCCTAGCTAAGAATTGAAAAATATGCCCTTTCTGACCTTCAGGAAATTCATATAGGGCTCTATATCCTGGTGCAGGATACCAAATGACTGGACTTCGAAACCTACAGCCTAACCAAGACGATCCTTCTCTCATAATGAGATCACCATAGATACCCAAGCGGTTAGCAACTAGCTTAAAATTTTCATAATTGAAAGGTTCTCTGTTTTGGATATTCCGTTTAGAAGTCTGATATCGGAATTTGGCTGCTGCTATGGCAAGGTCTTTGATGGTGAAAAAGTATTCTACCCCTTGCTGGATGACTACTGTGTGAATAGGTCCCAATGTCTAGATCACACCCTGAGTTCTCATTAGGCTCCTATGTTTATTCCATAATTGCAATGGGTCTCTAGGTTCACCCCTCACCCATAGATCTAATCCATTCTCCTATCTTTGAAAGACATTGCAGGCTTTAAGCCATTTTATTTGATTAACACCAAAAGAAATAAATTCCTGCAGTTGGACATCACCACGAAAGGGCTAGGGTTCTATTCTGTTTCTCCATCTAACACAAGATTGTGCAAATAAAATTCACATAACAATCGCTGAACTTTCACCCCATAATGCTTACAATAGTTTATGAAGTCATCAATGGTTTTTATCTCTATAGGCACTCCTGCCTTGACAGCTTTAATTTTCAATTGTAAATATCTTTCCATTAAAAACAAAGCATAGTTTTTGGCAGGTGCCCTACACATTAGAACGTCAATATATAGAGAACATAAGGTATCCATTTGTTTTATGACTATGTCTAGTCTATGGGTTACCTTTTTGACTCTTTCTTCTGCCTTTCGCCATCCTTCAAAGGCCTAGCTTTCTGATGCATTAATTTTTTTCAGCTTCTGTTGTAATTTCTGGTATTTTTCTTGAGGAATAGTCTGCTCTGTGAGTTTCTCTATTGTTTGTTGGGCTTGTGCCAAATATTTTCGCAGAGCTACTATCCTCGGGTCATTATCCAACATGATAATTTTGGGCTGGAGATCTACTTGGATCTCCTTATTGCGACATTTAGTCTTTATGGTCTGAGTTTCCTTCTCACTAGAGGATAGTGCCTCTGTCTGGATTCCCTTATCACAAGTCGGTGCGTCCTCTGTTTGTACTTCTACATTTGCAACAGCCAGATGTTGTTCCTTTCGATTCTGAACGACAGGTTGGACTTGAGTCCTCTTGGTATTTCTCCTAAGGGGTTTTTCTTGGGCGGTTGCATGCTTTGCCACAGAGGTTCTTGTTGATTTCTTTCCCATTTTCAAGACTCTTATCTGTTTTCGAAGTTGCTTAATCACGTTAAGCAATATCTGTTGTTCCTTTCGCAATATTTGAATTTCCTCTATTTTCTTGGAAGGAACAACCATTCGTTTACTCAGGCCTGGGCTTTGTACTTCAGGTATTGTACCTTCGCCTTGGCCAATTTCCTTATTTTCTTCTTGGGGTACTTCTTCAGTGTTCTGCTAATCGGGTCTTTCAGGGGTAGAAACCCTAGTTTGTTTTGTTGTTTCCTGGGTAGCTGCTTCTTCTACCTCTTCTTCATCGTGGAATTCTTCGGGTGTATTCTGACTAGGAATAGATTGTTCCTCTACTTCATCCTCGTCACTCTTTTCCCAAAACTCTCATCATGAGCAGAGTGATCCTCTTCTTCTTCCTTCTCATAACACAGTTCCTCGGATGCACTTTTCTCATGAGCAGAGTGCTCTTGCGGTTCTTCTTCGGTATGGGGGTTGAGTGGGCTATGAGGTTGGAGGTATTCGCCCATATTGGCCAAAATTTGGGCCAATTCATCTTCTTGTAGAGGGTTTTGCGGTGAACTTTCACTGTGCTGCCCTGTTTCCTCCCCTTCTTCCTGACCTCGATTGTTCAGTCTCCTCCTTTGGTTCTTCTTCCTCATTTTCTTCCAATTCTTCTTCATTCTCCCCACCTTCCAATTGTGGGGGTTGCTCGTCTCCTGAATCGGGTATTTCCACCAGTTGACTAATATTTCCCTGGGAATTTCCCAGCATTCCTCTGATCCTTGCCAATCTAACAGATTTTCTTCGTTTCAGTGGTCTGCTCGATGTGCTGGCACTGTGTTTTCGTTTTGAGGCTGGCAAAGCCAGTCCCCCGTCTATGGAGAAAATCAATTCTTCCCAACTACTCTACTGTTGGGCAAGACTGTAGCTGACTATCAGTCATATTAACCCATGGTGGCTTACTACTAACTCTACATGGCAAGATTTCTTCATGCTTTGGGCAACATCATGTAATAAACAATTTAAGAATGCAAGCAAATTCACAGTGCATTTTTGCTTTAACACAGCTAAAAGTTTGAGATGGCGTGGTCTTACCACGTCTTTCCTGCCATCGCAAGTGATGTAGCTTTGGATAATTCTCACCAATTCTGCCCACGACTCTCCCAGGGCTGCCGGCAGAACTCCTTTCCCTTTTACAGTAAGGTTTTTCCCTTCATCCTGGAAGATGGTCATGGCGTCTCGCAGTCTCACCTTTTTTAGAGTCCACACAGGTCCAGTGGCTGGCAGTCCCGAAACTTCTGCAATTATGTCATCAGTGACTGCTATCTATCTCCCTCTCACCATGGAGTAATTTTCTTGCAAGTTCTACAAAAACTCAATTGCCACCGTCTCATTGGATTGCTGTAGATAGTTAAGATAAGCTATCCATCCTGCCCTTGCTAGGATTTCCTGTGCAGCATCGGACACCATCAACACCTCTGGTTCACTGCGAATTGATCTTCCTCCCATCTTATTCACACTCAGCACACTGTAAAAACACAGAAACGACAATGGAACAGCAGGTTGTTCAAATCTTTAGCTCATTGTTAGGAAAGCACAAAGAAGGTGATGGAACAGCAAGTTGTTCAAATTTCTAACTTACTGCTAATTTTGCAGAGCAAAACATGGAAATGGTTTCAGAACAGCAAGCCATGCATATTGGGAAACAAAATACCATTAAGTCTTGCTATTCCTGAGTCATAATTCTTCCGAATGATGAGCTGACACGTATGCCAGAAAATTATGAGATCAGCCATGCCCCCCTGTAATGTGATAGGCCATCCTCGGTTGTCAAATAAAGGAGCAGCATGCTGAACTGCCATAGTAAAGAGTAATAAAGGAACAACGTATAGAGATATGCCATGTTTACAAAAATGAGCGGATTACCGAAATCGAGGCGTATGATAGAATCGGTAATAAATATGGAAATGCCATGATATGATGCGAGAAATGGAGGATAGGACAGCTGACGTGAATAAAAGTTTTTATGCGGTCATTATCGACTTTTACCGTCATAATTGATTTGTAAATGATTTTCATGTATCAAAGGTTCAGAAGGGTTATATACATAATCTCATTTGAAAGCATTTATAAAGATATAAGAAGAAGGGTTTTATGATGACTATTGGTGTATAAGAAATATGACTTCAATACCATCAACAGAGCTCTGTTGCCCACAGGTGTCCATAACCTTAACAGAGTTGTTTATTTCACCCTTGGAACCATAATCCTTTGTGTATGCCTAGGAAAGTGTTGTGCAATGTCAGAATGGAGGCCATTGTGCTAGCTTGGTAACCAAATGAATCACAATGCCATTCACCAAGAAGGAGTGAAAGGTGGGCAGGTCGGCTCGTGATGAGACCTCCTGTTCCAAGGAATTTTTATTTTTCTGATGTGCCTCTTGGATCATATCCCTGGTGTGGTGGCCATAGTGGGAATTCCACTTCATTTTCTTCCTTATGATCATGGTAGGATGGATCTTGATGAGACCCCCTATCCTTCATCTGACAAATCATGTTAGTAATCATATAGATAAACATTTTTCTTCTTCTTCTTCTCTTTTATATAGCACTTTTCCTATTTATATATGGAGGGTGGTTCAACACTCCTTAAGAGTAGGGATGGTGGAAGAAGTCTGAACATATCAATAGAAAAAATATGCCCTTATTCTTATTCAATAATAATGATCAAAGAGAATTATGGGGATTTAGAAAGAACCATCATGATAAAAATAATCAATCATATTGGTATTAGTAAAATAATGACAGCAAGGTGATAAATAGTTGTGTCCTTTCCTCTTTTCTCTTATCAATTCAAAGCAATTTCTTCTAAAGATGACGATTTTTATGATTTGCTGATTTCAGTATCCTCTAGTTTTTGTATTCTTGCATAAATGTATAGTTGTGCCTTAAATGACCATCACTCACAAAAATGCTCTAAATGGTAAAACACACATAAAGAAGAAAAATGCACTCAAAAAAATGTTGTTCTTAAGATGGAACATCTGTTGTCTCTTTAGAGGGACAGCAAAAGAATATGTGCACACAAAAACACAAGCAAAAAAAAGGAAGAAAAAACATGCTCGAAGCTGTTGTTCCTTGAGAGGAACAGCAGCTGTTCCTTAATCGGAACAACAAATAAAGCAAGTGCAAACAAAAAAATGTGAAAATATTGTTCCTTCGGAAAAGAACAATAAAAAACGAAAGTGTTGTTCCTTCGGAAAGGAGCAGCAGAAAACGAAAGTGTTGTTCCTTCAGAAAGGAACGACAGAAAATGCAAGTGTTGTTCCTTCGAAAAGGAACAGTAAAAACCGAAAGTGTTGTTCCTTCGCAAAGGAACAGCGGAAAACGAAAGTGTTGTTCCTTCGGAAAGGAACAACAGAAAACGAAAGTGTTGTTCCTTCGAAAAGGAACAGCAAAGCGGTGAGAATGTTGTTCCTTCCGAAAGGAACAGCAAAATGCAACAGTGTTGTCCCTTCGAAAAGGAATAGCAAAGCGGTGAAAATGTTGTTCCTTCGAAAAGGAACAACAAAATGCAAAAATTGCAGAAATGTAGAAATCTGTACAAAAAGTAATTTACACAAACAGAACAGAAAAAGTTATGTACAAAATTTAAAAGCAATCAAATTTCTTAGTGAACCAAATGTGAGGAAGAGTTCTCTTCCTCAACTAGAATCTGCATGTCGGAGTCTTCCCGGAGTTGCTGGTAGAAGGATTCCCGAGTAAGTGGTTTGTGATACAATCGAACTCGATGGCCATTTTCTTTGAAGGTGTGTCCCGATCCGTCAATGGTGGTTAAAGTAATGGTGCCATTATCATGCACCTTCTGGATTTCATATGGTCCCAGCCAGCGAGTTTGAAGTTTCCCCAGAAAATCCTGAAACCTCGAATCATATAGGAGCACCCAATCTCCTTCGCAGAAGACTTTCTTTTTGATGAGCGCATCATGCCATTTTGCTCTCTATTGTTGGATTAATGCGATATGTTGGAGAACGGAGAGCCTGATTTCATCCAGCTCATTGATTTGTTGTAGTCTATTAATCTAGGCCTCGTTTAAATCTAGACTGACTTCTTGTGTTGTTCTCAAGGTTTGTATTTCAAATTCTATTGGAAAGATGGATTCCTTTCCAAATACTAGCTGATATGGTGAATAACCGGTAGTGTTTCTCCATGTTGTTCTGTGTGCCCACAAGGCTTCCGGCAATCTTGTAGCCCAATCACATCTGTGTGACACAATGGTTTTTGTTAGTATTGCTTCTATTACTTTATTCATGCTCTCTACTTGGCCATTTGCCTGTGGGTGATATGAAGTGGTAATTTTATGCTGAATATGATAGTTTTTTAATGTTGCAGCGATTTTATTACCAACAAATTGCGGTACTCCGTCCATGATTATGTCTCTTTGGAGGCCATATCGCACAAATATCTGGAATATGAAATGAATGATGGAATCCTCTATAGCTCTTGGCAGTGCCTCTGCTTCAACCCATTTGGTCACATATTCCGTTGCTACCAAAATATATATTTTCTGGTTTGATGATGGGTTGATCGGACCAACAAAATTGAGCGCCCAATGCTCAAATGGTTCAATAATTATCTGTGGGTTTAACAGCATGTCGTCGGACTGTCCAGCACGTCCTGCTCTTTGGCAACTGTCACAAGATTGAACAAATTTCTTTGCGTCTTTGAAAATTGTGGGCTAGTAATACCCTGTTTGCAGAACTTTGTGACTAGTTCTTCGATCTATGAAATGTCCACCACACGGTCCGTCGTGACAGGATTTCAGAATGTCAAAAATTTCATCTTCATGGACGCATCTTCTGATGTGCATATCCACCCCTGTATGGAATAGGTAGCCCCCAATCCAAGAAAATCGGGTACTACGCTACACAATCTGTTTTCATTCATTGGGGGTCAGATGCTTTGGTAATTTTCCTACGGCTAAATAATTTGCAATATCAGCATACCAGGGTGTTTTGACAGTGACAGCGAATAACTGTTCATCTAGAAATTGATCTTCGACTGCTGTTTCGTCCACTGGTTTTGGCATTTGTGAGAGAAATTCAGCTACAAGATTCTCTTTCCTAGGTCGATCTTTTATTGTGATGTCGAATTCCTGCAATAAAATTAACCATCTTATTACTCTACCATTTGTGATTGGTTTATTTGCTAAATATTTTATGGCAGAGTGATCTGTATATAAGACAACAGGATATCCAGCGATATAATGCCTAAATTTATTTACAGCATGAATTACAGCTAAAAATTATTTTTCAGTAACAGTATAGTTTAGCTCAACAGGAGACAAATTCTTGCTAATGTAATAGATTGCATATGTTTTTTTGTCTTATTCCTGCCCAAGAACTGCTCCAATAGCTGCGTCTGAAGCATCTGATGAAATTTGAAATGGCAGGTCCCAATTTGGACCTCTGAGCACTAGGGCTGTTGACACAAGCTTTTTCAGATCCTCAAAAGCACGGCCACATTTATCTGTCCAAACAAAATCAACATTCCTTGTTAATGCGTATAGAGGTGCAGCGATTTGAGAAAAATGTTCTATAAATCTCCTATAATAACTAGAAAATCCAAGAAAACTGCGTACCTCTGTCTGTGTGGTAGGAGTAGGTATTAACAAAATTATTTGAATTTTGGCCGGATCTACCTGTATTCCAGCTGCTAAGATATAATGACCTAGGATGAGCCCTTCGGTCATCATCATATAGCACTTTTCATGGCTCAAGCAAAGTCTGGTGGCAATACATCGTTGCGGCACCTTTTCCAATGTGTCTAGTGTTGGGTCGAAATCATTTCCGTATGGTGTGAAATCATCCATGTATACTTCGAGCCCTTCATTTATTAAATCTAAAAAGATGTTGAGGATAGCCCTTTGAAATGTGGCAGGGGCATTGCATAGGCCAAAGGTTAAAACTCTATAGGCAAATGTTCCCCAAGGACAGGTAAAAGTAGTTTTGTCTTGGTCTTCAGGGGGAATCTGAATCTGATTGTATCCACTGAAACCATCCAAGAAAGAAAAGAATTTCTTTCCTGCTAATGTATCTAATACCTGATCAATGAATGGAAGGGGGAAGTGGGCTTTCTGGGTGGCTTTGTTTAATTCTCTATAATCTACAAAAATCCTCCACTTTCCATTCTTCTTTGGCACCACTACAAGTGGAGAGACCCATTTGCTATCGGAGATTGGATAAATAAAGTTTACATCCAAAAGTTTTTGTAATTCAGCTTTCACAATGTCTTTTAGATGAGGGTTAAGTCTTCGTTGGGGTTGGAGAACAGGTCTCGCATCCTTTTCTGTATAAATGTGGTGTGTACAAAGCTGGGGATCGATTCCTTTCATGTTCGGATAATCCCATGCAAAAGCTTCCTTATATTTTCTCAGTAGTTGGATCAGCTTTTCTTCTTGTTCAGGAGTCAAGTTATTATTGATGTTTAAGGTTTTTCCTAGCTCAATCTCTATTGTTTTTCTATTTGAAACAGAGGTAGTGGGTATTGTTTGATCATGGGTGCCTTTGAGAGGATCTTCTTCTATTTCATTGTCAAATGTTGCCTCTATCATGTGACATTGTACGTGGGATTTGGATTCAGCTTGGTTAATAAAATTGTTAATAACATCATCCTCTATTTGATCTTTAAAATCGAGGGCATCTTCTATTGTTAATGGGGATCTAATGTTTTCGATGAGGTATGATACAGGATGTTTGTTAGTTTTTATTATTGTTACACTTGGTTGGGTTGGAGGATATAAGGCTAGGTTCTTGATGTTACTTCCTCTAGTTATGGTCATACTGCCTTGTCGGCAGCCAATATAAGCATCAGCGGTCGCAAGCCAAGGTCTACCTAAAATCAACGGGTGTCCATCAAGTCGGTTTTTGGGGTTTATTATCAGAAAGTCGGCAAGATATTCCTAGGAATCAACAGATACCATGACATCATGTAGTGTACCTTCTGGCCTAACTACTGATCGGTCGGCCAGTTCTAATAAAGTGGAGGTTGGTTCTACTGATGTAATGCCCAGTTTTTGACAAGTGGCGGTTGTTAAAATATTAATTGCAGCCCCTAAATCAACTAAGGCATTTGAAAAGGTTTGTCCATTGATTTGCACTATCACTATTGGATTTCCTGGGTCTTCATATTTAACAGGTGCTTCTCTCCCTGATAATAGATCAGATAGGGTGCCAACTACTTGGACTGTTGGGTTATTTGTTATTCTCCTCCTTGGTTTTTTTATACAGAGTTCTCTAATGGTTTTTGCATATATTGGGATATCTTGGATAGCTTGGAGGAGTGGGATTTTTATGTACAAATTTTTTAGTTCTCCCAGAATATCAAAGTCAGGATGTTCTATAGGGCGCGGTATAATTAATTGTTCTGGGAATGGGGGAGAAGATGTGGTTGTTTGATTATGAGTCTATTGTCTGATCACATCTTCTTCTTGTGATGGTTGTTCTACAGGTAACTGATTTTCAACTTGAACAGTTTTATCTCCCTTGGTTTCTACAATACGCCCAGATCTTAATTGAAGGTCATTACACTCCCTTAGATCGGTTTCTAGCTCTGGTGTTTCAATTATTTGAACAGATTGGACCGGTCTATTATTTGGGTTCGGGTTGGGTTGGGCTGGGAGTTGTGATCTTAAATTGGACTGGGGGTTTTGTTGTAGTGCTAGAAGTGTAGGTTGAGAGAATGGAATGGTTCCTACTTGCTGATTCATTGGTCTTCGCCAGTTTGTCTGTCAGGCCTGGCTCTGCGAAGTGGGAGGGGACCATTGTGTTGGATATGAATTGTTTTACCAATATGGTGGAGCGTAGGGAAAATCAGGCCAATTAGATTGAATTGTTTGGTTTGGCCATGGAGATGATGAAGGAAATGGTTGTTGTGACCAATTTGAGAAGGGAGGTTGATTTTGCCACATTGTATTATATTGTTGAGCATGATATTGTGGAGGCTGGAAAGAAGAAGATGGGTCGGGGAATATACTTGATTGTCACGGCTACCATTCACGGCGCTGATTAAGTAGGTACACCAGTTCTGGTTCTTCTTCTGCTTCCTTGTATACCGCTTTCAAACCAGGAAGTGAGGGACAACGTTCTGTAGAGTCGTCTTTTGTACAAATGATGCAAACTTGAACTGCATCTAATGGGCACTATTTGTGGCTGTGTTTCTTTCTGCATCTAGGATAGAATATTGCCAGATTTTGCTCTGCTTCTACTTGTTTCTACTTTGCTTGCATAATATCGAGTTGCGTTGTTAGAGTCCCCAATATATCAGTTTTGAAATTCTCCAATAAATTTCCAATTTCTACGCGAGTTACTCCTTCTCCAGTGATCTTGTTGTCCCTTGTAAACATGTCATGTTCTGCTGGTTTTAGCCTTGTGCTGCCTCGCAAACTCTTGATACATAAATTAATAATGTCAGCAAAATTTTCTTGATAAATATCTCCTTTTCCCATAATATTTAGTGTTTCAACCCATTGTTCCTTCATGCCTTTAATTAGTGTTGTTTTTAATACATTGTCAAGTAAGGGTAATGATACATAAGGAGATCTTTGAAGATTATACTAAAAACGTTCAACATATTCTTCTAATGTCTCATTAGGCCTAGCTACCATCTGAAATATTTCATCTTTTAACTCTCTAGACCTACAATAGTCTTGATATTTCTTCAGGAAAGCACCTTTCATCTGATCCCAGTCATTTATAACACCTCCACCCGACCCCATAAACCATTGTAAAGCAGCCCCTTTCAATGTAGAGGGGAATAGTTTTAGCTTTTAGGGATCGGTGGTATAGTTGTATCCTCTACACATCACATCAAGTTCAAATAAAAATGCATCTGGATCTTCTGATGTTAGGCCATGGAATGTAGGGATGTGTTGGAGAGGAATGGCCTTCATAGATGCATTAACTACAGTATATACAATGGGATATTACAGTGTGGAGGTTTGGGGGGTTTGTTGGTTGTGGGCCATTTGGTCAAATATGTGCCAATAACCTTCTGGGATGTCTAGGAGGGTATTCCTAGGCTGGCTAGAAGGAGCAGGAATGGCCTTAACAACACTTCCTTGGTCTAGGATGATGAGAGTTCCTTGTTGAATTAATGTTTGGGGGGATTCTTGCTCTTCATTTTGGATGATCTTTACAGCACTTCCCTTATCTGGGCTGCTTAATGGTTGTACTATTCCAAGAGGAGATTTTGGCTCTTTAGTTTCCCCTGTTTCTCCTATTCCCTCACAGAGATTACTATGGTTCCGTTCTTGCAATGATTTTTGGACTAGAATTCTCAATTTCTTGAAAATCTTGCTCCTCTATTTGGCTGTGCACCTCAGCAAAGGCTACAGATGGTGATCATGTGGTCTGAAGGGAACTAGTAGGTTGTCTAGAAGCATCTTTTCTAGGTCCTACTGAAGGCTGAGATTCTATTTTTTTAAGGATTTCGTCTATGAAGGTCGATCGGGCAAGGGTCACCGGTCCCTTAGCTTTATTAGGTTTGGGTAGTGGTTTAGGATTTTTTTCAGGCTTTTTCTTCTTAGTCATGCACACAAATCAAATGTTGATTTCTACCCAAAACAACAACAAATCTGTAGGAAAGCGGGCAGGGGAGCAGGGCTGTTACATGCTTCGTACGCAGGTTCTTACCTTCCGTTTTTAAAACCCAATTCTCTCCTAGCAGGTACTTACACTACTTTGGAAAGAAACAAATGGCTACACTCTTCCCCGGCAACGACGCCAAAATGTTGGGCAGTAAACAGGGTCTTTTTCACCTCTATTTACCCTACATTAATTATCAATCCAAGTATGATTTGTTATCTCAAAGAGTGTACTCAGTTTGAGGCAGTCAATTGTCAAGAGTAATGCTAGTAGTATAGTGCTTTTGCAAAAGTAATTAAATGTTGGAAACAAACTCTAAATGTAATGGCAAGAACTTGAAATGCTTGTAACTAAATCATTCATTTAAGAAACTACAACACTTCATCAGTCAAGGGTGTAGTAATGATAACTCTTCCCTTTGTAAACTGATGTAATTGAAAAGCAATCAAATAAAAGATCATCAATCTGGGAACCAGACAACAATAGTCAATGTTCACTACAGTTTCAGATCGTTTTGTTCACACCAAAGCAATTACTTGAAATGATAATTCAAATGACAGGAAAGGGAACAACAACTAATCTATTTAAAAAGATTGAACAACAAAGCTTTAACCTACAGGAATGAATGAAGCAGTAGTCGTAATCTATAGGAATTAAGCAACAATATTTACCTCAGAAATGATTTGAACAGCAAACCGGAAATAGAACAGCAAACTAAAGTGAGTTATGAAATATTGAACAACAACCCGAATCAAATGTAAACGCACAACAAACTAAATCGAATGTTACACACACAGCACATCTATACTGAGGGAAACAGTAATATGAGTTTCGGCATAACAATTATTGATTATGGTTATGAAGAAACAACAATTGAGGTTACCATGGAACAACAATCCCAATGAACAACAATTACTCTTAGAGGTAAACTGTAGATAAATAGGCAACAGTACTGATCTATAAATACACAACACTATTACTCTGTCAACAAACAGTAATGGTAATCTATAGGGAACAACAATGTTATACAATAATATCAATCTATAAAGGAACGACAATGCGATATAAATTCAGAATGAACAACATAACATTTCAGTTGCAGAGGATAACCTTACTATTCAAATATGAATCAAATATAACAGATCCAATACATGAAATAATAAGGAACAACAGATTACTAAACAAAACAAATAAAAGAAATCAAATCGCACACGACTTGGAAGTGGAAAATAATGGTACAGGAAGCAAGTGATCCACCAAGGCCGGGCCCTTAGTCTCCAGGGACACACTGCTACGGTTACTCCAGAATCAAGGACGAAACAACAACGAAGTTTATATATTAATCATCAAAACAGAGTTATAGCAATCGCTCTTTAAAGAGAGTCGATGATCAAAGTTTAAGTTACAACAGTGAATTTCATAAAACAACAATAATCATCCGCCCTTTGGGCTAGCAATGCTGACCCTTTTTATAGCGGTCAGGCGGAAATATCAAAAGTAGAGATATTCTTTAAGGTAGTGATCCCTCAGGATCAAAGGATCCTGAGGGATTCGCCATATTGTTATTTCTCAATTATCTCTTTGTTCTCTTGTGCCGATTTGGTATCTCCTCTTCCTTTTACTGGCCTACGCGCTCTGATTTGTATTGCCTTGTTTGGATGCGGTTCCCTGTCAAAGGGACAACAGTTGATTTCGTCTTGTCTTTTTCTTTGAAATGGCGATCTTCCAATTTCTTCCTTTTCTGCATAGAAAAAGGTAATAATTAGTCACTTTACGTTACTCACAAAACTTCTAAACTTTATCATAATCTTTCACCATATGCCCATTTCATAATGTAAAGAAGTTATGAATTAAAGGAAAAGATAACGAAATAAGTGGCAATTACATACCTTTTCTACTACTCAACACTACACAACAAAGTAATTGGTTTCTTTAGGGGCAACAAAAAATTTGTCATGGTATCCTAATCTAGTTATATGTTGGTTATTTGCATGGTTCTATGATGTGCTCTAACTATGGCTCTTATTAATGATTCTATAAGTATTCGATTGGTTGATGAATGCATGGACTAAAAAGTGTTATCACAACTATCTTGAGAGGGAATTAGACCTTCTTGTTGATTTCTAGATGAAGTTCAGACTCCTATGATTAGATATGCATTCGTGACTTGTAGCTTACATGTTCACCATATGTTTGAAAAAATTACTACCATGGTTAGGCATGGTTAGGTCAATTTCTTGATTAATTTCTAGATGATTAGCATTGTCATCATGTTACTTTTACTTCTCGAAATTTATGGTTAGTAGTCTCGAGGATAGCCTAAAAAGCTGGCTCAGATTATGGAACCACGGGCACATAATTGTGGATTTTGAGGCTATAATCACATGGAAGCATGTATGTGCAGGTAGTTGGAGACCTATGACCACACCATATCCTTGGTATGCATACGATTAGGGACTTTCTTCAGTGAAAAGGAGCCTCAACTCAGGGATTGGTCACCTGGGGTGGTCCTTTGGCCCCTAACTATCATGTAGCCCCTGAGGAAGGTTAGGAAAGTTTAAGTTTGTAGGCCCCATTTCCTTAACTAAAACTTGGAGGTCGGGTCATTTCATAGTAGCACTTAGTTCATGTTTACCTTGACAAACTGATCAAAATGGGTAAGTGTGGGAGGAGCTGTTACATAGAGAGAAAATTTGGAGGTAGTTAAGTGGAAGGCTTAATTATAAAATAGTCAGAGTATTCAAATTTGTGGTGCTTGTGAACCTGTTAGTGTCAGTCTTTGAAGCCTTCCTCCAGTGATAAAACATACTCTTACAAAGTGATTTTAAGGTGTCAAGGTCAAATTTTGTCATTTCAGTGAGTCTTCAAATAAAATTTGGTCACTAGGTATTAGGTCTAGGATTTGTTTTCACTCCTTCGAAATTTTTCTAAGTGTCGGTCCATGTCACCATTCAGCTGAGTGTACCATCATTTAAAGGGTTTTCATCATCATTTCAAGTTCCAAAGGGTCATTTTACACCTTGTTCGCGTTTCAATTGTGCTTGGGTAAGGCTCCCCTCTCCTAGGGTTTTGAAGGTAATTTCTCTTGGATGGTCAAATCATCAACAAAGCTTGCATCCTAATGCTCATACACCTTCCCCTATCATTAATGTACCTTATTAAACACTTCCCATCACTGATATTCCTCAAATTCCTCATTTTCCCACAAACCCTAGTTTCTTGCTACAATTTGACAATTTTCTAGGCTAACCCTGTGTTTTTCCCTTTTGGACCCCTTCCCCTCACTAAATCTTTGAAATTCCACTTTCCCCTATTTCCTAACATCCCTCCCTACTTCCCAAAATTTTCTTAAGAATTTAGAAGCCCCTTATCCCCTTCATTTCACTTCATTTCGACAAATCCCCTGTTCCACACATCGGGATAGGTTTTACTCAAATGATGTTTCTGAGCAAGGAAAAATGAATTTGGAAAACGTGAGAGAGGTTTTTGTCCACAATAGGCCAAGGAAGAACAAACTCCTTCACTTTTTACACAGGTTTCATGGTTGTAGAGAAATGTCAAACATAAAGCTGCCTCAGGAGGGTTGTTGCACCTTTGAAGTGACCTTGGGAAAATCAATATTTATCCTAGCCTGGTTGACCAAATGACTTGCTTGATAATTTAAATGATATCTAGATAGAGAGAGATTTCCAATGAGCTATCATGAGCTCAATTTGTAGTTGAGGAAGACCTTAAAAAGTTGACTGCAAAAGCACTCTACATTTAGGCAACCTCATTTTGCACATTTTGACCAGTCTTGGGAGATTTGACTTTTGATAGGGAAAATGACCTCCAAATTGGAAAATTCAAGATGTTCTGGAAAGTAGACTCGATAAGCTTTCCAACAAGCTATCCCGCACCCAATTTGGACACTGCGAAGGCCTCTAAAACTGGTCTGAAAAAAGGAGCTACACACCTAGGAAGCACTACGCACCTGGCAAGGTTTTCCTTTGTTAATTTGCACTGGCGCTACGCACCTGGAATCCAAGCCCCAAAATGCTCCAAAATCACTCAATTTGCTTCAAATAACTCAAGTTACCTCTTGGCAAGTAATTAAATCAATCCTTCTTGTTGAAAAGGGTTTTGCATCAATCTTTGGTGACTCTTTTACTCATGAAGTCAAACCCTAGTTTTCACTAAAATGTCTCATAACTTTTAAAATTCCCTCATCCATTTGTTGTTCCCTAAACCCCATTCCCTTATATAAATTCCCCAAACATCATTCCCTCTTATATTCTCCCTAAATCCCACTTTCACATACAAATTTCCCAAACCCTACTCACTCCCCTTATTCCCTAAATCCCCAAACCCTTCACTCCCTAAATCCCATTCACCCTCACTTACTCATCCTAAAATCTCTTCATACTATTTTTTCATCCATCCACCCTATCTCATCATTCACCACAAGTGTTCACAAACAATGAAAAAGGCCAGGTGACTGGGCAGCGAAGAGGCAAGGTTAGAAGACAAAAGGCAAAGGAAATTGAGAATCCTAAGGAGATTTGTTTTGAGCAGTCAACATGCACTTAGAGAGGCTGCTTGAGAAGGCAAACAAAGAGAAGAAAATGTTGCGCCATATGGCCTATCACTACTTAACCCAGAACAAAATTTGCAAAACAAGGGTGAAGAGGTTAAAGGCCAAGCTAAGAAGGGTTTTGAGGAGCAAGAAAGAGAAAGCTAAGCTCAAGATCTTGGCTGAAGCATCATTGGCCCAGAAAATCAATTAAAAAGGATCACTCATGCCAAATTTCAAAGAATTTGGAGCATTTTTTGTCATTTTTAATGCAAAAAACAGGTTTTTTCAGCAGGTGCGTAGCGCCACCAGCGTTACGCTTTTGTTAGAGGCATCCACTTTCAAAAAGGTTTGCATTTTTGGAATAATCATGAAAAAATATGCATGCTTAGGAATGGCTGAGATTTTTGGACAAGTTCTGGGTCTCCAAAAGGGCAAAAAACACTCAAAAAGTGCCCTCTCTGCCACTTTTTTGCCACACAGGAAGCAGTCTTGGGAGATTCCATTTTTGGAGGGGAAAATGGGCTCCAAATCCAAATATTCAAGTTCTTCCCAAAAGTAGACTCACCAAGCTTTCCAACGAGCTCTCCTGCACCTAATTTGGACTTCGGGAAGCCTTTCAAAAGTGGACTGGAAAAGGTGCTACGCATAGGATCAGTGGCGCTGTGCATAGGAGAAATTTTGCCTGTTTTGCCTGTTTGTTCATAATTTCGCCCAGTTTAGCTATCAGTTGACTTGTTATTCTAACTTTGGTAAATTAATGATATAATATGATGTGATATGATGTACTATGATGTAAATATGATGAAAATGACTTGAGGGGTGTTATCGGGAAATCTAGTGTCTATTCAGAGCTGCTAGTCCCACTAAGACAGGTAGCTATCTTAGAAAAAGTCACTTGTTTTTCCTTTACGAGAGAGAGATGAGAAAGAAGCAGAGAGTACCAACCTTAGTCTTCCGCTTGGCTCCTTGTTTGTTTCCTTTCCCCTTTGACAGAATCTCGCCACTGCTTCCTTACTTGTCCCGCTTCAAAGAGCACCTGTAGATTCACAGCAGCATAATACCATCAAAGCATAGAGATCTTTCACTGTAAAAAATATAGGATCAGATATATATTGACCATACAAATGCATATATCAACACAATATTCAGAGATACACAAGTATATGGAGGAAAACTCAAATAGCTTTATTAGTAAAAGTAGTATAAGAGAGGATTACAACCACTTGGTCTGACCCAGCGCCATCCTCCTAGCTTGAAAGCCCTCTTCAACTCACACAAATCAAGATCACCCAACAATGTCTTCAAAGAGAAACCAGCAGCACCTCTTTGAAAATTACCAAATTCCAACCCCCCGGATCTCTTGGATGAGGGATCCATATATAGATGTTTACAGGAGAGTGAGTCAGCTTCTGGGATTTTGATTAATGTCATTTCACTGATAGTTCTTGGTTCCACATGGAGATTTTAGATCTCTTACTCATCCCTAGGCGAACTCAGAGAGGCAAGTGTCAAATGAGCAGTTTCTATAAGATTCTTTGGGTTTCCACCTAGCAAACTACTTGTGCCATTTGTTTGCTCTCGCTCATCGCACCCTATAGAAGGGATTTCCAGTATGCATCGCACTTTTTGCATGTGGTAGGTGAGATGCATCGCACCTTTAGCACTGGGCAGTCTGTATGGTCCTGCTCTAACCAGTTCTGAGTAGTTTTTCATGGAGAACTTCTGGGAGATGATGTAATCAGTTGACCTTGCTCCTTTAGGGTATGAAACAACACTTTTAGGGACTTAAAAGCCATTGGTTTATGGACATGTATGATTGGGGTTGCAGTGCCCAAATATGTCTATAACAGTTGCCCCCTAAAGCATGAGGTCGTAAATCCTTTTGATGTCGAGTGAAATGCTTTATAATGAGGATCCGAGGTTTTTCGAACTGGAAGGTGACCTGTAATAAGATACAATACAATACATTATTTTCATAATATTTTTCATGATCTAGCTGAGGCGGGCATTCCCATGCTCAACTTTGATAAATTCATTTTCATGTACATAGGACAGACAACCGTCTGTGAGCAGACTGATGATTTTGGTAGAGCCATCATCCCTTAGTTTGGATGATTATCTGCGCAGTAATGATGTACATTTGATGTCTTTATTCTCCTGAATATATCGCGTCCCGAATGGATGAAACTAGATCTGGGGTCTTCAAAACTCGTTCAATCTTCGCTCGAAATACAAGTCGATCCATGTGAATAGATGTTCTGATGTCGAACATGGAAAGACACCGCCTGATTACCAGCCAATGATGTAAGCTGTTAACAGGGGCGAGAGGAGTCACTGATGATGATGATGACCCTCAAGGTACTGCAGTACAATTCACGTGGTGTGAATACATGAGTTGATGTTGAACACCACGCAAAGTCTTTCGGTCGAAGGCCAGTAATGTAAACCTGTCACTAGAAGTGAGAAACTTGCCATTGAGGCAGGCAAGCTTCAAAGTATTGGAAGGGATGTCCCCAGGTCGGCTTCTTGAATAATGAGCTGATGTCGACAAGAAGTGACCCATCGTAGGAGGGCATTAATGGATCCCACATCTACGACACGGAACGGAGCAAATGATTTTGTAGAGGTGAAAACAGTTTGATGATACAAGTTTCAGGGTGGTGGTCATGAAAGAATGAAGCGTGAAGGTATTGCAGCGGATGAGACACAAGCTGGGTAGGCGAATTCTTTGAATGACTTCTCTTGAACATATTGGTGACACTGAAATGGATTGGTAGTGTTAACCCCAAAAGTGGATGGTACGGCGGACCAATGGTAATATGACCAGTGAATGGAATAACCCAACCCGACTCAATCATGGTGATGGAGTGAAAGTGTCATGTTCAAGAGTGACCTGCTACCAATAAGTTTCTTCAAGTTTTCTTCCCAATTTTCTCCAGTCATTTCTAACCAGTACCTCTTTATTTTTGTCAAGCTTGAGGAGGATAACATATGCTTGTTCTATAATTTTCCCTTCGGGCAAACCCGTCGCTATGTTTTAACGAGCCTAGTGACAGTGAAACTCGCTCTTGTCTGAATGGACAAGTTTGTCGCTATTGCTTTAACGAGTTTAACAACAAGGATAACTCGGTCCTTTTCAATTTTAGAGAGTCTGAAAAGAGACGGAAAGAAAACTCCAATATTCATTTTTCGTAATATAATCCCTTAAGTCTGAAAAAGTATAAAACAATGCGAAAGGGATGACTTTTCAATAGTTTTAACGAGCCGAACAAGACAAACGCTCGATCTTTTTGTGTAATAATCCCTCAAGTCCAAAAAGATTAAAATCTAGAGGAGGGATAGCACTTCCAATCACTTTAACGAGCTGGAGAGGCCAATTGCTTGACAATCTTTTCATATTTTACGAGTCAGATGAAAAGAGCTTAAAGGAGACTTGTTTTTCGAGGAAAGAGTGATGTTTTCAGATAGCAGCTGGTTCCAGGTAAGGTTTGGAACTTTCCAATCACGGCAGTGTAAAAAGGTGGCTAATAGGATCACTCGTCGCAGCTGTTCCTCAAAAGGGGTAAACAATCAAATGGAGGCGTATGATCGGCTAAAAAAGAGACGACGTGATGGTAAGAACACGACCAAGGCTCAAAAGCTGATAATAATTCAATCTCAATGGTTATTTACCGACGGTGGGTTCATTTTTTAATGAACTTAAACTCTGGTGGAACATATGCTCATTGCTAGGTTTAATTTTTAACGAGCTTGAACTTCGCGCAAAACTGCTCGTGATAATGGTCATTGATACTTGATTCACCGTTGACACTAGGTTCTTTTGATGGTTGTACTACCTGTTCAATTGCTCCATCAAACTAATTAGAAATGAGGACATATGCTTGAAAAATGAGTTAAAAAACCAATTCTCTACTTAAATTGCGTGAAAGGAAACTTAAAAATAGTTTTTTAGCCCTCATTTTACCATTTCATTTGGAGTTTTGACTGTTGAAGCCCTGGAGGTGTTTTCCCCATTGATTTTCACTAGCTGATTCCGGGAGATTCTATGGACGATTTTCGACGCCGTCTGGACCAGGTAGGAGCTAAACCTGATCTCTTCAATTGCATTCTTTCCTTTTTGAATTCTGAGCATGTTTTCCTACTTTTATGGGCCCCTGGGGTTTGAACATTTTGTTCTGCCCCCATCGCACTTAGTGTATATCGAAAGGTGCGATGCATCTTAAGCTAGCCACTGGCCAGAATGTATGCATCACACTCAATACATAGCTAGGGTGCGATGGGCGTAAGGAGGAAAACTTTTGCACTGATTTTTCATGGAAATTTTGCCTTTTTTTTGCCAAATCAGGACCCTGATTCTTCTCTTGTTTGTTTTTTAGAGATTCATCGAAGCAAATTGGTCGTTACATGGCGTGAATGTGAGCATGAAGAAGAGGACATGGTTGCCCTACATGATCCGGGTATGGTAACTGCATTGCGGAACTATGGCTTGCTCAAGTTCTTTCGCATTTCTAGCATGAGGCAACAAATCAACTTGTTGCAATATTTCCTCGATCCATGGGATCCTACCAACCAAGTGTTCCAGATAAGAGGAAAATCCATCCCCATGATTGTTGAGGACATCTACTTTTTGACCGGTTTATCAAGGTGTGGTGCCCCTCTCTCACTATCAAGTTCTACCCGTGGGGGTGAATTTGTGAGGGATTACATTCACCGATACTGTAGGGAAGGATCTCAGCCGATCAGGGACGGCAAGATCAGCATCCGAGATGTCACCAACCGGTCTTTGAGGACTATTTTATTCACCTTTGCTAGAATGGCTGGCAGCGCGGCTCTTCACTTGGCCAGCAGGTCCTATATGCAGTACGCCTTGGAATGCCTCGAACCCAAGGTATTCAACTGGTGTGATGCAGTGCTTCCAGTGATCAAAGAACAGCTTATCAAGGTGAAAAACGGAATATCAAAGAACTTTGGCTATGGTTCTATTCTGACTTCTTTCGCCTTGGAGAAGATCCCACTGATGCAGCCACAGTACATTTCACTTGGCCTACCACCACCGACTGAGCCAAGAATGTAGAGATGGGTTGACCTTATGGCCAGACATGCTGATCAACCCCAAGTTTCATCCTCTGATGCTTTCTTTGAGTGTTTCGACCGTCAGTAGATGGTTTATGCCAAATATCTATATGCTAGGATGGATTTCCAGGGTGACCCAGATTTGGTGCTGCCGGCTGGCGAGCAGTGGGGTGTCATAGGTAAAAATCTCTGACCATATCTCTGTTTATCGTTTTTACAATGTTCTTGTGTTTTTTAAATGTTTATCAAGACTAATCAAAACTCATGTGCTTATGCAGATATTGGGCCAGTGCGACCAGCAGCATGCCCGAGAGGAGTAGCTATCGTTCCAGCAGGAGAGGCTGTGGGGAGGGCCATTCTTCGCGACCTGCATGTATCCGAGACCCTTGCAGTGTTGCAGGATCATATCGAGGATCTCACCCTTGGCATTCCGGATGTGAGGACCGATCAACTGCCTCTGAGATTACAGCGCCATACTACCGGCGTGCCGAGCTGGTGGTCCAGGCTCTTACGCATGATTGCACAGGTGGTGACTAGTTATCACAAGCACCAATAGATTAGGGTGCCCCCATGCATTTTGAGTTTTTGGGTAGTATGATCGATTTTGTCTTGGACACAGAACACTATGTACAAACCATAAACAGTTATAAATATATTTTTGATTTTCAGAGTTTTATTTTGGTTAAGTTATATGATCCTGGTGCAGTTATTGATAAAATGCTTTCCTTTTACAAATGTTGCAAATGTCTATCTAACACATAATTTGCTAATGAATTAGTTAATGTGTTTAAGTTTCTGGAAATATGTTGATATTGAATACAATCGAACTGCCTTTCCAAAATCTTGACCCTTAGGAACATACGATAGATAGCTGGATTTTGAACGGAATAGATGCCTGTAAGCTGTAGAATGACGAGCTGTGAGTCTAGCCTAACGACAAGTCAGCGTATGCCATGCGCGATGGCATCAGAGAGGAGTTCTATCAACGCACTATATTCAGCGATGTTATTCATTGATTGACCAATACACACCCCTCTGAAACTCACTAACTTGCCGCTTGGATCAAAGATGGCCCAAGCTGCAGAAGATAGGTTCCGCGTACTACGACTCGCCCCGTCGGCGTATCCTGTTAGTGTCGGTCATGATGCCCTCCATCGGTGATCAAAAGCTCTTTGCATATGCATAAGTAGGTGTCTCATCAATGTCAGTTTTGCATCCCATTAGGCATGCCATAAAATTGATGGAGGAGCTGGTCCTTGTTCCCTTCTTGGCTTTGCTGGATCAGGTCATATCAGTTAATGAACTTGTGTCACGCTTGTTTTGTTTTGTCTTGAAGTCCAAAGTCTTAGGTCTAGGGTTTCGGTCAAATGTCATTGCAAGATCATGAGTCAGAGGTCCATGGGTCCCCAGCAAGCCGGAAAGAGGTATGTAAATATGTTTCATGGATATTTTCATCAGGTACAACTCATTTATACCTTGGATTTAAAAACCATGTTTTTAAAGCCAAGGTCATGTCAATTTTGCAAAAAAAATAAGGAAAATTTTCAAAATTCTTCAAAATGCCGGAAATAACCCTGGTCTTCTCACTAGAGTCCATCAGATGGTCTACCTGCAAAAAGAACGGAGTTAAATCACCCAAAAAGTCAAATTCAGGACAAAGTGAACTCAAAACAGTGTTAAAAGTGAATGTCAAAACAAAAACATTAGAAAGTGGGTTTGGTAAGTTAATTTTTTCAAATTGGGCCTATAAAGAGTAAATTTCCCTCTAAACAGCCTCATTATGCATTTGAGAGCTTGCAAAAACGAGTGAGAGGTCAAAAGAGGCGATTTGCAGAAAGTTGGAGTCATTCTCAAGGGCGCGACCACTCAGGCTCAGTGAGCGACCAGTTGGGTAGGGCACAACCACTTAGCGACCCCTCTGCAGTGTATTTTTCTAAAGGGCGCGACCACTCAGGCAGGGCGCGACCACTCAGAGCAGGGGCGCGACCACTCAGAGCAGGGGCGCGACCACTCAAGCTGTCTTCTACAGAACCACTCCAAATCGACTAAATCGCCCTCTTGCTTGCTCAACTGATCGAGGTAGGGTCTTCTAGTGCGTTTGAATGCTTGAAACATGAAATGATGGGCTTGCATATATATGTTTATCACCAAGAAATGTAAGGAGAAATGGATTTGGGTGATTGCTTTTTCATGTAGGCATTATGCTAGGGTTGATGTTTTTTCAAGGCTTTAAATCCCTATTTATTCCCTCCTTGTTTCCTATTAAATTCACAAATGTCATAATATGTTTATATCTTATCTCATTTGCAATAAATACTAAATCTCTCATCCCAAAATTCCTAAAACCCTATCCCTCCCCCAAATCCCTTTACAAAACCCTAATGCCCTTTCATGTATTCTACCCAAACCCTAATACCCTCCACACGGCAAGGAAAATAAATGAACAACAACAAGGATAAAAAATGTTATGTAAAAAGAGAAAAGAGCAATAATATGGCAAAATGACCAAATAAAAAAAAGATGTTGCTGTGCATAGTCATTGGAAAATAGAAGACACACTGTTGTTGCATATCCATAGCAAAAACAAGAAAAATGCAGCTGTGTATGTGTATAAAATGGACATATTGCTGTAAATATTGTTTGCAAAAGAATATTGTTGTGTCTCCCCAAAACTAAGCCCTGTTTTCCTCTCTACCCCTTCCCTAAAATCCTGTTCAATTAAGATCCCTTTTCCCTTATGACAAGATGTAAAAGAAGCCTTGTTCCCCTATGACTAAATGTACATAAAATCCTTTGAAAAACACTGTTTACCTTATGATGTACATTGAAAAAACAAAGAACTCAAAGGAGCAAGCTATCTATGTTGTCCTATACTCCTGTTGCAAATGCATGTCCTTTCCCTTGATGACTATCATACGTATTTTCCCTAATAAAGTATTTCTTTGCAAATGATTTCCTAATGATGGAAGATGAGATGATATGTTTGACATTTTGTGAATTATCCCTTAAAAATCACTGTTTTTACATATTTTCCCATTCCTTATTAAAAATCCCTCCCCTAACATTTCCCTTATGATTTTTTCCCCTTGAAATCAGCATACTTCTCAGCATTTTTGCAGGCAAGGGCAACAATTTACTCTATCTATTTGCTTCACTTTGCTCAAAAGCACCATGTCAACCACTGAAACCTATGAGCAAGATGATGACCGGTCTTCTTCCACAGAGATCGAGGTACAGCAGAGGCCTCGTAAGGGTGGCAAAGTTGGTCATCATAAAAGAGAGGAGCCCAAGAAATTTTGAGAGTTTTGAGGCATTTTTAGCATTTTTGGGAATTTTACAGGTTTTGGCCATTTGAGTGGTCTCACCCCACGCGCGACCAGTCATGGGGAAAGCTCAGAACGGGGAAAACTCTACATTTTTGGAATTTTCATGCAAAAATACACTTGCCTATGGATGGGTTTCATATTTTATGAAGATTTGGGCTTCCAAAAGCTCAAAATACATGCAAATTTTGACTTTCTGCCCCTATTTTGAGTTGCAGAAAGCTGTCTTGGGATAAATGACTTTTGAGGGGTCAACTCAACTCCAAATTCAGATATTCCAGTGAGGTTGGAAAATAGACTCACAAACCTTTCCAATGAGCTATCTTGCACCTGATTTGGACACCAAGAAGACCCTCAAACAGAGCTGTGAATGTGCGCGACCAGTCAAAGTGAGGGGCGCGACCACTCAGGGAAATTTCACTGTTTTGACCAGTTCGGCCAGCAAAACACTGTTTTTACTTTGGTTGACTTTTGAGGCATGTAAATGATGGATTTTTGTGTAATTTTCATAGCACTTGGACACATTTACTCTCCTTTGACACTTCTAGAAGTTTCTTTGATGTAAATAGTGAATATTTAATGCATGGATAGGTTCCCTAAGTTTTAGAGGCAAGTTGTTTTGACTGCCTATTATCTAGTGCTCAGTTTAGAATTAGTTGAAACAGCTCCTAAGAAGCTGAGCTCAACCCCTAGAGGTGGGGAAAGGAGTTAGATCATCTATATTATGCCTTCTCTTGCTCATTTTCATGGTTGGACTCTTGAGGGAGAAGCTATCATTGTATATTTTACTTGTATCTCTGCAATTTGAGGAAAAGGAAGACCAGGGTTTTGCAGACATCATTGGGATTCTTGTTGACTATTGTGTTTGATGGTGTGTTCTCTTATTGTAATTGTAAGTGTGTTTATGTGTTCCATCTCTTTCTTTACTGTAGCTTATTAAACAAATGAAGTGATAAAGTTTGAATTCATGCTTGCCATGCTCAGCTTTCAAATTTGTTTAATGTTTATGTTTTCCACTGTCTAGAGAGGATTCAAAGTCATTGTTTGCCCTCTTTAGGTCCTCCTTTTTTCTTCTTTGATCATCCATCTCAGCTAAAGGCATCAGCACAAACTCCTACCTTGCCCCAAAGACCCACCTGCAAAAACTGAGCTCAATCCCCGCACCCTGAATCGCACTCCCTCCAATTGCCACCAAAAACACCAAAAACTTTAAATCAACCCCCCTTATCAGTTTACTAGCCTAATATCAGTGTTCCTAATTGGGTCAGCTCATCCTATTGAAAGATCTACCGAGTTTGACCGGAGAGAGCCTTCTCATATCCCGTAGGGCTAGCTACGAGGTGAAATGGTTTGATGTTGCCTTGAAGGTTTACCTTCCTCAGCCTAGGGTGAAATCTCAAGTGCTAACATATCCGACAAATGATTCCAGTGGGTTTGACATCTGCAACAAAATGTGAAAGTGGATTACCTAACCAAAATGATAACTCTTGACGAAAACAAAAATGTAACAAAAGCATATGAAGAGGTTACCATGCCAAATCAAGCATAGTAACGCTTAAGGTACAACCCATTTCGGGGTTGCGACAGTGGAATTCCGTCATAATCTACTAGCTCGTAGGCTCCTTTTGCTAATGCACGCTTAACAATATAAGGACCCATCCACAAAGACTGGAACTTACCCACTCCCAATTTATCGGATTCTTGATCGTAAAGCAAGACCAGGTCACCTTCTGAGAAAATGCGGGGTTTGACATTCTTGTCAAATTGTGCTTTGACCTATTTCTTATGTGCTTCGTTAGCCAAGGTGGCATCACAATGAGTTTCATCGAGTTGGATTAACTCTAAGAAATGAGCTTCTTCCTCTGAAGTTCCGGGGAGGAGGTCAACTACGAGTTTGAGAGATGAAATTTCGCACTGAACTGGTAAAATCACTTCCAGGCCATACACCAGCTGAAAGGGTGTAAACCCGGTCGCATTTCTTACTGATGTCCGGTATGCCCACAAGGCTGAGTACATGATTAGGTGCCAACTCCATTTATGGACTCCAATCATCCTTTTCAGCATGTGTTTCAGGACTTTGTTGATCGCCTCAACTTGGCTGTTAGCTTGCGGATAATACAGAGTAGAGTTGTCGTGGGACAGTCCTAATTTGGCGGCCAATTCAACCATCATGTGATTGTGGAAATGCGATCCATGATCTGTGACAATGGCTTGTGGAACGCCGAACCTGGCGACTACATGATTGAAAAAGAAAAGAGCGATTGTTTCGCCGCTGTTGTTTAATGTAGGCAGCAGCTCGGCCCATTTCGTAAAATAGTCAACTGCGACTATGATATACCCATGCCCCCCGGCCGAGGTGGGGTTACATTGCATGAAATCTATGCCGCATTTGGCTATTGTCCCAACAGCAACTACTGGTTGCAGAGGTGCGGGTGGTATTATGGTTTTGCAGTCGAAGATTTGACAAGCATGGCAACTTCTGACTGCGGTTATGCAATCTTTGAACATTGTTGGCCAGAAGTATCCTGCTCGTAAAATCTTTTGTGTTGTAGCATAACCAAATTGGTGCCCCCCACATGCGCCTGAATGACAATCATTCAGGACTTTTTCGGCCTCCTAATGGGTGAGGCACCTTCGCAGAACTGTATCGGCACCACGGCGGTAAAGCATATCACCGACGATCATGTAGTCTTTTGCTTGGTATCGAGTATGTCGTTGTTCTGAACGAGAGGTATTAGACCTATACGTTTGGGTTTGGAGATAAATGATTATATCTCCATACCACGTGGTGGGCTCCAGTATTGTAGCAATAATGCTACAACTCCTAGAACTCCCTTCTTTAATTTTATCAACCCGGTAGTTCATAACAAACTTGGAAGCGACGGTGCTATATGCACAAGTACTAGCTCTTGCCGCAGCTGTCACTTGGTCAGCTGGCACAAGTCCACTAGGAGCTTAAGCCAACTTCTATGAGCTCTTAGAAGAAGCTTTTTAATTGATGGATGAAAGATAACTCGAAGGAAGCTAATCTAATTGCAAAAAAAAACTAAAAGCCAAAAAGAAACGCAAACCCTAATTCTACCAGCTAGTCCTACTGACGCAAAGGTGAGCATGAAAAATACTGAAAGAGATGCCATTACTTCTATGAAGGTAAAATACATGTGTCTAGACTACCTCTATCTGAAGAAAACATCTTTTTGTATTTTTGATTAAGTTGTTGGAATTATCATGCATGTGCTTTTAACTATTTTTGACTGTGTAAAGGTGGATCAAGGAGGAGAAATGCTTGGAAGAGGTCAGGAAGGTTCAGAGAGGGTCTAAGGAGTCCCCAACACCCTTCCAGAGAGTTTCACAGAGTTTGGCTATCAAGAAACCTCATTCGTGAGCTTCTACAGGAAGTCTGCAGGGGTTCTACAAGATGTTTAAGATTTCTACAGGATGTTCTATAATTTTTCTATAGGATGTTCAGAAATGGGGTTTTGAAGCATGGACGGAGGAAAGAAGGTGGAGGAATGAGTATGGAGGTGAAATAGGGGTGTAGGGGAGTTCAAGACTTGGAGGATGGAGTTGAGGAGTGGCGTAGATGGTGAGATCTGTTCAACGAGGGATGAAACGATGTTGCACAAGAATATGAGAATCATGGCAAAGTAAGCGGATGAGGCAAATGTAAGGTAAGGGTTCTAAGTGAAGGGTGAAACAGGTAGGTTGGATGGAGTATGGGCAGGTAAGGAAGGATAACAGGTACTCTGCAAGTGGTTTTTCAAACTAAACAAACAAACACTTATAAACCCTATGACCTAGTTACTTCACTCTAATATGACCTAACATCAAAAGGAAATGAACAGAAGTTTATTTGAAAGGAAACCATGTGAAACAACTATGCAACTAAGCAATCATGAACCTAAACATGCATCCAAAACTGATATCAAGTTCGAAAAATAAAAATCCAACACTACTAATTGCATGGTGAAGCAAAAAGACAGTGTTTTTGTTGGCAGCAAAGTCACATTGGTCCCAGCTCATGATTCCACTGAGGGGGAGGTGAGATCCAAAGTACTTGGTAGCCTTTTTCTGAATATATTCCCTGTGATTAACCAATCAAGTAAATCTGAACATGAAGAACTTTTTTAATCATCAAGAGCAACTTAAATAACAACACAACATTTAGATCTAAATAGCAGATTTTATTCTAAGAATGCAGCAAAGACACATGAAAGTAACCAAAGGAGGTATTGGGCGCTTGAGATGGGTCCAACCCCAAGAGCTATAGCCTCCTAAGAGAGATTTAGAGCTGGTGCAAAGCTGGATTCATCTTTATTGAGCAAGAAAAGAAGAGTTACATCAAAAATGTCCACAAGGAGAACTTGAAAATGAGCTGAAAGCAAAGCTAATCTATTGCCTAAAAATCGAAATACAAACTAGCTAACTTCTGCCTACCAAATGACTAACCATTGGCTACAAAATGACTAACCACTAGCTAACCAAAATGAGGCCCTAAGCCTTCTTATTTATACAAATTGAGGACCCCAACAGTCCTCCTAAACTTTAGGGACTCGGCTGCCCAAAACTTGTAGTTAGCAGCAGTCCTACTTCACTTGCTTGGCTGCCCTTGTGTTAATTGATTTGGTGGCCCTTGAACTCCGAGCTGATGGTGGAGAATTCGAGGTAAGGGCCCATAAATGAAGGGGACACCTTCCTACAAATCCTCTCCCTTGTTCTCCCACGAATTTGGCTGCCAAGTGCTCATTAAACCCTTCAATTTTGTCTCCAAATTGACCAAAAAGGCTACACAAAGCACCCATTAGACTTGTTGGCATAATGACTAACCCAATTCACTCTATTAACATAAATATAATTAAAAACATGCAATAAACTAATGAGAATGGTGGATTAAGTCGAATTAGGAGGTTGAATGAGCCCAAATAATTATCCATTTTTGGGGCTCATCACCACGAATTGCTCGAAGATATCAGAAACAAAGATTCATCCATGATTGTTGCTTTGGATGTTGAATCGTTGGATGACGATGGGAAATCACGTAGTAACTCTGCGAAAACTAGAGCTTTCTTTGATTTGGATTTTACAAATTCCATATCAAACTCTTGCAAAATTGCTATCCACTTTGAATATTTTCCCCCAAGCAATTGTCACGACAAAATGTAAGTCATGGGGTTGCAATCTAACAAAATGGTAGTTTTTCGAAAGAGGACATAGTGTCGGAATCTCTGTATTTCTTGAACAGCTACGAGAGCCAGCTTTTCAACATATGAGTACTTACTTTCTGTATCATTTAAGTTTTGACTCAAATAATAAATAGATGTTCGATTCCATTGTCTTCTTGAACTAAAACCATTGCGATGGTCGTATCTGCTATAGCCAGATACAGGTTAAGGTCTCTTTGATAATCAGGAGCATACATTAATGATGCTTTTATTAGGGATTCCTTTAGAGAATCAAAGGAAGCTTGTGCGACCTAATCCCAGTTGAAGGGTACTTCTTTTTTCAAAAGACGTGTATAACCTTTAGCAAGTTCGGCATAATTTGGAATGAACCTCCTCAGAAAGTTTGCTTTCCCTTGGAGTTTCTGAATCTGAAGCAAATTTGAAGGTGGAGGCAAATCGATGATTGCCTGAACCTTGCATGGGTCGAGACGAATTCCGTCCTTTGAAACTACAAAGCCAAGTAAATGACCAGAACCAACGCAAAACACACACTTGTGCAGATTGAGTCTTATTTTGTAGTGTCGGCAACGTAGAAATATTGCTCTCAAATGCTGCGGATGATCGGTCTGCTTTCGCGAGTGAGCCGGAAGATCGTCGAGGTATGGTTGAACGATGTTCTTGATGTCATGGAAGGCATAATTCATTGCCCTCTGAAAGGTTGCCCCTACGTTCTTTAAACCAAAAGGTAGCTTACGGTACGCGAATGTGCCCCACGGACAGATAAATGCAGTATTTGACTGGTCCTGTGGGCGGATATTTATTTGATTATACCCGGAAAATCCATCCATAAACAAAAAGATTTCGCATCCGGCGCATTCATCAATTATCTGGTCGATGAAGGGTGTAGGGTAGTTGTCCTTTGGACAAGCTTGGTTTACATCCCTGTAATCGACACACACTCTAATTGTTCCTTGCTTTTTCATCACAGGAACAATGTTCGATACCCAATCAGTTAGAGGAACTGGGTAAATGAAACCAGCATGAAGAAGTTTTTCAACTTCTGCCTTGATGGCAGTGGCTTTCTTTGGGTGCACCTGCCGAAGTCGTTGTCTTACTGGTTTGACATCTGGATACATCTTAATTTCATGTTCAACTATGCTCGAGTCGATGCCTGGCATTTCTTCATATGACCATGCAAAGACATCTCTAAACTCGCGAAAGAGAGCGTAATATACTTCCAGTTCTGAAGAAGAACAAGATTTGCCGACATGAATATTTTCTACAACATCTGGTTTGGTCGAGATATTTATGGCGATAGTTTCTTCAATATTGGATAGATTTCGCTCGGAATCCACCATATTTACGGTATTTGATAGAAAATCAAAGACTAACGGATGATTAAGGTTTTCGGAGTAATCTTCATTGTAATCCAGAAAATGGGAACGATGGTGGTAATCTTCCCATGGTGCCCCCTGTATGTTCATTAACTGAACAATTCCTTTTTTTATAGAATGTACATGCGACCAAGGATCTGAAGAGGTACCATACTCCTTAGACCTATCTACCCAAACGCTTGATGAGCGTTCATTGGGGTTTGCCTCCTATGCCGAGAACATTGATTGTTACAATATTTCTATTGGGCTTGGAGGCAACACTTGGTGATGATCCATGCTAATATCGTGTTCAGACATCTTCTGAATGGAAGATACCATATTGCAGGTTCCCACCGTTGCACTTCCGCCAGGTTGTTTGGAGGCGGTAGGGAAAAAGTACCCATCAATGTAGGGTCTTTTAGTAGGCCTACTCCAATATTTTGAAGTGACTGAGAGCTTCCGTGGATCATCGGAATGCTTCCCGTAACTTGCGAACTGTTGGGGAGGAATGTCTATCGGTCGATAATTGTAATTCCCCCTTGGAAGGGAAATTCAATCTTTCTGAAGTATGTCGACACAACGGCGGCCATAGCATAAATCTAGGGCCTTCCCAGTAGGATGTTGTAATCGAGGTTTCCATCAATAACTTCAACATCAATTTCTATTGTTTTTCCCCCCAATTCGACTTGCAAGTTACTTAAAATCCTATATGGAGTGTATGTTCATCCATCAATTGCTTTTAACATTGTCAATGATCGCGACAAGGGTGGTGAGCCTAAAGTCTTCCAGCAACTCATTGACATAATACATGTAGATGCGCCTCATCAATAATTGTTTGATGAACAGTTTTGTTGAGGGCTTTCACTTGAATGAAGAAAGCGAGCTGAGCTGGTAATTGTGGGTCATATCCTTTATGATTAAACGCCACAAGATTGGAATCCGCTGGGTCAATCCCACCTATTGCTGATAATAAAGCTTGCTTTTAGGAGGGGCAATTTTGCAGTACTTCAAGTGTCGACATAGCGGACGGCGATTGGGCCAGGTCCTCTACTATATTATAATTTTGTGTTGCTCTGGCACGACGATTAAATGTCAATTTGTGTACCCTTTGGCGGCTTTATCGTTAGCTCAAGAATGATGGGTGGCACAACTTCGGTCGAAGTTGTTGTCGAACTACTAGGTTGATCAGTAGCCTTGTTGTTCGACAACTATGGATTCTCGTAATCTTTATCCCTTGTCGATATCAAAGCGTCATTTTTTTGTTTCGAAATGGACAGCATAAGGACTTGGGATGTGTAGGCATTGTCACTAGTAACCAGATTGGTTCCTGGGTTTGGAAATGGATCAATCAATATTGCTGAGGTTTTCGAATTCTTGAAGAATTTCTTAACTTCAGCTTTATATGGACAGTCTCTCGTCCAATGATCCTCATCACATATGAGGCATGGTTTAGTAGGTTTATTTTGCCTAGAAGGGTTTGCAGAAGATTTTTCAGGAAACGAATCATCCTATTTCTTTTTTTTGCTCTTCCCTTTCTTCTTGCCCCCTGGTTGCTTCGGTTCTTTGCCTTTGTCAGTTGACACGGCATTAACCTCCGAGGCTAGAAGTTCTTCATTTGTATTTTGATCAGAAACCTTACGGGCTTTCTTAGATGTAGCCTTTGTCGATTTCGTACTCATCATACCTATCACGCCATCGCCAACATGAGAGTCTTTGTTTGATTTAGGAGGAGGAACGGAAAACTCCGGTCTAGGAGCATTGGGGATTTTGTTGTTGAGCGTTCCAGACTGAGTATAGATCAAGTCTAGATATTGCGCACGAGCAATAACCTGCTCTTCAGTGACGACCCCTCCCTTTGCCACATCTTCTGTAATAGAAGGTAACAATGACTTAATAAACCATTCAGCTAGCAGTTGATCAACAACATATGTTTTCACCATTCTACGATGACGTCACCATTCATGAATATGATTGGATATGTGAGTGGTCGTCGTTTGCTTGAAATTGGTAAGAAGCTCTGTCCCTGTTTCATACCTTATTGGTAATTGAAAATGGGTTAAAAAGGTTGTGGCAAGGGCACTGAAGTTATCGAATGAAGCTCTAGGCAATTCGATATACAAAGGTTGTGGCAAGGGCACTGAAGTTATCGAATGAAACTCTAGGCAATTCGATATACCATTTTGCTGTCGAACCAGTTAACGTTCGCTGAAAAAGGTGAGGCCGAATCGAATCATCATTGAGAGTGTTGGATGAACACCACAGATGAAAGGTCATCACATGATTCGACGGGTCTTCACCCGGACGTCCATTAGATTTAGGAATATCTAACGGAAGTTTATGAGGAATCGTCGGCCACCAAGGGGAATAAGCGATTGGATTGTTCGTTAGCCGATTTAGATCTGGTAACTCTAGAGTCACCACGAAGGGCAACTATTGATTCAGGTTCGGCGAAGCGTACCCAGGATTAGATGGAGAGAAGTGGGTCTTTGCATACCAGCATAATGTATTTGATGCTGATAACTTTGATAAGGTGGTTGGGCATAACCAATTTGAGACGATTGGTGATAACCGTTTTGAATATATGGCTGCCCATTACCTGCAAAGTTTTGTTGCTCAGGTCCTTGGTAAGCTTGTTGGAATTGTGGTTGTTGATGTTGCACCAACCATGGTTGTGAAACCATTTGCTGTTGCCCAATACTGGACATTTGACCAAGATGAGGGGTAATAGTACCCATTTGAGCCTGAGTCGCTCCAGTTAAGGAGCCATTAATTGGCGATTGCGATTGTGTCGTAGAGACAAGAGGCTGTTGTACATCGACCTGAGAAACTTGAGGTTGGCATGCAACAGGAAATGCTTGTACTTGTGACACTGTCACAATAGCTGGTGTAGTGGGGATATTCGACACAGGTAGACTCAATTGCATTGAGTATACAACTCTTGGTTGTTGAGGCAGTATTGGCACCCAACCGCTGGATGTGATTCCAATTTGACCTGAATTCGGTTGTGAACTCACATATGGTTGTTCTCCCGGGGGCGAACAATGAAAGGGTGTAGTGCCCCCCATATGGTAGCAATCCAGTGCTCAAATGAATGATGGCCTTTGGAGACCAAACTGCCCAAATTGATATTGTTGTGAAAGATCAATTTGTTGAGATTCAACATAAGAGATTCCAGATAATATTCCAGATGAATAAACGGGAACAGACCATGCTGTCGAAACAGTCCCTAGGTGGACTCCTTCTAGCAGTTGAGAGCTAGTTGGGACAGATGGTATACTAGCGAACATCGTCGGAGTGGTGGCAAGAGGTTCTGCTACTGCTGTATCGGACGACACAATCCTAGATGTCGATGGTTGTCCAGACATATCGAGTTTATCCAAAAGACTTCCTAGCGATTCTACAGGAACTTGCGATGAAGAGGTATTAACTTTTGAAGTAGAAGGATATAGGTGGGTCCCAGTCCCAAACTGCGATGGAGTACTGGATGGAAGATCCTCCGTAATGTCTTCTATAGCAATCAATCCGGGTGGAAGAGGCAGACCGTCAGGTCCCACTAAGATGGGTAAAATATTTCTGGTGTTGAAGAAGGTATAGATTCTGCAGCGACAAATGATGGAGGGGTAACACCTTCCGAATAAACTCTAGATGGAGCTAGTTCAGGAATCGAAGTGTTTACTGTTACACTAGGATCAGTTCCAATGTCCTCTTGTAACTGCGGAACTTCTTCTATAGAGGCAGGGATACCAGAAATGGTTGGAGTAACCGGAGTCTCAGAGGATGTTGAAACACAAGTTTCAAACAAACCAGGATACTTTGACCGAGTTAAACAAGTTTGCTTGGGCCGGAATGGTTTCGTTTTCGGAGTCAAAGATGGTTGACTCGTCAGTCTCCACGAACGACGGGGTTTTGATTGAATTTCTTCCATGATTGCGGATTATTTGATCAACTCAAAATAAGAGGGGAAAATGTTATTCCAAATTAAATGAATTTTAGACGCTTTGACACAACTTGCTTTTTCAATTTTTAGGAGTCGAGAAAAGGCTAAAGATGACTCTAGTCACCTTTGATTTTTAATGAGCCTGAAGTGACAAGTGCTCAGATGGACCTTTTCCTTTAAGGAGTCTGAAAAGGAACGAAAGAGACTACTCTGGAAATCTAGACAGAGGGATTACCAAACCAATCACAAAACTGCAGAATACTTTTTACGGTACGGCAGTCAATCTTCCCGAATGCTATGTTCAGTGCATTGCGATCGATAGGGCAGCAGACACGGCTTCCTAAGGATAAAGGATATAGCCTATTGTGGTCTCCCAATATATACTCGATGGTACGTGGGAGCACAAGTCCGTACTAGCACTTGTCGTGTCAAACAGGAGGAATCACCCAACCTACGATGAAAGCGACAGTTACCAGGCTATACGACGCTAGAATACGTCTCTAGCGTAAACTTCTAGATGTTGTGCGTTAGGTTCCAAAGTGTTTTTATGTTCATTGAATTTATTTTATAGTTGATCTTTCTTAAGAATTTTTCCTTTAAGGTTCACCGCATGATGTAGATATACAATTCCTAAAATGCAATCTAAGATGATAAACAATCCTTTAATCTTCTTTTGCAATGAAAATCCTAGCTACTAAGGAAAGAGAAATGAAATCCTTTCAACATAGAGCAGAGAGCACACACTAGATGCACTGTCCTAAATCACAATCAACAAGCAGTCTAAATGCAAATGCACATGCATGTATTTGTTTTCCGCTTTCTTAATGTATGAATGACAAAAATAATGCTAAATATAAATTTGAATTATCTCTTCTTTCAAAGCGACAGTACTAACAATTTTCTTTTCAAAAAACGACAAGAAGGCAAGATGACACTTTGTGATTTTGAATTGAAAACTGCTTTTGACACTTGAAATACTTATAAATTCAGATCAAATACAAGAGTAACAGTGTAATCGACTATCAAAAAGAGAAGTATTCTTTTCTTTGACTGAAAACGACACTTTCGAATCAAAAGACGACAGTTTGATTAAGCTACTATTTTGTAAATGAGAACTGTGAAGGGCGAAAAATACATAAAAACATTCACAAATCTTTGCACAATGGAGGTTGGATGATGCAAAGAAGGGGGTTTCAACAGTGGTTTACTGATCACAGACAGCAAAACTCCTTAATAAAGCTGAAGAGAGTGAAGAAAAAACCAAAATCTGGAGGCAGATCTAGTCTTGTCTGATCATCGCACCTGTAACACAAGGAAACAGGGATGCATCCCACCTACTACACACAGGAGGTGTGATGCATCCAGTCTACCTAAAGGAGAGGGTGCGATGGTCAAGGAACGAGACTTTATCTTGGTTTTTGGTCACAATTTGCAGTTTAGTTCAGGGATTTAGGCCGAGCAAATGATAGTCAGTAACTACAAAGTATAGGGCTGATCTAATGAGGTTACTCAAGCTACCTCTAGGGCACTTAGGATGTTTGCAAGTCAATTGTTCAATTCATAAAAAAACCCAGAGATTGACTGAAGCAGTGTTGATCTACTTTGCACTTGCATAGCAAATGCAGTTCAAAGGCTAGCTGGCTTGACTTCAGGCTCCATCTGTGGTTTATGAATCAAACAAATAGAGACAAGCAATCAAACTAATCGTTCCCCAACGGAGTCGCCATTTTGTTATCGGGAAATCTAGTGTCTATTTAGAGCTGCTATTCCCACTAAGACGGGCAGCTATCTTAGAAACAAACAGATTAAAGTCACTTGTTTTTCCTTTACCAGAGAGAGATGAGAAAGAAGCAGAGAGTACCAACCTTAGTCTTCCGCTTGGCTCCTTGCTTGTTTCCTTTCCCCTTTGACAGAATCTCACCACTACTTCCTTACTTGTCTCGCTTCAAAGAGCACCTGTAGATTCATAGCATCATAATACCATCAAAGAATAGATATCTTTCATTGTAAACAATATAGGATCAGATATATATTGACCATACAAATGCATATATCAACACAATATTCAGAGATACACAAGAATATGGAGGAAAACTCAAATAGCTTTATTAGTAAAAGTAGTAGAAGAGAGGATTACAACCACTTTGTCTGACCCAGTGCCATCCTCCCAACTTGAAAGCCCTCTTCACCTCACACAAAGCAAGATCACCCAACAATGTCTTCAAAGAGAAACCAGCAGCACCTCTTTGCAAATTACCAAATTCCAACCCCCTAGATCTCTTGGATGAGGGATCCATATATAGATGTTTACAAGAGAGTGAGTCAACTTCTGGGATTTTGGTTAGTGTCATTTCACTGATAGTTCTTGGTTCCACATGGAGATTTTAGATCTCTTACTCATCCCTGGGTGAACTCAGAGAGGCAAGTGTCAAATGAGCAGTTTCTAGAAGATTCTCTGGGTTTCCACCCAGCAAACTGCTTGTGCCATTTGTCTGCTCTCATTTATTGCACCCTATAGAAGGGCTTTCCAGTATGCATCGCAATTTTTGCATGTGGCAAGTGAGATGCATCTCACCTTTAGCACTAGGCAATCTGTATGGTCCTGCTTTAACCAGTTCTGAGTAGTTTTTCATGGAGAACTTCTGGGAGATGATGTAATCAACTGACCTTGCTCCTTTAGGGTATGAAACAACACTTTTAGGGACTTATAAGCCCTTGGTTTATGGACATGTATGATTGGGGTTGTAGTGCCCAAATATGTCTATAACAAGGGGGTAGATACATTAGTTAGAATTGGTTGGAGGATGAATGAATCAGTTTCCATAATTTTAGAGGCAAGTTGTTCCACTGCCTATTTTGTAGTTCCTAGTTTAGATGTTGTTGAAACAGCTCCTTGACTCATGGATTCGACCCCTGATGGCTAGCATAGTTGGTTTGATGCCTATATTTTGTACTTTCTTAGTCATTTGTCAAGGTTGGACTCTTGTGGATGCATTGAGCACTATTCAGTAAAACACTTCTACAGTTTGGCAAGGAAATGAACCAGGGTTTTGCAACATTTTGTGGGATTCTTGTGATAATGTGAATTAGCATTGTTTTCTCCTCTGTTATTTAGTTTATCTTATGTGTATATGTGCCATCATCTATCTTTTTCTGCATAACTAAATGAATCAAGATTAAAGGGTGGAATCCATTGGTGTTTCAGTGCTCTGCCCTGGGGTATATTTAGTTTTAAATGTTTTCTGCTATTTGAAGAGGACACATGAAACTTGCATGCCCTCTCCAACTCCTCACCAGTCTTTAGACTCACTATCACATTCATTTCAAAGTGATAAAACACTTGCCTACCTTGCCCCACAGAAACCTCTGCAAATCTGAGTTGATTTCCTGGACCCAAAGTTGCCTTCCTCATCTGATCCAGCAACCAACCATTAAAATCAATCAAATTCCTCTGAGCATATACCTAGCCTAAAATTAGTATTCATATCAGTCATCTCAAGCATTACTTGCCATATTTTCTTTGAGATTGACAAGGAGAGAGCCCTCTCCTAACCTGGCAGGGCTAGCTACCAGGTTAAGCATGGTTTGATGTTACCCTAGACCTGCCTTTCTCAGCCTGAAGTAGATTTAGGCTATAACATAGTGGTGACCATACTGGGGAACGTAGTGCTATGTTCCTCAGCAAAATGTAAGCAAGTTCAGATCTGATTGTTGATGGTGAACAACAATCAGACATAGCAAGGCTAAAATCATTCACCTGGCGACTCTAAATCAGTTTCGAGATCAGATCCAAAGACTCTACTGGAGGATGAAACCGACCAGTAGCAACATGAAAGGACAATATGGAATAATCAGGTATTCAAGTTGGAATTTCATCCAAGACATTTTGTTCTTTGTTATAAATCATTTCTTCTCTTTTCTCGAGAATGTCAAGAAGGCTTTACAAAGTATATTGTATTTGAGAAAATATCCTCAGCCTACATTTGATTCCTTCCCTTTGAAGATTGTGAATACCAAAGATTTGCATGTCTTTGAGCTTGATCAAGACCCTTCTTCTGAATCTTGTGATGACCGTCTTCAAACTGATGAGCCTCAAGAGACCAAGACTAATTCTACACCTTCTGTACATACCCCTATACCTTGTAAAATTCCAAATCGATACAAGCCTTTGATTTTACCTCCTATATCCCATGCTTTCCCTAAAAATCATGACCTATATCTACCAAGATTTGATGGTGAACGTGACAACATCACTGTTGAGAGACATGTATTGAATTTTGAGTCCTTTCTTGACCTTTTTGAAGTTGATGAAGATGATGTTAATATTAGGCTTTTTGGTCTTTCTTTGGAAGGCAAATTCAAGAGTTGGTTCAAGACCCTACCTGATGCGAGCATCTCAGATTACCAGCAGTTCGTCAAAGTTTTCCTCGACAAGTAGGTGGTCAAACAAAACCCTTTCTTGATTATAGAAGAGTATAACCAGCTGAAAAGATTGCCAGGGGAGACTGTACAACAATTTTCTACCAGATTTAACCAAGTCTATTTGTTGATGCCGGTTAATATAAGACCTCCTCCTGGATCCGATCTCTTGCACTACCCGGAAGCCTTTGATCCGGACATGGAATTTTAGCTGAGAGAAAGGAACCTTGCAACACTTGAAGAGATGCAAAGCAGTGTAGTAGATGTAGAGGCTAATTTCTTGATTAGAAAGGCAAAGTTGAAGGAAGAAGAGGTGAAGAACATAGATCCCGAGGAATTGACATCCTTAGAGGTAAAGCTCGACATTTTGGTAAGTTCAGTGGAAGAGATGATGCAAAGGATCACCACAAGGAATGATTATTATGTTCAAGACCATGGCTCACTGATTGAAGAAGAACAAATGGCTGCTCCAAAACATTTTCTTTCTTATCCCAGTTGTCATAGACCTAATAATGATTGTTTTATAGATCATCTTGGAGAAGAGAGATCTGTTGATATGACATGTATGCTTGATGATGTGTTTTATACTAATGATTTGCCTCAGTTTGATCAGTACGATGATGATTATGTTCTCCAAACAGAAGCTAGTCTTGCAGACAAATCAACAGCTGGTTTGTGGAAGGAGGAAGTTCACTTTCAGCAGCTCGAATACAGTGATCAGCCGTTGCATATCAGCTATGGAAATGAGGAGGAAAGTGCAGCAAATTTTGAAGTAAGTGAAGGATCTTTGCCTTTTTTTTTTCTTCGTTTCAGTTCATCAAAGACAACATTCATGCAATCAGAAATCAACTATCGACAAGTCTTGATCTGGACCATCTTGAGGGCAATGAAAACCTTGTTCAAGACTTTTCACATCCAAAGTTGTAGCCCCCGAATGCCTTTGATTGTCAAGTTGCAAATGAAGACTTGGAAGCTGGCATATATGATCAAATGATGCAAGATGATTCCGTACCATTCTGTTTTGAATCATTTCAGTTCTTGAAGGAAAATTTTCATAGTATATCTTCAAATGAGCAGCCTGTAGAAAATCATGAAATCTCATTAGAACCAATAGAAAATGGGTTGCAGCAGTCTTTTCAAGTTTTTCGCGATCCAATAGCTGATGTGTTGGATGATGTCTGCAACCAAAAATTTTCTTCATTAGCTAACTGTAAGATTGAAAAAAATATTGATACAAACTTGATCCAGCAGTTGATTTCTTTGTCATTTTCAGAAGAAGTTTTGTCACAAAGCTCAGATCAAAGTTTTCATTCATGGTATGAGGAGAAGAAAAGTAATCCATTGGATGAGCTAAGTCCCAATGTGCATGAATTTCAAGATCCTTATGCAGTGTTTTTGGAGTCAAATAGAGAATCCATATTATTCAACGGATCTGTTTACAAGTTTTCATGGGAGTTGCTTTTCAATAGTTCTCTCTTGTTGTTCATAAGAAAGCACTTGTGGTAAATGCAAACAGCAACCAAAATGCTTACTTGGTTGCATTGGTTATTTCACTTCACTTGATCAAGTGATGAATGGAACAGTTAAAGTAGGCTTTATTGAATAAGCTCCATTTTGAGCATATTTTCCAGTATGTCAGTTGTGTTTTAGTCAAGATAGTTTCAGAGTTAGTTTGTGTCGTCAAGTTGTCAGTTTTCAGTGATGCATTTCAGTTTGAGTTATTGATTCCATATTGCCCAATGGATAAGGCACTGGTATGCTCTCCCAAAGATCTACGGTTCTTGGCACCTCCAAGGAGCTACCATCGCCATTGGAGCCAATGTTAGTGTCAGTCTTTGAAGCCTTCCTCCAGTGATAAAACATGCTCTTACAAAGTGATTTTAATGTGTCAAGGTCAAATTTTGTCATTTTAGTGAGTCTTCAAATAAAATTTGGTCACTAGGTATTAGGTCTAGGATTTTTTTTCACTCCTTCCAAAGTTTTCCAAGTGTCAGTCCATGTCACCATTCAGCTGAGTGTACCATCATTTAAATGGTTGTCATCATCATTTTACATTCTAAAGGGTCATTTTACACCTTGTTCATGTTTCAGTTGTGCTTGGGTAAGGCTCATTTCCCTCTCCTAGGGTTTTGAAGGTAATTTCTCTTGGATGGTCATCAACAAACCTTGCATCCTAATGCTCATACAGCTTCCCCTATCATTAATGTACCTTATTAAACACTTCCCATCACTGATATCCCTCAAATTTCTCATTTTCCCACAAACCCTAGTTTCTTGCTGCAATTTGATAATTTTCTAGGCTAACCCTGTGTTTTTCCCTTTTGAACCCCTTCCCCTCACTAAATCTTTGAAATTCCATTTTCCCCTATTTCCTAACATCCCTCCCTACTTCACAAAATTTTCTTAAGAATTTAGAAGCCGCTTATCCCCTTCATTTCACTTCATTTCGACAAATCCCTTGTTCCACACATCGGGATAGGTTTTACTCAAATGATGTTTTTGAGAAAGGAAAAATGAATTTGGAAAAAGTGAGAGAGTTTTTTCTCTAAAATAGGCCAAGGAAGAAAAACCTCCTTCACTTTTTACACAGGTGTCATGGTTGTAGAGAAATGTCAAAAATAAAGTTGCCTCAGGAGGGTTGCTGCACCTCTGAAGTGACCTTGGGAAAATCAATATTTCTCCTAGCCTGGTTGACCAAATAACTTGTTTGATGATTTAAATTATATCTAGATAGAGAGAAATTTCCAATGAGCCATCATGAGCTTAATTTGGCGTTAAGGAAGACCTTCAAAAGTTGACTGCAACAGCACTCTGCATATAGGTAGCTTCATTTTGCACATTTTGACCAGTCTTGGGATATTTGACTTTTGATATGGCAAATGACCTCCAAATTGGAAAATTCAAGATTTTATAGAAAGTAGACCCGATAATATTTCCAACGAGCTATCCCGCACCCAATTTGGACACTGGGAAGGCCTCCAAAACTGGTCTGAAAAAAGGCGCTATGCACTTGGCAAGGTTTTCTTTTGTTAATTTGCACTGACGCTACGCACCTGGCAGCCAAGCCCCAAAACACTCCAAAATCACTCAATTTGCTTCAAATCTCTGAAGTTACCTCTTGGCAAGTAATTAAATCAATCCTTCTTGTTGAAAAGGGTTTTGCGTCAATCTTTGGTGACTCTTTTACTCATGAAGTCAAACCCTAGTTTTCACTAAACTGTCTCATAACTTTTAAAGTTCCCTCATCCATTTGTTGTTCCCTAAACCCCACTCCCTTATATAAATTCCCCAAACATCATTCCCTCATATATTCTCCCTAGATCCCACTTTCACATACAAATTTCCCAAACCCTACTCACTCCCCTTATTCCCTAAATCCCCAAACCCTTCACTCCCTAAATCCCATTCATACTCCCATTCACCCTCACTTACTCATCCTAAAATATCTTCATACTCTTTTTTCATCCATCCACCCTATCTCATCATTCACCACAAGTGTTCACAAACAATGAAAAAGGCCAGGTCACTAGGTAGCGAAGAGGCAAGGTTAGAAGACAAAAGGCAAAGGAAATTGAGAATCCTAAGGAGATTTGTTTTGAACAGTCAACATGCACTTGGAGAGGTTGCTTGAGAAGGCAAACAAAGAGAATAAAACGCTGCACCATATGGCCTATCACTACTTAACCCGGAACAAAATTTACAAAACAAGGGTGAAGAGGTTAAAGGCCAAGCTAAGAAGAGTTTTGAGGAGCAAGAAAGAGCAAGCTAAGCTCAAGATCTTGGCTGAAGCATCATTGGCCCAGAAAAGCACTTAAAAATTATCACTCATGCCAAATTTCAAGGAATTTGAAGCATTTTTTTTCATTTTTGAAAATTTTAATGCAAAAAACAGGTTTTTTCAGCAGGTGCATAGTGCCACCAGCGCTATGCTTTTGTTAGGGGCATCCATTTGCAAAAAGGTTTGCATTTTTGGAATCAACATGAAAAAATATGCATGCTCAGGAATGGCTGAGATTTTTGGACAAGTTCTGGGTCTCCAAAAGGGCAAAAAACACTCAAAAAGTGCCCTCTCTGCCACTTTTTTGCCACACAGGAAGCAGTCTTGGGAGATTCCATTTTTGGAGGGGAAAATGGACTCCAAATCCAAAAATTCAAGTTTTTCCAGAAAGTAGACTCACCAAGCTTTCCAACGAGCTATCCTGCACCTGATTTGGACTTCGGGAAGCCTTCCAAAAGTGGCCTGGAAAAAGCATTATGCATAGGATCAGTGGCACTGCACATAGGAGAAATTTTGGCAGTTTTGCCTGTTTGTTCAGAATTTCACCCAGTTTAGCTATCAGTTGACTTTTTCTTCTCTCTTTGATAAATTAATGATGTAATATGATGTGATATGATGTACTATGAAGTAAATATGATGAAAAATGACTTGAGGGGGTAGATACATCAGTTAGAATTGGTTGGAGGATGAATGAATTAGTTTCCATAATTTTAGAGGCAAGCTGTTCCACTGCCTATTTTGTAGTTCCTAGTTTAAATGTTGTTGAAACAACTCCTTGACTCATGGATTCGACCCCTGATGGATAGCATAGGTGGTTTGATGCCTATATCTTGTACTTTCTTAGTCATTTGTCAAGGTTGGACTCTTGTGGATGCATTGAGCACTATTGTAAATCACTTCTGCAGTTTGGCAAGGAAATGAACCAGGGTTTTGCAGCATTTTGTGGGATTCTTGTGGTAATGTGAATTAGCATTGTTTTCTCCTCTGTTATTTATTTTATCTTATGTGTATATGTGCCATCATCTATATTTTTCTGCATAACTAAATGAATCAAGATTAAAGGGTGGAATCCATTGGTGTTTCAGTGCTTTGCCCTGGGGTTTATTTAGTTTTAAATGTTTTCTGCTATTTGAAGAGGATACATGAAACTTGCATGCCCTCCACTCCTCACCAGTCTTTAGACTCACCATCACATTCATTTCAAAGTGCTAAAACACTTTCCTACCTTGCCCCACAGAAACCTCTGCAAATCTGAGTTGATTTCCCGGACCCAAAGCTGCCTTCCTCATCTGATCCAGCAACCAACCATTAAAATCAATCAAATTCCTCTGAGCATATACCTAGCCTAAAATTAGTATTCATATCAGTCATCTCAAGCATTACTTGCCATATCTTCTTTGATATTGACAAGGAGAGAGCCCTCTCCCGACCTGGTAGGTATAGCTACCAGGTTAAGCGTGGTTTGATGTTACCCTAGACCTGTCTTTCTTAGCCTGAGGTAGATTTAGGCTATAACAGAACCTACATACTTTTTTGTTTAACTTCATTGCAAATATGTAGTTATGGAGATATATTTTATTACTGATGTTTCCTCAGTTAATTTTTTTATAAAGAAAAAAAAAATAGTGTTTTTTATATTTAATATTTTATGGTAAAATCAATTTATAATTTAAATATATTTTTTTCAAATCCAATATTTTCAAGATATATCCATTTATGGTGTTAAGGGATGTGATTTTTTACTCTTATTCTTTAATTGGTTAATTTTGTTATTTGTTGCTTATTTTGGTATTTATAATTATGTTATTGTTGATGGTGCTAGATCCACCAACATTCAAGGGATTTCCCCGGTATGAAGTCCTAACTAGACCTCACATCATTTGGTGTAGAAGTCTCATCTAGTATGATGGCCCAATTACCCTTATCTTAAAGATATCCCTTAGCTCTTGCTTGTCAGCACATGAAAGTGGCATGCTTAGTATTCAAACAACGAGGTACATGTGCCTGATGAGTTCTTAGTGTAACTTGTGTCTAAGTTCCTTCACTGGAGAGGGGGAGGGTGAAAGTGAGTCTCTGGTCGAAAAGGAGTAGTCCCAACTCAGGTAGAGACACACACAATACACCAGGACATGCGCAGCCTTCAGCGGAATAGTCCACACGGATGCGGCAATCACAAACACTAAGGTGAACAGATAGCATGTACAACACCCAATGGAGTAGTCCACATGGATGCGACAGTCGTTATAAGAAATATACAAGAATGAACATGTCTAGTGTCCGGTAGAGTAGTCCACATGGACGAGACAACAATAGCAACCATTACAACACAACTTCAGCAATATATTCACTAGAATAACCAAAGTAGTTCAACTATCCTAGTATAAGTTAAGAAAGCATGCATTACAAGCATTTAAAGAATAGTCTTACAAATGAATACAATACATACATGAAAACGTGCTGGCGTGTGACAAGCTTATGAATTAAGCGAAATTTCCAAGACACATTTGTACACCATACATCATTAGCCCCAATAGTGGAGCGTTGGAGCCACTACTCGCTCCTCAAAGAAAATATTATAGACTCTCAAGACTATGTGGGAGGAGCCAAGGTGAAAATTCCTTTGTTGTAAAAATGAGGCAGTATATATAGCCAAGGTTGAAACTGGCCCTTGTGACTCTTCGACTTGCCTCATGATTGTTCAACTTACATTACTCTTTAACTTCATATATGGGTCTCTTGAACTTCCACATTACGTTACATTGATTACACAAGTATGACCCATAGTAGTGATGTGGCCAAGGCGACTCATGACATTGCTGGTATGCACATGTTGGTTGTGTTGTTCATGTTGAGTTGTTGTGCTGCTGAGTGATGAGTGTGCTCATGTTGTACCATAGATTCACCTCCACATGGAAAAGTGCATAGAGTCTTCAATGGTCTTAGTGTTCGCTTGATGGTTCATGCATGTGCATGTGTCTCCTTCGCTTGCTACTTGATATGCTTCGTGTATTTTTCCAACCGTGATAAAGTCTTCTAGCATGCGCTCCTTGTTCATCTTGTTCGTTGTCATGCCATGTCTCATCCATGTACTTGTTTTTGCAATCACTCATTATGAGACAACATCAAATCCAGAAATACCCTAGTCTACCATGATACATTGTCTTTCATTTCTGGGTGCAGGTGAATGAGAGAAATGATAAGGCTCTGAAATAGTGCAGAGCACATGTCAAGCCGGGATGCGAGGCTTCGAGACACTATTGGGAAAAAATACGAAAAGATCACTCGGAGGCTGGGATGAGAAGTTCAAGACAAGAGTGACATCTGCGAGATATGGCCTAGCTGGGAGGCAGAATTGTGCAGTTTTTCCGGGGAAGGCAATGCAGGTAGTAGGGAACACTGGCAATGAAAAATGCGCAGTTTTCCAGAGGAGGCCAAGATCGGGCCGCAAGAGATTATTGATTAGAACTGTGCAGTTTTGGGAGGCAGTCAAGCAGGACATGACTGCACAGTTTCGGGTTTAAGCAGAATGTTTGGCAACAAGAGTACTATCAGTGAAAACTACATATTTTTCAGCAGGAGAGTGGGGCAGGCCAACAGGGGGACTTCCTAGTAGAACTGTGAAATTTCCTAAGACAGTGTAGTAACAGGCAACAGGTGTGTTTGTCCCTCATGTCTGTGCAGTTTCTGCAGGCAATGTAGGCAGGTAGGATGGAAAACTTCTGTGCAGTTTTGGGGATGAATGCAGCCCTGGGTCACAACTCAAGTAAGATTCTCCGTTTGACTAGTGGGGGGCTTGAAGGATGGGCTTGGGGAAAGAACAAACTTAAATGACTTCTTCGGCAACTTTTGCGTTGTTCTGGGTGACAGTCAGCTGGCTTGATTTCGGAACTCCGCAGTGTAGACTGCTTAGAGGACAATCTCAAGCTCTACACAGTTCTGGGAAATAGTGCAAGGCCACTAAGGGCTGAGACTACGCAATGCAGCTTAGTGGAGGTCTGATTGATGGAGGGTGGTCCGGTCGACAGATATTCGGAAAAATGGCTAAGTGTATGAGTGAGTGAACTCGTGTATACATGACCTTGCAAACACACACTCAACATGACTTGAAGACAAGACACCTCAAACTAATAAGACAACATATGCTCAGCATGACCCTCTACGGGATTGTCTAATGGTGAAAGCGACAAGTGCGACACTTGGGATAGACCTTCAAACCACCGCGACGACACTCACGTGACAATGCTCACAAAATTGTGTGTGTTAGGCTCCTATACTATTAGTATAACCCACTTATTATATTGATGTACCCATGTAGTGCCCATATTGTTACTATTGTGCCCCATAGAAGCCCACTATTGTTTTTATTGTGCCCTTACATTATTATTGTTATGTCGGCTCTGATTATGTTATGACCCCTTAGACTCCTATATATAGAAAGGAGGTCTTTTCATTTGTATCATCCAAGAATTGTTCATTTATGTAATGTAAAGGAGGTTGGCCCCTCAAAGAGGTTGAATTCTAAGGCGTTGATCTATCTTTTCTTGAGCTGGTTTCATAACATTTGGTATCAGAGCTTTGGATTCTAGGGTTTCGGTGCTCCAAACAGGTCATCGTGGCATTTTCACTATAACTTTTTTTTCTGCGACATTTCAGAAGTTGCAAAAAAAAACCCATTTGAAAAGAAATCGCGCTGAACCTCAAGTCTGAATTTCAGAGCTTTTCGCACTATATTTGCAGAGATATGATCTGAGGAAGTCAGTCTTTTTGCAGACTCCTGAATTTCATTCCAAACAGGTGACCTGGGGAAAATCGTCATAACTTTCTCTCTAGGGATCGGATTGAAATTTCGTAAGAAGGTACAGAAAGAGGACGAACTGTGTTTTCTTGTATGCATTTTTCAGATTCAAAGGTCGAAACAGTGACTCGTGGCACGTCGTACAAGTTCGCTCCACTGAACTAGTCTATAATCAAGTCACTGTGGGAGATTCCGCATAACTCTTCCTTGGAGAATCCAATTTGGGTCAGACTTGTGGCATTGGAAAGAGGACACAGAGGGATACTATAGATCGCAATTTCAGAACTTAAAGATCCGAAAGTACAGAGTTACAGTCGTTTTAATGTCGAGCTCCTAAAATCAAGAAAAAACAAGATGAGGAAGTTTGATGGCAAGGATCCGGTAAATTGGATACTTCAGATGGAGCAATATTTTGATCTACATGGTGTGCAACTATTACAAAAGGTATGTATTGCATCTTCATATTTAGAACCAGATCAATTTTTATGGTACGAAGGGCTTTGTTGTCATAAACAACTTGTTACGTGGTCAATTTTCACGGAGGAAATGATAGCACATTATGAGGATACAAAGAGCAACACTTTTTTTAGAGCAACACCACAACAATTGGAAAGAGTAAAAGGGCTTTGTGACATATTGGAAAGCAAAATTATGGAAACCAGGAAGCGTACCCCTCACAACTATAAAGATCGAAGTGTTGTTTCTCCTAGCCATCCACAACCTACAAGGGTTACACCACAACAATTAGAAGAAAAAAGAGAAAAAGGGCTTTGTTACAATTGTGATAGCAAATGCACTAAAGGTCATAAGTGTGCTGAGAAGAAATTATTTTACATAGAATATGAAGAGGAGGAAAAAAAGGATCAAGAAACATCAAAAGAAGAAGATATACTCCAGGACCCCACCCCCGAGAAAGAAAAAATGAATTAGACCATATCTTGTAAAGCCTTGGCAAGAATTACCACTCCTCAAACTCTCAAGATAGAAGGACATATCAAGAAGAAAAAGGTGCAAGAAGTGAAACATCACATCGAGAAAGAAGAAATGAATCCAACCATATCTTGGAATTCATTGTTCGAAATTACCACTCCTCAAACTATCAAGATAGAAGGACATATCAAGAAGAAAAATGTTCAAGAAGTGAAAGATCACATCGAGCATCAAGAAATGAATCTGACCATATCTTGTAAAGGATTGGAAGAAATTACCACTCCTCAAACTCTAGAGATAGAAGGACATATCAAGAAGAAAAAGGTTCAAGCAGTGAAAGATCACATCGAGCATCAACAAAAAGTTCTCCAACATTTAAAGAATAAAGCCACTTCGGTGCAAAATCAAACGAAACAACAGGTAGATCAACATCGTAGTGAAAAATGTTTTGATGTAGGTGATTGGGTATTTTTACTACTACATCTCAAGCAAGCTATTTATGAGAAGGAAATGTTGGCAATACTACATGCACTTAAAAAATGGCGACCTTACCAAATGGGAAGACTCTTCAAGGATGAGGATGTGGAAGCATTGTTTTGTGCTATTTATATTATCCAACCAGATTGGATAAACGAAGCAAGGGATGAATGGAAGAAGGACGAAGAAGTATGGCCACTTATTCAAAAGTTGCAAAAGATCCCAATTCAAACAATATTGCCAGAAATTGAAGAGGAAGGAAAAATCATATTAGAACCTAGAGCAGTCAGAGAAACAAGAACCCGACAGCTACAAATCGATCAATTTCAGAGCATCTCATCAAGTGGAAGAACTTACCCATTGAAGATTCCACATGGGAGGACAAGAATTTTATACAAAAGCATCAAGAACTACTCAAGCGTTGAGGACAACGCTTTTTGAAGGAGAGGGGCATGTTAGGCTCCTATACTATTAGTATAACCCACTTATTATATTGATGTACCCATGTAGTGCCCATATTGTTACTATTGTGCCCCATAGAAGCCCACTATTGTTTTTATTGTGCCCTTACATTATTATTGTTATGTCGGCTCTGATTATGTTATGACCCCTTAGACTCCTATATATAGAAAGGAGGTCTTTTCATTTGTATCATCCAAGAATTGTTCATTTATGTAATGTAAAGGAGGTTGCCCCCTCGAAGAGGCTAAATTCTAAGGCATTGATCTATCTTTTCTATCTTTTCTTGAGCTGGTTTCATAACAGTGTGTGAGTGCAATGGGTGTTTGCATAGTCGAAACAACTCATGTACACAAAGACAAACCTTCAATATCACCATAACAAGGTCGCAAGAATGACATAGCAATCAACATGCCGAAGACAACAGTTGGTCAAACAAGCGAAAAGGAAGCAAGACATGTAGAGGAAAGACATGAAATGACTTTTGTGTTTGCACACATGCATGTTACTGAAGACATGATGATATGACAATGACAAGAAATCATGCAAACTTAACTAAGAGATGTACTTCAAAAGGTGTTCTTTACTTACCATACTTACCCTCGACATGATCATGCATCTGACAGAGTTTGCATGTGGTTATGATATTTTTCCATCACTTAGTCTCTTGGTGCTTCTCCTCAAATCCTTTAGATTGATCTTAGTTTGTCACCTTTTCCTGTAGTCATTGAAAGATAGATCAACGCAGTTTTAATGAGCAGTGACTGTTATTAGAATGAGGCCTTGGGAGGCCCATCTGTGAAGTTTATGCATGCAAGGCAAATAAGACATCTTGGAAAACACTGCGTAGTTTTGAAGCACAAGATAGTGTTGCGGGATGGGGTCCTGGGAGGACACCTCTGCGCAGTTTCTGAGTGTAGTGCAGCCATTAGCAGCTGAAGGTAAATACTGTGCAGTTTCTGATGACAGTGGGTTTTAGCTGGGGGAGGGACACTAGAGGAAACAACTGCATAGTTTTGGATGCCAAGGGAGGCTGGGGTCTCTGTGCACTGTGCATTTCCAGCAGGCAAGGGAAAAATATTGAGGGTTGCAGAAGCAATGTGCACAGTTTTGGGAAGCTGGATGAGGCTAGGTTTCTCGAGAACATGGCTGAGTGTGAGATCAGGGAACAGATGTAAATAGTGATAAGACCTGACTATGATAAGACACGAACACTTAGTGATACCACGTAGACCATCCAGAATTTATAAAACATACTCTGCTTGATGCAACAAACTTCATGACAAGAGTGCATGAAGTGAGTGTGAAACATGTCTATGTAATGAAAACAACTCATACATACAATATCTCCCTTGAAGAAAAACAACATTTCCTTTGCATGACAAACAACAATCCCTATGCCCGAAGATGACACATGCTGAATAAGGATGAGAACATGAACAAATTTTAAGATCAAGGAGGCGAAGCTTGAGATCATCAGCTTACCAACAAGTGACCAAGGACGATCAATGACAGGATCCAAGGTAGGCTCTGAAATTTGCATGCGAGCCAAAATTTTGGAGGGTGGTTGTAGCCACTACAACAATTATCTTACCACATTTTGAGTGTTGGAATTGAGCTTAATGACAATATTTTGGATATTAAATCTTATTCAAACTTAAAGCATATTTGAAAATAGTTGTTTTTAGTGTGACTTTTTAGACATTCTGTTGCCGAAATCCTACAGAAAAATTAGAGGTCAAAATTTTGATTTGTGTTATTTAAACTGGTGTTTTTACTATATATATGGATTCAACACCCTGAAAAATCCCTAGGGCACTTCAATTGTGCATTGGTTACCCATCAAATTTGTGATTTCAATAAATTCTTGTTGAATTTTAGAGAAATTAGACTAGAAAAACCCACCTGAAAAGCTTCCAAAAAGTCTCACTAAAAACAACTCTTATTTGAAATATTAAATACAATAGACTATAAATTATGATAATGTGGAAGTTAAATTGGATATTTATGACAAAAATGTCTTGAAAATAAGCATGTCAAAATTATTTCTATTTAATAAGACTTTTTTATTTATTTTTTGTTTGTATAATGATTAATTTCTATATAACAAATATTCATATTAAACATGTCCCTACCTATTTTTGACTGCAATATTTGACAAAAATGTCCCAAAAAACCCTGTAAAACTTATAAGAGATAGACTACGACTTTATTTATAGTGTGTGACAGTTTTAAAATTTATTTTGTAAATATCATATTTCACATTCAAGTAACATTTCCTTTAACGTTTAAAGGAGGCTCTCGTTTAATCACAGCCTGATAGAATGACTTTTGATTGATATTTATGAGAGTGCGGTCTTTTTGCTCATTGATTTTTGCCTAATGATACTTTTGTGATTAATTTTATCAAAATGCCTTGTTCTTTTTCTTATTTTATGGAAGAGTAGGAATTTAATATCATTCATTTAAGACATGGTTTTTTATTCAAACTATAGACAGACGGAAATATTTAATTAATCTGAATATGGTATTTTTTTGAAACTTAGTGGACTAGATGATCTCCAAAAGGTTTCTGAGAATGCTTTTTCACTAACAATGATGGTAAATCTGAATATGGTCTTCCTTTTGGAAATTTAGTGGACGAGATGATCTTCAAAAGGTTTCTGAGAATGTTTTTTCACTAACAATGATTACCATTATTGTTTATATGCCATAGTCTAGTTTATTTTAACTTCAATCATGATTATTTATATGTCATAGTCTAGTTGAGCCGAGAGGTTCATTCTATAACCCTGTATGAGGGGATGTGTAAGTTTCATTAGCGGTTAGTTCCTCTTTAAAAACAAAAAACAAAAAAAAGTTAAAAGTTATATTCTAAATAGAAAAATAATGTCAACTAGCATTAAAAAAAAAGATAAATATGTTGTAAAGTAATTAGAAGTAAAAGAAATATGAAAGTAAAATGTTTAAATCTTATAATTTGGTTATTGGTAGAATATTTTAAGACTAATTAATATTGACATATACTTAAAATATATTAATAATAAAATACCATTTTATTATTAATGTCTAGATGTACATGTTATGTAAAATATTTGAAGTAAAATGTCAAGATGTACATTGTCTAGATGTACATGTTATGTAAAATATTTTAATGCCAATTGCATATATATTTATATCATTTAATTTTTTTTATGTATATATCATGAAAAAAAATATTTTTTTATGGTTAAAATATTTATTTAGTCCTATATATACTTTAATTAGCATTCAAAAATACAATTTACACAATGAAAAATAACTCATTGTATTTTAAGCTCTAAAGAAGGTTGCACGTGAAGAAATTTGATCCCTCTCTGTTGATGCTCTAGTCATGTTAGATATGTACTCAAAATAGATCTATGCTGGTTTATTTAAACTTCAAACAAGATCTATGATGGTTTATTATGCCGATAGATGTCCCCCTATTGGAATTGGCTACTTTAATCATTTTCCTAATTAAATTTTTTGATGCGACAATATAAATTGAAAGATACTAGTATATTCTCGTCGTTGCGAGTCCATCAACGAATGGAATTAAAAGTGATAACTTCCTTGCATATCTAAATCACATGTTTAAACCATACTTAAATTAATTTTTTACAAAACATGATTAAAAATTTATTGTACATGTTGTTGATAACCACGTATGCTAATTAGTGAAAAATGAATTAAAAAAAACTTATAAAACATGCACTGCAACGTGGATTGATTTTGAAACTTTTAACTATTCACATTCTCAAACGTATGTATGTTCAACCAGTTGTCAAGCGTTTTATTGTTTTTATCTACTCCATTACCTGAGTGGTTGCTTGAACAAACGTATGTATGTTCAACCAGTTGTCAAGATTTTTGTTGTTTTTATCCACTCCATTACCTGAGTGGTTGCTTATGCATGTCATTTGAAGGTATGCCCACTTGAGAGATAGCTATAGTGGATGGAATATGAATTTATTAAATTATCCATGATGTCGTGGGTTGAATTGTTATTGCTAAAAAAACCACACTTGTTGCTGCATCAAACCAATTTTGACTCCCTTTTGTAAAGTATCCCCCTTAACAAACAAATTTATGATGATTAATCAATAATAAGTAGGGTTTCATTATTATTTAAATAATATAAATAAGTATTAAATAGTAGTGTTAAATTATAATATATTTTGTGGTGTTTCATAACTTCACGACATGGATATGGACTTATTAGAATTTTTATATAATAATACAACCCTAGGGTTCTTATTATACAATTAACCGTATACAGAATCAAGGGTTATTAAATTATTTTAATAGAGTGATTATTATATTAAATTATTAAACTATAATTTTAAATATAATATATTAATTTTTTTATTATATTATTTGATTAAATTATATTATATTGTTATAGTATGAAATTATTTTATTAATTAAAACATCTGCGAATATATTATTTAAAACGTTTATTGAAAAGTGTTTGAATTAATATATTAATATTCATTAATAATAATTTAATTATTTATTTATTAACATTTATATATTGGTATATTAATTAAAGTAATAATACATAATTAAAAAATACTTAATACATAATTAGTATAGTCAACCACATTAGTAGAATATAGTCAAATATGAGGACATTCACATTTGGTCAACCTATGTTTATCTTATTTGACAATAGCCAACCTTAATTCACTCAAAGCCCTCTTCAATCACTATAAAATCAATTAATTAATTAAAACATTAAAAATTTACTTAAAAAATTAATTAAAATATTTAATAACATTAATAAAACCTTTAAATAAATATATTATTATTATTAATTAATAATATTATTAATTTATTAACATTGATATATTAATTAAAGCATTAATACATAATTAAAAGAAAAATTACTTAAGACATATTATTATAGTCCAACATAATCAAATATGACCACATTCAGAGTTAATCAACTTTATTTTTACCATAATAATCAACCTTGTTCACTCAAAATAATCTTTTGTTAATATAACATTAATTAATTAAAACATTAATTAACATTAATTAATCAAAACATTAACATTGATGAAATTAATGGAAACATAAAATATTTAATAACATTAATTATCATATTAATTATATTATTAATAACATTCATCATTACTATAAATAATATTAACAACATTTACTATTAAAAATAATAATAACCAATCTTAATTTATTAATATAGTTTATTACTATTATTATAATAACCAATCTTAATTTATTAATATAGTTTATTACTATTATTATTTTAATTTATTAATATTATTTGTATTTATATTAATTAATAAATTTTAATATTTATTTTATTAACATTAATAACATTTATTAATATTATTTTTATTTTTATTTTTAATTTTTAATATTATTTAGTATTAAGAATAATAGTAATAAAATCTATTTTATTACCCTGATTTTTATTATTATTATTATTTTAATTTATTAATATTAGTAACCTTTAATATTATTTATCATTATTAATTTTATTATTATTATTATTATTAAATTTTAACATTAATATTAATATTTATTTGAATATTAATTATTACTATTAATATTTTTTTGTAAGCTTGGTAGGAATACATTTTCATCATGTTGAGCGAAGATACGTGGGAGTGGCCTATGCAAAAGCTCCCCACCGATTTTTAGGAAACGTGGGGGGCGTTAGGGTCTTAAAAACTTATAAATATAACATATAATTTATTAATTGAGTCCACTATGACAATTGGGTTTGAATTGAAAAACTGCAAAGCATGATCATTGATATGAATATCATTATCTAATATCCCCTACATTATAAATTAAAATTATAATCATAAATTAGAAGGGCCAAGGGGATAATATGGTTCTCTGTTGAAAAATATGGGAATCAATAAGAAGAAATCTTGTTTCTTTATCAGCCATTACCCTGCCTTATATGTGCCTTAATGTGTCATAGACTCATAGTTTAATAAAAAAGTTAAAGAATTTCAAATTGTACCTAAAGAGTTGAGTTGTTGACTAATGTAATGCTACAAATCAAACAAAAAAGGATTTTTGTTATTTCTGCAAACTTTTAAGATTAAAAGACCATCATGTCAGAAAAGAAAAACCTCACCTAATTGAGTACAGTGAATGTTTTCAACAGGAAATTAGATAAAAAAAATTAAAACGTCCCCTGATCACTAAAATAGCAGGAACATCCCCGGATGCGGGTGATTAAATGTTCGAAGGACATTCGGGCGGCGTTTCATGTGGGCATCTGTCAGCTCGCATACGCCATGAGTAAGTTCACTTGGGAAGGGGAACGGGCCTACATAACCACATTAATGCGGCCATTGTGGTGTTCATCTGTCGTCATTATCACCGCGTCTTGCTGCTCCTTAAACGCTCATCGCATTCCAGCTCCAATGCATTCCGCCGTCGAGGTTTCACCTGCAGTTCTGGGCGTTTCTCTGCATCCCGTTGCAGGGGTTCACAGCACTATTAGTGTGCATAGATTGTATGGTTATTGGGAGGTTCTGCAATTACCCAGCGCACAGTAAGCCAACATGCGGCGCGAAAGAGTCAGGCTACTGAGAAAAACGGGGGGCTCTGGTGGTCGAGCTGTCTCGCAGCGCTCCTTCGACACTGTAGAACCTGAACGGCGAAGTCCTCCGTCAACGAGGAGTGGCAGATGAAGGGGTCGCGGTAGATCAGGAGAGGTGGTAAGTGAGCTTGCCGCTCACCAGACAACGAGGTATCGCTTCCCTTGCTCGTTCGACAACGCCATTTTTATTATTTATGTCTCTATTGAAAAGCTTGAAGACAACAGCAATTTGGGAGTGGCCCAAGCTGTTGAACCTGTGGAGCAGAGAATTGCAAACTTGGAGGAGCGCCTGCGCTCAGTCTCGGAGGATGCTTCGTCGCCAATTCTGGCAAACCCCGCTGGCCCAGGTGTGTCCGTGCGTGGCGATCCCACCGGCTCGGTTGCTCCTCATTCGGACTCGGAGGACCTTCTTCGGTACGGGTGTCTGGTTGTTGAGGAGCCCTATACCACAGATGATGACTAGCCTAGCTTATTCTGGTTTTGTTGCTATGTTTTGGCTCCGGTTCTTGCAAGTTAATGTGTCGTTTCTACATATATCAGCTGTTTCTGTCTGTCTCTGGGCAGGGTCTGTCCATGTTTCTGTCAGTCTCAGGGTGTTGTCTGTCAAAATGTACTGGTCTGGTCACTATGGAAAACTGTAATGTGTCGGAGAACTGCACTGATCTTATGTGTTTTTGTAAAATGCCATCGTCAGGCTGAACTCTCAAGGCCACTGCCTCGCTGTAACTTTTTGTATCCATAATAGAATTAGTCTTATTGAGAAAAAAAAAATAGCAGGAACATTAATTTCGATATGAATAATAGCAAAGAACCACACATGGCATTATGTTTATTGATTTGAGCATTATGCTATGAATAACAGCGAGGACAACCAATGGTATTATGGTTATTGAGGATTACGCTATTAATATTTTACTAAAAAAGAAAAAAATGAAAAACAATAAGAAATGCAATTTTGGTACTTACAAGTTACAGTGCTCAACAGGGAGGGGTGCTGCCTGCGATGGAACGCTGGACTCACTATTGTCGCTGCTCACTGGAGGAACAATGCTGAGCAGTGAGGAACCTCCGGAGTCCGAACCAATCCTCGCTGATGACTGCTGCTCGACGGAGGGATCGTGGAGTCGTGGATTGTTGCTGCTCGACGTGCTCGTAGACGGTAGGATGCTACTCGAAGGAGGACGGGAGGAGTTCAGAGAGTGGAGTGAACGGTGTGAGGGTTAAGTGTTAAAACAATGAAACATTGAAATTTGAAATGCAAATGTCAAGGCCCAAAACCCTACGGCGTACGCTGTTTAAATGTTAACTTTTAACAATTAACTAAAATAATTAAAGTTTAGTGTTAATTTAAAGTTTAAACCATATCTCATCCCCCCTCGTCCCCTCACGAACCCCCTCGTCCCCCTTTTTGGAAACGACCCCTCAGGACAGGGAAACGACCCCTTGGCATGTCCCCCTATGTACCCTGATTTTTGGGAGTGTGGGGAAACGCCCCCTTCTCGTCCCCAAGTCCCCGGAGCGCAGGGGAGCTAGGAAACTAGACCCCTAAGGGGGGCGAGTCCCCGTGGAACACTGCTTCTCACCCTCATCCAGTGATAGCACAAGATTTAAACCCAAAACTTTCGGCTCTGTGAGACTTCATTTCCATGACCATTACCAATTGAACTACCCCAAACAAACAATTATTAATATTAATATAAATTAATATGATTGGAAATATAAGTCTTTTAGATTAATCACATCGTTAGGATTTGGTCAACATTTCGAACCAACTAATGTGATTCATCCTCAGGACAAGGATATCATTAATATTTATTAAAATAATTTAATTTTAATATTATTTATTAATATTAATAACTTTAAATAATATTAGTAATCATAATTATTAATAATAGCAATAAAAATATTAATAATATCATTAATAACATTATTACTATAAATAATATTAACATTAATATTGATAAATAATACTAACAACATTTAGTATTAACAGTAATAATAATAATAAAATTAATTTATTAATATTATTTTAATTTATTAATATCAATTAATATATTCTAATATTAATATTAATATTAATATTAATATCATTAACATTAAATATTAATTAGTTTTAATATTATTTATTAATATTAATTTTAGTATTATTATTAATATTAATTTTAACATTAGTTGTTAATATTAATAACATTAAATAATCATGTTGCACCTTGGTCAAATATTGCATTGTGATAAAGGTTTTCTCAATATGAAAATCAATTGTGTTCAATCATTGTCAATTATGGTCAATCATGTTCAACCATTCTCCAACATCACATTGTGATAAAAGTTGTCTTAACCTGAAAATCAACCATGGTCATCCATCCTCGACCATGGTCAATCATAGTCAACCATGGTCAATAATCATGGTCACATTGCGACAAAGATTGTCTCTTCGTCCAACGTCACATTATGACAACAATGGTCATTTATGGTCAACCATGGTCCAACTTCGCATTGTGATAAAAATTGTCTCGCTATGAAAATCAACCATGGTCAATCATATTCCAACATCACATTGCGACAAAGAATGTCTCAATACGAAAATCGCTCATGGTCAACTATGGTCCAACGTCGCATTGTGACAAAGATTGTGTCAATATGAAAATTAGCCATGGTCAACAATGGTCAACCATGTTTATTTTAGGGTTCATATACCTTGGGTTTATAATATTAAACCCTTGGGTTTAATATTATTCCCTTGGCTTTATAATAATAATAATATCCATTTTTAAGGTCACGGCCAAGCCAGACACCAAATTGGTGTATGAGACCCCCTTGTTTATGGGACAAGGGACACACCTCCGCCCAGTGATTTGACTGCTAAGTCTATGAAGGCATACATACTCTACCTCCCTCTGGTTTTGAACCTGTGACCTCTTAAGAGGAAACACATGCTCTTAACCATTAGGCCCGCTCAAGCTATATAATCCCTTGGGTATTTAGTGTTAATCCATTACGTTTATTAGTCCCTTTGGTTTATAATATCGATCCCTTGGGTTTATTACTCTGAGGGTTCATATTCCTAGGGTATAATATTATTCATATGGTTTATAAAATTAATCCTAGGGTTTAATATAAATCCCTTGGGTTTATAATCGTGGTAAACCATGGTCCAATGTCACATTGTGACAAAAATTGTCTCAATATGAAAATCAACCATGTTCAACAATTTTCAACCATTGTCATTCATGGTCAACTACGGTCCAATGTTGCATTGTAACAAAGATTGTATCAATATGAATAGCAACCATGGTCAACCAACTTCAATCATGGTCAACCATGGTCAAATGTCACATTGTGACAAAGATTTTCTCGAAATGAAAATCAATCATGGTCAACCATGGTCAATCATGGTTAATGATCATCAATACCCATGGTCACATTGTGACAAATATTGTCTCATGGTCCAACGTCACATGATCACAACCAAGGAAGAACACTACATTGTGACAAATCTTGTCAATATTTAAATCAACCATGGTCCAACGTCACATTGTGACAAATATTCTTTCAATGTGATAATAAATCGTGGTCAACCATGATCCAACATCTCATTGTGACAAATATTTTCTCAATATGAAATCAACCATGGTCAACCATGTTTGTTTTAGGGTTTATAATATTTATCTTAGGGTTTATATACCTTGGGTTTACAATATTAATCCTTTGGATTTTTAGTATTAATCCCCTTTTTTATTAATGCATTGTGTTTATAATATCAATCCCTTGGGTTTATTAATATAAGAGTTCATATTCCTAGGGTAAAATATTATGATATGGTTTATATATTAATGCGAAGGTTTAATATAAATCCCTTGGGTTTATAATCCATTGGATTTATAATATTAATCATAGGGTTTATATTCCTAGGGTTTACTATTAAGCCTAGGGCTTACAATATTAATCCCTTGGGTTTATGAGTTTTAGGGTTTATATTCCTAGGGTTTAATATTATTCCCTTGGGTTTAAAATTATTCCCTTAGGTTTATAATATTAATCCTCCAGGTTTAAAATTATTCCCCTCGATCTATAATCCATTGAGTTTATAATATTAATCCCTTAGGTTTATAAATTCCTAGGTTTAAATATTAAGCCTAGGGTTTACAATATTAATCCCCTGGGTTTATTAGTCTTAGGAAATGGTCCAACATTGCATTGTGACAAAGCTTGTCAATATTGAAATCAACCATGGTCAACCATGGTCCAACGTCACATTGTGACAAAGATTCTTTCAATATGAAAATCAATCATGGTCAACCATGGTCCAACATCGCATTGTGACAAATATTGTCTCAATATGAAAATCAACCATGTTTGTTTTAAGGTTTATAATATCTATCTTAGGGTTTATATACCTTGGGTTTACAATATTAATCCTTTGGATTTTCAGTATTAATCCCTTTTTTGAAATTAATGTCTTATGTTTATAATATCAATCCCTTAAGTTTATTAATCTAAGAGTTTATATATTAATCCTAAGGTTTAATATAAATCCCTTGGGTTTATAATATAAATTCTTAGGGTTTATAATATTAATCATAGGGTTTATATTTCTAGGGTTTACAATATTAATCCCTTGGGTTTATGTGTTTTAGTGTTTATATTCCTAGGGTTTAATATTATTCCCTTGGGTTTAAAATTATTACCTTATGTTTATAATATTAATCCATTGGGTTTAAAATTATTCTTCTTGGTTTATAATCCATTGGGTTTATAACATTAATCCATTAGGTTTATAAATTCCTAGGCTTTACATTCATAGGGTTAAATATTAAGCCTAGGGTTTACAATATTAATCCCTCGAGTTTATTAATTTTAGGAAATGGTTGAATGTTCCATTGTGACAAAGCTTGTCAGTATTAAAATCAACCATGGTCAACATGGTCAACCATGGTCCAAGGTCACATCGTGACAAAGATTCTTTCAATATGAAAATCAATCATGGTCCAACATTGCAATGTGACAAATATTGTATCAATATGAAAATAAACCATAGTCAATCATGTTTGTTTTCAGGTTTATACTATTTATCTTAGGGTTTATATATCTTGGGTTTATAATATTAATCTCTTGGATTTTCAGTATTAATCATTTTTTATTAATTACTTGTGTTTATAATATCAATCCCTTAGGTTTATTAACCTAAGGGTTCATATTCCTAGGGTAGAATATTATGATAAGTGATGGGACCAACGCAACACTATTTGGATTAATCAACAATTAAATGATTTAAGTGTGATTACCCGTGGATTAGTTTATGATTACTACTCGTCCTCGGATTTTTCTGGAAAATGATAAGGTGGCAATTATGTGTGCAATTAATACACTGTACTGTATCTCAGGTCGCGTTTCCCGCTCCTCGTTTCACGCCAAAACCCTTCCACTGTCTTTCATTCAACCATTTATGTTCTTTTCACTTTGTCATCGAGGGTTTGTTCTGGTGTAGTTTTGTTGCCTGTGTATGCAGCTGCGCTGCAACTGTTGGGCGCGCTTTCAGGGTTTTCTTGTCTGACAGTGTGACTCTTATATCTGCGTGGATAACTTTTGGTCCTGGTTAATTAAGCAACCAAGAATGGTTCTGTCGCCTGTGTAAGTATATTTTTGTGTTCTTTCTGCAATTGTTTCAACTGGTCCCTGCTCCACGGGCTCGGTTTGTGGTATGAGGTCGTCTTGCTTGTGAATCTCAGTGGGCTGGCATGCACTCAGGTTGCGAAACAATGGCGCTCTCCAGTCTTCGACTTCAATGCAGGTAGCCTCTTCCGTCCAGGATTCAATTTACTTTTTTCGTTCTTCTGTTCCTAATGTGGCCACTCCCTTGTCTCAGTCATTGTATGGAATTTGAGGTTCAAGGGCTTGTACTCTATTCTTGTTGTGAACCCTTCAGGTAGGGAAGTGTATGCCTCTTACATTTACATTCATGCGCTAGTTTTTTTTTCTCCCTCTGTCGACAGGTTGCTAACAACTGTGCTTTGGTTCTTTTTCAAGTGATAGGGTTTGCAGTTGGGTATGCTTGGAACAATCACGTCGGCCTCTGCCTGGTAGGCTCTATCAACGCAACTAATCTTCAGTTTTAGGATTAGACCTGTGAGATTGAGGGTTTGGTTTTCCTCAATGCTTGGTCAGTGTTGTCTCTCGGTTGTAGCCTAGTGTCCTGGTCATTTTGTTTAGCATAGGCTTCCTCGATTCTGTGCTTGTTCACTGTAATTGATAACGTATGGGAGCCGCTTCCCAAAACCCTCACCTAGGGTTTGTCAACCGTCAGCTATGTGGCTATTCGTGGGTTATCTTGGAACTCTACTATGTATGCTCATACATTTCATATTATAATTAAAAGAATAACTCCAGGGAAATGTTGGTTTTGATTACCTTTGTTTTAATGGTGATTGTTGGCTGTCGTTCCTTTCATTCCAGCTTAAACGCCCTCAAATTATGATTGTTAATTTGCAGTTGTGTTTTTAATTTCTTCCACGAACAGAAAGCACTGTAGTTGCTCTGGTATTCATTCTGGTGGTCGATTTCGAAGTTAGGAAAATAATGTATGGCTCATATGTGCTTAACTCGTCCGATTTGTTTGTCTGCGTTCGCTCCTGTTATTCACTATCGATTTCTTTCACGGGTTACAAACCCTCGTTCTGGAAATACATCTCTGTCTTGTTTTCTGGACTCTGTTTCTTAGAAAAAGAAATTAAACAAACTTGTATGCATACATTGTATCAATTACTCTGATGTTCGGTGAACTAGGAAGCAATAACGAAAACGCTATGGTTACACAGATGGATTCAAATTGTCTATTCTTTTATTAATAATGCTTGTATGCTAAAAATGTTGAACCCTTTCAATGGATTTTTTATGTACATTTGTAATCTATGTTCATAGTTACCTGAACTGTGCAGTCTCTGTTTTCAGTTATATTTCTATCTAGTTACATAACGATGCTTGTATTCGGTTCTACTTTGTGACAAAATTTTACATTAAACACATTTTGTTTTTTTCTCTAGAATGACAGAACAGTTATTAAATTTCTGTTGATTAAAGACAGACAAACCAATGACCCTAACCGACCAAACTGTCCCTAACTAGTACTGAAACTAAAAGTAAACAAAATCTTACATCCTACTTTGACAAACTCAACATAAAAAAAAAACCAATTTGTTAACACAACTTCCACCTTGGCGGAGACCAACACCCGGTCATGGATTCCTAGCTGGATGCTCCTGCATCAATAAGGTTTATATATTAATCCTAAGGTTGAATATAAATCCCTTGGGTTTATAATATAATTCTTAGGGTTTATAATATTGATCATATGGTTTAATATTAACCCTAGGGTTTACAATATTAATCCCTTGGGTTTATGAGTTTTAGGGTTTATATTCCTAGAGTTTAATACTATTCCCTTGGGTTTAAAATTATTCCTTTAGGTTTATAATATTAATCCCTTAGGTTTAGAATTATTCCCCTCAATTTATAATCCATTGAGTCTATAATATTAATCCCTTAGGTTTATAAATTCCTAGGGTTTAATATTAAGCATAGGGTTTACAATATTAATCCCTTGGGTTTATTGGTTTTAGCATTTATATTCCTAGGGTTTAATATATTTTTTTTCTCTGCAAATACTAAATTCTATTAACTGTAAGGCAAAATATTTTTACATAGTATCGAGGCTTGGAAGCGCTCGACAGAACAGAACTGCCCCTTTACAAACATAAGTTTGGAAAACCAGTTACAAAGATCAAGAAACCAAATAATAGACATAAAGAGAGACATGTTTTGCCAAGAAGGAGAACTGAGCCAGCACAGAAACACAAAACCATTGCAAACCAGCACATAATGTGTCACCAAATCCCCATCTGGAAGCCAAAAACAGTAGGACATTAGCACTGAACCTTGACCGCGAGCCTGAAACAGTAGCCGAAACAAAAAAGGAGGCAGTCCCAGGTGGCGCTACTTCTCCTTTGTCGGGCCATGGTTCTTCTTCTCAGCCAGACCTGCATCACCAGTCTTTAGAACTTCATTACCACCCAAGTCGCTGCCAGGGATTGCCATGGCATGGCCTGCTTCGCCATGAGTCCCTTCCTCAGCAACAGGTCCTGTATCTTCAAGGGGAGGAAGGTTTTTGAGAAATTCCTCCTGTTCAGACTTCTCATTTTTCCAATTCTCCAAGCTGTCTTTGTCCATGGAATGCTCACTGCTTTGGGAAGGATCAGGGGCTATGCAGGCCAGAGGGGAGACCTGATTTTCCTCTTCCGAAAGAATAATGGTGATGTGAGCAGTGATAAGGGGCCTATGAAAATTACTTTGAAACTTGAAGTGAGTGGTTTGGAAGGCATTGTTCGAAATAGGCTTACGGCCAGAGCTTAAAGATGGCCCAGCTTCATGGACGGGGAAGGGATTGAAGGGTTCCGGCGCAGTTTCCTAGCATGACCGACTGGGGGATGCAAGCGACTATCACGACACCCCCCTGAACGATGCCTCTTGCCCGAATGAACCATGATGACGGATAGGAGGTAGGGCGCAAATGGATTATGGACGGGAGAACCAACAAAACATAGTCGATTGAGGTGAGAGGGGTGCCCAACAGAACTTGCAACCGACAACACAAAATAACAGAACTTACAGACAACCACAGAACTTGCAGACAACAACACAATGCGTGAATCCAGAACAGGGGAGAAATTACCCTTGATAGAGTTGGCTTGGAGCTCGCGGTAGTGAACCAGAATTAGTCCATCCCCAACAGCCTTCGCAAACCAGGTTCCGTTGTCGAGCGACTGAGCACAATGCATGGTGAAATAGCTATGGAGCAGCATGATTATAACTGAAGGAATGTTGCGTCGATCAACGCAGAGCATAAATGCGAATCTGCCAACTGATCCAGCATTAATAACCTTCCCCAACTCGCATGAGTTTAAGTCTCGGGAGGCCACGCTGCTCTGCAGCTGGCAATACCGGACATTAATTCCTTGCATGGGAAACAGTAAGGTTGATGGTGCCACCCACATCCGGGAGTATTCCTTCGATCTCAGGCATTTCCTTCTGCACAAGATTATTGAAGTCGAGGAGTTGAGATTCAGAAATTAAATTTTCAGGTGATCCCACATGTAAATGCCGCCCACATTCAACTCCCATATTAGCCAAGAGGTCCGCAACTTTGTTCCCGTCCCTCCAAATGTGTTTCAAGGAGACCGCTCTGTGGGAGGAAAACCAACGCTCAATATGCAATAGCTATTGAGCCATTCTCCAACTGTTACTGACCTTGGAGGAGGGGAAGCCCTGTAGAATTCGCGTGACCATTTGGATGAGAATTTGAGAGTCTCCCTCTATTAAGAGCGGGAAGAGATTCCTATCTTGCGCTAAAAGTAGCCCCTGCCAAAGACCTTCCAACTCCGCTGAGTTATTGGTGTCCCACCCTTGTGAGCCTAACAAGGTTATGATATTAGCTCCCTTATAATCTCTGAAGATCCCTCCAAAGCCAGAATTCCCTGGGTTACCCTTTGATGCACCATCAAAATTTAGCTTATACATGTTCATGGGGGGAGGGAACCATTTCGCCATTGAGGGACCTCTCAGAGGCTTTGTTCCTTTGATCAGTTGTTCGTGCTTTCTGTGGAAGTTCCAATTATTCCATATTGTTTGTTCCTGAGGCATAGTGGGGAGATCCTCTTGGTACCATGTCCTAGGGTTTAATATTAATCCCTTGGGTTTAAAATTATTCCCTTAGGTTAATAATATTAATCCCTTGGGTTTAAAATTATTCCCCTCAGCTTATAATCCATTGAGTTTATAATATTAAGGGTTTAAAATTATTCCCTTAGGTTAATAATATTAATCCCTTGGGTTTAAAATTATTCCCCTCGGCTTATAATCCATTGAGTTTATAATATTAATCCCTTAGGTTTATAAATTCCTTGTATTTATAATACTAATCTCTTAGGTTTATAATATTAATCTTAGGAAATACATTCCTAGGATTTAATATTAATCGTAAGCTCTAAGTATTACCCTAGGTTTATAATACTTTTGGTTTTTAATATTAATCCAATGGGTTTATTAATATCTTTTGTTTATAATATTGATCTTAGGGTTTATATTCTAAGGGTTTAATATTAACCCTATGGTTTATAATATTAATCTTAGGGTTTAATATTAATCCCTTTGGTTTATTAATCTTAGTGTTTATGTTCCTAGGATTTAATATTAAACTTAATGTTTAATGTTATGTCAACCATGGTCCAACATCCATTGTGACAAAGATTTTCAATATTAAAACCATTCATGGTTAATCATGGTCAACCATGGTCCAACATTGCATTGTGACAAATATTGTCTTGATATAAAAATGAATCATGGTCAACCTTGTTTTTTTTAAGGTTTATAATATTTACCTTAAGGTTTATAGCTTTACAATATCAATCCTTCGAGTTTTTCAGTTTTTAGTATTAATCCCTTATTTTTATTAGTGCCTTGGGTTTATAATATCAATCCCTTGGGTTTATTAATCTAAGGGTTCATATTCTTATGGTATAATATTATGATATGGTTTATATATTAATCCTAAGGTTTAATATAAATCCCTTGGGTTTATAATATAAATTCTTTGGGCTTATAATATTGATCATAGGGTTTAATATTAAGCCTAGGGTTTACAATATTAATCCTTTGGGTATATTAGTTTTAGGGTTTATATTTCTAGGGTTTAATATTCATCTTAGGGTTTATTTATTTACATAGTTATTAATAAGTACAAAAAGTCATTTTGTAAGTCACATTAACATTGTACATCTAATCATTATTAATGTGATTGATAAATGCCTATCGACGTATTTCACCACATTTACTAATATGACTGTATATGTGCTTCATATATGCCTATCCGCCTATATCAATCATATCGGTAAATGTGGTTGTACTAGTTTAAACCTCAACCATATTGGTAAATGTAGTTGTGCTAGTTTAAACTTCAAACATAACCGGTACTAATCCCGGCATGCAACCAATGAATTGAGATTAATTTTATCGAAAATGATAGTATTTTCTTACTTCTGTGGTAAGTGGGTAGTTACCATCAATTGTTTAAATCAGGACAGTCTCGTTTATTCAAAGTTCAAATCTCAGTCTCGATTATTCTTGGATTTAATTTATTTGAGTGCGCTCTTCATTTTGGAAAATTAAACGAACTGAAGATACCGGAAATATTTGATTCGGAGTTGTCTTTACTGCGACTTTTTGGAGATTCCGGTGACGGAATCCGGCAGAAAAAAATTGAGGTTAAATCTTGATTTGTATTATTTAAAATGGGTTTTTAACTACACATTTGGATTTAGCACCCTCAAAAACCCCTGGGACGCTTTGATTGTGTAGAAATTAGCTATCAAACTTGCGATTTCAATAAATTGCTGCCGGATTTTGACCGAAAAAACCCACCGGAAAAGCTTCCAAAAAGTCTCTTTAAAGACAACTCCATTTCATTCACTGCTGTCAAGGCAATTTTTTACTGCAATATCTGCTCAGAACACTACCTCGCACTCCTAGGCGCATATGTGGCAATTAATCCACAGTGTCATATCTTGTGTCATATCACGGTGCACTTTTGTCAATCCACGGTGTCATATCTTTGTGTCATATCATAGCATAGCCACATCCAAAAAGTCAAACACTATATTATATTTGAATCACAATTACAAACATCGTATTACATTTGAGCCACAATTCGCAGTAGTTGGTTTTGAGGACGGTGCTCAAAATATGTACAAACTATACGATTCTCCCATGAAGATTTATGAACAGAACATAGAATTATGGCTCAATTATTGCATAGAAGAGCTTAATGTTGGAAGATCCAATGCGCTAATTAGGTTTATTAGCATGAAAGATGGTTTATTGGCATAAAACTTAAAGTGAAGGGCATTAAAAATGTAAAAGCATCATCAAATTTTCATTTGACTAGCATAGGAGATTTGAAATTCCAAGCCTGCCCTTAATTAGCGGCCTTATGGAACCCTAGGTGGGTTCACATGAGGGATTTTTCATGTTCTGCGGACATTCTACTTGGTTGTATTAGGGGTTTCGCGGGACATATACATATTCTCAACACATATGCTCCCTATAGAGATCGTCTCACTTTCTCGGAAGGTTTGGTTGCATCCGAGATTTTAGATATACGACGTCTCAGGGGATGTGAATTGCACGATTGGGGCAGATGAGATATGGGGGGCTCCCAAAAAACTGATGCTATGTCTGATAGGTTCAAAGATATTATTTTGGACCACAACTCCATTGATATATGTCCTCCCAAGATTGGCCCTACTTGGGACAATGGGCGGGCCAGAAATGGCTATGTGGCGAAACGTCTGGATAGATTTCTTATTCATGAAGAACTGGTGGACGGACTTGGCTTTGTACAATCCGATATCATAAGTAACTTTATATCGGATCACAGGCCCATAATTCTCTTGTGGCGATGGGGGGACCTCTGTTTTGGTATTCCATTCAAATTTAATCGTATTTGGTTATAGGACCCAGACTTTGAAGCTCTTGTGCAGGAGTGTTGGCGAAAGTCACAGGCGCGAGGTATATCCCCCATGTCAAATATGGTAAACAAGCTCTGGGAATTAAAGAAAATGGCCAAGAAATGGGAGAGACAGAAGAAGGCCCATATGAAGATTGAGCTAAATGAGATTTTGATGGCTCTGGATAAGCTGAGGCAGCTTCTCATCCTCCCAAACCCCCCGGCGTCCATAATGATGGATATTCACACATTAGAAATGAAGAAAAATCATATTTTGAAGACACGAGAGGCTTCATGGACGTTGAAAAGCGAGGCTATTTGGATCCAAGAGGGGGATAGGAATACCAAATTTTTTCATTGTTTCTCCAACCATAGAAGGAACATTAACAACATATGGGAGATTAAGTATTCTAATGGAAACAAATGTGTCACACATGAAGAGTCTTCTCGGGCGATTATTTTACATTTTGAACCAACCTACGGGAGGAGGTGGTCGATAATGTGGAGGACCAGATATGGGGGGTGGATGGATACCCATAGATGTTTAAATGATGATTCAAATGAGGAGTTGTACAAATAAGTTACTGGGAAGGAAATTTTGGGGATCCTTAAATCTTTCAAGAAGGATAAATGTCTGAGTCTAGATGGATGGACTGTTGAATTATTTACACATTTTTTCGACTTATTCAAGGGGGACATATTGGAAATGGTCGAGGAGTCAAGAATCCAAGGGTATATCCATCCTCATATAAACTCGACTTACATTGGTCTTCCACTGGGAGCTTTTCGGATTTCAGACTGATTTCTCTGTGTAATCTTATTTATAAGATTATTTCTAAGACTATTTCTCGCAGACTGAAGCTTATTCTTTCCAAATATATATTGCCTGAGCAATTTGGTTTTCTACAAAATAGACAAATCTAGGATGTCGTCGCCATTGCTCAATAATTCTTACATACCATACATATCATAAAACTAAATGTTGTTGTCATGAAGGTTGATCTCCAAAATGCATATGATTGTCTTGACTGGGGATACTTGAGGATGGTTTTAAAAAAAAATGGATTACAGACGAGGAATTCAGAGTGGATTATGGCTTGTATTACAAATGTGCGATTTGTTGTCTTAATCAATGGATTTCCCATCAATTTCTTCACGGCAGGCTGTGGACTCAGGCAGGGTTGTTCCCTATCCCCTTTACTTTTTATATTGGCCTCGGATGGTTTAAGAGTACATATTAAACAAGTCGTGGTGACTGGCATGTTCGTTCCATCGGATATGGGCCGCAATATAAAGATATCCCACAGTTTTTTCGTGGATGATGTACTGATTATGGGCATGATTAATAGGATAGCGTGGAGGGTTTTATCATATATATTTGACAGATTTGGGAGGGCTTCGGGGCTCTATATGAATCTACTGAAATCAATTATCATGTATGGTAATTGCGCTCAGGAGGATATTGAGTACATTAACGATATATTTGATATCGGTGCAGCTTTTTTGGAGGGAGGACTGAAATATTTGGGATATACCATAAAAACCAACAAATATAGAATTATATATTGGATGTGGTTGGTGGATCGGTACTACAAAAGGATTTACTGTTGGGAGAACAAATGTCTCTCACTGGGGGGACGCATTACTCTAGCTCAATATGTGATTACACAGTTGAGTGTGTACTGGGCACACTTATACTATATTCCAGTTTCAATCATTAAGAAGCTAAATAGTATCATGGCACACTATATTTGGACTAGGGGTATTACCAAGCAAAAATACCATTTGACAAAGCTTGCCAATATTAACATTCCAAAGAGGATGGGGGTGTGGGGTATCCTGGATTTGAGGCGTTTTGGGGGGGCACTGTTACAAAAGGCATTATGGCGGGGCATTTTCAGCGAAGGCATATGGAGTAATATTTTCAAACATAAATATTTAAAGGACCAAGATATTGTTGTATGGGTGCATCGGGATCTTATTGGGACTACTTCGGGGTCGGCTATTTGGCAAAGCTTCAGGAAAATCAATCACTGTTTCCTACATAACATTTGTTGGGCTTTTGGTTCGGGACACCAAACTCTGATTGGGCATGATTACATTCTGGGCTTTAATGATGAACTCCCTTTCTCGGAGGCGCTTATTGAGTGCTTTCACAAAGCGGGGATATTCTATTGGAATCGGGTAATCTCTACATGGAATGGAATATTTCCCATATGGCGCATGGCAGATGAGATGGGCATGGATAACATTCTAGATGGGGACTGGGAACGGATACGATTGGAGTTGCAGTGGGCAGGCATTGGAAGGGAGTATGGAAGCGACAGGATTACCTGGCGGGGTAAGATGAAGTCTGACTATGTTGTGGTGGTAGATATATATAACACACTTTGTCTTCAGGGGCCACTCAGAAATGAGGTATGTGAATTTTATACATTTTGAATTTCACATATTTGGTGACTCAAAGGTTACCATTGAACATATATCGGGGAATAGCAATATCACTCAACTGCATCTTCAGGGATGGCTCAATCGTATTGGGTCCTTATGGGGCTCTCATAGTGACTACTCGATTTAACAGAAGGGAACACAATCAGAATGTTGATTTGCTGTCAAAGAAGGGACTAATGGACACTATGGACGAGATGCATATAGAGTTAAGACTGGGCAACATTACAATGGATATGGGGACTCTTCCCATCCCTCAACAGGATATATATTTTATGTTTTTGCATTATGTATATGTTGGATATTATGGACTGTTTTAATTTTTGGTTTTTTGTAATTTTGGTTACTATACTGTTTATTAGGATCACTGTAGTTAAAGCTGATGAAGTATATATGTGTACTTTTATATGGGAACAATGATCCTCTTCCTTACTATATTTCATGTTTTATGATGATGAGATAGAGTTGTATGTCTACATATCATGTGGAGAAGAACTATATGGAGGTGATGCACAGATGTATATGTTGTGTATTTTTATGTGGGAACAATGATCCTCTTCCTTACTATATTTCCTGTTTTATGATGATGAGATAGAGTTGTATGTCCACATATCATGTGGAGAAGAACTATATGGGGGTGATGCACATATGTATATGTTTCTATATGGAGGAGATGCGAAGATGTATATGATATTTGGACAGATGTACTGGTTTCTACATATCAATATAAATACCATATTTTTTTTTCTTGCAAAACAATGCAAGAACAGAGTTGCATAATGGAATGAAAACAATTTCAGAATTTCTTCATGGGATTGAGTCAATATAACATTTCTTACAGAGTATATTCAGACTGGACCGAAAAGAAATCACTTCCAACAAAAATATTGAGCAGCATTTTTAAATTTCGAGGTCCAGCAGACCTATTTCATTGTAACTAAGAATTTGGTATATATTACGGTTCAAATGACACCTGGAGAATAGTATCGTCTGAAAGCTGATCATATCTGCACATTCATGAATTGATACAGCCAGCTTTTTAAGTAACTTTAACAGGACTATCCAGCCACTTACAATTCCAATAAATTTCTATTAAATTGATTAAAATTGAACCAAACAAAAATATATTACTTTGAAGAAAATTGAGTAATACTAGTAATTTGTTTGAAGCTATCATTACAACATGCGCCTGCGTTCAACATCTGCAAAATAACTTCGCTGGAGCATCCTCCTTCAAAGCTGCTCTCTGCTGCGCTTGCTCGGGATCCTCCTTCAAAGCTGCTCTCTGCTGCGCTTGCTCGGGATCCTCCTTCAAAGCTGCTCTCTGCTGCTGACCATTCTCGCTGACAAAAGTGTCAAGTCGGATGCTTGACGATTTCTTGAATGACTTCAGGGTTTGAAGAGTTGGCACGTTCTCTATCTGAATATTATTACAACCTCTCATGTCCAGCCTTTCAAGTTTTGCAAGACCCGCACAAACGCCTCCTATTTTCCTCAATGCACAGCAATATTTCAATTTCAGAGTTACCAAAGTTGTTGGCAACGCTCCAACCTCCACTAGAGCGTTACAAAACTTGATCTTGACATGTTCAAGATTAGGGCAAATGCCTTTAGAAAATGATACCTCTGATATATTTGTGCGATACAGCTCTAACTCCTTGAGCTGAAGCATGCCTTTATCACTGGAAGAGCCTTCACTCGACGCTTCTGTCCCCACAGTCCAGTCTGTTTCCATCTCTCCTTCAACCTTTGTAAATGGCAGTTCCATCAAGGGACACCGGCCCACTGTTAAAACTTCCAGATTCTTCATGTTCAAGATATCTGGTGGTAAGTATTGTACACTACAATTCCATATGTTCAACACTGTCAACTGACACAACAGTCCAACTGAATCAGGGAGACATTGCAATTTCTCACAATTGTTGAGCCACAATTCCTTCAAACTGGTCAGGTGAAGGAACGAAGATGGCAGCACTTCCGGAAACGGACCTCCGATTCTCAGAAGCTCCAAGTTGCTTAGGCATGCAACATGATCACTAGGCCACTCTTTTAAGTTTGTACCCAGCAAATTTAATTTTAACAAGAACTGTTGATGTCCAATCTGTGGAGGCAATAATTCCATTTGTAGACAACCTGAGAGATCCAAACATTCAAGCGTGGTGATATTCCCAAGCATTTCTGTAGAGATGGTCAAACTGGAGCAGTCACTTAAATGCAGATGTTTAAGCTGTGGCAGATTGCCGAAGGAATCTGGAAGCACCTTCAAACTATTGCAACCAGACAGATCTATGTGCTCCAGATTTTCTAAGCTCCCAAAATAATCTGGAAGCATCTCCAAACTTGTGCAGCAATCCAGTTTCATGAATTGCAGATTTGTCAAATTTAGCAAGGAATTTGGGAAGACTTGCAAACTTTCACACCAAGACAGATTGATGTGGCGGAGTTTTGTTAAATTCTGTAGGGAATTCGGAAGCATCTTCAATCTTTTGCAACTAGACAGATTGACACGTTGTAGATTTATCAAATTCCCAAAGGAGTTTGGAAGGCTCTCCAAACTTTCGGAACCAGACATACAAATGCGTTGAAGCTTTGTCAGACTCCCAAAAGAATCTGGAAGGTTCTTCAAACTGTCGCAGCCAGACAACAAACCAATGTTCTGGAGATTTGTTAGATTTCCGAATGAATCCGGAAGCATCTCCAAACTTCTACAACAATAGAGATTGATGTATTTGAGATTTGTCAAATCCCCCAAGGAATTTGGGAGCATCTCCAAACTTATACAACAAGCCAGATTGATGCGTTCAAGATTGGTCATATTCCCCAATGAATTTGAAAGCATCTTCAAACTTTTGCAATAAGACAGATCCAGGTGATGAAGATTTCTCAAATTCTCAAAAGAATTTGGAAGCTTCGCCAAAGTTTCGCAGCCACGCAAATTGATGTGTGTGAGAGTTGTTAAGTTACCAAAGGATTTTGGCAGCCTCAGCAATCTGTAGCATCCAGTTAGCTCGAAATGTTTCAAGGACGGCAAATTACAAAATTCATCTGGTAACCTCATTGGATGAGTCCCCTCATCTTGAAACCCCTCTCTTTGCGGAATCATTTCCAGTACCCTTTGCGTGACCTGTTCCAAGATATGTTCCTCGTTCCTGCGTGTTCAGAGATATGGTATAACAATTGAGAATGAACCTACTGCAGTTGTCATTTGCATAGCAATCTATCACGGATTTGTGAGAAATTGTAATTACTCAGTTGGTTAAATTCAGGAGAGTTTAACTTATTCAAGTTGAGTGTGTGAGTTAAGTTATAGTTTGGAAAAATCGAATTATGTGTGCTTGTGAAGTTATTTCAAGCTAATCACTAATTGAAAGGAGAGTAAGAAATCCTCACTCATCATTCGCAGACAGCTCGAAGCCGGTTATGGTTGCAACCTGACAAAGAGCATCTCTCCAGTTCTCAATTTTCGGGGTCTCGTATCGCTGCTTCGTTTCGTGGATGCGCAGTGCTTCAGCGTATGCTCCATCTTCATCTTTGCCCGCGGCCTGCACCCCGTGAGGCTTTACTTGGTAAAAGATGGGAATGATGGGAGCCCCGGACTGTTTCATGAGCACGAGCTCATCTAAGCACCATTTTGATTGCGCATAATTTTGAGAGAAGATTGCGATGTGTACAGATGCGCATCGAATAGAGTCTTCTATTTGGGACGAAATTTCGTGTCCAACCCGCAATTCTGGTTTGTCAAGAAAGACTCGCAAGCCGCAGAGAAGAAGTCGACGGTAGAGATTGGTGTATTTTGTATCAGGACCACGATGGTTTATAAACACATCGTAGTCCTGATCTCTCATCCTGGGAACATCAACAACAATCTTTTCGAGGTCCTTGAGGTGATAAAATCCCTTTGGAAAATGTAAACTTCTAGGAGTACATACTTTTAACTCCCGGAGATGAAGAGGTATGGCCTGCAATGTAAACAGTTCCATCATGAGAAAAATACAAATACAAAAATAATATACAGTATTGTAACTAGCAATTGTCCCAAAAAGTACAAAGAGAGGCCGATAGGATTATTAAAAGGAAAAAACCTCTACAGATAGTCAAGCATATACAAAGCTCGCTAGTGACGAAGGCAATAACCACAATGACCATCCCGTACCAGCACATTTGATACTAAAACAACAAAACCAAAACCAAACCATTCATATCAATATATTAAGTTTAAAATGCGTTCATACTAAAAACTCAATAGATTATTGGCAACACACTTTATTTTTTTAAATAAAAAATAAATTACACCGTTTTACATGGTAAATGAAAAGCGGAGAAATTTGTGATTTGCAAATATTAAAACAAACCACTTACATTGCTGATTGACACTACAACTAAAACATTAACTAATTGTAAACCTTAATTAATAATGATAACCCCTCAAGTGAAGGTCAGATCAACATTATTTACTTAAACCATGAGTGTTGAAAAAGCATTATTTAAATAGATTATATAAACATTAAACATTCGGCAATATCAACATTATTTACTTGGATTATGTCAATATTTACCATTGCGTGCATCTCGGTAACTATAACCAGATGGAAATAAGGTAGGCCCCATAATATTATTTACTTGGTTTATGTCAACATTTACCATTGCGTGTATCTCGGTAACCATAACCAGATGGAAATAAGGTAGGCCCCGTAATTGTATAGTGCGATTAGAAAGTCAAATTACAATATTCTTAAACCAATACTTATTGTATTCTTATGTGATGTTTAATAAAATACAATTAATTTGTGATCTATAAATAATTGTGTAGCTATTTTATTTAAACATTAATAATAATAATTATTAAAATTATAATAATAATAATAATAATAAATGGTTTCCCATTGATTGAAAACCTTGATTTCCCCTCATTTATCATAACCCCTCTGGCAGTATTAATTATTTCTTTTATTTATTTTGAATCACAAGAAAATTACTGTCCCTTTTCCCTTTTGAAATTCTACATGATGGCGGGGAATTAGCTATTTATCTTTTCAGGGTTATTATGATAAGCAATGAAACCAGAGACTTGAAGCCAAATAGATGGAATTGCAAACCAACTACTCACACTAAAAACCAATGACCGATTAAGAATACCCATCAAAAGATGACGATACCCTTTAACAGCTACTTCAAAGTTCACACTCTACCTGCATAATTGTCTGACTAAGTATTAAGAAAAATGTATGCCACACAAATGGGAAATGCATATGGCCCTGTCTTATTGCTTGGATTGTTGCTCTGCTTGCGATGCCATTGCCTGTCAGAAGAAGGCCAATTACTGTTGCAGGTCAAAGAGAGTTGGATTACTAGTGGGGCACTGGCTGATTGGAAAACTGATTCAAAAGGCAATGACCACTGTAACTGGACTGGAGTCACGTGTGATAGAAACACCAAGTCTGTTGTGGGTCTGGACCTTCAAAACTTGAATATCAGTGGAACAATTCCTTCCAGTATCGGTCAATTGAGTAATCTGAGGGACTTGAACTTATGCTCAAATTATTTTGGGGGGGTGGGGGGGGGGGGGGGGGGGGGGGTTCTGTCCGGACTGCTGAATTGCAGCCGTTTGGTTATCTTGAATTTGTCTCAGAATGTGTTCAGTGGGCCCTTGCCGAATGAGATATATAAACTGGAGGAGCTGATACGATTGGACCTCTCAGCCAATGATTTTTCTGGGGACATTCCTGTTGAATTCGAACGGTTGCCTCTTCTTGAGGTATTGCACTTGGCCTATAATCAGTAGAATGGTACTGTTCCTTTCTTCCTTGGAAATCTCTCTTCGTTGAAAAGCTTAGCACTGGAAAACAACCCTCTGTCTCAAGGGGTAATCCCACCTGAACTCGAGAACTTGACAAAGTTGCAGCAGTTGTGGATGACAAATTGCAGTTTAGTGGGTGAAATTCCAGAGACATTAGGGAATATAAGAGATATGTTACACTTGGACCTCTCACGGAATCTTTTGACTGGAAGGATCCCTAACACATTGATGGCCTTTACAAACATGACACATTTATTTCTATTTATGAACAATCTATCTGGACCAATTCCAGACAATATCAACAATCTTAAGAGTCTTGTGAATTTGGATCTGTCAATCAATGAGCTAAATGGAAGCATCCCCGATGGGATTGGAGATTTGACAAATTTAGAGACAGTGCAGTTATCCAACAACACACTTTCTGGGTCTATACCCTCTGGGCTTGATAAGCTTACTAATTTAGTCCATCTCAAGCTTTTTACCAACAAGCTCACAGGACTAATGCCCCCGGGAATTGGGATGGGTTCTAAACGTGTTGAGTTTGATGTATCAATGAATTATCTTTCGGGTCCTCTTCCACAGAATGTTTGTAGAGGCAGAGTACTGGTGGCTTTTATTGTTTTTGAGAATAAGTTTAATGGCAGACTGCCTGAATTTCTAGGAAATTTCCCTAGTCTAACTAATGTCCAAGTCCTTGATATATTGTTGTGACTGGCCAGAAACTTGTTATGAGATGCATTTCCATCTGCTAAAAATTCTTGGGGATGATGAAGCAGCCAGTCATGACATGGGAAGGCAACATAAAACTGGATCATCCTTTGTGATTTTAAAAATGGAATTATTTACATGCCCAACATGCAAGATTCCATTGCAGAACTATTTCAAACCAAGTGTTTAGCCATAAAATACCAAAATGCATATATGTATACTACAAGTAACCTGTTAAACCAACAGTACAGGAAAAGGATAACGCCCAACCTATTTACTGATTACATTCACAGCCATACAAAACTCAGTGGAGAATATAGCCACTGTAAATTATGAAGAGAAATTTAAACACTGTAATTCCATGAATTGCATAAATGGATCTTAACAAAATGAGAACAAAACAACAGAGTTTGGTTCCGGCCAAAGCTAAAACACTCAACATCCGCAATAATCTAAAGACCCTAAAGTCAACAGGGAAAAGTCACTCTACACATAGAGATGTGTTTGGTAAGTTATAACTAAACATATATAATGGACCCATAGACTGAGATTTTTTTTTTATAGTTGACATAAGACAATTTGAATTAATATGATCCATAGAAAGATCATTAATTTTCAGAAAGGGTTCACATAAGAAGATAACCAAAAGTTCCTTCTCTTCCAGTGGCTACCAAGAAGGAAAACTATAGAGAAGTCTGAAATTTCTTACCAAATGCACCCTTTTGTAGAAGAGGGAACATATGCAATTGTGCATGTTTGATGGAGGCTTAAAAAAGGCCTGTATTAATCTAGTATTGCGGAGAGTTTGAATAAGATAACAGTCCATAACCACAGAGAAGATAGGTGGTTAAGGCATCATAGCTTCAATCAGACACAACAAAGATTTCCTTCATTAAGAGAAATTAATTATTGTGGAACAAAATCCCTTACAGAGAACCGAGAACATAGGAAGTTAAGGCATCATGGCTTCAATCAGACACAATAGAGATCCCCTTCATCAAGGGTAATTATTATTATTGTATAAAAAATCCCATACACACAATACTGGTAATGCCTAATAAACCACCTTTGTCTAGCAATTGTTATGCATATGGGTTTATTCACAACACACACCCAACATAGATAGAGTGATTATTAATGTAAAAAGAAACCTGATCAGTTTGTAAAACCTTGCATAGATAACAATCACAAGCTAGAGAAGGGGCACAAGGCATGACAACTATACAACCAATAATGTTATTATACTATTACTACTAGAGTGAGGGGAGGATGCTATCAAATCAACCCAGTGTCTTGCATCCCAAAACCAGCTTTCAGATTCATAAAGCATGAAATAGGCTAAAGGGATCGGAACATTAACCTGTTGGCTGAGGGTTTTGTTTATATCTCTCTGTGATAATGGAACTGGTTGCATTGTCTAACCTATCCAATGAAATTTGTACTGCACCAGACCAGACAATCCTTGGAAACAAATATATAAAGAAGACTTAAGCTGATATCTCATGACACAAAAACTTCATAAAAAAGAAGAAAAATGGAAACCCATAATAACAAGGCCCCCGGGATGACTGGGACGTGAACACACCAACGATTCAAATACATTAGCTTAATTTTTCAGCTTGATCAGAGTTCGTCAGTGTGTAAAATTCTTTAAATGGAACTTAAATAGGAACCGACCTAAACTGGGTGTGGGCTTGATGAATTGTGGGAGAATTGAAATGGGAAGGTGGATGAAATTCATTACCATGCAATGAAGAAGATCTTGCTTTTCTGACAGTTCTCGTAGGTGACAAAATCGAAGTCATAGACAGCGTACCGGCAATCGTTGGGAGGGCAGCAGTGAAATCATCGTAACTCTCGGCAGGTCCTCCGGTCTTTTCAACGACCACTTGTTTAGTTTTCTCGTCGATTTTGAACACCAGGTAGCGATGGATCTTCTTCCTCTTCAGCTCCAAGAAAGCGTGCTTGCAGTCATCTGCAACGCCCATTCCAGAAGAAGCGCTCGGCTTGATAGAAGAATGCCATTCAATGCCCCACAAAATTCAACTCAACTGATTAATTGATTGAATATTTTTTTATCAATTTCCACTAAAAGAAAAGAAAATCAAAGAAGTTAGTTATTGTTTACCATTGGGTCACACTGTGCTTTCCATTCCACATTAGTACTCTGTTCTGGATGCTGCTGCAAACAAGACAGAAGTCTATACCGATATGCATTGGAGTAAACGTGCTGCTTCATCAAAGCTACCCTACTCAACTCTATAGCCAATCACAGAGCTAGCATAATAACAAAGACAAAAATATCAATAATGACAAAACTTGTTGCACAGATTCATTGTCAAACAAAACATCCAAGACAGAAAAAGTTTGGCAGCTGGGAGAGCTCGAGTAAACCAGGAGAACTCCATCATTCTAGTGGCTTGGGGCACATGCAATGGGCATCAAGGCCTAGGAACCCACTGCTGGCGGAGTTGACACTAAGCACATTCTTGTTAATGGGATCCCTAGGCTTGCTCTTACTTTCTAGTCCCATGAGTGCACCCGCATATAGTGAGGTGCATCAGCAAATCCATGTCCAGTAGCAAGTCCCCAAATCTATATCCAATTAGAGGGCTAGCGCAATAACAAAGGCAGAACAATACCAATAATGGCAAAACTCGCTGCACAGATTGCTCCATTGCCCCATCAAATGTCCAAGACAAGAAGTTTTGCAGCTGGGGGAGCTGCAACAAACCAGGAAATCTTTAGTATTCTATCCCTACCTAGGGCATATGCATCGGACATCAAGGCCTCGGAACCTGCTACAAGCGAAGTTGACACTAAGGGTATTCTTGTTAAGTGGATCCCTCGGCTTGCTCTTAGTTTCTAGTCTCGTGAGTGCATTCGCATATAGTGAGATGCAGAGGAAGGCCCAGATCGAGCCTTACTGCAGGAAGCCCACTCGCAGATTACTAGCAATACACCGCTTCATCAAAACCCACTGCAATCAACTCTAGATCACTGATTGGAACACAATCATTAAGGGTTGTCACGCTCAAATGAGCAAGGCTATACTGTTGTGCAATTGGCGGTCAATATGTTGCTAAATAACAACTACACCCTACTCAAACTCTATATCCAATTAGAGAGCTAGCACAGGAACAAAAACATAAAAATGCAAGAAAAAATCACTGCATGGATGCTTCGTTGCTCCATCAAGTATCCAAGACAAGGAGAAGTTAGGCAACTGGGGGATTTCCAACAAACCTGGAGGCCCCAGGGGACTACAACCCCAGCTTGCATTTCAGCCACAGAAACCCAGCGCATTGTTCCGAGAAGCTAGGTAGGATCTTCAAATCTAACGCCCCCACTTCACCCTATGGCCTACCCCATGGCCCCAACTTGTATTGGAATTACAAAGGCACAAAAGCCCAGAGCCAACTGTGATGACAGCAGTATTGCTCCAAGAAGTTAGAAACTATGAGTGTCAATGAACCCACACTGTGCTCCATTCAATGGCACCCTAACGACCACTTCCAAAATGCAGGGAACAGATAATAAGTAAGTAGAACACTGTCAATGCTCTGAGAAGTTAGCAATTGTCACTATAAATGAACCAATATTGGAATCCAATCAATAATAGCATACCCACGACTTCCAAACCACAGAGAACAAATCAAAACCAAAAACAAAATATTACTAATAAAACAAAAACCCAATGTAGCAGATCTATAATACAATACAACAGATCTGTAACAGAAGCAATTACTTTCTACTTCACACCCAGAGGGGCAGCTTCAATGTAAGAAACATTACAGTCATAAAACACAAATGGGTCTCCACAGTAGGCCTCTCTGAAGAAAAAAACCCAAACAAACACAAGCAGCAACAATCTCCTGTATTCCCCCATGGCAGTTGTTTTCTTCTTCGAACAAGCTTTCTGCAGAAATGTAAGCTTCGGTATATGATAAAAACCCTTAAGAACCCCAAACTTACATTTTTTGAAATGGGTGTCAAGAAAACATCACTACTTCGCTGGAAAGCTCGTCTGGGTATTCAAGCCCTCTCTGCATGCATTTCCTGAGCTATTTATGCGGAGAACGTGCATGTTAGTTCTGTAAGGAATCTAATCTGACAGCCTTACAGACCTCCTCCTAGCGATCTAATTCTAAATCCTAAGTGCACAGATGTTACTCCAAGAATATTAGGATGGCTCTCGGACGCACTACATAGAAATGCAAACCAAAACCAGATGTGAGATACTGTACAATAAAATATTCAGTAACAGTATTTGATAATGAAGATGCATAGTATCTACAATTGCAGCAATCCACGCAGCCTTGAAACGGATTGTCCTGGAACTCCGACGTAAAAGACTCCGGCATAAAACTGGTGTGCACAGATATATTGAGATGGAGAGGAAGGCCCAGATCGAGCCTTACTGCAGGAATCCCACTCGCAGATTACCAGCAATACACCACTTCATCAAAACCCACTGCAATCAACTCTAGATCATTGATTGGAACACAATCATTAAGGGTTGTCACGCTTAAATGAGCGAGGTTATACTGCTGTGCAATTGGCAGTGAATATGTTGCTGAATAACAATTACACCCTACTCAAACTTTATATCCAATTAGAGAGCTAGCACAGGAACAAAAACATAAAAATGCAAGAAAAAATCACTTCATGGATGCTTCGTTGCTCCAAGAAATCACTTCATGGATGCTTCGTTGCTCCAAGTTCTCGACAGATGCTACCAAACGGACAGATGCTACCATATGCATCTTTCTCCGAAAACACAATGCGTCTGAAAACACAATGCGCCATTACCACTGGAGCTCATGAATGCTTAAGCTTCCCAAGAAAACGTCACGAATTTCTCAAACTCCAACTAAAAATTAAGTAGCCGCAGAACCGCCTTCTATTCATGAATAGAGGACGAGTATTACTGACGAGTATGACTGCTCGCTTTCAGAACTCTGCAGACAAAGGTGTCGGTGGTTAGAGGGTTTATGCAGAACCGCCTTCTATTCATGAATACACGACGAGTATGACTACTCCCTTTCAGAACTCTGCAGACAAAGGTGTCGGTGGTTAGAGGGTTTATGCTCGCTCTATGCCCGACGCCAGCTATTAGTAGCAGAACCGCCTTCATGGATATCCATGAATACCTCACTTTCAGAACTCTGCGGACAAAGGTGTGGGTGGTCAGAGGACGCCAGGTGTCAGTATGAGAAATAAAGGGATGACGAAAGTCCCTTTCAAAGGAAGGCCTATCGGCCTAATTATTGGAATAAAGATAATATTTTTATTATATTACAAATTATTTATATTTATTATTATTATTTATAAATAAGTGTTTTGGATTAATCATATTATTAATATTTGGAACCAACTAATGTGGTTTAGTCGTAGTGATAAATCATATTAGTTGGTTCCAAACCAAACCTCCACCAAATCTTAATGATGTAGTTAATCCAAAAGATATTTATCTACAATATGGATTACAAAAATCTTGATCTAACTAACATTATTTACATTTATAACTATTTTTAAATTTACCATTATTTTAACCATTATTTACATTTATATAAAAATTTAAATATATTTTTCAAATAATATAATATTTTTAAAGTAATTTTGTAACTAATATCTCATAATTACTATTTTTGAGAATTTCAAACATAATTTTTATATTTAAAAAATACTAATTTTAAGAATTTCAAATATAATTTTTATATTTAAAAATTATTACTATTTTTGAGGATTTCAAATATACTTTTTATAATATAAAAATTATAAGTTTGAAAGTTATTATTCAAATTTATAGATTATTTTATTATTATAAAGAGAATACTTCTATTATATTACAAATTATTTATAGTTATAATTATTTCTAAATAGTATTTAGACATATATATATATATATATATATATATATATATATATATATATATATATTTTAATGTCCACGAGGCTAAAGATAAACTATGGGACAGATCACTTATTCATCTGCTTGATGTATTCGACCATTTTTCTGTGAAGCTTCACAATAAATACTCCCAACTTCACAATAAATACTCCCAGCTTCTGGACAAACCCCTCACTAAATAGCTTAGCCTAAATAGATTATCCCAAGAGCTAGCTACCAGCATATCTACATAACTTTCAATGTTGCCTTTGAAGGCTTCACATTCTAAAATGAAATGTTTTTGTGTTTCCACGTTTCCGAAAGAACAAAAAATGCATACTCTTTCCTCCCACACTTTATATTTACAACTATTTTTAAATATATTTTTGAAATAGTATAATATTTTTAAATTAATTTTGTACTAATATATCTTCTTTTTTGTTCAGAAGAAAAAAACGTTGGCTTTATATTAAATAGTAAAGGCTGGTACATTTGTCTCCGAGAAAATATTTTCATCATTTACTACATGTCTTATCCCAAATATTCGAGAAAAACTACTAAGATGATACTAAATGAGAATAAAGCATACCAAGAAGTGACCTCATACTTCATCTAGTTCATATGTGAAAGAGCATATAACAAAATAAAAAAAAGAGAGAAAAATTGTTATATACAGGGATGGCAATTTAATATGTCCCTCCTCCCTTATGTGGGTATCCTCAGTAAAGGAGAAACTCAAGATTCCATATATTCCATTGAGTCCAGCGATTCATAGTTTATCTACTTCCATATTTGCTTCTCTATGTATGTGGTTGATAGTGTAGTTCATTAGAGAACTGGGGATGTGTTTTATCCTTTTGATCCATCTAGCCAAGGTAGGAGGACCGAAATTTGTAAACCCATGTATGCCATCTATCAGAGATTTAAATTCACCACATATGTGAAAGTTGTGCATATGTTTTTCTTTCACGAACCAAAGTAGTCCCCATAATGTCATAGCTTCTACTCTAGTATTGGTACTAGGTCCACCATTCCAAGATATGTTATATTGTGAGCGTTCATTGAGATTAATAATAACCCTGAACCGGCATCTTCCCAGTTGTGCCGCACCATCAAAAAATCCAACAGGAAAAGGGTAGTCAATGTAATCATACAATTTAATGATATTTTTTGTGGAGCATGCACAAGATCAATTTTCGATGACCAGGATAGTGTTCTGTGACATATCTAAGAAATATCAAATTGTTGTCCATCGAAAATATACATGTTCCTAGCGTTCCAAATTTCCCATATAGTATAAAGGGGCACTTCCTTGTGTTTTCCAGAACTTGCAGACCACATATTTATACATTGTTCAAAGTTAAGTGCCCAGTTAATGTGAATATGTAATATATGTGCAATATTACTCCAAACCTGACGAGTAGTTGGGCATGTGAAGAAGATATGTTCCTGATGCCCTGCAGAAAATACACAGGCCAGGACCCACAAATCCTCCCTTCAAGAGCTTATCCCAAGTGAGGATTTTGTTCCTCCAAACCCAACCAAGTAAATAAGATGATTTTTATGGGTATATTCCACTTCCAGATCTTATAGAACCATGATGGTTGTTGCAACTCCAGTCTCCACTTCATGTAAAAAAGGTATGTTTCCGCAAAATGGGATCTTATTTATGTAGTCTCCTAGCCCAAGTGATACGATCTCCTCGATCACTAAATATGAGGCCCGCTTGGCTAAGGCAATTTGTATATTCTTGCCATTCAATGGCACTTCGTCCCACCAGTCCTAATTCTACAACCTCTTTCCATTTGGGGCATCCCTCATGCCAACCTTTAATTCCCTGAGATAGAAGCATGCATCCATTTCTATGCAGAATGTCCAAAGTATGTCTCTCTAGATTCCTGTCACCTCACATTCCAATAGTGTTATCTGTCCCTATCAATATCTTCGTGCCTTTACCGAACTCCCAGGCCACCATCATGCGCCACCAGTGGAGAATTTTTGTGAAACTTCTCCAAATCAGTGATCCCCGTGTTCTGGTGGGAATCATCTCTTTGTAGAACTTTTCAATATCTGAGTGTCTCATGTATTTAGCCTGGATGATGTCCTTCCAAATTCATTGTCCCTGCATGGCTCGCCAAAAGGATTTAATTAACAGTGAGTCTCCAAAAATACTGAAATCGAGGAGCCCCCATCCCCCAAATTCTTTTGGTATTGTTAGATCAACCCATTTACAAAGATGATATTTTGGTGTAGTTCCTGTCCCACTCCATACGAAACAGGAAGTGATAGATTTTATCATAGAAGCAACGACCCAGGGAATCAAGAATAGGTGTACCCAGAATGTTGATATCTGCTGCAATATTTCCTGAACAAGGATATATCTTCCACCAAGTGTAAGGTATCTATATGTCCATGAATTCAATTTCTTTTTATATTTATTTACCATCCATAACCAATCTTTGTTTCTATACTTACATGGATTTAGACGATAACCCAAGTATGTTATGCCATCCTCCATTGGGGCCAATTGTACTCTCAATATGCCAGAAATGAAATCAATATTTGATCTGTCACCAGAAGAGAAGTAGAGCGTAGATTTATTTCCATTTGAATGTAGTCCAGAAGCCGCTCCATATCTGAGAAATATATAGTGCAATGTTGGCCACTGCGCTTTGGATATAATGCCAAAGGTTAGAATATCGTCCACAAAAAACAAATGGGTAATATGAACCTGTCTAGAGATGTGTAAGCCTTGAAAAATGCCTCATGCCTACGCATCTTTGATATCTAAACTAAGTCCATCCATTACTAATATGAAGATTAAAGGGGAGAGAGAGCACCCCTGTCTGAGACCTCTTCCCGCAGAGAAGAAATTAGAAGGTATCCCATTGATCAACACAACATAGCAGAACGAAGTAATGCAAGCCATAATCCACTCCACATTGTGGGATCAGAGACCAATTTTGTAAAGGATGAGCCTGATATATGCCCATTCCACATTGTCATATGCCTTGTGTAAGTCAATTTTCATCACCACTGCCTCCTTTTTATAAGACTAGATGGAATGAATACATTATTTTGCATATGCGATTGGATCATGAATCTGGTGATTATTTAGAAAACCAAATTGTTCATAGGAGATGTGTGAAGAAAATACTTGATTCAATCGCCTTGTAATCACTTTAGGTATGATCTTATATATGATGTTGCAAAGAGAAATAGGCATGAAATCCTGGAAATATTTAGGGGAGGAGGACTTTGGGTTGAGAGGCAGGAAGGTAGAATTTATAGCACCAATGATCTTACCTCTTGTTCTGGCCTCTTCGACAATCTCGAGCAGATACTGTCCCAGTAGCTGAAAGAAATGTATATAGAATTCCACTGGCCAACCATCCGGTCCTGAGCTTTTGTCTTTTGCAAAAGACTTAAGAACCAAAGATATGTCCTCCATATTTACTGGGCTATATAGTTCATCATTTGAATCCTCATCAAACATATTAGGATACAAACCCAGTGCCCGTCTTTGATCCCTGTAGTCGATATCTCGTCTAGATTTAAGAAATTGTTCAAAAAAATTGACCGCTTCTTCATGTATCTCAGAGCTAGTGTATTTAGTTTCCCCTTCAGAAGATTCAATCTACCAAATAACATTGGTATCTTTCCTATCATTTGCATATCGATGGAAAAACTTTGTAATCCAATCTCCCTCTCTAAGCCAAATCGCTATGCTCTTGAGCCTCCAAGTTATTTCATGTATTTGTAGTATCTCACTCTTCCTATCTTCGAGAATTTTTATATGCATCATGTCCTCCCGAGTAGGTTCTCTGTGTTCCAGTACACTACAAAAGCTGGAATTTTCGTGCATGATCTTCTTTAATTTTGGGATTAATCTCTACTTTTTATTCCTCTTCCATTTTGTTGACGCAGAAATAGCAACAGGGTTAAGACCCAGGGTTCGGGCGTAGGGGCCAACAAGGCTCCATTGTAGTCTAACACAACGCTGACATTTTCACCTTACCCGGGAAGGGTAAGGAGTCTCACCCGAGGCATGTTGAAACCTTAGTTAAATGAGGGTTGGAATTCAGTATCAAGGAAAACCATATCAAAGAATGAAGAACAGAGAGCATTAACTTATTCTTCAAAGTAATAAGAGCGCGACAGTCTATACATGATGTAATAGAAAGACTACCTAAACATGTGCATACATAATATTAGCCCTGAGGTGCAGCGCTGCCATCTTAAAGGCTAAAGGAAGGATATGGTCTGTTTTGCTGTCATGGGGAGGTCCCCACATGGTTCATCACCCCACTTTCCTCACTCTCCCACTCCCATTCGCGTCCATTCACATCCTAACCCAACCCTCATAGCTTAACAAAACCCAATTTCGCCTTGGTCCTGCGTAAATTAACCCAAAAAACCCCCCAAAAACCTTACCTTTCCGCCTATACGCACCCTCCGCACATTTCTCGAGGCCATCCCGTACTGTCGTGTCCCTCCGCCATCCAATCTCGCCACCGATCTGACGGCCCACGCTTCACCCTATCGACGAGACCTGCTCGATCGATCTCCACCGTTAGATCACCCCCGCCAGATCTAACGGCTGCCACTCATATCGCGCGCGCAACTAGCGAGAGGAATACTCGCCTGATAAAGGTGGTTACCTCTCTCTCCTCCGTTGCTACGTGGCGTGCAATGAGTGGCATCGCGCGGACTCCACCCTTTACCACTTACCGCTCGATGAGCGCCTGATAGAAACCATTTCCGCCCAAATGATTATCGTCCGAGCACCTCCTCTGCCTAATAGCCGTTTGATCTATTCATCTGAGATCTGACGGCTCGGACTTATTCCGCTCCCGCCACGACTTCAGGCCTCCTGCGTGCGATCTCCACTATCCATTTCCTTCGATCCAATGGCCCTCATCCATGATCACCTTGGTTCGCCCTCCGCCGCCTGATCACCGTCTTGACCGTCGATTCATCTCATCCAACGGCCCATATGCCCCGTACCCCGCTCCCCATCAGTCACCCAGAGAGGAAAGAGTTGGTTCTGTCAGTGTCTGTGGCAACTGGATAGTTGAACTAAAATAACAGAAGGCATGGCCGAGAAGCGTAAAAACAGCAGCACGATGCAACCGAATTAATTGAAAGGGATCGTGGGGTATCATAGCACGTTTGAGCCACCTGGCAGAGCGGCGAAGTGACAAGAATCGGTTACTGTGTTTGTTAGAAACAGTGCCCCTGTGCTCATGCTTGTCTAATTATTGCATCAAGCAGTTAGAAGCCAGAGGGGATAGATTAAGACATCTTGAGCCCTAGAGAGCTTGAGAGCATTGTAAAAGCCTATATATCGCTAAAAGTTAGAAGGAACAAGGGTTCAACTTCTGGAGACTGTAGATACTCTGTTCCTTGCAGAGTCTCATCTTCATTCCAGTAATACAAGCTTCTTTTGTTGTTACATGTTCAATGTCCATTTCTCTTCTGTTCTAATCTTGAACTCGGATAAGTCTATTCATGATTTCTTCTGTGTCTAATGCCAGATAATTGTCATCTTATCTCTACATTGATAAATTGGATTTGCAATTGAATAGGTTATCCATGTTTCTTCTGTGTCTAATGCCAGATAATTGTCATCTTATCTCTGCGTTGATAAATTAGATTTGCAAGTTTCATATACTTCCTCTAGCTAGCCATTCATATATGTTTATGTATGCATCTGTTGGTACAGTCAGTATTCTCCATCTATCCATTGAATCTATAAACTATTGAGCATTAGTGGTCTAAAGCCTTGTCAAGCTGAGGGTGTTCATGCATGTCTGGAGTGAAAACAGAGTTGAAGTGGTTATCTGGCTTGATCCAAACCTTATTCATTCCAATAGTTCCTAGAACAATATTGAAGATTATATGTTACCAGGCATCTCCGAGCTACAACCTAGGAGAGTTCCCTGGACTGATAACAAAATTGGCGACGTTGTCGGGGAGAGGAGACTGAAGTTCAGCTTCCCTGGGAGATGACACAGATCCAGCTTTGATGATAGACAAAGTTTTAACACTATTTTGGTTGTAATCATCTATCTGGTGACTCTACTAGAGGACGAACCTTTTGGCGACTCCACTCCATAGTTTTGGCTCAATTTGGGAGGCATACTCGGAGAAATCCTCAGAAGCCACAAGTTGATCTAGTACCTGACCCTGAAAAGATCATCAAAGAGAGAAAGGTATTGCAGAAAGGAGCATCAGGTTCAGGTAAACCTAAACAATATTCTATATCTCTTCAAGAAAATCCTGCAATAGAACAAATACATGTTGAGAGTATAGCATCTAATACTAACAGTGAAGAAAAACTCTCAGAGAGTCATAAAGCTCCTTATTCTTTAGGTTCTCCTCTTGTTGTAAGCCCAAAGGAAACCTCACCTCCCATCCATCATACTCCTTTAGTCTTATCAATCACTCCTTAGCCCTCTGTCATTCAGACTTCCAGTACTCTTATAGCCACCACAGCTATGGCAGGACCACAAGCACCTACCAAAATGGAAAGAATCATAGTTGCTAGGTATGGACCTCTAGTACTGCCCACTCCTTTGAATGCCATGCCTACTGGAGAATATCAGAAGTATATGCCTAAGTTCACTGGGACTAAAGGTGTTACAACTGAAGAACATCTTGAGTCATTCTATAGCTATGCTGATAACCTGGACATTAGTGAAGATGATGTGTGGATGAGAGTCTTTGTCCAAAGCTTGGATAGAGAGGCTAGAAAATGGTTCAGAGAACTGACCCCAAGGTCTATAACAGATATTGAGGCTTTATATGATACATTCCTAAAGCATTGGGGGGATAAGAAGGATCTATTCTACTACCACACTGAGTTTGGCAACTTAAAGAGGGAAAATGGTGAGTTGTTGTCTGATTTTAATAAGAGGTTTAACTGAATGTACAGCAAGATACTAGCTGAAGTAAAACCCACCACTACCTTTGCTAAACTCACCTATGCCAGTGCTTTTGATTCTGACTTCTACCTACTGTTGAGGGAGAGGCGATGTGCTACTTTGGCTGATATGCAGGATGCAGCCTTGGAAGTAGAATCAAATATCATGGCTGTAGAGAAGCTCAGAGGTAATGTTGATAGAAGGAGATAGAGGGGTGAATCTTCATCATCTTCAGACCCCAAGATAGATAAAATGACCAAGATGATAGAGTCACTAGCCTCTGAAATATCCAAATTAAAGTTTGAGCAGCACCTTGGGAAAGGAAGAGTTCCTAAAACTTTTGCTCCTAGAAATCCAAATCCATATAGAAGAGCTAATGAGCAGTTGCAGATTCTGCAAAGAAGCAAAGATGCCAATGAAGACCAAAGGGTGAAGACCCCTTTTCAAAATGCAGTCATGGAAGAGGCACAATTTGAAGAAGATGATGAGATCCATTGTATGGAAGACAAACGCAGTGCCTCCTTTTTGACCTTAGCTGCCTATGAAAAGTCATTATTCAATGACCAGATCAGCCAAGAGTGCGACGGTGAAGCTGTTCTACAAACTGAAGATCAGCACAGATATAATCTGAGGTCGAAGATGAATAATGCCAGGGAAACTCTTGTTCAAAGAGCTGTTGCCCCTACAGAACAACAAACTAATAAGAAGAAGTGACCAGCAGCTGATCCTATCATCCTCAAAGCTCCAGCTCATGAGGTAAGAGGCCTTGACAAGTCTCCTTCTCCTTTTAGTTTTCAATCAGAAATTCAGAAGCTAAGAATACCTATGCCTCTAATTGAACTAGTTAAGAATGAGTCCTTCAAGAAATCTATCCTCGAGGCCCTTGAGCCTAATGTCATCCAAGCCTCCACTGACTATGTAAACCTGCAATATGACAAACCAACTATTGTTCTCAGCCCAATGATTGAAAATTATGATGACAAATCCCCATCATTCTATATCTCTTTGATTATTCATGACAAAATCCTTCACAACTGCCTTTTGGACACAGGAGCCAGCCATAATCTAATGCCCAAGGCTGTCATGGATGAGTTGGGTCTTGACATTACCAAGTCTTATCATGACCTGTTCTCTTTTGACTCTAGAAAAGTGAAATGTTTGGGATTAATCAAAGATCTAGCCATCACATTGTCTCAGCTGCCTATGAAGAGCATGATGATGGATATTGTGGTAGCAGATGTGCCCTCCAAGTTTGGCATGTTGCTTTCCATAGGTTGGATCAAGAGGTTAGGTGGAACATTGCAAAATGATCTCTTCTATGCTACTGTCCTAAATTTTGGAGGTGAAAGTAGGAGATTATACAAAGAAGCTCAGTTGGCTTATATCATCAGTAATGAGAAGAATCCCACTAATCAACCCATCTATGCTGTTGACACTGATTTTGGAGCCTATATTCTTCAAATTGAAGAATCTCAGTTGGCCTCCATGCAGCTTAGGAAACCAGTTTTCTAGATCACAGAGGAAGAAGGCCCACAAATTTGAGACATGTTCTTTGATGGAGCTTGCTCTAAGGAAGTTGCAGGGGCAGGTGTAGTCCTTGTGTCTACCACGCAAGAATACATTCATTTATCTTTCAAGTTAACTTTTCAAGTCACCAATAACATAGCAGAGTACGAAGCTTTGATATTGGGCTTAAACGCTGCTAAAGAAATAGGCATCAAGGGTCTAAAGGTGTTTGGAGATGCAAACCTTATCATTTAGCAGGTGAGCAAAACTTTCCAAGCAAAGCATCCAAAGCTGAAAGCATACAGAGATGAGGTATGGAAGCTCAAGGGTTCCTTTAATAGTTTCAGTATTTCTTACATCCCTAGAATGAAGAACTAACTTGCTGATTCTCTTGTTGTGTCTGCTAGCATGTTTATCCCTCCTTTGCCTCCTAAATTGACTTATGAAGTTCAGGTAAAATATAGATCATCTCTGCCTGACAATGTCAAATACTAGAAAGTTTTTGAAGATGATGATGAGTTTTATAGGTTTTTACAAGTCGTTGATGAATTTTCTGAAACGCACATTGACCAAGAAAACGAAACCATTGAATAAGGCAACTAGTCCAAGCTAAAGAAAGAGATTGGCCAGGATAACATTGTCCAGCTACCTAATAACCATATACCCAAAGGATTGGTGCCCCTAGAAAAGTTGTTTGATCATAATGATGTACCTTATAAGCCTGCTAAAAAAGAAAATGAGTCTGCAATTCATAGACATAATAAAGGGAGCCCAGATCATCCAAAGTACATAAATCTGTCCACCCGCTTGTCTGCTGCCCAAAGTTCTGAGTACTGCACCCTGATGAAGCAATTTGCTGATATCTTTGCCTGGGAGTATAGTGATCTTAGGCATATGACACAAACATCATTCAACATAAGATTCCACTGGAGAAGGACACCATCCCTTTTAAGCAGAACTTAAGACCTATCAGCGCTCTCTTACTGCCTTTGATTGAAAAGGAAATTAAGAAATTGTTGGATGCCAAGGTCATAGTTCCCCTAAGGTATTCAAAGTCGATAGCTAACCTTGTGGTATTCAAAAAGAAGAATGGAGAAATCAGACTTTGTGTTGACTTCAGGAATCTGAACAAATGCTCTAAAAGAGACAACTACCCCCTGCCTAAGATGGAACACTTGCTGCAAAATTTTTCAGGGGCTAGAGTCATGTCTTTCTTAGATGGATTTTCAGGTTACAATCAGATTGTTGTACATCCAGAAGATCAGGAAAGGACCGCCTTCGCTACTCCTTGGGGCACTTTCATGTACTCCAAGATGCCTTTTGGACTGAGAAATGTTGGGGCTACTTTTCAGAGGGCCATGGACATAGCCTTTGTGGGAGAGAAGGACAAGTTTGTCCTTATTTACCTTGATGATATAACAGCTTTTTCCAGCAGTCACAAGGACCATTTGCAGCATTTGAAGGAGGTGTTTCTAAAGTGCATACAGTTTGGAATTTCTGTGAACCCAAAGAAATCACAGTTTGCTCTAGAAGAAGGCAAACTTCTGGGACATATTGTTTCTGCTGAAGGTGTGAAGATTGATCTAGCCAGAGTTCAAGCAATTCAGACATTGTCCATCCCAAGGTCAAAAAGGGACATTCAATCTTTCATGGGTAAGATTAACTTTGTCAGAAGGTTCATTCCAAACTTTGCAGAGCTAGTGAAGCACATCACTTCCATGCTGAGGAAAGGGTCAGAAATAAAATGGACAGATGCTGCAAGAAACTCTTTTGAAGCCATTAAACAAGTTATCATGGAAGCTCCCACTCTAATCAGTCTAGATTACACCAAGGAGTTTTATATCTCCTCATTTGCCTCTTATGGTACACTTGCAATAGTTCTATTACAGAAAAATGATGAAGTGGTAGAGCACCCTGTGGCCTTTTTTAGCAAAACTCTGAGGGATGTTGAACTAAGGTATGACCTTATTGAAAAACAAGCTTACGCTCTCATGAAATCTTTGAAGGCATTCATAATTTATATTCTGCATTCCAAAGTGGTTGCATATGTACCTTCAGCCTCAGTAAAATATGTCCTAATGCAACCAGATATTGATGGAAAGAGAGCTAAATGGATTGCAAAGTTCATAGAGTTCAACATAGAGGTGAAGCCCACTAAGTTGGTCAAAGGTCAGGGCTTGGCTAAGCTCGTAGTTGAGGAAAATTGCAGTTTGATGGACATCAATTGCATGAGTCCAATTTCAGGTGATGAGCAGATAGAGGAAGCAGCAGAAGAACAAAAGCAAAATCAATCTTTGGCTGAAAATCTAGCCACTGGTGAATGGTATTCCAGCATAGTTCAATTTTTGCAGAAGCTAGAAGTCCCTCCAGGGCTTAGCTCAAGTCAAGCCCGAGCCATTAAACTCAAATCAGCCAAATTCTGCATTAATAAAAATCTGCTTTATTGGAAAGACCCATCAGGAATCCTCTTGAGATGTCTAGATAAAGGACAATCTATGGAAGTCATGCACCAGTTCCATTGTAGCATCTGTGGAGGGCATCATTATTGGAAAACCACAGCCCACAAGATCCTGAGAGCTGGGTATTATTGGCCTACTTTGTTCTCTGATGTGTGTTCTTTTGTGAAATCTTGTGACAAATGTCAGATGTTTGCAGGAAGACGACAGCTAAAACCTCTGCCCTTAAAGCCAGTACATGTCAATGGTCCCTTCCAGTAGTGGGGCTTGGACTTCACAGGTGAGATTAATCCACATTCCAGTGGCCAGCATAAATGGATCTTGGTAGCCACTGATTATTTCACCAAATGGATTGAGGCTATACCCACTAAGAATGCCAATCATCAGGTTGTCATGAAATTCCTGAATGAGAATATTTTTACTAGATTTGGTTGCCCAACCAAACTAGTCACTGATAATGCAGCAGCTTTCAGGGCAAAAGAATTGGTAGACATGTGTGAATCAATGGACATGCAGTTGGTGCATTCTACCTCATATTATCCTCAAGGAAATGGCTTGGAAGAATCATCCAACAAGAGTCTTGTAAGGATAATCAAAAAATTGTTGGAGGACAACAAAAAGAGCTGGGATTCCAAGTTGAAGTTTGCATTGTGGGCTTACAGCATTACCAACAAAAAGTCCATAGGAAATTCTCCATTTATGCTGGTTTATGGCACTAATGTTGTTTTCCCCATCCAGTTGATTCTCCCTGTCGCCAAATTCTTGCAAGAAGAACAAGATGAAGAGAATGACATGGTAAGAAGAATGAATAACCTGGTTGAAATCCAGCAGATCAAAGAGCAGCTGATGGAGAAGTCAAAAGCTCATCATAAGAAAATCAAAGAAACCTTTGAGAAGAAGGCAAAAGTGGACAATTTCCAAGTCGGTGACTCGGTTCTCAAATGGGATGCATTTAAGGAAAAGAAAGGTAATCATGGTAAGTTTGACTCCTTATGGACAGGTTCGTTTTTCATCGCTCAAATTCAACAGAAAAATACCTTTATTTTGCACAATTTGGAAGGAGGAGATATTTTTGGTTGGCCAGTCAATGGGCGGTTTTTGAAACTTTATTTCATTTAAGGCCTTAAAGCCTTGGTATTGTAAATATGATTTTCAGTTTTTATGTTTATACAAAATAGGCTCCATGCCCAATGGAACACTAAGAGAAAGATTTGATTTTGGTTTTACTGGAAAGGCAGTGGTCTACAGTTCTTCAAATCTCACATGGAGAATTTCATCCCTAGAAGGAACCAGTGTTAGCACTAAGGTGCAGCGCTGCCATCTTGAAGGCTAAAGGAAGGAGATGGTCTATTTTGTTGTCATGGAGAGGTCCCCACACAGTTCATCACACCACTTTCCTCACTCTCCCACTCCCATTCGTGTCCATTCACATCCTAACCCAACCCTCACAGCTTAACAAAACCCACTTTCGCCTTGGTCCTATGTAAATTAACCCAAAAACCCCCAAAAACCTTACCTTTCTGCCCATGCGCGCCCTCCGCACATTTCTCGAGGCCATCCCGTACCTTCGTGTCCCTCCGTCGTCCGATCTCCCCACCGATCTGACGGTCCATGCTTCACTCGATCAACGAGACCTGCTCGATCGATCTCCACCGTTAGATCACCCCTGCCAGATCTAACAGCTGCCACTCATATCGCACGGGAAACTACCGAGAGGAATAACCGCCCGATAAAGGTGGTTTATTCTCTCTCCTCTGCTGCTACGTCGCGTGCAATGAGTGGCATTGGGCGAACTTCGCCCTTTATCACTTATCGCCCGATGAGTGCCCAATAGAAGCCATTTCCGCCCAAATGAAACTGCCCCCGGGCGTTATCGTCCGAGCACTTCCTCTGCCCGATAGTCGTCCGATCTGCTCATCTAAGATCTGATGTCTCAGACTAATTCTGCTCCCGCCACAACTTCAGGCCTCCTGCGTGCAATCTCCACCATCCATTTCGTTCGATCCAACGGCCCTCATCCATGATCACCTTAGTTCGCCCTCTGCCACCTGATCACCATCCTGACCGTCGATTCATCTCATCCAATGGCCCATATGCCCCGTACCTGGCTCCCCATCAGTCACCCAAAGAGGAAAGTAGTTGGTTCTATCAGTGTCTGTGGCAGCTGGAGAGTTGAACTAAAATAACAGAAGGCATGGTTGAGAAGGGTAAAAACAACAACACGATGCAGCCGAATTAACTGAAAGGGATCATGGGGCATCATAGCACGTTTGAGCCACCTGACAGAGCGACGAAGTGACCAGAATCAGTTATTGTGTTTGTTAGAAACAGTGCCCCTGTGCTCACGCTTGTCTAATTATTGCATCAAGCAGTTAGAAGCCAAAGGGGATAGATTAAGACATCTCGAGCCCTAGAGAATCCGAGAGCATTGTAAAAGCCTATATATGGCTGAAAGTTAGAAGGAACAAGGGTTCAACTTCTGGAAATTGTAGATACTTTGTTCCTTGCATCTTCTCATCTTCATTCCAGGTAATATTGGGCAAAGACAATGGGAGCGTCCACACCCCCTTCATACTTCACAGTACTCCGGTTTGTTGCACCCAGGATACAACCCTTATGATCCTACCTGCAAGACTCATGCTGCGAGTGTAGGCCTAGGTGGTCCTCCTGGGTAGATTTGGTATTTTCCCCTGGCAACCTCAGACATTTTATGGTAACATGACCTTCCACTAAGCAATTTTTGCACCGCACGTTCAGCCTCACTGGGCGGGTTGGTTGCATATCCTTCAACTTCTCTGTTAGACTTGCAATTCGATGTTGAAGAACCAGGAGAGATGGATCATGCGATATTGGTCCCCTCCCCTCGGTATTTGTCTCGGTATCCTACCATAGCTTCTATCTGATTTTCTTGCTCGAGAGCATCCTGTAGTGTATCAATATTTTGTTGCGTCAATGGTGTACAGGTGAGGGGTAGCAAGTCTTTGATTGAGTTCACTGATTGCATCCTTAAATCTTTGCATCAACTCCCATGCAGTCTCTCCCTCTCGTTGCTTTATCTCCCATAGCTCTGACAACCCTTGTTGATCAATTTGGGGAAGTTTGAATTCTTGTACAAATTCTCTTTTAACATCGTCCACAGTTGGGTTCTGGTGTAACTATGACCATTTTATGAACCACCTCAAGGCCCTTTCCCTAAGAGTGGTCTAAAATTCGATTAGCTTCACATTATTAGGCGTATAACGGGCTCTCCATATGGCCTCATGTAGATACCAGTGTTGTTCTACGTCTTCGTTCCCCCTACCAGAGAACTCGGGATACCTTGTGAATGATCCCGCCATTTTTTATTGAGTCTGTGCTAAAATCACAAATCCTTGTGATCTCGGTTGCAAATATCCTTGCAAACTCGTACTACTGCTACAATTTCCATTGCTACTAGTACTAGATTTGTAATTAACATGCACACTATGAACTCTTATAGTTTTTATCAACTTAGAAAGGAAATTGTCAGGATTGTTATAGAGTACCAGGAGAAGGTTGGGGGAGACACTACCTGAGCTTCGGGGAGGCAGATTGTTGATCCCTCTAGACGCATCATCTTCAGAAAATAGTCTCCGTATAACAAAATTCATGTCATCCTCTAGGCCTTCCTCCAAGCCTACGTGGCCCTTTCCATCCAACATCTCCCTCTCCACTGGTGAGGGTGGATCCTTATCACCTTCTAAACCCACGATGATTGCGACCATCTCTACTCCTCCCAATGAGCTTCCTTCCATCATGTCTTTTTCTTCTGGACTTCTCGACACCGCTCTTGCTTGGTGCAATCCCTCCAGTTTCCTTTTAATCGATTTTATGGCCCTTTCTTGCCATTTCTCCGCTATTTGCACTCTCCTTTGTGCTCTTAGATCCCTAGACTTTTGGGAGTCATCTACGTCCATCCTCCTAATAGCCTCATAGTTCCCCGCTCGGTAGCATCCCTCCCTTTAGGTCCTTCCCCTAGTACTAGGTGTTTATGCTGCCATGCTTAGACTTTAGAACACCAGCAAGCCCTCTTCCACCATTAAGACCTTGATCCAAAGGGTTACTTCTTTTAGCAACTTCCCTCACAACCCTGATCGGAACACAACTTCAGCCTTTGAAAAGGATTGTTGGCTTTCTACTGCAAATTTGATAATATAACCTTCTAGCATGGTCTGTACCCATAAATCTACTGCTCTCATAAGATCTGTATCAAGACGATGTAGTGCAGTGAGATCTGCTTGAGTCCAGTTGCAATGAGACGAGTTTTGTCCACTGGACCTCCCTTTCACCTGCAATCTCTACAACCAGTTGTAAAGTTCTTCTGGAAATTTGCACCAGAAGATCTCGTATTGATCACTTGTCGGTTCTGAATACAGGATTTCGTCCTTCAGTTTCGCAACAGTTTGGTGGTGGAGTTGAGCTTGTTGAGAAACAAACTGGTCCACTTGCTCATCCCACCAGTTTCACAGTTCTTTCTTAAAGATCCTCGATACCATATTCCAAACCCTCTTTTTGAATTTCAGGTCCCCGCAATGGAACCATTTTTTGGCGCAGAAATAGCAACAGGGATAAGACTTCGGGATCGAGCACAAGGGCCAACAAGGCTTCGCTGTAGTCTAGCACAACAATGACATTTTCACCTTACCCGGGAAGGGTAAGGAGTCTCACCTGAGTGTGCCACAACCTTAGTTAAATGAGGGTTGGAATTCAATATCAGGGAAAACCATATCAAAGAATGAAGAACAAGGAACATTAACTTATTCTTCAAAGCAATCAGATCACAACAGTCTATACATGTTGTAACAGAAAGACTACCTAAACATGTGCATACATAAAAAATTTGAATAACCAGAATAACACACAATGGATATGCTATGATCCCATAACAATATTTTTCATTAAGATAGAGGTAAATACATTACATCAAGCTCACAGCCTATCCATCAACAACAGAATTCCATCAAGCATAATACAATCTTATAGGAAGACAGTCACAAAGTTGTTCCCAAAACTCCGCAACACATGAAGCATAATATTACCAAGACAACTGCGACACAACTGATAGTAACAAAACCACAACCAACCTCTTCCCGGTTCTCATTTATGATTTTTATCTTCCTTTCTTTTCCCGCATGCCAACTTTAACTACCAAGTCCTTCTCCCTTGCTCGTTTGTCTTCATTCCTCGGCTACTCTTGCTCTTTTCTCACTTGGTTGTGTCTGCTTCTTCCCGCCACTCCTCCGCAACTACCACTCTTCCGCCAATCTCTTATATTTCCTCATCTGTTAATTCCGCAACTTCCCAACGTTCATTTCCGCCACCTGTCACTAGCTTCTTCCTTCGTAAAACATCACAAAAACGAAGGCCTCAATAGGCCCCGACCACAGTTCATTGACTCGCCCCTGAGTCAATCTTTCTTTGGCATCGTCGGTGTTGTTGACGCTTCTGCTGGTGCTTCTGCTAGCGCTGTTGCTACTGCTTCTTCTTAGTCGATTTCTTTAAACGAAGGCCCCAACACATTTCCTTGTTTGGATTTTTATGACATTAAGCTTTGCCATAAGAGACCGCATCGTAAATTCCTCTCTCAAGGCAATCGTCTCCTTCCAGGTGGAATTATCCGGTTCATTATATTCCTCATCTTGCAGCCAAAATGTATTAAACTTGAAAGGGACACCCTTACATATATTCTCTATCCTCCATTGTAGAAATAAGGGCATGTGATCATAAATATAAGACCTATATATGCAAGATTTTAAATTACCAAGGCACTCAACCAGAGATTCCTAAACCAGGAAGAGATCCAGTCATTTCCCAACATAATCTTAATCCACCCTAAGATTAATCCAAGTAGGAGAGAGAGGTGTGGGGTAGATGTCCACCAAGTGATGGTCTGCGAACATATTATAAAGACATTCGGCAAGGGGATCTAACCTGCAGTGTCTACCCCAAGACTCATGTGCCAAGAGGGTTGCATTGAAATCACCATCCATAATAAGCCCACTGACTCGCAGAATATTGCATTTTTGTATCCGATCCCACAAGTTGGAATGACCCCGACAAGGAGAATATATATTTAGAAGATGTATATGACACAAAATACCCCTAATATGGCCAGATAGAAGGATGCCTGCAAAAAATCTAAAAGCATGAAAAATCGCACGGCCCAGATCCCACATTGTAATGAGACCAACCAAAGTTCCTAAAGAGCTAACCCCAAAAATGTGCCAAGATGGACAAATCTCTTGGAAATTAGGAATTTCCCGGGGACTCAACGAGGGTTTCTTAGATAAATACAATGAAAGGTCGAGAGTCCTGGATCAAATGTCGAAGGCTCAAAAGTTTAGAGTGATTCCCAAAACCTTGAATGTTCATAGATAAAATTCTCAACATGGACCCCACTATGACGGCATCAATGCTCTAAGCGCCCAAGAATCAGGAGAGGAGATGATAGGTACATCAAATAAACTAGAAAATTCATAAAAAAGCATAGGATTTGAGGCGAGGCGTCCACAGAAATGTCGACTACCCTTTCTCCCGGTCTTACGAACTATAATGTTCAAAGCAGATCTCAGACTAATGTGGGGAGAGGTAGCTTGGGCACCAACATTGTGAATAGTTAATGCCTTCAAATCCATAGCCAAGTTATGAAGGAGAAATTGTATATCGCTTCCCACAGAATTATGCAGAGAGGAGGGCGGATCTAGGCCGCAAGCGCACAACGTGGGCAGAGAAGGGGCAAGTTCCTAAGGGGGCATAGTAGGAGAAATGACAGGAACCAGAGGAAGAGCTGGGTCCGAAAAGGGGGGAACTCGCAAAAGAAGGAGAAAGAGGGGAATGATAAATTGCCGAGGGAGGAAGAGAATCGCGAGGATGGGCATCCCCAACATGGAACCTCATGGCTAGTAAATGAATCTACCAAAGAAGTATGAGGGGGAGGCGCATCATCGAACAACTCCACATTAACATTTATAGGGGGAGGAGAATGGGATGTGCATGGTGGTGATCCAAAAATGGATCCTGGATAAACCTATAAGTCTAAAAGACTTCATATAAGAGGTAAAAGGTCCCAAATGGCACAAATCCTTTGTAAATCAGAGGAAAATGAAAATCGCAGACTGCTCTCGGAAATAGTCTCATTGCAAAGATCTCCTCATTCTGAATCCAACGCAACTTGAATGGGCGAAAATGGACTTCAGATGAAGAAGTTATCACAAAAAGAAGTTCCCCTTTGTTCTTTGGGAAAAGAGGCAAAAATCCTTTAAAAATGGGCAAAAGACCCTTATAAGGAAAAATCGCATCGCATGAGGCCAAGACTTAAAGTCGGGCGGAAGGCACCCCCGATCAGCGACCTCCGATGATTGGATTGGTGGGTCGGATTGGAGGCAGGCAGTGTATACAAGGCAAAGGTCCCGGGCCGATGCGATGGTGCGATCGCCGAAATCGGCGGATCGCAAATGGCGATACCACAAGGCAAAGGCGGGACCCCGGGCGATGCGATATCGCGATCGCCGATATCGGCGGATCGCAATTGGAGCTACACAGAGGAGTGGCTATAGACATATATATATGCGCAATGCGATTAGCTGGACCCGATGGAGTTCTGAAATGCAATTTCAAGTCTGCACTAAGCCAATTTTGCGATATTTTCCATGTTTTAATGTATTTTTGAAATACAAAAGGAAACCTTGGAACCGGGCCAAAGCGACTTGCGATAGCGATTATGGGCGGACCCAATAAGATTATGGACATGATTTCATAACACTTGAAGTCTAGCTAAACGACCAAAGATATGTTTTTCGCGCGTTTCTCTATGTATTGCATTATGTGTCTATTTCTGCACAAGAAGGCAAAAAGACCAGTTTCCCCGTGCGTCAGTCCCTTTCCATTGGAAACCACCATCACACATGTGCATTATGAAGCTCAAAGAGCGACAGAGGTGAAAGAGAATGATTATGTGCAAAGAAAACGGTTGTGGAAGCCGCAAAGCCAGAATCTCACCTCAAAGGAGGCACAGAGAGCTCAATGGACAGGCAGTGTATTGTTGCTGAGGGCTGCTGAGTTGAGTGTGGGTTGCTGTTGTTGACCCTTGAGGTTTTGTTGCTGAAAGAAAAGCCAAAGCAGGAAGCTAAGGCAAAAGAGGCAGCGCAGAAGCAAAAACGCAGCCAAGGGAGTCACTTGGAGTTCAAGTGAAAAGCCCAGAGAGAGAGCTATAAACTGATAGAGAGTCGAGAAGCCAGAGCCGAAGAGCCAGAGCAAGAGCCAAAGCTAAAGAGCCTGAGCCGGAGCCTGAGCCGAAGAGCCTGAGTCAAAGCCAAAGAGCCAGAACCAAGAGCCAAGAGCCAAAGCTTCGAGAGCCAAGGGATAAAATGGTGTCTGAACCCACTGTTTATGTATAGAATAGCAGGAGTTGAGTCAAAGAGCTTGTAAAAAGACTTATACCATAATCCCAAAGAGCCTAGTTGAATTGACTAGAGCTCACGGAGATGTAGCCCAAGAGTTGTGGGTGAACTCCAAATTAAATTGTTGTTTCTGTGTGATTGTTTATTGTTGCATTGTTTACTGTATATGCATTTATATATCAGTTTCAACACATTAATTTACAGCACATGAACAGTTTAAAACAAATACAAGCATACACCTATATTTTCAAGCATTTCTTAATTCCGCATTGGTTAATCAATAAGACTTGGGAATATTTAAAGCTTTGGAAGCGGGAGAGGTTCTTGTAAGTTAGACAAGAAGCGTAAGTGCCCCATTTTTAGATCAAGTGGTATCAGAGCTTAACATTGATTAACCCCACCTTCAAAGAAGGTTATATCAGAATGCTTGATTGACAGAGTAAAGATTGTTTGTCTGAAAGGTGTTTGAACAGCAAGACGCTGATTGTATGCTTGTTTTGCAGACTGACTATTTTCTGAGCTTGCGGAGGTAAAGGGAAAGTTGTTGCTAGCTCAGTCCAAGAAGGACAAATAGGAAGAAGCGCTCAAGGCATTCTTCTATCCCAAAGGACCTCAAAGCAATCCCTAAAGCACAAGAGGTTTGTTGCAAAAGATTGTTGAATAAGCTCTTTATTTATCTTGTTGAAGTTTTTCTGTTCATTGGCATAATGACAACTTCTACAAGTGGGTCCTCAAATTCTGCCTTCTTCACAAAATTCTTTGATGAAGTCATGAAGCTAGAATTGTCCACCATGATGGATATGATGAGAGAAATGTATGAGGATGGAAGGAAGAGCAGCTTGCTTAGAGAGCAGTTGAATTCCATGAAAGAAGAGAAGCAGTTGTTTTCTAACAAATTGCAGGAAATGGAGAGGCAACTTCATATTGCAAATATGAACCTGAAAAGGATGCATGAGTTGGAGACACGGCTCTTTGTTGCCCAAGAAGCCTTAGTCAAGTATCAGCTTGAAGAAGAGGTAAACCATTCCAATTTGTCTTCAAATTCCTCTGAGAATGCTTATATTGGTTCTTTTGAAAAACATACCAAAGGCATAGGTTCCAAGCTAATGTCCAAGATGGGCCATGAAGGAAAAGGCTTGGGTAGACATGCACAAGGTATTGTTGAGCCAATAATGATTGAGGAAAGGCCTAAGTACTTGGGTCTTGGCTATGGACAAGCTTATGGAGAAAGTTCCAAAGTTGCCATGAAGGCCATCGAAACAACTCCAAGGAGGGGTTGTATTACAGAGTGTGAAGATTGTATTCAAGAGGAATTCAATAGCTTGAAACATCAATTGCAGGATGCAGGTGTTGAAAGGCACACACTTGAACCAGAGAGTTGGGGAGACTCTAACACCCTTGAAGAGATTGATGGTGCTCCAAAGGGAGCCACTTCTTCATTTGCTTCACCTCCTCATGAAGGCAATAAAGGTGAAAAAGGCAGGTATAAATCTGGTTCTAAACATTTTCCTTTTGATTTTGCAAAGCATGATAAATTTCCACATATGTATGGGAAAAGAATTGTATGTTCCTTTTGTGGTTTGGATAACCATCATATTTCTAGATGTTGGAAGAGAATGGCCACATACAAGAAGCAGAAGAAGGAAAAGAAGCAAGAAGCCAAAGGTCCATTGGACAAGGCAAATCATGTTGTCAAGAGGATGCACATGTAGTGCACTTACTGCCATAAGCAAGGACATCTTGCTGCAAAATACTAAACTCTGAATCCAGCAATGCTTCCACAAAGCTGAAGAAAGTGGAAAGAGAAGATGGCAGAAATGGAAGTGAAGATTCCATGAATGATGTGTCTTAGAATGATTCACATGATGATGCTGATGTGCAGACAAAGGTAGTACCTTTGGAAGGGATTGGTAAGGAACGGTTAGAGTTCTTATCCGATTAAGATTGCATGTCTATTGATGCATCTACATTATATTTCATTTCAGCTTCGAAAGTACAGTGTGCTTAAGTGAAAGTTGAAGGATGAAATGCATGCATGAGAATGAGATGCATGAACACAAGGATGTTGATGATTTCCTTGTTTTTGAACATGTATGTGTAATTAACTTGCAGGGTTGATTGCTTTGACATGCATGTGATGCCATGTTAACTTGGGAGAAGTTAACTTGGTCTCCAAACGGAGATAATAATGAAGTGTTTCATCTTTGGAAAAAGAGTCCTAATGGTCTTTTTCTACATGCTTGACTTGAAGGGTCATTTGCTTTAAAAGCATGTTTTGTGGGCTTGTTATCTAGTCCATCATTTGTATGCAGATGCAAGACATGGAGGTGTTCACAAGATGTGAAATCTATTTCTTTTGTTGAAGCAGGAGTTTAGGCCATCCAGTTGTTGTCTGTGTTTCTGTTGTTGTTAACAGTTGTTGTTGACAGCTTGTCCAACAGGTACAAATGAAAGTTTTGTGGAGCAAATGTACTTCACATTTGTTTGAGCCACCTTGGATCAATGATCAAAGCAAAGAAGTTCAAACCACCTTCTATGACCAGTTCAGCAGAACTTCTACAAAAAGGCAAGGAGGAAGACAGTTCTTCCAAGGAAGACCAGCCCATCCAAGGAGGGGAAGTGGTCAGAAACTTTGGTTCAGAGACACTATGCAAAGGCAAGTGTAGGGAGGCTGAAAGAAGAGGGTGAGTCACTCTCATTTACTATTCAAATCAGTATATCAGTCTTTTAGAGACCAAAAGTTCTATTAGTGGGAAGGCGTGATCCAAAAATTGATCCTGGATAAACCTATAAGTCTAAAAGACTTCATCTAAGAGGTAAAAGGTGCCAAATGGCACAAATCCTTTGTAAATCAGAGGAAAATGAAAATCGCAAGCTGCTCTTGGAAATAGTCTCATTGCAAAGACCTCCTCATTCTGAATCCAATGCAACTTGAATGGGCGAAAACGGACTTCAGATGAAGAAGTTATCACAAAAAGAAGTCCCCCTTTGTTCTTTGGGAAAAGAGGCAAAAATCCTTTAAAAATGGGTAAAAGACCCTTCTAAGGAAAAATCGCCTTGCATGGGGCCAAGACTTCAAGTCGGGCAGAAAGCACCCCCGATCAGTGACCTTCGATGATCGAATCGACGGGTTGGATCGGAGGCAGGCAGTGTATACAAGGCAAAGGTCATGAGTCGATGCGATGGTGCGATCGCCGAAATCGGCGATACCACAAGGCAAAGGCAGGAAAGCGGGCGATGCAATATCGCGATCACTGATATCGGCGGATCGCAATCAGAGCTACATAGAGGAGCAGTTATAGACATATATATATGCGCGATGTGATTAGCCGGACCCGACGGAGTTCCAAAATGCAAATGAATATTATTTGAAGTCTGCACTAAGCCAATTTTGCGATATTTTCCATGTTTTAATGTATTTTTGAAATACAAAGGGAAACCTTGGAACCGGGCCAAAGCGACTTGCGATAGCGATTATGGGCGGACCCGATAAGATTATGGACGCGATTTCATAACATTTGAAGTTTGGCTAAACAACCAAAGATGTATTTTTCGTGCGTTTCTCTGTGTATTGCATTATGTGTCTATTTCTGCACAAGAAGGCAAAACGACCAATTTTCTCGTGCGCCGGTCCCTTTCCATTGGAAACCACCATCACACCTATGCCTTATGAAGCTCAAAGAGCTACAGAGGCGAAATAGAATGATTATGTGCAGAGAAAATGGTTATGGAAGCTGCAGAGCCGGAAGCTCACTTCAAAGGAGGCACAGAGAGCTCAATGGACAGATAGCGTATTGTTGTTGAGGGCTGTTGAGTTGAGTGTGGGTTGTTGTTGTTGACCCTTGGGGTTTTGTTGCTGAAAGAAAAGCCAAAGCAGGAAGCTAAGGCAAAAGAGGTAGCACAGAAGAAAAATGCAGCCACGGGAGTCACTTGGAGTTCAAGTGAAAAGCTTAGAGAGCGCTGTAAATTGATAGAGAGCCAAGAAGCCAGAGCCAGAGTCAGAGCCGAAGAGCCCAAGTCAGAGCCAAAGAGCTAGAACCAAGAGCCAAGAGCCAGAGCCAAGAGCCACAGCGTCAACATCCAAGGGATAAAATGGTGTCTGAACCCACTGTTTATGTATAGAATCGCAGGAGTTGAGCCAAAGAGCTTGTAAAAAGACTTATACCATAATCCCAGAGAGCCTAGTTGAATTGACTAGAGCTCACGGAGATGTAGCCCAAGAGTTGTGGGTTACTCCAAATTAAATTGTTGTTTCTGTGTGATTGTTTATTGCTGCATTGTTTACTGCATATGCATTTATATATCAGTTTCAGCACATTAATTTACAGCACATGAACAGTTTAAAACAAATACAAACATACACCTATATTTTCAAGCATTTATTAATTCTGCATTGGTTAATCAATAAGACTTGGGAATATTTAAAGCTTTGGAAGTGGGAGAGATTCTTGTAAGTTAGACAAGAAGCCTAAGTGCCCCATTTTCAGATTAGGTGGAGAAGAGGATGAAACAAATATACGAGCAGAATCAAGCTGAGTAGAAAAAGTACCTTTATAAAGTGTCAAAGCCAGGAGAAACACGGGTTGGAGGCTTCTTCAGTCGCTGGACGTATCCTTTCGACGAAATGGGTCAAGGCCTCCGCTTATCCGGGCAATAGTTCATCAAATGTCCTTTTTATGACAATACAAGCATCGAAAGGGAATGCCCCAGTAGTTCTGGCACTGTTTGGTCTTTAGTGGACCTTATGCCAAATCAATTTTCTTAGGAAGCCCCTGTTAGATGATCCAAAAATAATTTATTATCATAGGTTATAAAATTGAAATAAAATAATTATTAATTTAAGAAATTAAATTAATAATTATTATTCTAGAATGATTAATTATTTAATGGAGACAATTAGACTTAGTATATTGTTGTAACAAGATATGACTCTCCAAATGTGTCGTATCTTAGGCTCTATTTTAGGAGATTAGTTAGCTAGTTGGTTTGAATAGCATTTATTGTAAATGGACACTTGTTATTTAATAAGTGATCCATAATTAGAGGTAGTTAGGACATGGAGCTTATAAATAGCTCACTGCAAGAGTGTTTGTGTTGTTCGAGTGTAAACTCTTGCAAAATCAATTATGTAATTATTTTTTCTGATTAATAAAATTATGTGTCTGAGGACACTTCTGCCATTATTGTGGTATCAGAGCTCCAATAATGCAGCTGATGTGAAGAGGAGATTCCAGCTCTACAAGTTCTTGGAAAACTCCATTGAATTGATCAACAGATTATTGGTATGGAAATTGTCTGGCTTTTTGTTTAAATGGAAAGGGAATTTTATTATTGATTTTAGATTTTTAAATCTAAAAATCATTTTTTATTATTGTAAAAAATTTGCACTTTGTTTTCTTCTTCTTTCAGTTGAGGGACTTGCTTGAGCCTAACCTTCACATTAGCTTGACCAAACAAGCTATTTCGAGTTGCATATTTATAAGCTTCTCCTGCATCTGAAGTGCACTTAAAAACCACTCGAGCACAGCCTGTATGACAGTAAATTCTGGTTCCTGAAACATCTAATTGCCCAAAACGTACAAAACGTGCCTTCAACTGTGCTTCCGATGGCAAGGCAAATCCCTGTGGAAATTTCATACAGAGGGCCATCGGCTCCTCAAGAGTTTTATGAGAATCAGTTGACCGGCTAGTCTTCTTTCTTTGTTGAACTGATTCTCTGGAATCACCTGCAGACATGCCAGAAAATCTATTTGTAGTTTGTTTTGAGTCAAACTTATCCAGAAAACTGAATGGCTAAAATTTCTTTGCTGTTTTTGAAGAACTGTCTGCCTGAGTATCATTTTTTTCTTTTTTTTTCGTTCCCTTGCTTGAGTGTCTGCTTCATGCTTTTGGTTCCTGATAATACTGGAAAGCTTACTAATGGATTTTGAATTGGAAGACACGTAAATAGCAACCCCATTTGATCCTGACTGAACCACTACTTTGCTAGATGCAAGCTCAAAATTATGATTTTTATCACCTGACTAGGAAATCAAAGGTCCTTCTACTACCTCCGCCTCTTTCTTCTCGTCTTCACCTTCGATATGAATACAAGGTTCGACATTCTTAGATGTTTCTCCTATATATGATGAAGCTTGAATTTTCTCACATGTTAATGACCTGAAAATCAAAAATGCTTGGCATATTTCCTCTGGGCGGGCCTCTTTCAATGCCATATAAAGGATCTACTGCAAGGAACAATAAATCCTCCACAAGCTGATGAAGAAGAGATGCAGAACATGCCAAACATACATTAATTCCAATCAAGAAGAATAGACCGAATTATGCAATGCGTGCAGAGGTTATGGAAAGAGCAAGAAGCTAGCGTGAGCCAGCCAGCCACCAAGAAGCCAGAGTGAAGCCTGTTAGCCTGTCAATGTAAAGCCAGAAGAAGCCAGAGTGAAGCCTGTCAGCTTGGATCATAAAGTTTTTTTTTTTGTAATATAATGCATATTGTATTTTGGAGAAATCTCATGTTTTTTTAAATTTGGAGTTTATGTTTTGTGGAGTAATAAGGGATATTTGTAAATGTTAAGGATTGTAAGTTTTGGAGTAATAAGGAGACTTTAGTTGTAATTTGTTTTCGGAGAGATTGTAACTCAAAGTAATTTCACTTTGAGGGGGGGTAATTTCTTTTTTTACCATATTGTGCAAAAGCACCATTGTAAAAAGTCAAATTTTGAAAGTTGCCTTGTAAAAATTTGAGAAATTGACTAGAGCCAAGTGCAAAGCTCAGTCAATTGTCTCCTGTTTTGACGACTATTCGAGGGTCAAGGCCAAGCCCCGATAGATCGTGTTTTTTGCGTGGTGTGTTGTGTTGACTATCTTGTCATTTCTGTTCTGATTCTTGGTGCGACGCTTCAACGCTAAAATGTCTAAGTTGATTAATTTGTTTTCTGATTCCGACAAACTAGAAGGCACCAAATCTTATAAAACATGGCATCGTCTCATCGAAAGCACACTCATTTACAATGAATTATGGCAGGGAATATGTGATGGAGATGTTAAGCCAAATAAACCCACAGATGCAGCTGCACTAGCAAAATGGGAAATCAAGAATGCTAAAGCCTTAGCTCTTATTAAATCGTCTGTGAATGATGAAATGTATGTCCATATAGAAAATGCTATAGATGCATGGACTGCTTTGAAAACTTTTAAAGACCTCTTTGATACTCAGCCTAAATCAAAGAAAGTCGATCTACAATTAAAATTGTTGCAACAAAAATTAACTGAAGGCGGTGATGTTCTTGAATATCTCTCAAGACTTAAGAATATCAGGCAAGAAATTATTAACGCTGGTTTTCCCGCAATTGATGATAGCTTTATGGTCACAATTGTAATTGCTGGGTTTCCTTCTTCCTATACGCATTTTTTAGAGACTCTACAAGTAACTGGGAAATTAGAGAAACTAAAGTTTGATGAGCTTTGTGAAATGTTGAGTCAACATGATAAAACTTTTGGGAAGAAGAAGAAAGTTGGTGAAGATGTTTTTCTCACAGAGGCCAGCACTAGTAAGTCATCAGCAGATAGTTCTCGAGGAAGAGGCAGATGGAATCAGAATCAAGCAGCACATAATCGAGGTCGAAGCCAAAGCAGAGGAAACAATTTTAACAGAGGAGGAAGAAATAATTTTCAAGGTAGAGGAAACAACCAAGGAAGAGGCAATTTTCAAGAACAAGGATATAATAATCAAGGTAGAGGAAAATCTAAAAATAGAAGTCAAAGCAGAGGCAGAGGACAATCTTCAGAAAGAGGAAGAGACTTAAGTCAAATTGTGTGTCGAAGATGTAACAAAGTTGGCCATTATGCTGAAGATTGTCGAACATCACTTAATAAAATTCCCAAGTTTCAGCAGCATTCAGCACAATTTGCAAATGATCAAGATGAAGATAACTCCAAATATGTTTTTACTTCCTCACCAGCATCACAAATTTCATCCTATCTTAGAAGTGACTACGAAGATGCCTGGATCTTGGATTCCGGGGCAACTCAACACATGACTTGTCGACGTGATTTTTTTTGGAATTTTCAAGATTGCCAACTTAATTCCATTTTTCTTGCTGATGATACAAAACATACTCCTTATGGCAAAGGAGCAGTAAAAGTTTTTCTCCCTGGCATTGGAGAAAAAATGATTTCCAATGTATGGTATGTACCCAGTTTTAAGAAAAATTTGCTCTCTTTAGTCACGATTCGACAAGCAGGACATCAGGTGATTATGGAAGATGGTTTAGTGAAGATTAATTCAGTGAAACAGAACTTGAAAACAGTCATGACAGGTTATGAAGATGGAAAACTGTTACGGATGAAAGGGACAGTTATTCCAAGGCATTCTGATTTTGCAGGGGCAGTGACTACAGGTATTTCACCTATAAGACTATGGCATGTAAGATATGGACATTTGAATTTTGAGAGTCTTTCTCAAATGCAGAAACAAGGAATGGTTAAAGGACTTCCCACATTCAAAAGGGAAAATGCAAAATGTGAAGCTTGCATTTATGGCAAACAAAATCGAGAAAGTTTTCCAACAAGTTCATGGCGTGCAAACAGGCGGCTACAACTAGTTCACAGTGATGTTTGTGGTCCACTACAAACTTCATTTGGTGGTTGCAAATATTTCTTACTCTTCATTGATGATTTCAACAGAATGACTTGGGTTTACTTCTTGAAGAACAAGTCAGAAGCATTTGATAAGTTTAAAATTTTTCGCCAACTTGTTGAAAATGATGTCAAAGAAAAGATAGGTACTCTCAGGACAGATAATGGGGGAGAATTCACTTCAAATGAATTCAAAACTTATTGCAGTGAAAATGGCATCAGACGACATCTTACTAATGTTTACACTCCACAGCAAAATGGAGTAGTCGAAAGAATGAATCGCACTTTGTTAGGCATGGCAAGATCCATGTTAACTTTCAAAAGGTTAAGTCCAACATATTGGGCAGAAGCAATCCATACAGCTGTCTACTTAAGAAACAGATCTCCAACTGCTTCTTTAGATGGAATCACACCTTATGAAGCTTGGTTTGGTTTCAAACCTCGAGTTAAACATCTTAGAGTTTTTGGGTCAGAATGTTATGCCTTAGTTCCGAAAGAAAAACGAACTAAGCTTGACTCAAGAAGTTTAAAATGCACAATGATTGGCTATTCTGATGAGAAGAAAGGGTATCGTCTTTTGACCAATGGAAAATTCATTGTGAGTAGGGATGTCATTTTTGATGAAACAGAGAGTAAGAGTGCTGAAGAAATTGAAAATCTTCTTCACAAGTTAGAAACTAAGGCAAGTAAAAGAAATGGAAAAATGCAATGTCCACCAACTTCACCAAATTGGTATGAACTTGATTTTCCTTCCTCTGAAGATGAGTCATCCAGTCCATCTACACCAACAACATCATCTGGGTCTTCTAGCAGTTCATCCGCATCTCCAAGCAGCAGCAGTTCTTCTAACAGTGATTCTCCACATTCCTCACCTGAATGACGAACATCAGTTTATATTAATCCTCTTTACAATGATGGAGACTTTACAGAAGCGCAAACAAGTGAGCACCAACTTCCGAAATGGGCAGTTCAACTTTTGAAAGATGTAAAGCCTGATGAACAGAATAAAACAGGCACCAGAAGGGCACATAGAAGTGAAGGCAATTTTGCCTTGATAGCAAATGATTTTACTGAACCTTCCACATACAAAGAAGCAGTAAAACATAAAGAATGGCAACAGGCTATCGTTGAAGAATATCAAGCAGTAATTGATAACAACACATGGAAACTTGTTGATTGTCCAGCAAATGTTAAACCCATAGGATGCAAATGGGTTTACAGAATTAAGTATAATCAAAAGGGAGAACTTGAAAAGTATAAAGCACGACTTGTCGCAAAGGGTTTTGCGCAACAGGAAGGCATTGGTTATGAAGAAACTTTTGCTCCTACAGCAAAATGGACCACCATCCGATTAACACTTGCATTGGCCGCTCAAAAAGGATGGAAAGTTCATCAAATGGATGTGAAAAGTGCTTTTCTCAACGGGGAATTACAGGAGGAAGTGTATATGACCCAACCGCCAGGTTTTGAAGTTGAAGGACAAGAACATAAAGTCTGCAAATTGATCAAGGCTTTATATGGATTAAAACAAGCTCCCGAGCTTGGTATGCAAAGATGGATGAATACCTTAAGAAAGTTGGTTTTCAACGAAGTGAATCTGATGATACTTTGTATGTGCAACAACAGGGAAAATATCTGGTCGTTCTTGTTATGTATGTAGATGATTTAATCATCACTGGCAATCATGATGATCATATTGCACAGGTGAAAAAGGAGTTACATGCAGGTTTTAAGATGACAGATTTGGGATTACTTCACTACTATCTTGGAGTTGAAGTCTTCCAACGTCCACATCATATTTTCATTTCTCAGAGTAAGTATGCCGCAGAGGTTCTTCAGCGATTTGGCATGCAAGATTGCAAGCCCGTTCTCACCCCCATGGAGCAAAACTTGAAACTTTCAAAATTTGAAGGGGGGGAAAAGGTGGACAGTACAACTTACAGACAGTTGATTGGCAGCTTGATTTATTTGACAAATACTCGTCCTGATCTATCTTATGCAGTCAATATTGTTTCACGTTTTATGTAGGAACCACGAGACAGCCACTGGAATGCAGCCAAACGAGTTCTTCGATATATCCAAGGAACAAAAGATTTTGGTCTTCTTTACACAAAGACTAAAAATTTTGTACTTGGTGGATATTCCGATGCTGACTTTGCTGGGAGTATTGATGATCGAGCATCAACATCAGGTTATTTAATGAATATGGGGTCAGCAGCAGTATCTTGGAGTTGTAAGAAACAAGCTACAGTGGCCACTTCTTCAGCAGAAGTAGAGTACATTTCAGCATGGGAAGCAGCATGTGAAATTGTTTGGTTGCGCCGAATTTTGCAGGACTTGGGCATTTCTCAGGCAGAAGCTACATCATTATTCATTGACAGCCAGTCAGCCATCAAACTTGCCAAGAACCCAGTTTTTCATTCAAAGACAAAGCATGTGGACACCAAGTATCATCATATCAGATCTCTCATTGCCAAAGATGTCCTCAAGCCAGTTTATTGTCCTTTCGAAGATCAAATCTTCGACATTTTTACGAAACCGCTTGGCAGAATAAAATTTACTAAGTTCAGGGATGAACTTGGTATTTGTTGTAATGTATCTTTGGATCATAGGGGGAATGTTAGATGATCCAAAAATAATTTATTATCATACGTTATAAAATTGAAATAAAATAATTATTAATTTAAGAAATTAAATTAATAATTATTATTCTAGAATGATTAATTATTTAATGGAGACAATTAGACTTAGTATATTGTTGTAACAAGATATGACTCTCCAAACATGTTGTATCTTAAGCTCTATTTTAGGAGATTAGTTAGCTAGTTGGTTTGAATAGCATTTATTGTAAATGGACACTTGTTATTTAATAAGTGATCCATAATTAGAGGTAGTTAGGACATGGAGCTTCTAAATAGCTCAATGCAAGAGTGTTTGTGTTGTTCGAGTGTAAACTCTTGCAAAATCAATTATGTAATTATTTTTTCTGATTAATAAAATTATGTGTTTGAGGACACTTCTGCCATTAGCCCCCCGAAAAAACAAACTTTCACAAGAATCCAAGCCACCCGTTTGTCAAATGCACCCATCACCTTCAGATCAAGATATATGAATCGTCCGATAGCATTCCCTATCGCAATCAAGGCTCGTTGAGTCCAATATTCCAGCGGGAGCCCAGGTAGTTTCACCCACACAATGTCATTCCACGGAGTATCAAGAAAGGGATTAAATCGAATGTACCACTTATGTAGTTGCAGAAAACTCCTCCCACGTACCTAGGGAATCTTCAGAATTTTCTCTGCATCATCCATATGCATAAAATGTACACTGAACTAGGCATTCATGAGTGTACTAACCTTCGGCAAATATCCCAGCAGAGGCTCCCAAACCTTCTTCCCCAATTTTGCATGTTAAACTTGGACGGCTCTGAGAAGATCCATTTGCCGACGAGAGCCCGTTTTTGCAAGATGGTGACCCTGTCCCAGAGGACGTCATATCTGAAGCTAAGTTACTTCGTCTCAATGCTCAGATGTATGGCTTTACAGTCCTTCCTACAATCTCGACGACAATGATTGTGAGCGATCTTGGGACCTCAATATTTCTTTGAGCTCTGTCACCGAGAACGATGATATCCCTGCCAAATGTTGTTGCAACCAAACAGAAGATGATGGTTCAGCAGGGGGGAGGGATTTAGAGCATGCCTATTTTGCTGCCACCATGGCCTAAATAAAGGCCTCATGTGCCTCCACATCAGAATCGAGAAAGGCCAAGCAACGGTCCATGTGGGACAATGTCAGAATGTGGGAAAAAGTAGTGATAATCAGAGTCCCACCAAAAAAACGGACCCCACAGGCTGACAGATAAACGAAAGTTGTGCAACACAATGGAAGTGAAACGGAGTTGTCTATAATGCGACTTTTTGAGATTCCGGTGACGGAATCCGGCGGAAGAAATTGAGATGAAATCATGATTTGTTGCAGTTAAAATGGTTTTTTAACTGCTTATTCGGATTCAGCACCCTCAAAAACCCCTGGGACGCTTTCATTGTGCAGAAACTAGTTATCAAACTTGGATTTCAATAAATTACTGCCGGATTTTCACCGGAAAAAATCGCCGGAAAGGCTTTCAAAAAGTCGCGTTAAAGACTACGGCAAGTGAAACCCGTAAAAATCCTTCTACTACACGGAAGAATTTCTTGGGAGGGATGTTAATCATGAGTGTACTAACCTTCGGCGAATATCTCAGCAGAGGCTCCCAAACCTTCATCCCAACCCCAATTTTGCATGTTAAACTCAGATGACTTTGAGAAGATCCATTTGTCGACAAGACCCTGTTTTTGCAAGATGTTGACCCTATCCCAGAGGACGTCATATCTGAAGCTAAGTAACTTAGTCTCCATGCTCGGATGTATGGTTTTACGGTCCTTCCTATGATCTATGAGCTATGTGTGACCGAGACCCATGATATCCCTCCCAAATGTTTTTGCAATCAAACAATAGATGATGGTTCCACAGGGGGAGGGATTTAGACCATGCATGTTCTACTGCCACCGTGGCCTAAATAAAGGCCTCATGTGCCTCCACATCGGAATCGAGAAAGGCCAAGCAACGGTCCATGTGGGACAATGTCAGAATGTATGAAAAGGTAGTGATAATCAGAGTCCTGCAAAAAAAAACCGACCCCACAGGCTGACAAATAAATGAAAGTCGTGCAACACAACGGAAGGGAAATCCATAAAAATCCTTCTGCTACAAGGAATAATTTCTCGGGAGGGATGTTAATCTCGAATAAAATCCCCCTGCCACGTCTTGCCAACTTCAACTATCACCACCCCAGAGAGAAAAATAAATGAGAAGATAGTCCTCAGGAAAACATCAGGAGGATCAATTACCAATCTAAACATCCCATCTTATCCCTAGGATATCCAGACCCAAGATATGACAATAAATAGGAAAGATGTCAGACACCACGATATACCATCCGTGACACTCCAAAAGAGGAAACAAAATAGTTATATAATCCCAATTACTATTTTTAAGGATTTCAAATATAATTTTTATATTTTAAAATTATAAGTTTGAAAGTTGATTATTCAAACTTATGAATTATTCTATTATTATGAAATTAAAATTTAGTTTTAAAATATATATTTATTAAATCTTAAAATAATTTAATTTCAAGATATTCAAATGATTTGAAGTATTGGAGTTTATAATTTAAAAAATGGGAAATAATGATTATTTTCTTTTTGTAAATGCAAAGATGTTTAAACTTATTAATGAGTTAATAATACTTGGATGAAATGATTAGTGTCCCAGCTTGTAAATTGGAATTGATGATATATCAAGTATATCAATTTATATATATTTTAACTATGGGTTTAATAAAAAAATCAGGGGATTATTTAATGTAAATTTATTTTTTAAGATGTAATTTTTTTAAATATAAAAATTGAGAAAAAAAATTGTATAACAGAGATTTGATTCTTCTTAATCTTTAATATATATAAACTTAAAATAAATCTATGCTTATTAATAATAATATTTATATAAATTTCATAGATTTATATATAAATGTAATTTTTTTAGTTTATTAAAACATTGAAGATATATGTGCTACAACTATTTATTTTTGGACATGTTTTATAATTTTTTTAATTTAATGTCTAATGCATAACATTGATTATAGTTAATTAATTATATAGTGTTTGTGGTAAGTTTTTATATTTTTATTAGTTATATATTTTGAAATATTATGTCTATTAATAATATGAATTATTATATTTAAATTTATTTTAACATGACAGGTATATTATTGATTTTGTAAAAAAATTATTGTTATAATTTTATGAATAAAAAGATATTACAATATCACAAATTCAATTTATTACTTTTTAATTGATTCAATATTATATTTTTTTATTTAACATATAATTATACTATTTATTCCATATTATCTTATATTAATATTTCTTGAATTAAAAAAAAAAAATTACATGTTACTTTATTATAATATAATTTTTTAACGAGGGGGAAGGCAAGAGGGGAAGGGGTCATCTTTGGCCCTGAGGAAAATAATAGTTCTAGAATATGCGTGGCGTCTTGGAAGGGTGATAAATAACCATGCAAAGTACCTTTTCCTATGGAAATGTTTGGAGCTTGCTAATGAACAAAGAATTAACAGGATCACTGTTTTTGGTGACTCCTTACTAGTCATTTGTCATTTCACCAAAGCGAAGAAGGTTATTTGTTCTCTCTCCCCATCCTTGATCTAAAGGATATAGGACTCAATTTCACAATTTGAGCAAGTGGAATTTTTTCATATCTACATAGATTTAAATTCAAATGCAAATCAGCTAGCAAAAGAAAGCGCTAACATGAGCCAAGGGATAAAATAAATAAACAAAAGATTGTGTCCCTCTCCAGTCCGTTAAATGAATCTGATTTTTTTCGCTTACGGATTGTCTGGGAGCGATCTTATCTCTTTAATACCTAGGCTTAGATATTAAAAGGAATCCTTGGAGGCTCCCGCTTAAATATCCTATTGGAATGTTGGGCCAATCTCTGGTCAGATTCTTCCTTTCCATGGCTCCTATTTCACATGGATATTTACCTGTGGCTCACTCCAACAAATAGGTGGTATCTTCCTTCGACCTCTTTCATCCACTGCAGTCTTGTCTATTTAATTCCCACTAGTTCTAAGTTTGGAATTTTGTCTTGGTTGCAACATCCACCTTAGAGTGTATGATTATGGATTTGTTTCCCCTACACTGCGACGGATTTAAGTCATTATCTCCTCTCTTGGTGACAATTTTGTAGCTATGTGGTTTCAATGGCTCCAGAACGTCTCGTGCCATGTTTTGGGGTTCAATTATTTAAGGTTTTCTAGAGACAATTTTCTCCTTTACTTGCTCTCACAAGTTCATGTAGTCGGTGGCTACAATTTCCTCTTTGCTAGTTATGGCGCCTTGGTTTTTTACTCTCTCCAACCTCCATCTTAGTCAAGTTGGAATTACCTTGCAAATATGTGTTTGAAGCTTCATGGACAGAATGGTAAGCAACTCCAACCTTCAACGCCCTATCAGTGCTTTGGAGCCAATTAATAAGCTCTAGACTCCACTCGGGTCTTGGTCACCTTAATTAACAACCTTGAAGCCATGGTCGAGCGACAACAAAGCTCATTTCAATTATTTGTTGAAGTCAAGCTATTGGTGCATCACGTAGACATGGAGGATTTGTTGGATAGTCTCAATGACGAAGTCTGTCAATGTAGTTCTTGAGTGGCAATTCTATAGATTTCGATTGTCTAAGTGGGAAGAGATACAGATGAAAGCAACACCACCAGTGTTCGTGCTAGATGAAGGAGATATCATCATGTCAAATACCTAGAGGAGAATGGATATGGTCTGTGGTGACTTCACCTCTCTTCTGAAGAGGCAGATTTTGGTTTGTAGTTTGTACTACCTACCTATGGTTTTGTAATGTTGGTCTGCAAATTTTGCTTTTTTTGGTTCTTTTTGTAGAGTTTAGGGTGAACATCTTTTTTGTCTCAAGAGTTTAATCAGTCAGAGGGAAGTAAACATTTTGTTTCCTCTTTTGAAGACCTTTCTTTTGTATTTGACTCAAGATGTAAGGGTACTAACCACAATTCCGGTCTTTTATTAATATAAATATCCTTACCTCTTTTGTTGAAAAAAAAAGATAATATTTTTCAATAAGATTAAGATTATATACATGCAAATAAAATTTTATCGAGGTGGTGAAATAAGTTTATTAAAATATAATAGGGTTAACGGGTGACATAATAGGGAAGGATCGAGCGATACACTAGGTTTTCCCTTTGCGGTTTTTTCAAGTATGCAGTCACCTCCACCTCAAATGCTTCTCCAAATGCATTTACTATCTCTAGACATGGGTTATCTGCATCTCTTCCTATTTTTCATGAGTTTTTTCAGACAATATTGGTCACTTATGGTGGAGTTTAGGAATTTTCCCCAATCTAGCAATTATGCCATGGTCCGCAGCCATAGTTTTAAAAACCGGTCTTGCTAACCAGTCACCGGTCTAATGGGCCGGTTAGGAAGCCCATCGGTCGAAACCGGCCAAAAAACCCAGTTCAATTGCCCATTTCGCCAATTTTTGCCCTAAACCGGTGCTAACCGGCCGGTTAGAGGCACGCCGACCATAAACTCCAAAAACTGTAATGCAGACTGTGTTTTAGGGGTTTTGGGGGGGAACTAAAGATGTTTTCCCTCCAAAAACACCCTCTCCAAGCCTTTAAGAGGCCCCTCTCACTCTCATTTGTCTCACACAACTGATTTGGAGGGTTTGTGAGTTTGTTTGTGAGCTTGGAGAATGTTGAGTTTTTGCTGAAGTAGTCATCTTGGAGTTGGAGTTGGAGCTATTTTGGAAATAGTGTGTAGCTGTCAGTGGAGTTGCCATCTTCAAGAGGAGGCTAAGGAAGCTAGTTTGCATTTCCAGGTAAGGATTTGCACTTGAAAATTCCTCATTTGACTGTTGTCCATGAATTAATTTTTTTATGTGTTATAAACTTCTCACTTCTATGATCTATCATCTATGCTATGAACTCTCTAGCTCTATGCTATCAAATTTTGTAGCTTGCATGTGCATTTGTTTTCCTACATTTATCTTTGGTTTTCCATGTTGCTTAGCTGCAAATTTTTTTTAAATGGCAGATTTCTTTGCAAATTGTTATTATTTCAAGCAAACATGGCTCCAAAAGGAAAGGACAATGCATCGGCTCATTATGATGTAATTGATGGAAAAATGATATGCAAATTATGTCATAAATCTATTGGAGGTGGGGGTATTCTTAGGTTGAAACAACACTTGGCTGGGATAATAGGCCAAGTAAAGCTATGTGATGCACCAAATGCACTGTTAGGTCCTATTAGGGCAGAATACATTTCCAAGCTTGAAAAATTTTATGAGGATAAGGCTAGGGACAAGGCCATCCAAGATGACATTGCAAGGAAGAGGGAATTATTAGAAGCCATGAGAGAGAGTGGGTGTGATGATTATGAGATTCAAGACTCCTCTTCTATCCCTTCCACCAATGACCCCTTTCACTATGTTCATCCTTCTTTTGGCCAACCATCAAAAGGAACAAAGAGAACAAACATCCAAAGTTATTTCTCATCCTTTGCCAACATTGCCTCTTCTAATCCCACTTCCTCCCAGCCAAGTTCACAACCCACTTTCGATCAACATTGGAAAAGACAATGCAAAGAAACTTCTCATCAATACATTGCTAGATGGTGGTATGATTCAGATATCCCACTTAATGCTGCTTGCTCACCTTATTACCAAGCTATGTGGGACTCTGTTATAGCTGCAGGAAAGGGCTTCAAAGGCCCTAGTATGCATGACTTGAGGGGAGCTCTTTTGCAAAAAGAGATATCTTCCATTGATGAGTATTTGGTTGACTTTAAATATTCATGGATCAAAACAAGTTGTTCCATCATGTCAGATGGATGGACGGATGGAAAGAATTGCACTATCATTAATTTCCTTGTTTCTTGCCCTCAAGGAACCATGTTTTTGAAATCAGTTGATGCATCTAATAAGGTAAAGGATGCAACGCTTCTATTTGAGCTTTTGGATAACATTATTCAGGAAGTTGGGGAGCGGCATGTTGTGCAGGTCATCACTGATAATGCCTCAAACTATGTTCTTGCTGGAAAGATGCTTGAGACCAAATATAAGACCATATTTTGGACTCCATGTGCTGCACATTGCATAGACATCATGCTTGAAGATATAGCCAAAGTGGAGTGGGTAAAAAAACCTGTAGAGCATGCCAAGTGCATTACAAAATACATTTACAACCACGCATGGGTATTGAGCCTAATGAGGAAACACACTGGGGGCAAAGAGCTTGTTAGGCCTACAATTACGAGATTTGCAACTCACTTCCTCACGTTGCAATGTCTCAATGGTCAACATAAAAACTTGCAGAAAATGTTTTCCTCTAAAGAATGGTCTGAATCTCGGTGGGCTCGTAGACCAGATGGAAAAGACACCAAAAAGAAAGTGTTAGACACTTATTTTTAGAAAAGGTATCTAGAGCTTGTGAAAATTACCGAGCCCCTTGTTAAGGTGCTAAGGATGGTGGATGGGGAAAGATTGGCCATGGGCTACATTTATGAGGCTATAGATCAGGCAAAGGAGCAGATACGGGCAGCTTACAAGGACAGGTTAGCTGAATATGGCCGTATATGGGAGATCATTGATAACAGATGGAACAATCAACTCCATCGTCCTATACATGCAGCTGGGTATTTTTTGAACCCAAAGTATCATTATAAAAATCGGCTAGGAGATCTGCATTGATTGATTGCTTGGAGCGCATGGTCCCTAGCCATGCAGACCAGTTGAAAATACATAGACAGCTTACTGTTTTCAATATGGCAGGTGGTACTTTTGGCAAAAACTTGGCAAAGATGGCAAGAGATGTGGACCAACCAGGTAAGCAATTCCAATTTTCAATTTGTTTTCTTTTCAAGTTAAAATTGTTTACATTGTTTACAATTCAAATTATATACTAAGTTACTAATTAATGTTATTTTCTTTGCAGCACATTGGTGGGAGTCATTTGCTGGCCAGTGTCCTCAATTGCAAAGGTTTGCAATTAGAGTCCTCAGTCAAATTTGCAGTGCTTCAGGTTGTGAGCGCAATTGGTTTGTTTTTTAACGCATACACACGAAGAAGAGAAACCGTTTGGAATAAAAACGGTTAAATAATCTTGTTTTCGTGCAATACAACCTTCGACTGAGGAGGAACCAAATGATGAGCAAAACACCTGATCTAGATCCCATTGTGTTGGACGATATTAATCCATATCAGAATGGGTGGAGGAGACTGAAGATCCTGTGTTTGAGGCTGATTTTGATATCGACATGGCTTTAGCGGGGGATGAAGCAGATTATGTGGCGGCATCAAAACCAGGATCAGTAGCGGCATCAAGGAAAGGCAAAGAACCAATGGAAGGCACTAGTCGTGCAGGTCAACAAACTCGTGCTTCCATTAGGTCCACTTCTATTGTCATTGGTGGCATTGATACTGAGGTTGCAGATCAGGCTGAGGCATCCTCAGACTCTAAACCAGATGATGTCTATGTAGCTCCTGATGATGATCCTGTGTCTAGTAGTGGTGATGAACTTGATGATTGATCATGTGTACACTGTAGACTTGTAGTAGGCCAATGGCCTCATAGCTTGCAATATTGTTTTTGGACTTTATAGGTCATTTAGAGCCTCATTTCTTATGTATTTTGCTATTTTGTCAATGATATGTATTGCACTCGGTGTCATTTTGATATATTCACCTTTACATGGTATATAAATGAGCAAACTTTGCATATTTTGTCTCTATTGGCGTGCAATCATGATTTTACATCTTAAAAATAGTTTTGTTTCATTAAAAATTAATTATTTAATGTATTTTTTTAAACCGGTTTGTTTAGACCAAACCAGTGCCGGTTAGACCGGTCCATTAGGTGGACCGGTCCGGTCACCAGTTCTGGTTTTAAAAACATTGTCCGCAACACATTTCAATATTGTCCTTTGGTTCATTGTTCAATGCATTGTTTGAAGTCTATTTTTGTTGACCTATGTAAGAGAAAAACAATGGTAAGGTTTAATGTTTTTTATCCGTCTTTCTAGTTTTTTTTCCTTTATGCAGACTTTTTTGGCGAGATTACACAAATTATTTTTCCTAGGAGGGTTCAAGGCTTGCGTTGATGTTTAGGCAGTGCATCCCTTGTGTTCCGCTCTCATTAGTTGTATCCCCCTCTTTTTAGATAGAGCAGGAGAAGGAATCTAATTTTGAGATTTTCATAAGGAACATTGGAGGTAAATCCATCGTTATATGGGAAAAAACTTTTGATTCGGCCTTATCCCTTAAGAATACTATTGAAGAAAAATGTGGTTTACCAAAAAAAAAAATCCAATGCCTGCAGTATGAAGGGAAGGTCATCCGTAAACTGTTGTGGATATTCCATTGGACAGTTCATCACAATAGATCTAATAATATTATATTAAAACACTGAAATTTTACACTATTACAGTTTATTAAACTTTAAGATCTGTGGATTTAATTGTAATTAGAGCATGCATGCAAATATAAATTATGCAAAAAAGTAGAGAATGAAAAAATTAGCTCACACACACATAAGACAAAAGATATGCTCTCTGGGAAACTCTTTCGAGAGAAAACCCAACTAGAAGGTGAGGTTGTTTCACTCTCTTTCTCTATCTGGAAATATGGTTGCAAGTACAAAGAAGTAATTCTTGTGGCCCGTGGGATGCTATAGTCCACAGATCCTCACTATATGCTCTAACTCCTATCTCTCTTGGTTATCTTTCCTTAGCTATGGAACAAAATTCTCTCGAAAGAATGGAATGCCTCTTACTCTTAGTGGCACGGTTATAGCACACCTCGATAGCCTACTAGTGGTTAATTTTGACTACACCAACTCTTAACTAGAGTTACAAAATAGACTTTTCTAGAGTCTTTTACATCATAATCACATGGCTAGTCAATTTTCCATGAATAATGGGGGCTGATGCAACATCCTCCCAAACTATAGGTGTGAAAACAGAAAGGTCAACTTCTAAGTGGCATAATGTTTGCATACAAACTCTGATTGACATGGTTCTTGCGTCGTTGGAAAGGTCTATGTGTGTAGAATAGTATGAAAAGGTATGTCGCTAAAGCAACAAGGTTTTACTCCAAAAAACGTCGTTTGATGCCTCAAAATGCTCCCAGAAGGTTTCACACCTCGTTTCGCCAAAATGGGTCTCGCTGGTAAAAACAGTCTCGTGAGTTGATTCCTCCACATTTTCCACTCTGAATGCATTGAGATAGATGAAAAAAAATATAATGATCCAATTTTGATCACACCTCCCAATTTTGGGAGGCTTTTGGTCCCCAAAAGATTTTACTGAAGGAGGTGAGGAAATTTTTCCTCCACCTTCTCTCTGGTGTACCATTTAGCTTTGTCTGGAAGTTGTCCCTTCAACCCAAGTTGCCAAAAGTCGTGCTACCTATTTCTTTTAGTTCTAGACCTCTTCTACAAAACTGTATATTTTGTCAACTCTACCTGAGCGTCTGGTCCCAAATCCTCCACAGAAGGTAGGACATGTTCCTCTTCCTGATCTAGCATGGAAGGCTCATAAAGTTTCAAATTCTCTGCATTCACAACTAAGTAAATGCTCATATATGGTGGTAAACTAAATCGATAGGAATTACCACCCACTTTTTCCAGTATCTCAAAGGGACCATATTTGAGAGCCTTGATTTTCTTACCAGGCCCCTGCAACCTCTCCTTATTGAACTATAGCCATACTTTGTCTCCCACCTTGAATGATTTCTCTATTTTGTGTTGATCATTCCTGACCTTATACTTCTTTTGTGACTTCTGCAGTGTTTCTTGTACTTGTATATGGACCTGCCTGATCTTCTCTATAAAATTTTCAGCCCTCAAAGCATCTCCTGTAAGATCTTCCCTCACTCTTCCTTTCTACCCAATTGCAATATCCAAAGGTGAAGGAGGCAAATATCCAAAACAAGTCTCAAATGGGGACTTTCCTATAGAAGTGTGGATTGCTCTGTTATATGAATGTTGTATATTTAACAAATAATTCATCCCAGGTCTTCAGATGCTTATGGTTGTATCCCCTCAGAAGCTACACCAAAGCCTTGTTGACTACCTCTATCTAGCCATCTGTCTGTGGATGGATTGTTGTAGATCTCTTCAACTTTCTGTCCATCTTCCCCCACAATGTAGTCCAGAATGCACTAAGAAATATTGTGTCCATGTCTGAAATGATCCTCCTTGGTATCCCAAAGTTCACTTAGGCATGTCCAAAGAATAATTTTGTTGCTTCTTGCCCGTTGATGGTATTTTTACATGGAATCAGAACACACATCTTGGTGAACTTGTTAACTACCATGAACATGTAGTCATTTCCCTTCTTGGTTGTCGGTAAACCTCCCACAAAGTCCATGGAAATGTTTTCCTAAGGACGAGTAGGTACAGGTAAGGGATGATATAGACCATGTTTCATGTTGTTAGGCCCTGTGGTACAACAAAGCATGCATCCTCTTATGAACCTAGCTACCTACTCTTGCATCTTGGGCCATTACACATACCTCTACAAGTTATCTACGATCTTCCCTACACCAAAGTTCCCTACAACCTTGGAGGTGTGAGCCTCTCTAATTAGCTGCAAACGCTCACCTTTAGGAACACATAGCTTATCCAAACTCTAGAGTAACCCATCCTAGAGATGGTAGTCAATGGTGTTGTCGCCATCATGCACAACTCTGACTCTGTAACTATTGATATACCTTCCTAAGGTCCTCATCTTCTGAATATGCCTCTCTCTATGCATCATGGGTGAATGGCACCATGTGCATAAGAGTCCCCATAGTTGTAATCTTTGATGTGGGTAGCCTTGAAAGCATATCGGCCAACTTGTTTGTGCTTCTCTTCTTATATTTGATCACCAAATGAAACTGTTGTAAAAACCCCATCCACTTGTAATGCTTGGTTTGTTGTATATTACTTTGGGACTGCAATTACTGTAACGGATGGTGATCTGTGTGGATTAATGTCTCCTTTCTCATCAGATAATGCTTCCACTTCTTCACAACTTGCACCATGGAATAAAGCTCCTTATCGTACGTAGGATTGTTAAGAACTACCCCATGAAATAATTCAAAATGGTAGCAAACAGACCTTCCTCCTTGCATGAAGACAAATCCCATAACATACCCACTCACATCTATCTCCACTTTGAAGGTCGTTGCAATTTTGGGAATGCCAGAATTGGTGCTTTACTGATCTTCTTCTTTAAATCATTGAAAGCCCTCTGTTGACCTTTTCTCCACTAGAGACTCTTGCCTCTTATTGTTACGGCGTGGAGTAGTGCTACTACAGATGAAAACGAGGCTATGAATTTTCTCAGTGACTGTGTTGCCCCAATGAAACTCATGACCTCAAAAACATTAGTAGGCACTGGCCATTTCATGATGGCCTCCATCTTGGAAGGATCTATCTTCATCTCTCCTCCACCGATCACATACCACAAATACACCAAGGACTGCTGCACAAACTCACACTTCTTGAGATTTGCTAGCAGCTGGTACTTCTTTAATGTTTCTAGCACCTACGTGAAATGGGAAATATGCTCCTTCCAAGTAGCACTATATACTAGTATATCATCCAGATAAACAATAAAAAATGAATCTATAAAAGGGTGCATTATATCATCCATTGATCTCATAAACATAGTTGGTGCATTACATGTAGAAAATCATGTAGATTCACAATCTAATGCAATTTGCTAAAGCAAGAGACAAGAATCTACTTCTACTCTTTACAGCGGAAGCCCATAAACATCGAGAAAGCTATAATCAATAGAGGAAGAGAATCAAAGGCACATAACACAATAAATATCCAGGGAAAGCCACAGCTCAAAACCCCACTATCTGATTTGTATTAATCCAAAATATCAAGATAAAATTACAATGCTTGTTCTCTTAAGAACAATCCCAACACTCAACAAATTCAATCTCCAACTCATAAGCAAGCTCAAGGCCAAATCTTAGCCAATTCACAAGCTCTCCAAGTCCTTATTCCATTGTGTAATTCTTATGGAGGATAAATTGTATTTAAAGGGAAATAAAGCCTCTAAAAATTGCACAATCCCTCAAGGGCCAGTTCCTGAATGCATGCACTCCCAGTGCAACTCAGAAAAAATCTAAAACAAATAGCACACTATCCCTGCACCATAGTCTCAACTGGATCTTTCTCTGATTCGACATGCATGAGTTTCTGATGAGTAAACATTCAGTTAACTAGAGGAGCACTGGCAGAGTTCATTAGTGACACCATTGACAGTTAACTCACTATTAGTTCTCTCAATCAGTTTGAGAACTAATTTAACTGAACTGAACCATGAAACTAAGTCTTCTATTTTACAACTCACAATTAACTCACATTGGACTCCTACAAAGTAGGGAGAACATACACATGACGACAAAAAGACTTCCAACTCGAATTTCCTAAGTTAAGTAAGTTTAATAAACTTAATTTAACTATCTTAAGTTGTTATGAGAATAGAATTCGAATTTAATTTCCTATTTAATTCAAGGACAAATTAAATTGGACTCTCTCATTGCCATTTCTTAACACTCCCTCTCAACAAGAAAGGGATATCTCTGTGAAACGCGAATTTACATTTTGACAATGCCTTTGTCAAGATGTCAAAATCGTGCTCCTCCATGGGAATGTAATCTAACAACATGATTCACCTCAATGCACAATCTCTGAGATGATGATACCAGATATCAATATGCTTGGACCGATCATGAAAAACTGGATTTTCAGAGTTTGATACAACTATGATTATCACAATAAATCACTATCGGATCCATTTGTTGACCAAACAAACCAACCAGGATCTTCCTCAACCAGATAGCCTCACACGTTGCCTGACTTGCAGCCATGTACTTTGCCTCTGTCGAACTGAGTGTAATCGATCTTTGTTTCATTTTGTACCAATAAATTGTCGTTGACCCAATACTGAAGATCCCTCCTGATGTGCTCATCCGACATCTTTGTGTCAAATGGACTCCCTGCCCAATCTGCATCAGTGAAGCCTTGAAGCTTCACTCCCTCTGTCTGTTTGTACCATAACCCAAACTGAGTAGTGCCTCTGAGGTATCTCAATACATGCTTTGTCGCCTTCCAATACAGCTTGGTAGGCCTAACCATTGCTTGACTAAGCTGGTTAACTGCATAGCACATATCTGGTCATGTGTTCACCAAGTACATGAGTGAACCCACAAACTTCCTGTAAACAGTATCTTCCACTACTTCCCCTGAAGTAGCATCCTCCTTCCTCTAGTTACCAGCTATAGGAGTCTCCATGGGTTTACTGTTCTCCATGCAAAATTTTCTGAGTATCTCATTGGCATACTTGCCTTGAGATACAAACAACACCCCATCTCCTTGCCATACCTCCATGCCAAGAAAGTAATGCATGAGCCCCATGTCCTTCATCTCAAACTCTCTTGCAAGGTCCTCCTTGCAAGATTTGATAAGCTTCTCATCATCTGTTATTATGAGATCATCTACATAAAGTACAATGATCAACAACTTACCTTCCACCACTATGTGATACAAGTTCGCACCTGCATCACTCATCGTGAAGCCCAACCTAGTGAAGTAGTTATCTATCCTGGTGTACCAGCATGGGGTGCTTGCTTCAGCCCATACAACACTCTCTTGAGTCGGCACACATGCGACTCACAGTCCAAGGTTTTACAACCTTCAAGATGCTCTATGTACACCTCTTCCTCAATCATTCCATTGAGGAAGGTAGTCTTCACATCCATCTGATGGATCTTCCAACAAATCTGTGATGATAGTGCCAAAATAGATCTGATTGACGAGTACCTTGCAACAGAAGTAAACATCTCATCATAGTCAATCCCCTCTACCTGTGAAAAGCCACGGGCCACAAATTTGGCCTTATGCTTCTCCCCACTGTCGTCTGCAACTTACTTTACCTTGTAAAGCCAACGGGAGCTCACAACTGACTTGTACTCCAGTCTCGGGACCACATCCCAAACATTGTTTCAAACTATGGAGTCATACTCCTCTACCATTGCATCAACCCAAACCGGCTGTTGCACTGCTTCCTGAAAGGAAGACGGCTCTATCACAACACATGCACCCATAAGTGTCATGTATCTAGTGTATCTCTCTAGTGACCTCTTCTGTCTGCGCTGAGAAGAGGGTGCTCCCACATTCTCTCATGCATCATCCAACAATCTGTCAGCCTCTCTAGTGCACTTTCTTCCCTTTCTGGAAGACTCTGCCTATGTGGATGTCTCCACTCTTTGAACATTTGCATGTGGCTTCTCCACATCAGTCTGAGGCCTCTCAACCTTAGTAGCTAAAATCTCTTCAACTGCATGTAGATCAAGCTCCCTCTCAAGGGAAACTCGCATGCCCTTCTCCTCATCCAACCTAATATCCCTACGAACCACTATGATCCGACTGGTTGGCATGTACACCCGATAGTTGTGGGGTGTATTAGTGTACCCCACAAATATCCCCAACTCTGTTGTTGGCTCAAGATTCTTTTGTGCATCTTTGGTCACAAGGCAATAAATGGATGACCCAAAATTCCTGAGTGATCAACATCTGGCCTCTTACCGGAATAAGCCTCCTCTAGTCCCTTCATCTCAAGTATTTGATGTTTCTGAACATAAATCGTTGTGTTGCATGCCTCAACCCACAAGTGTAGTGGTAGGCCCTGATCATGCAACATCGCCCTTACTGCCCCTACTATGCTCCTATTCTTCCTCTCGGCAACCCCATTCTGTTGAGGGTTATGGGGTGTCGTGAACTCTCGTTTAATCCCTTCCGCTGCACAGAAGTTCTTAAACTCATTCGAGACATACTCACCACCGTTATCACTTCGTAAAGCTTTAACCTTCTTTCCAAATTCTTTCTCTACCAATGCTTTGAATTCACAAAACTTTGTGAAAGTTTGATCAATTTTTTGTATAAAAAATACCCATCATTTACGAGAATAGTCATCAACAAATATAACATAATACCTGTGTTTGGCCGTGGATGTTGTCGAGAATGGTCCACACACATCTGAATGGACTCTCTCTAGAATAAACTCTGCTCAACTGTCTTTGCCTCCAAAGTAAGACTTGGTGTATTTTCCCAAAGTACAACCCTTGCTTGTATCAACTTGCTCAAGCATACCTTTGGGAAGACCAGTAGAGATTTGTTGCAATATCTTCAAAGCCCCATGATGCAAGTGGTCCAATTTCTTGTGCCACAACTCGCTGACGTCTTGGCTCAACATCTTTTTGACTTTTGAACTCAAGCAACACAATACTCTACCTCTATCTTATAAAGATTCTGAACTTGAATCCCTATCTTCTTTACTTGACCTGTGGCTATGTGTCGAAGGAATGCCTTTCCTTTTGAGAAAATCACATCATAGCCTCTATCCTCAAGCATGGCAACGGATACCAAGTTCTTCGTCAATCCGAGTACATGCATAACATTCTTCAAGGTGAGTGGAGCCCCATGCACTCTCTGAAAAGTAATAGTGCCCACTCCAGTAACACCATACTTACCGTCGTCACCCATCTTGATATGCATATTGAGATATTTCTCCTCCAGTTCACTGAATAACTCTTTGTCACCAATCATGTCGAATGAAGCTCCACTATCTAAGTACCAAACACTTCCTATCATTGAAGACACCATCCATGCAATGAGGGAAAAATCCAATTTGAATTGGGAGGCCAAAGCCTCACCTGCCGCTCTTCCTGAGGACTTCTTCAATGGACAATTTGTAGCAAACTGTCCCATCTTGTGACAATGAAAGAATTTAACTTTCGTCGTGTCCTTCTTCTTACCTCCATGATAAGAATCTGATTTGGAATGGGAAATTTTACCTTTCCCCTTCCTCGTCTTAATCGCTAAGGCATGGTTCTCTTCATCATCAGTCTTTGATGAAGAGCCATCCCTGGTGTTCCTCCTGATCTCATCCTGTATCAAATCCAACCATAGTCGTTCCCAATCTGGCAGCTTCTCCTGACCATTGACAGAGTCCTAATAACTATGCCAACTCTTTGGGAGTCGAAGAAGAGAAAGGCTCACCATATCCTCCTCGGCAACCGTGATTCCAACACTTCCAAGTTCATCCCGACATTGAGTGAAGTTGGTCAAATATTTTAGAATCATCTCGCCTTTCTCCATCTTGATTTTACGAAGTTTATCCTTCAGTGCTAACTTCCTTTGATCACTACTATTCTGATACAAGTTCGTCAATGTTTTCCACATAGCATGTGGGGTTTCCTTTCCATGGAGACTAGAGATAATATGATCTCGAACTCCCTCAAGGATTATCTGCCTTACCTTCGTCACACACTTCTTCCACTCGGCCAAGTTTTGTGCATCAGTAGCTATTGGCTTAAGAATTGTTTGGTCAACAAATTCCTTCTAGCCATTTTCCTCCAACATAGCCTCCATCCTGTCCCTCCAGGGTATGAAATTTGAGCTTCCTTCCAAGGCATACTCAAGCCTCAACCCATGGAATGCCATCTGTCAATCCTGAAGTATGTATTGCAAATTCGACTTTCACCTTGTAACCAAGAAACTCACAACTTTGAAATCTCCTCTAGTATATTGTTCTCATCTCTGATACCATGTAGAAAATATTTTAGATTCAAAATATACTGCAATTTACAAAAGTAAGAGACAAGAACCTACTTCTACTCTTTACAGCGGAAGCCCATAAACATCAAGCAAACAATAATCAATAAAGGAAGAGAATCAAAAGCAAATAACACAATAAATATCTGGTGAAAGCCACAACTCAAAACCCCACTATCTGATTTGTATTAATCCAGAATATCAAGATGAAATTACACTGCTTGTTCTCTTAAGAACAATCCCAGCACTCAACAAATTCAATCTCCAACTCATAAGCAAGCTCAAGGCCAAATCTTAGCCAATTCACAAGCTCTCCAAGTCCTTAAATTCCATTGTGTAATTCTTATGGAGGATAGCTTGTATTTAAAGGGAAATAAAGCCTTCAAAAACTGCGCAATCCCTCAAGGGTCAGTTCCTAAATGCGTGCATTGTCAATGCAACTCAGAAAAATCTAAAACAAAAAGAACATTGTCCCTGCACTTTAGACTCAACTGGGTATTTCTCTTATTCGACATGCATGAGTTTCTAACGAGTAAATATTCAGTTAACTAGAGTAGCACTGGCAGAGTTCATTAGTGACACCACTGATAGTTAACTCACTATTAGTTCTGTCAATCAGTTTGAGAACTAATTTAACTGAACTGACTCATGAAACTAAGTCTTCTATTTTACAACTCACAATTAACTCACACTAGACTCCTACAAAGTAGGGAGAACATACACATGACGACAAAAATACTTCCAACTCGAATTTCCTAAGTTAAGTAAGTTTAATAAACTTAATTTAACTATTTTAAGTTGCTATGAGAATAGAATTCGAATTTAATTTCCAGTTTAATTCAAGGACAAATTAAACTGGACTCTCTTGTTGCCATTTCTCAACATTACATAGTCCAAATGGCAACTAACCACTCATACAAACCTTGTCTGGTTTTGAAAGTGGTCTTTCATGTATCTTCTTCTTTGACTCAAACCTGGTGATATCCAAACTTCAAGTCCAGTTTGGTGAAAAAATTGCTTGCTGCAATTGATCTAGCGGATCATCTATCCTGGTTAGGGGTATCTGTTCTTTAGCATGATTTTATTCAACGCCCTGTAATCTATACACACCCACCAAGTCCCATCCTTCTTTGGCACAATGATGATGGGCGACCCACATGGTGATGTACTCAGTCGAATGCCACCCTGTTCCAACATTTGTTGCAACTGTTTCTTCACCTCACTTGCTTCTATAACAGACAACATGTACAACCCAATATTTGGCAATCGCAAGTCTGGAAATAGTTAGATCTCGTGCTCCACTTTTTTCTTAGGTGGTAACCCTTTAGGCTCTCGGAACACATCCTTGTATGCCTATAACAACTCGTCCAATTGTTTTTTTCTTAGTACACCCCTCCAAGGTTGCCTTGCTTCTTATTGACTCCTCTTCAGACTGAATTTCTCTTAAAAACAATAAAACATACTTCTTGTTGGCACTGATCAATTTCTTGGCTTGGTTGGCACTTACCAGTGAAATTTTCGACTTGCATTTGTGCGTGTTAATGATGAACAATTTTCCATCTTTGATGAGCCGGTACTGGTTATCTCTCCTCATGAATACTGCATCACACATGTACATGCATGGACTCCCAAACACGACTCCACATACATCAAGGGGAACCACATCTAGATCTACTTCATCAATAAAATAACCACTGAGAGAAAATCTAATTTTTCACTATTTTGTTACCTTCAGCTCTGCATCCTTATTTACCCATCCCAGCGGATATGTGGATGATCACGAAATTCCAGCCCCAACTTCTTAACCATTTCTGCTGCAATGAGGTTCATCTGCGATCCTGAGTCAAACAGGGCATCGATCTTTGTCTTCTTGACCTGTATCTTTATATGGAAGAGTTTGGTCATTTCTTTCTCTTCATGTTGCTGAAGGCTACTTAGATTCACCTCCTTCTGCACTCATGTACAAATGATCTTCTCATCCACATCCGAGATGCTTTCAACTTGGTTTCTCGAATCAGTGACCATTCGATTCTTCTTCTTATCATCTTTCTTCTTGTTCTTTGGGTTTAGCTCTGGATGCAACTTATAGCACTTCTCCTCTGTATGGCCATCAATGTTGTGGTGGTTGCTAGGATCTTTTCATTGGTGTGATGTGGTTGCCGTCTTTTTATCTTTTCCCCCTTTTTGCTTCTTCTTCCCCTCCTTAGAAGCTTCATGTTGCTCCTTTTTCTTTGATCCACTTTATTCCGCTCTTTCCAAGTCTATGTTCTTCGGGTACTATGCATGTACACAAGCCTCGTCCATTGATTTGGGTTTGAACAACATCTCTTGCTCACATAGATGGCGGTGCACACCCCCCCAAATAGTTGAGGAGTACATCTAGGCTCTTTGGAGAGATATCCAGAATTATAGCCATCTTTCTGAATTTTGTGGTGTACTCCTACACGCTTTGGCCCGGATTTTGCTTGAAGTAATGCCACTAGATCCACTAGTCTTACACGTACCTAATGGGATAAAATTGTGACTTAATGAGGGTTTTGAAAATCTTCCACTTAGTCATTAGAGGTTCTCCCTCCAACCTCATGGTTTCTGTGTGGCTCTCCCACCAAGTCAGTGCATGGCCCTCTACTTTCAACCGCGTGAATGAGATCTTTTGCCCTTCCTCGATATGATGGACGTTGAAATAAACTTGCAATTGTTGCAACTAGTGGTTTAGCTTTAGAGCATCGATTTCGTCGTGGTATGATTTGATATCAACTTTTGCTTCCATTTTGAACAGGGATTGATTCATGGCACTCGAACAGGTTGATATTTTCTGGTTCTTTCTTCGACTAGTTCTCTGTGTCGTCTTGATCTCTCGATCCCCCTTCTGATTTGTCCACTACGTTCGGACCCCCATCTTCTCCAAATATCCCCAGATTATTGCTTAGGGCCGCCATGTGGAGGTTTACATTGTGGTTTATATCCGCGACTTGTTGTTCAAGCCGTGAAAACCTTACCTCTATAGGATAACGAGGTTTCTTTACAGATTCGTCGCCCATGATTAGGTTTTTACGATTTTTAGCCCCGCCGATCTACATCCCTATAATATCAAAAAAATACCCAAAGAAACATGCTCTGATACCAAATGATCCGTAAACTGTCGTAGATATTCCACTGGACAGTTCATCACAACAGATCTAATAATATTATATTAAAACACTGAAATTTTACACTATTACAGTTTATTAAACTTTAAGATCTATGGATTTAACTGTAATTAGTGCATGCATGTAAATATAAATTATGCAGAAAATTAGATAATGACAAAATAAGCTCACACACACATAAGACACAAGATATTCTGTCTGGGAAACTCTTTAGGGAGAAAACCCAGCTGGAAGGTGAGGTCGCTTTGCTCTCTTTCTCTATTTGGAAATATGGTTGCAGGTACAAAGAAGTAATGCCAGCAGCTCGTGGGCTGCTACACTGCAGAAATCCTCTCTGTGTGCTCTACCTCCTATCTCTCGTAGTTATCTTTGCTCAATTATGGAACAAAATGCTCTCGAAAGAATGGAATGTCTCTTCCTCCTAGTGGCTGGGTTATAACACAACTCGATAGCCTACTAGTGGTTAATTTTGACTGCATCAACTATTAACTGGAGTTACAAAATAGACTCTTCTAAATTCTTTTACATCATAATCACATGGCTAGCCCATTTTCCATGAATAATGGGGGCTGATGTGACATCCTCCCGAACTATAGGTGTGAAAACAGGAAGGTCAACTTATGAGTGGCATAAATTTTGCATACAAACTCTAATTGACGCGCTTGTTGCTCCGTGGAAAAAGTATTTGTGTGTAGAATAGTATGAAAAGGTGCATCACTAGGGCAGAAAATTTTTAGCCCCAAAAAACGTCATTTGATGCCTCAAAATGCTCCTGGAAGGTTTCAGACCCCGTTTCGCCAAACTGGGTGCCACTGGTAAAAATGGTCCCATGAGCTGATTCCTCCACTTTTTCCACTCCAAATGCATCGAGATGGATGACAAACAATATAATGATCTAATTTAGATCAAAAGGTCACCCATGACTTTTCCTCGCTCAAAGAAATTGTATAACAAGAAACTCTTCTATTATATTGAACTCTAGATTAGGTGGAGGTGCACCTGGAGCCGAGACATTGCAAGGTACAACTATCTCTTTCAAAGATGTGATTCAACAGAGGGTTTCTAGATCTGCAGAGCAGAGCCAAAACATTCGAAGTCCCTATATTGTTGACCGAATGGAACAAGCCCCAACTTTTGAGGTCAATAATACAAAAGTTTCTACTCTCATTTCTTCTCTTCAAAAAAAAGAAATAATATGTAGATTCAATGGCGTTTGGCCAAAACATAAAGTATTAAACCAATGGATTTTTACTTCATGGACTCCAAATCGTGAGATATACTTGTGCTCCAAAGGATTATTTATAGTGTAATTTGAATGTGACAACCCACCCATGGTTCTCTCATAAAATGCATTGTAAATAGTTTTCCAAATATGTGAAATTTAAAAAGGGGACTTAGTCAAAGGGACACAGATTCCAGAGCTGGGGAGGAGGATTGCTTGCTTGGGATGATTGAGGTTTTCTTTTGCAAAGAAAGAAACCTAAATTGTGGGACAACCATCAAAAGTTGGCTAGCGTATGAATTAATGGGTTGGTTCCTAATTTAAATTACCTGCAGGAGAAGGTGCAAAGCCCATGTTGCTTGAAAAACAACAAGAAAAAGGGACAAACGATCCAACAGAGAGATTATGCATTGCAAGGTAATAAGGACCAAGCAGTAAATGCAAGACCAGGAAAGGCAATGATGATGCAGGTGGATATTGGTGGCCATCCGCCAATTCCACTTAGACCCCCACCATTGTTTCTTTCAGTTTTTCAGTTTCCTTAATTGTAACACATTTTACAATTTTTAGCAGTTTTCTGGGTCCTAAACTTCCGGAGCCGTTTTGAGGCCCTAAACGACGTTTTTTTCACAATCTTGTGAAGAAACATCTACTGTATATAACCTTTTAGTACATGCATTATCACTGTCATGGATTCCCCCAATCAGAATCTCCACTTTGTATCATATCATTAAGATTTTATGTGATATGAAAAATCTCTTGGGGGAGGGGAAAGATTCCAAAGCTGGAGCAACACCCCGAGGGTCCATCCTATATAAGGAAGTATGAGCCTCAGCTCAAGACACTTGTATCTAAGTTTTTCTATAATACGAAAGAAGTTCTCTTTGCGTTTTAAGTTGAAAACATCTACATTTTGTGTTCTGTGATCTTTGAGTGCGCGAGTGCGTATGGTGTATGTGTAGTTCAAAACATCTGCATTTTGTGTTCTGTGATCTTTGAATTCTGTGTTCTGTGATCTTTGAGTGAGTGAGTGCATATTGAGAGTGCGTATGGCGTATGCATATTAAATGGTATCAAAGCCATTATATCCATTATGTTCGAGGTAGAAGGGAGAAACGTATCTATTGTAAGCGAAAGCTGAAGGTGTCTGCTGCAATAAGTCCCATTGTTGCCGAGGAAAGGTGTTGTTGGGCGTAGGGCGTGACCCGTGATTGCAAATCTGCAATTTTTCAGGTGCTTTTAATCCTTTTATCTTCATCAGTATGGATGCTAGGCAAAGTTTTAATTTCTCTACTGAATCTCGTAAAGCAACACATGAGAAAAAATGGGCATGGCTTACAAAGTTTTTGAACAAAAGCAATACAGATGTTTTGTTTGATACTAGAGTTGTAGAGCAGGAATTTAATCCACAACCTAATTGGGAACTACCAAACATTGAGATGGAAAAAATATATAAACTCCCAGTTTTTCAGTTCCGCGCTGCTACACTGTTTAGATTTTCCTCTGTAAATGTTCCTGTTTCTATTGGTCAGAGTGTATATCAAATTCCTCTCATTAGAAAGGAAGATGTAGAATGGGGTCTGAGTCATGATTACAAATACATACATATCGGACTCATACAATTTGGGATTAATCCTCTTGTACGACCAGGGTTAGATAACTCATGTCTAACTTGTGTTCTTGATACCAGACATAATAAGTTTGAAGACACATTGATAGGAGGATTCCAAAGTCCCTTAAATAATGGTCTTGTTTGGTCTTCAGTCATCCCAAGATACCAAGTGTCGCTTACAGATCCATATATTAATGAATTTCTCCAAGCTTACATACAATTCCATGGATATGATACTGCCCCTCATACACAAATAGCACAGCTCAAATCTAATGTCAGTGTTAGATTTGTCTCCTCTTGTACGACAAGGGTTAAATAACTCGTGTCTAACTTGTGTTCTTGATACCAAACATAATAATTTTGAAGACACATTGATAGGAGGATTCCAAAGTCCCTTAAATAATGATCCTATTTGGTCTTCAGTCATCCCAAGATACCAAGTGTCGCTTACAGATCCATATATTAATGAATTTCTCCAAGCTTACATACAGTTCCATGGATATGATACTGCCCCTCATACACAAATAGCACAACTCCAATCTAATGTCTGTATTAGATTTGTCTCCTCTACTATGCCTCCACTACATCCCAATCTATCACAACGAGCATTAAAAGAAGGTGTCATTGTTGGTCCCGGTAATACTACTCCATTGCAAGTAGGATTTTGTGAACTAAGTCTGCCATCTGAATGGAATAGTGAGTATACTTCGATGTCTCAAAAGTATCCACAGCTAGCAAGCTCTTCATCTCCAAACCAATTAAAGTTAGTTCCAAACCCTGATGGTAGTACCAGTTTATGGTTCCAACCAACTACTTCACAAAAACAATTACCAAGAAGTCAGTCGATCAATTAGAGTCCCTCGTTCTGTACAAATACCACCCAGACTGTCAGTATCTTCAAGTAGCCATAATCATCGTCAATTACCAGATTGTGTATATTTCCATGAAAAAAGAAAAGGAAAATTCAAAAAAGAAATACCAAACCATCACTTCTACATCACACCAAGGACAACATTCAGATTGTCCTGAATGCATTATGTTCCCTGTCCGAGACCAGAAAATGTTCAATCTACCTAGAGAAAAGACAGGCACAAAAGTAGAATTGCCAGAAAGGAGACTAGAACCTAGTAATAGTACTCTTAAATTCAGAGATGGTGTTATCCAGAGTGATTTGCAATTTCTGCATTATCGATCAGCCACGAAGCCTGAACTAGTAGAATACTTAAAAATGCATAATTATGCTAACTACATGTCTGTTTGTGTGGCCCAAAACATAGATGATCTGGCAAGAGACATTGTAGAAGTAAAAGAGCATGTCAGAAATATCCACCAGAGCATAGATACAATGTATGCTCACCAGAATACTCATGAAAGTTAGTTAAGAGAAATTAATGATCAATTAGGGGTAATAAGCAAAGCAGTCACAAGTTTTGAAACTGCTATGAGTAGATCAAGATCTCCCCCTAGATATTCTGAGATAGAAGAAGAAGGCCCCAAATTCACCTTGATAAAAGCTTCCCAATCATCATCCAATCTCTCTCTTGAGTTTTTGAAAAGGATGAAAGCCAGTTTGAAGCCTTAGCAAAGGGTACCGAGTTAGCACGAGAAAAATTAAACCTTTTGAAAAAGAAAATTTTAGAATTTTACACGAGAGAAATAAAGATGGCAAGCCAGTCAGGGGATGAAGGTGGATCCTCTACAACTAAGCAAGAAAGAACAAATTCTTTAAGCTTTTCTAACAAAGCTGCAAAGACATCAGAAGGAAAATTGACATTGGCCAAAGCCTTGGAACAAACATGCAATCAGGAATTGGAAAAGAAAGGAAGACTAATCGCTGGCATCCAAAGTTTAACTTGGGATACCTTTTGGTTTTTCTTAATCAAGCCATATAGTCAGAGGGCCGCACTCAAATGTTTAACTGATGCTATCAGTTGCATGATCCCCGAGATCCAAGATGCCACATATTCAGCTCAACTGAATTCTCGCCTAAGCCGCCCCCCAGAGTTGCAACCGATGCTAGATATCTGCCAGCTCAAGCCGAAGGGAGATCATCCGAAACAATGAATCATGCTGTCGACTGAGGACAAGCCGATTTTGAGGAGATATTCATAGCATAGTTGTACCAATTAAATAGCACTTTTATTTTGTAATTAGTTAGCTCAATTAGTATTTATAGGCCCTTTCATGCATTTGGAAAGGGTCCTCAGTTTTTGTATAAACTCAAATCAGGAAGTCGCACTATTGTGCTTCTGATCTATTTTTTATAAAGACTGGGCCAGTATTCTGAATTTTGACAAAGAAAGCTTTGATGATATGTGCACTATTGCCTTTTGTGGAAGTGTTTCTAAGTTGGAAAAAGGAATTTGAATGCGATTGATATTGGGAGTGACTCGAATAAACATATGGTACTATTATCTATGCTCTTGTGTCATTTTTATGTGAATCGGCATTCATTTAAATTTTGCTATCATTGAATATATATGTTTTAATAGCAATCCTTGTACCTTTCACTATTGAATGTCTGAGGACTGTTATTCTTTCAATCATATCTATGTCTATGATATATATGAAGAATAGTGTAATAATGTTTGCTTGATTGCTTTGTTCAACTATTTGGGCTTAGTAATTATCATATGAATAAACATCTTTGCTTACCAACAAGAGTCATCTATATGCCTGTTTGTGAATGAAGACCATCCAAAGTTACACTAAAAAGCAGCAATTTCCCGGGATAGAATAGTTGTTTATAATTTTACTTTTAGATTAAATCATTCATCCATTATCATTAGATATTAGAGAATCAATCATTTATCCATCCTATTTACCAATCATTGGGAAACTGGTCCCATTATATCCAGTCGGAGCCACCACACCAAACGGAAAAGGAGCTGCCTTTAAGGTTCGGACCGGGTGGTTATCCCCGATGTTGATGCAACGATTTTCGAGGCATCAACAGGTTCTGATGCACATATTAAAGATCAACATATGAAGAATTAACTAAATTATAAGTTTACAAGGTATACGCTAGTTGCCTTACATACAGTTGCGTATACACGCAAGTTTCATTAACTGAAGTAGAGTATATAAATCTGAATATGGAAATCAAATATTATTGACTTGCTAATATTGATTCACCCCGCCCCCCCTCTCAGTATTATTTCCAACAGTAGCAACACTAGAATATGATATGGCTTTAGTTTATTAAGAGACGACAAAGTTGCAGAAGGCAATATCAACATTCCCAACCATACAACCCAAGACTAAAATAAGACAAACATGCTTGAGGAATCCACCACTACTAGTAATAACATGTGTGATTGGGTTGTTAGATATACAAATGCGCTAGAAAATCTTCCCACAAAAGATTGAATTGCTACTCAAAATGAGAAGGTCCAAATCCACATTAAGATCCAATTACGAGATAGTTGGCAAAGGATGTGGATAGGGTACTGACCTCATATAAGCAATTGTTGAGTGGATAGAATCTGTGATCCTAGTGCATAAAGTACGTTCTATTGGATCAATCGGTGAAGTAGGGATTGACGAAGAAGAAGTTTTCCAATAAATTCAAGCATTTCTTCATCCTTTTAGACAAGCTACTACCATGGAAAACTTATAGGTGACAAAAGAAATGATTACCATGTGGTAGAACTGGTAAGAATATATACCAAGTTGGTGACCTTGTCCAATAATATTTTTGCTAAGAAGAACACTATATTTCCATATTCCCTAGAGTGCCTCCACAGACATGGGGACAAACAACAAGAGGTGATCAGTGCAGTAGTAGAGTACAAGCTTTGACATTCATATCTTTTTCAGGAATTACATGTAGATGTTCTGGAATTGTCTATTTTTAAATTATTAGAGTAGAAACGTTTATTTCATGTGGCATGTGCATAGTAGGATAAAGAGTAGAGTAATGTAGAGTCTCATTGGAATGTGAAAGGTCATGAGGTAACTCGAGTCACGGGTAGACAAAAAGTCACCCCTTTTTCTATAAATATGTCCTCATGACACATTGTAATGAAACTTTTAGCTTTGGACTTATTTTGGTGCATATTATTTTGAGAACTAAGAGATATTTTAGTGAATGCAAGAAGTAATTTTCTATTTCCACTTATGGATTTGATGGAGATCTTGTGTGATGGTGTCATGGATATTCTCATCTTAATGATTTAAAAGTTCCTTTGAACTTTGGCATATTGTTTCTTCATGTGTCTTCATGTGCTGTGGGATTTCTCTTGCAACAAATGGATGGTATATGATGTGCTTACCTTATGCTTATGTTGGTAAACTACTTTATTGACATTAGCATTGTATCATTGTGTGACTGTACGCTCACTTATGCTTTTATATGGTTATTAATCACGAACTTATTCATGGTTGGTAAACTTATCTTATATGTATGTGTGGATCTTATTTGAAGCCTTGCTAACACTGCTTTTCTTGAGATTCATGCTTTGAAGTTATGTTGTTGCTATTTGTGGTATCTGTTTTATTGGATTTTCCTAGGTTATTCACTTGCATTTGTTGAATTTTCATTTTTTCTCTCTTAAGTTGACACTCGCACTGTCCGAGAAAAATCTTAATAAACAAGATGGCAGTTAGGCCTACATATTGGATGGGACTCCTAAATCAAACATTGTAGAGTCTAATTGGGAACCTACACCAAGAAGATCCCCTAGCTATTGGCAGTACATTTCAGCCCATCAATAGATTTTGGTGCTAGAAGGAGAACCCATTTTATCAAATGGCTAGCACTAACACCCCTCCTCATCTCGAGGCTTCCAAGCAGGCTAGTAACCAACCCTCCACCATTCTTCCTTTACCTCCTCATCATCCTTCTCAAAGACCTCCTTTCCATGACCTTCCCTTAGTCGATTCTCAACCCCCTCCACTTGAAAACGCTCCTGTCGAGGAAGAACCACCTCTCTTTGAAGTTACATATGAGCAGTTGAGTGCCTTACACTGTATTACTCAACAATTTGCTAATGGTCTCAAATGTATCCCTGCCACAAGCTCCCTTCCTTATCCGCACACTACTAAGCTTATGAATACCCATAAAGGTGTCCTAGTAAGTTCAGTTCCAGATTTGAACATCATGACTTTGGATGATAATGCAGATGTTGTTGAGAGACACCCAATCCAAGGTTTGGAAAGCCCTCTAGGGCCTAAAGGGGTGGGACATAGGGGAGAGGATTTAGAAGGTGGAAATTGACTCCAAAAAGAGAATATTGAGGAGGTTCAAAAACCAAGGGTTGAAGTTAATGTTAGGAATAAATTCAACTTACACAATCTGGAGGAGCCCCAAAACGAGATGAACCTTAGAATTCAAAGGAAACTTAGGAAATTGAGAAACCTTAGGAGCTTTAGAAAGTTCAGGAACCTCAGGGTCCGTAGGAGAAATTAAGGGGAACCCTCGCACACTAGTGAAGGCTCTAGGTCTAGCTCTGAAAGTGCTGAGGAAGACAATGTTAACCAAGTGATCTATCAACCACCAAGAGCTAATCGTTGACAACCTTTAGCCTAGATGGCCCAATCTCATTTCGATATTTGGGGTCAACTTCATCGCATGCCTCGACACCTTGAGAAACATCTCTAAAAATATGACCCTAAGAAAGGGACCACCACCGAGGATCATATTAGTAATTTCAACCTGGCTTTACAAAGGATGAGGGTACAACATAACGATGTTGATTGCAGGATTTCCCCTCACACCTTGGAGAATAAAGCAGCCACGTGGTATCACTATTTCCCTGTAGCTTCTATTTGAAACTGGGATGAGTTCTGAAAAACTTTCCTCAAAAACGTTTGCTAAGATAAGACACCATCCATGCTTGTTATTGAGCTTAGTTCACTGAAGATGGGTAAGAAGGAGAAAGTTAAAGACTTCAATCAGAGATTCACAACTATCTTGAATAAGTTTCCAACTGATGTAGCTCTTCATGATTCTATTATGGTTGATTATTATAAAAAAGCTTTACCACGTGACATTGCCATGTTTGTGAAAAGAGAATTAAAGGTTACTCTAGATGAAAACTTTGAGGAGGTGTTTGTGGTTGAAAAATATTTTCTTTCCATAGGAGCACTTGAGCCTGACATGCACGAAGATTCGAAGCCTCTCAGTAAGAAAACTCAAGCCTCATCAAAAAAATCTCATGATAAGCATTATTTTGATTTTTAATCTTTATCCAAGTCTTTGAAGTAGTTGACTAATGAAGTTTCTAAGTTGAAAAGTATAACCAATGAGAGTTCATCGGGTGACAAGTCTTACAAGCCTTTCTTTAAGAAGAATAATAATATGCTCGTAAAGTCAGCTCAAAGCTCTAATGTAAATTTCAACATAGAAGAGCTTGGTATGGAGAACTATTGTACCTTCCACAAATCTTCTCATTCGAAGAAGACGTGTCCCCAATGGATACAAAATATTACTACAGTGATTACCAAGGTGCTTGAAGATCAGACAATTAGTGATGAAGATTAGGAAACTAAGGATGTAGAAGAAGAAATTTTTCCCCCTGACGATAATGACGACTCTTTGGTGTTAGCATTTGAACTTATTCAAGCGGGTTAAGTCCTATATATCCAAGAAGCCCTTGTGGGAGACACTCCCCCCCAATACACCAAAGACGTATAACCTAAGGAGTAAAGGGTTGGTGGCCGAACCTACGCTAAAAAAAATAAGTAAGTGTTGTTAAGAAGGATTTCCCCCCCAAAAAATCCAACCCATCCTTCTATTTCAACTCCCAAAACTTCATCAAACCAAACCTCGAAGAGCGTTTTGACTAGCAGTAAAGGTAACTCCAATTCTCCAGAAACTTCGGTTAAGTCTTTGCAATTTGCTCCTAATCCTCAATCCTCTAAAGAAGATATTGTGTCATTGGATATGGGGTATAACATGATTGGAAACATGAAGAAAACTCAAGCTAATATCTCGCTTTATGAACTTGGTAAGCTAGCTAGCTAGTGGGAGTTAATCGTCAAACCCTCTGTTGCCACATCTCCTACCGGTAGGTCTTCTTCCTCCTCAAAAGCTACCTCTTCTGGTCAATCCAAAACTTCGGTTAATCTACAGTGCATTGTCAGTGTTGTGGATGCAAATTATAGAGTCTTAACTCGCCCATTTCTCTTAACTTTCAAGATCTTTAACTATAATGTATACAATTGTCTTGTCGATTCCAGCGCATCTACCAATGTGTTCCCTTGTTTGTTTGCAAGAAATTAAACATCCAACCAAAAAAGACAGATGCTAAGATCATTCAATTAGATAGGTCTCAAGTCCCTGTCATGGGAGAATTGAACAATGCAATAATTAGATTATCTTATGACTCTAGAGTGCATCAATGCATAGACATAGTGGTTGTTGACATACCTGAAGCTTATGGACTATTGCTAAGTAGGGACTGGTCGAGCAAACTGAAGGGACATTTTGTAACTGATTGGTCTCATCTATGGCTTCCTTACAAAGGTAAAAATAACCAAATTTGAGTTAACAACGAGTCCTATATGAAGCATACGATAACTGAGCTAGAAGCACCCAATGAAATAATCAACTTCGCTCAAGAAGAGTTGGGAATGTGCTTCCTAGAGACGGATATCAGGTGTTATGACGTTGTGCAATGCCTTGTTCTTTAGGCACACAACTAGAAGTCCTTCCTTTTAAGCCAAGTGATGGTAATGAATCCTATACCATAGATGTAAATAGCTTTAGCATAGGTCGTAATTGCAATGAGATTTTGACTTTATATTATGATGGGTCTAAGACTCAAGATGGAGCCAGCGCTGATTGTATTCTAATGGACCCCCAAAAAAACAAGTTTTAAATTTATTGTAGGTTAGAATTTCAGTGCACTAACAACACTATAGAGTATGAGGCATTGATCCTTGGACTCAAGAAAGTTATCAATCTCAAAGTTGAATGTCTAAAGGTGACTGGTGATTTGGAAATTATCAAAAGACAGTTATGAAATACAAATAATTGTTTATCACCACATCTAAAAAACTACAACAAGAAGTATGGCACCTAATTTCTTCTTTTAAGGCTTTTGGTATTAAATTTGTTCCTAGAATTAATAATGTTACCACTGATACTCTAGCTAATGCAGCAGTCAGGTGTACACCTTCGAGGGATGGCTTTTTTATTGAGATTATTTATAAACCTGCCATCCTGAATAAAGTAATTAATCTCTATGTTTTCAATGATTAACAATAGATATTATATTTCATGGCCAACATGGATGTATTCAGAGACGTGAAAATAAACGAAGAAGAACATGAAAAAACCTTACAAGAAGAGGTTGATGCACACAAGGGAAACCCCATGCCCAAAGGTATTGTTACGTTAGATAAATTATTTGATTTGCAGAAATCAATTTCGAGGACCCTCGAACACTAAGACTCAAAGTTTCGCACTATCAAATGAGAAAATCATTCTTGGGGAAAAAGGTGATCTGAAGCTCGCCAAACTCGGTACGTGTTGTACCCCTACAAAACGCAAATATTTTATTGAGTTATTCAAAAGGTGCCAAGATGTGTTTTTCCTGGACATACGGGGACCTTAAAGCATATGACACCCACATGATTTAACATGTGATACCAATAAAAGATGGGGTCAAACCTTTTCAACAAAAGTTAAGGAAATTCCACCCAACTTTAGAACCTCTTATCCAAAAGGAGTTGAAAAAATTGTTAAACGTGCAAATCATTTTCAAAGTCAGACACTCCACCTGGGTCTTGAATCTGGTCTTTGTATAGCAAAAGTACGATGAGATCCGTCTATGCGTCGATTTCTGGAATTTGAACCAGGCTTCAGATAAAGATAATTATCTTGTTCCCTCTATGGAACAAATTATACAAATAATATCTGGATCTAAAATGTTTTCTTTGCTTGATGGCTTCTCTGGGTATAATCAGGTTTTGGTAATTCGACCAGATCGATTAAAGACAATTTTCAAAACTAAGTAGGAACAATAGTCTTTCGACACATGCCCTTTGGTCTCATTAATGCTGGAGCCACTTTCCAAAGGGTGATGGAAATTTATTTTAGAGCGCTTATTGGTCAAAGTGTGGTAGTATATTCAAATGATGTGGCGTTGTTCTCAAAGAGGAGATTAGATCAACTCCGCCATCTAAAACAAATATTTGAACGTTGCAAACAATATGGAATATCACTTAATCCCAAGAAGTGTATATTTGTGGTGTCAGAAGGCAACCTTCTTGGGCACATTATAACTAAAAGAGGTATCATCATTGATCCGAAATGCACGAAGGCTATTGCATAAATCCCACTTCCCAATAGTAAGAAGGTTATGCAGAATTTCTTGGGTAAGATCAACTTTCTTCGTAAGTTTATTCCTAAGTTTCCTCAAATAGTGAAACCATTGCAAAACATGATAAATAAGGAAGTAGGATTCAAATGGAACCAAGAAGAGAAGGAGAATTTTGACCGTATCAAGAAAGCAATTGTTGAAGCCCCTTCTCTTTACAACCCTGATTTTAGAAAAGAATTTATTTTGTATACCTTTGCTTCAAATTCACCATTAAAAATTGTACTAACACAAAAGGATAGTAAAGGTGACGAGCTGCCCATATCTTCCATGAATACCCGTCTACAAGGTTCAAAGCTTAATTATTTGACATGGAAAAACAGGCATATGTCGTTTACAAAGATGTCAAACATTTTCACCCATACATCCTAAAGAATAACATGATAATGTTCGTACCTCACCTAATCGTTAGGTCGTTGTTCGTCTAATAGGAATTGGGTGAAAGAAGAGCTAATTGGATGAATTTCCTCCAGGACTATGATTTGGAGTTCAATCTTGCTCACATAGTCAAAGGATATGGGTTATGTAAACTGGTCGTTGAAGCTTCCGACCAACCATATGAAGAACTAGAAGGGTGAGATTAGGAGATTGAAATGTACCAGAATGATTTGATGCTAACACAAGGTTCTTCATCATCTTGGGATATTTATCTGAAGCAGTATTTAGAACAAGGAACCTTGTCTCTTGCCTTGTTTGTGAAGTAGAAAAGAGCTATAAATCTTAAGGCTGCATCTTATCAGCTAGTTTTAATCTATTTCGTAAACACCACAATGTCATATTGCTCAAATGTTTAGAATCCGAAGAAGCCCAAAAGGTGTTGAAGGAGCGACATGATGGGCCAACGGGTGGGAATTATGTCAATGATACTACAACACATAAAATCATGAGGGTCAGTTTCTATTGGCTTACCCTATTTAAGGATGCCTATGAATATGTGCACCGAAAGGGAATCAAAATTGGTTGCACCACTCTAGTCTATAGCAGTCAAAGAACCTTTTTAGTAGTGGGGACTGGATGTCATTGGGGAAATTATGCCACATTCATCAAAACAACACATGTACATAGTCACAACCACAAATTACTTTACAATATGGGTAGAAGTTGTGCCTTTATGTCAAATCAATGACCAAGAGGTAATTTGTTTCATTAACCATAACATCATAACCAACTTCAGTGTTCCTACTTCCCTTGTTTTTTATAATTCTACTTATTTTTTGTTATTCAAATTGTCTGATTTTTCTTTGAAAAATGGTATTGTTTTGAAACATTCAGCTAATTAAGAACCCCAAGGCAGCAACTTAGTAGTCCACTAATAAGAACCTAATATGTATTATCAAGAAAACCTTGTTGTCACAACAAATAAATTGGTACAATGCCTTGACCCATGCCCTATGGGTCGACCGTGTCACCCCTAAACCATCTTTGGGGACTTCCCCTTATTTGCTAGTGTATGGGAAAGAAGCAATCTTGCTGCAAAACTTGTACCTACCAGTGCTCTAGTTATCACAAGAGTCTCGAGGTACACCTTGTCCTACCATGAAAAATTGAATTGATACATTACATAGACTTGAGAAAAAGATATAAAAGGCTAGAGAGAAGTTTTTCGTACAGCAAAACTGAATGAAGAGGTTGTTCAATAATGAATCCACAAGGAACAATGAATTTACCATAGGTGATCTAATCCTAAAATGGGATAAATCCCACGAGGACAAAGGCAAGCACACTAAATTTCAAGCCTTGTGGATTGGACCCTTTCAAGTTTAAAAATCTTGGCCAACATACCTATCATTTACAAACCCTAGAGGGGAGGATTGAACCCCTTAAATGGCCAAGACCTCAAATTTTACTTTACCTAGCAATTCCTGTAGCTTCTCCCTCATCCCTGTATATATCTTTCTTTTCAATTATACCTTCAGCTCTTAATCCCATTATCGCATTTTGCATTTCAGTTTTGGATTTCCTTCATATCATCTCCATCATGATACCCTAGTTCACGAATAATAACTTTAGCCTAAATAGAAAATGTTGATTTTGGGTAGCATCGGATGTGCTCTAGCTCCAAAATTTTGTGGGGGGGCTAAAACACATGAGATCTCCAAGGCCCAGCAATCATTTGGAGAAATTCCACTCGGATGAGGAGCTATTAAAATAATTAATATTTGTAATGGGTTCCTAAGTCTAAACTTAGGAAAATAAAAATATTAATGTGTGTTAATAAGAATATGGGTGAGAATGTTCTAAGTGACGAGGATTAAGTCTCTGTTTTAATCTTAGTCGTTGATTAAGGACTTAATCTCGGTCGTTGATTCGTCAACAAGAAAACTATAAGAGGAGGCTTGAGGGTCAGTTGGAGATACACCGAAGAGATTAAAGAGTTTGATTTTTCTGGGGCGAGGTTTTGCTAAGAAAATGGAGCTAGTGATCTAAGTTGCAATGAGGGGCAATTCGGCAAGGGAATTTTCATCCATGGCCGAAGAATACATAGTAGAGATGTAGAGCAGCGTCGGGAGAGATAGCGTAGTCCTAGAGAGGGTGACGTAGAGGTCATAAGAGCTGACGCAAAGGCCGTAGGGGCTAACGCGGGTGATGCAAAAGCCATAGAGGTTGACGTAGGCCCTTAGCAGAAGCGTTGGAGAGATTCTATGGGGCAGAGAAGGAGCAGATTAGAAAATCAACTTTCTGAGCAAGGGAGGCTCACTATGGGGGTGACCCAGTTCCAGCACAGAGCTTGGAGCAACCAATGTTGTTCAGCACTAGGAACAGCTGGGTCACTGTGGGGTTTGATCATCTAGTTGCTGAATTTGCCAGAATATCTGTCTCCAGAGAGAGGTACTTCAACCAGGATTTTTCTCTGTTGGGTGAGCCATATCTGGCACCCTAGTTGTATTCAAGAATCTGCTTAATAATACAAACCCTCTATATGTTGCACCAGTTTTCCCGAATTGGGTTTTTCAAGGGACAATTGACCAAAAATAACGATGTCCCTTGTGTGATTGTCTCGGTTTATTTCAGTTCATAATAGGTATGTATGTGTAGGCTGCAATAGTGTTTACATCGATATTTATGTAATTAAATAACTTGTTAATGCAAAAACAAAGCAAGAGATGTTAAACCAAAAATTGTAGTAGGGGTTTCTGATGTGTGGATTCAGAAATTTTCACATGGTATCAAAGGGATTGCAGATCATAGGCGACTGAATACACCAACCAAGAAATCCAGAGAATTTGTAGAAGAAAAGAATTTGTCCTGAGTGACAGCGTTGTTCCAGAGCCGAAGACGTAGAGGGAGTGACGCAGTGCAGAAGAGGTGACACAGAGGCTCACGCAGTGCCTGTGTTAACACTTTGAGCCAGGTGAGGGTGGTGCAGTAGCTGGGAGGAGTCGACACAATAGTTGCGTCATCCGTCAAGGGTAGTGCAGAGGCAGAGGGGGGCAGGTCAGGCTCACGCAGAGCCACATCATCTTTCTGAGCCAGGAAGGATTGATGCAGTTGGCCAAGAGGAGTTGATCCAGCCCACGTAGTGATTACATAGAGCCTGAAGGGCTCATATTCTTCAAGTTGTCGAGGCTAAGGAAGATGAGCATATTTTCGATTTAAGGAGCTAGTGGGACACTGTTTCTGTTGGTGCAGAACAATGTCTAAGGAGATTGAACCAAGGTAGAGGGAATTATTGCCTTGACATATTTCTAGCCAAGGAATCTAGATCCAGGTTGCAGCAGCAAAGGAGGATTGGAGAGAAGTGATTCGACAGTTGGCCGGAGGATTTCCAAGAGAGAAATCAGGACTCAGAGGGAGTCTAGAGAGGAGATGTTCCTGAGAGGGTTTCTTGCGCCCAAGGAATCCAAATCCAAGTCTTGCTAGATTGACGATAGGAGAGGGAGAAGAGAACCAGTTCTATTTTTTAGCAGAGATGGCAATGAACGGGTTGAGGGATCAGGACATATTGGACAGAGTTGTTGACATAGATTGTCATTGATGTCAATATGGAAATGTTCGAGGAGCCAGAGGCAACAAACAGAGCCATCGGAGGGAGCAAATAGGAGCCAGAGGAAGCAAACGGAGCCATCAGAGGGAGCAAACAAAGCCATCGGGGGAAGCAAACAAAGCCGTCGGGAGAAGCAAACAGAGCAAACAAAGGAGCAAACGGAGCAAACAGAGCTATCGAAGAGCATATATGGATGCATTTATACTATCAGGAGCTGTCGGAGCCATATCAGGAGTAAGTATGCCAGCCAATGAAGAGCAGAAGAGTTAAAGGAGCAGAGCATAGAGAGGAGCGGAAAGGCAAAAGTTTATATATGTGTGCGCAGAATACACTATCGGAGGTGAAACTCACATATATATGCCATTTACATTATTGGAGGCAGAAATCACAATTGCATTGGAATACACTATCAAAGCGGGCATATATATATATATATATATATATATATATACATCGGCGATAAGTTAATCCGCGGTTCGGCTATGTGCCATCACCCCAAACCCTTGACAGCGACATATATATATATATATATCGGCGATATGTTAATCGGCAGTTCGGCTATGTGCCATCACCCCAAACCCTCGACAGCGATATATATATATCTATATATATATATATATATATATATATATATATATATATATATATATATATATATATATATATATATATATATATATATATCGGTGATATGTTAATCAGCGGTTCGGTTATGTGCCATCACCCCAAAACCCCGATTGCGATACATATATACACGGACCTGCTACAACATTGTGCTATGGGTTAATAATGTATCACATCTGCCCATCGTAATGATACACAAAGGGCTGTCCTCCTACAAGTGCCGATTGTGATTACACTGCAGACCCGATACAGTATAGATGCAGGTGTAATAATTCTTGAAGTCCACCCTTTAACGTTTTTGCCTGTTTTTCTCATATTTCCTGTGTATTTGAATATTTGCCTTGCGCGGGGTTTGGAGGCAAAAATACATTAAGGAATGCTCCCGATAGTTCAAGAGGCTGAACTAAAGCCGATTGCGATTGCAATTGGGACGTGGCACGTCCATAAAACGACAAAGTCCTGTGATTGACTGTAATTATTGCAACAAGGAGCGTTGTTACAGTTTAACATGAAACATGATTTCACTGTGTATTTATGGACCGCTCTAATGAATTTACGTGTCCCTGGAGTGTCGGTGAACTCGAACAGTGCAGAGGAAACCACAGCAACGAAGGAGGGAAGCCGAAGGATCAAGCAAGGCAGAGGAAACTACAGCGACCAAGGTGGAAGCCAAAGAGGCGGTGGCAAGTGGAAACGAATGGTCAGAGGCATCGGGGATACATAAAGCAGGAAAAACAAGGAAATGTGTGTGTGTGGATGCATAATCAGAGAGAGAGGAAGCCGAAGAACAGGAAAGAGGTAGGAGAGGCTAGAAAAGCAGGAGAACAGGAGAAAAGCAGAAGCTCAGCAGGCGTGGGAGCAAAAAAATGTAGCGAAACAGTTTATACTAGGTTTGGGTTGGAGCCCAAGAGGTTGGAGCCTCAAAACTGAATAGAATTGAAATTATTGGGAGTTGGTGCTCCTAAGTGCAGAACTATTGCAAGACAGAGTTGGTGCTCTAGAGGTTGGAGCCTCACTGAAGTCTAAGTTGGAGCTTGGCAACTAATTGCAACCAATATATATATATATATATATATATATATATTGTATTCATTTCATTGCACTGTTTGTGTTAATAACAACATTAATTCCAGCTAGCTATTTCTGTGTTCCATATATATATATATGCTTTTGGTAATAACAAGAACAATTAAAAAGAAACACTGATTCACCCCCCCCCCCCCTCAGTATTTCCAACAAGAGCTTCCAATTTTATCATCTGGAAGGCCAGGATCCTGGCAATCCTGGATAAAAATCGCATCAAGGACTATGCCTTGAAAGTTAGTTGTCCTGGTTGACGTTGATGCAACCAAGAAGTATGAGGAGGCCCAGGCAAAGACAAAATGCATGATCCTAGACGGGGTCAAGGACCATGTAGTACCACATATTGTTGAGAAGGAAACAACAAGGGAGATGTGGGAGACCCTGACAACCTTGTAATAGGGCTCTTCCGTGCAATGGAAGATGTTATTAGAAAATCAGCTGAGACAATATCAAATGTAGAAAGGAGAGGAGATAGATTCCTTCCTTTTCAGGTTGCAAGGGATTCACGACGAGCTGACTTCCGTGGGGTCTACACTAGATCTAGAGTTCATGGTCAGGGCTACCCTGAATGTAGTCACCGAGGACTGGGAGACATTTGTCCAAATCATTTTGGGCAGAGCAACTCTCCCCAGTTGGGAGGAGATGTGGGCATCTCTTCGACAAGAAGAGCTCAGGAGGTTGACCAAGGTCGAGAGTAACGACAAGGGAGCCCAAATCAAGAAGGAGGAGGAGGAAGATGTAGCTCTCGCATCAGCGGGACAGCAAGGGCAGCGAAAGAGGAAGAAGAAGGACATCTCCAAGGTCAGGTGCTTCAACTTTGGGGAACTGGGACATTATGCCACTCAGTGCCCCAGGAAGAAAGGCAAGGGAGAGGCTTCTCACTCAAAGGTTGCTCTAGCAAAGGTGGATAAGGACGTCGATGATGACGATTGTGCCATGAGTGCTCATGTGCCTCTGGAGAAGAGGTCGGGCGACATGGAGTTGTAGTCAAGAAGACTACATATGGGCAGGATCCTTGAGGTGCCCAAACTCTTGGATCACATACGGCTACGGGAGCCCTTAATGACAGTAGAAAAGTGATAGGTGTTAGTTGGAGTGAGGTGTAATGGAGCAACAATGGCAAAGCTACAGTGCCAAAGTCCATAGCAGCGCAGTAGAGGTTGCAGCAGTGTGAGAGGCACAGAGTAGCTTGCAGTAGTGCAGTAGTAGCAGAGGGTCAGCACATTCTAGCGGCAAAGGTAGCTTCAGCATCACGAGGCATCCATACTGACCAGGATGTCAGTGTTTGGGTGAAGTGTCAGTTACTGACTTCTCAATAACTGAGTTGTAGTGCAGCAGTTAGCTGTGGCAGTGCTATGGGTAGCATGAGGTAGCTTTTTGAGAGGGAGCTGCAGTACAGATGTCGTAGTGGCAGTGGTAGAGTCATGGGCAATGGTACAGGTAGCAGCAGTGCAATAGACGAAGGGCATCAGGCCAAGCATCGGCAACACAGAGGACCAATGCAGAGGAACAGTGTAACGTTTCTATGGTGCAGTGTTGTTAGAGCACATTCCTCGCTAAAAAGGGAGTGTTGATTTTGGGTAGCATTAGATGTGCTCTAGCTCTGAAATTTTGCGGAGGGGCTAGAACACAAGAGATCTCCAAGTCCCAGAAATTGTTTGGAGAAATTCCACCGAGATGAGGAGTTATTAAAATAATTAATATTTTTAATGGGTTCCTAAGTCTAAACTTAGGAAAATAAAAATATTAATGTGTATTAATAAGAATATGGGTGAGAATGTTCTAAGTGACGAGGATCAAGTTTGTTTTAATATTACCTGTTGATTAAGGACTTAATCTCGACCGTTGATTCGTCAACAGGAAAAGTATAAGAGGATGCTTGAGGGTCAGTTAAAGATACATCGAGGAGATCAAAGAGTTTGATTTTTCTGGGCGAGGTTTGCTGGGAAAATCAAGCTAGTGATCTGAGTTGTAATGAGAGGCAGTTCGGCAAGGGAATTTCTGTCCAAGGCCGAAGAATACATAGCAGAGAGGCAGAGCAGCGCCAGGAGGGCCAGCGCAGTCCCAAAGAGGGTGTCGTAGAGGCCGTAGGGGTTGACGCAAGTGACGTAGAAGCCGTAGGGGTTGATGCAGGTGACGCAGAAGCCATAGAGGCTGATGCAGGCCCTTAGAGGCAGTGCTGGAGATATTTGTGCGGAAAAAGAGCAGATCAACAAATCGACTTTCTAAGCAAGGGAGGCTCATTATGGGGGTGACACAGCTCCTAAAGGAGTGACGCAATTCCAACGCAAATCTTGGAGCAACCATCGTTGTCCAGCATTAGGAACAGTCGAGTCATTGTGGGGTTTATTCATCTAGTCGCTGAATATGCCGAAATATCTGTCTCCAGAGAGAGGTACTTCTATGAGGTATTTCTCTGTTGGGTGAGCCATATCTGGCACCCTAGTTGTATTCAAGAATTTTCTTAATAATAAAAACCCTCTATATGTTGCACGGTTTTCCCGAATTAGGTTTTTCCGGGGACGATTGTCCAAAAATAACGATGTCCCTTGTGTGATTGTTTCAATTTATTTCAGTTCATGATCTATATGTATGTGTAGGCTGCAATAGTGTTTACATCGATATTTATGTAATTAAATAACTTGTTAATGCAAAGAACAAGTAGGAGATGTTAAACTAGTAATTGCAGTAGGGGTTTCTGATGTGTGGATTCAGAAATTTTTACAGTGAACTCTTAAACATCGCTCGGAATTGAATTTCCTCTAGAGTTGAGGTGACCCCTACACCAATGGCTAAAATGTTTGCCTCTTGTCTATGCTTATTCTCAACTACCTCTAAAGTCACAACCTAGCTGAGATGTGAAGACCTATCTTAGTTGGGAACCCTGATTCTCCAAGGCGCCCTATCTTTGACATCAAGACTCTCACTCTTGACTTGGTCTTGTAGTTTAAAAATTTCTTTACACCCACTGACTCGAAAGGGGGGAAGGAGAAGCCATAATGGATGACATATTTTCGGGAAAAATAATAAAGTCTCTGAAAAACCAGAAACAACCTCTTTTACACGTAAAATAAATTGGGATCCCTTGTTCCCCCTGGAAAAATGAATGCCTAATAAATAATGCCAATGAACATATAAGAAAACAAAGTTAAATAAAGGGTAAAGTATTGAGAAATACTTCCTGCATAGAGCGGTGATGTAACAACTTCGTCGGGATATTGTCTAGGCTTGCTAGAAGCAAAGCAACACCAGATATTTATAATTACAATATCGAACTTTCACTGCCCATACACTATTATCCGAACCCCCATTTTGAGTCATTGGAAACACTCTTTGTTGTTGTGTTTGGTGAGCTAAGTCAAGATAGTGAGGTACTTTTGATCAACACTTAAGGGTAACTTGGAGATGTCAGTGAGACCCATGAGCTTGGAACAAAACACTCGCAAGGGGTGATTGCACTCTAAACCGAGGATGAGCAGAGACTCTAAGGTTCTACCAATGAATCGCCAACTGTTGTAGACGCTGCAACAACCCCAAAATTTGACCTACTTCAAAATTTTGGAGTCCCGCTTCTCACACAACGCTCACCCTCATTCGCATCGTATCAAGGTTTCATATCCTCAACACCGAGTCAAGTTCACCTTTAGCACTTGAAAAATTTTCAATCTGCAAGTCGGAGCCTGAATTTTTCCATAAAGTCGCAAGTCACATCTTGAAGCTATATTAGGAGCTTAAAAGATGTGACCTGCGACCTCTGCCAATCATGCCCCATTATTCCCAAGTCCCCAAGTCGCATATTCGCTTGGTTGCATTACTCGGAATTTCATAAATTAAGCGACCCAAGGACCTTGCAACTTGTACTGATCATTAAACTCAAGTTGCAAGGTCGCATAGTTGTGTATTTATTAACCTTATCTCTTGTGACCTGTCCTTAATTACGACCTTGTGACCTTCAAAAACATTAAACCCTTTAGTCACATAATCGTTGCGTCACAATTTATTAGAGATTATGATCTGTAACCTCCCTTGGGTTGTGATCCCCTGACCTCCAAACCCGCACGTTCAACCCTTTCCATATATACACCCCTTGCCTCATTTTTCACTCATCAAATTGTTGGAGTGCTCAAAACATTGATTATTGATATAAATTATTGATTATCCAACTTTCAACTTTGGATATAAATTATTGATTATTATAGTGACGGTACATTGCATAAAACTTAATAAATAGCAAATCATTAAAATCTAGATGAGAAGTACCGATTTGAATTCATTATATAAATATAAAAATAATATTTTATTTTTTCCACTTTTATATATATATATATATAAATTAAACCATATATAAATAGTGTAATCTATTATTTAAATCATTAAAAACTTTAAAGTTTTGGAATTTCAAACATTTTAAAAACATTTCTTAGTTCTATAAAAATAATTTCAAAACAAAAAACTCAAGGTTAAGAGTTCGTCTTCCTTAGATGTAAGGAGACATCTAGGTAATAGCTCAAGACACAAGCATTTGACATAAGTGAAAACCTGCTACTTACATAGCACCAACGGGTAATTCCAGGTGGTATGGTTTTCCTTGAATAACAATAATGAGTTAACCTACATTCAAGGATAACAACCAATAATAACTATTCCACCATTAATTTGACAACTGAATTATGATAAATCAATATAACATCAAGAAAAAATCAATATAACCCGCTCTATAAAAATATGAGATGATATCATGCTACTCATATGAAAATTAACACATCCTCCGTTGCCTCCATAATTTTTTAAATTACATCCTAGTTACTTCCAAAACTCTTAATTTTCAATGGCACCCACGAGGGCACGACATGACATGGCAGGGACACTCATTCCAGCGGAGCCATGAGAGTCGTCCTGGAAACACCGGTATCTGCAATATATGTTCTACATTGTCACCTTCAGCCTCAAGTAGAGACAATCCCTCCAGAAGCACATGCCTCAACATACGCCTACACACGGGCATATCTTTCCAATCATCTGGCAGGGTGGACCGATGATGCGTCATCGTAATTCCATACACAATTTATTATTTTATAATAGGCAGTGAAGATTAATAACATTGTGTGTCACAACTTATTTCAATAAAATATCCAGAAATTTAATTGGACACGAATACAAAGGCCTAGATAATTGGAACACTTACAACCTTATGTGTTATTGCATATGTAATACTCTCAAGGCGAAGCGACCAATGCCCATATATTCCATATTGTTCCATAACATATCTGGCCAAATCCCTAAGTTGGTCATGCATTTTTATCTTATTTTCACCATCCAATTCCACCATAAACCTGATTTGAAGGGTTAAAAACCCCCGTAAACCATTCCAACCTTTTCCGTTCCATATTCCTATGGTCGAATCCTTGTTTTTTCCTATAAAAAAGTGGTTGATATCCAAAATTATTTGTTTATCCTCATCAGAGAGTCCCTCATAAACTATTTAAAGGCTCTTCTTTATCTCTATCTCAAGTATTGTTTGGTCAAAAAGATGTAGCATCCCGGTCAGATATTTGTTGTTCCCCCAAAAAAAAGTCCCCAACACTTTCAATAGTAAAGGAAATCCATAACATTCCCTTAAAACCATATCTACAAAATTTACAAACTCTCGTAGTGGATTTGTCTGGAAGAAGGCATGCCAGCAAAAAAGTGCTTCTGAATCTAGTCCATTTAGTCTTGTCAGATGGTAAATAGATGATTCCTTTATCCCTGCACTAATAAGAACATCCTTGTGACAAGAAGTAACCAAAATCAAACTCTTGGGGTGAAGGACAAACTTAATTGGCATGAACGCACGAAGTTGATCCAAATGATCAACATCATCTAATACTATGACATTGTGACAAGACCAGAGATTCTTTTTTGTTGGAAAAGTTGAGGAGGATAGGCACAAAATAACACAAATAATTCACACACAATAACACAAGTTGCGGCTCTTCTATTGATCACAAAAAAACTTGATGATTACAATGAACCCAGTGAGGGGTATTTAAACCTTTTTCTGATTAGTGACTCCCCTAAAATAATTTGACATGCAACCACACACTAAATTCAACTTTATTCAAAATACAGCTTAACTCAACTTGACTCAGTTTATTGACTCTCTAAATTTAGCCAACTCTTCAGGCAGGAGTAATTAGCTATTTTAACACTCCCCCTTAATTATGACCGCTAAAATAAGACATGACTCAGGAGAACTCAAACATGCCTATTGGTATATGTCTCACCTAGGCTTACAACACCCAAATTTCTTCTGTAAAAATCAAATACATATTTTGCTAATGGCTTAGTAAATATATCAGCGAATTGATCTCTCGATTTACAAGTCTTCAAATGAACTTCTCCATTGCCCAAAAGTTCTCTAATAAAATGATATCTAGTATCAATATGCTTGCTCTTTTGATGAAACACACTATTCTTGGATAGTGCAATCACTAAGTTGTTGTCACAATATATTGTTGTTGATCCTTGTTGTTTCTATGTGAGTTCATCCAATACTCTTCTTAACCATACTCCTTGACATGATGTTGATATTGTTGCTACATATTCTGCTTCTACTGATGAAAGTGTCAAAATAGGTTGCTTCTTAGACTCCTATGAAATCACACCTAAACCAAGATGGAACACTTAACCATAAGTGCTCTTCCTATCATCCAAATTTCCTGCAAAATCATTTTATGTATATCCAATCAAATCCTTCTTCTTTGTGCTTGCATAAATTATGCCAAAATATCTAGTTCCGTTTATGTATCTCAGAATTCTTTTCCCTACTCTCCAATGTGTCTTTTGGAGTCTCCATAAATATGGAAATCAAACTCACTCCTTGCATAATATCTGGTCTTGTAGCTTTGAGATACATGAGGTTGCCAACCAATCTTTTGAATAGAGTTGGATTGACATCTAATCATTCATCATCCTTGCTTAACCTTGTCCCTGTTGCAACTGGCGTAGGGGCAGCTTTACAATTTTCCATCCAGAATCTTTTCAACAAATCTCTTGCATATTTATTTTGACAAACAAAATTCCTTTTTCAAATTGTTCAACTTCTATTCCAAGAAAATATTTCATGAAACCAAGATCTGTCATCTCAAATTATTTCATCATGGTTGCCTTAAATTTATCTAACTCAAGGTCGCCTATAAAAATGATGTCATCAACATACAAGCAAACAATCAAAATATGTCCATGCTCATTTACCTTTGTGTACAAGGTAGGCTCATTATTGCTTCTACAAAATCCATTCTTGATCATGTAGCTATCAATTCTGCTATACCAAGCTCTAGGCACTTGCTTGAGTCCATAGAGCACTCTCTTCAATGTGTAAACTTTATCTTCTTTAAACCTGGAGGTTGCTACACATTAATTTCTTCTTATAGAATTCCATTCAAGAAGGTTGATTTCACATCCATCTGATATACTTTCCACTTGTTATGAGTTGTTGTGGCTAATATTGCTCTTACAGTATCCAATTTGGCTACCACAGAAAACATTTCTCCAAAGTCTATTCCTGGTTGTTGCGAGAATCATTTTGCAACAAATCTTGCTTTAAATCTATCAATTTCACCTTTCTCATTCACCTTGTCTTGTACACCCATTTCACACCAATGAGAACTTTATCCTTTGGCAAATAAACCAAATCCCATGTATTATTCTTTTCAATAGCTTCAATTTCTTCATCCATGGCTTGCACCCAATTTTTATCTCTGGTTGCTTCTTCAAACGAGGAAGGTTGGAATGACAATAATGGAAAGTTTGAACTAATGTCCAAATCATCATAAATATCTTTCATATTTCTCATTTTTCTCTTACCATTGCTTGACTCATCCCCTGATTCACTGCTTGGAGAATTTTGATCTGTTGATCTGCTTGAAGATCCATGCTGCTCAGAAAATCTTGGAGTCATTCCTAGTGTGACTCTGTTTGGTGTCTTCAACTGTGATTCTTGTTGCTCCTTTTCTGCTACAACCTCTTCTTCCATAAGTGGCACTTGTGCATCAACTGTCTTGTCTATACTCCCATTCCATGACTCTTGTTCTTTGAACACAACATCGCTGCTAATTATCGTCTTCTTGGTGATAGGATTATACAATTTGCAAGCTTTTGATTGCTCAATATAACTAATAAATATGAATTTTTCACTTTTATCATCCAACTTGCCTCTTAGCTCTTTAGGCACATGTGCATAAGTTACACATCCAAACACTCTGAGATGAGATATGTAACAAGACATACCTGACCATGCTTCCTCTGGTACTCTTTTCATCAAGCTCTTTGTAGAAATTTGTTTATCACATAAACAACACATGCAATTGCTTCTACCCAATACTCATTATATAAGTTTCTTCCTTTCAACATGCTCCTTGCCATGTTAATAATTGTCGTGTTCTCTCTCTTTGCTACACCATTTTACTGCGGTGATTATCTAGTTGTAAATTGTCTTCTGATTCCATGTTGTTTGTAGTAATCATGGAATGCCTTCGAATCATATTCTCCACCACAATATAACCTCAATACCTTGAGTTGCCAATCACTTTGGTTCTATGCTAAGGATTTGAATTCTTTGAACTTTGCAAAAGTTTTAGAATTCTACTTTAGGAAGTAAACCCAAGTCTTTATGCTATAATCATCAATGAAAGTGAGGTAGTAACAACTACCACCAATCGATTGTGTCCTCATAGGTCCACACAAGTCTGTATACACCAGCTCAAGTGATTTCTTTGCTCTGTATGCAACTCCCTTTGGAAAACTCTCATGGTATTTCTTTCCCAAGATGCAACACTCACAAGTACTAGCAGGTTCTTTGATGGGGGGTAATCCTCTGACCATCTGTTTCTACTGCAACAATCTTAAAATAGAGAAGTGTAAGTGTCCAAACCGAAAGTGCCATAACCAATAATCATTAGAACATGCAACCTTAAATGAACTAACCTGACCATTGTAATTCATGATTAGAGGAAAAGTTTTTTCCTCGTCATCTTCACCTTTACTATCAATTTATTTCTTGGGGGCTTGTCATACATAAAAGACTCTTGTCCTTAAAAGATAACTTTGTATCCTTTCTGTGTCAATTGACCAACAATTATTAGATTATGTTTGAGACCAGAGACATAATATATCTCTGAGATTTTCTTCAGCTCCCCCTGCTTGGTCAAAATGTTGACCACTCCTTTTCCATCTACATCCACAGTCTTGTTAGTCCCCAACTTTACCTCTGTCTTCACAAATTGATCCAAATTTGCAACCAAATTCTTGTTTCCTGACATGTGGTTATTGCAAACATTTTCTAATAGCCACACATTATCAAAAGGTTCATGCATGGTATGGAAATATAGGAACATGGAGTTAGTATTCTCTGTAATGACATTAGCTCTCTAGTTTCCTTGATCAACTATCCTCTTACTATAATCACGGGCATAGTGACCAAATTTATTGCAATAATAACATCTCACCTTTGATTTGTCAACTCTTTTATTATTGTTGAAGCTTCTGTTGTTGCTTCCACTTTCATGTTCATGCTCTTCTCGGCCATGTCTCTGGCCACCATGTCTTCCGCCTCGTCCTTTGCTTCTCGATCTCCTTCTGCCTCGACCTCTGTCTCTTGAAATAGAAACCTAACTTTTGAAAGCGGTTTCTAAAGTGGAATCCTTATTTCTGTCTATCCTTGCCTCATGTGATAGAAGTGATCCCATCAACTCATTAACTGTCAATGATTCCAAATCCTTGGCTTCTTTTATACCACAACATCCACTTTGGAAGACAAAGATATGAAGACCTTCTCAACCACTGTTTGATATTTAATACCTTCACCATAAATTTTTAACTGATTTATGACAGTCATGACCTGATTCATGAATGAATCGATGTCCTTTGTCTCTTTCATCCACAGACTTTCAAAATCTCTTCTTATATTTTGCAACTTATCAATATTGACTTTTGCCATACCTTTATAGCTTGTTGTCAAGGTCTCCCATGTTGTCTTTTTTGAAGATGTGATCATAATTTTATGGAAAACTGCTCGGTCCACTCTTGTTGAATAAGCTGCAACACTTGTGCATTTTTCTTTTTGTATTTCTTCCATAGTTCCCTCTCTGCATTAGTGAAATCTTGTTGTTCTACTTCATCTTTAGGTTCTGAAAACCCAAACTAGACATGATCCCAAACATCATGAGCCTTCAACATGGTCTCCATCTTAATGGCCCTCACATCATAATCATTCCCTGTAAACAATGGAAAATGAGGCTGGAAATTTGTGAAAGTCATATTTCTTTAAAAAATACTCTTCAAATAATAAAACCCTCTTTTGCAAAAAGAACTTTATAAGCCCTTTTAAAAAGCCTTTTTAATAAAGCTCTTTCTCAACAAAAAAAGACTGTAAGGCTTTAAACTTTCAAAACCCCTTTCTAAAAAACCTTATTTTAAAAAATAATTAAAGAAAAAATTTCGAAACACTTTAAGCCTCTCTATCCCTTTTGCATATAAAGTTTCTGTCTTATAAGGATGGTCACGAACTTCATATTAGACACCAAAAAAAACCCACATAACCTTTAAAAATTTATAACTTTGACTTTCAAATGTGACCCCATGTGACTCCTTTTTGAAACTTTGGAACGATGACGTTTAGGTGCTTTAATGCTTCACGGGGTTTGCGTACCCCCAACACACATCAAATGCGGAAATTTCCTGTATTTTCAAAATCATAAGTCTGGTTTTTGTCCAATAGCAGCATGCGGTCATATTACCTCTTATATCTCATCATTCATCAGAAGCACAGAGCTAATTGCAGGTAGCCGCAGGTAGCGCAACTTGTAGGGAGGGTTTGGAACCGTTTGGTTTTTGTCCAATAGCAGTGTGCTTTAGCTTTTGAAATTCTCATTATTTTTTAAGATTTTGGAGGAAAACAGGCCTTCGATTTTTGTATTTCGTTGCAGATTTGTTCGTTTGAAGGTTTCTCTTGGAATGACAATGAGTTCTCGTTTGTTCAGTGCAGTTGTTAGAGCAGTGTGAGCAGTGTGGTCAGCAGTGAGAGCAATGAGCAATGAGCAGTGTGAGCAGTATGGTCAGTAATGAGAGCAGTGAGCAGTGAACAATGAGCAGTGTGAGAGCAAGGAGCTTTTATGCAGCAGAAGTATCGAGCAACAAGTAAGGAGCAGCAAATGCATTCAAACATGACAAAGGAACAAGAAATTTCAGAACATGTGGAGACAAATGATTTAGGACAAGTGAAAATTGCATCATCCGCCAAAGCTGGGAAGTGGGTTTAGGTCAATGCCAAACAATATCGAGGCATTTTAAAACGAAGAATAGCCCGTCTAAAATGGGAGAAAACAAGGAAGAAACGGTCTAAAAAAAAGTACTCGAGCCCTTCGCAAAATGCACTCAAACAGATCTCCTCTACAAGCACGTGGCAACAAGAAGTCCAGAGGAAAATTCATTGATTATTCTGCCTTAAATAGTCCCACATCCACACCTCTCACTTGGTCATCTGATCTTTAGGTGAAAGAATTGTTAAATGCAAAACAAAGGTCGGAGGTTTTAGAAGCTAAAGGGTAGGAAAGAGATCATAAAATTCATATAATGACAGCCAAGAACAAGGCTTTAGTAGAAAGAAATAAAGTTTTAAAAGAACAGGTGGCATTGCTACAGGAAGCTCTCCTGATAGGGAAGACAGAATTGCAACACATGAAGGGGGATGTGCAAAACATAAAGAAATCTGTAGTGGAAAGTACAGAGGTGGTGAATGTGAAATCATCTCAGGATAAAGGGAAAATGATTGCCCAAATAAACAACCATGAAGAGAACACAAAAGAATAAACGAAAGGAGATTCCACCAAAGTTTCCAAAACTTGGGCTCAAGTTATTAGCAATTCTGCTAATAAGGAATGAGAAACAAATATTCAGGTTGGCAACATGCAAGATAGTGAAGGCAAGGAAAGACAAAATCGGGCAGCAAACATAATTATTAAAGGGGTGAAAGACTATGGGAAAAATGAATGTACTCTTGACCTTGCAAGAGACTTCTTGAAATACAAGTTGATATGGCAAGGACAAATATGCCAAGCATGGAGGGTGGGTAAGTTTAACGGGGACAGAGCCAGGCCCATAAAAGTCATTATGCCTAGCTTGCGTGATAAATATATCATTCTAAGTAAGAAACATCTCTTGAGGGGTTCTCGTTTTTTCATAGAAGAAGATTTAACTGTAAAACAACAACAACAAAAAGGGAGGAAATTTTAAAGGTTAAGGCAACAAGAGATGAAAGCAAGAGAGCATGGATTTATAAAGGCAAAGCTGTGATAGCGCGATTTGGACCTCCTTCCAAAACAGAGTAGCAAGATGGTAATAAAGAAGAGGCAACAAACTCTTCAAATGGAAATCAGAAAGCAAGGTCAATATGGGAAAGCAAGGACAAAGACTCAAATGTGAGTCTTGCATGTCAAAATAAATAGCAATCAAGTCATACCAGGGTTTCCTTAAGATTAGTTTGTTGGAACTGCAAAGGTTATCCATGGAGACGAGGACCTAGGTTAGGGCCTATTGCAGAAGATAGAGACATAATTTACCTCATAGAAACACATGAGCATGAAAGGTGCAAGACACCTCGGTTTGAAGGATATTGGAAGATGGCAGTGTGGAACAAGGCAGCAGGGAATGGCAAAGGGCATAGGGGTATCATGGTTTTAGTAAGGGAGAAAGAAGGTCATCTCATTCAGTTAGAAAAAGAAGACTCAAATAAGCAATTCATTTAGTTTAAAATATCAGAAAATGGAAACCACATCAGAATTGCAACATGCTATTTTGCGCCACAGGTTTCAAAAATCTACAAAGGTAGAGGGCTTGACCACAAAGATCCATTTGCAGCTTTAAAAGTAGATATTGCAACATATTCACAGCTAGGTGAAGTCCTTATAGTGGGTGATTTCAATGCTAGGACTGCAAGTGAGCAAGATAGCATTCTTTGTTATAAAGATGATTGTGACCCTATTTGGCTTACAGAAGAAAGTAATCATCAGTGGGAAAGAATTTCAGAGGACAAGGGCTGCAATCTCTTTGGTGAACAATTGCTTATTCTATGTGGGGCCTTTGATTTAGTCATTTGTAAGGGCTTGACTAGATGGGCAAAGTCCGATAATTTCACTTGCAATACTTACAATGGAGCAAGTGTGGTAGATTATGTAATTTGCTCGCATGGTTTGTGTGAGAAAATGAAAGAAGTTTTGGTTGGAGATCAACTGTGGGATTTGAAATCAGATCACAAGCTAATTTATTTATGTTTCTCTTGGATTGGAAAGAAACAATTAGTCAAAAATTCAACATGTCCAACAAAATCTCCCACAAGGCAGAATTCTTTTAACCCTAGAAAATTGTAGTACCTTCAAAATGACGCTAGAGAGGCTCTTTGAGAAGGAGAAAATTACAATTCACAACCTTCATAGTCATGAATTAACACATGTAATTCAATGCGCACTTGCAAAGTGCAAAAGAACAAAAATTAAGAAGTCTGAAACAAATTGCTTTCTGATTAATGCTTGGTTTGACGAGGAATGCAAAAAGGCAAGGAGAATGTGGAAAGAGTCAAACAAGGATAACATAAAGCTCAAAGCTTACAAGCAGTTATCAAGCAAGAAAAAGTCCAATTTCATGGTTTCAAGGAGGGAAGAACTAATCTTCCTTGGGAAAACTAATCCCAAATTATTTTTGAAGGAGCTTAAACCGAAAAAGATACAAATTGGAAATAATGTTACAGCTTCTAAATGGTTTGACTATGCAAGACAACTCTATGAGCAGGTTCCCAAGGTTGACCCTCCCCCCTTGGTCAACACTGATACTAAACTCTTCACAGTACAAGAGCTAGAGATGAGTATCAAAGAAGTTGGGTGTTGGAAAAGAAAAAGACTTAGCTAAACTCCAAGCAGAATATCTAAAGTGGGGCTCAACGATTCTTGCTCTCACATTACAAAAATCTTCAACATCATCATACAACAAGGGCTCCCCACAAATTGGACAACTAGTCTAGCAATACCTCTTTTCAAGAGCTGTCACATCAATAATCCCTCCAATTATAGGACCATCATGATAAACCCTTTGTTTGCAAAGCTATTTGGAAGCATGCTAGAAAACAAAATTAGCAAGTGGGCAAAAGAAAGAGATAAGTGTGCTAAAGGACATGCAGGTTTTAGACCTAAACATTCCACAGTTGATCATTGTATAAATTTAAGGCACATCATTGAAAAAGTTTGAGAGAAAAAGGAAGAAGTCTTTTGTTGCTTTGTTGATTTCATAAAAGCGTTTGACTCGATTCCTAGGGATAAGCTTTGACACGGAATGGAGGAGCTTGGGGTTCCTAAACATTTGAGAGCAATTGTGCATAGGCTGTATGAAGAGGTGAAAGTCAAAATTAGAACTTCAGCAAGCATTCCTGAAAGTTTTAGAAGCGATATTGGGGTCAAGCAAGGTTGTCCACTATCTCCTACCCTTTTTGGTTTATATATCGACAAGCTTGAAGAGTGGTTAAATTTGCAAGGGGGTGATGGTATCTATTTGGGCAAGTTTGTTATAAGGCTTCTTTTGTATGTAGATGACCTCATTTTGATTGCTAAATTGGCTCTTGGTTTGCAAGAGCACTTATTATCCCTTGAGCATTTTTGTAGGTGTGGGGATGAAAGTCAATATCAGCAAAATGAAAGTAGTGGTCTTCTCTAAGAAAAGAAAACATAACCAGCATAAGTTCTACTTTGAAGGCAACATTCTGGAAGAAGTTGCGGATTACAAATACCTCATAATTGACTTCAACAAAAATCTAAGCTAGAATGGTTGTAGAAAGAAGAGAACTTTGGGGGGTTGGAAAGCATTTTATGCTTTTCAAAATAGGTGTATAGAAGCAGAGTTATGGGACTGGAAAACCACTCAAACTCTTTTTGGGCTTCTAATGATTCCAATGATTCTCTATGGTTGTGAACTATGGGCCAGCAGTACATCCGACATGCAGTGGAGACAAATTGAGAAAATTTAGAAGCATTTGATTACAAACAAATTTAAGATTAAAAGTGCAGTTCCTTATGATATCTTGTTAAGTGAAACAGGGACTGCTCCTATTGAAGCAATTGCTATGGTGCGAGTCATAAGGTATTTAAAAAAAATTGAGCAAATGGAAGAGGGTAGATGGCCTAAGGTTGTCTTTAATGATAGATTGTGCAAAAGCAAAAAACTTGGAAGCAGCAAAATAACAAATGGTTTAGTAAATGGGGTAATGGCTTGAATGTGTGTCCCATAAACAACAAAGAGATAAAAGCTTTTGTTATGGAAAAGTTCCACATGTGTACTTGGGATAAGGAGCTAGGAAGAAAGAAAAATTACTATATTGAAATGTTTAATCCCACTCATAGTCATCAACCAAAAGCATACATAGAGGCCAATATCCCTTGGAGAGCCAAAATTATTATTGCTCAGTTAAGGACTAATTTTCATCAACTCCTTTGTGAAACAGTGCGCTGGAAAAGGCCAAAGGAAGTGTGGGAGGAAAGAGCATGCATTTTTTGTTCAAATACATCAAGCAAATGAAGAAGCAATATGTCCCATAGGCTATCTTTAGCCTTGTGGATGTTAAAAATAATTTATTTCTTTCTTTCTATTAACAAAGTGCGGATTTTAGGGCACAGATCAAACTAATTGCAGAGAGTTGTTGCGCGCGCACCTGTGACCTAGCCCCTACCTCTCACGCTGCCTCCTGCAACTACCCGACCTGGCAGCCTATTGCTATTGGGCTCCCCTCCCTCCTACTGGCTCTTTCCCTCTGGCCCGTTCTTTTTGGGCTGCTCTCTGCTCTCTGCCCTCGCGCTTGGCAGCGTCCTGCTGCTGAGCTTCCCCCTGCTCCATGCCTCTCCTGACTGGGGATGGCTCCCCTTCTTCGAATGAAGAATCCAATCAAGAAGCAGCTTTTGCCTCTCTAATAGCAGAACATGGAGCTCCAAAAGCCAGGCCACCCTCAAGAAAATTTGTCAAAGAGCTAGATGACATACCTAAGATATCCTTACCTCCAACTCTCCCTCGGAAAGCAACCATTTATCTGGCTGAACGGGGATTGGTTGGGCAATTTACTGGTCTGTGGCCCTCCCCAAGAGCAGTCCAAAAATGGGTGGAGAGAAACTGGAGCGCCAACATACAAGGGAAAATCGCTATTAGGTTCTGCGGAAGGGGATACTATACATTTTTATTTGAATCCAAAGAAGACAGGAACCTTATATTCAGGAATGGACCATACTTCATGGATTCGAGAGGCTTGTATTTGAACAGATGGTCTCTGGACTTTGACCCCGAGATGGACATACCAAACGTTGTGCCGGTTTGGGTCAGGCTGCCGCATCTCCCTCTCCACTGTTGGGGTGATGAGTCGGTCAAAGCTATAGGGAACGCGGTAGGCAAGTATATTGACAGATGTGAACCAAAAGATAACATGCACACTTGCGCCAGAATCTGTGTGGAAGTAGATTTGGGAAAAGGACTACCGGAGGCAATAAAACTCAAAGTGGATCAATGGACGCACATCCAGCAGCTGGACTACGAAAAAATTCCCTTCAAATGCAAAGTATGTCATGAGTATGGTCATTTCGCAAATAGGTGTAGCAAACTAAAGGATGTGGAGACAGTTGAGAATGTAGAAGCCCAAGAAAACACTTGGGAAAAAGTGAAAAGGAAGAAACCTGGTAATAAACAAGCTTCCCAGAACCCCACTCAACCTCATGGAAACACTACTTCTACCTCGAACCCCCCCATAAACCCGACCCCTTCGGTCGATCCGTCCTCTAATCCTTTCGAACTCCTGGACAAAGACCCTCCATCCCTCCACTCCCCCTCCCAGCCCAATGCTATAGCCAGTATCTCATCCCCACCCCTCAGTCCCTCTCCTCCCCCCCTCTCCATCAACTGAATCCTCACTAGAAATAAAGTCAAAGAAACAAACAATGCTTTGGAATAGCCAAAAAAAGCGGGGAGAAAATCCAACAAGGAACTCAGAAATGAGGCAACAGCAAAGGATATGGCCATTGGCACCCAACAATCAATGGACTCCTTCCTTGGCAAATAGAAAGGAAGTGGGGAGAAAACGCAGCAGAAAGAAAAGGTTGGGAACCATCACAAACCGAGTAAAAAATGATCTTGGTCTCTTGGAATAGTAGGGGGTTGGGTTCTGCTCTAAAACTCAACGCAACAAGAGACCTAATAAAGCAGGAACAGCCTGATATCTTAATTATCCAAGAGACCAAAATCAGCAACCAAGAGATTCAAAACTTGATAGCATCACAAAAAAATTATGAAAGAATAGCCATAGACTCCAGCGGGTCCTCAGGAGGCATTGGCACGTTGTGGAACAAATGGAAATGGGAACTTGTCAGCTAAAAACTCAACAGCAGTTGGGTCAGGACAGATTTAACGAAGAAGAGCACAAACATCAAATATACCATTATAAACATCTACTCCCCAAATCATTACAGAGACAAAGCTTTATGTTGGGAGTCATTAAAAGAAGAGGTACAAGATGTTCAAATAAATAATCTAGTCATTGGAGGTGACCTAAATCTGATAAGAAATATAGAGGAGAAGCTAAGACGTAAATACTTTGGCGACCCTTCAAGAGCAGCCTTGGAGGATATTATTGCTAAGCATAAGTTTCTGGATATCCCTCCAAGCAATTGGAAATTCACATGGAACAACAAAAGAGCGGGTGCTCATAATATAAAGGAAAGGCTTGACAGAATTTTGATTCAAGAGGATATAGCAGCAAGTTTTTCGTCCATTAAAAGCAAAATCGTGCATGCTTCAGCTTCTGACCATAAGTCGGTCGTGCTCATTCTGGACAATTAGGAGAATCAAGGCCCGATCCCATTCAAATATAGCAAAATTTGGGACAGCAAGGAAAGCTTTGGGAATATAATAAAAGAAAGTTGGGACGCAGAGGTGTTGGGCTCCCCACAGTACGTATGGGAAACCAAGCTAAAAAATGTGAGAGCAAAAATTAAAATGTGGGCCAGAGAAGAAGCTCTCAGGGACAAGAAAAAAAAAGAAGCAAAGCTGCAAGAGAAACTGGAAAAGTGAAACAAAGGAAAAGAAAGTCAGCAAGACACTGAACAAGACAAAGCCCATGAAACAGAAATGTTTTTGGCCCTCTACAAGCAAAATAGACACGAAGAGGAGGAACTCAGGCAAAAGTCTAGATGCCTCTGGATTCAAGCGGGGAACAAGAACACTGCTTTTTTTCACAATAACCTCAAGATTCGACGAGTGGGCAATCAAATTGACAAAATACAAGTGGAAGGACAGGAAATAACGGGAAGAGAAGAAATAAAAGAGGCAGCTCATAATCACTTTAAAAACCTCCTCACAGCTGGGGAGCAGCAAGTGGACAACGCTGATTTTCTTCAGCAAATCAACAGCAAAGTTAGTGAACAGCAAAACAGTGAGCTTGAAAAGGAGGTAACAGCAGAGGAAATAAGGGAGGCAATATGGAGCATGCACCCAGAAAAAGTTCCAGGCCCTAATGGATTCACCATTGCTTTCTATAAGAGCCATTGGGAGACAATTAAAAAAGACTTGGTCTGTAAGATTAAGAATGTCTTCAAAAAACACAAAGTGGGAGAAAAACCAAAACCTCTCATTTGGCCCTCATCCCCAAAAAGCCAAATCCTACCTCCTTCAATAGATTCAAACCAATATCGCTCTGCAACTCCTCTTACAAAATCATTACTAAGATTTTGGCAAACCGCTTTTAAAAAATTCCACCTTATATCATCTTTGAAAACCAAGGGGGCTTCGTCCCAAAAAGGCAAATAACAGACAATGTGATCCTTATACAAGAAGCTATCCATAGCAGCATCCAAAACAACGAAAGAGGGATGGTGACAAAGATGGATATGGCTAACACTTTTGATCGTGTTTGCCATCGCTTTCTTGTTGCAGCTCTTCAAAAGTTTGGCATTTCCCCCAAATTTATTGGGATCATTGAAGCGTGCATCTCCAATCCTTGGATTGCAACGTTAATTAATGGCAGGCCCAGCAGATACTTTCGCAGCACTAGAGGGTTGAGACAGGGTTGCCTGCTCTCTCCCTTTTTTTACATCATTATGGCAGAATCGCTTAGTATACAGCTGGAAAATCAGAGAATAAGAAGGGAAATCACTGGTATTAGAATAGCTCACGGGGTTAAAGAAATAAATCACTTGCTCTTCGCTGATGATATACTCCTGATTGGGGGTGCCTCTAGTATTATAGCCAAAAGGTTCAAAAAAGTGTTAGATGACTTCCTAGTTGCATCTGGAGGTCTATTGAATAATAAAAAATGTAGAATATACACCTGGAATGTGCCAAACAATATTATGCAAAGGATCTCGCAAATCATGGAAATCCCAGCTCAGCAAAAATGGAGTCATTTCATATATTTGGGGTTACCGCTGGCCAAAGAAGGGATTAAGACAGAGATTTGGAACAAACAAGTAGAGAAAGTGGGGGGAAATTCAAAGTTGGGGAATGATGTGGTTAAACTTGGCTGGCAGAACCATCTTAATCAAAGCTCTTCTCTCGGCTTTGCCTATTTACCAATATGCCTTAACTCTGGCCCGTGCTAGTATTCATAAGCAAATGGAGCTTATTATCAGAGGCTTCCTTTGGCGGGGTGAGAGGCAAGACTCCAAAAAGTTCAGATTGGTTCGGTGGGATCAAGTGACACTTCCCTTCGACTTTGGAGGCATCTCCATCCGTCTTCCAAGCTTAACAAGTAAGGCTCTTGGTATCAAGTTTGTCTGGCACATGCTAAATGGGCGAGATCAATGGTGGGGTGAAGCCTTGGCTAGGAAATATCTTAACGATCAAAGGTCCATGCTACTCAACGAGCTGATCCCTGATCGTCCTTGCACACAAATTTGGAATCTTATTAAAAAAACTATTCCTCACATTAAAGATAAAATCTCAAAAAAATCCTGGGAATGGAGAAAACACTTCCATTTGGAATGACAGAATTATGGGTACAACTCCCTTAAAAAGAAACCACAACTTGAGAGACCTCCAAGACTAGTTGGAGGAGAAGGGCATATCCTCCTTATTCTCTATCTCGAAGTGGGATCAAAATAGATGGATTGCTTGGAAAAAGCCTCCTCTTCCAAACCGTCTCTCTGCCCAGTGGGAAGAGTTGAAGGCTCTGCTCTATGGCTCAGCTCCGATAAATAAAAAGTGTATGGACAGCGATATCTGGGATCCTAGTGGAGGAACTTACACTGTCAAATCTGGATACAATTTCCTCCGTAACCACAACAACTACGATAATTGGAACCTCTGGTCAGCTGTTTGGAAGAATGAATTCCTTCCTAAAATCAAGTTTTTCGCTTGGACCTTGCTGAAAGGCAGGATACTTACAGCTGAGAATTTGAGGAAAAAAGGCATCCATGGGCCTTCAATGTGCGTTCTTTTCCAAGAAGAAGAAGAGAGCACCCAACATCTATTCTTGAATTGTGTTGTAGCTAGACAGTGCTGGAAGCAAATAATCAGCCCCATCGATGTGAATATTGACACGATTAAGCAACTGTCTCCTTTAAATAAGAACTGGACACATAGCTACCCTTATGCTAAGAAAAAGAAGGCTGCCATTATGCGTGTCTGGAAATGTCTCCCCTCCACCCTTTGCTGGCACATCTGGTTGGCAAGAAACAAATGCATCTTTAAGGGCAAAAAACCTAGCTCAGGTTCTATTCTAGCCAAAACTTGGGCCCAAATTGAGGAAATGGTCAGCGCTAAAGGTGTGCCACCAATGGCTCAAACTAGTTGGCAACAAGTAGAAAAGAACTGGTACAACAAAATCCCCCTAGATGGCCCAGCTAGGAACCATATTCCAAAGACGACCGGAAGTAACCATAAAACTAGAAGCTTCGGGGCAATGAAAGGGAAATAGAGGGGTGGATCAAAAACCAAAGAAGCTACATTCTCTTCTTTGATGGAGCCTCAAAAAACAACCCCGGAAGAGCTGGGGCAGGTGGGCTAATCCTGGATCAGCAAGGTGACACAGTATCCAAGTATGAATGGGGGTTGGGGACTCTTTCAAACAACAGGGCGGAGGCTTATGGTCTGCTTATGGGCACCAGCATCCTCACAAAGCTTCAGGCGAAAGACCCAATCATCATTGGTGATTCTGCAATAATAATAGCTACCATGGAAGCAGGAAGAGATTTCAAAAATCAAGCCTTAAATCAAATTAAGAAAAGAATCAATGATAATGTTAATCTGCTAGGGAAAGTGGTATACAAGCATGTGTTAAGAGCTCATAATCAAGCTGCAAATGCTCTCGCCAACAAGGCAGTGGACAGAAGGGTAGGGACAGCCAGGGAAAATCAGGATGTTTATGACAAACCAATTCCATAACCAGCCTACGATGGGGAACTGGCTCATCATTCAAGGATTGGTAAACTATAACAGTCAATTTAAAAAAGGGGATAACAGTACAGCGCAGATTCAAATGGAAATTCTCCTTCATATGCCTGACACGAAAAACTTAGAAAATCTGCCTAGAGCTGCAAGGAATATCTCCTCTGAACAGAACCGCAAGCATCGTATTTTGCTGCAGGATAATTCCCACCTTCAAGTTAAGAATGTTGGCATTATGATGAATGTGTTGTACTTGATGGCAACCCTCTTGTAGCAGAACAACTCACTTATATATGGTAACTAGATGAATCTTCACAAGAGATATCAGATGTAACATTAATACATGGTAGTTGTGTTAACAGATGTGATGCAGGGAAGTTCAAAGGAAATGACAGTTCACAATGCAGCAAGTTAACATTATGATACAGGTGTTGTCCTTGATGATGAAGATCAAAGTACTACAGGGTAACAATATTGAATCACAGTTCAGGCTCACAGAATGAAAGAAAAAGAGTTATACGCGGGTTTACCTTAACCAAGTTGCGTATATACGCAGGTTCATTGAGCAGAAGACGCGTATGTGTATACATGCACTTTCACGCACAGAAAAGCGCGTACATGTCGGAAACTAAGTTTTTGGGTCCATGGTATTTTGGTATTGGTCCATGGTATTTGGTCCGAGGTATTGACCCTAGGTATTTAGACCAAGGTATTGGTTCTAAGTGGTTTTGGACCATGGTATTGAATAAGGCCTAAGACTATAAAAGGAGGAGAAGATCATTAGGCAAAGGCACTGAAAAAGTCTTGAATATCTGATGAAGTGTGAAATCCAGTGTGCAAGTTATGGGTTTATGATGATTTGCTTGATCTGAGCCAAGGAGGAATCCCAGCGGTTGATGGAGGACAAGGTCTAATGATGGATCGAGATCTTATGGCTTGGAAAGAATAATCTCTATATGGTTTGATCATGCTTATTCTTGATCTGTATATTAACGCATGAAATGTTCTGTAAATACTATGACCTGGGTATAACTCAAGTTTGGAATAGCTCCAAATTATGAATGAATATTTACAGATGTATACACTGGTTGACTTTGATAAAAGTGCGTATATACGCAGGTTAGATACATCCAAGTAGTGTATACCATATGAATTATGATATTTGAAATTACAGGTGGTTCTGGTTGTTGATGCAAAGTTCTGAGTTCTGGTGATTGTTTACTGGTGTCTATATTCTGCATATTCAGATTGGTTGATTGTGTTGAGCTTCAGTGTTGATGGATGAGATCTAATAATGGATCAGGATCATAATGACTTATCTTTATGTGATCTAATAGACTGGATCTAGTTGCTAACACACGTATTATCCTTTTGTATGTAATGATCTGGGTATGTCTGAAGTCGGGAAGTGCAGTCAAGTTATAGGTAAGTATTTGATGACATATACGCTGGTTCGCTTTGGTGAAGTCGCGTATACACGCTGGTTCGACTCTTCCAAATAGCGTATGCACTCTGATGCATGATTTTTGATGATACAGCTAGCTCTGAATATTATTGCAGAGTCCTATGATCTGCTCTGTGTTCTGGTGACTGTGTGTCTGTTGACAGGGTTTCAGTGATTCAGTGTTGGGTGATTCAGAGATTGATGATTGGTTGTATCACATTGGTAATTGATTTTGAGCTTCAATATTGTTGATGGGTCCAATATGAAAATTGAATGAAATGTGGCCTTCAGATTATGGTGTTGTGCTTCAGGAGTACCCAGTATGAAAATTTATGAAACGTGGTCCCTGGAATAAAAGAGAAGGTTGTAGCCTTCTGTAGGTCAGCACCTACGTACTAGTACATCAGCCAGTACAAGAGCTAAGGGGGTTGTAGCTCCATTCCAGGGGAAGCTGGAGAACGAGAGAAGGTGGTAGCCTTCTGCAAGTAGAAGCTTGCGTACTAGTATAAGACTGCACCAGTACAGAAATATTGTAAAAAGAAGTTTCTTATTAAAAGAAGATAGAGACGAATTGCAGCAGGTGGTTTTCACCCACATTGGGTTTCCACCTTATATCTTGTGTTCATGTGTGCTTCTTATGTGTGATGATTTGTTCTGTTTTACTGCACCTGTTTACTGTTCATATGGTTAATAATGTGTTGATGCACTCATTGAAGATCAACTAACTGAATCATAAGTTTACTAGATATACGCTAGTTGCATTAATCACGGTTGCGTATACACGCGAGTATCATTAACTGAAGTAGCGTAAATGAATCTGATAAAGGAAATGAAAAGATTATTGATTTGATAATACTGATTCACCCCGCCCCTCCCCTCCCTCAGTATTATTTCCAACAATTGGTATCAGAGTAGGTCCTTTGGTAGAAGCTTGATCGCTTAAAGGAGATCCGTAGAACAATGGGAAAGAAGCTAAAGAAGAAAGCGCCTCAAAAGAAGAAGACATCTCAGAGGAACTATGACAGTGGAAGAATCGATTGGGGAATATGTGGAAGCAACACTTCAGATTTAGAATCACCTCAGAATGAAGATGAACAAGCAAAAGAACTATCAGGTATGAGTTTGTTATCCTCTAGTGATACATTTCTCCATCCACTTGAAGATGATGAAAGTGATAGCGAAACAATTGAACTTGCTCTTATGGGTGAGGATGAAAGATATCAAATAGAGACAAAATTTAAAAGGCTTACGGACAAAATTAAAGATCAACAAGATCTATTGGACAAAAGGGAATGTGCCTCCAAAGAAGAAGCTACCAAACTAAAAGCTCAACTAGAGGAAGGAAACAAAGTAAGGAAGCTATTCAAGGAAAAGGAAGATCAATGTCAAAAGCTACAAGATGAAGTGACATCATTAAGAAATGAAGTAAATGAAAGGAGCACAACAATCAAGAAACTCAGAGAAAGATCCAGTTACTATGAAAGTCTTGAAGCTAAGATCCTCTCGCTAAAAGAAGATCTTGAAGAATCAAATAAGCAGAATAAAGAACTACTCCAAGCTCTTGAAAAACAAGAAAACGAAGTTCTTGAATTAAGCCATCAGTTGGAAGAAGGAAGAAAAGCTAAAAGAATCATGAAGAAGCAGTATCATGAAAAGGAAGAGCAACATCAGATTGAGGTAAATATTCCAAATGATAAATTAGAAGAAAAGGATAAGCTCTTACGATTTCAAGATAGTACTAAGATCTTGGATGATATTCTTAGTAGTCAAAGGTCTTCTGCCATCAAAATTGGTCTTGGTTTTCATGAATTTGTTGAAGGTGAATCTAGTTCACAAATTAAAACAAGGGACTCTAATGCAAAATCTGAAATGCTCAACAAGGAGATGAGAGGTCAATCCCATCAACAACCAAGGAAAGAAATTCCTCAAAGAAAATCTTTTACTCCTAACTATGGAAGTGATAATCGGTCATTTCCTCAATTGAATAATGTTGAATGTTATGTATGTCATAATTTTGGACATGTTGCAGCCAGATGCAGAAGAAGAATGGTTCAAGACCATCACACAAAAAGATCATCATGTTCCAAGTACCTTAAGGGATATTGTTTTTCTTGCAATATGTTTGGTCACAAAGCCATTGACTGCTATAGAAGGAATATGAAACATATGAGATGTTATGCATGTAACAAGCTTGGACATATAGCAAAGGAATGCAGGAACAAAGTACGGGCACCATACCAAAAGGAGAAAACACCATCGCACTTGAAGATATGGAAGAAAAAGGAAGTACAATCAGAAAGATGTGGCATAGCACAATGTACAGACATAACAGACTCAGAGGGTGCTGAAAGTGTGAAACTTCAGTGTTCTAAATATCATACGCAAGTTTCATGAAGAGAAGTCACGCGTATAGCGAGTTAGTCACTGCACAGTCACGTACATGTTAGTTTGAGGAAAAGCAGTGGGACAGGCTCAGGAAAAAGGGTCTGATATGATTCAGTCCATTATTTGCTCTATTTGATAATGGTTACAATCTGCTGATGATGTGTGGAAATGTCTTGATACTCATAAGATGTTTAGAAGTGTTTTTGATCCTAACTTGATGATGATGATGCCTTGATACTTCTTGCTGATATATGCATGATCAGATCTGACAGTAAACAGATGGCACAGTTTCAGAGGGAGCTTATGCTTTGAATAATGCATTGTTGGCATTATGGTTTGAAGTCCTTGGTGATGATGCTTATATGGCTAAATGATACATATTGCTATGATATGGTTATGAGTTGTCCATAACAAAATCTCATATGATTCTTGGGGTTACATAGTTGGTGTTCAAATAAGATTTGTGGTTGATTATCTGATGATGCATATATGTTGCTTACATGGTAATCTTCATAAGGATAAGGAGAAGTACAAAGCTTGAATACACAACTTCATATGCTGTTGTTGTCATATGCATAAAAATCATATAATACAGTTATGATGCAGGATTCCTATAGTTCTTGGCTCTCACATGATTGAGGATTGTTGTTGTTGATGATATCAAGAAGTCTTGACAAAAGTTCTTGAGCTCAAGGTTTGCTAGATACATAGTGATATATACAATATGCTAGATACATGAAGTTTCATTGTTGGTTGGCCAATATAATGGAGTTATTGCAGATCACATGGAGACATAACTATTTGAAGACATGATATTATCAAATGTGGGTATAAAAGATCATGCAAATCTTGATGATGATGTGATGACTATGATGTTTTTCACATATGATATAATGTGAATGATTTTGTATGACATATGCATAATTGATTCATGGAAGGTTATGACAATGCTCAAGAACAAGAAGATGAATTGATGCAGACATACCTTGTCACAGGTTGATGTTATTTACACTAATGGACATATACAGGTTGTTGGTCTGGATGTTGTTGACAGATGCTTATGGAGCAGATCATACATTGTGTATGGTAGTTGTTGATGAGTATCATGGTCGTGTTTAGGTATTTGGTCTCTATTATAAATTTCATGTATATCATTCAATGTAAAGGTCATATCAAGACCCATGATGTAATAGTTTGTCTCTGTCTATTGTAGTCATGTGTTGAATCCCTTTTGGTCATATGATGTAATTTCTACCCCCACTATGCCTGGGATGGATGATGTAATGTTCTTGTTTTATCATGTATAAGCTTTTGGTGTATCCCCACTTGGTTGGGTGGATGAGTCAATATTGGTATATCCCCACTTGGTTGGGTGGATGAGTCAAGTGTATCCCCACTTGATTGGGAAATTGATGTATGTATGAGTCATTGGTGATAGGAAGGTCATACTCACTTGGTTGAGTTGTAGAGCCGTGTTATTCTCTTGAAAATATTTTGCATACTCGGCATGTGCTCAGGGGGAGCATGGATGGATTGGTACATCTTGGCATGTACAAAGGGGGAGCTCAATCAGAGATTTCAACATTTACTCAGGGGGAGTATGGACAACAGAATGTATATCAAGGGAGAGAAGATCTTGGTCCGCCCTTTGCCCTTGATGTCAAAGGGGGAGAGTGACTTGGTGTTGTTGTTGCCATCAAGTCCAAAGGGGGAGATTGTTGGCATTATGATGAATGTGTTGTACTTGATGGCAACCCTCTTGTAGCAGAACAACTCACTTATACATGGTAACTAGATGAATCTTCACAAGAGATATCAGATGTGACATTAATACATGGTAGTTGTGTTAACAGATGTGATGCAAGGCAGTTCAAAGGAAATGACAGTTCACAGTGCAACAAGTTAACATTATGATACAGGTGTTGTCCTTGATGATGAAGATCAAAGTACTACAGGTTAACAGTATTGAATCACAATTCAGGCTCACAGAATGAAAGAAAAAGAGTTATACGTAGGTTTACCTTAACCAAGCTGCGTATATACGCAGGTTCATTGAGTAGAAGACGCGTATGTGTATACACGCACTTTCACGCACGGAAAAGTGCGTACATGTCGGAAACTAAGTTTTTGGGTCCATGGTATTTTGGTATTGGTCCATGGTATTTGGTCCGAGGTATTGACCCCAGGTACAAGGTATTGGTTCTAAGTGGTTTTGGACCATGGTATTGAATAAGGGCTAAGACTATAAAAGGAGGAGAAGATCATTAGGCAAAGGCACTGAAAAAGTCTTGAATATCCGATGAAGTGTGAGATCCAGTATACAGGTTATGGGTTTATGATGCTTTTCTTGATCTAAGCCAAGGAGGAATCTCAGTGGTTGATGGAGGACAAGGTCTAATGATAGATCGGGATCTTATGGCTTGGAAAGAATCATCTCTATATGGTTTGATCATGCTTATTCTTGATCTGTATATTAACACATGAAATGTTATGTAAATACTATGACCTAGGTATAACTCAAGTCTGTAATAGCTGCAAATTATGAATGAATATTTACAGATGTATACGCTGGTTGACTTTGATAAAAGCGCGTATATACGCAGGTTAGATACATCTAAGTAGCGTATACCATATGAACTATGATATTTGAAGTTACAAGTGGTTCTGGTTGTTGATGCAAAGTTCTGAGTTCTGGTGACTGTTTACTGGTGTCTGTATTCTGCATATTCAGATTGGTTGATTGTGTTGAGCTTCAGTGTTGATGGATGAGATCTAATAATGGATCAGGATCATAATGACTTATCTTTATGTGATCTAATACACTGGATCTTGTTGCTAACACACGAATTATCCTTTTGTATGTAATGATCTAGGTATGTCTGAAGTCGGGAAGTGCAGTCAAGTTATAAGTAAGTATTTGATGACATATACGCTAGTTCGCTTTGGTGAAGTTGCGTATACACGCTGGTTCGGCTCTTCCAAGTAGCGTATGCACTCTGATGCATGATTTTTGATGATACAACTGGCTCTGAATATTATTGCAGAGTTCTGTGATCTGCTCTGTGTTCTGGTGACTGTGTTTCTGTTGACAGGGTTTCAGTGATTCAGTGTTGGGTGATTCAGAGATTGATGATTGGTTGTATCGCAGTGGTAATTGATTTTGAGCTTCAATGTTGTTGATGGGTCCAGTATGAAAATTGGATGAAATGTGGCCTTCAAATTATGGTGTTGTGCTTCAGGAGTATCCAATATGAAAATTTATGAAACGTGGTCCCTGGAAGAAAAGAGAAGGTTGTAGCCTTCTGTAGGTCAGCACCTACGTACTAGTACATCAGCTAGTACAAGAGCTAAGGGGGTTGTAGCTCCCTTCTAGGAGAAGCTGGAGAACGAGAGAAGGTGGTAGCTTTCTGCAAGTAGAAGCCTGCGTGCTAGTATAAGACTGCACCAGTACAGAAATATTGTAAAAATAAGTTTCTTATTAAAATAAGATAGAGACGAATTGCAGCAGGTGGTTTTCACCCACATTGGGTTTCCACCTTATATCTTGTGTTCATGTGTGCTTCTTATGTGTGATGATCTGTTCTGTTTTACTGCACCTGTTTACTGTTCATATGGTTAATAATGTGTTGATACACTCATTGAAGATCAACTAACTGAATCATAAGTTTACTAGATATACGTTAGTTGCATTAATCACAGTTGTGTATACGTGCGGGTATCATTAACTGAAGTAGCATATATGAATCTGATAAAGTAAATGAAAAGATTATTGATTTGATAATACTGATTCACCCCCCCCCTCTCAGTATTATTTCCAACAAAGACCGAAGACGGTATCTGTCTCTTCATGCGTAGGGGTACTAACGTTGCCTTGAACTGTAATGATTCCATTGTTGGGATGGTTCACGAGGAGTTTCACTCCATCGATTATAAGAACCAGCTCGGGATAAGGCCTTCACACCAGAAGATTCATCACAGCAGCGGTACTAGAAGGTTTCTTGGTATCAGTGTGCATCGTGTTCACAAGTTTAGGAGTCTTGGGCGGTTTCTGTGGAGGAAAATCAACATCCTCTCTTCTCTGAGCATGAACAGAGGTAATTTGGTTTTGTTTTACTTAAGGTCCTGCTTTCATTCAGCTAATCTCTCTTTTGCTCCTGTGTTTTCGGTCAGTATTGTTTTCAGGGTGTCTCATTTCTCCTTAGTTGCGCCTCGTTTCTTTCATTTGCCCAGTTCCTGTACTCGCCCTCCGCAGTATTCCTCTCAGCCCCACCATCATTCCTCCTCCTCCTTTCTCGTCTGGACTGTGGATCTTAGAAGACACAGTGATCACTCCCATTGGTTGCCTCCCTTCTGCAGACTCGTTTTTTCCCCCACCAGTCCCTCCATTCGTTGGCAGTAGTTACTGAGCATCTCTGGTGTCGGCTTGAACATCAAGTTTCTCTCAAGCATCATCAGGCTCTCGAAACAGGGTGACAATACTGTCACGAATCTAAGAATAGTTGTCTCTCAGTCATTTATGTTCAGAAGCCTTCAGCACCAGAACAACAGTCAGGATAGCATCTCCTTTGTCATCAAAATGTCTGGCAACCCTCTGGAGAAGGTTGAGAACAATAACAGCTGTGTGCTCTGTCAGGCAAACTGTTTTATGATCGGGCGTTTCATCAAAACCCTCAATGAACTCCGGGCTGAGATGGAAAACGAGAATAAATCCAAGAAGAAAAAGTTTGAGAAGCAGAAAGCTGAGATAGAAGGGCTCAAGGATAAATGTCAGCATCTTGAAGAAGTTGTGAGCTACATTAAGACGCTGAACCAAAGTGAGCAAGGAGAAACTTCGACCAAACTCAGCAACAAGAAGGATAAGCCCCCCGAGGACTCGGTCAATCAGTTCTGGTGATCTCATTGCCAACTTTTCTATGCTTTGTAAATTTTGTCTGCTGTTAGGACAGTTTGTTCGTTAATATAGTTATCTTCTCTTTCAATTTCTAAGAATCAAGACTTGTGATTCAGAGGATGGGACTGCGCTCCCCTTTTGCACCTCCCTCACAGATCTCTCTCTCTCTTTTTGTACTGGGACCTTGTCCCTCCAACGTTGTTTTATAATATAATAGTACCCGACCATGTTTAAAAAAAAAACAAAGTGTGGATTTTACACTCTCATGCGCACTTGTTTTTTTTTTTTTTAACATGGTTGGGTACTATTATATTATAAAACAACAGTGGAGGGACAAGGTCCCAGTACATATAGAGAGGGGAAGATCTGTATCCTCATATAAAGAGGGGGAGGTGCAAAAGAGGAGCGCAGTCCCATCCTCTGTATCACTGGTCTTGATTTTTAGGAATTGAAATAGAAAATAACTATATTGACGAACAAATTGTCCTAACAGTAGACAAAAATTTGCAAAGCATAGAAAAATTGACAATGAGATCACTAGAACTGATTGACCGAGTCCTCGGGGGTCTTATCCTTCTTGTTGCTGAGTTTGGTCGAAGCTTCGCCTTGCTCACTTTGATTCATAGTCTTTATGTAGCTCACAGCTTCTTCAAGATGTTGACATTTATCCTTGAGCCCTTCAATCTCAGCTTTCTGCTTCTCAAACTTTTTCTTCTTGGATTTGTTCTCGTTTTCCATCTCAGCCCGGAGTTCGTTGAGGGTTTTGATGAAACGCCCAATCATAAAGCAATTTGCCCAACATAGCACACAACTGTTATTGTTCTCAATATGTTCCAGGGGGTTGCCAAACATTTTGGTGACAAAAGAAGTGATATCCTTATTGTTGTTCTGATGCTGAAGACTTCTGAACGTGATTGAGTGGGAGTCAACTATTCTCAGATTCGTGACAGAATTGTCACCCTACTTCGAGAACCTGATGATGCCCGAGAGATTCTTGGAGTTCAGGCCATCATAAGAGATGCGTTGTAACTGTTGCTAGAGAATGGGGGAAGGGACGAGTCTGCAGAGAAGGGCCAGCTAATGGGAGTGATCACTGTGTCTTCTAAAATCCACAATCCCGACGAGAAAAGAGGAGGAGTGATGGGGAGGCTGAGAGAAATACTATGGAGGGCGAATAGAGGAACTAGGCAAAGAGAAGAAACTAAGCACAATTGTGAAGACCTAAGACACCCTGAAAAACAAATCTGATCGAAAACACAGGAGCAGAAGGGAGATTAGCCGAAATAATGCAGAACCTTAAGTAAAACAGAACCAAATTACCTCTGCCCATGCTCAGTGAAGAGAGGGTGCTGATGTTACTCCACAGAAACTGCCTTAGACAATCACTGAGACCTGGAAACCTTCTATTATCGCTACTGAGATGAAACTTCTAGTGTGGAAGCCTTATCCCGAGCTGGTTCTTATAATCTATGGTGTGTAACTTCTCGTGAACCATACTAGCAGTGAAATCATGACAATTCATGGCAAGATGAGTACCCCTGCACATGAAGAGACATATACCAACTGTTGTCTTATCTTGAAGGTGAGAATTATTCGGCAGCAAAATACAAAGCCTGCAGTTCTGATCAGAGGAGACATTCCTCACAACTCTAGGCGGAGACATTCCTCACAACTCTAGGCGAATTTTCTATGTTTGTCATGTCAGTCATATGTGGGAGAATCTCCTTCTGAATCTGTGTTATACAGTTATCCCCCTTTTTAAATTGGTTGTTATAATTTATCAAGCCTTGAATGATGAGCCAGACAGCCATCGAAGGCTGATTATGGAATTGGTTTGTCATAGACATCCTGATTTTCCCTAACTGTCCCTACCCCTCTGTCCACCGCCTTGTTGGCAAAAGCATTTGCAACTTGATTATGGGCTCTTAACACATGCTTGTATGCAACTTTTCCTAGCAGATTAACATTATCGTTGATTCTTTGCTTAATTTTATTTAAGGCTTGATTTTTGAAATCTCTTCCTGCTACCATTGCAGCTATTATAATCGCAGAATCACCAATGATGATTGGATCTTTCGCCTGAAGTTTTTTGAGGATGCTGTGCCCATAAGCAGACCATAAGCTTTTGCCCTATTGTTTGAAAGAGTCCCCAGCCCCCATTCATACGTGGATACTGTTTCGCCTTGTTGATCCAGAATAAGCCCACCTGCCCCTGCTCTTCCAGGGTTGTTCTTTGAGGCTCCATCAAAAAAGAGAATGTAGCTTCTTTGATTTTTGATCCACCCCTCTATTTCTCTTTCATTGCCCCGAAGCTTCCAGTTTTTATGGTTGTTTCTAATCGTCTTTGAAATATGGTTCCTAACTGGGCCATCCATGGGGGCTTTGTTGTAACAGTCCTTTTCTACTTGTTGCCAACTAGTTTGATCCGTGGGTGGTGATAGCACTTGAAATTTCACCTCAGGTTGAAAAGGAAAATCTCAAAGCTACATCAAACCATTCAGCCTCGTAGCTAGCCCTACGGGGCAGGAGAAGGCTCTCTCCGGTCAAATCTCGGCAAATCTTCAATGGGATGAGATGAACAACAAGGTAACACTGATATTAGGCTAGTAAACTGATTTGAAGGTTGATTTGGGGGTTTTTGGAGTTTTTGGTGGCAAATTGAGGAGCTGCAATTTAGGGTGCGGGGATTTGACACAGTTTCTGCAGGGGGGTCTTTGGGGCAGGGTAGGAGCTTGTATTGATGTCTTTAGCTGAAGTGGATGATTAGGAAGAAAGATAAGAAGGCTAAAGAGAGCAAACAATGGATTTGAATTCTCTTTAGACAGCAGAAAACATAGAAATTAAACAAATTTGAAAGCAGAGCATGGCAAGCATGAATTCTAACTTTATCACTTCATTTGTTTAATATGCAGCAGTATAGAAAGGAAATGAATCACATAACAAAGCTTACAATAACATGAAGAGACACACCATCAACACAATGAGTCCACAAGAATCCCAAAGATGACTGCAAAACCCTGGTCTTCCTTAGCCAAAAATTGCAGAGATACAAGTGAATAATACAATGATAGCTTCTCCCTCAAGAGTCCAACCATGAAAATGAGAAAGAAAGTACATAATATAGATGATCTAACATCTTTCCCTGCCTCCATGGGTCGAGCTCACTATCCTAGGAGCTGTTTGAACAACTTCTAAACTAAGCACTACAAAATAGGCAGTCAAAACAACCTGCCTCTATAAACTTGGAAACCAGTTCATACAGTCAATTTTACCCTTTTACATGCAAGAATCTTCTAGAAGAGTTTTTAAACAAGAGTAAAAGTATCCAAAAAGTGCCACAAGTATAGTCAAGAGGACCACCATCGACCTCAGAAAGTCAAACTGGAGCTAAACTGCAATTTCTGAGCTGAACTGGTCAAATCTGGCAAAGTTCCCTCAACGGGTCGCGCACATCCTCCTCAACGGGTCGCGCAATTTGGAGCCCTGTTTGGAGGCCTTTCCGGTGTCAGAATGAGGTACAGGATAGCTCGTTGGAAAGGTCTCTGAGTCTACTTTCCAACCCAACTAGAATTTTTGGATTTGGAGGTCATTTGCCTAGTCAAAAGTCAATTCTCCCAAGACTACTTCTGCAGCTCAAAAAAGGGGCAGAAAGTCAAAATTTGGCTGTATTTTGACCTTTTGGAGGCCCAAAACTCCATGAAAACTCAAGTCCATCCATAGGCATGTGTAACTTTGCATGAAAAATCTAGCAATGTTGAGTTTTCGCAAAACGGAGCTATGATGACAAAGGGTCTCACCGGGGGTGAGACCCGTTGAGAAGCCAAAACCTGTAAATTTCCCAAAAATGCCAAAAATGAGCCAAAACTTCCAAAAATTTTTGTGCTTGGTGCTGTGAAGAGGCTAGTGGGTGTCATGATCCTTGAGGGATGCCTCAGCCAAGATACGGAGTGGGTTGGTCTTCTTCTTCCGCCTAAGAGCCTCGGACAACCTCCTTTGGAACATTTTCATTTTTGCCTTGCAAACATGCATCCTCGCCCAATAGTGATTCTTCATGTTCCTTAGCAGCTTTTTCTCTTGGTTGGCCTTAGCCAACAGCCTCTCCAAGTGGGCATTCTCCTGAATGAGCAATGACTCCCGGTCAGCAGGCAATGGATCACCGGGCCTCCTACGGTTCAAGACTCGGTCGCTACGAATCCTCCATAACTCATCAAGTGCCTTCTCCTCCTCTAGCTGTGTGTTCCGCTGCTCTAGATAAGTGATGGTCCATTGGGCACCCTCAAGTCTCCGCTGCAAAACATCATTCTCGGCCCTGAGCTGCTGAATGATCTCCTTTGCCTCTTGGCTAGGAGAACTGACCTCGAGATCAATCACTGGATCCTCATGAACCATGGGCTCTTTGCCCCTCTGCAATACCTGTGCTGGCGAAGAAAGCGAGGCCCCTTCCACCTGATGTGGAGATAACACTCGCTGATCTGAAGATGAAGGCGAGACCCCTTCCACCTGCTGTGGAGATAGTACTCGCCTAGCTGCTGCAAATAAGGCCCTTGGGCCTTTCTGATATGTGACCAAAGGAATGGAGCTGACATGTCAGGTGATGGGAACATCAGGCTGCTGATATGGTCCTCCCTCCTCATGAATGGCCTCCTGATGTGGCTGAGGTGGCACTGTGAAAAACTCACGGGAGATGAACTCCTCCCATGAGATGCCCTGCTGAGTCAACTGATGAGAGACTATGAGCTGGATCAAACCATAGTGACAAAGGCTCCTGAACTGCTGAGCCGGGGTTTTCCTCTGCAACATGGGCACCATCCTTTGAATGTTGTGAAACAAGAAGACCGGGAGGTTCATCATCCTCACCCGGGTGAAATGCATCAACAGGCGAATGTGATATGAATACACCTGTGAAAATCTGCCCTCACATGTAAAATAATGCATGATAAGTCTCATGAGGGGAGCATACTCGCTCCGGAGAAATCTGAATGGGAAAACACTCGTCAACAGTCCCACAAATGATGGCCAGACATAGGGCTCAAAGTGAACAAAATCAAGTAATCTGCGCTTAGGCCACACCTCACCCACATTTGGTATCCCTGTAGCCTCTGAGAACACCTCAGGTGTCAATATGAAGTTCACCCCTGCAAGAGTGACATGTCCATCATGGAGGTGTAAGACAAACAAGCGGGCCAACTCTCTATGATGCTGAATCTGAGAGATCCTCTCACAAAACTGATAGCAAGACATGTACTGGAAGCAATTCACTGCCAAAGGACAAGCCTGTAACTCTGCCAAAGAAGTGGGCTCTTCCCACTTATGATGTCCTCCCTTACCTCCTCTACGAGGCCTCCTCTATTCCTCAACCTCTGTAGATGATGAATGGTCATCACTTTGCTCATAAGTTTCGGTATCTAACATGGTTTTGGAGCAAAGTGGACAAACTGAAGGACAAATTGAATTGCTGCCTCTGCCTGCAAAAGTGCTGAACTCTATGCTGTTTCAAGGGGAGAAAACATGAGGGGAATGTTAGGGGAGGGAACTTCTTAACGAGGAATGGGAATATATGAAAATAACAGGGAATTTCAAGGGAAACTTTACAAATTGTCATGCATATAGGAACACATTTTAAAATTGGGAAATCATTTGCAAAGAACATCTCATATGGGACAAAAACATGTATGATAGTAAACATGGAAGGGGCATACATGTATCAATAGGGACATAGGGACATCATACACCAAATTTGCTTATAGGAGTTCAGGTGTGTCATAAGGCAGATTTTTGTTTTTTTTTTTAAGGAGTACATGTACATTGTTTTAACATAGAGGGAAAGTTTTCATGTACAAGGGGATGTCAAGGGTATGTAGGGGTTATGTACATGACTCTAGATATACAACAACATTTATTTTCACATGACTCTTTTCTTTATTTGCAAATGTATCTTTTCTTTTTGTTCTATTTTTGCATGTGTATGGTAGAGGGAATTAGGGTTTTGTGTGCTTGGGAGAGGGGTAGGGTTTATAGTTTAGGGATGGGGAAAAAGTCTACATTTTATGTACAAATAATATGGGACAGAGATGAAAGCATGACTGTGAATGAAAGGGGAAAAGAGGGAAGGGACCAAATGGGACAAAATCACTTGAAACAGTCACAAAACCCTAGCATTTTACAAACATTAACAAGCAGCCATATAAGTCTTTTCATTCGCTTGATATGAGGTTAGAATCATAGCATACAAGCTTATTTTCATCATCAACCTCCAAAACAATGAGTAAGACCCTACCTCGAGCAATGTAGATGAGTTGAAGGGAGGTTGAGGAAATTTGGTTGAAGTTTGATTGCAGACAGCTGAACGGGTCACGCAGGCTCCCCAACGGGTCGCGCACAGCCCAACGGGTCGCGCCCGTAGTAAATTTACACTGCTGGAGTGCCCTGGACGGGTCGCGCACCGCCCAACAGGTCGCGCACAGGCTTGAACGGGTCGCGCACCTGCTAACTGCCCGAAATCACTGTGTTTTTGCCTCTTTCGCCTATCACTCTCTCACAATCTCTCTTGCAAGCTTTGAAATGCACAATGACAGTGAAAGAAGGGAATATTACCTTTTATAATCTTCATTTGAAAAAATTTCATCCATAAACCCACTTTATAAAGTCTATTTTGACACTTTTTTAAAACACTGATTTTTTGGTTTCCTTTATCCTGAAGTTGACTTTTTGAGTGCTTTGACCTGATTCTTTTTGCAGGTAGATCATCTGAAGGACTGTGGCAAGGGGACCAGGGTTGTTGCTGTCTCTTTGAAGACTTTTTTGGAAATTTATTCTTTTTACAAAATTTATCATGACCTTGGATTTTAAAAACAGAGTTTTTAAATCCAAGGTTAGAAATGAACTGTACATGATGAAAATATCAAAGAAACATGTTTACCATCCTCCCTCTGGCTTGCTGGTCACTCAAGGACTTTCAGAGACATGACCTTGCAGAGACAAATGACCAAAACCCTAGACCTAGAATTTTGACATTAAGACACATCAAGACAAGCTTGAAAAACTCAATGACTGATATGACCTGATCCAGCAAAGCCAAGAGGGGTATGAATAGACCAGCTCCTCCATCAGGGTTATGGCATGCCTAACGGGATGCAAACTTTGACACTGATGAGACACCTACTAATGCAAATGCAAAGAGCTTTGATCAGTGATGGAGGGCTTTCAAGACCGACACTAACAGGTGGCACTCCTTTAGCGCTGACCATTTCTGCAATTTGGGCCCAAGTTTTGGCTAGAATAGAACCTGAGCTAGGTTTTTCCCCTTAAAGATGTATTTGTTTCTTGCCAACCAGATGTGCCAGCAAAGGGTGGAGGGGAGACACTTCCAGACACTCATAATGACAGCCTTATTTTTCTTGGCATAAGCGTAGCTATGTGTCCAGTTCTTATTTAAAGGAGACAGCTCCTCAATTGAGTCAATATTCAAATCGAGGGGGCTGATAACTTGCTTCCAACACTGTCTAGCTATAACACAGTTCAAAAAGAGGTGTTGGGTGCTCTCTTCTTCTTCTTGGCAAAGAATGCACATTGAAGGCCCATGGATGCCTTTTTTCCTCAAATTCTCAGCTGTAAGTATCCTACCTTTCAGCAAGGTCCAAGTGAAAAACTTGATTTTAGGAAAGCATGCATTCTTCCAAACAGCTGGCCAAAGGCTCAAATTATCATAGTTGTTATGGTTTCAAAGGAAATTGTATCCAGATTTGACGGTGTAAGTTCCTCTGCTAGGATCCCAAATATAATTGTCCATACACTTTTTATTTAACAGAGCTGAGCCATAGAGTAGAGCCTTCAACTCTTCCCACTAAGTAGAGAGACGATTTGGTAGAGGAGGCTTTTTCCAAGCAGTCCATCTATTTTGATCCCACTCCGAGATGGAGAATAAGTAGGATATACCCTTCTCCTCCAACCAGTCTTTGAGGTCTCTCAAATTGTGGTTTCTTTTTAAAGGAGTTGTCCCCATAATTTTGTCGTTCCAAATGGAAGTGTTTTCTCCGTTCCCAGGATTTTTTGAGATTTGATCTTTAATGTGAGGAATAGTTTTTTTAATAAGCTTCCAAATTTGGGTGCAAGAACGATCAAGAATCAGCTCGTTGAGCAGCACGGACCTCTGACTGTTGAGATATTTCCTAGCCAAGGCTTCTCCCCACCATTGATCCTGCCCATTCAGCATGCGCCAGACTAGCTTGATACCAAGAGCCTTATTTGTTAAGTTTGGGAGACGGATGGAGATGCCTCCATATTCGAAGGGAAGAGTCACTTGATCCCACCGAACCAAACTGAACTTTTTGGAGTCCTGCCTCCCACCCCGCCAAAGGAAGCCTCTGATAATAAGCTCCATTTGCTTGTGTATGCTAGCTAGAGCCAAAGTTAAAGCATACTGGTAAATTGGCAAAGCCGAAAGAAGAGCTTTGATTAAGATGGTTCTGCCAGCCAAGTTTAACCACATCATCCCCCAACTTTGAATTTTCCCCCTCACTTTCTCTATTTGTTTATTCCAAATCTCTGTTTTAATCCCTTCTTTGGAAAACGGTAACCCCAAGAATATGAAATGACTCTGTTTTTGCTGGACTGGAATTTCCATGATTTGATAGATCCTTTGCATGATATTGTTTGGCACATTCCAAGTGTATATTCTACATTTTTTATTGTTCAAAAGACCTCCAGAGGCAGCTAGGAAGTCATCTAACACCTTTTTGAACCTTCTGGCTATAATACTAGAGGCACCCCCAATCAGGAGAGTATCATCAGCGAAGAGTGAGTGGTTAATTTCTTTAACCCCTCGAGCTATTCTGATACCAGTGATTTCCCTTCTGATTCTCTGATTTTCCAGCTGTATACTAAGCGTTTCTGCCATAATGATGTAAAGGAAAAGGGAGTGCGGGCATCCCTAACTCAATCCTCTAGTGCTGCAAAAGTATCTGCTGGGCCTTCCATTAATCAACGTTGCAATCCATGGATTGGAGATGCACGCTTCAATGATCCCAATAAACTTGGGGGAAATGCCAAACTTTTGAAGAGTTGCAACAAGAAAGCGATGGCAAACATGATCAAAGGCATTAGCCATATCCAACTTTATGACCATACCTCTTTCATTGTTTTGGATGCTGCTATGTATAGCTTCTTGTATGAGGATCACATTGTCTGTTATTTGCCTTTTTGGGACAAAGCCCCCTTGGTTTTCCGAGATGATACAAGGCAAGATTTTTTTTAATCGGTTTGCCAAAATCTTAGTGATGATTTTGTATGAGGAGTTGCAGAGGGAAATTGGTCTGAATCTATCGAAGGAGATAGGATTTGGCTCTTTGGGGATGAGAGCCAAATGAGAGGTTTTGGTGTTTTCTCCCACTTTGTGTTTTTTGAAGACATTCTTAATCATACGGACCATGTCTTTTTTAATTGTCTCCCAATGGCTCTTGTAGAAAGCAATGGTGAATCCATCAGGGCCTGGAGCTTTTTCCGGGTGCATGCTCCAAATAGCCTCCCTTATTTCCTCCGCTGTTACCTCCTTCTCAAGCTCACTGTTTTGTTGTTCACTAACTTTGCTGCTAATTTGCTGAAGAAAATCAGCGCTGTCCACTTGCTGCTCCCCAGCTGTGAGGAGGTTTTTAAAATAGTTATGAGCTGCCTCTTTTATTTCTTCTCTTCCCTTTATTTCCTGTCCTTCCACTTGTATTTTGTCAATTTGATTGCCCACTCGTCGATTATTGTGAAAAAAAACAGTGTTCTTGTCCCCCGCTTGAATCCATAGACATCTAGACTTTTGCTTGAGTTCCTCGTCTTCATGTCTATTTTGCTTGTAGAGGGCCAAAAACATATCTGTTTCATGGGCTTTATCTTGTTTAGTGTCTTGCTAACTTTCTTTTTCTTTGTTCCACTTTTCCAGTTTCTCTTGCAGCTCTGTTTTTTTTCTTGTCCCTGAGAGCTTCTTCTCTGGCCCACGTTTTTATTTTTGCTCTCACATTTTTAAGTTTGGTTTCCCATTCATACTGTGGGAAGCCCAACACCTCTGCGTCCCAACTCTTTTTTATTATATCCCCAAAGCTTTCCTTAATGTCCCAAATTTTGCTATATTTGAATGGAATCAGGCCCTGATTCTCCCACTTGTCCAAAATGAGCACAACCGGCTTATGGTCAGAAGCTGAAGCGTGCACGATTTTGCTCTTGATGGACGAAAAACTTGCTGCTATATCCTCTTGAATCAAAATTCTGTCAAGCCTTTCCTTTATGTTATGAGCACCCGTTCTTTTGTTGCTCCATGTGAATTTCCCATTGCTAGGAGGGATATCAAGCAACTTATGCTCATCAATAATATCCTCCAAGGCTGCTCTTGACGAATCGCCAAAGTATTTACCTCCCAGCTTCTCCTCTATATTTTGTATCAGATTTAGATCACCTCCCACACTAGATTATTTATCTAAACATCTTGTACCTCTTCTTTTAATGACTCCCAGCATAAAGCTTTATCTCTGTAATGATTTCGTGAGTAGATGTTTATAACAGTATATTTGACGTTTGTGCTCTTCTTTGTTAAATTTGTCCTGACCCAACTGTTGTTGAGTTTTTGGCTGACAAGTTCCCAATGCCATTTGTTCCACAACATGCCAATGCTTCCTGAGGCCCCGTTGGAGTCTATGGCTATTCCCTCATAATTTTTTTGTGTTGCTATCAAGTTTTGAATCTCTTGGTTGCTGATTTTGGTCTCTTGGATCATTAAGATATCCGGTTGTTCTTGCTTTATTAGGTCTCTTGTTGCGTTGAGTTTTAAAGCAGAACCCAACCCCCTGCTGTTCCAAGAGACCAAAATCATTATTTACTTAGTTTGTGGTGGTTCCCAACCTTTTCTTTCTGCTGCATTTTCTCCCCACTTCCTTTCTGTTTGCTGAGGAAGGAGTCCATTGGCTATTGGGTGCCAATGGCCATATCCTTTGCTGCAGCCTCATCTCTGAGTTCCTTGTTGGATTTCCTCCCAGCTTTTTTTGGTTGTTCCAAAGCATTGTTTGTTTCTTTGACTTTATTTCTAGTGAGGATTCGATCAATGGAGGGGGGGAGGAGAGAAACTGAGGGGTGGGGATGAGATACTGGCTATAGCATTGGGCTGGGGGGGAGAGCGGGGGGGAGAACGGGGGGATGGAGGATCTTCATCCAGGAGTTCGAAGGGATTAGGGGACGGATCGACCAAAGGGGTAGGGTTTATGGGGGGGGTTAGAAGCAATAACAGTGTTTCCAGTAGCCCTCTTCTTACTCGCTCTACAGGCTCTATAGATCTTGTGATCCTTCCTCGGATTTGATATCAATTTGTTGGAAAGGCAGAGGAGGATAGGCACAAAATAACAAAAATAATTCACACACAATAACACGAGTTGTGGCTCTTCTATTGATCACACAAAAACTTAATGATTACAATGAACCCGGTGAGGGGTATTTAAACCTTTTCCGAGTAGCGACTTGCCTAAAATAACTTCACATGCAACCACACACTAAATTCGACTTTACTCAAAATACCAATTAACTGGACTTAACTCAACTTGACTAAGTCTCTAAATTTAGCGTTAGCCAACTCTTCATGAGAGAGTAATTAGTTATTTTAACATTTTTTAATATCCCTACACCTTCTTCACACTCCCCTATTTTGATATTATCTATAAGTCTCAAATCCTTATTTTGATATTATCTATAGGTCTCAAATCCTTAATAAGCCGAGTCTACAAAGAATTTAGACACATTCTTTCTGCACTTTCTTTCACATCATATAGAAGGGAGGTTTCATCGTAATCTGAACTCTTAAGGGTGAAAAATGAATTAGCCTATCTTTCACATCATATAGAAGGGAGGTTTCATCGCAATCTGAACTCTTAAGGTTCAAAAATGAATTAGCCAGCATTGTTTTTTCAACTCCGCCCACACCGACAATTCCCACGATGTTGGCGCCTCCACACACCCCTTGTGCTGTGATCACACAAGCTTTTCAAATTCCTTAATTTTTGACCCAACCCAGTTTCATATTTTGTTGCATCCAACCGTGTTTTTCGAACCGCTTTCAGCAGGCTTTGGACAACCTTATTCAATAGGTCATCTTCACTGCATATTTATAATTCAGAAAGTAAAATTAGTATTGAGAAAAGCTTAGCTAAGTTTCCATATAGCTATCAATCCAACAAACAAAAATAACAGGGATTGGGAATATGGGAGATCCTCACTGATTCCACGCGTCCATCTCAAAGCCGCTTATACCTGCAACACGATTGAGTGCGTCTCTCCCATTCTTATGGGTTATAATTAAGCCGCTTAGTTGTGCTTCCTAGGGAATCTTATGGGTTACAATTTTTATCCCCTCTTTGTTGATCTCTTGATCTGTAAGATAGTCTTTTAAATTAAGTAATATGTAGGTCCTAGGAAGAGGTTAAGATCAAGACGAAATCTGCTACAAGAATCAGAACCTAGGGCTAAAACAATGCTTACCTTTCAATCTATATTTATGTTGACTTGCTTTTGATATCAATGTGAGACGCTTCTTTGACCTTTTCAATTTCACCATTGTTTGCTATTCACATCATTTTATAGATTTAATTCTTCATACATGTAGAGCATTTGATATCAATGTGAGACTCTTCTTTGACCTTTCCAATTTCACCATTGTTTGTTGTTCACATCATGTTATAGATTTAATTCTTCATACATGTAGAGTGTGTAGCAGTTTGGTTTGTTATTTTAAGAATGCAATTTTATAGGGAGCCTGAACTTAAGGAGATGGTGTGGCACTTGAAAATGGAAATAAAATGACATGTTGTTATGGTACTTCAACCAGGTCTTATTCCTTACAACTTGTAATTTTTTTACCCACGACAAAAAATAACCCAAGTCTCTAGTTTAGATTTATTAAAATTTTGTCTGAGTTAAGTCAGAGCTAAAATAAACTGTGTCAAGTAGTGAGTTCTATCCATTTGAAGATGCAATGGAAGTATCCATTAGATGGTACAAAAATATGACTTTTTTTGTACTTCGTTTTCCTTAGTGGTAATGAAATCAACGAAGTAATCAAGTTTGAAGAAGGCTAAGATATTAAGTGTTAGCTAAACTGACTTTGGGTACTATTTTGTAAATTTCACTTGTCATCAACTGCTGGAGGAAAATGAATCCTAGAAGAAGATTGATGAGGTATGTATTTTTGGTAGTTTATAACTTCATATGGCACATATTCTCCAAGCATGAGTAAGGAGAATGATAAGCTACAAATCACATATCCTGAAATATGCAAGCAATGCAAGTTTTTATGCTTGGGAACTGTCTGGTACTATTTTCCATGCAACTGACATCCTTTAAAGTGTTGTTGACCAATTATGTCATCCAATTGAAAGGAGTCTATAATACCGTGAATTTGCTGAGTACATTGAATGTAATCATTGAATAAGGATTGACAAGGGGCATCCCTCTCTGCCGCTCATACTAACTATTTATTGGCTTGAGCTCTTATGTTAGGAAATCTCAATCCCCTTTGATCATTTGGCAAGATGCAAATATTCCAATCCACTCGAGGTACTCAAGGACCTTGGCTAGTATTTTATAGGTTGCTTGAGAAGGGAGAGGACAAGAACAATTCTAGGGACTTTCTCTAGTATTTTACAGGTTATTTGAGAAGAGAAAAGATGAAGAATACTAAATGTTCCCATTGCATGTACTCTATTATTGACTGCAACCTTACCCAGCAAACAAAATATCGAGCTACCTCAGAGCTTGAAGTATTTATTCAACTGGGCCATTATCCACTTCCTATGATCAACAAGAGAGAGTTATGTACAAAAAGGGATGCCCAAATAATGAATGATCCCTCCATAATTTATATTATTTTGTTTATGATTCAACCAATCTAGCGGTTTGTCTTGAACAATAAGGAAAATATTTGTTTCATCCTCACCAAAAGCCACTCTTAACAACTTTTTCTGTGTCAAGGAAAATACTAGTATCTTACAAATAATGCTCAGTCAATTCAGCGGTTAAAGCCAAGTCATCTGCGGAATGGACATTGATAAGTTGGTTTCCGTTAGGGAAATAAATTCCTTTTGATTTTCCCTAGTAGCCTCCAATAACTAACCTAGAGCATCCACTGTAATCACATACAAATAAGGAACAGAGGGAAACCTACCTGAATAAGCTGCTATGAGTATTCTGAACGATTAAGGTTGTATAGTTTTACTTTCAAGAGGAAAATATATGAAAGTTTAAATCCAAATTTCATGTCACAAGTAAACTCGCTTTGTGTGTGAAGGATACAAGGAGGATCATACTTCTATCAGAACAATTATAATCTTTGAAGTAGGTTTGACCTTTTTTATCTATATGGCAGGATTGTTGGATCTGGTTTCAAGATATTCAACTGAGCTAACCTGGAAAGATTCAAAAAGGCACAAACAATAGAACCATTTTCAGTCAGTGTCAACTCATTTTCAAAGTCCAATTTGGAATAACAACAACAATCTCGGCCTTTTCAATCACAGGTTGCTCAAACACAGTTACAACACCAGCAACATCAGGGAGTGTCAATGACTCTAGCTCCTGAACCTACTCTAGCATTGACAGTGGCGCATCAAGCCACTAGAATAGGGGGTGGGCATTCAAATTGGCAACCACCAGACTGGGTTGTGGAGCTTAAACTAGTTGTCTTTCATTTAGAGTTTGTGAAGGATGGCGAAGTATTAAGTCATATCAATTTGGATAAGCAGAGACACATATTTTGGAGACAGGTTATTACTTGTGATTTTACGTTGGACCATCCATTCGTCTCTTGACAACATGCTGTTGTTGTGCCACATAGAAATGGAAAGTTTGCATCTTCCACCAAAGAAGATTACTTGGTAGCTACCTAAAATTTAATTGAGTCTATCTGACGATCGAAATTGCAACTCACTAAGAAGGAACAATGTGATTTTTGTGTAAGGCCCAGTTTGGTCAGAATCAACTGTTGGACTATCCATTGTACACCTTCGTAGTGGATTGGTTACTAGCCCAATATAATATTTAGTCCCAAGAAATTTTACTCTAAGTTTCAAGCATGTTGTGCTTATTCCAAGTGGGTTTGCATAGTTTCTATCGTAGACTCTTGTGGCCCTCATTATGGCACCAGGGTGCTCTAAAAGTGCTTCCTTTGGTTTGCGTTTTACCTTTGGATTGCCTAGCCTGAGTTAAAATGTGTACTTTGATGTTTCTCTTTGTGAATGCTTATTAATTGGATATTCCCTTTAGTATATGTATTTTCTTCATTCTCCTGTAGTGCATCTTTTTCGATTCATGGGATGGGCCACCTGTTTCTTTGTTCTCTCATGTAATTTTGAGCCATGCAGTTAATACATCCCATATTTCTTCTACTTAGAAAATATGTGGGTTTGCTGCAATCTTAAATTTGTATCGAAGCATTGCTTATATGGGCAACATCTATGTCATTGATCTGGGCTCAGTGCATGGCACTTTTGTTGCAAATGAGCATGTGACAAAGGATAACCTTGTAGAACTTGAACTAGGGAAGTCTTCGCATTTTGTTTCATCATCCAGAGGTTATGTCTTGAGAAAAAATATAGCCGCCATTTTGGCTATGCAACGATTGCATCCACAATTCACCCTTTCAGATCCTCCAGATCCTTTAGATGAGGACACAGTTGTGGCATATAATACTATCCTGAACCACTTTGGGGAATGCAGAATAGACTTGGTACAAAGACCTTTAAGGATTCAGGGGCACTTTTTGCAACTAGTAAAGATGAGTAGTCCCAAGTTGAAAGGGATGCCAAGAGACCACAGAAAGAAATATTTACTTTTAGGGATCAAAATGGTGGAGAGTTAGTGGAGGTAGTTGGAATATCAGATGGTGCAAATGTTAGCACTAACCCTGGGCTCATCGGGGTAAAGGAAGGTAGTCTTGTTGGAAAATACGAGTCTCTTGTGCAGGTTATAGTGATAAGGTAGTCTTGTTAGAAAATACGAGTGTCTTGTGCAAGTTATAGTGATACCTAAAAGCCAAGACCGGGTTATGCCAAAGGAAGAGAGTGATGCACCAAAAGGGGTCACTCAAAAGCTACAACAATATTTGAACAAAGTCAAGTCCCCAGTGGAAGATGGTTTCTATGGAGATATTTATGGGGATTCCTTCGCTGGTCAGGTTGGTGCCTCATGGGAAAACGTGCCAAAACAAAACAATGGTATTTCAGAGCAAGCTACTTCAATGTGACAATAGAAGTTCCTGCCAATGGCATGACTAAGATCGACCAAAAAAGCTCTGTGAGAAATAGTATGACGAAATTCCAGTTCAAAATCTAATGCACTCTTCGATGATGATGATCTGTTTGGAGACTCGATGGAGGATGACGCTTCAAAATGAGTCTAGTTCTTTTACTTTTATTGAAGTATAATTAACAATTTCAGCGAATTTGAGGTCAGAATTCCACTTGTTGCAAAATGATTGTATTTTTTGTATAACCCAACATTATTCAGAATGCAGATAAATTTTACAGTGGGTTTATTTTTTATGCTTGAATAGCATGTGATTTTTGCAGCAGGCGTTTCTTCAACACAAAGGCTCAACAAAGCTCTCTGTTTTCATTGATGTTTCCATTTTAAAGAAGTCCTATGTGATCAACTCGTATGTAAGGAAGGACACTATGTCGATTTCCTATGTTTAAATATTCACTGAACTGATTTATTGTGGAGCATGTGGGGTTTATTCGGGTCAATGTCATATAATAAAATTCCCATGAAGGAGGATAGTACAGGTTACCTAGCTCTATGTAACAATTACTTCTTGTCTATTTTTTTTTCTTAATAAATTTAAAGCGATCGAGTTAGTTACAAAATAATATTGCATAAAAATGGCCCAGGTTTTTAGGATTAAACCTGCTATATTTAAGCTTTAGAAAATATTAAGTGCGAGTCCGATCATTGATAAAATTGAAACAAGAAATCATGAGAGGAACAAATATGGAATATTTCTTCAACTTAATCACACTCATCATGGAATATCAAGGTGCATAACATCACTCACTCTGTTTCAAGTGGATTTGACCAAAATTTGTAATGCCTATATTTTGGGTCGTCCAAGTTGTCAGCAATCCCATAAGAAAAATGGCCATCCACACGTTGCATCATATTTGGTGCAACAAACCAAAGTAAATCAAGAATAGTTCCTGTCATGTATACTTTATGGTCAGCAACTGCTTGCACACTCTCCCAGCTCATCTCATGACATTTTATCCAAACTTCTCCACAAGGTATGTTATGTTGGGCAAGGTTATTACTTTTAGAAACTACCCTGTAGTAAGCCATATTTAGTTTAGATGACAGCTATTCTGCTGCCATCTTACCAAATGAAAGTATCCTTCCATAATGGACCCCGACCTTTTCTTCAAAATCTGGGTCATTTGTACATTTATTGCTTGAAATATGCTCTTTGCATATAGGTGTTCTATTGTGTTTGTGTTTCTTTGAGAGGCAATCATGTCCTTTCTCAGGTGACCAATCAAGATCACCCCAAATTATTTCTCCTCCGTTAGGTAACAGTGACATGGTTGAACCCCAAGTGTGACTCGTGCACATCATATGCTGCAAAGTCTGTACTCAAAAGATCTCATTGTCTAAGACAGTAGGGGTAATGGCTCTAGCAAAAGCAACATCCTCGGCTTCAACTGAAAAATGTCGTGTAAAAGCCTTTGGTACACCAAGAAATGGTGGTCCAAAATTCATTATTGGTTTTATATGTTTAGAACATCAATCTGGGCCTCCAGCATCACCCATTGGGGCAGGTGCTTCCACCCATCTCATGAAATGTAGAAAATAAAGGACTCCCATTGAATGTGGTATAGCAACAACTTTTCTGCAATTATTGGTTTTGACCATAAGCTCTATTGTACTCTTCAACCTGCTAAATGTTTGGTCCCGTACCTCTGTATTTTACAAAGAAAGTATCTAATCATAGGCAGCCATGTGCATGTTTTTATCCTCATATCCAATCTGTGTCATGTTCACAATCAGCACCGCCCATACAGAGTATCTCAGTGCAAAGTAATCTACTGAAACAAGCCCTGAAACTGGCTTGACTCTAACCCCAGAGGGATCTAATCCCATTTCATTATCCAAAGACGTGTTCTAAGTTTCTAACCAGCAAAGTGGCCTCCTATAAACTTCACCAAAAGTACCACCCCAAAGCCTCTTCCAAACTAGTCCCTCTGAACAAGGCCTACTCTCCCGCAGCTAAAGCCCTCCTATGACAATTTGTGGGAAAAAAACTATGGGATGTTTTTCCTTCATGCCTTCCTTCTTCAACTTAATTCCAGGTGGTCCAACATAAGTCCCAGTTATATACTTTGACAACGATGAAGGCAATGCATTGTAGATCACCAACAAAAGCGACCATGTAGAGAAAATATATCCTACGGTCTAACAACATGAATCTACACATCCCCATTTTTTCTGGTCCTTTAGTTTTAAGTTTTAACAGGCAGGGGCCCTTAGTTTTAACAGGCAGTGGCCCTTAGTTTTAACAGGCAGTACGACCTCAATCACTCCCTTTTTTGTCCCAATTTTCTGTTGGTTATAGTTAATCGCCATTGTTAGATTTAGCCGAGCAACATCATGATAATAAATTACAGTTAACCACCATTTTTAGATTTAGCCGAGCAACATCATGATAATAAATTCGCCCTTGATTCACACCATTTTATGAACAAGGCTGGGTGATATTTCATTCAGATGGCAATGAGCTTCCTTGTTATCTAATATTAGATAATGTATAACATGGGGGCTTTAAAACATATATATTTTAACAGAGTAATTTGATTGGGTTTATAATATATATACACACACAATGGACTAGTTCCTGTATTTGTATTAATCACAAATGTTTGTATATTAGTAAAATAATTCATACTTTTATTTTTCCTCATTTTTTTTCATAATATTTCTTTTTATATAGATACCTTGTATTTTTTGGCTTGATCTCTTTTTCATTACAATGTTTATTTTGTTTATTTTTTTAATGGAGATAACAATTTTTTTTAAGGATGCTAGCTCAATGGAAAAGTACATACTTTGTTTTTTCAGGTTTTTTTTTGTTTCTCTGAGCAGTTTATTTTTATGAAGAAACAAGAAGATTCATACTATATATCTTGTTTCTAAGGAGAATTTTTTAGTGTCTCAAGTTGAGACAATAACTAAGAGTAAAGACATATGGTTTACTCATATGGTTTCTATAGTTTAATCTCATTTATTGTCTCTATAGAGACAAAATATCACTATTCATATAGTCTCTTAAAAACAAAAAATGAATGGTGTCTTAAGAGACAATAATAATTGTGTCCTATATTGTCTTTATAGAAACAATTTTTTAAAACAATAATTTTTTTAACACAGAATTAAAGCAATATTTGAAATAATTTACAATTTTTTGTTAACTCCCATCAAAACAATTTAAAAAAATTGTAATCCTCCTCTATAAAAATATAAGATGATATCATGCTACTCATATGCACATTAACACATTTACATCTACTTACCCGGTGACTCCATAATTTTTTCAATTGCGTCCCGGTTACTTCCAAAACTCTTAAAAGCCTCAATTGTACCCACGAGGGCACGGCACGGCAAGGACACTCATTCCAGCGGAGCCATAAGAGTCGTTCTGGAAACAGTGCTTTCCGCAATATCCGTTCTACATTGTCACCTTCGCTCTCAATCACAGACAGTCCCTCCAGAAGGAAACGCCTCAGCACAGGCCTATACACATTCCGAGCTTCCCCAACATCTTGCAGGGTGGACGGATGACGAGTTGTCGTAATTCTAGTCAACCTATTATAGTTGATTTGAACGTGTTACCCCTGGGGTCATACCACATTCTTATAGGCATGGACTGGTTGGAGAAACATTGGTCCCTCATAAATTGTAAGACAAAAATTGTTAACTTCCGAGATGAGGTAGGGGAGAGACATGAAATTCAAGGTGTGTAGAAACCTCTGCAATTAAGGCCTATAACAGCCTCCCAGTTAGCCAAATGCATCAGAAAACGTTGTCAAGTTTATGCCATCCAAGTAGGGTATGCTAACTCAAAAGATAAATCTCTATCCCTTGAGAATATACCTGTGATACAAAATTTTCCAGGTGTATTTCCTGAATAAATACCAGGTCTACCCCCAAAAAGAGACATAGACTTTACCATTGAGTTAATTCTAGGAGCTTCCCTAGTTTCTTGAGCACCTTAACAATTGAGCATACTAGAATTAACAAAATTAAAAATGCAACTCCAGGAGTTTATTGATAAGAAGTATATCTGCCCCGGTGTATCCCCTTAGGGAGCTACAATATTATTTGTTAAAAAGAAAGACAGAACCCTGCAGATGTGCATGGATTTCCGCCAGCTAAACAAGCTGGCCATTAAAAATGAATACCCCCTTCCCCGTATAGACGAGTTATTTGACCAGGTGAAGGGTGCAACCTTCTTCTCAAAGATCAATCTCCATTCTGGGTATCATCAGATCAGGATAAAGGAGGAAGATATTGCAAAAACTACATTCAGGATGCGTTATGGTCATTATGACTTTGTGGTTTTACCATTTGGGCTAACTAATGCCCCAGCTACCTTCATGTGTCTCATGAATAGCATATTCCATCAGTTCTTAAATAAATTTGTATTAATCTTCATTAATGACATACTGATCTACTCTCGAAACATGGAGGAGCATAAGGAGCATCTCCGCATTGTGCCACAGGTCCTAAGAGAACATCAACTATAAGCCAAGTACAGTCACTGTGATTTCTTTCAGGAAAAAATCCAATACTTGGGACACATCATCACCAAGGATGGAATTGCGGTAGATCCAGAAAAAATAAGAACCATTATGGAGTGGCTGCTGCCAAAGGATGTAGCCGATTTAAGATCATTTATTTTCCTAGCTGTTTACTACCAAATATTGGTGGAGGGTTTCTCTAGAGTGGCATATCCTATTACCTCTCTACAAAAGAAAGGAAAAGCTTTCAGGTGGACCCCCAACTGTTAAAGGAGCTTTGATCAACTCAAACATCTTCTTACCACCGCACCTATTTTGAGAATTGTTGATCCCAACAAGGAATATGTGGTTTGTACGGATGATAGTGAGGAAGTTGTGGGTGGCATACTAATGCAAGAAGGCAGAGTGATGGCTTATGAATCTAGAAAACTTAAATAATATGAACAAAAGTATTCAGCATACGATTTGGAACTGACGGCGATCATTCATGCTTTAAAAATGTGGCGTCATTACCTATTAGGTAATAAATTTTTGTTGATGGCTGACCACCATATTCTGATTAATAATTTCAAACAGCCAACTTTAAATGCGAGGCAAGCTCGTTGGGCAGATTTCTTAAGTGAATTTGATTTCAAAATCAAACATTTAAAAGGAAATGATAAGTTGTTGCTAGGACCGGACATGTTAGAAGAGATGGAGGAAATGGTGAAAAAGGTAAGAATCAATTTAAAGGTTGTTGAGGACCGTCAATTTTTTTTTCCCTATCGGAAGAGAAGCTTCCAGGAATTCCAAGTAGGGAATCATGTCTACATTCAAGTTCGAGCCAAGAAAAGCACCCTGCAATGGACCGGGTGTGCTAAATTAGCACCCTGATTTTGCAGACCCTTTCAAATCCTGGCTTGAATCGGACCAATGGCTTACCAACTTGCCTTACCTAGTCACATTCGTGTACACAATATCTTCCATGTCTCTCTACTTAAGAAATATGTTTATGATGCTAATCATGTAATCAAATGGCAAGACATTCATGTAATATATGTGTGTGTGTGTGTGTGTGTGTGGTTTTTCTTTAAGGATGTATTAAACAAACTAGTTAAAGACTTAACGCTTTTTATTGCTATGTTCAGGCCGAATCGGAAGGCGAGTTCTTTGTCAAACCTCTGGTTATACTAGATCCAAGAGAAGTAACGTTGTGGAAACGAGTTATCACCCAGGTTAAAGTGCAGTGGTAGCACTATGGGACTTCTTCTTCAAGCTCACCATTCAATAAGGTTGATTTTACATCCATCTAATATATTTGAATTTTTTGTGACCTTCTAAACATTGCAAACATCCTTATTTCCTCTAATCATGCTGCAGGTGCAAATTATTCCTCAAAATATATTCCCTCAACTTGAGCATAACCCTTGCTTACCAATCTGCCTTTGTTTCTCACCAACTTTCCATTATCATCCAATTTGTTCCTAAAGACCCATTTTGTACCAATGACATTTTTATCTAATGGTCTTGGAACCAATTCCTAAGTCTGATTCTCCTCAATTTGATCAAGTTCCTCATTCATGACTTTACCCAATTCTCATCTTGGCTATCTTGATAAAAAAAATTGTTTTAATCATAGACAACATAGAAATATGTGTTTGACTAGAGGTATTCATTAACTTTCTCCAATTTTGAACACCAAATTCTTTATCTCCAACAATCTTATTTGTAGGATGATGCTTTTGTATGTGCCTTAAGGGAGCTTTTGCATGAGAGAAATCTATTTGTTCTTCTTGCATTTCTACTAATTCTTGAGCCTAATTTACTTCATCTTCACTATTAGCCTAATCAGGTGGACTAGTAAATTTTGGTTGTCGTAGCATTTGTATCAAATTTTTTTGGTAAAATATCCGTAAAATATTCCTTCATCATCCCTAACATCAAAATTTCCCAAATTGTCATCATTATTATTGATTTAGCACTTACTTCCAAAGACTTTGAAGTAGTTTATTATGATTGGTTTTCCATACCAAAGCTCATATGGTGTCTTATCACTCTTTAGCCTAAACTAATCTTTATTCAAAATATGGATTTTTGTAAGAACATATTCATCCCAAAAAGTGTTTGGTATATTTATTTCATCCATCATTGGCCTTTCTAGATGTTGCACTGATCGATTTTTCTTTCAGCCACACCATTTATATTATGGAGTGTTAGTTATAGTGAATCATCTCTTTATACCATGTTATTCACTAAATTTATTGAACTCATTTGAGGTGAAGTCTACACATATTTTGGATCTTACACACTTTAATTTGCAATCAATTTGGTTTCCAACCATAGCCTTAATGATTTTAAAATTTTCAAGTGCTTTAGAATTCTCCTTTAAATATACAACCCACCTAAGTCTAGTATAATCATTATTAATCATCATGAAATATATCTCACCACTTGGATCCTCCATCCTAGCAGGATCACATAAGTCCGTCTGAACAATTTGAAGTGGCTTGGTAGATGTTTTCTCTTTGGACTTGAAAGGAACTCAATTTTCCTTGCCAATTTGACATGATTTACAACTGGTATTACTTGGCTTATAATCTTTTAAAAAATCTCTTACAACTTCCTTTTTGTTGAGCTTCATAATATGCTTAAAATTTAAGTGGCCAAGTCTCATGTGCCACTATCAAGCTCTCATCAGGCTTTCCAAGATAGCAGTTTTCATTTTCTTCCTTGAGTGAGTAAAAATTGTTTGAGGACCTCACACCCTTTGATATTACTTTGCTTGTGTTTTCTTACTTTATCTCAAAACCTTTGGAATCAAAGGTAACATCATGCCCTTGAACACATTTGGATCACAGTTAAAAGATTGTTTTTGAGTCCTTCTACAAAGAGAATATTTTGGCTTTACCTCTTCCATTGTCCAAATATATTATTCCTTTTCCCTTGATTCTTGCTAGTGCATTATTTCCTAAAAGGTCACTTCCTATTTTTTTTCATTCACTGATAGGAAATTTATTCTATATCTAGTAATATTCTTGGAGAATTCACTATCCACATACCAATGGCTCCCTTGATTTTGGATGTACAATATAATGCCACATTCTTCCTTTTTCTTATCCTTTTTCTTTCTCTAGGTTTTTGGTTCTTCTTGAGTTCGTTTAATATGAGGAGTTTTTTTTATTTCATTAGTTCTACACTCGTTTTCCTTGAGAATATTTTCATGTGAATTTAAAAATTTGTCATTTATATGTGATTTATAGAATTTGTTTCCATTATTTCATAACTAATTTCTTCCGAGATAAGCTCTACAATATACATGTTTATGACCAAAACCCATAAAAGAAAAATAGTAAAATCCGGTTGGGTCGGTCAGAAGGAGTGTTCAGCTGGAGCTATAAGACAAAGGTATCATCATCAAACGCCGGAACAGGTATTTTTCCATGGACTACTCTTGTCAAGTTGATATCAATGGAATGCTCACCTTAACTTATGTTGTTTATGATAAAATGATAAGATGTTAAATGTTTAAAGCTATGTGAGAATACCAACAAGTTCTTTTAATTTTAACTTTTAAACCAGCGGGAAAATAGATCTGTTAGTGTATACTAGGTTGAGGCTCTCATAATAGGAAAGAGGGCCTTACAGAAATGAGAAATTGTATATACGAAATCAAGGAATAGACTCAACATGGAATGTTATGAGGCGTTTTACTATTACCTAGATTAAAGATCAATCCATCCTTCACCATATTAAAATCAGAGACTTTTTAAAAAGGAAACCAAGAGAGATCTCGACATTTTTTGAATACATAGCTTAATACGATATATTCAAACCCTAATGTAAACCTGTAGAATTATATCAACAAGCTATTATGAATCAAAATCTCGAGAGAGGAAAAGAGATTGAATTTAAACAAAACCATACATTCTATAGTTTTCAATAACCATGCGAAATAGCAGTCTGAGAAATAGAGCCGGAGTTACAAACTATGGCCGAAGCCATTTAAAACTTATGTAGATATGGAACCAATAGTACAGTGGGATTAAGGCTTCCATAAGCCGAGAAAGGAAAAACTTCCTAAGCATAACATCAAGAACTCTAAGTAAAGCCGGCCCTATGGCCACAGAACCCTGCTAAGAAATGACTCTAGTAATTTAAATACCCAGTGTCTGGTGGGTTTTTCCTCCTAGGAGAAGAAGCCGAAGAGAGAGTTTCATCATCAACACCATCTGGAGGTTGCGGCACCTGGAAAGAGCTTCTGTAAAACCCAACCAAAAATGAGGGATTAGTTGTTAAACCATCATAAGAAAATTGTAACAAAGAAATGATAAGCAAAGAGCTGATAAAAAAACTCACCATTGAATAACAACATGAAAAAACCTGTCGCAACAGTTGAACTCCAGCACGCCCAAGCATCTAAAGTAGTTGGCAAACAAGCCCGGATACAATCCAAAAGTTGGGCAACAGAATTGGAGGACAAGCAAGCCCCTACATCAGGCAAAGAAACCAAATGAACCAGGTCCCAAGTCACTGGACCAAAGCAGAGTCAAAGTACATCGGGGTTCCAAAGAAATGGAATGCCAAACAAGAACAAAACCACCGGGAGGTAAATGTCAAAACCCTCGAGAAGCATATTATCAACCGAGTTGACAAGGGCCATTGATGAGGGAGATAGATCCCAAGGAAGGTGCAGCAAGTGGTCTATTATAAAACCAGCTCACAAAAAGATAGAAAAGAGAGATGAACGCCTTAGAAATAAGCCTCTCTGAGGGGGAAACCTCCTTTAGATTACACAAATGAACAATTCTTAGATGATACAAATGACAAGTCCTCTTTTCTATATATAGGAGTCTAAGGAGTCATAATATAATCAGAGCCGACCAAACAATAATAATGTAAGGACACAATAATAACAATAGTGGGCTTCTATGGGGCACAATAATAACAATATGGGGACTACATCGGCACAACAATATAATAATGGGTTGTACTAATAACAATAAGGGGTTACACTAATAGTATAGGGACCTAACATGCCCCTCTCCTTCAAAAAGTGTTGTCCTCAACGCTTGAGTAGCTCTTGATGCTTTTGTATAAAGTTCTTGTCCTCCCATGTGGAATCTTCAGCAGGTAAGTTCTTCCACTTGATGAGATAATCTGAAATTGATCGATTTCATAGTTGTCGGGTTCTTGTTTCTGTGACTACTCCAGGTTCCAATATGATTTTTCCTTCCTCGCCAAGTTCTGGCAATATTGTTTGAACTGGGATCTTCTGCAACTTTTAAATGAGTGCCCACACTTCTTCATCATTCTTCCATTCATCCCTTGTTTCATTTATCCAATCTAGTTGGATAATAGAAATGGAGCACAAAAATGCTTTTGCATCCTCATCTTTTCTTGAGAGAGCATCTGCCACAACATTTTTCTTCCCTTTTTTGTAGCTGATTTCAAAGTCATAACCCAACATCTTTGTGACCCATTTTTGTTGCTCTTCAGAGGATAATCTTTGTTCTAAAAGGTATTTAAGACTATCATGATCCATTTTTACCTTGAAGTATCTTCCCATTAGGTAGGTTCACCATTTCTTAAGTGCATGTAGTATTGCCAACATTTCCTTCTCATAAATAGCTTTGTGTAAATACTTTCCTATGATTCGACGACTTTCAAAAGCAATGGGTCTTTGATCTTGCCTTAAAACAACACCAATTCCATTTTCTGAAGCATCACGTTCCACAATAAAGGTTTTTGTGAAGTCCAGCGTAGCTAAGACCGGTGCTTGGCCATTACCTCTTTAAGATATTCGAATGTGTTTGTTGCTTCTAGAGTCCATGAAAATGCATCTTTCTTCAATAATGTTGTTAGAGGTGTTGCTATTCTCCCATAATTCTTAACAAACTTGTGATAATACCCTGTCAACCTGAGAAATCCTTGCAGATGCTTTATGGATGTGGGTATTTTCCATTCCTTAATGGTTTTAATTTTTATATGGTCTACCTTAACACCTTCATGAGATACAATATGACCCACATATTCCACCTCTTGTACTTCGAAGAAACATTTGGAGCTTTTTGCATATAATTGTTTCTCCTCCAATAGTTTGAGCACCCTATCAACATGTTGAACATGATCCTTCCAAGACTTGTTGTAGATTAATATATCATCAAAAAATACTGACACAAATTTTCTAAGGGTGGGTTTGAAAATGGAATTCGTCAAACCTTGAAATGTAGAAGGTGCATTGGTAAGGCCAAAATGCATGACCAAAAATTCATAATGACCCTCATGAGTTCTAAATGTTGTTTTCGGAATGTCTTCGGTCTTCATTTTGATTTGATGATATTCTGAATGAAGATCCAACTTGGTGAAGTAAATTGATCCATGCAATTCATCCAATAATTCATCAATGACAGGAATGGGAAATTTATCTTTAATAGTGAGCTTGTTGAACTCCCTATAATCTGGACACATGCACCATGATCCATCCTTCTTATGCACCAATACTACTGGAGTAGAGAAATAACTTTGACTAGGTTGAATTATACCAGCCTCTAGCATTTCTGCAACCATACGTTAAATTTCACTCTTTTGGGTATAGGGATATCTATACAACCTAATGTTTGGAGGAACACTTCCTGGAATCAAATGAATAGCATGATCATGATCATGAATAGGTGGGAGGCCTTTGGGAGTCTGAAATACCTTTGAATGATTGTCTAAGACTTTTTTGAGATCTGGAGAAATAGATGATTTCGATGTGGGAACCTCTATCGAACATAATTGTACAATTACGCCTCGTTGTTCCTTCTTTAGAAGCTTTGTCATACCATTAGAGCTAATTATATTTCTCGGTTTCCCTGCAATACCCCTTAATTCAACTTCCTTTCCTTCCGCACAAAATTTCATGAAAGGTTCTTGAAAATTAAAAGCTATTGTACCCAAGGATTGTAGCCATTGGACTCCTAGTACAACATCAACACCACCCATTGGAATAGAAAGCATTGGGCTATTCAATACATATTCTCCCATGGATAGCTTGATATTATGGCACTTTCCAAAGCAATTTATGGTTCCTCCACTTGCAACCATCACTTGACACTCTAGTGTTGGATATAAGAAGAAATTCAATTCCTTGGCTATCTTACAATGAATAAAATTATGGGTACTGCCCGAATCAATCAACACTATTACCTTTTTCTTCTTGATATGTCCTTCTATCTTGATAGTTTGAGGAGTGATAATTCTGGCCAATACATTACAAGACATTTTCGGATTAATTTCTTGATGCTCGATGTGATCTTTCACTTCTTGAACCTTTTTCGTCTTGATATGTCCTTCAATCTTGATAGTTTGAGAAGTGGTAATTCTTTCCAATGCTTTACAAGATATGGTTGAAATTATTTCTTCTTTCTCTGGGGTTGGTTCCTGGTGTATATCCTCTTCTTTTGATATTTCTTGATCCTTTTCTTCCTCCTCTTCACAATTTATGTAAAATAATTTCTTCTCAACACACTTATGACCTTTAATGTATTTGTTATCACAATTGTAACAAAGCCCTTTTGCTCTTTTGTCTTCCAATTGTTGTGGTGTCACCCTTGTAGGTTGTGGAAGGCTAGGAGAAATAACACTTCCATCTTTATAGTTGTGAGGGGTAGACTTCCTTGTTTCCATAATTTTTCTTTCCACTTTTCTTTCCAGTGTGAATGCCTTCTTGAATGAATCAGGTTCCCAAAGATGAACCTCATGTTGAATGTTATCCTTTAAAGTCCCTATAGAGACATCAATCCTTTGCTTTTTTGGAATATCATTTTCCCTTATATTCAATTTTTGAAAGTCCTCAATGTGCTCTTCCATTGAACACTTTTGTTTGAGATTTAGCAATTGGCTAAAGAAGGTGTTGCTCTTTGTATCCTCATAATGTGATATCATTTCCTCTATGAAAATTGACCATGTAACAAGTGGTTTACGAGAACAAAGGCCTTTATACCATAAAAATTGATCTGGTTCTAAATATGAAGATGTGATACGTACATTTTGTAACAGTTGCGCCTCATGTAGATCAAAATATTGCTCCATCTATAGTATCTAATTTATCGGATCATTTCCATCAAACTTCCTCATATCACCTTTTCTTGATTTTAGGAGCTCGATCTTGAAATGAATGTAACTCTATAATTTCAAATCTCCAAGTTCTAGAATTGCATCCTGAAGTATCCCTCTGAGTGCTCTTTCTAACCCCTGAATTCTGATCAAGATTAGATTCTGCAAAGAAGAGTTATGTCAAATCTCCCACGATGACCTAATTATAGACTGGTTCAGTAGAGGGCACTTGTACGGAGTGCGACGTGTCATTGTTTCAACCTTAGGACCTGAAACCGATACAAAAAACACTACAGTCTGTCCTCTTTCTACAACTTCTGATGAAATTTCAATCTGATGCTCAGAGAGAACGTTATGATGATTTTCCCAAGGTCGCCTATTTAGGATTTAATTCAGGAGTCTGCAAAAACCCTAACTTCCTCAGATCATATATCCAAAAATATAGCGAGCTAATATCTAAATTTCAGATCCAATATTCAGACCGATTTCTTCTAAAATGGGTTTTTTTTAGCTTCTGAAACTTTGTAGAGAAAATTTTATAGAGAAAATGCCACGATGATGTTTTTTAGATGAAATTCTGGAGCTTACAAAAGCCTAACTTCCTCAAATCATATATCTGAAAATATAGTGAGACAAGATCTGAAATTTGGATGCGAGGTTCAACGCGGTTTCTTCTCAAATTGGTTTTATTTTAGCTTCTGAAACTTTGTAGTGAAAACTTAATAGCGAAAATGCCACGATGCCCTGTTTGGAACAGTGACACCCTAGAATCCAGAGCTCTGATACCAAATGTTATGAAACCAGCTCACAAAAAGATATAAAAGATAGATGAATGCGTTAGAAATAAGCCTCTTTGAGGGGAAACCTCCTTTACATTACACAAATGAACAATTCTTAGATGATACAAATGACAAGACCTCCTTTCTATCTATAGGAGTATAAGGAGTCATAATATAATGAGAGCCAACCTAATAATAATAATGTAAGGGCACAATAATAACAATAGTGGGTTTCTACGGGGCACAATAATAACAATATGGGGACTACATGGGCACAACAATATAATAAGGGGGTTGTACTAATAACAATAAGGGGTTACACTAGTAGTATAGGGACCTAACATGGCCCATGCGATGTATGACGGTACACCACCTAGGCCAGGATAGCCAGGGCCATTAATAGGACTTAAATAGATGGCGAGCTCTTAAGAAACGAAATCTATTTTATTAAATGCCAATTACAGAAAGTATCAAATTTATTTAATATGAAACGATTGCTATTCATAAGTTAATTGATATCGCATGTGTATAATGCTGCCTTGGGTTATGAGACAAGTGAAAAATGATTACTAAGGTTTAAACTGACATTTATATCCATGCTTTATGATAGTTGTCTTTTGTTGTTATAAAAATAACTAGGCTATTAACATGTAAAGATTTGAATAAAGTAAGCACTCTAGTAATATAGTAAAACAAAGAAAAATATACTTTCTTTTATATATATATATATATATATATATATATATAGATGTGTTACATATGGTATCAGAGCAACTCAGGTTTCCAAAACTGAGACCTCTGGAGTAAGAAATAACAATCTCGATGATGTGCACGTAGGAGGTAGCCAAAGTCAATATGAGGCGAACTGGGAATCCACTCCATAGTTCCATATTGGGAACAGGACCAACATCTTTTCAGGAAGGCAATCCTAAGGTCTGGGTGCAACTGGGGGATGAGTTAAAAAATCCCAATACAGAATTCTGGAAGACTGTACAAGAATTGAAAGGTCAAATGGCTCGACTCCAGGCAGACAACAAAATATTGATGCAAGAAGAAGAAAAGATTCTAAAAAGACTATCGGATAGACAGAATCATCGACCCCTAGTTCCCAACCCTGATTGTGGCCATACAACCGGGGAACAAGAATTCTGAACTGAAAACATGGAAATGGGGGGAGGCGAAGAAAACCAAGAAAAATAATCAGGTAATGTGTCCGATCATAAGACTCAGAAAAATTAGAAAATTGAACTCCAAGGAGAGTTTCGGAAAATCAAGCCTTCTCTCTTCGATGGAGAGCAAGAAGAGGCGAAGGAAGCATGGTTAATTAACATGAATAAGTATTTCGAGCTGTACGAGTATGATTACAATTTGAAGGCTTGTGTGGCCATTTTCCAACTTCAAGGGAAAACTACATTATGGTGGGAGGAGGTAAAAACCATCCGAGGGGTCAATGAGAAAAATATAACATGGGAGAAATTCCAGAATTTTTTTAAAGAAAAATATCTAACCGAAAGGTTTTATGATGAGAAAGAAAAAGAATTCCATGATCTTCACATGGGCCAAATGACCATGGATGAGTTATAACAAAATTTACTTCATTATTGTGGTATGTTCCTTATATTCATGAAGAAAAGGCCAAAGTAGAACGGTTTATCAGCAGTCGTCCACTGGTCATGAAGGAAAGGCTGTAATTCGACAACCGAAAAACTATGGACGAAGTCATTTGGAAAGCACGGATCTGCTATCAAAAAAATAAACCAAAGGGTGACCCGAGCAAAAAGTGGGCTGATAAAAAGGGAAATAAATATATTCCTAGCCACGAGGGGAATAAGGGCATCAACAACAAAGGCTCATATAAAGGACAAACTAACCGAAATGTGAATAAACCCAGATTTAAAGTACCAGGTGAAACCATGACAAATGAACAGGTTGGCAGAAATGAAGATGAATTTATTAACAGACCACTTGTGTAGTGTTGGGGAGGCGGAGGCCCGCATTACATAAAAAATTGTCCCCACCGCAAGGGAGCAGATCACATCTCTCAAATTCAAAGGTATATACTATGGGAGAAGTGGCTAGGAGCATTCCTAAAATTAACGCAACGTTGGAAGATCATCAGGTAGAATTTCAACCTACTATGGTTGAATTTGAAGGTACTATTTTTTACCAGATCTGTTCTATTTTAATAGATCTCGGTGCCACTTTAAGTTACATTAGTCCTAGGATAGTGGAACAATTTAAATTACAAGTTGTTAAATTTAAAAATCCATGGTTAGTACAGCTAGCCACAAGAGAAAAAGGAAGAGTTTTGTCTAAAGTAAGCAACTTTCCTTTAAAAATATCTAGTCAACCTATTATAGTTGATTTCAATGTGTTACCCCTGGGGTCATACCACATTCTTATAGGCATGGACTGGTTGGAGAAACATTGGTCCCTCATAAATTGTAAGACAAAAATTGTTAACTTCCGAGATGAGGTAGGGGAGAGACATGAAATTCAAGGTGTGTAGAAACCTCTGCAATTAAGGCCTATAACAGCCTCCTAGTTAGCCAAATGCATCAGAAAACGTTGTCAAGTTTATGCCATCCAAGTAGGGTATGCTAACTCAAAAGATAAATCTCTATCCCTTGAGAATATACTTGTGATACAAAATTTTCCAAATGTATTTCCTAAAGAAATACCAGGTCTACGCCCAAAAAGAGACATAGACTTTACCATTGAGTTAATTCTAGGAGCTTCCCTAGTTTCTTGAGCACCTTAACAATTGAGCATACTAGAATTAACAAAATTAAAAATGCAACTCCAGGAGTTTATTGATAAGAAGTATATCTGCCCCGGTGTATCCCCTTAGGGAGCTACAGTATTATTTGTTAAAAAGAAAGGCAGAACCCTGCAGATGTGCATGGATTACCACTATCTAAACAAGCTGGCCATTAAAAATGAATACCCCCTTCCCCGTATAGATGAGTTATTTGACCAGGTGAAGGGTGCAACCTTCTTCTCAAAGATCAATCTCCATTCTGGGTATCATCAGATTAGGATAAAGGAGGAAGATATTGCAAAAACTACATTCAGGATGCGTTATGGTCATTACGACTTTGTGGTTTTACCATTTTGGCTAACTAATGCCCCAGCTACCTTCATGCGTCTCATGAATAGCATATTCCATCAGTTCTTAAATAAATTTGTATTAATCTTCATTAATGACATACTGATCTAGTCTCGAAACATGGAGGAGCATAAGGAGCATCTCCGCATTGTACCACAGGTCCTAAGAGAACATCAACTATAAGCCAAGTACAGTCACTGTGATTTCTTTCAGGAAAAAATCCAATACTTGGGACACATCATCACCAAGGACGAATTGCGGTAGATCCAGAAAAAATAAGAACCATTATGGAGTGGCTGCTGCCAAAGGATGTAGCCGATATAAGATCATTTATTTTCCTAGCTGGTTACTACCAAATATTGGTGGAGGGTTTCTCTAGAGTGGCATATCCTATTACCTCTCTACAAAAGAAAGGAAAAGCTTTCAGGTGGACCCCCAACTGTTAAAGGAGCTTTGATCAACTCAAACATCTTCTTACCACCACACCTATTCTGAGAATTGTTGATCCCAACAAGGAATATGTGGTTTGTACGGATGATAGTAAGGAAGTTGTGGGTGGCATACTAATGCAAGAAGGCAGAGTGATGGCTTATGAATCTAGAAAACTTAAATAATATGAACAAAAGTATTCAGCATACGATTTGGAACTGACAACGATCATTCACGCCTTAAAAATGTGGCGTAATTACCTATTAGGTAATAAATTTTTGTTGATGGCTGACCACCATATTCTGATTAATAATTTCAAACAACCAACTTTAAATGCCAGGCAAGTTCGTTGGGTAGATTTCTTGAGTGAATTTGATTTCAAAATCAAACATTTAAAAGGAAATGATAAGTTGTTGTTAGGACCGGACATGTTAGAAGAGATGGAGGAAATGGTGAAAAATGTAAGAATCAATTTAAAGGTTGTTGAGGACCGTCAATTTTTTTTCCCGATCGGAAGAGGAGCTTCCAGGAATTCTAAGTAGGGTATCATGTCTACATTCAAGTTCGACCCAAGAAAAGCACCCTGCAATGGACCGGGTGTGCTAAATTAGCACCCCGATTTTGCAGACCCTTTCAAATCCTGGCTCAAATCGGACCAATGGCTTACTAACTTTCCTTACCCAGTCACACTCATGTAGACAATATCTTCCATGTCTCTCTACTTAAGAAATATGTTAAATATGATGCTAATGATGTAATCAAATGGCAAGACATTCAGGTAATATATGTATGTGTGTGTGTGTGTGTTTGTGTGTGGTTTTTCTTTAAGGATGTATTAAACAAACTGGTTAAAGACTTAACGTTTTTTGTTGCTATGTTCAAGTTGAATCAGAAGGCGAGTTCTTCGTTGAACCTATGTTTATACTAGATCGAAGAGAAGTAACATTATAGAAACGAGTTATCACCCAGGTTAAAGTGCAGTGGCAGCACTATAGGACTTCTTCTTCAAGCTCACCATTCAATAGGGTTGATTTTACATCCATCTAATATATTTGAATTTTTTGTGACCTTGTAAACATTGGAAACATCCTTATTTCCTCTAATCATGTTGTAGGAGCAAATTATTCCTCAAAATATATTCCCTCAACTTGAGCATAACCCTTGCTTACCAATCTGGCTTTGTTTCTCACAAATTTTCAATTATCATCCAATTTGTTCCTAAAGACCCATTTTGTACCAATGACAGTTTTATCTAATGGTCTTGGAACCAATTCCCAAATCTCATTCTCCTCAATTTGATCAAGTTCCTCATTCATGACTTTACCCAATTCTCATCTTGGCTATCTCAATAAAAAAAATTGTTTTAATCATAGACAACATAGAAATATGTGTTTGACTAGAGGTATTCATTAACTTTCTCCAACTTTGAACACCAAATTCTTTACCTCCAACAATCTTATTTGTAGGATGATGCTTTTGTATGTGCCTTAAGGGAGCTTTTGCATGAGAGAAATCTATTTGTTCTTCTTGCATTTCTACTAATTCTTGAGCCTAATTTACTTCATCTTCACTATTAGCCTAATCAAGTGGACTAGTAAATTTTGGTTGTCGTAGCATTTGTATCAATTTTTTTTGGTAAAATATCCGTAAAATATTCCTTCATCATCCCTAACATCAAACTTTCCCAAATTGTCATCATTATTATTGATTTAGCACTTACTTCCAAAGACTTTGAAGTAGTTTATTATGATTGGTTTTCCATACCAAAGCTCATATGGTGTCTTATCACTCTTTAGCCTAAACTAATCTTTATTCAAAATATGGATTTTTGTAAGAACATATTCATCCCAAAAAGTGTTTGGTATATTTATTTCATCCATCATTGGCCTTTCCAGATGTTGTACTGATTGATTTTTCTTTCAGCCACACCATTTTTATTATGGAGTGTTAGTTATAGTGAATTATCTCTTTATACCATGTTATTCACTAAATTTATTGAACTCATTTGTGGTGAAGTCTACACATATTTTGGATCTTACACACTTTAATTTGCAATCAATTTGGTTTCCAACCATAGCCTTAATGATTTTAAAATTTTCAAGTGCTTTAGAATTCTCCTTTAAATATACAACCCACCTAAGTCTAGTATAATCATTATTAATCATCATGAAATATATCTCACCACTTGGATCCTCCATCCTAGCAGGACAACATAAGTCCGTCTGAACAATTTGAAGTGGCTTGGTAGATGTTTTCTCTTTGGACTTGAAAGGAACTCAATTTTACTTGCCAATTTGACATGATTTACAGCTGGTATTACTTGACTTATAATCTTTTAAAAAATCTCTTACAACTTCCTTTTTGTTGAGCTTCATAATATACTTAAAATTTAAGTGGCCAAGTCTCATGTGCCACTATCAAGCTCTCATCAAGCTTTCCAAGATAGCAGTTTTCATTTTCTTCCTTGAGTGAGTAAAAATTGTTTGAGGACCTCACACCCTTTGATATTACTTTGCTTGTTTTTCTCAAAACCTTTGGAATCAAAGGTAACATCATGCCCTTGAACGCATTTGGATCACAATTAAAAGATTGTTTTTGAGTCCTTCTACAAAGAGAATATTTTGGCTTTACCTCTTCCATTGTCCAAATATATTATTCCCTTTCCCTTGATTCTTGCTAATGCATTATTTCCTAAAAGGTCACTTCCTATTTTTTTTCATTCACTGATAGGAAATTTATTCTATATCTACTAATATTCTTGGAGAAATCACTATCCACATACCAGTGGCTCCCTTGATTTTGGATGTACAATATAATGCCACATTCTTCCTTTTTCTTATCCTTTTGCTTTCTCTAGGTTTTTGGTTCTTCTTGAGTTCGTTTAATATGAGGAGTTATTTTCATGTGAATTTAAAAATTTGTCATTTATATGTGATTTATAGAATTTGTTTCCATTATTTCATAACTAATTTCTTCCGAGATAAGCTCTACAATATACATGTTTATGACCAAAACCCATAAAAGAAAAATAGTAACCATTAAATATATTTTGGTACCTAAGGAAAAATTGCATTTGTGGGTGTAATTTGCTAAATTTTATATGATCTTCTCTCTAAAAGAAATTATTTCTTTGTTGGCTTGTCACTCGTTCTATGTAGCTATTAGAATTGTTGTTGTGATTTATTAATTGTTGATGTTGTTATGGTTTTCTATATTCTACCTTTATTTTTTGTAGCTATTCTTTCAGTTGCTGCATGTGATTATTTCAGTGCATGTTGTAAGCCTTCCCTTATTGTTATTGATTTTATTTGGCTGCATTAGTGACTATGACCACTTCTACATATTTTATTGGGTTTTCTCTTAAATTTTCTTAATGTTTGATTCTTCTTTGTAGCCGAGATCTATTTTGATGACATGAGATCTCTAAATACTTAGAATCTCATCTAGTTTATTGGATCCCTTAAAAAAAATTATGGTTTAGTTGACCCTTGGCTTTTTCTAATTCTTTTATGAGGGAGGTGTTTTCCTTTTCTTACTTTTCACATTCCTTGTTTTTCTCTTTAAACTATTGTAATAATGTATCTTCAACTTTATTTTCTTCTATTAAGTCAATTTTAGAAGAGGAAGTGATGAATCGTCATATTCATCTTTTCCTTTTTCAAGTTTTTCAAACATCTCTTTTTGTTTTTTGTTCTTTTTACCGAGCCTTTGGATTTTTAGTAATGCATTAATCCAATAACCCTCTATGTATACTTGTACCTCTTCTTCATCAAACTCATTTTATTTTTCATCTAAACTTTCCAAAGCCATGAGCATAAATTCCTTCGTTGTTTTCATTGTTTCTTCCTCTTCAGAGCATTGTTTATCTTGATATTCTAAAGAATTGTTATCATCTTGATTATAAGAAATCTTCTTTTTGAACTTCTATTCTTTCTTTTTTCATATATTTATTCCTTTCTTTAAGATCACTTTCACACTATTCTTTCTTGTAAAAACACTTTGATGCATAATGGCCTACTTCACCAGAATTAAAGCATTTGAAGAGTAACTTACTTTTGTACTTTCTGGATCCTCTTTGTTATAGATCCATTTGGGCACATCACTCCCATCATCCAGATCAGTGTTTTAGGGCTCATCAAACCCTAATTTCAGTGGCTACATGCCCTAAACAAGTCAACCTTTTGAATGCCTCCTTCCTAGACAGTTTCATGGCTTGAAGGCATCCTGAAATGACCTCTAGAGGGACCAATGCAGGTAGGCCCGTGCAAGGTTGCGCTGCAAAGCAGTTAAGTCTATGCTAGGGTGCTATGCAGAGCACTTAGGCCCTCTTTGACCTGTAATGGGCGAGTTTGAGTGAAATTCACATAGGTTTTGGGGAATATTCTTATCTTCTGGAGCCTTCTAGAATATTCCCGCACTTATCATCTCTTATGAGCTCGAAAATGGATGAGGAATGAGTTAAGATACCTCCTATCCTCTCATCCCTTCCTCCATGGAACTAATTCTAAGTATGGAAAGTCATTAAGTACCCTCATTGATGACAAAACCTCTTCCATATTCCTATAAATTCAGCACTCATCTAAGTGATCAAGGGGTTGGACTTTGATGAATTGTAAGGAGATAATGTTAATTTGAGAATTGAGACTATTGTAAGTATCATTATGCTGCCAAAATGTCATGCTTATGATGTGATGTGGATGGAACCAAAGCTGGAGGAGTGACTTCGAATCAGGCTTCATGGTTGTAATTCTTCCTGTTATTCAATAAAGTATTTACACCTTTTTCCATATGGTTATCGTGATATGTGATGCTTATATGTGTGAATGTATTTAATTCCATTTACTTCTAATCAATAGATCTTTTGTTTAGATTGGTTCTTTGTCTTCTTTTGATGTTTACAAGTACTTCTCAAGCGTGTTAGGTACAGGAAGGAGCGACAAAACTGATACAAAGGAGACAAGAGGAAAACGAAAGTACAAGTAGGTCCTCTCATTCTCTTTGCCTTATTTATTGTTTATAGAAAAAGGTTAGAGTACTTTAAACTGTTGTTATAGATATGGCTACTTATCTAGGGTATTAATATTTATCCGTGGATACCAAATTCTTCATAACACTCTTTTCAATTTTTTGATAAAAATTACCTCATCTTCATTATATCCACAATTATAGTCTTATGGTACTTCCTTGTTCCTCCTATCAGCATTGAACACAAACTCCCTTGATGTAGATCTATGTTTTGAAGTTTGTGTTTTACAGACTATCAATGTTCCATGTAGTTGATACAACATCAATGTGTTAATATATTTCACTTCTTCAATAGTTGATACTTTCACAATATTTCTTACTGGGAGAGATATCAACACCTTTTGGACTATACATGAGTCTTTCATAATTTCATCAAGTACTCTCACAACGTTCACTATTTCTTCCACTTGAATAAATTTTTTGGATACATCCTTATCTTCCTTCATTTTTAATCCTTCAAATTGCATCCTATATCCTTAGAGTTTGTATTTCATTACTCTATTGCCAACTTCATAAAAAATAATCATCTTATCCCATATATATTTTGGCAGTTTTGCAGTGCATAATCATATTACTCGAGATTTTGATTCATAATAGCTTGTTGATATAATTCCACAGGTTTACAGTAGCGTTTGAATATATCGTATTAAGCTCTGTATTCAAAAAATGTCCAGATCTTTCTTGGTTTCCTTTTGGAAAAGTCTATGATTTTAATATGGCAAAGGATGGATTGATCTTTAGTCTAGGTAATAGTAAAACACGTCATAACATTCCATGTCGAGTCTGGCAATAGTTCAGAATTCAGAATTCCTTGATTTCGTATATACAATTTCTCTTTTTTGCATAGAGTTTGAATGCTAAAGCTTTAATCATGTGTAAGGTAACTAGTCTGCATGGAATCCCTCAGGGGTGTTGGATAGTTTCATAATACCTGTGCTATCTTACTTAGATCCAGAATCTACTGGAAAATCTGTAAACAACTAAGGTTTGCGACCTAGATACCTATTTTATTGTAATTAGCTAATCAGAGAAATTTTGGTGTTTACCTGTTTTTTGTTTTATACAAAAAAAATTACTAAACCCTGTAAGGGTTCTTTCTGTTTTAAGGAAGATAATTTACTTCCTTTGGGTAATTTATTTTATGAGTCTTTCAAACTTAGAAATTTCTATGGAATGAAATCTTTTGTAAATTCTTTCAACTGAACTTATCTGTTTATAATACATAATCATGCTTTTCTTTCATGGATTTATATTTGTTGTCTTCCTTGATATTTACCGCGATGAGTAGTGAAGGCATTTTTCTATTTCTTGTTCATGTAATTACTATTCAGATAGCTTTGAAAAGAATTCTTTACTTTTATTAGAAGATACCTTAGTGATATGATTTCGTTGATATTTACTATGATTTTCATTCTAAGTAGTGAAGGTGTTTTTCTATTTCTTGTTTATGTAATTACTATTCATATAGCTTTGACAATAATTCTTTACTTCTATTAAAAGATACCTTACTGATATGATTTCTAGGATCAACTGACCAAAAAATTAACTCATTTAATAACTCTAAATCAATTAACAACTCAGAATAAGACTTATTAATCTACGCAATTTTAAGCAATTAACTCATTTGATAACTCTAAATCAATTAACAACTCAGAATAAGGGTTATTAATTTACGCAATTTTAATCTTTAATCAGAGAATATCACTTATATGATTTTGTAGCTCCCAACATATTTTAACTTATCTCAGTTTATTGCTTACCTACCATAAGATTTACTATGCCAGTAAATCTCCCCCGTGCTATCCCTGAACTAGGGAATATCCGTGAACTAGGGAATTCTTTCTCTTCTTCGAGACTAAGTGTATATCCAGCCTGCACTTGTTTTACTCTCTACCGTGAGATTAACTATGCCAGTAAATGAGACTAAGTGTATATCCAACTATATGGTCTTAACCAAACATACATAGCTAACATCACTGTCTGACCTCAACACTTCCTCTTATTGATCTTAGATACCCCTATCCTCTTCATCTATTTGCTTTCAAATACTTTTCAAGATTCAGTTTTCTTTCTTGGAACAGGTAACTGCTTCTTTTAACCAATTAATCAAAAGAAACATCATTTAACCAATTAATCAAAAGAAACATCATTTACTAATAACTGCAAAATTCCTTCTCATAACTTAATTTAAGAACAATTTATAATTTAAAAAAAAGTAATAGTTTGTTTGGTTGCAGTAAAAAACAAATATTTATATTAATGGGGGATGTTACAGGTAGTTTCTTGATTTTCCCTCCATCTAAGTTCAACTACTTTAACAGAATTCACTTTAGTAAAAAAATTCCAATGTCTTTTGAACCAAAAGTGTATTCGTGACCAAAAGGTAGTTTCTTGATTTTCCCTCCATCAAAGTTCAACCACTTTAACAAAATTGACTTTAGTAAAAAAAATAATTCCAATATCTTTTAAACAAAAAGTGTATTCCTGACCAAAAAGTAGTTTTTTTATTTTCCCTCCATCGAAGTTCAGCCACTTTAACATAATTCACTTTAGTAAAAAGTATTCAATAAAATTTTATTCACGATAACCTAAATATATACTAAATATATAGGTAACATTAAATACTTTGTTGGATAGTCTTAAATGTCGATTAATAATATGAATGCACAATAAAATTTAAATCCAAAAATACAGAATTGTTCTTACAAAATATTTAATAATAAGTAAAAGATAAAATAATAATAATCAAGGTATATTTATAAATATATTTTAAAATAAGTTTTTTATAATTTTAATTTACTTTTCATTAATTATGAAATAAGTGGTAGAGATTTTATTATGAAATATATTGAAATATTCATAATAGTAAATATAGAAATTAACTTAATTTAAAAAATAATCATATTAACATTTCTTACATTATTTAATATAATATTGATAAATCATAATAATTATCTATAGTATTATCACATAAACTATTTACCTATTAAAAATTTACTTAATTAAAAAATTATATATAATTTTGATAATAATTTATTTATTTTTTATGATATTTTTTAAATTAGGCAATAATAACATGTATAGTAAAATAAAAATTTTAATACTTATCATGCTAACAGTAAGCAAGTGCACTAGTAACAATAACATATTTATATTCAACCATCAAAATATCAATAAAAAATATTTCCCTTCAATATAACCATTTTTTTTTTAAGCTTGACCGTGTTCATTTTAGTAAAAAAAAATTAGCTTGACCGTGTGCATTTTAATTAAAAAAATAGCTTGACCGTGTGCATTTTAGTAAAAAGAAAATTATAAAAATCATAGTCATTCATATTATGCATCGCATCAAATAAACATAAAGTTAACATAGATACTATAGTTACAAACATAAAGTTAACATAGAGACTATAGTTATAGCCAGGTCAAATTAACATTAACCTATCAAAACAAAATTTTTGAAGTATCTTTTACAAATAGTTGTTACAGTTTCAAGTACACACGGATCGAACCATAGGGATAAAATGACAATGTCAGGACTTGGAAGAGATGCAAGTTCTTGCAGCTTTCTTCATTCTTGGACCGTATTATTCTGTCTTCCGTGCCAAGAATTTCTCAACAGATAGTCTGAGTGAGAACAATGTATTTACTTACAGGTCGAGATAGCAAACTCGATTTCTCTAACCGTAAACAGATACAACTCTTACACTCTATGGCTCTAACTCTTATTATACACATATCACTACATAATGAAATGCTCAAAATATAGCTACTATAATGAAACGCTCAAAATATAGCTACATGTATTAATTGGAATCCAGTGCGCAACCAGCTGCTCCCATGGAATAAATAACCAGTTACCCCCTCTTCCATCACAGTAGGAGAATATAAAGTTGCTGCCGTAAGCTCAATTCATTGAGGCCGTCGCTGAGATTATAGTTCTAAAGACGCTGCAATCTGCCCTGCATTAACGCGAACTCAAAAAGAGCGTGTGTTGCAAATTATTGTAGTCCCGCTGGTGTGGAGGAGTCCTCTGAAGTAACAATAGTATCACGCAACTGTGGTGCAGAGAAGTGTTAAATGTCTGGAGAGCGGAACACACAGCATCAGTGGAAGGTAGCTCGATGCCATGGAGTTTTGGCATTTGCAACAGGCGTAGTCTGTCGTGCGCCATGAGCTCATTTCAAGATTGTCCTAACCCACCATTCTGTTGTGAAATTCTTGGCATGGAAGAAGCATTTGAATTTTTGGGCACCCACCCGTCTGTTGTGAAATTCTTGGCACGGAAGACGCATTTGAATTTTTGGGCACGGAGATAGCATTGAAGGCTTATCTGCGAAGAAATCTTCGGAGCTGTACAATTGCCAAAATAAATGGGCTTGTCCGTTCTTCGACGTTGCTGAAATATCCAGCGGTCGCTTCAGTATTTTTCGGTGGAGGCTGGAGTCATTTCCCGGTCGGAGGGCTGGCGTCCCGTTACATGCCCATGCATGTATGGTGAAGTTGCTAGGCAATCGCTGGCCGACTTGAGGTCCCATCATAGTACTCTTAAACTGCATTCATGACCCAATAGCATAGGGTTTATTAGGATTTATTTATTGCCGTTACTCAAGGCAATTCCTATTTCCACCCCCATAGCAAAGTTAATGCTATGGGGGTACCTGTGTCAGAGCCCGGCGACAGCAATCGACGGCATCGATCATACCCCTCCGACCTGCCCGCAAAAAGCCCTCCGACCTGCCCGCAAAAAGCCCTGTATTGATGAAGTAAATCTGCCGAAGTATGGATCCGCCGCCGGTGCAGTTCCCAGGACATCCCTCACATCGTATTGATGGCATCAGGATTAATGCCGGAGGGGAGAGCTCACCAACCTCCTCCGGCCTTCAAAGTCCCGGGAGATTATCTGCAGTTCAATTCCCCAATTCGGAACAGCGCAGACCTGGAGCACCTTCGGCAATTCGGAACAGCGCAGACCTGGAGCACCTGGCCACTAGTTATCGAGAGCAGCGGTCTGCAAGGTTAGTGCTGCTGTTCCTTGATCAGGCCTTTTGATTCGCCTCACTTATCCTGGTTTGGATCCGGTCGCTTTAAAGTTTCTACTACAGTTTTCCTGGTTTCGGTCGCTTTAATTTGTACTGATATTGAATGACAGCACTCGTATGTGAGCATAAAGGCTTTTCCTAATCTCTAACACAAGCAGAAACATATACTCTTAGCAAGAATTGAAAATACATGTTCACTATATATCAACAATTTAGCAGGCAGAATTCTAAAATATTTAAATACCACCAAATACAAGGAAAAGATAACGCAGCATATCCAAAGCAATCAACTGAACGAGAATAGTAATACAAAGCAATATCAAGAACAGTAAACTGAACAAGCAGTAAAACTCATAGGCGTCACATGTTCGTTTTTACCCTTCTGAAAGCTCAACAAGCTGTGGGTACAATTGGTTCTCTTTCAGGTTCAAAATTGATGCTGAAATTGTAATTACATCCTCACGTTCTTGCAGTATATAACATTGCAGCATCTCTATATCTCTTCTCATTTTGTTAATCTTTGTTTCTTCATAACCTTTTGATTGCTGACTGCGCAACAGTCGCATTTTCTTCTGTAACGTTATCTTTGCAGATTCTCTGTTCTGTGAAGCCATAAAAATAACTGGTAAAAATTAACCACCGTTACATACAATCAGACAAGCCATGCCTATCAAAGCAAAAAATGAAGAATTATGCTGGTGTCCTTAAACAAATCTTTAAGAGCTATAACTAATTTAGATAGAAAAATTGTCTTAATATCTTCTCTATTTGATTTTAAAAGGTTCTGAATATTCTCAGGATCTTGCATCAGAACAGTGTAATTTCTCTGGATTCAGCTTCTTAATTTATTCCACAGCAAAGATTTGCTAAAAAATGGCTTTGCACTGTTGGCCATTGCAAACCTAACAGATGATTTCATTCGCTATGTATGAGTAAAGTGGGCAACAATATTTAAGTACAAAAACAGCCGTTCAATATATGGGATCAAGAAAATAAGGAAAAAGAGGTCAAGTTGAAAGACAAATACCCTGACTTTCTCATAGAGCTTCTTCTCCCAAGCACAAAGTCTCTCCAAGGTCGCGCAATGGCTTCCCTGTGAGTAAGGTTCACCAGTGTTGAGCAATCCAACAGTATCTTTGCAGACAAGAGGTGATTTCAAAGACCAACTCCAGGACAAGGCACTGAAAACTTTAGCAGAACGGTAACTATTCTCTGTAGCACATATCAGTAAATTGACTCAGCCCCATTGAAATAGTTTAGCTCAAAGCAAACAAGCATATTCTAGATTCAAGATCAGAAAAGAATTTAAAGTCATAAGACATGTACATATAGATGCATGCATCGTGGAAGTTTTGAAGTGATCTCATATTTGTGTTCAGAGGAAAAATGTGAGCTATGATTTGGACTAGTATTAGTATGCAAGAAGAAGCTGATTTGAACGGTAGTATGCAAGAAGAAGCTGATTTGAACGGTAGAGAGCTATAATGATCATACATACTAATAAAACTGAACCCAACGAGATGCAAACAATAGCTGGTGTTGAGACGGAAGCTGTCCATTTTCAAAATCAACTCAATACTCTTAAAAATATAATTTCACAGGAAATTTAATCACAAAACAGAACTAATCCATGGAATCTAAAATTTATTTCTGTTTTCACCTTTCGATTGTCTGGAGTATATCCCACAAAGTGATCCAATCCAATTGCCACAAAGATCTAAACATGTTATTATTATAGTGAATTTTGGATTTGGGTAAAAATCTCAAAAATTTTATTTTTGTAAATACAGTGTTTGAATACTTGCTCGTCAACTCTCAACTAGTTTTCTTGGAAAAGCCATTGAAGGAATTTGGCATACCGGTGTGGTAGTTTATGGGAAGGTGTATTACTTTGGGGGTGGTATTCAACACAGCCCTACAGGGCAAACTCCTTATGGAAAACCGTGGAAAGTGGTTGAGTTGGGTGTCACTCACGTCCCGATGGAAATGTTTGAAGAATTCCTGGAAGAAATAAGCCCTCGCTATACAGCTGAAACATATAGTTTGTTGCACCATAACTGTAACAACTTCAGCAATGAGGTTGCACAGTTTTTGGTTGGCTGCAACACCCCAGATATCTAAACATGTTATTATTAAGGAATTTACTATTATAATTATTAATTTATAATTTTATATTTATTTATTTATTTAATAAATTAACAAATATATTTTTATTATTGATATATTTATTTAAAAATTAAATAATTTACTATTTTATTTATATATCTATATATTTAGTTATCTCCACCTAATATAACTAAACTTATATGTTTATATATGATTTTATATTTATTTACCTCACTAATAATACCATTTATATAAATTAAGTAAATAATTTACCTTTGTATGATGTAATCCAGTTTTCAAAATTTTAGTGTTTATTCTATTATTATGTTGTTCTTTTTAGATTATGGTATATGGAGAGCATTAGTGTCTTTACTCTCCTCGTTATGTTTGCAGGGAAAAAATATGTCCTGTAAAAAAATGGCATCCTATTTTGCCTTTGTTGAAGAATCCATAGAGCCCTCCCCCATGGAGTGTGCGGGTTACGAGCAGTATGTGCATCTCCCCGAGCTCAGTGCCATGTGGAAATTCAAGGAATGGCCTGGTTGGTCTAGAGAGGGGTTGGTAAAGGCTGCCTTACAGTCATTGGAGATTACTTTTCAGTTTGTTTCGTCTGTCCTCTGTGACACAAGGACTTACATTGACAAAGAGGAATGGAAGAGAAGGCTTGAATCCTTAATTAGTTCCGAGATTGAGTTGATTTCAATGATTTGTGAAAATGACAAGCAGGTTCCCACTCTTCAGTTGTCAGTAAGTAGTGGTGTTCTCTCATGGAAAGTTTTCCATGAGGTATGGCAGAGACCTGGTGCTTTACCTGTGGTTAGCAGAACAAGTGAAGAGAGCTTACTTCCTCGTTTGGGTACATGGAAAAGCGCTGAAGCTATGGTTTCTAGAATATGGCTTGCCATTGAAGGCCATATGCAGAGGACTCCCTTCACTTTAGGTCTGGGGGAACCAAATATGTCAGGTAAGCCTCTTCTTGAATATGATAGAATCTGCAAGCCAAGATATTTGCACTCTTTAAAACAACATAAACAGTGCCATAATCTAGAAGATGCCAAACTTTGCAATGTCCTCCAGATCTTTGAGGCGTGGGTATTTGTAGGCCAAGAATTGTTGCAGAGAGTATATGAAAGAATAGACTCTGGGGATTTCGTAGGAGCATCCACAGACTGTTGGATGGTTGAAAGGATGTGGAACATGCTCACAGAAATTGTGCATTTGCTTCTAGTGATGGACCCAGATGATTTCCTTTGCCTTAAACACCAGTTGGCAATTAGCAGCACTAGTACGCTTGCAGGTGCATATTGCCTTCGGTCTGCCCCCCTTAGAGACCTTACAAATGCATGCAAGGAACTAAGGCATCTGGTGCCCAAAGTCATCGGTGTTGAGGCTGATCCAAAGGGTGGACCAAGACTCCAGGAGGCACTTATGCATTTGTTTCATTCACATGGACTGCGCTCACATAACACTTCAGGTGCTTACAATGTTGCAACAATACATGTTCTGTTGGCCTTCCAGGCAATAGAAGCCGCGGTGAAAAGGTTTTTCTTCTCGTATCAGCAGCTGGTAGTAACAACCATGGGTAGCACTGAAATGAAGGGTCCATCATATCTAGGTGCTTGTGATGCCCTACGTCATATATATTTTGAACCACCTTATTTCCCCAGTGTGGACAGTGCAAAGACATTTTTGGGTTACTATTGGCACTAAAAGTTACAACTATGGTGGATGGTACACTGGAAGATCTACAGACAAATCAAGTGAAATGTACAAGAGAAAGAATAGTGCCTTCAGTTTTTCAATGTATTACCCCAAATACATACATACACTTTTTACATTGACAGTTTTGAGTACTATACATAGAATTATATTGGATATAGGATTAGACTCATTTTTGTTCATCCCCATCAGTAGGACCAATCAATAGAACAGTGGTAGAAATTTGGGATATTTTTTTTTTCCCTCTCCAACGTGGATATGATACTAAGGATTCATAGTGTGCAATTCCTCCTTCGTTAAATAGTGTAAAAGATTGTCCAAAATTAAAAAGGTAATTATTATCCGTATTAAATTTTACGAGTTGTTCCTTTTTTTAATTTTTTAATTCTTTACCTAAATTTTATGATGAGTTTAATGATATTTATATAATTCATTATAAATTTAAACATGAAATGTAGTTTAATGCTGTTATTTTTATACATTTTTTTAAGATTTTTTTATTCAGTGTGTGAAACTGAGATAATTATAATTATAATTTGTTAAGTTTATTTAATGGAATGCATCATAGTTTTTTTGATGCAATATTTTTTTTTTTTTTTTTATCAGTTTTTTTGTTTTTTAAGATTTTTTAATTCACTGTGTGAAATTGAGATAATTATAATTTTACATTATTGAATTTATTTAATGGAATGTATCATAAAAAATTTAATGTATTAAATCTATATTAGCTCCAAATAAACTCTTTTTATTATAGATCACATGTAGTGTTGAATTCTTCAATTTAGTACTTTTTCTTTCTACCTAGTTCTTTTCCCATACCAATTTACCAAACTTCTACCTAACGGAATTCTTTAGGGCCTTGCTATTTGTGACACTTAGATTAAAGTAAATATTCAGTTTTTGCATTTATATATAGTTTTATTTCATCCATATTTTGATTCTGTTCCATAGATTCCGCCTATCCGTATCCATTATTAGTATTTCAGATCCATTATCAGTATTTTTAAATACATTTCTTCTCAAACGTTGTTGCAGGCATCCATTACCATTTGGAGGCTCTCAATTTTTTATTTAAACGATGAAATAATTTCATTAAATTCATTTACTTTCATAGCGTCGCTACAGTCATCCGTGATCCATGACAGGATTTCAGCTTTTAAAATATCCGTGATCCATGACCGGATTTCAAATAAAGTCATTTTCTTGAAATGGATAAACAAAGGCCAATGAGTAAATTGTGTTGAGGTCCGGGATTCATTTTCTGTCGAAGATCTAAAATATTGAGAACCGACTTTAAACCTGTTGGGCTATAACAAAAACGTGAAAACTAGCACATGACACCCACTAACATCTCATTATATTTTATGTCTACGTTTCACATGGTGCAATGTCTTGTTTCTTAATTATAGGTTTTAAAAGTAAAATTGACTGAACTAAAGTCAGAATGCAGAGGTGACAGTTTGTTAAAAAAAATTATGTTGTAGAATATTTTGTCTAGCCGGGAGAGTCAATAGGACTGGGTTGATGTGGTCGATGGTACAGCACAAGATTGTTATATTTGGTGTTACTTGACAGAAACCTAGTTTGAGCAAAGTTTGTACGTTGTTAAAGTGTGATAACCATTATGATAGAGTTATAAATGGCCATGCTTGTTTGGTAGAGTGTATACAATCCTAATTTCGTTTGGCCTAGTTTGGTTGGTGTTGTAGTAGTTAAAGCATGTTAGAGATAATCTTATCTAAGAAATTGTTTGATGTTGTAATAACTAAGGCCTGACATGACAAGGATAGATGTAGTTTTTGCTTGGAAAAATATTTGAATAGTGAAGTCAATGTTATTATGTTGTTTAAGACCGTATGTTTTTTATGCAAATGAATATCAATATTTATATATTGTTAAAGATGACAGGGATTTTGTGATAAGAATGATTACATAATGTCTTAGGGTTTTGAAAATGTTGAAGTTAAAGTTGTTATTGGAGATCTTTGTCCAAGGCTTGCTTTGTAGATATATGCTATGATGATTGATGTTGATGGGTTATGTTGATGATAATAATTATGTTGCTAAGTATGATATCTATATAGTTTCTTGCTTGGATTTTTACTACTGCTACAAGATTGTCGAGTTTCTCTACTGCAACATTCATAAATAAATTAGGGTATTTTATTTAAGTTGTTGTTGACTAATTTGAGGGTTATAATTAGTTTGACAGGGTTTCTTGAGGATGTGTTTAGAGTTTTTGTTGCTAAATTTTGATTGGTGATATATTGCCCAAAAGACCAAGGAATCTAGGGTTTGTGTTGCTTTGCTTAATGAGTTATATTGTCCAAGGTTTTATATTGAATACTAATATTTAGAGTCAATGCACTATTGAGTTCATAACTTAGTATTGTGAGGAAACCAGAGTTGTTGGTTGAATGACAATGTTAGTTTTGGAGAGATGTTTTAATGACAGGGTTTGATTGCTACTATAAGTATTGCAAGATTCCTTACTAGTGAAATGTACAAGAGAAAGAATAGTGCCTTCAGTTTTTCAATGTATTACCCCAAATACATACATACACTTTTTACATTGACAGTTTTGAGTACTATACATAGAATTATATTGGATATAGGATTAGACTCATTTTTGTTCATCCCCATCAGTAGGACCAATCAATAGAACAGTGGTAGAAATTTGGGATATTTTTTTTTTCCCTCTCCAACGTGGATAGGATACTAAGGATTCATAGTGTGCAATTCCTCCTTCGTTAAATAGTGTAAAAGATTGTCCAAAATTAAAAAGGTAATTATTATCCGTATTAAATTTTACGAGTTGTTCCTTTTTTTAATTTTTTAATTCTTTACCTAAATTTTATGATGAGTTTAATGATATTTATATAATTCATTATAAATTTAAACATGAAATGTAGTTTAATGCTGTTATTTTTATACATTTTTTAAAGATTTTTTTATTCAGTGTGTGAAACTGAGATAATTATAATTATAATTTGTTAAGTTTATTTAATGGAATGCATCATAGTTTTTTTGATGCAATATTTTTTTTTTTTTTTTTGTTATCAGTTTTTTTGTTTTTTAAGATTTTTTAATTCACTGTGTGAAATTGAGATAATTATAATTTTACATTATTGAATTTATTTAATGGAATGTATCATAAAAAATTTAATGTATTAAATCTATATCATATTCAAACTACATTCCTACCATAAATATCCACTCATTTCCAAAGTTTTGAGAAAAAATATTAGATAATGCAGTTCAGATTGACTAATAACATATAATTAGTATAGTTTTTTATCTCTACACTTATTTTACAAAGTACTCTGATACTTCTTCATACTCTACTTTAATTTTCTTGCACATGGCCTTGTGTTATTGCTTAAGATGTCATTTAATTTAACTGAATTTATGGTAAAGGTATAAATTTTGCCTTTAGTTTTAATTTTGAGTGATTTTGATTTGATTGTCTTAGATTTGTTAAATTTGATTTTTGATAAATAGTTTTACATGCTTGATTAATATAGGAAAAATACAAAAACTCTTTTGGAAACAAAGTTTGCTTTGGTAGCATTTGTAGTCTTTTGAAGAAAAAGGAAATTTCGTGAATGATTAGTGGTCATGAGTTGCATGTTTTGAAAAGATAAAGAAAATTGTTTCTTTGATTGTCTTTGTTAAGAAAGTTGTTTTCTATAAAATTTGCATTCTTCCAACTCTCTTAGCTAGGAGATTCATTGAAAAAGAAAAGTAGTGTAAATCATCTTAGGTGCATATTTGTAGTGGTTGAGAGTCGAGTCTACACACCACCAGTTTCATCTCCACTACCTTTTGTCTTAAGAAAGCCATAAAATTAACGCTTAAAGTAAAATCAACTTAGTAACTTTTTATTTACTAGGGCTCTGAAACACCAATATAGATCAGGCTAGTGTCTTGGAGTAGGAGAGTAATAAACTCTCCAAGACAACAAAACCAAACAAGTAGCTTATCTTGTGATAGATTAAATCCAGCTGTTTCATTTATACTCTGGGAAAGCTCCTCTTAAAGGAGAAGCACGAGCTCGTGTCCGAACCAGTGAGGGGATCAATCCTCCCTCGTTGGGAACGACGCCAGACACGCACGTATTACAAACGGTAAACCTCGGATTAACCATTGTCGAGGAGCCAGGGGTCACTTGTCGGTAAACCTTGGATTATTGTCAAGGAGCCGGCAAGGGGATTGAGCTTGATACTCTGCCCTTGCGTGCTGTCGGAGTGTAGACTGTTCCCCCAGGTGTACTTGTTGCTGTTGGTAACCTTAGTGACCATAATCTTTAGGATTCTACCGAGGTGACGGTGGAGGGAAGATCCCACTGTACCTGGAGCAGACGTCGGCTAGACTCACTTGGATTTTCCGGGGGGTTCACTTCACTCGAGACGGTTAAAGTGGAGGAACTTGTGCCGGTCTATTCATTAAGCAGGTTGCCGGGGTAACTGTTCCACCCGCCACTTCTGTACTGAATCCGGCGATGTTGGGTTTCATCTCCAACTAGCGCTTTCAGTCCGGAAGGCTACTGTTTGTGCTTGGTTTGATGCTCTAGATTCTTTAGGCGTGTGCTTCAAATTTGTTTGGTTCTTTAGAGACTTTAGGCAGTTTTCTTTGAGATTTTACTTTGTTTGCGTGTGCAGTAGTTAAAAGTCTTTAACTGTGGCGGAATTACCGAGACAGTCGCGTAGACTTCGGGGCCAGTCTCCTGAGATTATTTCCGTGGCCGAATTGTTGAGGACATCCCGTAGAATTCGGGGTGAGGACACAAATTGCGTCTGGGGGGCAACCTCAAGGACAGTATATACCAGTGGTACAATACATTCCTCAAGGTCAACCCCAGCCTCAATATGTACCCCAAGGTCAACCCCAGTATCAGAGCCTTGTTTTGTTCATTTGTTATTAACCTTGGAATTCCCTAGCATTGGTAATCTTCAAGCTTATTACTCTTGATATTGGGGGTTTGTTGGGGACAGGTTTTATGTCTCTCCCTTTCATCCCTATTTGAAGGGACCCATTAACGCACCATCTTATGTGTCAGTGTTAGGCAGTTCCCTTTGACCAATTCCAGCGCAGCGACTCATCACAAGTCGCCCCTCGACAATAACATGGTGGCCCCACCTCCAGAAAGAATTCATATGTCATGCATGGGTTAGTCTAAATTTGTCAGAGATATTTAAGCTTATTAATGACCCAATTTCTTATGATCTTAGTTATCGTACAATGTCATCTAAGATCCCCTAAATATTACTTAATCCCAAAGTGGTTTACGTGAAAAGTATAAAATATTTACTAAAAAATGAGACTTCCATGCTTAGTACGCTATGCATTGATCAAGACCATATTATTTACTCAAGCTAAATTATTTTCAATGCAATTTGTATAGGTATTTTAAGAATGAATAAGTGGGGGAGGATTAACGAGTTGGAAGTTGAAGACCCGGAAGATATGATACAATTTTCAGCAGAAGACTTAACATGGACAGAGATTGAGGGGGACCAAGTTGCAGTTATTCCATATTGTCGACTTGATGATTTCATAAGTGGAGAGGAATCAAATGAAAGTGCACCCACCCAATTTCTTCTTAAGAAGCACCGAAGTAAAAAAATAGAGGATATCAAAGTCACCAATTACTCAACATTCTTGGAGTACAGTGTGTGAGTCTCTATATGCTTTTTCAAGATATGTGTAATTTTTTCAATATGCATAAATATTATATCTAATTTGCAGTAATTTTTTTACGTACAGTTATTGGTGTTCATATGGTCCACAGTCGACAAGGAGAATTAGGAGTGCATCATCAGATCCAAAGACAACCCGCAATCGACATGAAAGTATTAAAGTTGGTTGCCAATGTCACTTCTTTGTGCGACGACTTGTGATGAGACCAGATGATGCTGTAATAATATATACTGCATGTAGACATATTGATGAATCCAATGTTATTTGTCATGGGACAGATGCAATCGGAAGGTCCATGAGATTCAATTATGCACCACATTTAAGTTGGCATATGCGATCTACAGTCCAACATTTCGTTAAAAGAGGTTTTAATGCTACAATGATATGGGACAAGTTCATCTCTGATGTGAAGGATGGATCCGGTGAGTTATACACAGGGATACTTCGAGATACCTACATGACAAAAAAAGATATAAGTAACATTTACAATGATATCATAAGGCTAGAGTATGTTAAAGATCAAAGTGATCCAAAGAGTGTGGAGTGCTGGTACAAGGAAAACCCAGAGAGTTTTTTCTTCTACCAAAAACAAGATCTTGTTGAAAATATCCCTTTTATCATAGGCATACAAACAAAGTGGATGTGTTCAATGATGCTGAAATACTCTCACAATAATATTATCTCAATGGATTCAACCTTTAGTACAAATAAGTATGGGGTGAGTACATATTTATCCTAAATCCGATTCATTTATTTAACCTCATATTAATGCATGTATCTTATATAAATGTAATTATGCATATTTTTTGTAATGCAGTATCAACTTTACACCTTAATGGTTTTCGACGAACATCACAATGGGGTTCCAATAGCTTGGGTGATATCATCACGCAACACTATAGCTGATCTTTCTAAATGGATGTCGGCCTTACTTGCAATTGGATACAAAGAGCGACCAGATTGGCATGTTCTTGCCTTCATCACGGATGATGCTACTGCTGAAATTGAAGCATTGAGGTGATGTGTTTATTATTTTTACAAGAGGCATAAAAAATATTGTTAATGTATAATCTCACTAAAAATTATGTTATTGCAGGTCTACGATCAAGTGCAAAGTATTATTATGTGTGTGGCATGTTCGTCGTGCATGGTTGAAAAATGTTGGAAACAAGGTCAAAGGGAGGGAAAACCAAATACGCATTTTTCGTGGATTAGGTGAAATCATGCACATGTGTAAAGATGATGAATCTGTGCGAAAGAAAGTTGAAAGCTTATTTGAAGAATTCAGTGAACAAATTTTTTTTTTGGAATATTTTAGAAATACTTGGCTGTCCAACGACAAAATATGTAAGCTTCTTATTGGTGGTTATAATGACTCTATTTTTCATGTCATATGTATACTTATTAATATATAACTAATAAATTTCTTTCTACAGATATGTGGGCAAAAGCATACAGAAATTTTCCACATTCAAATCAAGATACGAACAACGCCATTGAATCTTACCATCGATATATCAAGGAAAGGTACCTATGTGAGAAGAACAATGCATGCCACAGAAGGGTTGATTGGTTAATCTATGTTTTGTTGACAAAGGTTGTATTATTTTACAATCATATGCACCGTTTAAAAGAAGCTGGTTTTGTACGACCCAGAAAAATACAGGAACAACTGAATTCATCCAAGTGTAGAGCTAAGAAAATCCCAAATGAAGATTGTGTGCCTGATGAAAAGAGTAATGACTACTGGGTTCGTAGCCAAAATAAGGATACTCGTGACATTTGGTACAATGTCATATATAAGGGTTCTAATCTACACTTCTGCAATTGCAATTGGGCCCTAAATGGAAATATCTGTAAACATGTATTGAAAGTTGAGATGTTAGTGATTAACACTATTTTGGGTGAAAATGTAGCACCTGGTGTCACTGATCCCACGACAGAAAGGCCTAGAATTTTATTTGATTTGAATGAAACACCTATATTGGTCCCAGAAATCCAAACAGAGCTTTTTCCATGCTTTGATTCTCCTCCCAATCTGAATTATCATAATGAAACAAGCATTGATAATTTAGAGAATTTCTCATACAATGTTGAATCGACCAATGTACGACAAGATAGTGCATTCTCTGAACATGATGAGATGGAACGTGTTAACTCATCAACTCTTGAGAAATTGAGATCCATAATACCTACAAATTTGGAACAGGCATATGCATTGAACAACTTGGTAGACAAAGCATGTCAAGAATACAACAAAATGTTTTTCAATACTATAACTCCATCCAAGATCACTACCAAGAGAAAACATAGTTTCTTGAGTCCAGTAAATAAAAAGAGGCGATGTGGTCGCAAGTCAAAGTCAGGGACAGATATACTACAATTTGAAAGGGTTGGACGAGTTCATGCAAGGAAAAAAAGAATGGATGAACAATTGGAGTCATCTTCTCAAAAACAAGGAAATATGGACCACGCGCCTGAGATAATTCAAGATTCTATTATACCCAATATTGGTATGGAAATGTCATGCTATGCATTGTTTTACGTTAAATGCGATATATTATCATGTTCAACACATTTGCATGACTATACGAACTATTTTTATTGTTACAGCTGAGGGACCCACATCTCACGCCATTCCAAGTTGTCGAATTCGTTTATTCGATGAACATGCTACCGAAAAAAGATCTAGCATTGGGGACACTGCTTCAGCGATTAACACCCCAATATCCTCCCCAAGGGTGCCCCCCCCTATTGTTGAACCAATTAAGATGTATCATCGCCCACACCCACCACCTCTTTCCTCCACAAATTCTTCCATGCCTATAACCACCTCTGTAATACCTTCCCAATGCTCACCCCTACCCTTCAATCATCCACCATTCTCATTTTTTCAATCGTCCACCCTTAACATTCCAATTCCCCCCCCTAGGTCAATCCCCCGGCCTACAGTGCTTCCCAGTATTGTACAACCGGTGGGGGTGTATCGTCGCCCGCACCCACTACCTTTTCCATATTTCACATCCACCATGCCTTTATCCAGCGCCCCTGAACCATGCCTATATCTGTCACCAAGTGCTCCGCCATCTACCCAGGAAGGGTTGTCTTCTCCATTGCCTCAAATCCTCACGGTGAGAATGAGTATTTGATCAAAATATCATCATGAATTAATGAAATTGATTATATGCCTTTCAATTTTTACAACTAATTGATTATTGTAATTTTTTGCAGAGACATCAATTTGGAAATCCACCTGGGAGTGGCTCATGGGACGAGGGTGACTTATAGACCCATACGGTAGATCGATCATGATGTTGTTTTTCCATTATGTCATTGCTGGGCATGAGATTCCATTATTTATGTTGGAAATGAAGTTCTATTTTGTAAAAAAGAAACATGTATAGTTGGACCTATTTTGAATAAAAAATACATAAATTTATATTTGTGTTTATGACAACATCTCCATTGAATTTTAAATCCTTATGTGGATGCGATGTTATATTCTATCAATGTTACATTACTTTTTGATGCATAGTTGTAACGGATTTTGTTTTTATTAGTTACAAATTATCATGTTTATAAGTTAAGTGCTTCAACTAACCTTGTAATATCAATTAAACCATCCTTCAAAATAATTATTTGAGCTATTCAATGGTTGGAAAATATGTATTATAGACTTCCCCATTATTCCAAATGAATCTCTCTTTTGATTTTCTAACTAATGTTTAATTAGATAACGTTTTAGAATTAAAATAATAAAGTATTATAGTGAATTACAAATGTATTGAAATCAAATATCAATTAAACCAACCATTAAACAATTGAAAACAATTAATTAAACCAACCATTGAAAACAATACAATTAATAAAACAAATACAATAGTTTGATCTTTTGAAATAAAATAAGATTTGTTTTTTTCTTTATATATAACATTATAAGTTAAAATGAGAAATCTAAAACATTTCTCATTCAAATACTAACAAAAAAAAAACGAATATTTGACTTTAACAGTAAAGACACATTTGACTTTAAGAGTAAAGAGATTAAAATACCCATTTGACTTTAACAGTAAAGACATATTTGACTTAAAGAGTAAAGAGATTAAAATACCCGGTTCCCGGAGCTAAATATGATCATAACTATAATGTATCTAGAAAAGTTTTATAATTCCATTTATAAAAATATAATTGAATAATAAGTATCACTTAGTATTTCATTCATCTTTTTGGAATTACTAAAAAGCTTTTTAATAATAAGTATTATTATTAATATTACATAAGTCTTTTTTGGTCCTGAAGATGATGGGAGGTAAAGAGAACTATTTAATATTAATAATGAATCTTATTAATAAAAAGTTTTAAAAATTTCGGAAAATATTAATGAAATGTTGAATGACATGTAATTATTTCATTTCACTGTATCATAGTTATATCATATTTATTTAAAAAAAATGTAACTTCTAATGTATTTATTGCTTAAATTAAATATTCATTTTTATGATTATTTAAATAATTTTTAGAAATAAAATTTAAAAACTTTTTCTCAATATATTAAAATTATATCATATTTATTTAATGAAAAATGCAATTTCTAATGTCTTCATTGCTTGAGTCAAATATTCAATTTTGACTTTATTACAAGTAGAGGGGCACATTGAACTACAGAATATTTGGTTTAGATATCCATCTCGAAAACAAATTGTCTTTCAATATTTTTACCTTTCTATTCATGCTGGCAAGACAATAACACCTGTTGGTCATAACGGATTTGGAAAGAGCACAATTTATAGATTCATGGAGACAAGATTGATGAATTGATTCAAACAAGTTCATACATATGGATAGATCCTTAGATAAGACCTCAATCTAAATGAGACCACCTATCCATCTACAAATAATGGGTAACATGTCTTTTCATTATTGATTTGTTAACAAACCCTGGATACCATGTATAATGTGTCATTTCATTATTGATTTGCTAACAAACCCATGCTTTGTTTGCCTATTTCAACTTCAAGGCCCAAACTGTGACAGTATGAGATAAGGAAATCATCTCGTCCTAGGATGGGGAAAATGGGGACAAATCTAGACAGTGTAATTGTACACCATCTTGAAACGCTTACAAAAAAAATGTGTATAACATGTAAATTCAACATTACAATCCTATAGTTTGCTATTTAATTTTAATTAAAAGGAAAAAATGAAAAAACGTATTGCATTTTGTGTGATGTGATTACACTTGCACTTAGTTAATCACAACTGCATATAGCATTCTAATCATGATAGAACAAAATCAAAATATAAATCACAATCTTCCTGAAAGCGAGACTTTATTACAAGTAGAGGGGCACATTGAACTACAGAATATTTGGTTTAGATATCCATCTCGAAAACAAATTGTCTTTCAATATTTTTACCTTTCTATTCATGCTGGCAAGACAATAACACCTGTTGGTCATAACGGATTTGGAAAAAGCACAATTATTTCCATATTTAAACGCTTCTATGATCCCTATGCAGGTCATTTTCAACCCTCTCCTATCAATGAAAACATCACTCAATAGCCACTCTCTTTTCCAAAATAGACAAATACTAGACATCATTCAACAGATAGAAGTGAAATATGAGAAAAATTCCAGTAGTTTCCGTATATGCACACATCTTCCGTATATGCCCAGTTTCCGTATATGCCCACATCTTCCGTATATGCCCAGTTTCCGTATATGCCCACATCTTCCGTATATGCGCACATCTTCCGTATATGCCCAGTTTCCGTATATGCCTACATCTTCCGTATATGCCCAGTTTCCGTATATGCCCAGTTTCCGTATATGCCCACATCTTCCGTATATGCGCACATCTTCCGTATATGCCCAGTTTCCGTATATGCCTACATCTTCCGTATATGTCCAATTTCCGTATATGCCCACATCTTCCGTATATGCCCAGTTTCCGTATATGCCCACATCTTCCGCATATGCGCACATCTTCCGTATATGCCCAGTTTCCGTATATGCCTACATCTTCCGTATATGCGCACATCTTCCCTATATGCCCAGTTTCCGTATATGCACACATCTTCCGTATATGCCCAGTTTCCGTATATGCCTACATCTTCCGTATATGCCCACATCTTCCGTATATGCCCAGTTTCCGTATATGCCCACATCTTCCGTATATGCCCAGTTTCCGTATATGCCCACATCTTCCGTATATGCGCACATCTTCCGTATATGCCCAGTTTCCGTATATGCCTACATCTTCCGTATATGCCCAGTTTCCGTATATGCCCACATCTTCCGTATATGCCCAGTTTCCGTATATGCCCACATCTTCCGCATATGCGCACATCTTCCGTATATGCCCAGTTTCCGTATATGCCTACATCTTCCGTATATGCGCACATCTTCCCTATATGCCCAGTTTCCGTATATGCACACATCTTCCGTATATGCCCAGTTTCCGTATATGCCTACATCTTCCGTATATGCCCACATCTTCCGTATATGCCCAGTTTCCGTATATGCCTACATCTTCCGTATATGCCCAGTTTCCGTATATGCCCACATCTTCCATATATGCCCACATCTTCCGTATATGCCCAGTTTCCGTATATGCCTACATCTTCCGTATATGCCCAGTTTCCGTATATGCCCACATCTTCCGTATATGCCCACATCTTCCGTATATGCCCAGTTTCCGTATATGCCCACATCTTCCGTATATGCGCACATCTTCCGTATATGCCCAGTTTCCGTATATGCCCACATTTTCCGTATATGCGCACATCTTCCGTATATGCCCAGTTTCCGTATATGCCTACATCTTCCGTATATGCGCACATCTTCCCTATATGCCCAGTTTCCGTATATGCACACATCTTCCGTATATGCCCACATCTTCCGTATATGCCCAGTTTCCGTATATGCCCACATCTTCCGTATATGCGCACATCTTCCGTATATGCCCAGTTTCCGTATATGCCCACATCTTCCGTATATGCCCAGTTTCCGTATATGCCTACATCTTCCGTATATGCCCAGTTTCCGTATATGCCCACATCTTCCGTATATGCCCAGTTTCCGTATATGCCCACATCTTCCGTATATGCCCACATCTTCCGTATATGCCCAGTTTCCGTATATCCGCACATCTTCCGTATATGCCCAGTTTCCGTATATGCCTACATCTTCCGTATATGCCCAGTTTCCGTATATGCCCACATCTTCCGTATATGCCCAGTTTCCGTATATGCCCACATCTTCCGCATATGCGCACATCTTCCGTATATGCCCAGTTTCCGTATATGCCTACATCTTCCGTATATGCGCACATCTTCCCTATATGCCCAGTTTCCGTATATGCACACATCTTCCGTATATGCCCAGTTTCCGTATATGCCTACATCTTCCGTATATGCCCACATCTTCCGTATATGCCCAGTTTCCGTATATGCCTACATCTTCCGTATATGCCCAGTTTCCGTATATGCCCACATCTTCCGTATATGCCCAGTTTCCGTATATGCCTACATCTTCCGTATATGCCCAGTTTCCGTATATGCCCACATCTTCCGTATATGCCCAGTTTCCGTATATGCCCACATCTTCCGCATATGCGCACATCTTCCGTATATGCCCAGTTTCCGTATATGCCTACATCTTCCGTATATGCGCACATCTTCCCTATATGCCCAGTTTCCGTATATGCACACATCTTCCGTATATGCCCAATTTCCGTATATGCCTACATCTTCCGTATATGCCCACATCTTCCGTATATGCCCAGTTTCCGTATATGCCTACATCCTCCGTATATGCCCAGTTTCCGTATATGCCCACATCTTCCGTATATGCCCAGTTTCCGTATATGCCCACATCTTCCGTATATGCGCACATCTTCCGTATATGCCCAGTTTCCGTATATGCCTACATCTTCCGTATATGCGCACATCTTCCCTATATGCCCAGTTTCCGTATATGCACACATCTTCCGTATATGCCCAGTTTCCGTATATGCCTACATCTTCCGTATATGCCCACATCTTCCGTATATGCCCAGTTTCCGTATATGCCCACATCTTCCGTATATGCCCAGTTTCCGTATATGCCCACATCTTCCGTATATGCGCACATCTTCCGTATATGCCCAGTTTCCGTATATGCCCACATCTTCCGTATATGCCCAGTTTCCGTATATGCCCACATCTTCCGTATATGCCCAGTTTCCGTATATGCCCACATCTTCCGTATATGCGCACATCTTCCGTATATGCCCAGTTTCCGTATATGCCTACATCTTCCGTATATGCCCAGTTTCCGTATATGCCCACATCTTCCGTATATGCCCAGTTTCCGTATATGCCCACATCTTCCGCATATGCGCACATCTTCCGTATATGCGCACATCTTCCCTATATGCCCAGTTTCCGTATATGCACACATCTTCCGTATATGCCTAGTTTCCGTATATGCCTACATCTTCCGTATATGCCCACATCTTCCGTATATGCCCAGTTTCCGTATATGCCTACATCTTCCGTATATGCCCACATCTTCCGTATATGCCCAGTTTCCGTATATGCCCACATCTTCCGTATATGCCCAGTTTCCGTATATGCCCACATCTTCCGCATATGCGCACATCTTCCGTATATGCCCAGTTTCCGTATATGCCTACATCTTCCGTATATGCCCAGTTTCCGTATATGCCCACATCTTCCGTATATGCCCAGTTTTCGTATATGCCCACATCTTCCGCATATGCGCACATCTTCCGTATATGCCCAGTTTCCGTATATGCCTACATCTTCCGTATATGCGCACATCTTCCGTATATGCCCAGTTTCCGTATATGCACACATCTTCCGTATATGCCCAGTTTCCGTATATGCCTACATCTTCCGTATATGCCCACATCTTCCGTATATGCCCAGTTTCCGTATATGCCTACATCTTCCGTATATGCCCAGTTTCCGTATATGCCCACATCTTCCGTATATGCGCACATCTTCCGTATATGCCCAGTTTCCGTATATGCCTACATCTTCCGTATATGCCCAGTTTCCGTATATGCCCACATCTTCCGTATATGCCCAGTTTCCGTATATGCCCACATCTTCCGTATATGCGCACATCTTCCGTATATGCCCAGTTTGGGCATATGCGCACATCTTCCGTATATGCCCAGTTTCCGTATATGCCCACATTTTCCGTATATGCGCACATCTTCCGTATATGCCCAGTTTCCGTATATGCCTACATCTTCCGTATATGCGCACATCTTCCCTATATGCCCAGTTTCCGTATATGCACACATCTTCCGTATATGCCCAGTTTCCGTATATGCCTACATCTTCCGTATATGCCCAGTTTCCGTATATGCCTACATCTTCCGTATATGCCCAGTTTCCGTATATGCCCACATCTTCCGTATATGCCCAGTTTCCGTATATGCCCACATCTTCCGTATATGCGCACATCTTCCGTATATGCCCAGTTTCCGTATATGCCCACATCTTCCGTATATGCCCAGTTTCCGTATATGCCCACATCTTCCGTATATGCGCACATCTTCCGTATATGCCCAGTTTGGGCATATGCGCACATCTTCCGTATATGCCCAGTTTCCGTATATGCCCACATTTTCCGTATATGCGCACATCTTCCGTATATGCCCAGTTTCCGTATATGCCTACATCTTCCGTATATGCGCACATCTTCCCTATATGCCCAGTTTCCGTATATGCACACATCTTCCGTATATGCCAAGTTTCCGTATATGCCTACATCTTCCGTATATGCCCACATCTTCCGTATATGCCCAGTTTCCGTATATGCCTACATCTTCCGTATATGCCCAGTTTCCATATATGCCCACATCTTCCGTATATGCGCACATCTTCCGTATATGCCCAGTTTCCGTATATGCCCACATCTTCCGTATATGCCCAGTTTCCGTATATGCCCACATCTTCCGTATATGCGCACATCTTCCGTATATGCCCAGTTTCCGTATATGCCTACATCTTCCGTATATGCCCAGTTTCCGTATATGCCCACATCTTCTGTATATGCCCAATTTCCGTATATGCCCACATCTTCCGCATATGCGCACATCTTCCGTATATGCCCAGTTTCCGTATATGCCTACATCTTCCGTATATGCGCACATCTTCCTTATATGCCCAGTTTCCGTATATGCACACATCTTCCGTATATGCCCACATCTTCCGTATATGCCCAGTTTCCGTATATGCCTACATCTTCCGTATATGCCCAGTTTCCGTATATGCCCACATCTTCCGTATATGCCCAGTTTCCGTATATGCCCACATCTTCCGTATATGCGCACATCTTCCGTATATGCCCAGTTTCCGTATATGCCCACATCTTCCGTATATGCCCAGTTTCCGTATATGCCCACATCTTCCGTATATGCCCACATCTTCCGTATATGCCCAGTTTGGGCATATGCGCACATCTTCCGTATATGCCCAGTTTCCGTATATGCCCACATTTTCCGTATATGCGCACATCTTCCGTATATGCCCAGTTTCCGTATATGCCTACATCTTCCGTATATGCGCACATCTTCCCTATATGCCCAGTTTCCGTATATGCACACATCTTCCGTATATGCCCAGTTTCCGTATATGCCTACATCTTCCGTATATGCCCACATTCCGTATATGCCCACATATCCTACCATGTGAAGATACAAAATCTTGGCCCTTGTTGATCATAGACTTATTGGGCAACTCACTAGGATTTGGCTCTTTCACAAAATTATGAAAACTTGTTTGAAGAATACCTATAAGCCTCATATCAAAAGACACAATGTTGTTGATCTCGTTTCCCGTCAACGATAAAAGTCAACATCCTAGGGACTTTTATATATTCTATGGTGTTTTTATAGAGGTGATACTCCTCTTTCACACACTCACATTTTCTGATTAACTCAAAAATGTGGAATTAAACATTCAACATATTCACCTTTGAGTGGACCATGTGATTTTAAAGAAAATAAATAAAAACAAAAAGAAGTAAATACTATCTAATTAAGTCATTCCATGGCACATATCCATTCACATATCATGAGGGAGACACATTTGAAACAAATACATAGACAAAAAATAAAGAAATGGTCCAAATATTTTAAAGAGCTCTAAAATGATTTCATTCAATATCATAAACAATCATAGGAGAACATTCATGAGATTTCAATGCTTAATTAAAAGTATACGAAACCACAAATTCCATGCGCTCTTGGAAATAGCTGTCTATAAGAGTCAAAAAGACATTACAAACTTTAAGTTCAAATAGAGCAGGTGTGTAAAGTACTCTACAAAATTCCTAATACTTAAATGTAAATTGAATGCATTCATCCTTAAGGGACTAGAATGGAACTCGAATGGGACTCTTGAGGAACAATAAATGGTATATATTAAGCTAGAAGAAAGCAAAAGGAATGCAGACAGAATTACAAATGTATAACAAACTTTACAAAGTTGGATGATTTAAGACTAGGGAGAAATAAATGGGAATTGCTTCAAATAAAATATAGAACACTCACAAAATTGCAGAAGGATGACCGACTTAATGAATTATCTATCCCTTATAGCATCAAATGTTGGAGTATACATTAGTCTTTGCATATTTGTTAATCTAACCAATGGGGAAGTTATTCAGGATTAACAATTTCATTTAAATATTTTCTAAGCCATTCTTTAATATAATCCATAGGAAGGACGATTATGTCGTGTCTTACATCTAATGCAAAAGTATGCTCATATGTTTCTTTTGTATTTGAACATAATTGATTGATGACTGATAGTTGGTCTTCATTCTCATTATTATATGTAACTAACCATTTTTTTATTTCTTCCTTCAAAGAATTTGTTAAGTTGTCGAACTCATTACCCCATAATGTCTTAATAACTTCCAATTCTTGTAGCACATCTTTTGGAACTAACATGGAGTCTGTAATCATTCTTGACCCTTGAATATCTTCAACAACTTTAATACATTTAAAGAAACTATTGCTTCGTTAGTCATTAATCTTTGTACACTCAAAAATAGCATCATTTAACATTTTGATTCTAGCATATAATCTTGCCTTTATCTATTTTATTTGCTCCCCATTTGAAATCCCTTGTTGGGTTTTTTATGCCTACTCAATATGAAGATGCACTAGGGACTAAAACTAATTGAACCAAAGTATGATTTCTTATTAACAAAAAATTAATGCTATGAAAATTACCTACATGTTTTTTTTAGGCATTAAGGTTCAAAAATTGATTTAATGGAGGTATGATTCTTTATTATCAAAAATACAACCTTACACAAGTGTTACACGGAAGCATAGTCCTTGCCATTGAAAATAGGGATTATGTTGCTAGAAAATTTGCACATAGAAGGTGATAACATGATACATATAAAGTATACTATGAGATATTTAAACTAATATTAATATAATATGGAGAATATTAATATATATCTTTCATATTTGTAAGATAACAGAAAATGATTATTCTATGAAATTGTTTTACAAAGCACATTTGTATTCATACTTATACATGACAAAGTTTAGTAATTTATATTTTCCAGAAAAAAAAATCTTGTAATTCTATTACAAAGTAGTAACTTTGGTAGGACTCGTTCAAATCACATTTACATTATGTGCATATACAACTAAATGGATGCCACATTTCTATAGATCTAAATTACAAATTGTGTAGTACAATGCATAATTACATAGTGTTGGTCAATTTGGCATGGCGCTTAACATGATGCTAGAGTTTGTCGAGACTAATAATGTGAAAATTGTGAGAGATTTTTCTTGGGTTTATTTTGGCATAAGCATTCAACCATTGACCATTGAAAATTGTAAGGGATATTTATTGGGTTTCCTTAGCCTTAGCATTCAACCATTGACCATCTCATAACTTCGTTTATGTTTTGAAAAAGATATGAAGAAACAATACTTAATAATGTTTCTTTGGTTTTTCTAAAAATGATCATACTATCTTTAATAACTTTGAAAAATAATGGAGAAAATAGGAATTCAAGTAGAGTGGAGAAGGACTAATTTCTAATTATATGAAAATTTCAGTGTAAAATTGAGGATTTAAATAAATGATAACATTACAAGAACTAGTCAAAATCAAGGGTAAAATAGAAATGAAATAAAAATGTATCCTCTATTTGACTTATATATAAATTAGTTAGAAAATAGGATCATAAAAAATAAAGGAAGTATACATATAAGAAGTCATACTTTGCTATTATTAATTTAAATAGATGATGTTGTGTTATTAACAAATCGTAAAGATACTTGTGATAACAATATAATCATTTCATATAATAGTGACATTTTTTCTTAGTAACAACAACAATTTTATATAGTTGTTCTTTGATCTATAGAGTTAGTGAAAGAATCATGAAAGGACATTATCTATTCTATAAATAGTAAATGAAAAAAATAATAATAACAACGATTTTATATAGTTGTTGTATGGGTTATAAAATTAGTTGAAGAATCATAGAAAAATGTTGAAAAGATTGAGAAAATGTGATTAGTAAAACAATTATGTATTAAAATACAAATTGGTTAGAGAAACATTAATGTATTACATATAATATCAAATTTAATCATAAAAATATAAATAAATAAAAATAAAAATAATTTACCCAAATAAAAGTTAAACAAAGGTTAGGTGTCTCAAATAGAATGCTAAGAAATCTATAAATAAATCTCGACTAATAATACATCTAAAGGAAAATTTATATACATAAAAATATATATTTTACAAAAATGAAATAAAATTGAGAACTGAGTACATGTAACGAAACATGATATTATTCATGAAAAAATAAATGAAAATACTTCATGCAAACATAAGCATTTTTTGTTCTCAATCCCACATAAATTTATTCTATATATTGATATTATTCATGAAAAAATAAAATGAAAATACTTCATGCAAACATAAGCATTTTTTGTTCTCAATCCCACATAAATTTATTCTATATATGTGTGATCTATCCATATAGCATATAATTTTTGTTTCACTCCAAAATCTTATTTGTGAATATAGACTGATTGGATATTGATAATGCATTTTGCATGTAAAGTAAAGATGGATTAAAATGTCTATGAACCATTGTAAAGTAATCTGAGTTAAAGGCTCTTCTTCATCCTTATGCTTCTTGCACTCCTTTTTACAGATCATTGCACTTCTTTGTCATTCTCTAACTTCAATGTTTAAAAACAAAGTTAAGGCAAGGCAAGTGAAACAAGAAAAGAGAATCGAAAAGAACCAAATAAATATTTATTACTATAAAATGTTCATATTAAAAAATAGGTATACATTTCTTTTAGTAAAAACTTTCCAAAAACTAAAATTGTTAATTCATTTCTAAAAATTCTATTTTTTTAATTTTATTTTAAAAATAAAATTAAACAAAATCATATATTATTTCATATAAAAAATAAATTAATATATAGTAATCAAGAAAATTCTCTATTTTGTATATAAAATAGTAAGACATTTTTAAATACCCAAATGATATATATATACTATAATTTTATAATTTTAAAAAATTAAATATTAAAACATGTAATCTTTTAGTATTTTTGAGTATTCAATTATTTATCAAAACTAACCCATTTATATATTATTTCATATATTATTCCAGATAAAAAAGATAATCATTAGGGAATTAAAAAACATGTGAATGTATAAGTTTTTTCTCCATGCAAGTTTGATTGAAAAAATAATATCGTTTCTAGTAAGCATAAAATGTAATGAAAAATAAAAACTAAAGTTAACTCTGTTTAAATTGAAGCTGTATAAAATATAAAACAAGACACGGTGTTGATGCAGGCAAGAACGAAAGTTTAGACGTTTAAAATTTTGGAACTTAACTAATATTGTTTGTTTTTCATATCCACTAGCGACTTCTAACGTAGTTAAAAGAATTTTGGTGGCAAAAATGTATATATCCTTTTTGAATCCAGGACTTGCCATTTTCAAGCACAACGTCACCAAAAATAATTTAATTTAAAAAAAAAATTATTTGGAATTGGATTTATTTACAAAATTACAAAATATCTTAGATGTTGGCATTTTAAAGACATACTTAGCATGTGGAAACAATTTTTGGAAAAAAAAATGATGTATTAAAAAGTCTAAAAAAAACAGAGATTACATATATTGAAACTGTCCTTGTAGCCCCTTTATAGATAAAACAATGGCTAAAGTTATATTATTGTAGCCTAAGTCATTTAAACTTGCTGGAATCTTTAGCCTTCAAAGTAGCAAACCTAGTGGGTTTAGTGAGAGCAATGCTAGTTGAACATATATGCTCTATGTATTGTTTGCGTGACTTGAACCCACGAGCTTTCAAGTCCTTTGGCGTGATTTTGGTCCTTTTAACCATAGCATCAACATTTATCTTTTTTGTTTTCTGTGGAAATTAAAACATTATCAATAAATATCAAAATCCACATAGATATAATGAAAATATGCTGACCATGTAACGAATATGAAAATACATTTCATTGACTAGCTATCAATAAATATCAAAATCTATATAGATATAATGAGAATATGGTGAACATCTAAGGAATATGAAAAGAAATTACATTAACTAGTCATAAAAAAATACGTCAATGTTATTATGAGCTAAGATATGTAGTATATAACTTACCTCTCCTAATTTATCTTGAAGTCTAGGTGAATGCCGCAATGGTTGAGGAGAATGTGATTTTTGCTGAGTATCATGTCCACCATCATACATGTGCAAAGGTGTTTTAGGAGATGTATATTCATTACTCTGAACATTAGATTATACATAGATATAAGTATGTGAATAAAAAAGAATTAAATGTAAAAATATGATAAAATTATAAGAGTATAAATAAATATAGTCTTACCTTGCATTGTGACATTGGACATGAAGATGGTTGTAGCATTTGAACCATTTCATTTCCATTCTTCTTAAGGCTTCTACAAGGGGTTTTCATTGATTGTGATGGTTCCAAAGGGAACACCTGCACCATAAATAAGAAATAACACACACGCACATAATAAAAAAAAATCAAAGATAAGGATATATAATACAGGACATCCATTTCTCATCCCATCATTATGGTAAAACATAACAATTTAATCCCATCATTATGGTAAAACATAACAATTTATATATTAATATTTTCGCTGGAATAGGTTATATGGATTAAAAACTTACTGGCCCAGTAACCCCTTGAAAACCTTGAAATCTAGGTGAGCGTCGCAATGGTTGGTGGCTTGAATTTGGGGAATTTTGTTGATTAGGCTATGCATATCAATAACAATGAGAAATTAGTATACAATTATAATAAATATAAATATTATTTAATGTTAAAATGTCTAAAAAATTAATATCTGCAAAAAAATGGACTCAACTGTGTTGTCATTGTCCTGATTGGTTTCATCAAAGTTTAATATATGGCTGTGCCCATCTGATCCTTCTTCCCCCACATCATCGGGAACCTCAGTGCTTGCTTTCTCTTTTATAGCAATATCTATGCGCTTCATTGTCTGCATGCGTCTACGAGGTAGACTCTGATCCCAACGTTGAATTTTTTCACAAATCCTTTGCTTCGAAGTGTCATTAAGCTGATCAAATGTAGCAACTGACTGTGAAAACAAGTTTCAATGAATTTAGTCCACAACAATAAATTAATATTAATAGAAAACATATACAGATAAATACTAATAAATACTTACAGCTGAATGAATTTCTTCATTGACAATATTAATAAAAAATCATATACAAATAAATACTAATAAATACTTACAGCTGAAAGAATTTCTTCATTGACAAATCTTTTATATGCTTGTTGTCGTGCACGACATAGCCTTGCATCTAAGTCATATTGTATTTTGGCATTTTGCCTTTTAACTGCACTTGTTGATTTGACCGCCCATGTAGCATTTGCATCTTTTGCTCGACCTCTTTGACGTGGAGGAATTGGTGGGAGATTGTGGGTGGTAGCGCGATGATGATTAAGGCCAGATAACTTAGATCGACTCAAATTCCCCGCACAGCCACCAACAAGACAAGTGAACACTTGCTTGGTGCCTTTGATAGTTACCTCCCATTCATGTCTAATTTCCTCCATTTTCTTACTTCCTTATAAATGAATATGTAAACAACAATGTTGTTAAAAACATCATAAAAACAGATTAAAATAAAAATCAATATTCATATCTATTTTTTTGTGGTCACTGTTGCACATCCGGCAAGGACAAAGTCTGTAAGTGCTTTCATCCACTGATTTTAGTTTAACGATTATGTTTTTTTCTTTGGAATTTCTTGAAAGAAAAAAATTGCAGAGATTTTAGTAAATGTAAATAAAAATTATGTGTTTTTGACGGTGTTAAATTTATTTCTTAGAGTAGCTTCAAACTGCATTATCATTGGCATTATTAAAGGGCCCATTGGGCTGTTCATCACTTCTTGTGGGAGCCTAAGGATGAAATCTGGGGTGTTGCAGCCAACCAAAAACTGTGCAACCTCATTGCTGAAGTTGTTACAGTTATGGTGCAACAAACTATATGTTTCAGCTGTATAGCGAGGGCTTATTTCTTCCAGGAATTCTTCAAACATTTCCATCGGGACGTGAGTGACACCCAACTCAACCACTTTCCACGGTTTTCCATAAGGAGTTTGCCCTGTAGGGCTGTGTTGAATACCACCCCCAAAGTAATACACCTTCCCATAAACTACCACACCGGTATGCCAAATTCCTTCAATGGCTTTTCCAAGAAAACTAGTTGAGAGTTGACGAGCAAGTATTCAAACACTGTATTTACAAACACTGTATTTACAAAAATAAAATTTTTGAGATTTTTACCCAAATCCAAAATTCACTAGGCACGGAGGCAGAGGGTTTAAGCCGACGAACTTCAAACCGCCTCACCCCTGCGGCCGTCTGAGAAAACCCAAGCCCCCTCCCCGCCCTAAAAGAAACAACCTGAACTTTCACACTTACTTAACTATAACTGAATTCAACAAATAAATAGCAATAAAATGTGTCCACAAAAATCGGCGATGAAATCAAATTATCTCCAATAACAATGAAAACGAAATCCGATCTTACGTACAAATCACATACAAGAGAGGATTTACAGGGCGGATTAACTTAATAAGCAGTCAAAAATATATGTTTTACAGTATTGTAGCAGCACTAACCTTGCAGACCTTTGCCTGTCGATAACTAGTGGCCAGGTGCTCCAGGTCTGCGCTGTTCCGAATTGCCGAAGGTGCTCCAGGTCTGCGCTGTTCCGAATTGGGGAATTGAACTGCAGATAATCTCCCGGGACTTTGAAGGCCGGAGGAGGTTGGTGAGCTCTCCCCTCCGGCATTAATCCTGATGCCATCGTATTGATGTGAGGGATGTCCTGGGAACTGCACCGGCGGCGGATCCATACTTCGGCAGATTTACTTCATCAATACAGGGCTTTTTGCGGGCAGGTCGGAGGGCTTTTTGCGGGCAGGTCGGAGGGGTATGATCGATGCCATCGATTGCTGTCGCCGGGCTCTGACACAGGTACCCCCATAGCATTAACTTTGCTATGGGGGTGGAAATAGGAATTGCCTTGAGTAACGGCAATAAATAAATCCTAATAAACCCTATGCTATGGGGTGGAAATAGGAATTGCCGTTACTCAAGTTCAATAATAATTGTACGGAAAGATCGCCCCATTTTCTTCACTCATTCTATTCACTTTTATACTTAAATAATAAGATGTAATCCTTTTTTTTTACTTGATTTCTTATGATAAATTATTAATATTTTTTTAGTACTACTCTAGTAGTACCATTTTTTCACCTTTATATCCCGCTCAGCCATTTGTCTTTTCCGATGATTGCGTTCCCGTTTTTGCAAGCCAGTCATCGCATCTTTCGTGGCAATAATACTCTCAATATCTCTTTCGTTGTTATTTCATGGATATTGCATTATCGTGGACCCACCACCTAGCGCAATTTTTAGTGAAGTTCGTTGAATTTCGGTGATTTTAATACTATCAATATCTCTTTCTCTGTTATTTCAGCGGTTGTCTATAACGCGACTTTTTGAAAGTTTTTCCGGCGGGTTTTTTTGGTCGAAATCCGGCAGGAATTTATTGGAATCGCAAGTTTGATAGTTAGTTTCTGCACAATGAAAGCGTCCAAGGGGTTTTTTAGGGTGCTGAATCCAAATATGCAGTTAAAAAACCATTTTAACTGCAACAAATCAAGATTCAACCTCAATTTCTTCCGCCGGATTCCGTCACCGAAATCTCCAAAAAGTGGCATTATAGACAACTCCGTTATTTCATGAATATTGCATTATCGTGGACCCACCACAACTTTCCGTGAAGTTGGTTGAATTTCGTTGACTTGAAATGCATATGCCCACTCACATTGTTTTCTCTCTGATTTTACGCGAAAAAGTCGGCATGCAGCGGACCTCGTCGTTTGTAAGAGTGATATAATATTATACAATAAATAATTATTAAATTTGTTGAATTAAAATATTATACATTCATTTATTCTTAATAACTATTTTTTAACTAATTATATTAAATATATATTATTTTAGTAGACAACTTTTTACCACTAATCTTTAAATAATATTTTTATTATTATTATTATTATTATTTTTCCCGTGAGAAATATGGTAATTTTCATTGATTTCAGAAAATTACATGTTGTAGATGCTTAAAAGCATATGAAGAAATGTGAGCAGAGCCACTTACAAAACAATACTCCAAATGAAGTATTCCAGAAAAAGCCCTCAGACAAGCCAGAAAAACAAAATGGGTATGTAAACCCCAGTACGTGCAGATACAGGAGCCCAAAAAACCCCAAAAGGGCCAATATTGAGCCCCGGAGTAGACCTGTAGAGAGTAACCCATACCCATTAACAAAAGACAGCAAAGAAAGCAGAGGTGCAACACCAAGAGTGAAGCGGCAGAAGAGTCGTTCAGCGCAGACTCGACATCGAACCACCACAAACGGAAAATACTACTGAGGAGAGAAACCGAGAACATGAAGCTCTAAATCTGGCAGCCCAGACAAGAAAGGGAGGCACGGAATGAGGAAGAGAGCACCCAAGGAAGCCACTCCTACCCTGCCCCCTCAAAACTCTCCTCCTGAAATAGACTAACCAGATGTAAAAACAACTGCCCCAAACTTCCTCAGCAGCCAACAGAAACCCCAGCAAACCCAGCCATGTTGCAGCGGCACGAAACAAAGCAGAGACAGTCACCTCCACACCCCTGTTCCCTCAACGCTCCAAAACAGCAAGGATAGGCCAGCGTGCGTCCAAAACAACACCGTCTGCAGCAGCAAGAAACCCATCCAGTTCCAGCCAGAGAAGCAGAGGCGAAACCGGGGGTAGAGGCGGCTAGGGTTCAGCCTCCTCGCCCCCGCGCAGTGAGAAAACCCTAGTCCAATAAAGAAAATTATTTTTGCTCTCGCTCCGATCCGTCTTCATCTCGCAGTTCACCTCCACTAATCTTTAAATAATATGTTACTTACTTTATTAACTAATTTTTAACGGCTAACTCTTAGCAATGATACATCCATACTATTTAGTCCTACAGATCCATTCATTTCTCACCTTGCCTGAGGATGAACCACATTAGTTGATTCGAAACGTCAACCAAATCCTAATAATGTGATTAATCCGAAAGACATATATCTATATAGTAAACCATGTATTTAATATTTATTCCATTATTATAACCTCTTTGTAATCAGCGCGGAAAATCTATTTCTTGATGATGGTTTATAAACTATAACTGATCATATGTATTGGCCAATTAAATTCTCATCATTACGTCTGGAATAGACGGAATATAAAAGATGATCATCAATTCCCACCGTCGATGACCACGTTCCACAATAAAAGGGACTTGGATGCTTCATTGTCATTTCATCACGTTATCACTTTCTTTCTCTTCCTTTAATAGAATCTACACAATTAGAAATTAATGAACAAAAATTGCAAGTGGGAAAGAAGAAATAAAATTGATGAAAAAAAAGAATTATATTTATTCATTGGAAGAAAGTAAAATTTAATGCAATATATTTTACATGACAAATTAATTTGGTAGTGAATTTATAGAAATGTGAACAAAATTATGACAAAATACAATTTAATGCAATACATTCTGTAAGGATGAATTAATATAGTAGTGAATATTGAGATATGTGAACATTGGTTGAAGAAAAATACACTTAGTCCTAATGAATTAGCCATGCAATTATCATTAGTTAATGACATAGTATAACTAATAGACGAAATGGAAATTTTCACAACATTTTTTTTGGTTAATTTTAATCAAAATTCGACGAAGAATTTTAAAAACCTGAGTTTAAGTTGTTTAATATACAAAATTCAAGTGCCCTAAGGTTTTTTCAAGGTGTTGAATCCGATTGTGCATTCAAAAATGCATTTTAAACAACAAAAAACATAATCTTGCTTTCAAGTGTATTGCCAAATTCTGGTGAAAAAAGCCATTTCATCTATAAGTTAGACTACGCCTTAGTGAATAGTTTCATGTAAGTGGAGATTAGTAGAACTCATGCATGCACTTGTGCAGTGGAAATAATAAAAAGTTTTCAATTCATCACTCCACTTATTAGTCAAAATATGTAAGATTCGAAATGGAAAAATATTTAATAGTTCTAGCACATTATAGTGTTCTAAAATGCGTCAACCCAAAACATGGAAGACAAATGGATTTGAGAAAGAAAAATGTAGCCACTTGTTTATATTAATAATTGTAAAAATGATAATTGCATAATTAAAAACATGTAATGTGAACAATTGAATAGGAATGGAACATGAGTTTCTTTATTAAGATGTATTTGACCTTTATTCTACTCACGAACCCGCACTCCTGAGAACCCTAGCGCGCGAGCGCGCTACCTTGGCCGCCATCAGAACTCTGGTTCGCGCCCCTCTCTTTCTTGATGGCCCCTCCAGAGGCTCCATCGGAGGAGGTCGCTCAGCAGCTGGCTTTCTCAGCTCTTGTTAGCTCCTTGCCGCCTCAACGAGCTCGCCCAGCCATTTCAAAATTTGTTAAAAAAATAGAAGGATTACAAGAGGTTTCCCTTCCTCCTACTCTGCCTAGAATGGCTGCACTTGCTTTGGCCGAAAAGGGTCTGATAGGGCAATTCACTGGTCTTTGGCCCTCACCTAAAACTGTTCAGAGGTGGGTGGAAAGAAATTGGTCGGACAAAATCCAAGGGAAAATTGCTATTAGATTCTGTGGGAAGGGTTACTTCACCTTCCACTTCGAGACAAAGAATGACAAGGATCTGATATTTCGCAATGGGCCATATTTTATGGACTCCAGAGGTCTGTACTTAAACAAGTGGACGCCAGATTTCGATCCAGAGCTTGATATTCCTAATGCGGTTCCTGTTTGGGTTCGCCTCCCCCATCTCCCATTACACTGCTGGGGAGATGAATCTGTGCGAGCCATCGGAAATGCAGTCGGCAAATATATTGACAGAAGCAAGCCAAGAGACAACATGCAAGCATGTGCCCATATCTGCATCGAGGTCGACCTGGGCAAAGGACTTCCAGAAGCCATCAAGATCAAAGTCGATGAATGGTCGCACATACAACAGCTCGATTACAAACAGATCCCCTTCAAGTGTAAGGTATGTCACGAGTATGGTCATTTTGCTAATCGTTGTACTAAGATCATTAATGTGGATAATAATACTCAAGAACAACAATGGGAAGTGGTAAAAAAAAAAAATCAGCCCCTAGCCCCTCTTTACCCAATGAACCTGGTCCCTCCTCTCATAAAACCTCTGCCCAAATCCCATCTCCTCCGCCTTCCCCTCCTCATCAATCTCAATCCCCTGGATTTGGAAAATCCCTTCAATCTCCTCCATCCTCCAACCCCTTCCATGTTCTTTCCCTCCCTGAAGATGACCCTACTCCTTTGAACCCTCCTGATCATCCCTCTTCCCCTCACTCTATGACTGCCCTTCCTCCCCTCTTAATTGAACCCCTCCCCCCTAGAATCACCCAAAGTAACTCCAAGGACTAGGGATCTTCCTTTGATGGCCAAAAGAAGCCGGGGAGAAAGACTACAAAACAGCATAGGGATGAAAACGCGCAGAAAGACATAGCCCTTGGTCTGCAGAATCCAATAGAATCTTACATTCAGGGCACAAAAGATCAAGAAGTAGCAAGCAGAGACAAGGGAGGCAGAGCACCTCCTCGAACCACAGGTCTGAAATGATTAAAATACTTTCTTGGAACAGTAGGGGACTTGGGCACCCCTCTAAAATCAATGCTCTAAAAGATCTTATAGTGCAGGAGAAACCATCCATCATATTACTACATGAAACAAAGCAAAGAGAATCAGAAATCAACAAGATCATTGGAAAGTATAAATATTACAAAGGAAGCATATGCGAAGCTAGAGGAGCTTCTGGAGGAATTACCACCATCTGCAATCAAAATGATTGGCAAAGTGAAGCTGAGCTAATCGATCAGCATTGGATAAAAACAGTTTTGAGAATAATATCAGCAACCAACATATTGTCATCTTTAATGTATATGTTCCCAATCATTACAGGGATAAAGAAATCTGCTGGGAAGCTCTTAGTAATCACATTATGGAAGAAGACAATAGCAACATCATAGTAGGCGGCGACTTCAACTTAATTCTGCATGCTAATGAAAAGCGAGGGGGGAATTTTCTGCCAGATCCTTTCAGGAACCAAATGGAAAATATAATGCACACTGGTGATCTGATAGATATAGCTCCAAAAAATCGCAAGTTCACATGGAGCAATCGAAGGCTGGGTAGCCACAATATCATGGAGAGGCTGGATCGATTCTTGGTTAATATCTCCCTCCTGTCAACCTTCTCATCTGTAAACTCCTCCATTTTACCCTTTGTCGTTTCAGACCACTATCCAATCACACTCGCATTGAATACTCACTGCGCCCTTGGTCCGCTTCCATTTAAATACAATCATATTTGGAGCGATCATCAAGCTGCCCGAAACATCATCCAGCTCACCTGGGGACAGCATATTGAAGGTTCCCCAGGCTACATATGGGAGAATAAATTAAAGAATGTGCAAAAAGCGCTTAGATATTGGGCCAAATCGCACTATAAGGAGCCAGAAAAGGAAAAACATGAGCTAAAACTTCAAATTGTTGAACTTCAATGCACAATAGAACAAAAGGAATACTGCCATAACAAAAAAGTCCAAGAAGAAGAGCTGTACAATAAATTGAGCAAAATTAAAAGGCAGGAGGAAGAAAAGTGGCGTATCAAATCAAGGCAAATATGGCTGGAAAGTGGGGACAAGAATACCTCCTTCTTTCATAAACAAGCCACTGCAAGACAAGTCAGAAACACCATAACTGCCATTACGGACAGCGCAGGGACTCAACATGTGGAACAAACAGATATCAAAGAAGCAGCCACAGAACATTTTAAGGACCTTTTAACCGAAGCACAGGAGGAAGAATCTTATGATGATTTGCTACAGCATTTGCATTCTAAAGTCACAGATGATCTGAATAAAAACCTGACAGCAGAAATAAAAGAGGAAGAAATAGTTGAAGCAATCTGGAGCCTCTAGCCCAACAAGGCACCTGGACCGGATGGATTCCCAATTTGTTTTTACAGGGACTACTGGGAGTTGATAAAGAAGGACCTCATAAAATACATCAAGTGGATCCAAAAAAAGGCAAAAAAGGTGGATATACAAATTCTACCCACTTGGCCCTCATTCAAAAGGAGAACCGCCCATCCAATTTCTCTCGCTTCAGGCCTATATCTTTATGCAATTCATCATACAAAATTTTCACTAAAATCATAGCCTCTCGGCTCAAACCTCTTCTACCGATGCTGATCTCAGAAAACCAAGGAGGCTTTATGGCTAATAGACAAATTTCAGACTCTATTCTTCTAGTTCAAGAGGCCATACACTCAAGTCATGCAAGGAATGAGAAAGGCTCCATTCTGAAACTGGATCTGGCCAATGCCTTTGACAGGGTAAGGCATTCATTTTTATTTGTTGTTCTTCAAAGGATGGGCTTCTCACCTCTCCTTATTAATGTCATAAGAGCCTACATCTCTGGACCTTGGATCGCTCCCCTCATCAACGGAAGACCCGGACCCTCCTTTCAATCCTCAAGAGGACTAAGGCAAGGTTGCCCCTTATCCCCTTATCTCTTCATCCTCATGGCAGAATCATTTAGCTGTGCCCTTGACCAAAAGAGGCAGTCAGGCCTCATTACAGGCATCAAGTTTGAAGATGACATTAAAAATATAAATCACTCTCAATTTGCCGATGACACCCTTCTGCTAGGGGGCGCGACCACCATTATTGCAAGAAGATTCAAGTCCCTGCTCGACAAGTTTATGAGATATTCAGGAGGTCAAATAAATCACCTTAAAAGCTGTATTTATGGATGGAATGCTTCATCCCAAATGATACATAGCATTGCCAACATTTTTGGTGTCCCCTGCAAGTTAAATTGGGACTGTTTCAGTTACTTGGGAATGTTGGTAACCATAGGGAAAGCAAAGACTGGAGTCTGGGACTTAACGCTAGACAAAATGAAAAGGAAAGTTCAGAAATGGGGAACTCTGTGGCTCAATCCAGCTGGGCGACAGGTTCTTCTAAAATCAGGTCTCTCCTCCCTCCCCTTATATCAGTTTTATCTGGCCCAAGCTCCAGCTTCATTCCACTGAAAAATGGATAGCACCCTCAGATTTTTCTATGGCAAGGGGGCAAGAATGAAAATAAAAAATACAACCTAGTAAATTGGAAACATGTCATTCAAAGTCCAGAGAATGGAGGTCTTGGCATCAGGTCCCCATCTCTTATGAATTTAGCATTTGGTGGGAAATTGATTTGGAGACTACTGGACAATCAACCTGCATGGTGGAAAAAAGTCCTAGAATCAAAATATCTTAATCAGTCAAGAACGCAAATTCTCACTTCTGAGATCCCCAACAGACACTGTACAAAGATATGGAAACTTTGTAAAAAAGCCATCATCTTCATGGCGCAAAATGTTTCCAAAGTGCCAAAAGGAGGTGAAACGGTGAACTTTGGTTCGGACAAAATCATGGGGAACCCTCCCATAAACAGTCTTCCAGGTATGGATCCTATAATTCATTATCTTCAAAGTAAAGGCATATCTAACCTGAGTCAAATCTCTCAATGGAATGTATCATCTAATGCCTGGGTACAATGGGAATTTCCACCCATACCCCACCATCTTAAAGGTAGCTTTGATTCTCTTTGCAACTGTCTGCACAGTATTGCACCCACCATTAAAGGTGAAAAGGATGAGTTTCGTTGGGACCCTTCAGGAACAAATTATTCCATCAAAGCAGGATACAGCTACTTGAGTAGCAAGGAACACCCCACTGCTGTTTGGGCTCACGGGTAGATTTTAAAAAGAGCTGAAGCAATTCCAAAGATCAAAATTTTCATGTGGACACTTCTGCATGGTAAACTTTTAACTGCAGAGAACCTCATGAAAAGAGGCATTTTCAGACCCTCTAGGTGTCCCAACTGTCAAGCGGCGGAGGAATCCATACATCACTTATTTATTTCTTGTCCCTTTGTAGCCTCATGCTGGAACAGCATCATCCCCTCTGCACCCCCTATTTGGAATTCCCAACATTCTATTGATGAAGCCTTAAACAACTGGAGGAGAAATTATCCTTGGCAATCAGCGAAGCAAAATCCAGCTAAAATAGTTTGGAACGCCATTCCTTTTGCTCTTCTGTGGCGCATATGGATCGCTCGAAATAGCATGATCTTCCGAGATAAAACAACCACAATCAGGCACATTCTCATTAAAGCTTCAAGCCTCGCCTCGGAAACTATAGCATCTAAGTTAACAAAGAAAATCGATCCCGTTAGCCTATGGGTAGAGGAGCAAAACTTTATTTGGAATCTTATAGACAGGACCAGCAACATTTCAACAACAAAGGTCAGTAAGTTCAGAAGCAAAGCCGACAACCCTGAATGGAAAATTCGCCTCACAAAAGACGAGTTCAGTAAATGGCTCCTTTCAAAGAAATCTCACTCTTTATTCTTTGACAGAGCTTCTAAATCTAATCCGGGAGCTGTCGGTGCAGGGGACATCATTCTTGATCCTTTAGGCGCACCTGTGTCCTCTTTTGAATGGGGTTTGGGAAGTCTAAGCAACAACTGAGCTGAAGCTCTGGGTCTTTACCAAGGTATCTTACAGCTTCAGAATCAAGGGATCAACAAAGCCCTCATTTTTGGTGACTCGGCTATAATAATCAATTTAATGAATAGCAACAGACAAGCATCCAATCTGTTTCTCCATCAAACCATCAGTCATTGTAAAATCTGTTGTCTCAGGACTTGGAGTACCATTTCTTACATGTCCTACGATCCAACAACCAAGAAGCGGATAAGAGAGCTAGCCAGGCCAGCTCTCGGGAAAAAGGAAGCCTCTTATGCAATCAAGCGAGCCTGCACCAATTCATCCCCTGATTCACATGATTGCCCCAAATCGCCTCTCTCCTATGAACTACACCTCTGTCATTAAGGACTCTGACCAAATCCAATACACTTTTGATTCCCTCTGCAGAAAATCTCTGTCTACGCAATTGAATCTCATTCTTGAAGATTTTGAAACAGCAAATTGGATCTTAATCAGCAGAACTCGTGATCTCCGACAGCCATCCTGAGGCCTCCAACGCCCGACATATCAGCCATATCACCATTGACTAGATGTACTGCAAAACCAGTCTGCTGCTGTCCCAATTCATAAGAATCTATACTTGTTCTAGGATCTTACAAGCGAACAGTAAAGGCATTTTTGTGTATTGCCACAATGAAATACAGTCACAAGCAACTACTGTGATTTCATCTATTGTAAAATCGGAGCTTAGTCTCCTCCAACGTTTTTGAATATATCAAGCAACCGATTTTGTAAAAAAAAAAAAAAAAATTGTAAAAATGATACATGCCCATACAAATAATACTGAAGTCCCTGTCGCACCCCCTCCTTTTGTTACCATCGATCGTCTTTCCTCCTTCGTTCCTCCCCTCCTCTCCCGTGGCCTCCAAACCCATCAACAATTGAGCTCCATGAGAATGACGCCCACTAGGGGAGGAGCCCCAAGCTCCGTTGTTCCATAAAATCATGTGACTATCTCTACGGCCTCTGACTCGTTCCCTCCTGGACCCTCTGCACATACTTCCAAGATGAGATCTCTAAATGACAAATCTACAAACTCTGTTATGTAGGAACCCCAGGCACATCCAGAACCTAAGCTACAGAGAACCAAAACCAGTAAATTCAAATCGGAAAATATCCCCAAGCTACATATACCCCTGGAAAGATTGAACAACAACATCCAGTACATGTAGGACCATGCACTGATTTGTAAGTTCATTGGGGTCTGACCAATTAAAAAAACCCTCTTACAATGGATTTTTCTCTAGTGGAAACCCAAGGCACATTATGACGTCAAGATGGGCTCCAAGGGTTTCTTTATGGTGGTTTTCACTCATCAAGATGACCTCAATTCCATTATGAAAGGTGGCCTCTATTTCCTCAATTTTGCAGGCCTCTACATGTGATAATGCACACCCTACTTTATCCCGGAGAAGGAGGATTTCTCCTAGGCGTTGGTCTAGGTCCGAATTTACTCCCTCCCCTATGAGTATTAGGACCTTGAAACCCTTTGCAACATAGGGAACAACCTAGGGAAGCTCGTATGTCTCTCAGATAAAACTTGCCATGGCTTCTATAATACTTATGCAAGAATGTGTGTTGACATGTACATATCACGTTCCCTACTAGAGGTCATTTCCCTATAATATGAAGGTAGAGATTTGCTTCAAATGCTCGACTACAAGAATGTTCCTTTCAGATGCGAGAAGTGTCACCAACATGGCCACTTATTCAGGGATTGTCCCCTCAATGATCCTAAGCTAGGTACCACCATAGCCATTCCAATAGAAGGGGATGGCTTCACCAAAATCCCCACCAGGCGAAGGCAAATGAAGAGAAAGAGTGAGCCCACACAATCTAACCGACAGACCCCTAGCAATATCTTTGGAGCATTGGAGGATCTCTTGGAAGACAATCCAAACAACCTAGTAGGGCAAGTAGTAGAAGAGCCCAACATAATCAACAATCATCCTATCACCACAGACAAAGGAAAAGGCCATATGCCCATGGAAAGTCCTAAATCAAAGGACCCACAACAACAGGAAGAAGATGCTACCATGACATAATATGAGGACTTTTCCGACCCGGGAGGTTTAGACGTCATCAACATGGAAGAAGCTTGTCATAGTAATGCAACCAACTCAATTCCATAGAAGAAATCCACCTCCTAAATGTAGCTCTTCACAAAGCGAAAGCCAAGATTCAACTCAAAGTGCAAAAAATCACAAAAAAAGAAGGAAAGAAAAGTGGAAAAGAATTAAAAAAACGAGGGAGAAATTCCATGCTACAGAGGTTGGATACCCTAGGACGCAAGCTGGTGGAATCGGGACAATACAAGCAAATCTCAGAGATCTACTCCTCCCAACCAGGCCTTTCATCATGAAGATAATTTCATGGAACATTAGGGGCATGAAGAACCCCTCAAAACATCATCTTCTTCATAGAAAGATCCAACAATATCTTCCTACTATCTTGCTCATCTAAGAAACCAAATGCTCCAACATATTTTTCCACCATAATATCCAAATTCTAGAGATGAGTGCAAAGTTTTGCAGTGGATGCAAAGGGTGCCTCCAGAGGCCTCGATATTTCTTGGAACCCCTCCATAATAGGTATGGAACCACTCTCTCTCCACTTTGTTTTTCTTACTTCCTCCTTTCACCTTTTAGGAACCAACTTCTGTGGCACTATCTCTAATGTATACGGGCCTCAATCCCATCTAAAAACGAGCAATGCTAGAACACTTGTCTTCTCTGAAGAACCAACTCGACCCATCCAAATGGGTTATAGGAGGAGACCTCAACATCATCACCTCTCTTCGAGATAGAAAAGGAGGTCGCATATAGTTGGACTAGGAATCTGAACTGATCTACAAATTCGTTGAAGACACCAACATGGTGGACATTAAAACCACCAATGGTATCTTCACTTGGAACAATAAAAGAGGTGGTCAAGCTCAAATATTCCTCGTCTTGTTATATTTTTGGTCTCTGAAGACCTCCGGGTCAATGGGCATAAAATATTTGCAGTGATTATTGCTTCCTTAGGCTCTGATCATTGGCCCATCACCCTCTCTTAGCGAAACTCTTAAAAACCCATGAGAAAACCTTTCAGATTCGAACAGTTTTGGCTCACAAACCCCAACCTCATCTCTAGGATTGAAGGTTCATGGAGAGGGATGAGTCATTTCTAGGGCTCCAAATTGTTTATATTTGAACATAAACTCAAACAAATTAAACTTCGCATAAAAAAATGGAACAAAAAGGAGTTTGGGAACATATTCCAGGAAAAAGAGACCCTAGAAAAAGCTATGGCCTCCCTTTAGTAAGAAATTGTCCTCCATGGTTTCACTGAGGAAACTAAGGCCCAAGAGACTCTCCTCTCCCAATAATTGGAGGAATGATACAAACAGGAAGAAATATAATGGAAGCAGAAATCAAGAATTTAGTGGCTTAAAGAGGGAGAATGAAACACCTCCTTCTTTCATAAATCCACTATCTAGCACAGGGTCAACAACCATATCTCTCTCCTGCGAACAAAATCAAGCACCAATGTGGAAACGTAGGCGAAGATTGAGAAAGAGCTGGTAAAGTAGTTTTCCAGCATTCTCCAAGAACCATACACTCCGTGCAAAGAGTCCATCTCTCAAATCATAGCCATTATCCCTCATCTTATTACCGCAGACCACAACATCGCACTCATGAGACCAGTTAAAGAATCTGAGGTCAAGGAAGCTCTTTCTCAATTGGCAGAAAACAAAGCCCCCGGCCCAGATGGCTTCACTGTCTCCTTTTTCAAGAGATGTTGGCACTTCCTAGGCAACAAAGTTCACGACGTAGTAGAAGAGTCTAAAATCTCCAAATCCATACTCCAGGCTATCAATTCCACCTTCCTCACTCTCATCCCAAAGGAGGAAAACACAACATCACAGGGTAAATAAAGACCTATAGCTCTATGCAATGTTACTTACAAAATTATCACCAAAATCATAGCCAATAGGCTCAAACCCATCCTTCCCCTCCTTATCTCCCTAGAGCAATCAAGTTATTTAGAAGGGAGACTAATTCTTGATGCTATCATCCTTACCCATGAGCTTATCCACTCACTCAAAACTCTTAAGAAATATGGCATGCTACTCAAACTAGACATCTCAAAAGCCTTCGATAAACTAAGATGGGAATACATCGAGATCACCCTAAAAGCATATGGGTTTTGTGCTCAATGAACTTAATGAGTCATGTCCCTCATCACCAGTCCCTTCTTCTCCATTCTAATCAATGGCTCTCTCTCCACCACCTTCCTCCCCTCCAGAGGCATCCTTCAAGGAGATAACCCTTTCCCTGTTTCTCTTTATCCTCGTGGTAGAAGGCCTTGAATGCCCCACCAAATCAGAAAAAGATAAAGGAAATCTCATAGGCCTCGTTGTCCAAAATGACTCTGCTCACACCTAACAACAATTTGTAGAGGATACCCTGATCATGAATCACCCTTTTGTTTAGGAGCCAGGGAAATTAAAGCCATTCTCAACCTCTTCTCCTTGGCCTCCAGTACTAACATCAACCTTGATAAGTCCCAAATGTTCTTCTTCAACACCCCCATAGCTACCCATAGGAACATTCAGTGCATCCTTGGTTTCTCCATCACCTCTTTTCTCTCAAAATACTTGGGAGCCCCTCTCACTGACTCTTCTATAAATCATTCTTCCTAGTGGGATCTCTTAGACAAACTTGCCTCTAGGCTTGATTGATGGACCTACAGAGCCCTTAACATTGCCAACAGGCTAATTCTTCTTAAATTTGTCCTTCAAACCATGCCTCTCTACCTGTTCTCTATCCTAGATTCCCCCAAATGGGTCCTCAAAAGCATAAAAAACACTCCATTCTCCTTTTTTGGGGGAAGGGTTGACCTCAAGCACAAATGTCATCTCGTCAAGTGGGACATCTTATGATTCCCCAAGGACCAAGGTGGACTGGGTCTTCGTTATCCAAAAATGGTCAACAAGGTGATGGGCGTCACGATCTAGTGGAAGTGGATAAAACACAAATAGGAACCTTGGGCCAAACTTTGGCACGACAAATATGCCAATGATCTTCCCCAACAAGAATTGGTTTGTCTATCTCACACCCCTTCTGGCTCTCTAATTTGGCACCTTGCCAACCAAAATAGGCATCTGGTTCACTATAATTGCTTCTGGAAGGTCAAATATGGGTACTCAACAGACTTCTGGAATGACTTTTGGCAACAACAACCAAGCCTTTCTATGGTCCTCCCCACCCCCCTCAACTAGGCTCAAACCCTCAGTGGGCACCTCTCCATTTATCAATTTTGTATGAATCCTGACGATCCAGCTCACCATAATTGGGCCTCAACCATTCTATTCCTCGAGGAAGATAATGACCATAACCATTGTCTCCTCCACCAAGAGTTGTTAAAAGAACAATTGGTCAAAAAGAAGGAAAATGTGTTCTCTAGTGGGGTATCATAATTCAGGCAGATTTTAAGTCAATGAAGCATACATCCTCCTCATTCAACCTAGTCTTCCTTAACATGACCCATTCTGGACCAAACTCTGGAGCTTGAACATTTCTTCCAAAAATACAAACCTTCCTATGGCTTCTAACTAAGCGCAAGGTCCTCACATGGGACAATTTAGTCAAAAAAGGCTTCCATGGGCCATCCTGGTGCATCCTTTATGGCGATCAACAAGAAACACTGGATAACCTATTCTTCTCTTATCCCTTCACCAAAATATTGTGGAGTAAGCTTCAACACAACTTCCTCAAAACCATCGGTGAGAAAAGCTTCATAGCCAAAACCTTCAAACAATGACCCATTTCACCCTTCATCAATCCCATCCTAAATTAGACCTAGATCACTAATCCTCTATGTTTAGCTAGGGAAATATTGAAAGAACGTAACAAGTAACTTTCAATAATTCCCACAAACTCCCTGATGGAGTTTGTCTTCTTCTTGACAAACACATGGAGAAATATATAACTCTAACCAATTGGTCATCCCAGGATTACCAACCCCCCCACCTGAAAAGGACATCTTAGCCTTGTGGAACCTCAAACCTCCTAACCTAACCTCAACTGTCCCTTCCCCCCACCGAATGCTTCCCCCATCCCCTTCCTCCTAGTGTCCTCCTCCCCCCTTCATCTCAAGCTCAATTTTGATGGGGCCTCTCTGGGAAATCTATGCGAAGATGGCATTGGTCGGGTTTTCAGAGATCATTGGCAGGGTTTTCAGAGATCACATTGGATAGATCACTCGCATCTACAGGGGTCACATAGGATATGAAAGCAACAATGTGGTAGAGATAGAGGCATTAATCACGGGAATTCAAACAACTAAGAGTAATCACCTCTTTCCTCTTATAGTTGAAGAAGACTCATAAATTACAATTAAAATTGCAAGCAACATCATCAATGAATCTCTTCCCACCAAGCAGGCAACTAGATGGCACCTGGAGTACCATGTTCAACACTTAGCTTGAATCCTCGTCCACCAAGAGGCCATAATATTCTCCCATGTTAAATTTAAAGCCAACTCTCTTTCTAACTTCCTCGCCAACAAAGGCATCGAAGATTATCAGTTTTTGGAGAGCTGGATTCCCTCCTTCGTGGCCCATTTAGCTTGATTCCCCCAATTTTTGCATCTAGCATTGCATGATCTTCACCCCCAGGATCTGGGTGCCCAAGAGATGTCCAACTCACTCTTCCAACTTTGATGACACTCAACACATGGCAAGGGATGTTCTCCAGATGGTGCCCATTGAGAATTAATTACCTCTATATTCACTCCCTAGCCTCAGAATGTGATATCCAACCTATCTTCATTGCCATTATAATCCCCAGAGGCACAGCCTCTCTACTGTTTCTCTCCTGGTCATTTCTCCTCAAGGCCTTCTCTACCCCCTCCGATCATTGTTCTGAGTCACCCAACTCCCGCATTACAATCATGAGAAACGATAGAGGAAGGGGGTGTCACCTAAGTAGGGGAAGAGGTCACAGACATCCCCCAACCACCATGGAAGATGCCTCCATTTCCACCTTGTTTGATTACAACATTGCTAAACACATTCGAATGAGCGTTATCGCCATGGAAGAGGAGGAGACTCGTAAGGGGTGCACATCCCTCTAGGCTGTCTACAATCTCCTCACTTGCCAACTTAAGGAGAGGGAGTAGGACAAGTCCATAGCTACTGACTGGATCATTGAGCTCTCTAGGAACCTCATTCATTCCAAGTCATTGCTCAAACGCTTGGAGAGAGACCTAAAAATTAACTACCCCACCAAACCTCCCATTCCCCTCTTCCCCTGCTATGCCTCCCTCATGCTCCCCTCTGGTTGGCTCGTCCTCTTCACCACCCCACAAAGCTACGATGGCCCCTCCCCCCTCTTCGCAATTCCCCTCCCCTTCGGTGGCTGACACTCCCCCTCTCTCTCCCCCTCATCGCAACCGTTTTGGTTGTTACATCCTGGAAGAAGTTCCAGGGGACTCCAATAATGTGCAAGCTCAAAGAAGTGCCCAGGTTCATGGAGGCACCAACACGGATTCATTGTGGCTCCAATCACTACAAGAAAAAAGGTCATTGGTGAGGGTCATGCCTATGACAGACCTTTAAGGTTCATCACCAATGTCACATATGGTGACGGTCTTTAAAAAAGCGTTGTTGTTAGTGTATATAGTGATGGTCCTTTAGGGTTTTTCACCAAAGCCATTTTCAATGACACTTTTGGTGAGGGTCATTAAAAGCTTGTCACTAATTCTCTCTTTGGTGACACTTTTAGTGAGGCCCATCACTAATTCTCTCTTTGGTGACACTTCTAGTGACGATCTTTTATTGACCGTCACTAATGATGTTTTTGGTTACTTTTGGTGATGGTCAATAAATGTTCATCATCATTGATCATTCCAATGATTTTTTGATGACGCTTCATGCCTGTGACAGATGTGTAAGGTCCGTCACCAATGTTGCATATGGTGACGGTCTTTAAAAAAATTGTTGTTGTAAGTGTATATAGTGATGGTCCTTTAAGGTTTGTCACCAAAGCCATTTTCAATGACACTTTTGGTGAGGGTCGTTAAAGGCCCGTCACTAATTCTCTCTTTCGTGACACTTTTGGTGAGGGTCGTTAAAGGCCCATCAATAATTCTCTCTTTTGTGACACTTCTAGTGATGATCTTTTATTGACCCTCACCAATTCTCTTTTTGGTTACTTTTGGTGACGGTCAAAAAATGTTCGTCATCATTGGTCATTCCAATGAGTTTTTGATGACGCTATGTACCTGTTAGTATATTTTTTGTCAAAATATAATGATTTAAGACCATTGCTGTGGAGTCTTTTTCATTATGTGTCCAAGGTCATAGTGGTTATAATAGTCAGTCAATTTGTTAAGAAGTAATTAGTGTGTATAATTTCCCTCAAGTCATAAGAATATAGTTTTCCTATGAGTCAACACATGATTCATCTCTATTAGGTTTATTATCAAGCAAATTTCCTTTAAATAAAGTTCCACTAGTGTGTGTAGGAACTATATTATTTAATACATAATCAAGCTCTGTCAATTCTATCAATGAGAGAGACCTAGCACTCCTCAACACTCATGGCACACCTTAACATGCTTTGGAACAATACACTAACATTCCTTGGCACCTCGCATGTCTTGGAACATCTTTGTACCTAGAACATCTTGCCATGAGTAGGACACCCAAGCACATGTTGGCATGCCCTAGCATAACATAACACTCCCCTATCATGTGTTGGCATGCCCTGTAGTCCCTAGCATTCCCTGGAACACCTTGGCATAATATTGCATTGACAAACATTAGCACTTGGCACACATTGGCACTTGGCATGTATTGGAACCATAGTTTTAAAAACCGGCCACAAAAACCGGTAACCGGTCTAACCGGCCGGTTGGAGGCCTGGCCAGTCTGAACCGGCCTAAAAAACCCGGTTTCATACCTCATGTGCCCAAAATCTGGCCCTAACCGGTCAAAACCGGCCGGTTTATGGCGGAACCGGCCGATTTGTAGCAAACCGGCCGGTTCCGTCCTAAACCGGCCGGTTTATGGACAGCCCGCCGATTAATGAAAAAAGCGCAGCGGTTTTGTGGTTTAGGGGTTTTGGGGGGCAGGGAAAGGTATTTTCCCTCCAAAAACACCCTCACACTTGCTATAAGAGACCCCTCTCACTCTCATTTGTCTCACACAACTGATTTGGAGTGTTTGTGAGTTTGTTTGTGAGCTTGGAGAGTGTGGAGTTTTTGCTGAAGTAGTCATCTTGGAGTTGGAGTTGGAGCTATTTTGGAGATAGTGTGTAGCTGTCAGTGGAGTTGCCATCTTCAAGAGGAGGCTAAGGGAGCTAGTTTGCATTTCCAGGTAAGGATTTGCACTTGATAATTCCTCATTTGAGTCTGCTGTCCATGATTTTTTTTTTTAATGTATTATACTTATAAACTTCTCACTTCTATGATCTATCATGTATGCTATAAACTCTCTAGCTCTATGCTATCAAATTTTGTAGCTTGAGCCTTGCATGTGCATTTGTTTTTCTACATTTATCTTTGGTTTTCCATTTTGCTTAGCTGCAAATTTTTTTTAAATGGCAGATTTCTTTGCAAATTGTTATTATTTCAAGCAAACATGGCTCCAAAAGGAAAGGACAGTGCATGGGTTCATTGTGATGTAATTGATGGAAAAATGATATGCAAATTATGCCATAAATCTATTGGAGGTTGGGGTATTCTTAGGTTGAAACAACACTTGGCTGGGGTAAGAGGCCAAGTAAAGCCATGTGATGCACCAAAAGAACTGTTAGGTCCTATTAGGGCAGAATACATTGCCAAGCTTGAAAATTTTTATGAGGATAAGGCTAGGGAGAAGGCCATCCAAGATGAAATTGCAAGGAAGAGGGAATTAATAGAAGCCATGAATCTTATGAAAGAGAGTGGGTATGATGATTATGAGATTCAAGACTCCACTTCTATCCCTTCCACCAATGACCCCTTTCACTATGTTCATCCTTCTGTTGGAGTTGGCCAACCATCAAAAGGAACAAAGAGAGCAAACATCCAAAGTTATTTCTCATCTTCTGCCAACATTGCCTCTTCTAAATCTAATCCCACTTCCTCCCAGCCAAGTTCTCAACCCACTTTGGATCAACATTGGAAAAAACAATGCAAAGAAACTTCTCACCAATACATTGCTAGATGGTGGTATGATTCAGATATCCCATTTAATGCTGCTCGCTCACCTTATTACCAAGCTATGTGGGACTCTGTTATAGCTGCAGGAAAGGGCTTCAAAGGCCCTAGTATGCATGACTTGAGGGGAGCTCTTTTGCAAAAAGAGATATCTTCCATTGATGAGTATTTGGTTGAGTTTAAAGAGTCATGGCTCAAAACAGGTTGTTCCATTATGTCAGATGGATGGACCGGTGGAAAGAACCGCACTATCATTAATTTCCTTGTTTCTTGTCCTCAAGGAACCATGTTTTTGAAATTAGTTGATGCATCTGATAGGGTAAAGGATGCAAGCCTTCTATTTGAGCTTTTGGATAACATTATTCAGGAAGTTGGGGAGCAGCATGTTGTGCAGGTCATCACTGATAATGCCTCAAACTATGTTCTTGCTGGAAAGATGCTTGAGGCCAAATATAAGACCATATTTTGGACTCCATGTGCTGCACATTGCATAGACCTCATGCTTGAGGATATAGGCAAGGTGGAGTGGGTAAAAAACACTGTAGAGCATGCCAAGTGCATTACAAAATACATTTACAACCACTCATGGGTATTGAGCCTAATGAGGAAACACACTGGAGGCAAAGAGCTTGTTAGGCCTGCAATTACGAGATTTGCAACTCACTTCCTCACGTTGCAATGTCTCAATGGTCAACATAAAAACTTGCAGAAAATGTTTTCCTCTGAAGAATGGTCTGAATCTCGGTGGGCTCGTAGACCAGATGGAAAAGACACCAAAAAGAAAGTGTTAGACACTTATTTTTGGAAAAGGTCTCTAGAGCTTGTGAAAATTACCGAGCCCCTTGTTAAGGTGCTAAGGTTGGTGGATGGGGAAAGATTAGCCATGGGCTACATTTATGAAGCTATGGATCAGGCAAAGGAGCAGATACGGGCAGCTTACAAGGACAGGTTAGCTAAATATGGCCGTATATGGGAGATCATTGATAACAGATGGAACAATCAACTCCATCATCCTATACATGCAGCCGGGTGTTTTTTGAACCCAAGGTATCACTATAAAAATCGGCTAGGAGATCAGCATGATGGGGAGGTCAGAGCTGGATTGATTGATTGCTTGGAGCGCATGGTCCCTAACCATGTAGACCAGTTGGAAATACATAGACAGCTTACTATTTTCAATATGGCAAGTGGTACTTTTGGCAAAAACTCGGCAAAGATGGCAAGAGATGTGGACCAACCAGGTAAGCAATTCCAATTTCCATTTTGTTTTTCATTTCAAGTTAAAATTGTTTACGTTCTTTACAATTCAAATTATAAACTAAGTTACTAATTATTGTCTTTTTCTTTGCAGCACATTGGTGGGAGTCAATTGGTGGCCAGTGTCCTCAATTGCAAATGTTTGCAATTAGAGTCCTCAGTCAAACTTGCAGTGCTTCAGGTTGTGAGCGCAATTGGTCTGTTTTTGAGCGCATACACACGAAGAAGAGAAACCGTTTGGAACAAAAACGGTTAAATGATCTTGTTTTTGTGCAATACAACCTTCGACTGAGGAGGAACCAAATGATGAGCAAATCACCTGATCTAGATCCCATTGTGTTGGACGATATTGATCCAACATCAGAATGGGTGGAGGAGACTGAAGATCCTGTGTTTGAGGCTGATTTTGATATCGACATGGCTTTAGCGGGGGATGAGGCAGATTATGTGGCGGCATCAGAACCAGGATCAGTAGCGACATCAAGGAAAGGCAAGGAACCAATGGAAGGCACTAGTCGTGCAGGTCGACAAACTCGTGCTTCCATTAGGTACACTTCTATTGTCATTGGTGGCATTGATACTGATGTTGCAGATCAGGCTGAGGCATCCTCAGACTCTGAACCAGATGATGTCTATGTAGCTCCTGATGATGATCCTGTGTCTAGTAGTGGTGATGGACTTGATGATTGATCATGTGTACACTGTAGACTTGTAGTAGGCCAATGGCCTCATAGCTTGCAACATTGTTTTTGGACTTTATAGGCCATTTAGAGCCTCATTTCTTATGTATTTTGCTATTTTGTCGATGATATGTATTGCACTCGGTGCCATTTTGATATATTCACCTTTGCATGGTATATAAATGAGCAAACTTTGCATATTTTGTCTCTATTGGCTTGGAATCATGGTTTTACATCTTAAAAATAGTTTTGTTTCATTAAAAATTAATTATTTAATGTATTTTTTAAAAACCGGTTCGTTTAGACCAAACCAGTCCCGGTTAGACCGGTTCCGGTCGGTAAACCGGTTCATTAGGTGGACCGGTCCGGTCACCGGTTCCGGTTTTAAAAACACTGATTGGAACATATTATTAGTGTGCATAGCATGCCCCTTTTGAAAAAGATAAAGTCCTGACTTATTAACCCTCTTATGTGTTCATTTCCTTGCATTTTAGCGTGGTTATACCTTTTGCTGCCTTGAAACTCCTTGATGCATATTGGCATACTCTGGCACCCTGGACATCCTAGCATGTCTTAGCACCTGACATGCCTCGACACTATTTGGCACATGTTAGCACACCCCGGAACCACCTAGCACACTCTAGTACTTATTGGCATTCCTTGATATTCCCTGGCATGCCTTACCCGTGCTTAGCATACCTTGTCACTCCCTCCTTGGCATGACATCTAGCACTCATTGACACTCCCCGACACACCCTCATATTCATTCACTTCCATGCATTCTGACCTAGTGCTCCCTTGTGTTTACCTAGTACTCCCTAACACTCCTCATCATGCATTAACACTCTCTAGCATGCCTTAGCACTCTTCGATATGCTCTGCCACTTCATAGCATGCATCACACTCCCTAACGCACATTGGCACTTGGCACGTGTTGGCACTTGGCAAGTCTTATAAGCATGTTTGGCATGCATTGAGATGACTTGATATGCTTTGGCATGGTTTAATATTAAAGTTATTTGAGATCAATTATTGGAAACTAGATGAGAAGAAACAGAGGAATATTTGGCACTTAGAATGCATTGACACTTGGCACTTGGTACCTATTGGCACCTAGTGTTCGTGTGCCTAGCATGCCCCTCATGGAAAAGGTAAATTGATGACTTATTAACCCTATTATGTGATCATTTTCTTGTAGTTTAACTTGTTCCTCCCTTTTGTTGCCTTGACAATCCCTGGCATGCATTGTCACACCCTTGTACATCTTGGCATGCCTTAGCACTTGGCACATCTTAGCTTGTTTGACATGTCTTCGTACTATTTGGCACATGTTGGCATGCCCTAGAATTCCCTAACACACTTTGCAGTCATGACCTCACAACTAGTATTACATTTCTCCATGACTTGGGAACCTTACATTCACTAGAACACCTCGACACTCCCTAGTTGTCATGCCCTCTGTTATCCTCCACAATGTCCCAGGCTGATGAGGAGATCGACGGAGGTAACCACAAACCAAGCTTTTAGTTTGGTAGCTAGCCCTACCAAACTAGAGAGGGCTCTCTCTATGAAATCACAATGAAGAGATGACTAGAATGTAAAGTATTTTAGGCTAGATAGATAGGCTCAGGTGGGTTTTGGAAAATTTAGGCTCATCATGTTTGCTTGATGATCCCACCTCCATGGGTTGTACTGACATGGTTTGGTGTTGGCTTGATGAAGTGGTTATATGCGTTTTCAAGGCTGCCTCAATGAAGGTGTCCCATGTTATGTTCTTCTCTTTCAACTGATGGAGTACTATAACCTTTATCAGGCTATGGTGAAAGAGGTTGGGATAATGCACTTTTCCTTTCAATTGCACCCTTTCAGACATTTTGGTTAGGCTCGTATACAAGTAGCTGGACAAATTTAGAGACTTGGGAGCTATAAAGTGCATGAGAAGTCTTATGTGGTATTGATATAGCCTAGAAAATATTCCCTCACATGTGAAGAACTTCATGACAACCTTCATCAATGGTGCATATCTCTCCAACAAGTATCTGAATGGGAAAACATGTGAGTGAGCTCCTTTGTATTGTCATTTCAAGTAGGGTTTGTACTCTTCTAGGTATAGGTTCATGCCTTTGAACCAGTTTTCACCATGGTTTCGTATGCCTGTAGCTTGAGAGATGGCATCCACTGAAAACATGAAATCAGTCCCTGCAATGGTGATCTTGTCTTCCTTCAAGGTGAGGGAAAATATACCTGTGAGATGCTCATGGTAACCTACTTCCTACACTCTTTGACAAAACCCTAAACAATTGACATCTTCAAAGCATTTCATGACAAATGGGGAGGAGGTGATTTCATTGCAATTAGAGGGCTCAAACCTCAGTATCTCCCCCCCCAGTATCTTTAGACCAAAAGAATTGATGCTATTATAGCTAGGTGCCTTTGGGCTAGGCCTAAATCCACAAATAAGATACTTTTGGTCTATTTAGAGGTGCTTGCGAGACATGAGAATGATTGAGGGTGGGGTATAAAGGACACATAATGTTTTAGTAAGGCTTTAATTGTCAAGAAATTATGGAAAACTTTCCAGGGAAAAGGTATTTGGTAATAGGTTATTAAAGAGAAATATCTAAAAAATAGACAGCTTAAGGAATGGATTAAAGAGGCAGCTCCAAAGAAGAAGGTGGCATCTTATATATGGAGAAGCATGATGAGAAACAAATATTGGCTACTACGAAATCTGAGATGGGAGGTTGGAAGGGGGAATAGGATAACAATAGGACTAGATGATATCAAAGGAGTGGAGGGAATACATACTCTTTCTATTCGCATCCTTGAGCATTTACATAAGAAAAGGCTTTACTTTATGAACTAAATCTCTTGTGATTGAGGATCTTCTTTTGTTACAAGTTATTGGCTTAATGCATTTGAACTTGGATTTCCAGAGGATCTATTTGTGGAATGGGCACGTTTCACAACACAGTTAAGTCTAATAGGTTTAAAACTCACTAAGAAGAAAGAAAAGCTAAAATGGGAAGGTGTTATGTATAATGAGCAGATCTCAGTTAAAGAGATTTATAAACATATTTCTCATGGGCGTGGCTTGAGTGATAATGATTTTTGGTTTCATAACACATGGAGATGGGATATACCTCTCAAATTAAAATGTTTTATGTGGATGGTGGTCCACAATAATATTTTAACTCGGGATAATATCCATAAAAGGGGCTTTCAGGATCTTGGAAGATGTTATTTATGCAAAGAATATTTAGAAGACATGGAACATCTATTTCTAACATGTCCTTTTGCGATCTCGGTATGGAGTGGGGTTCTTCAAACACTTAAAATACATGTAATCTAGAACATGGTTTCCATTTAGATATGTTTGGAGGTAGGATGGGAGAGTTTGAGAAAAAATAAGTGTAAAAAAAAAGTAAAAGAAGAGTTTAATATTACAATTGATCATCTGCTTTCCCACCATTTTTCGCAAAAGAAGGCCAACAGAGCAGAGCACATGGGAGAGTTTGAGAACAAATCAGTGTAAAAAAAAGTAAAAGAAGAGTTTAAGATTACAATTGATCATCTTCTTTCCCACCATTTTTCGCAAAAGAAGGCCAACAGAGCAGAGCATGTCATGATATTACATTCCAAGGATATTTCTCAGGTATGCTCGGGGAGATCGGCGGATTCGTTCGATTGATCTTCCCGATTGATCCATAATTTGTTTTGGATTTGCTGTTTGAATAGGCGGGGAGAATGAGTGAAGTATTTGAAGGATACGAGCGACAATATTGCAAGCTCTCTGCAAATATTTCACAGAAATGCACCTCAACAACTCTTCTCAATGGAGGTAAGAGGATCGATCATATGGTCCTTGCACACTTTTATAGAAATTATTAAATTTTTCTTTCAGTTGATACAAAAACCAAATGTAATAAAGATTGAACCTTTCAACTCTCCCAAACATTTGATTTCTTCATCAATGCACCATAGGAATATTTCCATATTGCCCTTGCCCTTGTATCTTCGACCTCTTTTCTTTGTTTTTTGGCTAGTTGGAAAAAAAATTCAAAATTGATACTTGCGATGCGATAACCATGTATATGAAGACACCCTAAATCTCTGAGACTGAGACCTAGGGTTTGATAGCATTGAAATCTATGCTCTGTTTTGGTGGGGTTGGTAAATTTGTTGGGTACTTGAAATCATAAACACCCGATTTGTGAATAATCATCTGTTAGTTTATTGAATTTCGATTGTGAAGGCTTTCTTTGGTACAATGGATGCTATGTCAAAGGATGGTTGGATTAGTTTCTTGTAGATTACTTAAATGTTGTATTTATGGGAATTTAGATATCAAAAAATGTTCAATTGTTTATCTGTTTGTCTGTATAGGAGATTTCTTGTGGTTTGATTTATGTGGACAACATGCTGGACAAATCTATTCATAATAGTTTATGGTATTGATACCCCTTTTGGTTTCTATTTTTGATGGAGCAACCTTTGACAATACACCTTTTACCATAGAGATGTTGTTGTTGGATAGAAATCTCTAGAGGAGTCTTACACTAGACATATAAATGGCTATTGTATATCAAAATAATAGGCATTAACATATGAAGATGTGGCACATCCTAAACTATGTGCATTCAATCCATTGCTTTTTCTTTCATGGTAGATTTCATTTTGCATATATAGTAGATATGTTGTGGCACTTGAGTGTGTTCACATCAAAGATTCTAATGCCAAACCTGGACTCTCATGTGTCATGGAAATTCAACATATGCCTTGTTCACCTAAGAACTACCTGTAACTCATCTTAGGGTACTCATGTACAATCTCAACTCATCCCACTTAACAAGTTACCATGACAAGGCTCATCACATCCAACCATGGTCTAAAACAATTAAGAAACACAATTTACATCTTGACATGCCATATCACCTGGCATGTCTTAGAATGCCTTGGCACTATGTGGCATGTGTTAAGATCCCCTACATTCCTTGGCATGCTTTGCCACTCCCTAGCACACCATGGCACTTCCTGACATGCCTTGGTATTACCTAGCATATAACCTTGTCACTCCCTCCTTAACACACATAGAACTCATTGAAACTCCCTCTCACACACTCTTATTCATTCATTTCCATGCATTTTGAACTAGTGCTTCCTTATGTTTCCCTGACACCCCCTAACACTCCCTAGCTCACCCTAGCACCTGACACATCTTGGTCTACCGCCCTAACACTCTAGCATTCTTTGGCACTACATAGTATTCCTTGTCACTCTCTCCTTAGCACACCTAGAGATCGCTGACACTCTTGGTCACAAACTAATATTTATTCATTTCCATGCATTTTTACCTACTGCTCCCTTGTGTTTCCCTAGCACTCCTTATCACTCCTTGACACGTGTTGTTACACCCTAGCACCTATGACATATCGGCATGTCACCCTGGCCTCTAGCATGTCTTAACACTTCCTAGCATACCTTGTCACTTTGTCCTTAGCACACCTGTAACTCACTGAATCTTCTAATCACAAACTCTTATTTATTCATTTCCATTCATTTTGACATAGTGCTCCCTTATGTTTCCTTGGCACTCCTAGTTAACACTTCCTTGCACGCATTGGCACATCTTGGCCGCATGTCACCCTGGAACTCTAGCATTCCTTAGAATTGCCAAGCATGCCTTGTAACTCCTCCTTAACACACTTGGAACTCACTGACACTCCATTGCACACACTATTATTCCTCCATTTCCATGCATTATGACTTAGTGCTCCCTTGTGTTTCCCTAGCACTCCCTAACACTCCTTGGCACACATTGGCACACCATGGCACTTGTCACATCTTAGCATGATTTCCTAGCACTCTATCATCTATTGGAACTGCTTATCATACGTTGTCACTCCCTCCTTAGCACACCTATAACTTGTTAACACTCCCTATCACACACGCACATTCATTCATTTACATGTAATTGAAATGAGTCCTCCCTTGTGTTTCCTTGGCAATCCCTAACATGTGTTGGCGCCACATCCTAGAACCTAGCACACCTTGGCATGCCTTAGCACTTGCCATGTCTTCACATGCCTAACATTCCTTGGAACTTTCTAACATGTGTTACCACTTCCTGAAATTCCCTACACACCTTGGCACTCCCTAGTTTTCATGACCTCATAGATAGCCTTACTTTTTTTGTGACTTGGGAACCCAACCAAGTATAGTGTTGTGCCTAGACCAAAGTCTCCCTTTATCTGAAACTTCTTTTTCCATCCTCTTATCACAATCGTAGGATTTCCTCCTACAAGTCCTAATATGAAATTCTCTTAACACACTTCGTCCATGGGACACCTAGAATTCACTGGCACTCCCTGGCATAATCTCTTATTCATTCATTTCCATGCACTTTGACCTAGTTCTCCCTTGTAATTCCCTGACACTCCCAAACACTCCTCGACATGCATTGACACTATCTGGCATATGTCAGCACACCTTTTCATTCCTTTGCAAGCTATGGAACTCCTTAATTATCATGCCCTCGTAACTACCCTTATTTTCTTTTAGACTTATGAACCCAACCAAGTCCTACCTCGACTACAACAACTTTACCAAGTTACATTTACTACAACTAGACTATGCCTTGTTCCCCTAATGGCCTATAAATCATCTTAGGATTCGCATGTCCAATCTTAACTCATCCCACTTAACAAGTTACCAAGTCAAGGATCGCATCCAACCATGCCCATAAAACAACTAAGCAACATAGTTTACATATTCACATGCCATAACATCTAGCATGTATAACAATCCATTGGCACTACATGGCACACATTATCATCCCCTGCATTCCTTGGCATGATTTGTCACTCCCTAATAGACCCTACCACTCCCTAACATGTCTTGGCACTCTAGCATGCCTTGGCACTTCCTACCATATAACCTTGTCACTCCCTCAACACAATTAGAACTTGCTGACACTCCCTACCACACACTCTTATCCATTCATTTCCATGCATTTTGAACTAGTTATCCCTTGTGTTCTCGTGGCACTCCTTGACACACATTGGCACACCCTAGGACTTGGCACATCTTGGCATGTCGCCCTGGCACTCTAGCATTCCTTGGAACTACCTATCATACCTTGTCACTCCCTCCTTAGCACACCTAGAATTTGCTAACAATCCTTGTCACGCACTCTTATTCATTCATTTCCTTGCATTTGAAACTAGTGCTTCCTTGTTTTTCCCTAACACTCCATAACTCTCCCTGGCATGCATTGACACACCTTAGCACCTAGCACATCTTGGCATGTTTCCTTGGCCTCTAGAATGTCTTAGCACTGCCTAGCATTCCTTGTCACTCGCTCCTTAGCACACCTTGAAATCACTGACACTTCCTATCGCAAACTCTTAATCGTTCATTTGCATGCATTATTTTCACCTAGTGTTCCCCTGTGTTTCCCTAATGCTCCCTAACACTTCCTAGCACTATTTGGCACACCTTGGAACCTAGCACGTATTGGTTGTATTTCGCTCTGGCACGCTAGAATGATTTAGCGCTGCTTAGCATACCATGTCACTCCCCTCTTACCACACCTGGAACTCATTAACACTCCCTGTCACACACTCTTATTCATTCATTTCCATGCATTTTTGACCGAGTGCTCCCTTGTATTTCCCTAGCACTCGCTAACACTCAGCACACATTGGGACACCTAACTGCAATGAGTTTCACTAACAATCAATCAAAAAACCCTTCAAGAGTCTAGCTAGTTACTTGTTCTTCACTAAGATATTAGGGTTAAGTTTATTGTATAGTGTTCAGTGTGAAAATATTACTAGGTGTTTTTATCGCATTAGTTGGAAGGTGGCTAAGCCACAAGCATGACGGTAAGGTTCTTGAATCCTGCACTGTAAAAATAACCAACAAATATATGACTATAAGATCTTTGGGAAATTGTAGTTCTCTAATGAGATTCATGGTAGTGATTTTCCTATTGCACTAGACCCGAGAACTCGATTGTTAATTAGATGCAGAGATGTGGTAGTTTGATGCAGTGTTGGAGGCTTACGTTTGACATCAGAATTCAGTTTGTTATCTTCATGGTGCAAAACCCATGATGTCCAAGTGTGACACCCTCCTTGCAACAACACCCTTCGAGTAGTTACCCAGTGACTTCCTTGCCTTTGATTTCCCTCTCCTCATCTTGTTCACTCTCAGTTCCTTCTCCCTTACTCTCCTCTCACTATGCTCTTTTGCTTCCTATTCTCCTTATCCCAATTTCTCTTCTCTTTCTACTTCTCACTCCATCCTTCTGGTTAGTTAGGGCTTGGCTAACTGGATTTTCCCTTTCTTACCATTTTGCCTCCCATTTTCTCCCCATTTGTCATTTTCCCTCTTCCTAGGTCTGTTCTAGAATCGACAAGGTGTGAGGGAGGAGAAAAATCCATTCATGTGTGCTAATAGGTTGCAAAATATCTCCCTGCCCTCATTGACTGCATCAAGGCCTGTAAATATTATGCCTGTGAGTGTCTGTGAGTCTCTTCTTAGGTCTTGGGTCAAATTATTTTTTCTCTTTCAACTATATGAGTCGAGCTATATGCTCTTTAACCCCCCCATTGATAGAGTTCCTTATACTTGTATCATGCCCCTGGTATAAAGACATATGTATAGGTTATTATGGTATATGTTGAACTTTGGTTATTACACTCACCTTGAAGTCATTGAGGTTCCATCTAACTCCCCCTAGTTAATACAAGGTTCATTGAGTTAGAAAAATGTGCCATCAATAATTATAAGTGGTTACCTTAAGGAAGGACCATTGGTTGAAGCCCCATCAATGGAGATTGGGTCGATGGTTAGGGTTTTGATTCAGTTAGACACTATTCACTATTATATTTGTGGGCATAGAGTAATTATGATCTTCCCCATGTACACAAGGATAACTGAGAAGTGTTTCCCATAATCATGCAAGTGGAACATCAACATGTACATCAGGGTAACCACAAAATATTTATCATATTTATACAATGCAAGGTGATAGGAAAATATTTACAATATATACGTGAATGTACTAAGATTAGGACCATTAGCATCATATCTACATACTTACCACAAGACGAGGGTCATTACAACCCCTTAAAAATAGCCATAAGGCCTTCCTCTTTTGCATCTCCTTGACCACAAGGGTTTAATTGAAAAACACATAGTTCCTTTAAATATTTGAAGGTTGAGGCAACCACTTCAAGCCCTTGAACTTAAAGATAATCAAATATTTGCAATTTGTTACAATAATAAGTCCATTATGCACACTCCTCATCTTAGAGTTGGGTAGAGAGGGAGAATACTTGATTGATGCCAACCTTGTAAATGAACAACTTTTCCTACTCATTGGTTGGACTCTCCACCTCTAGTTGACACCAATCACACAACCAAAAGTCCAAGATACCCATAATATGTGCCCTACATCCAAGGGATTAGACTACACCTCCATAAAATTTACCTTCAACTTTAGATGTCCCAAAATAATAATATCCTAACCCAATATAGCCTATTTGTTAGATTTTTGTAACTTTCTCCTTAACTAACACTTGTTTTTAACTATTTAATCCACTTACCATATACTATCTCTTGTTTGCACCCACCTAGTATACAAGAACACTTATGTTTTTAATACAACCAAGTTAAGAGCACGTGTTTCCTTTTCAAATTCCAAAAGTATAACATGTCTATCTCTATAAGCTAACAACAAAATCATTGCATAAAAAAGGTAAGCTTAAAATTAAATTAAAATTAGATTATTAATATTATGATAAATACACCAAATATGGATAAAATGTTTTCAAACACAACCATAAAAAAAGTGTTAGTTTGTCAAATACAAGTACAAACTTATTAAACCGTCCTAGATCCATCTTAACCCAGATCTATCAAGCGCCGATAGGGATCCAATCTTTCGATGTGCAAACCTATTTTTTAGCACTTGATAGATCCAGGTTAAGATGGATCTAGGTTGGTTATATAATACTATATAATATCTATATTTGTATCTATGTGCCTCTTTCTTATTCCCTCTCTCTATCTCACTCCCCAAACATACACACTCTCTCTCCATATCTATCTTTCTCTCCCTCCCTCTTCCTCTCTGCCTCTCTCTCTTCCCTCTATCTCTCCTCTCTCCATTGCTCCCTTGTCACTCCCTCTCTCTTTCTCTACCTTTCTCCCTCTATGTATTTCTTCTTCCTTCCCTCTCTCTCCCCCTCCAACTTCATCTCGCTCTCCTCTCTCTTAGTCCTCTCTCTCCCTTTATCTCTCACCTCCCTTTGTCCCCCCCATCACTCTCTCTCTCTCTCCCCCCTCCATCTCTGTGCTTGCCTCTCTCTCTCTCTCTTTCCCCTCTCTCCCTATCTTTATCCCACCTATTCTCTCTCTTCCCTCCTCTCTTCTCTCTCTCTATACATCTATCCCTTGTCACTCCCTCTCTCTCTCCACCTCTATCTCCCTATGCCTTAGTTCTTTCCTCCCTCTCTCTCCCCCTCCAACTCCATATCTCTCTCTCCCTCCCTCTCTTCTTCTCCCTCTCCCCCTCCAACTCCATATCTCTCTCCCCCCACTCTCTTCTTCTCTCTCTCTCCCCTCTCTCTCTTCCTACCTCCTTCTTTCCGTCTCCCCCCATCACTCTCTAACTCTCCCTCTCCACCCTCCATCTTTGTCACTATCTCCCTCCCCCTCTCTTCCCTTCACTTTGCTTGCTATCATCACTTGGATCCTTAGTTACGATAATCTATGTTGGTTCTTACTAATATTTGTATTAGATAAATTTCACATCTTTAAATATAAAAGTATTCTCATTTTTAATTTTATTAAAATATTAATTTAATTTATATGGGAATAATTTTAGTAGTTGTGAGGATAGAGGGTTTATATATATCTCAAAACTAATTACAACCCTTTTTTAGATAAAAAATGTTATAAAATTAAATTAAATTAAAATATTTTTATTGTGAAATAATTTATGGTTTTTGGGCATGTGGTATTGATAAGCCATGGTATTGGACCATGGTATTGTAACAAAGCCTATTTACAAGTTAATAATATCTATGGTAAAGTGGGGTGAATATTGATGGTTAAGAATCTTTTCATATTGTTATAAAATATTTAGATGGTGAAATAAGATATGATTTTTTTGGCATGTGGTATTGATAAGCCATGGTATTAGCCCATGCTATTGTAACAAAGCCTATTCACAAGTTCATAATATGAATGACAAAGAAGGGGGTGAATATCCATGATTAAGAATCTTGTCATATTCTTATAAAATATTTTGATTTTGAAATAAGTTATGTTTTTTGGGCATGTGGTATTGATAAGCCATGGTATTGGCCCATGGTATTGTAACAAAGTCTATTTACAAGTTAATAATATCCATGGTAAAGTGAGAATGAATATCCATGGTTAAGAATATTTTCATATTGTTATAAAATATTTTGATTGTGAAATAAGTTATGTTCTTAGAGCATGTGGTATTGATAAGCCATAGTATTGGCCCATGGTATTATAACAAAGCCAATTTTTTACAAGTTAATAATATCCACTGTAAAGTGGGGGGTGAATATCCATGGTTAAGAATCTTGTCATATTGTTATAAAATATTTTGGTTGTGAAATAAGTTATGGTTTTTGGGCTTGAGGTATTGATAAACCATGGTATTGGCTCATGGTATTGTAACAAAACCTATTCACAAGTTAATAACAAAATCAAAATATAACAAATTGAATTTTATTATTTTTATTATTAATTGAGCCAACATTTATATTTTTGCACTCATCCCCATACTTTTGACTTTTATTATTATTATTATTACTATTATTATTTAACTAAGCCCATATTTAGAATTGTTTACATACTTACATTACACCTACACATCTACTCTATAATCTATAAATATTGTATTTATTGTTTTTTAGGGAGGAAAATTTTAACATTTTTGAAAAAATTCAACCTTAATTTTGATGTAACAAAGCCCTCCCAAATCCAATCTTCATTTACGTTCTAAAACAAGTAGTATATTTTCACTTTTCATAGGGCGGAGGGAAAACGAGTAGCACATTTTCACTTTTCACAGGGTGGGAGGGAAAACGAGATTAAAACAAGTAGTATATTTTCACTTTTCATAGGGCAGAGGGAAAACGAGTAGCACATTTTCACTTTTCACAAGGTGGGAGGGAAAACGAGATTGAAGAGAGTTGTGAATTAAGGTTTTACCAGTAGTAGACTGTATCAAACCCCACCATTGGATCTTCAGTCCATTAATGGCGCCCATGTATGTTTCATTCCTAACCTCGCTGCGTTTCCACCCCACTTTTAGTCTTATTCCATAGAGGATCTTCAGTCCATTAATGGCGCCCATGTATGTTTCATTTCTAACCTTGCTGCATTTCCACCCCACTTTTAGTCTTCTTCCACAGAGGATCTTCAGTCCATTAATGGTGCCCAAGTATGTTTCATTTCTAACCTCGCTGCATTTCCACCCCACTTTTAGTCTTCTTCCACACAAGGAGGAGTACACACACCTCAGATCTTTGGTTCAAAATTCACTATTTTTTTCATCCTTGCTTTTAAGTTTATGCTTTAATCTCTATGCCGCACTTTGTTACTGTTTGCAGGGATGGCATTGGCATTTGATGAATTTGGGAGGCCATTTATCATAATAAAGAAGCAGAGGCAAAAGACCCAAATGAGAGGCTTAGATGTTCAAAATGTCTAACATTGTGGTCACCAGGGTTGTTATGAGAATACTGCGCACCTCACTGGACTCCAATGGAATAAAAATGACGCTCTAGAATCCCTACGGTGATGTCATCATCAGTAAGCTCCTATTCCTTTTATTCATTCTCTATTTCTGGATCAGTGAAACTACCCTTAAATTATGAAAATTAGTAGAATTTACTTTAAAACTTGTATGATTCTTAACTAAAAATTACTTAAATTTTCTGTAAAGACTGAAATAAGCCAATACTTTGCGATCTACTCACTCTTTCTCACAAACCCTGATGCCCACCAAGCTAGATGCTCTACATATGTCGATGTCTGCCTACTAAAGCTCTTAAAATTGGTGAATGCATTCAGATTGTAGGTTTTAACCCCGTATAGAAATTACCTGCATACGAATTCTAAAACATAGAAAATAAACAATGGAGAGCATAACACATAAAACACATATACACAGAGATTTTCCCCTCGATCCCAAAACCGGGACTACCAGCCCGATTTTTCATTATGTTCCTTTCAATGTTTACAATACATATTTATACATGCCGAAGCATCTAATACCATGGACCGAAAACAATCGCGTCCAAAACCATGGACAGAAAACCATCGCGTCCAAAACCATGTGCGAAAATCATGCACAAAACCATAGGTAGGTCCACCCAACCTAATATAGGGTCCAAAAAACAAAATTTTCTGGGGCGTTGCCCCGGACCCCATAGAGGGGGGTTACCTGCACCCGTCAAACCCCCTGTGACCCCCCTGCTATGCAATCGGCGCAATGAAGGGGGGGCTCCCCCCACATCCCTCCTGCCTCTAACCCCCCGGTTAACTACGTGGGCTAGTCGTGGAAAGAATATAACACAACCCACCATTATCCCACTTGTTGTTTTCTTTCCACAAGGGGCCACAAGAGAGCTTAGTCATTTATCCAGCCCTGTAACGCCCATTGTTTCTCTACACCAAGAGAACTTCTCAGAGCTCACAGATTTTGTCAATGCATCTGCAGTATTCTTCAAAGTTTCCACCTTTACTAGCAACACCTTTTTGTCTTCTATCATATCCCTCACAAAGTGATATTGAACATCAATGTGCTTTGTCTTTGAATGGTAAGCAGGGTTCTTTGCCAATAAAATTACTCTTTGGCTGCCACAGCCTATCCTTATAGCTCCCTGTACTAACCCCATACTTGAACACAATCTCTACAACCAAATTGCTTCCTTGCTTGCATGAGTGGTTGCCATGTATACCTCTCTAGTTGATAGTGCCACTACAGATTGTTTCTTACTCATCCAACTGATTTCACCTCCAAATAGGTTAAACACATACCCACTTGTAGATCTTCTCTGATCCAGATCTCTAGCCCAGTCTGCATCAACAAAGCCACGAATATCCAACACTTTGTCCAATCCTGGTCTTCCTTGGTAGCACAAACCATAATCACTAGTGCCACACAAATACTTGAAAACTCGCTTCACTATTGTCCAGTGCTCCTTCCCTAGTTTTGACATAAACCTTCTTAGTACTCCCACTACATGTGCAATGTCTGGTCTAGCACAAACCATTGCATACATCAGGCTACCGACTGCACTTGCATGTGGAACACGGGACATGTCCTCTTCCTCTTTTTATGTCTTGGGACACTGGTCAACATATAACTTCACACCTACAAGAATAGGAACCTTCACCGGTTTACTATCCTGCATATTAAACCTCTGCAGTATTATCTCGACATACTTCCTTTGGTTTAACTAGAGCTTCCTCCTTGTCCGATATCTTTTAATTTCCATGCCCAAAATATAGTTTGCAGCACCAAGATCTTTCATGTCGAATTTGGAGGACAATTGGGTCTTCAAAACTTGGATAATTTCTTTGTCATTTCCAACTAGCAACATATCATCCACATACAAGACCAGATAAATAACACGGTCACCAATTAATTTAAAATATACACAGTGATCTGCTTTGCTTCTGGTGAAGCCAGTCCCCATATAAATGTATCAAATTTATGATACCACATCCTTGGTGACTGTTTTAACCCATACAAAGACTTCTTTAACTTGCATACCAGTTCTTTCTTACCCTTCACCGCAAAGCATTCAGGTTGCTTCATGTAGATTTCCTCTTCCAAATCCCCATGAAGAAATGCTGTCTTCACATCCATTTGTTCTACCTCAAAATCAAAAGAAGCAACAACAGATAAAAGTAATCTAATAGAAGCTACCTTGGCAACATGAGAAAAAATATCGCCAAAATCAATTCTTGGCACCTAGGAATAACCTTTTGCTACCAACCAAGCTTTGTATTTCTCCACCTTTCCTTTTGCGTTTGTCTTCTTCTTGAACACCCATTTGCTACCAACGGGTTTCCTTCCAGTGGGCAACTCCACCAGATCCCAAGCCTCATTTTTGTGCAAAGATGCCATTTCATCAACCATGGCCTCTTTCCAGAGTTTTCCATCCTCTAAATCTACTACTTCCTTAACAGTTCCGGGATCATCATCAGAAACAAATAAAGAAAAATTTGAACAGAAATCAGATGGACTATACCTTTCTGGTTGCCTTCTTTCTCGATCTGATCTTCTCACACTCGAAGTTTGTGGGTCTTCATCTTCTGATTCCTCCTCTGCTGTAGAGTCTGATTCTTCCTCCTTAAGCTCAAACTCTATCTTCTCAGGTTCCTGTGGTTGGACTTCATGTTGAATAACGTCTTTCACCTCTTTGAACACCACTTCTCGGCTGTACACAACCTTCCTTGTTACTGGGTTCCAAAGCTTATAACCCTTGAAACCATCCTTATAACCAATAAAGATGCACTTTTCTGATTTACTATCCAACTTGGTTATTTTCTCCTTTGGAACATGTACATATGCATCACATACAAATACTCTCAGATGTGAAAGAGAGGGTTTCTTACCTCATTTAGTGAGTACATTCAAGAAATCACAAGTGTCAGTAATCAATCAAGCATGTTCAAGTGAGCATCAAATCAAGCCAGTGTTTTAAGCAATCATCATTCAAACAATCAAAGTAAGCAAGTGTGAAAGCAAGCGAGCATGCAACAATCAATCGTCATCAAGCGAGCATACAATCAGCAGTTCAAGCAAGTGTTTAAAGCATCAGCAATCAGCAAACAGTACAAGTGAGCCTGTCATTTCAATGATCAACTCAAGTGTGTAGTTTTCAAGCATGACTTCTACACCAAGCGAGCCTAACTTCAAAGTAAGAAAGTCAACATGGCAACACACATTCAACTGTCCCAAATTCTTCACAATTTAATGTTATCATCAGCCGACGACATGGTGCACATCAGCAAAACCACTCTTGCTGACATTCAAGTGCATCTTCAACATGCACATGAAATGATTGAGTTCCTTCAACTAGAATCGCAACTGTAGAGAATTGAGTTGAAATTGAAGCGTGTTGCTTCCAAGTCTTTTCTAAATACAGCTGATCATTCGAACTCATTCATCCAACCAGCTTCAAGTGTTGAAGTTGTTCCAATGCAACTTTCTTCCAAACCCATCATCAAGCCATGGGAAGAAATCCAAAGTAATCGAAATCGACGTGGCTTAGGATATGTCGAAGATGACGACAACTTACATATCCCTGATTATTCAAAGCCCATTCAGTTCGTCAGTGCCAGATTACTTGAACATATCACCTCAGCAAGTTCTCTGCAAGTTGCAGACAGACATCAATGCACACAAACTGAAAGTGCAGACAAACAGAAATGCATGCAAACTCAAGTTGCAGACAAACCAAAATGTTCTCATTGTCAAAGAACCGGTCATCTAGAAGATCAGTGTTTTGATCTTCATCCTTGTCACCATTGTGGCAAGTCAAATCATTCATCAGAGAAATGCTGCAAACACGACCAACTTGCTAGATTGAAGATCGATTATTCATGGATTGATCCCTGGGAATGGTCATCCACAGCTAGAAGATTGTACAAGTTTTACAATTGGATTCACTCACACATACTACAACCAACAGTAAAATGAAGATGGTACTCTCATGCAGTTGACTGGGGGAGTACACCAGTGAAACACTCCTACACCTTGTTAGCGCTTGAAATTTCACCTCAGGCTGAGAAAGGTAAACTCCAAGGCAACATCAAACCACTTAGCCTCGTAGCTAGCCCTACGGGGCAAGAGAGGGCTCTCTCCGGTCTATCTCGATATAAGATCTTCAAAGGGCGAGCAATAAGGAAACACTGATTTTAGGCTAGTAAACTGATAAAAGGTTTGATTTGGGATTTTTTAAGATTTTGGTGGAAAATCGGGGAAAGGCAATTTTGGGTGCGGGGATTGGACACAGTTTTTGCAGGGGGTTCTTTGGGGCAAGGTAGGAGACTGTATTGATGCCTTTAAATTAAGTGAGTGGGTAGGAATGACCGGTGAGGAGCTAAGGAGAGCAAGCAATCACCTTGAGTTCTCCTTAAACAGATGAAAACATTGATATTAAGCAAATTTAAAAGCAGAGCATGGAAATCATGAATTCTACTTTAACACTTCATTTGCCTAATTTCAGAAGAAAAAGAAAGAGGATGATTTCACATAACACACTTACAAGTACAAAGAGAAGCACACCATCAATACATGTAACCACAGGAATCCCAAAAAGGACTGCAAAACCCTGGTCTTTCTTCCTTTGCCAAAATTGCAGAGATACAATGAATAATACAATAGAGCTTTCTCCCTCAAGAGTCCAACCATGAAAATGACCAAGAAAGTACATAATATAGGCAATCTAACATCTTTCCTTGCCTCTAGGGGTCGAGCTCATCCTTCTAAGAGCTGTTTCAACCAATTCTAAACTGAGCACTAAAATCTAGGAAGTCAAAACAACTTGCCTCTATAAGCTAGGAAACCAATTCATTCATTAAATGTTTGCTATTTCATGAATGAATCTTCTAGAATAGGTAAATAAGTGTCATATCAACATGAAAATACATTAATTACATCAAAGAGGGTGAAAAATCCCATCCCAAGTCAAAACTGGCCAAAGCTGGGCGAATTCCTGAGCTGTAGGTGAAAAATTATGAAAATTGCCTGATAGGTCGCGCTTCTTTGGAGCTCCGTTTGAGGCACTTCCAGGTGTCCAAATGAGGCAAAAGTGGGCTTGTTGGAAAGGTATGGATGTCTACTTTCCAACCCAAGTGGAATTTCTGAATTTGGTGGCCATTCGCCCCTCCAAAATTGCAATCTCCCAACACTGCTTCCTGTGTGTCAAAAAGGTGGCAGAAAGTCATTTTTTGCATGTTTTTTGACTTTCTGGAGGCTCAAAACTTGATGAAATCTCTTGGTAATTGCTGAGCAGGTGTATCTTTGCATGACAAATCCAGAAATGCTGAGTTTTCCCAAAATGAAGTTTCCCGTCGAATAGGTCGCGCGCGGCGCGCGACCTATCAGGGAGAAAAACCTGTTTTTTGCCCAAAAATTCACAAATGACAAAATTTTCTCCAAATTTCTTGAAATTTGGGCTGGGAGTCTCCAATAAAGTACCATGCTCAGTCAAAGAGGCTTTGGCCAAAATTTGGAGTGGATCGGGCCTTTTCCATCGTTTTAGTGCCTTGGCCAACCTCCTTGGATCTGGCGATTGTAATTTTGACATTTTTAAAGCAAATATACATGAACCTCTCATTTCAACTTGATGGCATTAAAACACATTTCTCATGCCCATTTTTCCTTATCAAGCAAAATACTTTGATGATCAAAGGCCTACCTGCAATCTTGAAGAAATTTGGGGATGTTTGGCAGTTTACAGGCAATTTTTGTGGATAAATTCCCAACAGGTCGCGCGCGCTCAATAGGTCGCGCCAGTGTATTTTCCTAACTGAATGAACCCCCCTAACAGGTCGCGCACAGGTATTAACAGGTCGCGCGCTTTTGCAGGAGGCTTTGGAGGCCTTCCCGGTGTCGGAATCGGGTGCAGGATAGCTCGTTGGAAAGGTATTTGAGTCTAATTTCCAACCCAACTAGAATTTTTCAATTTGGAGTTCATTTTCCCTGTCAAAAATCAAATTTCCCAAGACTGGTCAAAAAGTGCCAAATGAGGCTGCCTCAAGGAAGAGTGCTGTTGCAGTCAACTTTTGAATGCCTTCCTCAACCCGAAATTGAGCTCATGATAGCTCATTGGAAAGCTCTTTGTGTCTAGTTATCATTTGACCCATCAAACAAATCATTTAGCCAACCAAGCCAGGAGAAAACTTGATTTTCCCAAGGTCACTTTAGAGGTGTCTTTGATTCTCCTGAGGCAACAGTATTCTTGACATTTCTCTCAAACCATGACACCTGTGCAAAAAGTGAAGGAGGTTTTTCTTCTTTGGAATGTTGTGGACAAAAAATTCTCTCAGTTTCCCAAAATTCATCTTTGATTTCTCTAAAACATCTTTTTAGTGAAACTTATCCCGATGTGTGAAACAAGGAATTTTGTCGAAATGAAGCGAAATGAAGGGGATAAGGGGCTTCTAAATTCTTGAGGAAATTTTTGGGAGTAGGGAGGGATGTTAGGAAGCAGGGGAAAGTGGAATCTCAGAGATTGAGTGAGGGGAAGGGGTCCAAAAGGGCAAAACACAGGCCCAACCTAGAAAATTGCCAGGTTGTAGCTAGAAACTAGGGTTTGTGCAAAAATGAGGATTTTGGGGGATCTCAGTGATGGGAAGCATTTGATAAGGTATATGAAGGATAGGGGAAGGTGTATGAACATCAGGATACAAGTTTTGCCGATGATTTGACCGTCCAAGAGAAATTGGCTTCAAAACCCTAGGAGAGGAAAATGACCTTACCTAGGCGCAACTGAAGCATGGATAAGCTGTAAAATGATCGTATGGAACTTGACATGATGATGAAAACCCTCTGAATGATGATACACTCAGCTGAAAGATGACATGGACTGCCATTTGGACAACTTTGAAAAGAGTGAAAACAAACCCTAGACCTAATGCCTAGTGACCAAATTTTGCTTGAAAACTCTTTGAAATGACAAAATTTGACCTTGACACTCTGAGACCACTTTGTAAGAGCACGTTTGATCACTGGAGGAAGGCTGGAAAGACTGACACTAACACACCTGAAGGGGGGGAGTTCAGAATTCAAAAATCAAGTGAAATATTGTCTCTCCTTTTAGTTAACAAATGGGGGAAAATGTCAATGAACTTGACAAGTGGTTGTCAGACTGAAAGTCTCAAAAACATCAGTGAAGCAGCCAGTGGGCATCTTCATCAGCCAGTGGGCATTCTTCGTCAGCAGTGGGCATCATCAAATTCGCCAGTGGGCGACCAATAGCAAAGCAGCAGTGAGCAGCTTTTATCACAGCAAAGGCAAAATTGAGTTGTTTTTCGACATCTTCAGCTAGTGGGCGATCATCATCAACAAATATGCCAGTGGGTGTTCATCAAATTGTGTCAGTGGACACCGGATGCTATTTTCAAGAAAAGGACAGTTGGATCCTTTTGTAGCTTGGCACATGATGGAGTTGTCAAGCGACATTCAGAGATGAATCAGTCATGCAGTTGAATCATGGTCTCTTCATATTGCAGTTTCTTCAACATCCAAATTTGGCGGTTTTTTCAGGCAAATGATTTTTGGGGAGCAACTTGAGAACTTGGAAGATGGTTCCTTGTTCTTTTTGGATTTATCATTGAGGGGGGGAATGTTAGCCTCACTCTCTTATTAAATCAATTATAAATCCAAATATTGAATTAAATAAATTAAATCAAGAGAATTAGGAGTTAGTTCCTCAAACTAGGGAGTTTATTTAAGATGAGAGATTCTCTCGAACTAGTTCTCCTAGATTAGTGTTTGTTGAGAAAATGTCTCAACCAAGTTTGTTCAAGATAGATGCACTATCTTGAGACAAATTCCTCATGTATTTATATTTATCATAAACATTATTTTAATAATGAGAGAATGAAAAATATGTGAGCATGAGAGACCACCTGATGGCTCTGCGTTTTCCGCTAGTTTGTTTTTTGTGTTGTTGCTAGTTTGATATTATTGTGTTTATTATGGCTGTGTGAGTGGTTTCAACATATCAGTCCATACCTCTTGTGGAGTCTTATCCTTCAACGCTGATGAAGGTGATCTGTTGACCAGGTAACATGCTATCTCCACCACCTCTGCCCAGAATTCCTGTCCTAACCCGACACCACTAGGCATGCTTCTTGCCCTTTCCATCAACGTCTTGTTCATTATTTCTGCAACTCCATTTTGCTCAGGTGTGTATGGAGTAGTCTTCTGCCGTGCTATACCACACTTCTTACAGAATTCTTCAAATTCCTTTCTGCAAAACTCTCTAATGTTATTTGTCCTCAACACTTTTATCTTCTTCTCTGTCTGGTTTTCCACCAGAGCCTTAAATTCTTTAAACCTATCAAAGACTTCAGATTTCTTCTTAAGGAAATATATCCATGTATTCCTTGAGAAGTCATCTATAAATGATACATAGTACATAGACTTACCCAGTGATGGAACCTTCACAGGTCCAAACACATCACTGTGCACAAGTTCTAATATCTATTTCGCCCTCTTACCACCAGATGGGAAACTCACCCGATTCTACTTCCCATTTACACAATTTTCACAGAAATCAAAATCCAGAGAGCTATTACTCATACCTTCTACCATACCTTTACCATGAAGTATTCGAAGGCCCTTCTCTCCAATATGTCCAAGCCTTTGAGGCCATAGCATGGTCTTCTCTCTAGAGACCACTAGATTTTCTACTCCACTTTCAGGAACCACAGAGCTGTTGCACCCATCAACAACAATGCTACCTTGCAGCTTGTACAGAGTTCCAATCCGAACTCCCTGCATCAATACTAGTGCTCCCCGAGCCATCTTGCAGGTATCCTTCTTGAATATTGTTTTTACACCTGCATCATCCAGCTTGCTTACGGAAATAAGATTTCTGGCCAATGCAGGAATATGCAGAACACCCGGTAGTGTTCTAACCCTTCCACCTTGCAACTTCAACTTTACTTTTCCATGACCAACGATTCTAGCATTCCTGTAATCCCCAAGAAGACATCACCGCCATCATATTTCTCATACTCGCAGAACCGCTCTCTATGGGGAGTGAAGTGAAAGGATGCACCTGAGTCAATTAACCATGCCTCATGATATACATGTGTACTTGAGGAAGCCAAGTACACATATCCACCTTCATTTGAGGTGGTTTTTGTCTTTGCAGAAGGAGCATCATCAGATCCCTTTCCTTTGTCAGGAGGTTTAGATTTACAGTTCCTTTTGTAGTGCCCTTCCTTTCCGCATTTCCAGCACACCACCTTTACAGCCTTTCCTGGAGATTTGGATCTCCCTCTAGATTTAGATCTCCCACTCGACGACTTATTTTTGTTTCTGTTCTGGGACCGTCCTCGTACAGACAAGGCATCACCATTCTGGCTCTCCATATTTTTTCGTCTCATCTCCTCCATCAGCAAGGATGAGACTATTTCATCAAACTGCAAGGCAGTTACATTGCTACCAATTGCAATAACCAGACTTTCCCACGAATCTGGTAGAGAACACAACAAACTGATGCACTTATCTTCATCTGAAATTTTAATATCAATAGATAATAACTGACTTACCATAGTATTAAATGTGTTTAGATCCGTCATCGAGTCTCCATCTTTCATCCTCAGGTTATACAGCGTTTTCCGTAGGAACAGTTTATTCACCAGAGACTTAGATTGGTATAAAGTCCCTAACTTGTCCCATAAAGCCTTCACCATAGCTTCCCCTAATACATTCAACAATACTGAATCTGAGACACACAATCATATTGTGCTCTTTGCCTTCTGATCCAACTTCTTCCATTCTTCATCGGATACTCCCGTTGGTTTAGTATTCGGATCTACCACGATCCACTGATCTTTATCCACCAACAGATCCTCCATCTTGAGTTTCCACAACTCAAAACTCTGACCGTTAAATTTCTCGATCTCTATCTTTCCACTACTCGCCATCTTCTTTCACCACCAGAATCGATCTCCCATTGAACAGGGTCTACCACAGGCCCGAGTGAAACCCCTCAACAACAAACGCGTCCCCTTGAAGCCAAAACAACTTTGATACGAAATGTAGGTTTTAACCCCATACAAAAATTACCTGCATACGAATTCTAAAACATAGAAAATAAACAATGCGAGAGCATAACACATAAAATACATATACACAGAGATTTTCCCCTGGATCCCAAAACCGGGACTACTAGCTTGATTTTTCATTATGTTCCTTTCAATGTTTACAATACATATTTATACATGCCGAAGCATCCAATACCATGGACCGAAAACCATCGCGTCCAAAACCATTGACCAAAAACCATCGCGTCCAAAACCATGTGCGAAAATCATGCACAAAACCATAGGTAGGTCTGCCCAACCTAATATAAGGTCCAAAAAACAAAATTTTCCAGGGTGCTACCTCGGACCTCATAGAGGGGGGTTACCTGCACCCCTCAAACCCCCTGTGACCCCCCTGCTACGCAATCGGCACAACGAAGGGGGGACTCCCCCTCCCCTTCTCTAACCCCTGGGTTAACTGCGTGGGCTAGTCATGGAAAGAATATAACACAACCCAACACAGATATCGTTTGGATCATTGGACGTCTAATGTGCATTAAGGGCATTTCAACCCCTAGATTTGTATGTGCCATATTCCATCATGTTGGTTCCATTTATAGGTTTATGTCAGTTTTAGTTGTGGGTAGAGCTTGACACAATCATTTTGGTTAGATTTCGAGAACTTGATATTTAAAGTAGTTCTCTTATTTATAGGAGATAAATTTTTAGGGCCTGCATGTGAAACATAGCTACATGGTATTGGTCCATGCATGTAACTTCTGTGCACTTTGAGGATGTGTTACTTCAGTTTACCACCCAAATTCACACAAAAACTGAACCCAAATTTACGAAGTAACTGAACTAAATAATTCACACAAAAACTGAACACAAATTCACGAAGTAACTAAACTGAATTGTTTCTGTTATTAACTATTTACTATTAAACTAAATAATTCACACAAAAATTGAACCCAAATTCACACAAATTTACGAAGTAACTGAACTGAATTGTTTTTGTTATTAACTTTTTACTATTGAATTATTTCTGTTATTAACTATATACTATTGTCGGGCATGAAACTATAGATTTATGCAACCTAAATGCACACAACCATTCCATTATTCACGAATCCATAAATCGCAATTAGAGAGGCAACCTAAAAATTAATTCAGCCATGAAATAAACCATAAAAAATTAGTAATAATTCAATACAATTCATATGTACATTTAGGAATACTTATATGTCTGGAATTGTTCAACAATTAGTTGCAGAAGAGGGAAGTAAGATCACAACCATATAATGGAATATCAATCACAATTCATATTTTACTCGATCATTTGCTTCATCATTGACATTATCACTATTTCACTTGATCACATGATCCATTGTTAGTAAGATCTTTGTTTGACAATAGACCACACATAAGGGTATGTAGGCATATTGTCTTACTGTCCATAAGCATCCCTGAAATATAATCTCTTCATGAGTATAATTGATGGCCTTTACTATATTGGAGCTAAGCAGTTACTAAATTGAAGATTAATTTTTGCAAAGGATGAGTAATTTCACTGCCTTTTTTTTTTTTATAAATCTTCCTCCCAAACCTGTAGTTATTCTTGGATGATAGGTACAGACAAAACAACATGATGCACTTCTTGTCTTCACATTATTGTTTGTCAAGTCTATGCTTCGAACAAGACATAATAGCTCTTTTGACGATACAAAAAAAAACACTTAATACTTGGTGAATAATCTGAAGAAGTGCCTTGGTGTTGTTGTGCACAAACTTATGGACAAGAACAAGAAAGTGAAAGAGAGCTGTAAAATTGGTTAGAACATAGATTTGCTATTGATCACTAGATCCATAACTAATGATCCCACAATGTTAGTAGATAATCGTTCCTTCAAATAATGATCCTCATATGTCTCGGGTTATTTTTGTTTTATTCCACCTTCCATGGCGCTGATCTGTTATGTGGAAGAAATTTTCAGGTTGCTAAACTAACCCACCAACTTCATAGGGCTCCAATTGACGTTCTTATGTCTAGCTTCTAATTTCTAGTCTTTAAGCTCTCTCGCAATGGTATATATATATTGATGGGCCTTTCCGGACTATCTATATAAACAACTAATCTTTCACTAGATAGACAACGGAGTTAGTAGCCTAAAGTTTTCTATCACTTTTTTATTTTAAAAGAGAGTCCTCTAGTTCTTCTCTCAGGGTTCCTCTTAGGCTTCCTTGTTGCCCTTCATGTTCACTTCCATCATTTACTTTGGCTATAATTTTTCTCAGCTGGGTTGTTTCTATGGTTTTAGTGTTGTAGTAATTGTTCTCAACATCTCCATAATGTTTGCATTTCTTCGATATATGCTTCTCCAATTCATGTCCACTCCTCCACATACCATGTTTTTTCTCTTTTCACAACAGGCTTTTGGACATCATATTTCCAGTTCTCATCCTGGAGCTGCTTCTCTCCCCTGAATCTCCTTTGTTGGATTTGCAACAAAGGAGGGAGAAAAAAATATTCTTTGTTGGATTTGCCTCACTGCAGGTTCTTCCTGCTTTAATACCAATTGATGGGTGCTGGAAAATGCAAAACCTGTAGATAAGAAATAAAATTTACTACCCATCTCAGTGGATGGTGTCAATCACAATCAATGTATTTCGCTAAACAGAGGCCAAACAATTCCACCTGATGATTTTATCATTAAACTTGTATTATAACATTCAAGTAAATTAGTGAAATGATAGTGATGCTACTCAATTACATTCACTTTGCAACAGAAATTGATCCTCATGCATGGGATTAAGAAAGGATAAATAAAAAGAAATACTTTGTTTCTCACAGAACAATGGGTTGCACGGTTTCTTGTTTAGGCAGAGATTCCATGCTAGTTCTCTTTCCAAGAGTTTACCCTTCTTGCTGCTTGGTGTTTATTCCTTAACAATCTCCTTCATTATCAGTGGAGTGATCTTCCTCATTTGCCTAGTGTTATGCCTCAAGTGATCCAAGGATCTTCTTGCTCAATGATTGTGCTCAATTGCAGTTGTGGAGAATATAGAATCCCTCTATAGTAACATCATGAGACGTGAGTACCAAATACACGACATTGACATTCTCGAGTAGAGCTTTGGAAGCAATTTCCCCTTGCACCAGAGCTATAATTTGGCTCTGCTTCAGAGATATGCCGAGGGAATAAACAACATCCAACTTCTTCTTTCCTAGCCTTGTATTTGCCATGGCGATGGCCTTGTTGGACTGACCACGGTATCTCTGAGTGGTTTTACACTAGTTGTATAAAGAGGGTTCTAGGGTCTTGCTAGATTTCAAGGACTAAACAAAATCTGCCACAATGGAATGCTGAGCAGGGTTGAATCTTCCATACCAAATCAGATGAACATCCACAGTAGGACTACTGGTGAGCAGGGGACCATTGTGATAAGTTAAAACAAGGGGCTGCTATTCAACCAATATGGAGGAACAAAGATCAATCAGAAGAAGCAGACATACAATAAACTTAAACCCTCCCATTCCCAAAATCAGAGAAACCCTACAAACCCTAGTGCTACTGGGTTTTTCTTGACAGACAAGAAATGCCTAAATTTTTTTCTCCCTCCTTTGTTGGATTTGCCTCACTACAGGTTATTCTTGCTTTAATACTAATCGATGGGTGCTGGAAAACGCAAAACCTGCACAAATTCATACTAATCTGTTGTAGGTAGATAAGAAATAAAATTTACTACCCATCTCAGTGGATGGTGTCAATCACAATCAATGTACATCACTAAACAGAAGCCAAACAATTCCACATGAAGATTTTATCATTGAACTTGCATTATAACGTTCAAGTATATCGGTGAAATAACAATGATGCTACTCAATTACATTCAATCTGCAACATAAATTGATCCTCATGCACGAGATTAAGAAAGGATGAATAAAAAGAAATACTCTATTTCTCACACAAAAATGGGTTGCACGGTTTCTTGTTTAGGCACAAATTCCATGCTAGTTTTCTTTCCAGGAATTTACCCTTCTTGTTGCTCAATGATTATTCCTTAAAAATCTCTTTCATTTTTAGTGGAGTGATCTTCCTCAATTGCCTAGTGATATGCCTCAACTGCTCCAAGGATATTCTTTCCCAATTATTGTGCTCAATTTCATTTGTGGAAGTCGGTGCCTTCTTCTTGAGAGAGTCTGTTGCTTCTCTTAATTTGTTTTCCTCAACGAATTCTTCCACTTTAGCCTAGTGATTTTTGGTCTATGTTAAAATTTCTTTCTTAGTGATCTCCTCCTTTGTGATGAATGTCTTAATTATTTCTGGAGTTGATTTCTGTTTCATCATTCAACAAGATGTTTCTGGAAACAACAAGATCTATGATGCCATGCCATCGCACCCTGCTGTATTTCTGTTAATTCAATATCTCTTTGTTTTTATCTTATTTCTCCAGTAGCAGCAATCCGTCATCTCAACTCCTCTTGTTTTTATTGTGGTTCCAGTGTAATGGGTGAATAAACAAAGTACACTATATCTTGCCTTTCCTTCCATCTATTTTTAGAAATGTCATGTTTAAAGTGGGAGTCGGTGAAACTAAGAGTGATCCCCTGTGGGCTCATGTAAGTCTCATAAGCAGAATTGATGATTAAACATGAACGAGATGCTGGAATTTAAACACGTTTTTGGTGATCCCAGAACAATAATGGATTGGGGATGCTCCTGCATCACTCATTGCAATTTCCAACATATATCCTTTGTTTGAAAATATATGTTGAAGTTACAATTTATTTATCATGTGGCACCATTTGGTGCAGTTATAACAGATTGAGTAAACAAGTAGATGAATAGATTCAGTAGAGAAGTGGATCCAAGCCTGAGATTCCAATGGTAGTTTTCTTGATTTCAATGATAGGAATTGGATTTGCAACATGCCCCTGATGTTTTTAACTGCTTTCAACTTTTCCATTTGACAACATGTTTATGCCCTTGTTTGAATGCTAGAATTTAGTTATTTTCCTGATAACTATTTGGAGTAGTTTATGTTCTATTTGCAGTAGTAATATTTATTTATCAGGGTTCTATGGATTTATAGGTTCATGTTTAAAGACATATACATTTGAGTTCCCTTGGTATAGTTCATTTTATTTCATCCTTTTATTTTATCAATCCTTGTGTTTGTTGGTGATTTACAATTTGGTGATATTAGTTTCCAGCTGCAACACCTTGTTGGATTTCTTAAAGATATTTTGTTGCCTTTATCTTACTATCTTTCCTGTGAAGCATGATTCTTTATTTGCATACGTAGGGTTGAAGTTTAAGCAGTTGGTTATACATTTGAAGGACGATTTTCTTATATGATTTGGTTCTATTTGGCATGTATATCAACCTTCAGAAGAAGAAGTGATGGGATTTTTTTATCCCTATGTAAATATAGTTTGCTTAGATTGTAATGAGGCTGGTGATGGTGATATTTTATTATTGTGTGATCGCTATGATTCAACATATCATACATATTGTGTTGGCCTTGGAAGGGCTATCCCTGAAGGAGATTGGTATTGTCAAGGCTATCAAACATCTATGCCTGGACAGTCCAGCACACATGATGAAGATGTTGAGGATTTTGTGCTTGATTTTGACAATGGGGATGAAGCTTAGGAATCAGAGGATTTGTGGAAGATGCTCCAGTTGGGATGGTTGTAGAAAGAATAAACTTAGAGCTCAATTTATCACCACCTTCTTCTTCTTCTGCTCCTCTCGCAGAGACAAGGCCAACTCATGTAAGAACAATTCACAGAAGGATTTTGTGATGAAGCACTCCAAATCCATCTCCTAGATTTCTAGATGCAGTAAGGGCTTCACTTAGGCAAACTGAAGTATCTGGGTCTACATCCCAAGTATCCATTGTATGAACAAAAACTCTCTCAGGTCAACACATACTTTAGGAGTGTGTATAGGCTTTACATGACAATTGGTCTGCACTAGGAAGAGGCTTTTAGCAGTTTTCACTTATCTCTTCCCTTAATAGATTTGGGGCCAGAGATGGGATTGATGCAATTGTACAACCCACACCCAACATCAGGTCGCTTCTCTTTCGTGAATCAACTTGGAGAAGTAATTTAGCCCCTGTTTTAGAGATGGAAAATTATACAGTTAAATTTGATGTTGATCAAGCATGGGCAATGATGCAATGTAATCTAGCTTCAAGAGAAGATAATATAGGTCCAGCTAATTCTCATAAAGATGGAAGATATTGGCAGGGATCATCTTCTAGTCATAAAAAAGTGATTTATAAGAATTGATGGGCAATGCAAGGTCAATTGTTGTGAGCGGAAGCATTTTAACTTCTCATGTACGATCAAGAAATAGATATAGTCAAGATAGACACATTCCTACAACTACAAACTATTTGGAAAATCTAGAAAGGATAACAGAGGAGATCTCATGTAGGGATGTTGGAAATAATAGGCTATCAACACCTAGTGTTTCTAATGAGATATTGGGTATAAGATTATCTGAAAGAAGTAACAGTTTACATCATCAGCTAAACAATGGCAGTTCATTTAGTAAGCCTCATGAAAATGGAGTTCGAAAAGTTGAAGGTGCAAAGGAGAATGTGATATCCATGGTAAAATCTCACCTGAAGCGCACACTCACAAGGGAACATAGGTAAAAGCATCTGTATTTTTGCTTCTTTTATGGTTTGTCTCTATAGAGTTGATTTTACTAGGTGTACACTGTATGCATCTCAAAATTTCTCTTTAGGAAATCCTATTTTTATTCTTTACAAGAAAAACTCTCTAGGGAATCCCAATGGATGTTTCCCCACATTCATGGATGGCATCCCTGGTAAACCCATTAGTGTTGACTAGTGCACCTCACCCAAGGGATTTCGAACAGGGCAGCTGCCAGCACAGAACTAGCCAAATACCCGGTAACATTAATGACATTCGATTGGGATAACCCCTTGGGATCAATAAATCATAATCAACTACACTATTTTCCATATTAACATATTGATCCTGTTTAACATTTTGTTAGAGTAACCATAACAATCCCAGCCTGTTCCTATTTTTATTTTGGTTTTTAATTCCTTTTTTTGTGTGGTGACAACTTTATATGACCTTATAGATGTTTATTTTTGTCAGAGTATATGTTCATGCTCTCTTACATTCTACCTTATCTGTTATGTACTGATGGAGTTCAGTTTCATTACTTGTGACCAAAGAATTGTGTCAGGCATGTATACAAGGATTCTTGTATCACTATTTATAAAACAAACATTGTCCTTAAACAAGAAAAGTAGATCCTTAATGCTACATGTTTGCATCTCAGGGAACTTCCAATCCTAATAAATGAGGAGAAATTTAAGTGTTTCCAGAATCCAAATATCAGGTTTTGTGAATTCTCTCATATATGGTCCGGGAAAAGCAAAGTGAAATTTAATTATTTCCAAATCTTAAGTTCTGTGAATTCACTCATATTTGGTGCTGGAATCTTTTGAGAAAACAGGAAGAATTTCTTTTAGTTGCATTAAAATTTTCCAAAAATAATACTAAATTTCTCCCTGAAATGGCTTTGGGATTGAAAATTTTGTAAATATTTTTAGGGAAAAAACCCAAAATACTTTTTCTAGATTAGAGTTTTATAACACAAGGTACTAAAACAATTTTCTATTTTTTGCTACAAATGTCTGATAGAGTTTTCCCAGAAACTGATCAGAAAATTAGGTAGATGTGTTGGACAGACTAAATAGTTTTGAATGAATAATCACTTAACATAAATGATATATTAGGTTGCATAAATATATAATTTAGAAGCATGAACTAAAGAAGAAATATCAATGAGATTGATATATTCTTAATTGAGTTGAATGAGGCCAAGAATAGCTTTGACTAGAGGGTGTTGAAAATGGCATAATTTTGCTCTGGTTGGATAGATTTAGAACTGAAAATCAACAGTTTTCTTGCTTGCATAACTTGGAAAGATTTTTGTATCTCAAGTCTCAACCTTATTGAATAGTATGATTTATGCCTTGCAATGTTGAGATATGTTGTGGTACCACTTGCTAGTAACCTAAACACTTTGAATGAAAATTTAGTTGTGAATTTTACTTGCAAAAGATATAAGTGCAAATATAGATTAATTATCCCTTCTGTAGAATTTCATTGAAATTCTGCTACTGATTGAATGAACAAATATGAAACTAATTGTTGCACCAAGACAAAAATTATCTCTACCAATTTGTAGTGGAATAGAATAGAAATAAAATAGAGTCACACTATAGCAAAAAAAAAAAATTCTAGGGAACCCAACTGGGAAAACCCTCTGCTAGCTATAGAAATTTAAAATACTATCCATATTAGAGTTTGAGACACCTTCTTCAAGACCAGGTTCATCGATGTTTATTGCTTTCCATATTCATTTTCATAAGCATTAGGGTTGTTGTCCGTCAAATCAGAGTAGCTAGAAAGTGTCTCTTTGATTTCAGAAAGCAGACCAGGTTCAACTTCATCCAAGAATCCACTAGAAGGTTCATCAGTAGGAAGAAGAAAGGTCTTTTTTTATTTTATTTCATCACATGCATCCATCATAATCACTTATTTATCTTCATTTCTTTCACAGTCATTTTCAATTTTAGATGCAAAATGTAATTTAGTATGATATAATCCTTAGGTAACCAACCTCAGACATATTGTTGGTTATTTATGTTGTTTGAAGTTTATTGAGTTTGACTTTTATCATGAAACCACTAGAAGCATACAAGCATGGGTGAGTTGATTATCTTGATAATAATGTTATGGTTTGATCTAGTCCTTGAAAGGAACTTATAGTTGATGGTCAAATTTTCACATTCCTTTCATATTTTTATCTTCACATATAACAAATATCTTTATGTTATAGCCTCTAGCTAGATATATATAGTAACTGCCACTCAGAAGTTTGATGCCATCATTTTGGAGCTTGAGCTTACTCAACTTACCTTTGTTTGAGTTGAAAATGTCATTAGATCTCATTATATTGTCTATTGCAGAGCATGAATCCAATTTACCTTTGTTTTAGTTAAAAATGTGATTAGATCTTGCTATATCATCTTTTGTAGAGAATGAATCCAATTTCTCACAGTCCATTTGCTTGAGGTATAACAAATCTACTTTAATTCATTAAACTTAATTTTCATATTATGTTTGCTGATTGTGATTCTGCAGGCCACATTTGCATTGGAAAAGGGGCATATTTAATGAAGTGTGGAAGGAGAGGGAAGCTTCAGTTATGTCCTTTCAAACTTTCTAAGGTATGTAATAAAATTTTTAAAAAATTCTCCATAGAATGTTGTGCTTTAACTTTTTCTTTTGATAATGGATTATTTATGTGATCTCCCCTCTTTCACACACAACCAGAGTCTAGACATGGTTTTTTGGGATATGTGGACAATGGACAGATTTAGGCTAGCCATTTATCTAGAAATTTTGCACTGTAGAAGATCAGGCATTTACAATTGAATATTTCCTTGCCACTAAATTAGAGATGAAGAGTCAAACTCCTATTTGTCAGGCATATACCTCACTTTTAAATCAATTTATTGCTGGCTTTGTATAGACCTTCCATGGGAGGGCAAAAAGCGATCACTACCATTGTTTAATCTTTCTGCGGACCAAGTAAATATTCCAAATGTGTATAAGTTAGTGGCTCCTTGGAGAATCCCAAGAGTGGCGCTATTGTGGCAACAAGAAATTCATTTATTTTGTGTTCTTCATTTGTGCATTGATAGTATATTGTTTATTCCATACAATACCTCAACAGTGTATGATCAAATTACAGTTAAGCCTGTCATAATATTTTGACTTACCCTCTTTTAGAGGGAAACTAGAGTGTGTGTCAAGATTGCACATCACAATTGTATCATGCAGAGTTTACCTGGGACAATTTTTATGGATCTAAGCAGCTAGATACCTGTTGGAATTCAAGAGGCAACAATACTAAAAACTGGGAAAGAGGTTTCACAGTTAACCTGGGTTTCACATTATGGTTGGAGTTGGTTTGTTGGCAAGATGCTAGATACCCCAACTTCCTTTTTATGACTGAGTGCAAGATTGAATCCTTCGACATATTCCTCGCTCAATTTTCATTAAGTGATGAGTTTTCTCAGAAGTGCTTCACACCTATAAACTTTACCAGAGTTATTCTTGAGTCTTTGGAGGTGGTTAGCTTTTCAAAGCACAAAAGTACAAGAAGACGAGAAATAATATGCCCAACCAATTTGGAGTTATCTCCCTGCGAATAGGGTGTTCCCATTCATAAACCTGACGACTCGCTCTACTTATTTCTAGTGAACAATTTTGGGACTTGCCATGAATCACGAGACAATTCCAACCCCACAACTATAAATTTCTTATTTAAATCTAAACCCACTAGATTAGAATCTGCACAAGGAGAACTCCATTCTTGTTTCGAAATAAACTGCAATCGACTTATACCGTGCTATTTAATCTTTTCTATATTTATTCGCATCCTTGGTCTGTGACATAAAGATGAAACAAGCTACCTTGCATTTTCTATACTAACACTCCTAAAAAATAATAAAGTATGCCCAAATCTATCATTTCAAATGATTTATGTAGCTCACCTTTTGGCTTTTCAATTATTGAAGTTGTTATCTATATTGATGAGATCTTCTACAACTGATACCACAGTGACAATATATGTTATACTTTTATCTGTGTTGCTTTGAAGGTGTTTCTCCTTCAGTAGAGCAATAATGCACTGCAGTTTCCATTTAGGGGAGAAGTGTACCCAGTAGCAACCTTGGCCTGTGTGCAGATGGGCTAAAGGCACAGTAGAATCTATATATTTTTTTGAAGGTGCTTCTCCTTCAACAATTCTTCATCTCAATAGATCCTTTCGGTCTGCACCTTCAGTAGATGCATGCAGCCTTGGGATACATGCTGTAGATTATAGTTTTCCTATGAGGGTGTAGCAGCGATGAAAGAAGTGCATTGATTTTAGGCATCTTGTGGTTGTTGTATGCAAGCATGCTTGTTTAGTGTTTCCCAAACATAGATAGAGCCATATTTAGTATGCTTTTATAGTTTGACTTAGATGCTCACTTTTCTTAATTTAGGTGTTTTTCTTAGTTCTGTTTTATGCACAGATTTATCTTTAAGAAAAGTGCACAATAGAGAAGGGTTCTATATTTTGAGCAGGGGACACACTTCTAGGTAGGAGGTACTCTATTCTAGGAAGCTTTTTCCATGCAGGTTAGGTGCTTTATTCGAGAATCCCAAGAGTGGCACTATTGTAGCAATAAGAAATTCGTTTATTTTGAGTTCTTCATTAGTGCATTGATAGTATATTGTTTATTCCATGCAATACCTCAATAGTGTATGATCAAATTACAATTAAGATTGTCATAATATTTTGACTTACCCTCTTTTAGAGGGAAACTAGAGCGTGTGTCAAGCTTCCACGTCACAATTGTATCATGCAGAGTTTACCTAGCACGAGTTTTGTGGATCTAAGTAGCCATATACCTTTTGGAATTCAAGAGGCAACAACACTACAATGTGGGAAAGAGATTTCATAATTAACTTGACTTTTACATTATGGTTGGAGTCGGTTTGTTGGCAAGATGCTAGATACCCCAACTTCCTTTTTATGACTGAGTGCAAGATTGAATCCTTCAACATATTCCTCGCCCAATTGTCATTAAGCGATGGGTTTTCTCAGAAGTGCTTCACATCTATAAGCTTTACCAGAGCTGTTATTGAGTCTTTGGATGTTGTTATCTTTTCAAAGCACACACGTACAAGAAGACAAGAAATAATATGCCCGACTAATTTCAAGTTATCTTCCTGTGAATAGGGTGTTCCCTTCCATAAACCTGACGACTCTCTCTGATTCTTTCTAGTGAACAAATTTGGGACTTTTCATGAATTGTGAGACAATTCCAACCCCACAACTATCAATTTCTTATTTAAAGTTATACCCACTAGATTAGAACCCGCACAAGGAGAATTCCATTCACGTTTCAAAAGAACATGCAATCAACTTATACCATGTTATTTAATATTTTATGCACTTCTTCGCATCCTTGGCTTGTGACATAAAGACGCAACATGCTACCTTGCATTTTCTATACTAATACTCCTAAACAATAATAAAGTATGCCCAAATTTGTCATTTCAAATGATCTATGCATCTCACATTTTGGTTTTTCAATTATCAAAGTTATTACCTATATTGATGAGATCATCTACAACCGAGGCCACAGTGACAATATCTGTTAGAGTTTTATTCGTGTTGCACTAAAGGTGTTTTTTCTTCAGCAGCACTACAATACATTGCATTTTCTATTCAGCGGAGAAGTGTACCGAGTAGCAGCCTTGGTCTGTGTGAAAATGGGTTAAATTCACAATAGACTTTATCTGTTGTTTTGAAGGTGTTTCTCCTTCAATAGTACTTCATCTCAACATATATTTTCAATCTACACGTTCAGAAGATGCATATAGCCTTGGGGTACTTGATATGGATTCCAATTTTGTTGTGAGGGTATAGCAACGATGAAATAATCGCATCGATTTTAGGCATATTATGGTTGTTGTATGCAAGCATGCTTGTCTAGTGTTTCCCAAACTTATATAGAGCCATATTTAGTATACTTTTATAGTTTGACTTAGATGCTAACTTTTGTTAATTTAGGTTTTTTTCTTAGTACTATTTTATGCACATATTTATCTTTAAGAAAAGTTAATAGTAGAGAAGGGTTCTATATTTTGAGTAGGGGACACTCTTCTAGGTAGGAGGTACTCTATTCTAGGGATCTTCTGTCATGCATGTTAGGTGCTTTATCCTAGACAGAGTTCCAAGTCCTTTCCTCCTTGACAAAGTCCCTGCCAAACAAGACACCGGTGGATAGAGTTCCAACTCCCTAAATTTTCCGAAAACCCACCCGAGCCTAGCTATCTAGCCTAAAATCCTTTACATTCTAGTCATCTATTCACTGTGATTTCATAGAGAAAGCCCTCTTTGGTTTGGTAGGGCTAGCTACCAAACTAAAATCTTGGTCTGTGGTTACTTCCATCGATCTCCTCATCAGCCTGGGAGATTATGGAGGATAACGGAGGGCATGACAACTAGGGAGTGCCAAGATGTTCTAGTGAATGTAAGGTTCCCAAGTCATGGAAAAATGTAATGCTAGTTGTGAGGTCATGACTGCCAAGGTGTGTTAGGGAATGCTAGGGCATGCTAACATGTGCCAGATAGTACGGAGACATGTCAAACAAGCTAAGATGTGCCAAGTGCTAAGGCATGCCAAGATGTACAAGGGTTCCAAGTCCCTGCCTCCTCTTCTTCCATATGCTATCCACTTATGACATTTCCTTTGCAATATTTGGTGCATTTGCTAGTTATAGGTCATTTATAGGTTATAAATGTCTTCAGAGTTTCACTTCTAATTGAGTATTCAACTGAACATATTGATTCTCTTATACAAAACTATTTTTCCCTCCACCCACTTTTCATAACTTCAATAACCATTAGGTAGGGACCTGCAGCTTCGATGTTGCTTTGCTTGTTTAGTAAAATATTTCCAAGACTTTAATTTATTGAAAGTTGTAGAATTTACAATTTATGAAGTTTCAAGGTCTAATTTTTAAAAGTATAATTCTTTAAAGGGTGCTAGCTCAATGGAAGAGCACCTGCTTTATAAGCAGGAGGTTGGTGGTTCAATTCCATCGTGCCCTGACATCCATATGGAATGGCGACGATCAATTTTTGGTGACGGAGGCTCTTTTGACCATCACCAATGAGCTTTGGTGACATTTTTCGACCCTCACCATAAATATGAAATGGTCACGGCCAACAAACGCCATCATATGTACGCATCAATAGTGACGACCCTCAAAGGCCCGTAACCATAAATTGTTGTTGTTGATATGAAATGGTGACGATAATTGTCCGTTATTATAGTCATTATTCGCGACAGACCTTGAATGTCACCACAACGCCTATACTTCTAGCAATGCGGCTTTTGGTGACGGTCAACGAACGTCAAAATATATATGCACCAATAGTGACGACCATTAAAGATCCATCACAATAAATCATTGTTGTTCATATGAAATGGTGACGTCACTATTTGTCATTATAATCAATATTCATGACGGACCTTGAATGTCACCATAACACCTATTTGGCGACGCCACCTTTGGTGACATTAAGTTTTTGGTGACCGAGGCTATGGTTCATCACCATTGCTCATATGCAATGGTGACGGTCGCTATCGTCATTATAAATAATTATTGGTGACAAACTTTGAATGTCACTACAACACCTATACTTTTGGCGACGCCAACTTTGGTGACGTTCAGTTTTTGGTGACGGAGGCTATGGTCTGTCACCATTGCTTATATGAAATGGTGACGGTCGCTATCCATCATTATAAATCATTATTGGTGACAAACTTTGTATGTCACTACAACACCTATACTTTTGGTGATGCCACCTTTGGTGACGTTTAGTTTTTGGTGACGAATGCTCTCTTGACCGTCACCAATGAGCTTATGGTGACATTTTTCACCCCTCACCAATGTCATTTTTTCTTGTAGTGAATGTGGCATGCGTTAACCTCCTTAGACTATGGCAAGAAACATATTGGTAATTTTCATTTTGATTTGGTTCATAGGAAACCAAAGCGACCTTGCTTTTTCAGCTTGGCCTAAGTGCACATGTTCTGGAGCCATGGCACTCCCAGCTGTTGGGTTGCGTTATATTCTTTCCACGACTATCCCCCCTAGCTAAACCAGGGGGTTAGAGGGGGGTGGAGCCCCCCCTTCGTTGCGTTGATGCGCAACATGGGGTTTGTGGGGGGTGGTTAGCTCCCCTCTACGGGGTCCGCGACAGTGCCCCGGGGAATTTTTTTTTTGGACCCACGGTTTTGTCCATGGTTTTGTGCATGGTTTTCGCACATGGTTTTGGGCGTGATGGTTTTTAGTCCAGGGTATTGAATGCTTCGGCATGTATATATATGTATTATAACATTGAAAGGAACATAATGAAAAATCAATCTAGTAGTCCTGATTTTGCGATCTAGGGGAAAATCTCTATGTATATGTGTTTTATGTGTTATTCTCTCGCTATTGTTTATTTTCTGATTTTAGAATTCGTATGCAGGTAATTGATGTACAGGGTTAAAACTTACATTTGGTATCAAAGTTGTTTTGTCTTCAAGGGGACGCGTTTGTTGCTGAGGGGTTTCGCTTGGGCCTGTGGTAGACCATGTTCAGTGGGAGATCTGCAGGATCAATTCTGGTGGTGAAATAATATGGCGAGCAATGAAAAGATAGAGATTGAGAAATTTAATGGTTAGAGTTTTGAGTTGTGGAAACTCAAGATGGAGGATCTGCTGGTGGAAAAAGATCAGTGGATTGTGGTAGATCCGGGTACTAAACCAATGGGAGTGTCTTATGAAGAATGGAAAAAGTTGGATCGGAAGGCAAAGAGCACAATATGATTGTGTGTCTCAGATGCAGTATTGTTGAATGTATCAACGGAAGCTATGGTGAAGGCTTTGTGGGACAAGTTAGGGACTTTGTACCAATCTAATTCTCTGGTGAATAAACTGTTCCTACAGAAAAAGCTGTATAACCTAAGGATGAAAGATGGAGACTCGGTGACAGAGCATCTGAACACATTTAATATTGTGGTAAGTCGAATATTATCTGTTGATATTAAAATTTCAGATGAAGATAAGTGCATCAGTTCGTTGTGTTCTCTACCAGATTCGTGGGATATTCTGGTTATTGCAATAGGTAGCAATGAAACTGCCTTGTAGTTTGATGAAATAATCTCATCCTTACTGACAGAGGAGATGAGATGGAAAAATATGGAGAGCCATAATGGTGATGCCTTGTTTGTACGAGGACGGTCCCAAAACAGAAAAAAAATAAGTCATTGAATGGGAGATCTAAATCTGGGGGATATCTAAATCTCCAGGAAAACCTGTGAAGATGTGCTAGAAATGCAGAAAGGAAGGGCACTACAAAAGGGACTATAAATCTAAAGCTCTTGAGAAAGGACTGGGATCTGATGATGCTCCTTCTGCAGAGGCAAAAACCACCTCAGATGAAGGTGGGAATGTGTACTTGGCTTCTTATTCAAGTACACATGTAGATCATGAGGCATGGTTGATTGACTCAGGTGCATCCTTTCACTTCACTCCCCATATAGAGTGGTTCTACGAGTATGAGAAATATGATGGTGGTGATGTTTTCTTGGGGGATGAAAGGAAGGCTATAATCGTTGGTCGTGGAAAATTTAAGTTGAAGTTGCAAGGTGGAAGGATTAGAACACTTCCGGGTGTTTTGCATATTCCTGCATTAGCCAGAAATCTGATTTCTGTAAGAAAGCTTAATGATGTAGGTGTAAAAACAGTGTTCGAGAAAGAGACTTGCAAGATGGTTTGGGGAGCATTGGTATTTATGCGGGGAGTTCGGATTGGAACTCTTTACAAGCTGCAAAGTAGCACTGTTGTCAATGGGTGCAACAGTTTTGTGGTTCCTGAAAGTGGAGCAAAAAATCTAGTGGTCTCTGGAGAAAAGACCATGTTATGGCATCAAAGGCTTGGACATATTGGAGAGAAGGGCCTTCAAATACTTCATGGTAAAGGAATGGTAGAAGGTATGACTAATAGCTATCTAGATTTTGATTTATGTGAAAATTGTGTATATGGGAAGTAGAATTGGGTGATTTTCCCCTTTGGTGGTAAGAGGGAGAAACAAATATTAGAGCTTGTGCATAGTGATGTGTTTGGACCTGTGAAGGTTCCATCATGTTGACGGTGCTGGACCCACCAACATGTCAAGGGGATCTCCCCGGTAAGAAGTCCCAATTAGACCTCAAACCGTTTGGTGTAGGAGTCCCAATAGTGGGTTGTAAGGTAATGCTTTGACCGCGATGTCGCACAAAGGAAAGTAAGATAACTATGTCAGTAGCAAGGGTGTGACTGATGCAAAGAGTCAAGGAATGTGTACGAGAGGTTCCAACACTTCGAAGGGAGAGGAAGGTGAAGGTGAGTTCCAGGTTGAAAGGGATCAGTCCCAACTCGACTAGGAACACACCACACAAAGGACATGCACAACTTTCAGCAGAGCAGTCCACTCGGATGCGGCAGTCACAACATACAAGGTAAGATAACACAAACAACACTCATAGATTAGTCTGAGATGAGTGTGACGGTTGATATAGCAAGGTTCATGAGAAAGGTCTGTCTGATGTCCGGCAGAGCAGTCGACATGGACGATGACAACATTAACAACATATGCAACACATTAACAACAAGATTCATATAATTGCATACAAATCAGTTCATACACAAGTACGTAAGTTAAACAACATATATCATTAAGGCAACTGAAACAGTCCAACTACAATAACAACATATGCATGAAAATGTGCTGGATCTTATTATTAAAGAAGTGTAAGTCACAATCATACAATACACCATGTAAAATTGATAGCCCCAACAGTGGAACATTACAGCCACATCCGCCTGCTCCTCCAAAGAGATGTACTAGCTCCATGCAGTGGAGAAGCCAAGGCGCATTACAACACTGTCTAAGCCTTCTTCAAGAGAGTCTTAATAGAAGCTTGGCTGACCAAAATCCTATACAATGAGTTATGAGGGACTATTTATAGCAAAGGGTGGGGTGACCCTCGACATTCCCCTTTGTGACAATTCAACTACCCTCATGACTCTTCACCTACTCTATGACTGTTACATCCATCTTTTGACACTTGACTTACACTTAACATGACTCAACATTACAATGCACATGTACTCATGTGAGACAACATGGCTTGAGAAAGCCTTGCAAGACATCACTGAAACTCGGTCCGTTGTGATGAGACCAACTCTTTGACATGCTTGTGATGGTGAAGGTGGTGAACTGATGCCAAGATTGGTCATCCGTGATGATGTGCATGCACCTCATGGTGACATCTTGCTTAAGTGAACTCTTGTCTCCGTTGCAACCAGTGCATTGGTTCAGCCCCTTCATCCAACTTGTCTACTAACATGCTCATGGTCTTCTTGGGTATGGTTGAACTGGAAACACACTGATGCATAGTGTCCATGCTGATATTCAAGTGTGTGTTGGTAGTCATGCGCATCAACTTGCCGAAGTACATGTTCAGCCCCAGTTTCACTTTCTTTTTGTCTTCGCCTTGGTGAGTGCGTTGAATGGGTTGGATTGCATGCGCGCACTCAACGACATGCATGCTGCTAGATCCCTTGCTTGTGATCAACAACATTTCTCACCATGTTTGCTCTGTGTTAGCTGTTGGGATAGATCCTTAACTCATACTTGCGAAGTTTCATCCGTGAGTGCATGTTGCAGCCATTGCTGTTCCTATTCCTGTTGCTACTCATTGGACTCTCTGTGTAGCTTCATGTTCTTCCTGAGTTGCTACTTCAACACATGCAACTCCTTCTTTGTCCCATATTTTGCCTTCTCGCGATCTTCAGCTCACGCCGTCACTTCATAGCCTGAGTATCTAAAGTTGCTTTCATTATCAGTGGATCTATTTGATCTTGCAACTTTGCTCCGCCTCTATGTTGTCAACAACCTTCCTCTTGCATTCGGTATGCTACCCTCAGCTGCTGTTCATGATGCCGCTTGCTGTGATGCTGCTACTTGATGTCCTTGTCCATGAATAACTTGATGTCTTTGTGAGTAGGTAAGCACATGGACACTTGATCGACTGCATCCCCAAGCGTGCTCTGAACGGTGTCTTCATCTCTTCTCTCTTGGAAACCATTGTACCTGTAATGTTGAGAGGTAGATGAACACCTGTGATACTTGGAGACATGGAAACACTCATAGCAAGCAATCTGTCAGTCTAACCAAAATTAACATGAGAATTGACTTTCAACATACCTGGGTGAATGATCATGAAGGTTGCGCAATTTCGGCTGGGAGGTCGGGAGACTGACTACCAAGACTGCACAAGGCACAGTCCAGGCTGTTGGGAGATTGAATGATAGTTGGAACTGCGCAATGCACAATCCAGTATGGCTGCTGACTGCTGGGATTGCGCAATGCACAATTACAGCTGGGAAGGACTGTTGGCCCAGGGACATATTTGTGCACTTTCTTGAGCCAAGCAGTCATTGTCCTCCAGAAATGCACAAAACAGTCTTGGAGTCCAGTGCTGGGAAAGAATGCACAAATCTGGAGAGGAAGGTGAACCTTCCTTTCCCAGATTTTTCAATGCAGCCTTGGTGAAGGCAAAGAGCGGACCAAGGTTGGCCCGACTTGCCGACGGGAAATTGAAGCAAGTAAGTCAATGAATGCATGGTGACACTAAGTGATATTAGAAGAGATTAACAGTGCATGCAAAACATGAATGAAATATTTGGCAAACAGATCAACATGCATGTGGGTGAGGCAGTTCGCTTGTTGGGCGAACGTCCGTGAAAAATAGTTTCATGCATGTGACAGCAATGAGATAACAACAAAAACTAAAGTAGAGCTAGAAAAAGCTAGTATACATGTAAACGATAGCAAGCGTTCAAAGAAATCAAGCAAATAGTACTCATACAAGCGAAAACTAAAAAAGCGACATAAATGCAACACAAGGCATGGGAAGCGGGCTTACCCAAAAACAACTAGGTTGAATGTCCCGACTACTCCTAGATGTGATGTGGGATGTCAAAGTTGCAATGTTGATGTGAGGAATGAGCTCTGTAGTGTCCGATTGATGAGTTTTGAAAACATCGAGGTTGTGACGCGCATGCCACAAATCTAGGGGAAGCAACACTTGGTGGGAGGTTTCTGAATTGCTCCTTGCATGTAACCTCCAACTGCTAAATATAGATCCCTGAGACAAGGGATGCATTTGCATGCTGCCTTGGGAGAAGCAACCTATGCATGCAAGTCTATTTTGCTCGGTCCCGAAGGGAATTGGTCAACTCAGCTGCACATGCAAGCGACTGCTCGACTGTTGGAGAAAAATGTGCATTTCTGGCTGGGAGATGGGTTGGCTTCCCAGGAGATTTGCACAATTTCTATGCAGAGCAGCTGACTAATGCCATGATTTGCGCAAATCCTGGGCTGAACAGCCTGCTGCTGGGAAAATTTGCGGAAATCCTGCTGGGAGGGCTGGCTAGCAGGATTGCGCAATCCTGGAGCCCAGCAGGCTGTCAGAGAGGTTTGTTTAATTTATGGAGATAAGGTTGGTTTCCCTCCAAAAATGTGCAATTTTCAAGGGGAAGCTTCTCAGCCTGCAGTTGGACCAAGTTTGGGTGAGCAGCCTATGAAGGGAAGAGATCGAACTGTGATCGACAGGTTTCCTTTGAGCAAGAAAGACACTGAAGTTTAAGGACTTGACAAAGAAAGGCTAGCTACTATGAAGGTTGGTATGAAGGCTCCAAAATAGGCTAAGGCAAAATTTTGGAGGGTGGTTGTAGCTGCTACAACACATCACTGGGTAAGTATGTGTACTATGTATCATTTATAGATGACTTCTCAAGGAATACATGGATATATTTCCTCAAGAATAAATATGAAGTCTTTGACAAGTTTAAAGAATTTAAGGCTCTGGTGGAAAACCAGACAGAGAAGAAGATAAAGGTGTTGACGACAAATAATGGTGGAGATTTTTGCCAGAAGGAATTTGAATAATTATGTAAGAAGTGTGGTATAGCACGATAGAAGACTACTCCATACACACCTGAGAAAAATGGAGTTGTAGAAAGAATGAACAAGACATTGATGGAAAGGGCAAGAAGCATGCTCAATGATGCCGAGTTAGGATAGGAATTCTGGGCAGAGGCGGTGGAGACAGCATGTTACCTGGTCAACATGTCGCCTTCATCAGTGTTGGAGGATAAGACTCCACAAGAGGTATGGATTGGTAAGAAACCCTCTCTTTCACATCTGAGGGTATTTGGATGTGATGGCTATATACATGTTCCAAAGTAGAAAAGAACAAAGTTGGAATCTGAAAAGTGCATCTTTATTGGGCACAAGGATGGTTTAAGAGGCTATAATCTTTGGAACCCAGTAACAAGGAAGGTTGTGTACAATCGAGATGTGGTGTTTAGAGAGGTGAAAGATGTTATTAAACATGAAGTCCATCAAAGGAACCTAAGAAGATAGAGTTTAAGATAAAGGAGGAAGAATTAGACTCTACAGCAAAAGAGGAATCAAAAGATGAAGAGCCACAAACTCCGATCGTGAGAAGATCAGTTTGAGAAAGAAGGCAGCTAGGAAGGTATATTCGATCTGCTTTCTGTTTAAATTTTTCTTTATCTATTACTGATGATGATCCCAGAACTATGAAGGAAGCAATAAATTATGAGGATGGAAAACTCTGGAACGAGGCCATGGTTGAAGAAATGGCATCTTTGCACAAAAATGAGGCTTGGGATCTGGTGGAATTGCCGGTTGGAAGGAAACCCATTGGCAGCAAATGGGTTTTTAAGAAGAAGACAAATGCAGAAGGAAAAGTGGAGAAATACAAAGCTCGGTTGGTAGAAAAAGGTTATTCCTAGGTGTCGGGAATTGATTTTGGTGATATTTTTTCTCCTGTTGCTAAGGTAGCTTCTATTAGATTAATTTTATCTGTTGCTGTTGCTTTTGATTTTGAGGTAGAACAGATGGATGTGAAGACAACATTTCTTCACGGGGATCCAGAAGAGGAGATCTACATGAAGCAACCTGAAGGTTTTGCAGTGAAGGGTAAGAAAGAACTGGTATGCAAGTTAAAAAAGTCTCTGTTTGGGTTAAAATAGTCACCGAGGATGTGGTATCAGAAATTTGATACATTTATACGGGGACTTGGCTTCACTAGAAGAAAAGCATATCACTGTGTGTATTTTAAATTAATTGATGACTTTGTTATTTATTTGGCCTTGTATGTGGATGATATTTTGCTGGTTCGAAATGACAAAGAAATTATTCAGGATTTGAAGACCCAATTGTCCTCCAAATTCGACATGAAAGATCTTGGTGCTGCAAACTATATTTTGGGCATGGAAATTAAACGAGATCATGTAAAGAGGAAGCTCTGGTTAAACCAGAGGAAGTATGTCAAGACAATATTGCAGAGGTTTAATATGCAGGATACTAAACCGGTGAAGGTTCCTATTCTTGTAGGTGCAAAGTTATCTGTTGAACAGTGTCCCAAGACACAAGAAGAGGAAGAGGACATGTCCCATGTTCCATATGCAAGTGCAGTCGAAAGCCTATTGTATGCGATGGTATGTACTAGACCAGACATTGCACATGCAGTGGGAGTATTGAGGAGGTTTATGTCAAAAACAGGGAAGGAGCATTGGACAATAGTGAAGCGGTTTTTCATGTATTTGCATGGCACTAGTGATTACGGTTTGTGCTACCAAGGAAGACCAGGATTGGACAGAGTTTTGGATATCCATGGCTTTATTGATGCAGACTAGGCTGGAGATCTGGATCAGAGAAGATCTACAAGTGGGTGTGTGTTTAACCTATTTGGAGCTGCAGTTAGTTGGATGAGTAAGAAACAATATGTAGTGGCACAATCAACTACAGAGGCAGAATACATGGCAACCACTCATGCAAGCAAGGAAGTAGTTTGGTTGCAGAGATTGTGTTCAAGAATGGGGTTAGTGTATGTTTTAACCCCGTATAGAAATTACTTGCATACGAATTCTAAAACACAGAAAATAAACAATGCAAGAGCATAACACATAAAACACATATACATAGAGATTTTCCCCTAGATTCCAAAACCAGGACTACCAACTTGATTTTTCATTATTTTCCTTTCAATGTTAAAATACATATTTATACATGTCGAAGCATCCAATACCATGGACCAAAAACCATCACGTCCAAAACCATGGACCGAAAACCATCGCATCCAAAACCATGTGCGAAAATCATGCACAAAACCATAGGTAGGTCCGCCCAACCTAATATAGGGTCCAAAAAACAAAATTTTCCAGGGTGCTGCCCTAAACCCCATAGAGGGGGGTTACCTGCACCCCTCAAACCCCTTGTGACCCTCCTGCTACGCAATCGGCGCAACGAAGGAGGGGCTCCCCCCCCTCCTAACCCCCCGGTTAACTATGTGGGCTTGTCATTGAAAGAATATAACACAACCCAACATTCTCCCACTTGTTGTTTTCTTTCCACAAGGGGCCACAAGAGAGCTTAGTCATTTATCCACCCCTGCAACGCCCATTGTTTCTCTACACCAAGAGAACTTCTTAGAGCTCACATATTTTGTCAATGCATCTGCAATATTCTTCAAAGTGTCCACCTTTACCAGCAACACCTTTTTGTCTTATATCATATCCCTCACAAAGTGATACTGAACATCAATGTGCTTTGTCTTTGAATGATATGCATGGTTCTTTGCCAAGAAAATTGCCCTTTGGCTATCACAGTCTATCCTTATAGCTTCTTGTACTAACCCCATACTTGAACACAATCTCTGCAACCAAACTGCTTCTTGCTTGCATGAGTGGCTACCATGTATTCTGCCTCTGTAGTTGATAGTGCCACTATAAATTGTTTCACACTCATCTAACTGACTGCACCTCCAAATAGGTTAAACACATACCCACTTGTAGATCTTCTCTGATCTAGATCTCCAGCCCAGTCTGCATCAACAAAGCCACAAATATCCAACACTCTGTCCAATCCTGGTCTTCCTTGGTAGCACAAACCATAATCACTAATGCCACGCAAATACCTGAAAACCCGCTTCACTGTTGTCCAGTGCTCCTTCCCTGGTTTTGACATAAACTTGCTCAATACTCCCACTACATGTGCAATGTTTGGCCTAGTAC